>OX104111.1:102823677-105223677 GCA_944474755.1 Limnoperna fortunei
GGGTGTCTAATTAGAGGCAGACACTGCTTACTCGCCCAGAGCACCTGAGTGCACCCATGGTTTTTATTGGGTTCGGTTACTCTCTTTCTGTGTTTTATGTTTTTGATTTTTGTGTTGTGTTTGTCTATATCCGGATTTGTAACTGTCCCTTGGTTTTTTGCTCTTGTTGTTCGGTCGGTTTTCTTTGCTACTTTTTTATAAGACAAAATTACACTGGAATTGGGCAAATTACGTTATTATTGATAAAATCAAAACATTTTCAATAAATATTGTCCCTTATGGCTCCCGATCATTACTTTTATGACGCTTAGACGATCGAGGCCCATTCGGGATTTATAACTAAAGTTTATATAAAAACAAACTATATTTTTGTTGAAAATTAAATTAATAAAAATAAGAAAACATTATTATATATTAAATAACAGCGGAAATTTATCTTTTTTAAATATTAATCGTCTTCTGTTCAATAAATAACCCAATCGGATCCTTAAACTGGGAAGTGTGAAGGTAAAAGTTTGCGAAGCACCAAATTCAATATCGCTGGAGCTTGTATTGGTTTTGATTGATGTGTTGATGTCGACTTTGATAAGTGGATTAAAATAAGAAAACTAGTTACTGACGGTCATGTCACTTTGATGCCATTAAAATGAATATCATTGGATTTGGACAATGGAAATCAAAATGATTATCGGATTTTGACGATGTCTTGACTGATGAGTGCATGATGATGCAGTTTAGGTACATACATACATTTATTAACTTTTAGTGCGCTTGAGATTAAGTTTCTCGTTTGTTGTTTTGTGCATTGACACACTTTTATAAAGGACCATAAATCATACAGAATTTGTGACCCGAGACTGACATTACATTATTGACCAAGAACCACCCCCCTTTTCCGTGCCTTCTATCGCTGATATTTGAGAAGATTTGTTTCTTAATTTACTTCCCTTCTGTTATTTAAACAAATATATTACTTATCATTTTATTTACGTCGTTTAAAACATGTTCGGGTTAGACATTGTTTCATTTTGTTACTTTTTCACTCGAAGCGGAACGAAGGCGGCCATGATGATTTGTTTTCCCAGGGGCCCCATACGGAATAAAAATATGCTTTATGAATACGGCTGTAGACGTATACATAGCCTGATGTATACGGCTTGCTAACCAATCAGAATGCAAGGTTTTTATGTGAGCTATAATATTATGCCTTCCCATCGGTTTGTGAACAAAACCTAGCATTTCATACTGTGATAGCATGATTTTATGATTTTCCGGAAGTGTAACGGGCGACGGATGTGGTTATGCCTACATTTCTGCCTAATGTATATTCTTTACCTCAGAGATGATAGAAAGAAACTGATCAGTAAACAGCTGACTAGAAACCCAAATATTTTAAAGTTTAAGGATATTATGGCAACAAAAAATAGATTCAAATTAATTAAACTATGTAAATTGATAAAAATCTTAAATAAAAAAACGTGTCCTCCCGGTTAAAACTTACATGTTCTCTATATTATATTTATGTTTATGTGTCATTTGTGACACTGTTTTGTGCTGTATTGTGTGTCTGTAATGTTGTATATATTGTACATAGTATTTCTATGTACCTAAATACTTGGTTTATGAGAATAAAGCTAGAAGAAAGAAAACATCCCATATGTGGGTAAATCACCCTAATTGATTGATTTATTAAATGTTTGATTAACGCCCATCGAGCATGTCTTTTTGTTTGAAATATAATAGCGCATACATGATGTGACTAGGTGATTGCTCTATATTTTATGTTTTCCTATGGAAAAATCTCACTAAGGTACTGATTGTTTATGTAATTTTTTTTTTGCAAATTCAATGCGACAAAGCTAATTGTGTAGAACCATAGTTTTAGTAGTAATATGTTCTATGTGGACGTAATAATATTTATGTGAATAAAGGTTTACTGTTATTTTTTAATATTCTTCTAAGTAATCTGTTACCTTAAATGAACAGGTAATGTTCAAACGAGAAAAAGTTAATAGCTCAACGTAAGAGGTGGAACATCGGGAACAAAATTTTGGCTGCCATTTAAAAATTATGGAGCAATGAGTAATTCGCAGACCTTTTGTAGCGGTTACAATGATCTCGCTCTATATCTTTCCTTTAAATGGGGTCATTATAGTGCGTTAACGTCTCCAAAACAACAGTCCCCTGAAGAGGCTTTATGCATTTTAACATGGCATCCCACTTAAAAAAATAAGACCTCTACTGTTTGCCACCTGGGGACGCGCTAGGCTGCTCTGAGGGTAGAAAGAAGTGAAAAAAGCATTGGGAACACATGCATGGTCGCAGAAAATAGTCCCGAAAGAATGGTACTGCGGTATGCATAATAAGGCATCCAGTAACATAGGATATCGTTGATCGAATCGAATTCTCAATTATAGGCCCTTGTATACGTTTTGGGGAAAGACCGAATGATCCTCCAGGAGTGAAATTTTACGTCATTTCGCGAATGGAGTTCAGCGAAACGAGCGAAAAAGCATACAAATTTCAATGACGTAGTTAACTATTATTTGTTAATTTTTACCAATAAAAATACATTGATATTACCGACAGCAATGTTAAATACCCATTCAGCACAAGAATCTCAAAATTATAAAAGAACTATCCTGGCTTTATTTCGTTCAAATGTGCGATTGTTTCTCATAATATCTTATGTTCTGCGGTTAGATTTTCAATTTGCACAAAGACTCAAACTAGTATAGAACCATCTACTGTATATTTCTACCATAACCTTCCTTTTGCCAGGCGGTTTGTTTGGGTATTTCGAAATTTCAGACAATCAGAACGCATTAGCATCCCTGGCAGCCATGTTGAATTTCCAGACATACAAAACTTGAATAATAAGAGAACTATCCCGACTTCATTTCTGCTTGATTTTCTATAAATGTGAGAAGCTGATTGAACGTTCGTCTAGGCACATGCTTATCCATGTTAAACGACGGAAAATGGCTCAGGTGATCCTTTAGGTGAGGCGAGCTAAAGATGCATTCTTATAACTCATTTAAACTTATAAACAACATTTTACGCAAACAGGAAGGGGCGATTTTATAACTATCAATAATTTGTACAAGATATAATTACAAATCTTTCTTGATCCGTCAGTAAGCAATTCAACACCTTATTGTAACTGGCATGAAATGAACAGAATGACATACTTTCACAGTTCTTTAATTTAAAAATGACACATATGCAAGCACACCACTGATTTACTTGTTAATAGATTGAGGTAGATTATGAAAAGATCCAAAATTATAATACTTGGATAACGTGATCCAAACTTAATATAAATGTAGAATATATACAAAGAGAGGTAGTACTGCAAGTAAAAAGTACTCTTACCCTGCAGCAAATTTTGATGAAAACAAAATGCCATGTGTCCCGGGTGTGCGATTAAAAAATAATTAAGCTCAAAATATAGAAACCTACAGTCAGTATCTTGATTCAAAAGAATAAGAACACTACTCAGGTATTGGCAACAAATGCTGGAGTTTGTCTGGTTGTACATTTTCGTGTGCAAAAGAAATATCATATTTCCATGTTATTAGAAAAACAATGCAACATACTAAGAACCATTATTGAGCTAACAAGTTCATTTAAATCGTAATGTCAGTGCATGAGAAGTAAACAAAGCAAGCTTAAAATACAAGGTTTACAAAATTGTAAGAGAACTGTGAATTTCCATGACATAAAATATAGCAGTTCAATTAAACGTTACTATAAAAATGATAAATGGTTTTGAAGAATAAAATCGATTCTTTCCAGATTTGTTCACCATTAGTAATTACAAATAACTTTACATAAAAATAGTCAGTTAAGAGAAAACATCTTAGCCATTATTATAAAAATGATAGCACTAAGAAATCATTCAGATGCACCAACTCTGCCTATATACACAACCAATGCCCACTTGCAGATAAATAGAAGTCATAAATTATCTAAGTTATTGATTGAAATGAAAAACATACATACATACATAACACAATATTATATAGACTTCACACAATATGAGGTATTACTATTCAAAAAAGTAAATAAATGCTTAATTATAACTAGTCCAAAACAAAGCTTTAACTCGGAGGAACAAGAATAATTTGCATAAACATAGATATCCAGATTATTAAAACAAACGAATAAAACACGCTTTAAAAAACAACTACATGTATAATTTATTCTGAAACTACACATTATACACTGGTGTAACAGTGTTCCTATGGCAACATTAAAACTTATATGGCACATAATACTAAGTCTCAACTATGAGGTATTTTATTTCAGACGTTAACAATAATTTTTCTTAATCATAGAAGTAAAACACTCCTTTGAAAGAATTTATATTTCAAAGACGTAAACACGTTTCCTTACAAACTATAATATATTAAGGAAAATCAAAATCGTTATATTAAAGGTGCATTTTTTTCCTCTGTTGCAAAACTCGAATGTGATGATTTTTGGTTTTGAACGCTCTACTACATTTTAATCATTTGGATAAAAATTGGATGGGTTTGAGCGCTACTGACGAGTCTTGATTAGACGTAGATTGTATTCTGGGGTAGTAATTCTATTAACCTTGGTATCTCTGATGACATTTTATTTCTAATTATAAAGATCTTTTTCGTGTTGACGGATATAAATTGACAAAGGTTTCTGGTGGAAATTTTAGACTCCTAATGAGGGTTCGGGTAAAGCTCTAAACTTGTAGTTTTCAAGGTCAAAAGTTTAGGTTAAATTCATGGAGATAAGGGTAAACCAAAGGATACAAATTTCGCAACTTCATTTCATTTAATCCAATCATTTTGAAAACTGACAAAGAAAGTTTGTAATGGCCAAAGCGCGAAAAACTCAAGTTGTAGACACAATTCTCACAATTAGTCATTTGAGGTAAAGGTCTTGAAAAGGGTCAAATAATCTTATTGCTTTATTTTTTTGTTCATATTGTTAAGTTTATGCAGCAGAAATAGTTTAGTCTTGATATATCTAAATAAAATTTGGGATTTCACGGAAACATCCGAGTTGTTCTTAAACAATTAGCATGATTAATATTTTCAGCTGTTGTCTGAATAAACATATATAAATGTAAGATATGACAAGACAGCAAACACATATAAATAAAATGGTTTTAAAAAGCTAAAAAATTTTAGCGTTAGAAAATGATCTGTCAATAAGACTTCCATTTGTTCAGTTGATTTTTTCATTCTTGAATATATTTTAAATTGAACCTGCATTGTAATAATGCAATTAAAACGTTCAATCATTCAACCAATTACACTATACCTTTCAAATCAACAAATAAAAACAAATGATACACAATGACACCTATCAGTTTGTCATTTTTGTAAATATGGCACAAATTTCACGCAACATAACTAATTACTAATACATGTAACTATATAAAATTGTATCGGTGCTGAATACCTTCTGGTTAAGGATTCAACAGTTGTGTATATTTTCGAGTGGTTCATCAGTATGTCAACATCGTTATGTATCACGTCTTACTTTCAAAATAATAACATTTCTTTTATTCTATACATATGGATTTGCATCTCTAGTAAAAATGGTATTAATTTTGAAATGTTACAGTATTTGAACCGTCTGTTTAATGCGGTCTGTGATGCTCTTTACATTAGAAAAAACATTTCAGCTTTATTGTCCAACCACATGGTCCGTTCATATTCAATCAATAAAATTAAAATTCTACCGTGGAATTTGCGCTCTGCTAAATTCGATACCTTCGATTTTTCTAGAACATGAAATTCTGACAGGTTTGCTGTAAAATTTATATAGTAAATTATGTATGCTTGTACTGTAATACTCGAAAATACATATCTCTTATAAATTACAATTTTTTTAAGGTAACAGATTAATTAGAAGAATATTAAAAAATAACAGTAAACCTTTATCCACATAAATATTATTATGTCCACATAAAACATATTACTACTAAAACTATGGTTCTAAACAATTAGATTTGTGGCATTGAATTGCAGAAAAATTACATAGACAATCAGTGCCTAAGTCAGATTTTTCTATAGTAATACTTAAAATATAGAAACAATTACCTAAAGAGCTTGTAACATCATATGTATGAGCTATTATATTTCAAACAAAAAGACATGCCTATATAAAATCTAACACTGATATATAAATAGCCTCTTGACTACTACACCCGTAAATTTAACACCCGATTAACACACAAAACCAAACTTTCAATATTGGTGAAAAAGTATGGCTTGGTGGCAGTAGAAATATAATTTACAAGAGGACTAAATATAATATAACATAATTTATATACAGAAATAAATCAGTCTGAATTAGTCCAATATACAATAATTTCTAGTCAAAACCAACATTAGCAACTAAAATTTTGCTACACCCGTGCAAAGTTGTGATTCTATATAAAACGTTTATAAAAAATATCGACTGTGACAATTTTGGCTGCCATGTTCTCAAAAAATGTTTTAAGTTGGGAAACCAAAAACCAGTACCCGTATCAGGAACGCTTTACGATTCCTAAAGCCTGAATTTTACACCTGCGACTCGCTGTCGGGACTAGATTGGTTGCTATCTTTTTCCCTTTTTGTTGGTTTTATGCCTTTCTTTTTCTCTACAAGGTCTCGTAGTCTCTTCATTTCACTTTGTAGGACATCCAATTCTTGTCTGAGTTTACCATTTTCATTTTCCAAGTAGTTCGACTTCACCTCACGCAACTGTGTTAATGTTTTTCGATTTTCCCGGCATTTCCTAGCTGCCTCATTGTTGCGTTTTCGACGTTCCGCATACTTAGGATCGATCAACGATCGTGGATTTAAATACTGTCCGCTTTCAGACGAGTTCGTGTCAATACGTTCTTCATCCATTGTTGTTCGTTTAAGAAGAGGTAGAGGATTAGACTGTGCTAGTGCTATTTCTGAGAGTTGGGTAAGACCACTTAGAAAGTATCCGGCGCCATATTCTGGAGGCAATGAGGTTTTTGTATCTGGAGGTTGTTTATGGCGTAATTTATGAGGTAATGCCATAGCCGGGGGACTGTTTGAAACTGGACTTTCAGATGAGGATATGGAATTTGAGCTATCGTTTCCTGAGAAGCTGTTAGTGCGACGTCTAACAGTTAACGATAGAGGTTGATCCTGAGAATAGTCATCTGACAAATCTTCTTGGTGTGGCCCGGATGTACGAGAAGTAAAACTATTCGATCGATCTCTTGACTGGCAGTAAGCTGCCATAGAAAATGACATTTGTGATGAGGTAGTTGTTGAGAATGAGTGAGATGGACTTTCCTGAGAAGGCATTGCATTTCCTGAGTCTTGATATCTATACATGGATTCATGAACTTCAACAGCATTACGGACATCTGGATTGTATTCAGAATTTTTGTTTTTCATAACATGTTCATAATTTATTTTCATTTGTTTGCGAACAATGTCTCCGTTTAATTCTGACTGATTTTGCGATGCTGTTTTGGGACTATAATCGGAAATGTCTTTCTCTGATCTTGAATTTAATTGAGAATTTGTAGACTGTGATACGGAATTGGACGCATACTGCTCCGAATTAGGGACAAATAAATAAGGCATACCTTTTGGGGGATAACTGCCCTGACCTGACGGCAGCCTTATTGAAAGTGGATTGGATAATGGCATCACCTGGGGGGAAACTACTGCAGCACGGTTATTCGACATCTGGGAATTAATATATCCTGGCATGCCTGTTCCGGCTATTGCTGAATTCATCGAATACAACCTTGCCTTCTCAGGATGACCGTCGTTTTCATTATCTTCCAATTGAAACGTTTCGTTTAGAGGTATTCCGAATTTTTTCTTTATAGCATACAGCTCGTTTCTCAGCTGTAGGTTATCTCTGCTAAGTTCAATTATCCGATTTTCCAGAACAACGTCTTGAACACGTCTCTTTTCGCGGGACCTTCTTGCAGCTTCATTGTTTTTTCGTCTCTTTTCCCAGTATGACTGATCTTTATTTCCCTCAGGAATGAACTCCCGTCGTTTTCTACTTGGAATGAAGCGATGACCATCGTCTGACTCGCTCTTGTTGTCATTTGAGGTAGGCGTGACAATACACGTAGGAATAGTTGACCCAGGAGTGGATGATTCGTTGGAACTATAATCATTCTCCGGTTTTCGTCGTTTTATTGGACCCGTTTCGGAACTGTCAGATTCGATATCCATAGACTCGGCTGGATTAATTGACGAACTGAAAATTAACAATAAATACTGAATTTAATTAATGTCAAAAAGTGATAAATAAATAATATCGTTTGAGTAGGAGTTTGGTTTGTTAGGTTAAAACACGGAAAGTACGGACTTGGAATATAGGTTGTAACGTGTTTGTAGTGTGTTACGCTCTATTCCCAATAAAGACTTGTAGATTTTAAAAATTAAAAGGTTATTGTAGCCATTACAAAAACCAAAGTCCCCTTCTATAACTAATTTTCTAGTGGTGGTTCGACTCGGTCCATCCTTTTTAATACCGATTGGTGTATTGTTTTTTTTTTTGCCCTGCATATAGCGAATGCTGCTAACTGGAGGATAAGCAAACATTTATTTTATTTTGTAGTTGATGTTCAGAACCCGTACAGAACAGGCGTGTTAGCAGAAGATAACATAGTAACATCTACATGTTGATTGATTGATTGGATGTCTGCTTTACGTCCAGCGAGCAGTATTTCAGCTATATTCAGGACGGGAACAAGTTAACAAACAATAAATCTACGGAAAATGGGGGAGGGATGGGTCACAGGGAATACAATTTTGACTGCCACTGGAAAAGTATGGAGTTTTGGGTAGGGGCGGAGAATTTAGCCTTTTGTAGCGGCTACAATGAGCCTACTCTTTTTCGAGATCTACAAAAGGGGTCTTTATCGTGCAAGGAGCGTGGCACTCTCCAAACATGTTACCCACTACGGTCCGCGGTCAGGCTTTCCGTATTATGACCTGACAACCCTATCCGCCACCCGGGGACGCGCTGGGCTGCTCTGTGGGTTGAGCACTGGGAACCCTCCCAGTATGGTCCCAGAACATCTACATGTACAACCCGTACCACACCCAAGGGCGAGCCCCGAGAACCGTCCCAGTTCCCATGAATTACAAAAAATACTTATCCGATCTTTGCAGCAAGATATATTTAAAAATCCTCCCCACTCCAATGCACGAGTTCTCGGACTTTTTATAGGAGCATGTTGGAAAAAGCTTTGGACGAAAAAATATTATGTGACTACAAGTTATTCTGTATACAGACAACAACTAAATCTTTTTCATTTGGTGCGTGTATATCTGCTTTCATTCTCAAAACTAATTGATTAACTAAAGGTAACTAGAAAGTTAGACAACAAACGAAACTGAAGTTATTTTAATTTTAATAGCGTTACCTGTTAATTGCAGAAACGTGTTGAGAATTTGATGAAAATTGTTTAATGAGGCATTAGGTCATTAATCTATGTACACGGTTTTTATAACCTTTATTCACATTTTAAATTCCACGTAATAATTCACAAACTTGTCATATAAATCAATTTATACATTAAATTACTGATAAATCAGCAAAAAAACATATTTCATGAATATTTCAAGCTGACTTTATGATGAATCGCGATACTTCTTTGGTTAAAAGAGTTCTTCATTATAAGCATTAGCCGAAAAAGGTCGTGTGAAATTTTCAATAATGCCATTAAAATGATGACAGCTTATAAAATGTCTGTTTCGCACCTATCTTGATATGTTGTAGCATTTAACATGCGAGACCTTCTGTATATTTATAGCACTTAGTGTCTATATTTATAATTCATAGTAGGGTTCCTCCTACACGCATGCATGATATGCATTAACATCGAAACAATTATGTTTAAGTCTTAAAATTTAAATAACATTGGAAATATACATGTTTTGCAAGGAAAAATTGAAGTCAAAGAGATTTTATGATTACAATTTCAAAGCATGCTTAAGATTTTTAATAAGTAAAATTGCCTACTTTTTTCTACCCTTGTCCTTTACATTTATAATATCGTCTCGCACATATAGAGTTATTCTTCCGTTTGAACTACCCGACATTTTTTCTTCTTTTATTTAAAAAGCAGGTGTGAAATTCTCTGAATAAAGGTCATCTTTACATGTTAATAACAATTTTTATCTTTTTATCATTATTATTGAAATAGCAGGTCTTGCAATTTTGTTTTTATTCTGCTTTGTTGCTACAGGTGGACAGTAAAGGTCATGTCCTGGTCTTGACATCTTCGACATTATATGAACCCGACTGGAACAATGAATCTTTGCCTGAAATGACCCGCTAAGTCTGAACAAAATATTCGACTGCAGCTATAAACTCCAATCAAACCGTGACTAATTTATTATTTTTTTGTAATCATTGTTTAATTTTGAAAAAGACATTTTCTGGCTCACGTTATTAATGTAAATGTTATTCAAGTGACCTTACTACGCACTTTTGATAATTTGATAATTTATGCCGGTGTAGTCATGATAAACTGACCCATGTCTTATTAACTTATGTAATTGGTTTGCAGTAAGCATGCTATTTATTACAAAATTGCTTAGAATACTAAGTGGGTGAACGTTGAAAAGGAAAAAAAAGGGGGAGGGGGTGTTTCGGGGGACTATATAAATGTTTTATGTACGCAAAGTCCGGATGCTCAGAAGGTAAATGAACTAAGTTTACGCGTTGCTTGATACAAGCGTAAAATTTGCTTTGTTCTAACACAAAAAACTTAAAGTACGTGTGTGCAAGTTTAAATTTAAAATATTTACTATTCAAACAAAGCGAGTTTATTGCCCGCAAAATAATTGCCCTAAATAAAACTAAGAGCTTAAAACAAACTTTGATTGGAACCAGAAATTTATAAAAAGATACAAACACAGGTAAAATGTATATATACAGAATATTTATAGTTAACAAAAAAAATTGATTGGGGGAAAATAGGTGGGCACTTCAGGGGAAATTCGACTGGGACTGAAGAGTATAGTTTGAAGGAACGGAGTGTTAAGCATTTGGTAGCGACTTCAAAGAGATCTATTATAAAGGGAGCAGCACTTAAAGAACACGACAAGCACTATGATTTCTGTAACAGACCTTCTGTAATATAACCTGAACCCTCTTCAATGGAATCAGTGGCGCCATTATTTAATTTCTTCCAAAAATGCCTACTAGACTCGTTTTCCTCTCATGTTTTGAATTGTTGTCCGGTATGGTCCCAACAAATGATTGTATTGCGTGTGTTACACAAGAGCATTGATATGTATTAATATCAGCATCTGTTACACGACATATATTAATATTTAGATGTCGATTCCTAAATACAGAAAACATTTCATAAAATCGATGTGTTATGAAAAACACAGCTATATTACAATTCACGGTGTTCAATTACAAAACGTTTTCAGTTGTCCTTAACAATTATTCCTGTGTGGAACATATGACTGATTTTAAATGAATGGTAATCGATAATTTGTTTTTGTTTACAATTAAAGGGGTTTCTAGATCGAGGCTAAGATGAACTATCAGGGGCAGATACAGGATTTTCGAAAGGGGGGGGGGGGGCGTAAAAAGGGGATATCGGAAAAGGAGGGCCACAAAGTGGTCTCCCCGCGGTGGCGCATTTACGGCAGAGGTAGTACCGTTAATGCATTAATTTATGGCGAGGACGAGCGGGAATTACATTTTTGCCTTTTTCGCTGGTTGTTACCTCTACCTGTTCTCTTTTTTTCCTTTCCTTTTTTCTTTTTTTAAAGAGGGGATCCGCCACTGACTATATCTTTTATTCATGGAATATAACTTAGTCAAAAAATCACACACAACACAATATCCATATACGGGAAGTTTTTACGCATCTAGTTATTACAAACTGTTTCCTTCAAATTCAATTATTTCATTGATTTACAAATAAAACAAGAAAACGACTAAAAAGTCAATTTTATTTTAAAAAATCAACAATAAACTATTTATTGTTCAGTAAATGTATAAACAGGAAACTAATCGATTTTATTCAAGTAGGTCCTGTTTATCGGAGTTTATTTACCCCGGATCTAAACCAGCACTTTTTTATTTCCTTTTCTTCTCAATACTTAAAAAATATTCCTATCCTTATTTTTAGAACATTATTAACTATTATTAAATTATTTCAATAAACCAATCGACGTAAGGATTTCGAATTCTTAAAAGGTAATTAAACCCTACGTCTGTAAAAAAGTTCTTTGTATTTGATAATGACTAGGGTATGTACTCGTTTGATTTTTTATTGTTCCTTATATTAATGAGAAACTTTCTGAAGGTGTGCATTGCAGTATAGCTTTATAAGGCTTATTTGCTGTTTTAATACATCAGGTCACAAACTACACGCACATTTACCAGTTGAATATAAATAAACACAACCTAATACACATAAAATTTATTTACAAAACTATACAAAATCTTTCATCCATACTTGACACAAGTGTAGTTTTTAGGAGACGTTAACAAAAATCGGAACTGCATCTTGTAATATAAGGACAGTTATATGTGACTAGTTGATCAGCTGTTATGTATAGCATAACACTTTCAAGGTTATTTTGCACAATTATGCAACATTTTTCTCTGGCTAGAGCAATTTTTTTATTGCACATTTACCTAGATATAAAAATAGCACACAAGGTGAAAAGGTAAATTGGTTGTGTACATGTTAGTCATCTATTTAAAGTTGGTAATTCATTTAATTTTTTATAATTCTCACAAATGATGAATTTAAAAAAATCATTACCCATTTCATATATTTTTGACGGTAACCTATGAATCAAGTTATTTATACAAGTCGCAGATTTGTGACAAGGAACTGAATTAATTTACATTTTTATAAAAAAAATACCAAATATACTTATATGTACAACACAAAAAACACCCGAGTTATGTAATTAGTAGACTTAAATTATTTTTCAATTTCATATACATGTATATATTTTATCATTAAAAGAATTTATACAAAAAATCACCTACCTTTCATGAGGTAAAATTGAGTAAAATGGTTGAAAACCTCGCTGGTGGTTTAACACCGGCATCTTCGTTCCTTTTTCTCAAACAAATGATTTGGGAATGCGTAAAACATGATGTAACGATTTTTTGCCATTAAGCATTGCAAAGTTGTAAACATGATTACGTAGTACACACGTGATTCATTGTGTACGCATGACCTTGTAAATTTGTGTAATATCTTAATGAATAAAATACGTGGTGCATAAGTAGTCACTACGCTAAGGTTCATCTAAGGCGAACCTTCATTGGTATTCGATGACCTACAATACACCATAGATTATACTGTGTATTGACTAAAAATAGTACAAGTTGTGTAATATTTGATTTTACCTGGCGAGTTCATATGCTTCCTTATCTCGGTCAACGTAAAAATGAAAAATTACAAGTGATTATATTTACACAAAGAAAATATTGGAGATCTATCGCTTACCTGTAGAATTTAATACAATTCTGTAATTCTTTTCCAATACATCGAAAATGAAACAAAAAATCCCTGAGATTGAAAATGACACTTTAAGTTAATGCCACTCACATTTGAGGTAGAATCTGGAAATAAAAAAATTATGCAATATATAAAACGGTCACATATCAACGTATCGTCATCACGTGGAGGTATGAACTGATATGACCTGGCGTTGCGGTGTTTAACAACAAAGCGAAACCGAACAGTCTAATGCAGTCGAAAAAAAGAGCGGTCATCGGTGATTTACCGGTCAGTATGTTAATATACCTTGTACTTGTTCGGGCAGACTAACTCTGCCATATATCAAGTCCCTTGTCACATAATTTGCTGCATGTTTCACAGCAAACTGAAGCCATGACTTCAGTGTAATAGTTGACCTTAAAAGCTATGCGTGCGCACACATATTATATAATGGGCGCGTTATCAATGCAAAAAAAAAAACAAAACAAAACAAAACATATTTTTGTGATTTACACGAAGATTTGCATTATTTCTTCCTTTGTGTATTGGTATTTGTTATAATTTCAACTTGTTCGATTAAGATTTGTGTAAATTGTACTTTAGTTCACACAAAACACTTTATCGATTTTTACAAATTTTCTATGTCATAACACATTCGTCAAGGCTATGTGATACGTCATTTTATTATTCACTTGAGATATGTTTCTGTGAATTACAAGTTCATTCTTGAAAAAATGGAGCGTAAAGGAAAAAACGAGATATTTTTAAGAGACCTGGTGGATCTTGGTTGGGGTTCTCTCATTCAATAAATCATTTTGTTGTTGCTATCTGTCGCATTATTTTGGTACAAAATTTATTTTGCTTTGGGGGGGGGGGGGGGGTGGGGTTTGCGACCCAAGATTACTATTTGATGGTTTTATATTGTATTTTGAGTTGGATATTGAATCTGTGATTCATCGTTTGTACTTTTTCTTGTTGAACTACTAAGATCCAAATGGGCCTTTGTTTGTAGTTAATAAAGATAACGACATAAAAAATAAATCGTTACTTAATTTATGCGAAAGGGATTGCCATAAACAGAGAATTTTCTTCTTTTTGCGTCCAATCTTTCTCTACCTCTACAAAAAGGGGTCTTTTAAAGTGCAAAAAGCTTAAAACTCGCCAAACCCGAGGGGTGCGCTAGTGGTATAGGAAGTAACAGGGGCGGAGACAGGATTTTCGAAAGGGGGGCGTAAAAAGGGGATAGCGGAAAAGGAGGCACAAGGTTTTTATAGTTTTTCACTAACCTTTATTTTGTACAGTATATACAACAGAGATATCATAATTAACGAATTAGTACCATTAATGCATTAACTTACGGCGAGGACGAGCGGGAATTACTTTTTTGCCTTTGGCGCTGGTTGTTACCCTCCATGTTCTCTTTGTTTCTTTCCATTTTTTAAAGGGGGGTGTACGCCTCTACGCCCCCCTAGATCCGCCACTGAGTAAACTATCTGTGTGCTCACCGGGTTTTCAACTCGAGCCTGACTTTGGTCTAGTTGTGCTTAATTGACAAGAATTGTCAGGTTTCCTGCAAAAGTCGGGGATTCTACAAGACAGTACGGCTTTCTCCCTCAATCAAAACTCGCCACGATACAGCTGAAAATTGCTGAAAGTGGCGTTACACCTCAATTCCAAACGAGTTTTATTTTCGCTCCATTAATTTATTGTATGTGAAGACTATGCAGATTTAACTAGCACTACTGGGACCTGATATGAACAAAATTGTAGGTGTGAATAGAAAAAGTTCTAAAAATAAAAATTTCAAAGTCTAATAAAGTGTTGATTACGTCACTACATGCTTCTCATAGGATAGTAAACTATAAGCTTTTACGATTGACTGACGTCAAAATAAAAAAAAAGTGGAGTACGATTCACGAGTTACCTTCTTGAACTTGTGAAGTCCGCTCGAGACGTATACTGACTAAGAAGTTAAAAACACATGCATACTACTGATGCTTGCCTGAGAACATCCTCACAAGTCAGGGTTTCTGTGTTCACATGTGTTTCGTGGACACAGAAACCCTGACTTGTGAGGATGGCCTGAGAAATGTTGTTCAAATTAAATTAAGTCAACAATTGACGCCTGGAACGTTTAATGTTCAGTAAAGCAATCTCGTTGTCATGCATGTACCAGTGTAACAAAACAGGACGATTTGATCGTGATTGATGGGGGTGGGGCGGTAGTATATAACGTTTCCAGTATTTAGTGAGCTGTTTTGTTTCTCTTTTACTGTTCAGAGTGTTTTCTTGTTCTTTTATTGTCGATACTTATCTTTCATACAAAAGCTGTTGCATGCAATCAAAAGTTTAATATAGTAAAAGGCATTTGACGTAGTTGCTTAAATTTTTGTACAAAGATTTCAGGCATGGGTACGTTCTATTTATGTGATCTTTTCCTTTAATTTACAAATGTTTTTTTTTTCTAAAATATTATGCAGAACTGCGTTTTTTAACTTGTTTTTCTCCTACGTGACTAAATACATTACTTTAGGGAATTGTGTGCACACGTGGTTGAACAACGCCAATTACAAAACCGTTTTCTTGCTATTTTAAATTTTTGATTGATTTCGACAAATAAATAATAAAATATTGCTTTTTTGATGATCATATTTCCATTGACGTCCGTGACATAGGCACATATCTTGTTAAAATTTAGAGCTCCCTAAAGATGAAACTGACGATTATGAATTCAATAATAATGATAAAATGTGTAGCTGCAATATTTATGGGAATTTTGTTTTTGTGTTTCGTGTACTAGTGTTTTACCACACAATTATTATCATCCGATTTAACTTCATAGTCAATGTTATAAACAGTTTACCCAAACGAGCCCCAACTTATGATAACAAACATAATGGACTTACAGCTGTACTGATATTTTTTACACTGGGGTCATTCAAAGGACGTACATAGTAATCATTAGTGGCCGGAATTGACCTTAGTGTCATCCATCCATTTCAAATTGAAATCGATACACAGTTTCTATGGCTACATGGTCATGTTAATAGCATTAAAGTGCTGTGTGGTCATGCATGCGTCGTCATATCTTCTAAATTATTTTGTGATTCAGTTTAGTTTTCTTTCGCTTTGATGAATTTATATTTTATGTATTTGTTTATTGATTTTACAAAGCAGTTTTTGACGGGATTGTGCGTTACATGCATGGTTGATCATGATTATGTTATGAAATAATCGATTTCTACTGGTTTGGTGTAAGAATTCGGTCAAACATTCAAGGTCGAAATGTGTTTTTGTACAGTATAGATTGCATAATACACATCAATGCAATATTTGCACATAGTATAAGATTATATAACAAGGATTTTTTTTTAAAGCGTAGTAAATGTTTTTAGGTTGAGTCAAGACGCAGTATTTTTATTTTTAAGCTACAGATAAGCGTACTTTTGACACTGTGACTTTTGACTTCCGGCAATCAAAGTTGTAATACGTGGTTTGTAAAAAGACGTTTAAAATCATTCGGGCAAAGACAATAAAATGAAGAATCATAACGTATAACTGATTATTTAGTTTTTGCTTCTCTTTCCATTTACGGTTAACATTCCTTACACAATAAAGGGAAAAAGAGGAGATGAAAACATTCAATCTCTATCAATCTTTAAAAGTGTTGTCTGCAATCTCTTTTTTTTTCTAATTTTATTCTAAATTGTCAAAATTGCGAACTGTCGGGATTAAAAAAAACGTTTTATGCAAAAATAAGCAAGTTGCGCAGTCAGCTGATTGGATAACATCTCGATTAAAGCTGAGACATATACAGTTGCTCAAACTCGAAGGAAAGCGGTAAGTTAACATATCGAAGTACGTAGGCTAAACTTGTTAATTTACGCGGTAGTGTTTTTGGAAACCATATATAGGAAGTTTCTAAAATTGCTTAATGAAACCAGAGGTATACTGTTCCGGCTTAATGTTTTCTCCAAACTCTTCTAACAAAGAGCTCTTCAAAACCGCTACAGAGCATAGAGTTATTATTCAGAACTCGTTCCAAGGCTACAAATTGGATGGATTTCGGGAAAGACTGCTACATGCAAATTAGTCTCCGAAAATCAAGACTTGAATGTGGTAAGTTATCACTGTACGTCCCGCACAAGTAGAATCTAGGAGGTTTGTATACCTTGAAGTACAATGTCAAAATAGACATCTTTATTTTAAAAAAATAAATCTAAAAAGTTATGGATGAAATGATATATTTCAACAAAACACATTTCATTTTGTATATGTGCAATCGTTTCCGGAATATACATCTTGAGTATTTTTGGAACGCATACGCATGTCTCATTTTTCAAGTAATGATGATCTTTCGAGGCTCAGTCGAACATTTCTTTCCATAATCTTTAAACCTTTTTATGCCAAATCCGAGACCACAATATTGAGATAATCCCGGAATCTGTATACATACATTTTTTCAAAATTTTGCGACCAAATATGCTCAGCCTTTCCCCAAAGGCGTACAGTGAAGGCCTTCTCGTGGAGGTGGGTTTCCGGTTTTAAGACGGGGCCTCAGTGGCAGAGTGGTTAAGGTAGTTTGTCTACTGTTAATCACGTGGTCTGTCAACACTGATATTGCAGGTTCGAGTCGCATTGCGGGCAGGGTACGCTAGACTGCGATCTTAATTGACAAATATTGTTTATTTTCCTACCTTAGGTCGGGGTTTTCTCCGGGTACTTCCTCTCCCAATAAAAACTGGACGCCTTTAAATTAGCTAAAAATTGATGAAAATGAAGTTAAACACCATTCAAACCGGTTATAATACGAAAATGATTGATAGATTGGATGTTTGCTCTACATCGAGCGAGCATTATGTCAGCTATATTCAGGACGAGAACAAGTTATCTAACAATTTAATCAACGGGAAAAAGGGACGGGACATGGGTTACACAATTTTGACTGCCCCGGGAAAAGTATGGAGTTTGGATAGGGACGGAGAATTAGGCTACAATACGAAAGCCTTGCCGCGGACCATTGTGAGTGACGCGTGTTTTGGAAATTCCATGCTCCTTGCCCAGTGAAGACACCTTTTGTAGACTTCGAACACATATACACTCATTGTATAGGGTTCGAGTTATTCACTTTCCGTTTATGTGATTTCTCGTTTTGTTTCCTGTTGTATATGTTTGTCTGATTATATTTGTAATAGTGTCACTTATATAACAACGAAAAAACGAAATATTTAATTTTAAATGCCATAGAACTTTCAAACGGAGCTCGCCTAACTACATTTTTATGCTCCATTCATACCCTGCAGTATTCCCACACCATGCTGAATTATAGTAGTGGCTAACATAAGTTTATACGTTCACCTTACAGTGTACTGATCAGTGGCGGATCCAGAGGGGGGGGTCCAGGGGGTCCGGACCCCCCTTTCGTTTTGACAAGCATGGGGTCTGGACCCCTATACGGACATGTTTTAGGTGTCAGGAAATCGTCAGAATGCAGGATTTTACACCATTTCGTTCAGAGCTTCTGGGGGCCTTAAGCGGACCAGACCCCCTGCCGTAATACGACCTCTGCGGCCACCATGACAAATTTGGAGCCCCCCCCTTTCATTTGAGGCTGCATCCGCCCCTGCTGATGTAGACTGATCTTCAGTCTATATGAACAACAAAGCTGCAAAGCGCGCCTCCAGATGACGGAATTAGATGACCTCTTATTCGGAAAGGGTGGATGGTTGTTGGCCTAATATTAGCCTATTGAGGAAGACGTGTTTGGAGAGTGGCATGCTCCTTGCACGTGAAAGATATCTGTGAAAAAGTGTAAACTATTTCAGCCGCTTTACAAATCTAAATTCTTAGTCCCTAAACATTCAAAATCTTTCTAGTGGCAGCCAAAACAGGACCATCGCTTTATAAACTAATTTCTTTAATCTTTGTATAATTGGTCTAGTCCTGAATACAGATGAAATACTGCTCACCGGACTTCAAATAATCATTCAATACATTTACCTTTCAGGTATATATTTTTTGTGGTTGTTTTACGACGGCTTATTCGTGCCAAACAACAAAAAGAAAAAAAAAATTTATTTCGTTTGTACGGTTTATTAAATCGTTTGTACGATTTATTAATCCGTTTGTACGGTTTATTAAATCGTTTGTACGGTTTAATAAATCGTTTGTACGGTTTATTAAATCGTTTGTACGGTTTATTAAATCGTTTGTACGGTTTATTAAATCGTTTGTACGGTTTATTAAATCGTTTGTACGGTTTAATAAAGCGTTTGTACGGTTTATTAAATCGTTTGTACGGTTTAATAAATCGTTTGTACGGTTTATTAAATCGTTTGTACGGTTAAATAAATCGTTTGTACGGTTTATTAAATCGTTTGTACGATTTATTAATCCGTTTGTACGGTTTATTAAATCGTTTGTACGGTTTAATAAATCGTTTGTACGATTTATTAATCCGTTTGTACGATTTATTAATCCGTTTGTACGATTTATTAATCCGTTTGTACGGTTTATTAAATCGTTTGTACGGTTTATTAAATCGTTTTTACGGTTTATTAAATCGTTTGTACTATTACTATCAGGGACCATAGGGACCACATCGAAGTAGTTGGCCATCTACAATTAATTATTGGGGATAAAAGGGACCACATGGTCTAATTAGTTGGTCATCTACATTTGATAAGTAGGGACCAAAGGGACCACATGGTCTAGGTAGTTGGTAATCTACATTTGATTATCAGGGACCAAAAGTACCACATGGTCTAGGTATTTGACGATCTACTTTTGATTATCAGGGACTATGGGGACCATGTGTCTAGTTAGTTGGCCATCTACTATTCATTATCCCGTACCATAGGGACCACGTGATCTAGGTAGTTGGCAATATACTATTAATTATCAGGGACCACATGAATAAACCGTTCAAACGAATTAATAAACCGTACAAACGATTTAATAAAATAAACCGTACAAACGATTTAATAAAACGTACAAACGGATTACTAAACCGTACAAACGATTTAATAAACCGTACAAACGATTTAATAAACCGTACAAACGGATTAATAAATCGTACAAACGATTTAATAAAACGTACAAACCGATTACTAAACCGTACAAACGATTTAATAAACCGTACAAACGATTTAATAAACCGTACAAACGGATTAATAGATCGTACAAACGATTTAATAAACCGTACAAACGATTTAATAAACCGTACAAACGGATTAATAAACCGTACAAACGATTTAATAAACCGTACAAACGATTTAATAAACCGTACAAACGGATTAATAAACCGTACAAACGATTTAATAAACCGTACAAACGATTTAATAAACCGTACAAACGGATTAATAAACCGTACAAACGGATTAATAAATCGTTCAAACGATTTAATAAAACGTACAGACGATTTAATAAACCGTACAAACGAAATAAATATTTTTTTTTCTTTTTGTTGTTTGGCACGAATAAGCCGTCGTATTGTTTAGATCCCTTGTAGTAACTACATCTAACGCATAAAACGCCAACTAGACAAATTAATTAACACAGACTTCAACCTTTTAAACAAATATGTATAAAAATTGCAAAGATTTCGCATATTTTAGTATTGTTTTACGTTTTATATGTTTGAAATTGATTTTTAATGGAAAAACACTAGCAACGACAAAGGCAAAGTATTGAAATAATTCGATGCCAAGCGGTAATAAGAAAAGGAAAGTCTTATGTACACACAGTAATCCGTTCATCTAAAATTGTTATCCTACAATTATTACATTTGCTATACAATAAAGGTAGCCGAATCTATACTGAAGGTCATACGACCATCACACATCATTTAATTGGGCAGTGCCTCAACAATTAGCATACATTAGAGTTGGACTATAATGGGAGGGTTCCCATTGCTCGACCCAGAGCAACCCAGCATGTCCCCGGGTATCGGAGGGGAGACCCTTTCTTTGAGAGGTTGTCAGGTCACAATACGGAAAGTCTGGCCGGAGAGTTCGGTGGATAACTTGTTTGGAGAATGCCATAGAACTTCAAACTTCAAACAGAGCTTGCCTTACTACATTGCACGATAAAGGCCCCTGTAGATTTCAAAAAGAGTAGGCTGATTGTAGCCGCTACAAAAGGCTCGATTCGCCGCCCCTACACCATACGTTTCCAGTCGCAGTCAACATTCTATTTTCTATGTCTTAGCCGAAACCGTTCTCCTTTGATTTATTGATTGTTAACGTGTTCTTGTCCTGAATATAGATGAAATGTTGTTCGCTAAAATAAATCAATCAATCATAGCATAATTTGACGACAAAGCCTAATACTAGAGCAACATCAGTACAAGTAATATGAATATAGGCACAGCCTATAAAAAGCCTAATACTAGAGCAACATCAGTACAAGTAATATAAATATGGGCACAGCCTAAAAGCCTAATACTAGAGCAACGTCAGTACAAGTAATATGAATATAGGCACAGCCTAAAAGCCTAATACTAGAGCAACATCAGTACAAGTAATATGAATATAGGCACAGCCTAAAAGCCTAATACTAGAGCAACATCAGTACAAGTAATACGAATATAGGCACAGCCTAAAAGCCTAATACTAGAGCAACATCAGTACAAGTAATATGAATATAGGCACAGCCTAAAAGCCTAATAATAGAGCAACATCAGTACAAGTAATATGAATATAGGCACAGCCTAAAAGCCTGATACTAGAGCAACATCAGTACAAGTTATATGAATATAGGCACAGCCTAAAAGCCTAATACTAGAGCAACGTCATTACAAGTAATATGAATATAGGCACAGCCTAAAAGCCTAATATTAGAGCAACATCAGTACAAGTAATATGAATATAGGCGCAGCCTAAAAGCCTAATACTAGAGCAACATCAGTACAAGTAATATAAATATGGGCACAACCAAAAAGCCTAATACTAGAGCAACGTCATTACAAGTAATATGAATATAGGCACAGCCTAAAAGCCTAATACTATATCAACATCAGTACAAGTAATATGAATATAGGCACAGCCTAAAAGCCTAATACTAGAGCAACATCAGTACAAGTAATATGAATATAGGCACAGCCTAAAAGCCTAATACTAGAGCAACATCAGTACAAGTAATATGAATATAGGCACAGCCTAAAAGCCTAATACTAAAGCAACATCAGTACAAGTAATATGAATATAGGCATAGCCTAAAAGCCTAATACTAGAGCAACATAAGTACAAGTAATATGACTATAGGCACAGCCTAAAAGCCTAATACTAGAGCAACATCAGTACAAGTAATATGAATATAGGCACAGCCTAAAAGCCTAATACTAGAGCAACATCAGTACAAGTAATATGAATATAGGCACAGCCTAAAAGCCTAATACTAGAGCAACATCAGTACAAGTAATATGAATATAGGCAAAGCCTAAAAGCCTAATACTAGAGCAACATCAGTACAAGTAATATGACTATAGGCATAGCCTAAAAGCCTAATACTAGAGCAACATCAGTACAAGTAATATAAATATGGGCACAGCCTAAAAGCCTAATACTAGAGCAACGTCAGTACAAGTAATATGAATATAGGCACAGCCTAAAAGCCTAATACTAGAGCAACATCAGTACAAGTAATATGAATATAGGCACAGCCTAAAAGCCTAATACTAGAGCAACATCAGTACAAGTAATACGAATATAGGCACAGCCTAAAAGCCTAATACTAGAGCAACATCAGTACAAGTAATATGAATATAGGCACAGCCTAAAAGCCTAATAATAGAGCAACATCAGTACAAGTAATATGAATATAGGCACAGCCTAAAAGCCTGATACTAGAGCAACATCAGTACAAGTTATATGAATATAGGCACAGCCTAAAAGCCTAATACTAGAGCAACGTCATTACAAGTAATATGAATATAGGCACAGCCTAAAAGCCTAATATTAGAGCAACATCAGTACAAGTAATATGAATATAGGCGCAGCCTAAAAGCCTAATACTAGAGCAACATCAGTACAAGTAATATAAATATGGGCACAACCAAAAAGCCTAATACTAGAGCAACGTCATTACAATTAATATGAATATAGGCACAGCCTAAAAGCCTAATACTATATCAACATCAGTACAAGTAATATGAATATAGGCACAGCCTAAAAGCCTAATACTAGAGCAACATCAGTACAAGTAATATGAATATAGGCACAGCCTAAAAGCCTAATACTAGAGCAACATCAGTACAAGTAATATGAATATAGGCACAGCCTAAAAGCCTAATACTAAAGCAACATCAGTACAAGTAATATGAATATAGGCATAGCCTAAAAGCCTAATACTAGAGCAACATAAGTACAAGTAATATGACTATAGGCACAGCCTAAAAGCCTAATACTAGAGCAACATCAGTACAAGTAATATGAATATAGGCACAGCCTAAAAGCCTAATACTAGAGCAACATCAGTACAAGTAATATGAATATAGGCACAGCCTAAAAGCCTAATACTAGAGCAACATCAGTACAAGTAATATGAATATAGGCAAAGCCTAAAAGCCTAATACTAGAGCAACATCAGTACAAGTAATATGACTATAGGCATAGCCTAAAAGCCTAATACTAGAGCAACATCAGTACAAGTAATATGAATATAGGCACAGCCTAAAAGCCTAATACTAGAGCAACATCAGTACAAGTAATATAAATATGGGCACAGCCTAAAAGCCTAATACTAGAGCAACATCAGTACAAGTAATATGAATATAGGCACAGCCTAAAAGCCTAATACTATAGCAACATCTGTACAAGTAATATGAATATAGGCACTGCCTAAAAGCCTAATACTAGAGCAACATCAGTACAAGTAATATGAATATAGGCACAGCCTAAAAGCCTAATACTAGAGTAACATCAGTACAAGTAATATGAATATAGGCACAACCTAAAAGCCTCATACTAGAGCAACATCAGTACAAGTAATATGAATATAGGCATAGCCTAAAAGCCTAATACAAGAGCAACATCAGTACAAGTAATACGAATATAGGCACAGCCTAAAAGCCTAATACTATAGCAACATCAGTACAAGTAATATGAATATAGGCACTGCCTAAAAGCCTAATACTAGAGCAACATCAGTACAAGTAATATAAATATGGGCACAGCCTAAAAGCCTAATACTAGAGCAACGTCAGTACAAGTAATATGAATATAGGCACAGCCTAAAAGCCTGATACTAGAGCAACATCAGTACAAGTAATATGAATATAGGCACAGCCTAAAAGCCTAATACTAGAGCAACATCAGTACAAGTAATATGAATATAGGCACAGCCTAAAAGCCTAGTACTAGAGCAACATCAGTACAAGTAATATGAATATAGGCACAGCCTAAAAGCCTAATACTAGAGCAACGTCATTACAAGTAATATGAATATAGGCACAGCCTAAAAGCCTTATACTAGAGCAACATCAGTACAAGTAATATGAATATAGGCAAAGCCTAAAAGCCTAATACTAGAGCAACATCAGTACAAGTAATATGACTATAGGCATAGCCTAAAAGCCTAATACTAGAGCAACATCAGTACAAGTAATATGACTATAGGCACAGCCTAAAAGCCTAATACTAGAGCAACATCAGTACAAGTAATATGAATATAGGCACAGCCTAGAAGCCTAATACTAGAGCAACATCAGTACAAGTTATATGAATATAGGCACAGCCTAAAAGCCTAATACTAGAGCAACATCAGTACAAGTAATATGAATATAGGCACAGCCTAAAAGCCTAATACTAGAGCAACATCAGTACAAGTAATATGAATATAGGCACAGCCAAAAAGCCTAATACTAGAGCAACATCAGTACAAGTAATACGAATATAGGCACAGCCTAAAAGCCTAATACTAGAGCAACATCAGTACAAGTAATACGAATATGGGCACAGCCTAAAAGCCTAATACTAAAGCAACATCAGTACAAGTAATATGAATATAGGCACAGCCTAAAAGCCTAATACTAGAGCAACATCAGTACAAGTAATATGAATATAGGCACAGCCTAAAAGCCTAATACTAGAGCAACATCAGTACAAGTAATATGAATATAGGCAAAGCCTAAAAGCGAGTATCGCATATTATAAAAACGGCAATAACTATCATCGCGTATCAATAATGATCGTTCTTAAACACTAAAACCGATACAAAATGCTGTTGAAAGATGACCATGGCTGATTATACAAGGCAGATGCAACTTCTTTTGACCATCAAAGTTTCGGGAGTGATTCACTTCCGCTCTGCTTCATTACAAGAAATAGGACAAAATTCGCACCCTCGCCAAAAAAAAAAAAACCAAAAAACGAGGGTACGATTTTTCGTTCTAACAAACCACGTGATCTACAGTAGACTATACCTTAATCACTCGGCCACCAAGGCCCCTATCGAAAAAAAAACTAAAGATTGGCAACACGAACCCCAATGTAAATTTAGGATGCAGTCTTAAACGCCAAAATATATTGTTTTGCTCTATATCAAGTACAACAATACAAGTCAACTTGTCTTCAAAGTAAAATTGCACAGTAAAAAATGATTAATATTTTTGTTAAACATTTGTCCGCATATTTAAGTACAACAGCATTTATAATCTGTTTACCAATAGTCGTATGCTACCTGAACATAACCCATTCGTGTTTTATGCAACTCAGGTAATTCGAGTCGCGTAAATGTGACAATCTGTTCAGTAGCATTATGCTTATGAGTTTAAAATTGATGAATGTTTTAAGTGTATATTAAACGACATTCCATGTCAACAGATTTTTAAAGAAAACAAATAAAATCTTCTTGACTAAATATAATAAATTTAATTTTAATTTGAAGGACAAAAGATGAATTTGATCAAAATATTAGAAACAGCAGAAAATGTTTTAATTGAACAAACTTTAGCATATCTGACGGCATGGTTTATTTTATGGAGTGGAGTGTTAGAGTGGAGTCATGGAGTGGAGCCATGGAGTGGAGTCATGTATTGTTGGAGTGTAGTCAATTGAATTTTGGAGGAGTGAAGCAATGTGGGGTTTTTTTCGTGGGCAATGTAGTGGAGATATATGATTTTTCATAACATACACACAAAGTGACCCACAGACAACTACAACATACCGATCCTGTTTCAGGCGATGTTTTACAACTTGTATTAGTAATACCTATATTGATTTTCACCATTAGCTCAGGTTATAAAAATATATTTAAAGTATACTCCAAACTATAAACAACTTAAATGTAAAATACTACTGAAGCATGTTGTATTTATTTATGTGTGTTTAGGCAATAGAAGTGCACCCAGTTTGTATTGTAGAATGATACTTGTCAAACAAACTTAAAATTGGATGATATGAATTTGAACTCCAATCGCTTCAAATGAACATAATGTAAGAAAGGTTTAAGGTCTCTCAGTGTATAAGACTTGAAACGAAATAGTTGTCTTTACTTTTCACGCAATGCTCGTTGATATGAAAATGAACATTAGTAATTGGACTGTTGAGTGATGTAAAATATTAGAACTGTCTAATTGCTGGCTTTCTTTATCTTTTATGACTTTTCAAAAGTTTTATGGGTTAAATGTCAACTATTTGAAATATTTTATAGCAGAATTAAAAACAAGTATAGACATTTTATAAACAAATTATAGTGCTGCAGGTCAAAATATCAACAGTTCATATTATTTCGAGGTAAATTGATTAATATATTCCCTAATAAATTGAAATAACATATTTAAAAACTAAACTTGTGTTATGTTACGACACATCATGTATCTCCACTAGATTACGCAATCAATAAAAATTAAAATTCAAAATAAAAAACTCCACACTCCAATCTACGACTCCACTCCATGGCTCCACTCCATGACTCCACTCCAACACTCCACTCCATCACTCCACTCCATAAAAAAAACCATGCCATATCTGACAAGCTCACTCGAAGTTCACTAACACTAAAAAAGTGCGTTTATTATTAGTGGTAAATGAGATAACCTTTGTATCAAGATGACTTTAAGAGAAAATAGTGGACAACTGAAGGAACAATGATATACAAGTATGTCCGTATCCTTCATTATAGGAATAAACGCTTATTTTCGGTAATTCATCTCACAAACAGAAGGCCGTTTATGACAAGTTTGTGAGCGAGTCCACCTCCCTCGTTCATACATCGATGAATTAACGAAAATATGCGTTTAATCCTTATAATTCTTCCAATTTTTAAAAATATTTACGATCTTTTACCATCAAGACTCTTTTGGCATAAAATTCCACTGTGTCACGCCTTGGAATATTCACAACGTTCTTGAGAAGTCGGGTTCCGAGGGAATAACTGACATTGAAAACATATATATTTTACGATTTGCCGAAAAGATTATATCTGAAAACAAGAAAGACCAACAAAAAATATTTTCGTGAATTCCGCAAACTAACATTACACATTGTACCTCGGTTTATATTAAAAGTCATGTGTAACGTCATAGCTTTTCAAACGCAACGTGATAGCTATAGCCGAACTATAGACGTTCTTTCTTCACTACGAACAAGTAAAACAAAAGCTGTCATTTGTTCGATGGATTTATCAGTGAAAATGGAATAGCAGTGTTGAAACATGGAGTTGGTGGCCAAACCGTACATCTTGCTTATGTCGTTTTGTTGTCACTTAGGAAATACAAGATAGTTGTAGGGCTATTGTGTGTATTTGAAATGATTTATTTAATTGAAATAAATAGAAAGGCAAATTAACAAGTATTATTTTTATATGCTTTTACACTCGCATTTAGTCCACACTCGAATTTCGGCAATTTCCTCATTCAGCAATTTGAACAATGAATCCAAAGCAAAGTGTACAGTGTACTGTTAAACTATGTAATTCTCTAAACAAATGATTCCTTAATAACACACAGCTGCTTCAAAATAACTTTCCATTTAAGCGATACATCGCTCAAGATATTGTCATCGCCAAAATCGGAGTGTACTGGTTAAATTTATTGTCTGAAGTGTACACAACACATTGTCGTCATTTTTCTTTACGTTTAGCAGTTTAGCAACAATTAAAAAAATAGTTCCCCAACAGTCGTTCGTGAAAGTATGAACGGATCTGGGAATTACTGTTTTAAGGTCTTTTAACCTATTAAAAATGACTATAAACGTAAACGAATGTAAGATAAGAATTATTGTATGATAGAGATGATATGAACAAATAAGTATGCTCCGACTGACTGACTACAAATCAGTATGCCCCGACTAACTGACTACAAATCAGTATGCCCCGACTGACTGACTACAAATCAGTATGCCCCGACTGACTGACTACAAATCAGTATGCCCCGACTGACTGACTACAAATAAGTATGCCCAACTGACTGACAATAAAAAAAGTATGCCCCGACTGACTGACTACAAATCAGTATGCCCCGACTGACTGACTACAAATCAGTATGCCCCGACAGACTGACTACAAATCAGTATGCCCCGACTTGCTGGCTACAAATCAGTATGCCCTGACTTGTTGGCTACAAATCAGTATGCCCCAACTGACTGACTACAAATAAGTATGCCCAACTGACTGACAATAAAAAAGTATGCCCGACTGACTGACTACAAATCAGTATGCCCAACTGACTGACAATAAAAAAGTATGCCCCGACTGACTGACTACAAATCAGTATGCCCCGACTGACTGACTACAAATCAGTATGCCCCGACTTGCTGGCTACAAATAAGTATGCCCCCACTGACTGACTACAAATCAGTATGCCCCGACTGACTGACTACAAATCAGTATGCCATGACTGACTGACTACAAATAAGTAGGCCCCGACTGACTGACTACAAATCAGTATGCCCCGACTGACTGACTACAAATCAGTATGCCATGACTGACTGACTACAAATAAGTAGGCCCCGACTGACTGACTACAAATCAGTAGGCCCCGACTGACTGACTACAAATAAGTATGCCCGACTGACTGACTACAAATAAGTATGCCCGACTGACTGACTACAAATCAGTATGCCCGACTGACTGACTACAAATAAGTATGCCCGACTGACTGACTACAAATAAGTATGCCCGACTGACTGACTACAAATAAGTAGGCCCCGACTGACTGACTACAAATAAGTAGGCCCCGACTGACTGACTACAAATAAGTATGCCCGACTGACTGACTACAAATAAGTATGCCCGACTGACTGACTACAAATCAGTATGCCCCGACTGACTGACTACAAATAAGTATGCCCCGACTTACTGACTACAATTAAGTATGCCCCGACTGACTGACTATAAATAAATATGCCTTGACTGACTGACTACAAATAAGTAGGTCCCGACTGACTGGCTACAAATAAGTATGCCCCCACTGACTGACTACAAATCAGTATGCCCCGACTGAGTGACTACAAAATAAGTATGCCATGACTGACTGACTACAAATAAGTAGGCCCCGACTGACTGACTACAAATCAGTAGGCCCCGACTGACTGACTACAAATAAGTATGCCCGACTGACTGACTACAAATAAGTATGCCCGACTGACTGACTACAAATCAGTATGCCCGACTGACTGACTACAAATAAGTATGCCCGACTGACTGACTACAAATAAGTATGCCCGACTGACTGACTACAAATAAGTAGGCCCCGACTGACTGACTACAAATAAGTAGGCCCCGACTGACTGACTACAAATAAGTATGCCCGACTGACTGACTACAAATAAGTATGCCCGACTGACTGACTACAAATCAGTATGCCCCGACTGACTGACTACAAATAAGTATGCCCCGACTTACTGACTACAATTAAGTATGCCCCGACTGACTGACTATAAATAAATATGCCTTGACTGACTGACTACAAATAAGTAGGTCCCGACTGACTGACTACAAATAAGTATGCCCCGACTGACTGACTACAAATATGTATGCCTTGATTGAGTGACTACAAAATAAGTATGCCCGGACTGACTGACTACAAATAAGTATGCCCCGACTGACTGACTACAAATAAGTATGCCCTGAGTGACTGAATACAAATAAGTATGCCCCGACTGACTGACTACAAATAAGTATGCCCCGACTGACTACAAATAAGTATGCCCCGACTGACTGACTACAAATAAGTATGCCCTGAGTGACTGACTACAAATAAGTATGCCCCGACTGACTGACTACAAATAAGTATTCCCCGACTGACTGAATACAAATAAGTATGCCCCGACTGTCTGACTACAAATAAGTATGCCCTGACTGACTGACTACAAATAAGTATGCCCCGACTGACTACAAATTAGTATGCCCCGACTGACTGACTACAAATAAGTATGCCCCGACTGGCTGACTACAAATAAGTATGCCCAGACTGACTAACTACAAATAAGTTTGCCCCGACTGACTGACTACAAATAAGTATGCCCCGACTGACTGACTACAAACAGATGATCAGCAATGGAAGTGCTGATACATTACTTCTGAACGAACATACCACATATAGAAAGGACTGTTTATTATATGTATCCATAATCATTCATTCGAATGATGAAGATTATATTAACATATATGTATTTTCATGTTGTTGTTTTCCTAAAAAGGTATCGACCATTTCAAATATATTAGACATATATTGGATATTTACGACTACCATCCTATGTTTTTTTCTTAGCTTTAATCAATATTCATGGTATTTTAGTAAAGGTTATTGAATGTGAACGAATAATCGAAGACTATGAATTCCAACTTGTTTACGTTCTTGTAGAAAATGAGGTTCAATTGGTGTAACACGTCATTACATAATGTAATATTCAGAAATAAAATTCGGTCGATCTTTTGATCATTTCTATTCCTACGTCATTGAATTCTTTTAATGTGCTAAGAACAGTTAAACTGTATCGCATGCAATTCATTACACGATTTCTAAATTACCAATCTCGAACATTGTACTTTGTTATAGTTTAAAGTGCTCTTTAGGACAACATTGTGGCTGCATTACATTGTCTGGACGTCAGTTCTAATGTAGTATACTTTATCGTCTACTAGGATTGATATTTGATTTTATATTTCAATCTATTTTTCAGGCCGACAAGAACATTGTAGCAACATGCTGCACACACTGTTTGTTTTTTCTGTAAAAAATGTGTTTTGTTTGTTTAAATGTCGTTTAACGGCATTTTCAGCAATTTTTCGACTATATCATGGCGTACAGTGGTTATTTGGGTAGGAAGCCAAAGTACCCGAAGAAAACTCTCTACTTTCTGTATGTAAAGTAGCAATCCTTGTCAATTAAGATGAGTCGAGCCCACCCTGCCTTTACAGTGAGACTCGAACCCACAGACCACGTGATCAATAGTAGACGAACTACCTTAACCACCCAGCCACCGGGGCCACCTCTAAAAATATGCATTCGTAGCAACACGACATGTATATTTGTCCGGTTAAAATTAATTCTGTCCTTTATCTTTTGTTTCTCCATCCGGTGGCAGTCATATTTTTTGTTCTCATGACCTATCACCTTTCTCCGCTGATTTATTGTTTGCAAACTTGTTCTAGTCGTCAATATAGCAGAAATATTGTCTGCTTGATAGCAATTACCTAATTAAGCAATCAATCAATCTTTTTTTTTTTTCATTACAATTTTGTCAGAAATATGTTTAACTTAATGCATGTTATATTTTTTTCTTTTATTCCAGTGGACAATCATGCCATACAAGGATGCCAATGGTAATATGATTAAACAATCATCCAATCAGTTAAACATCCAATAGTGTTACTACTACTGATAAAATCTTATTTTCATTAATTATGCACAGCCGCGTCGGATTCCCGACGACATTTTGCTTCATGCAAGGATGCTTTCTGGTTTGTCGAAAAATAACAAGTTTCAAGTACTTTTATACAGGAAACGGCAAATATAATGATAGATCAATGAATTTATGTAATAATTAGGTTGGCGGAAGGTAGGCTTCTCTTTGACTTTGATTTTAGGTTTTCTATGAAAAAGTTTTTCTCGTAAAAGCCATTGAAACTTTAAAGATTCTTTGTTTAGTTATGTTTTTGTAGGTTTTTGTCAACTACATGTATTCTGTCTTAAATGCAAACAAATAGAGAGAATGTAGTGCCAGAAAAAATAATTCTGTCGCCAACCAGAAGCGATGTCAAAGAAGCGGAAAATAATAACCGGGAATAAGTACGCCATGTTTTGTTGGTCAAATTCTAGTAAGTTGTCTTGCCAATTTAAGAAACCTTCTGTTTTTATTATTAAAGCTCAGCGAAACTTAAGTTTACATGGATTCTTCTATCAGACACAACGTTAACGAAAACGAGAGGAATTTTATTTATAATGACTACGAGTTAAGAGTGACCAGCTTTCTAGAGTAGAAATAAAAATGGAAACAAACTCGACTGAACAAAACAACCGAAAGTCAATGCGCGATTACAAATTCTGGATTTAGACCAACATACAAAACACTACAAAACAACAAACAAACAGAAAGTGAGTAACCCCAACGTAATAGGTGCTAAAGACCAACATGCAGTACCTGCGTTAAACTAGACATCAATTGTCTCGTCCAGGGAAAAGTCAAATCAAGGACGAAAAAATAACTAAGCGAATATTTGGTCGTCGATGGATTTCCCTTAAGGCCAACATTTTTTTATTGTTTGTTTTACGGGATTTTTCTTCAAACAAATTGAGTCGGGGGGGGGGGGGGGGGCAAAATAAAAATAAAAATAAAATCCACTTTTTGGTAGAGTCGACAAAAAAAATAAAATTGAAAATCGGTCAGCATATTTTTATTTTTCAGAGAACTTATTTTAGAGAAAAATATTGCTATGATCACAAATATTATTGACATAAGTTCAGTTAGTATAAACACCCATTGTCATTTTATATCATGTATCAAAGAATAAATGATTTTTTTTTATTATGAAGTTCTTGTATACATCATAGTATTTCTAACAATTCGTTATGAACATGTCATGTTTATCTGAGGAAAATTTTCATAGAAAATAGATAAACTAACAGAAATAATTCTTCTGTTCAGCACACTTCCACTTGCACAAAGTTGTGCTCATCGAAATTGCTTCATGGGACACCCATCTACAGAACTTTTCATGATGTCAATAATTACTATACATCTGTATTCTTTCAAGTGCAGCTCATATGTTTATCAAAGAAAATTGGTAAAATACAATACACTTTGAAAGAACTGACATTTGAAACCAATTAAAAGTGTTTTTTTTTATCAAACAAATTACGATTTTTTTTATGGACCGTTGTACTTTACTTTTCTTCGTTGTTCACTTCCGGTAATTAGTCACATGCGGTAAATAAACAAATGGCGCGTAATCCAGTTGAAAGACGTAAATCCTTTGAAAAAAAAATGTTAAATACGCATATTGTTTGCTTTTTTTATTGGAATTACACATTTACTGATAAATTGGTTGTCTGGGTGAATTATATGGACCAGATCATATGCAAGTATCTACTGTGAACCATCGGGCGACTTTAGCCTTTGGGAAATAACAGGGCGACTTGGACTTCGCTTTTGAGGCGCCGTAGGGCGACTTTGTCACCCACTTTGCCCAGTGTGGTGAGCCCTGAATAACAGTTCTCTGACAGATCGTGGGTAATTTTATTTTGCAAGGGAGGGAATTCATCAAGTCGGCGGAGGGAAGAAAAATAAAAGAAAATTTTGCTTCTTTTATTTTTATTTCATTTCGCCAGAAATTAGGGTCGGCGCTCCCGTAAAACATAAAATATAAAAATGTTGGCCTAACTATTATTGTCGGTATATTCAAAACTATATTGGTTGGGAGGCATTGTGGTTTATTCCTCCCAGTATCCAGTTTGTTGAGCAGCACTGTGGTTTAGTCCTCCTGATATCCAGTTAGTTGGACTGCACTGTGGTTGAGTCCGGCCTGTATCCAGATGGTTGGGCAGCACTGTGGTTGAGTCCAGCCAATATCCAGTTGGTTGGGCATTACTGTGTTGAATCTTCCCAGTATTGAGTTGGTCGGGCAGCACTGTGGTTGAGTCCGCCAAGTATCCAGTTGGTCGGGAAGCATTGTAGTTGAGTCCGCCCAACATCCAGTTGGTTGGGCAGCACTGTTTGAGTCCTTCTGTATCCAGTGGGTTGGGCAGTACTGTGGTCGAGTCCTTCTGTATCCAGTTAGTTGAGCAGCACTGTGGTTGAGCCCGGCCTGTATCGATTTGGTTGGACAACACTGTGGTTGAGTCCGCCCTGTATCCAGTTAGTTGAGGAGCACTGTGGTTGATAGCTCCCAGTATCCAGTTAGTTGAGCAGCACTGTGGTTGGGTCCGCCCTGTATCTAGTTGGTTGGGCAGCACTGTGGTTGAGCCCGCCCTGTGTCCACTATACACTTGTACGCTACTAAGCTGTTATAGAGATATAGACGATGATACCTCAAAAGATCACAAATTTTGCAATCAATTTTCGTTCTATTTGAAGATAAACAGTTGAACACATTCATGATTAATAAGCAATTTGGTTGTTGCATTCAATATTCATGTACGTTCAAATAAAATATTAGAAATGCTTATATTTCATTGTACTGGCATATTTCACATGTTTGTACATGGGTCAATTTACCGACATATTCTTTATCTTTGCTAGTATGTCAAGACTTAACAATCTTAGATTTGAGTCTGATGTGAGTGGAAGTTAAGGCATACTTCGATACCACTATACCATATACCTATTGTTTTTTTCCGAATTAATTTTGTGCAAATTTATTTGAAATCGGAAGTAGCAAACAAAAAGTTATGACTTCTTTCTACGGAAATAAAAAACACGTTTTATCAAGTGTTCGTTTATTGACTTTTATACTTTTCAGATTATTCGGTCTATAATTTAAGTATTTTTTACAGCTGTTTTACATATTTTGTGCTAAAAATTAATAAGATCAATGTAAACACTACTATTTTATTGATCGGTAGGTGGCACGTTTAATTGTAATAAAACCGGATCCGGGCACTTTCGTGTGACAAATTTCTGGACATGGTTGCTGTTTATTTTCAAACAAATAAACTTTGAATATTTCTTTAACCAATTTAGATCAAATTTTGTATAAACGTTACATAACATTGGCTACATAAGTTTAAATTTGTTTAAACGATTGCTGTAGAGAAATCAAGTTGGGTGCACAATCGTTTGAAAAGTATCATAACAGTCAAAAAAACCTTTAGGATATAACCTAGATGGACGGACAGTCTTTGATTCTTATCAAAGGAAGAGACTGTTTACTTCAATTATTGTCTTTGTCATTGCCACATTCCTGTTCTCTTTCAAATACAACAGTGCGTGTATAATATTTTTTGAAATATTTCCCATCTAATTCATTATTTCAGGTGGCAGTAACTGTTAACTTCGTTTCTTACTATGAAAATGCCTTAGTTTTTTTTATATCACCTGGTCTAGTCGTGATATGTATAGACTTCAATTCTTGCATAAAATGTGTGTTCTTACCCTGAAAGGTCAAAATGACATTTTTGGCAGTTTTATCCTGTTTAAAAGTTGTATGTACTCCATTTACGTTGGAAAATGTTACAACAAAAGCCTGCAATGTGACCAACAAAAATGCATTTTTGAAACATTTCATATTACCCTTTATATGACACGACTCCAATCACCAAAGGATTGCATCAGGTGATAGCATAATTTGTTCGATCTATTTTGGGGTTATTTTGTTTTAAAATTGCAGTGTCTAATGAATATTCATTATTTAACTGAATTTTAGTGGTTCACTATTTGTTGGTTATTTACTATCAAAAACGTTATTTTAACGAGTGTTTCGATAATTTACACGACCATGAGGGTCTTTACAAGATTGACTTTAACACAGGAAATTATGTTAACTGCACTTAATAACATTTTTAAATTAATAAAGACTATACAAATGTGTTTTGGGGTATTTGGATACAAAATAACACCTGGTAATATGGAAAAGATTTTGGGCTGTAGTATGTAGGGTTAATAGCGTGCCACGCTCCATGCAGGTTGAAGACCATGTTTGAAAATTTGGGGGGTTGGGGGGGGGCGTAAAGCAAGTAACCAATCAGAGACTGTCACTTAATGAAACAATGAACACATTTTAACTTGTATTTTATCTTTGTGAAATTATAAACCATATCGAATTGGCATAAATGCTATTATATTATACATGCAATACGGAAAACAGTCCTATATTTCTTTTAAATTAATTTATCTGTCTCTGTATAATGCCTTACCATTGTTGTTTATTGTAGACAATATAACTATTTATACAACCTCTGTGTATCTAGAAAAGCGGTAAACAAATATCTAATAACCTTACATATTGTCATAACGATATTACTGAATCTCTGGCAAAAATGAACACTTGACATTTAAAAGTGGTTTATTGACTAGATAAACAAAATGTCATCATAACGAATAAAATCGTATTAAACTGTTTTCAGTTTACAGTTTCGGATCCAGGAGTTTCAATATTAATCTGTAATGATGATAATTTACCAGAGAATTTTAATCGTTATATAGAACAGTACACACGCAAGAAATAAAACCGCCATATTAGACGATACATGTGAACAATACATAGTGTAAAACGTTCACCTACGTAAAAGTATCAACCAACTAACATAAAAAAAAACAGTTTATACTGCTTTTAAAGTTTGAATGTATAATTTTAATTTAAAGATGCCCGTTGTTACTGAAAGTGTAAAATTAGACAAAACTTTCAATATTTAATCCTGGGACCATACTGGGAGGGTCCCAGTGCTCGACCCACAGAGCAACCCAGCGCGTCCCCGGGTGGCGGATAAGGGATACCTTCTCGTTGGGGGCTGTCAGGTCATAATGCGGAAAGCCTGACCGCGGACCGTAGTGGGTAACGTGTTTGGAGAGTGCCACTCTCCTTGCACGATAAAGACCCCTTTTGTAGATTTCGAAAGTGTAGGCTCATTGTAGCCGCTACAAAAGGCTAAATTTTCCGGCCTTACCCAAAACTCCATACTTTTCCAGTGGCAGTCAAAATTGTATTCCCTGTGACCCATCCCACCCCCATTTTCCGTTGATGTATTGTTTGTTAACTTGTTCCCGTCCTGAATATAGCTGAAATACTACTGCTCGCTGGACGTAAAGCAGACATCAAATAAATCAATCAATCAGTATTTCTTCTATGTTCAGGACAAGAACAATAAAACAAACTACAAATCAATGGATGGACCAAAAACGAAGTTTTGACTGCTAGTGAAAAAAGTATATGGAATTAGACAGGGACGGAGGCAAAAAATAACCTTCTGTAGCGGCTACAATGAGCCTACTCTTCTTCAATCACTACAAAGGAGGCCTTTATCGTACAAGGAGCGTGACGCTCGTGTAACACGTTACTCACCCTAGTCAGGTTTTGTGTTTTATAACATAACATCATCTCGCTTTTAAACCTACGGATAATTTGAATAAGAAAGCTTTATTCTCATTCGGCACAATATACCACATATAACACGTGCTCTAAAGACCTTTTTACTCTCCTATGCGCCACCTGGGGACAAGGTTAGGATCGCTGTGAGTGCTTTATGTCTTGCTTTTTTATCCAACAAACAAACAATAATTGAAAAATTTAGAATCTAATTAGTAATTAAACAGGTGTTTAATAAAGCTTTGATTGGAAGGGTACAATGTATATAGAGTAAGAACATTTCCTTCCAGTCGGCCACAAACGAACCACGCCCAAAGAGCTAGCTAATCGATTCTTTGATGGCACAATACTGACAATGGATTTATAAATACATACCAAACAAAAACGAAGGCACTTGAAAACTGTTCGGCGAATATCAGAGAAGTTATGTGCTATTTCTATACTAACCAGTTTGGGGCCTCGGTGGCCGAGTGGTTAAGTCTTCTATTGATCACGTTGTCTGTCAAGAATGAGGTTGTGTGTTCGAGTCTGACTGCGGGCAGGGTGCGCTCGACTCCAATCTTAATTGATAAGGATTGCCAGTTTTCTTACCGAAAGGCCGGTGTTTTCCTATGCTTTCTCCAATAAAAATAGACACAATGACATAGCAGACAAATTGCTGAAAGTGGCCTTAAACACCATTCAAATCAAACAAATAATATAATAACCGTTTTTCTCAGGGCCAAAGGTATCATTAAAATAAGCATTAAAATTTATTAAAATACTAGTAGTTTAATAAATATAGGTGATTCCCCGAGGGAAATTTGATTAAATCTATGTATTCGTGTTTAAGATTTTAATCATCAAAATTGTATTTAACTGAATTTGTTCCGTGTCAGTAGTTGCATAGATTGTCTTTAAACACTATTAAATCTATTTGAATCATAATGGTATCAACAGAACTCTATGGCTTTGGCATCCAATAAAAAGGAGAAAATATAATAATTTACAAGAATTTAAAATGTTGAAACACTACATTACTGTTCGAGTCACATTTGACATTTTATTTAAAAATAAATAACAGATTTTTCCTCAGTTAATGTAAGATTATTCCTGACACTTCCGTTTTGAATATCGGATATTAATTCAATAAAACAAGCACCGATTGTACTTTCTAGTAATATACAAAAAACGATGTTACAATTGAACCACCAACATTACCATTTGAACTCTATATGGTGTTTTCTATTCGCAAGGTGTAGGTGGTATTTGGGTATAGCGTTTAGAATATAGATAATATAAGCTTAACAAAATTGTTGGATTTTACATATTTTGGGATGTGACTGATGAAAAAGGGGGGGGGGGGTTGGTGGCCGAGTGATTAAGGTAGTTTGTCTACTATTGATCACGTGGCATGTCAACACTGAGATTGCGTGTTCGATTCTCACTGCGAGCAGGGTGTGTACTAGACTCCATTCTTCATTTGTGAATCTTGATTGACAAGGATTATCAGTTTTCCCACGAAATGTCGGTTTTTTTTTCGGGTACTCCGGCTTCCTCCTCCAAATAAATATTTACGCCATGATATACATATGGCTGAAAAATTGCTGAAAGTGGTGTTAAACATCATTCAATTAAATAAAAGCCACGGACTCGAAACTTGATTAGATGAAACGCGTGTCTGGCGTTGTTAATTTTACAACCTTGGTATCTTTGATGACATTTTATTTACTTACACTTTTCGGATAAAGTTATTGCTAAACATGAAATGCCATGATTTAATTTTTTGTTTTTGTTTCAGAAATCGAGAGTTCTCTATGCAAAACACAATATTCGCAAATATTAAAATTTGAACAAATAACGCAATGTTTGGATAAAACCATCCATTCCTATCTGAATCTTTTGTTTAGTTTGATTATGATGGCCATTTTATGTTGATTACGTCGACATTTAGTTTGCTAAGTGTAAATGTTTAATATCAGCGAGCCCGCCCAGTATTTTTTAATTTTAATACAGAAAAAGATATTAGTCTCATTGGTTTTTTATGAGTACGTAATTTTAAACCTTTAAAGTGCTTTTTTATTTAAAGCTTTTTACTCGAATCTATAGACATGTGATAGTCATTTATTTATTAGTATAATACAATGCAATGCGAAAATTTAATACGTATGGAAACTAAAATTCAACTTTTCACAAGAATAAAGGCCTGTTGTAAGAAGACTTTTACTCATTTGCTTCCAAAATCATATGGAACGCAATCTGGTGTTTTACTAAGTACATGTATGCATTCTAATAACGTAAATTATATATAGCAGAAATTTAACATGTTCTTATACCTTGTAATCAATCTGGGGTATTGGATACCCGACAGCATGGTGTTCATTAGTTCTGACACAATTTTTAGTTTAGATTTGTGAGTTATTTATGAATATTATGTATTGTGTATTCCACACTGGAAAGGTAACAGGGGTGTTTGGCGCGTCCCGAGGGTTTATTCACGTTTCTCCAACATTGTCACTTCGACTAAAACAACAACCAATTAAGACAGGGGATTAAGAGGCGTTCAAATGGAGAGGTTAAGGATTATCCAACAGATAATATTAAATACAGATTTTAGATAAAATGATCGATGATTAAATTTTTGCTCTTTTTTATTGTTATGTTTTTTATTAGTTTCATCATCATTATTGTTATTGTGATTTTTTAAAATTTTATAATATTTTATGCATAGCAATACTATAGTATGGCTAAGATAAGATAAGATAAGATAAGATAAGAAATCTTTATTTGAATTCGGCATGACATTACTAACAAATAACATAAGCTCTACAGAGCTTTTGACCGAATAAATACATTATAAGACATTACAACAATACAAACAGCAATTAAGATACAATCAGCAGAATAAAATAAGCAAGTTAGTGGTTATAAGCACTATGACATAAAATAAGCAGGTTAAGATATGAGGACTAAGCACAAGTTACAAAATACATTCACAGTATAAAATTACATAAAATCAGCTGGTTTACGTATAAGCACAACTAAAAGGATATAGAATTAAAAGTAGTAAAACTGCTTTGCACATAATATGTAATATGTAAAATCAGCTGATTACCATATAAGCACTGGCATGCATAAAAAATTATAGTACATAATTAAAATGATTTTTCACATGTTAACATGTGATATGTAAAGCAACACAAAGTACAAAGCATTTACTAAAATATAAAAGCAATGGCAACAATCACAGGCACTTGGGGTCAGGATAATTTTTTTTTATGGAATAAAAAGCAAATAAATGAATTTACAGTGTGTATTCACTCGTTTGGTAACTAGTCTGACACGTCTCATTGTGAAATATTGATCTAAGAAAAATAATATTTTTTTGTTTATTATATAAGAACAAGGCATGAATCTTATCCAAGTTCTAAAAATAGCTCACGTTTTATTTACTGGAATCCCCACGTTTTATTTAAAAAACACTGTTCCAAGTGTCCAGTCAGGAATGAGCTATGTCCGTTTAATATTCTCTTGATAACTACCACTTAACTTCACTGTGTTACATCGTATTTCATTAAAATTTTGTGTTTTCTTCTATCCAAGCGAGCAGCAATTTCTATCAGGACGGAAGTCACTTAAAACATTAAGGGGCAGATAATTTTGCAAAGTAAATTTACATTCACTGTTAAAATTTGAGCATCTTACCATGCGATTATACTCTTGTTTCAATATGTGAAATACTGTTTATATTCTGACATCGATTACCCATACGTTATATTTGTTTTATAATAAAGACTTATTTCTCTTTTGTTTTAAATTTCGCGCCAAATTAATCGCATACGGTACTCACTAAGACTTTACATGTAAAGCAGTCTTATCGGGAACCCTCTAAGTACGGGAAATTACCTCCCCTCAAATGTTTGAAGTGACTTCCGTCCTGATAAAAATTGTTGCTCGCTTGGATAGAAGAAAACACAAAATTTTAATGAAATACGATGTAACATAGTGAAGTTAAGTGGTAGTTATCAAGAGAATATTAAACGGACACAGCTCATTCCTGACTGGACACTTGGAACAGTGTTTTTTAAATAAAACGTGGGGATTCCAGTAAATAAAACGTGAGCTATTTTTAGAACTTGGATAAGATTCATGCCTTGTTCTTATATAATAAAGAAAAAAATATTATTTTTCTTAGATCAATATTTCACAATGAGACATGTCAGACTAGTTACCAAACTAGTGAATACACACTGTAAATTCATTTATTTGCTTTTTATTCCATAAAAAAAATTATCCTGACCCCAAGTGCCTGTGGCAACAATCAGATGAATTTGATTAAAAGGAGGATATTGTCAAAATTCAGAAAGCATATATGGTTATTTGCAAATGGAGCAGCGACATTCTTTACCACTCTAGGACTGAATTAAACTTTTAAATTGAGAGAAACTGTTTTCAGTCCTGAAGTGATCTGGAAGATTATTCCAAAGCATAGCAGCAGCAAATTTGAATAATTTTTTACCATACCTTGTGGTTTTTACCATGGGGACATCCAAAATGTTGCTATATCTGAAAGAATATTTCGAGTTTTTTAAATTAACAAGGTTATGAAGACAAGAGGGAGATAACTTATTAACAATTTTAAACGTTTCTAAAGCCATAGTTTGCATTCTTCTAATCTGTAAGGAAGGCACGTTAGCTTTAAATAACAGTTCATTATAGGAACTACTGAAGTCATTATAAATAAAACGGAGTGCTCTTTCTTGCACTTTTTTCAATTTTTCTTGAATTTTTTTCTGTACAGAAATGCCATACCAAAGGGCAAAAATTAAAATTACTTAAAATAAAAGTATGAAAAATAGTAAGTTTACTTAATATGTTTAAATATGAACCCAAATGTTTAAGGATATTTAGTTGCTGGGAAGCCTTTCTACAGATTGTACTTATATGCATATCAAAGTTAAGTTGATAATCTACATCAATACCAAGTAATCTTACAGTATTTTCACAGGAAAGATCAAAGTCTTAAATATAAAGAATTGGCTTCTTTTCATTTGTTTTCTTACCCACTGCCAGAACCTGAAATTTATCTGGATTGGTCTGCATTTTATTAATTTTAAACCACTCTATACGCCTGTTTGAGTCTGTTTCCAGAGTGGAGATAAGTTTATCAAAGTCAGGACTGCAAAATGATAGTGTGTTATCATCTGCGTAATTGTAAAGTGAGCTGTTATTGACAAAAAAGAAAATGTCGTTCAGGAAAATATTAAATAGTAGGGGTCCGAGTATAGATCCTTGAGGGACACCTTTATGGATGTCAGCCCAACCACTCAGTACATTATTGACTTTTATTTGTTGTTTTCTGTTTGACAAATACGATTTTAGGAGACAAACTGATTGTGTTGACACTCCGTAAGCCAGCAGCTTATCCAACAAAATACAGTGGGGTAGGCAGTCAAAAGCTTTGTACAGATCCATTAAGATGGCAGCTATATACTGGTTTCTCTCCAAAGCTTCACGCCAGTCCTCTAATAACCTGAGCAGTGTGGTCTGGCAACCATGCCCACGCCTAAAAGCAAAAAGATATGGGTTAAATATATTATCAAAAAAATCTTATAATTGACAATCTATTACTTTTTCATAAATTTTGGAAAAAATGGGTAACACGCTTACTGGTCGATAGTTGGTTTTGTTTAAGGGATCATTTTTTTAAACAGTGGGGTAACCTGGGCCTTTTTCAAGGCGTCTGGAAAAATACCAGTATCTATGGATATGTTTACTAAAGTTGTCAGATGATTGGATACAATTGGTTTACATTTCTTGATTACTTTGGCAGGTATGCCGTCGTAGCCTGTGGCTTTTTTAACATCTAGTTTATCTATTATTTTTTTCACAGTATCTGATTTAATATTATGAAATTCAAAACAGTTCTCAGAAATAATTATTTCTTTTATTTTCATAACACTTGGATGAGTTTCAGGTCATATACCACATTTTCACCAATACTGTCTGCAACAGTAGAAAAGAAAGAGTTAAAAATATTAGAAACTTCTTGTGTATTGTTAATAATTTTATAATCCTCAAAAGAGAACAATTTTATTACTTCCAGAATTACACTTTTTGGAGAAAAAAGGTTTAACTGTTTTCCAAAATCTGCAGTTTTTAGCACCCCCAGAGCAGCGTTCCATAAAATATGTTTTCATTGAACTCTTTTTTAGTTTTGTGACCAGATTTCGCTGCTTCCTATACCTTTCCCAATTTTTGGAGTTGCAATTTTTTGTGTATTGTGAATAATACATATGCTTGCGGTATATGGCCCCTCGTAGCTCACTGTACATACAGGGAAGTGGCTTTTTCTGGGTTGTCTACTTTTTAATGGTGCATGTTCATCAAGTATACTAGTAAAAGCAGTTTGGTATTGAACATATGCATCATTTACTTTATCAGCTGAAGTTGAATTTGCACACTCTGGGATAGTAATCATTTCAAGATCAGAACTAAAACTTTCAATATCAAAATTTTTATAACTTCTGTAAATAATCTTTTCCCGTCTCTGATTTTGAACTTCCCCTTTTACAGTTACTGCAATTAAATTATGGCAGTCACTTACACCTGTAGGGATATTTAACACATTGAAACACTTTTTTTACAATTTGTTAGTATAACATCAAGCAAAGATGGATTGGCCTGACTTTTAAAGCAAGTTGGTTTGGTCACAATTAGTGACAAATCAAAGATATCACACAATTCATTTAAAGAAAAACGTTTTTGTCCATTAAGCATATCAAAATTTAAATCACCTAAAATTATAACATTGTCATAATTTATCATACATTTGTCAATAACTTTTGTAAATATATTTGAAAAAAGTGTTTTCAGACATAGATGGAACTTTGTACATTCCTACAACTAGCCATTTCTGATTGTTTATATGTACCTCAACACTGATGGTTTCCGAGTCCTCCGATTCCAAATCACCTTTCCTGCTAGCTGGATAATCATTATTTATGAATGCCAATATTCCACCTTCCTTTTGGTTTCTGTCCCGTCTGTAAAGTTTATAGCCGTCTACCATGAACAGATTATCATTAAAAGTTTGGTCCAGTTTTGTTTCGGCAATAAAGAGTATATCCACTAGTTTATCACACAGCAATTCCATAATTTCATCAAACTTATATCGAATGCTGTTAATATTTAAATACGCTACTGATAGGTTTCTATGATATAATTTTCGACATTTTCTCAAATCTGCAAAGATGGACAAGTCGTCATTGTGATTGCTATGGCTAGCACTTACGGGCACTTTATCGGTTGTTAATGTTTCTCTATTTCATTTGCTCTGGTATTATTCCACCTGAGTCTGGTTTGCCTCTGTATTTGTCTGCGACTTATTTCGAATTTGTATCAGCTGAAAAATATTGTGGTGCGCGTGCATACCAGTTTCTTTGGCTTTTTTGTGCTATCCTTAGAAGTGGTTGGTGATACGTGGTCCTTTACTTGTGGAATGGTTCTATGGGGAGTTTGTTTGTTCGCCGTCTTCTTCTACCTGTTATAATCGTCGTCAAGTTGTATACTTCCGTGGTTATACTTTTTAATATTGATTTGAATGTAATATATTCATTTTAATCATTTCGTAATTATAGACAAAACATTAATGTTTTTTTATATTTCTGTAGATGATTTTTCCTTTAATGTAAAACGAAATGCAAAATATTGAGTTAAGACACAAAACTTATAATCTATAAGTTTATTAAACAGGTATATGTTACAGGTAAATATCAACATGATAATCCTCCAGATGCCCCTTAATCCCCACCCTTAATTGGGTGTTGTTTTAATTAATTATCAAATGTTGGAGAAACGCGAACACACCCGAGAGGGCGGGTAAGGGTTTAATTGATTGATTGGATGTTCGGATAAGGGAAGCCCTGTCGTTGAGTAGTTGTCAGGGTACAATACGGAAAGTCTAACCGTAGTGGGTTACGTGTTTTGAGAGTGCCATGCTCTGAGCTTGATGACGACCTCTTTTGTAGATTTCGAAAAAGTGAAGGTTCATTGAAGACGTTACACAAGTCTAAATTCTCTGACAATACCCATTACTCAAAACTGTCCTAGTGTTAGTCAAAAAAGTGTTTCTAATGTCACACCCCTTTACCAAGTTGATTCATTGTTTGTTTACCAGATCTTGTCTGGAAAAGAACTGGAATATTGCTCGCTGGACGTCGGGTCGTAATCGTGAATCGTGTATTATAATGTATTTGTAAGTTAAAATTCGTAAACAAATTCCTTTTGAAGATGGGCCCTTTGTAGCCCTTACAAGATTTAATCTAATCGAGGTATATCTGTGAGCGAATGCTAAGTAGTAATACCCCCGCTTTCACAAAAAGTATTCCGTATACAGGAAGTAGATGACAAAGGAGCATAAAATCGCTATACACCATATGATTAAACAATATGCAAAATATCAGGCTTCTGCATCCTATAGTTGCTTAGAAACTGCGACAGAAATTTTTATTACGAATTGAAGAACGAACGAACGAACAGGCGAACGACCGAACGAAGGGATCAGGATGGAACAACATACCCCTCTTCTTCGAAACGTGGGGTATAACAATCAAGATTCAAAGCATAAAACTTGCATACTGGAATTTTAATTTCATACTTCCAATATAGTTCATAAGGTTAAAAGACGAGCTGATTGCGAGCAGTATTTCTGCTATATTGATGACGAGAACAAGTAAACACACAATACAACAACGGACCAACGCTAACGACTCCCCTGGAAAAGCATGGAGTATTAAGTAAAAAGTAGGATTTATCAGATGTAGAAAGTCACAAAATATCTACTATATTGTTTCGCGAGTCGTTTATACATGGAATGTAAATAAAAATTATGCTCGAGAATGCATTTTGTTAATTATTATATCAGCCGAAGTGTAAAGCATACTTTTTAACCAATATGCTATAGAAATGTGTGCGGGAAAATCTAATTCTTATACTTTGGTGCATTTACAAGTGTTAAAATAAGTTAGTACTCATTGAGCAGAACATCAAATTGGTATTCTTAAATATGTAAGATGTGTGTTTGTTATCGTAAAACAGATCGTTTATTGATATTTACAACATGTAAAGTACTCTGCTGTCACTCAGCAGTAGCATGCCACACTGATGTTACGTAATTGCTACAGGCTGTATAACAACTACATTACTCATAGCATGAAAGATGAAAAACTTTAATGACTTGAGATTTAAAAATTTGATTTCCTTTAGAAGTAACACAATACAAAATATTTGTTAGTTAATTAATTCAAAATATTCATTACATGTACATTTTCTGAGACCATAAGAAGATGATTCACATCCTCGACCCACAGAAACCCTTTTGTTGGGGGTTGTCAGGTCATACAGAAAGCCTGGCCAAATACCGTAGTGGGTGACATTATTGGAGCGTATAAGTTCATTGTTGCTGATATAAGCGGCTAAATTCTATGCCATACTCGATACGTTTTCAGTGAACTGGGACCATACTTAGAGGGTTCCCTGTGCTCGATCCACAAAGCAGCCTAGCGCGTTTCCAGGTGGCGGATATGGGAAACCCTTTCCTTGAGGGGTTGTCAGGTCATAATACGACAAGCCTGGCCAAGGACCGTAGTGGGTAGCGTGTTTGAAGAGTGCCACGCTCCTTGCAAGATAAAGACGCCTTTTGTAAATTTCGAAAAAAAAAGAGTAGGCTCATTGTAGACGCTACAAAGCCCTGCCCAACACTCTAATTTTTCTAGTGGTAGTCAGAATTTCGTTTCTCAAACTAACTCCCATCAAACCCCCTTTTCTGTTAATTACTTATTCTCGTCTGATAAAGCTGAAAAACCAAACATCCAATCAATCATTACATTTTACATAGAACATATTTGGAGGTTTCCTAGTGCTCAATCCAGTTCGTCTCCAGCCAGGTTGAGGATATGGGAAATCCTCTCGTTAGCGGGCGGTTCTCTAGAGGGTTATAAAACAGAAAGCCTTACCGCGGAACATAGTGAGTGGTTAACGTGTTTAGAGGTAGCAACGGTCCTTTCACGATGCAAACGGCTGTTCTCCAAACCTTCCGAAAAGTCACGACTTTTTTCCAGTTGCATTCAAAATTATTATGTTCCGGACAATATATCCCTAATCTCTGTAAGTGTACTATCTGTAAACTTGTTCTCCTACTGCATGCTTCTGAAATTTTGCACGCTGGACGTCAATCGACAATATCATTTTAATTTAGCGATATGTGTACTGCAATACAGCTAATACCGCGTCGGGTTTCTGCAAACCATACCGTCTCCTTGTATATGAAGCCAAATTACAATACAAACTTTTCTTTTAAAAGAGTCAACCATATTATTATTTATCGCGGGAAAGAAACGACATTTAAGTTGTGGACGTTTAAAAAAATTCAACACACACACACAATATTGATTAATAGCTACATACAATAATGTTACAAGAAACGATTATACTTATGAACAAGAGATGTCTGCCAGCCTCTCGTCATACACACATACTAACAATATACACCCCCTGAAAAAGTTAAAGGTTTTGCAGTATTTCATCTATATTTAGAACGAGAAAAAGAACCAAAAAAAATAAATAAGTTCGGGATAAATGGACCAGAGGGCACAATATTTCGAATATCACTGCAGTATTGGTAGGGGCTGAAAATTTAACTGTTTGTAGCCGTTACAAACAAGCCTACCTGACATACACAAAAGGGGGCTTTATCGTGCAGGGAGCGTGGCACTCTCCAATTGCGTTACCTACTATGGTCCGCGGTCAGGCGTTAGTCTATATGACCTGAACCCCCTCCCCCCAGTTCATCCCATATTCCCCCTGGCCATGTGCTTGTCAGCTCTGTAGGTCCCAGAAAAGTTATTTCAAGCTAAATGTCTGCATTTACTCAACATATTGTTTTCAACACCAGAAACTGGTAATAAATCTTAAATTAACACTGAAGGGGTCATTGTCGACCTGGGCACTATATCAGCGTACCAAGGGTACTTAAGATTTGAGAAATGGTACCCAGGGTACTGTCGCTTTACATAAACGTACCCGGTGTGGTAAGTATTGCGAGATTACGTTCATTTCCTTACTGTATTTGGTCCACAATTGTAAATAGAAGAATGGCGGTTTGTTACAGTTTACAGTTAAGTTTATTTTGATTATGTGCATGTTTATGAACAATGTTGAAAAATAATGGATTTGATTCAACAATATTGGTCTGGGTACGTTTATGTTAAGCGACAGTACCCTGGGTACAATTTCTCAAATTTTAAGTACCCTGGGTACGCTGATAAAGTACCCAGGTCGACAATGACCCCTTCAGCTAAATCAACACCATTTACGGTAAATTAAAAATGGAAAACGTGTGTGACGGTCTGACTAACAGAGTGCAAAACTTTAGTCCCTTTCGCCTGATCCGCGGACTAAAAGTACCAAATACTTGTTTACTAATTCAGTACGTAAAACATCATAAAATGAAATTTCAAAAGGTTCACCATTCTGTTAAATCATTAGACAATGAAATTAATGCATTCAAACTTGATCTACTACTCACAATGGTTGACTCGCATACCTAATTTCAGCTCAATATCTTCTACCGCTGTAAAAAAAGTAAATTGTAGGAAATGTTGAGAGCCAAAGAGCCACAAGTTCGTACCGGAAGGGCATTATAATTTTATGTTTCACCACATGAAGTCTGAAATACCAAATATCAGCTTAAGATTTCCAGGCGTATATAAAATAGTTGGGAAAACGTGTATGAATGACGAACGGAGTGCAATACCGGTCGGGGACTAGCACTACGTATAAGGAAATATCGTTTCTTAGTTTCTTTTTTTGTCTTCATTGTTTATTTTGAGATAACTTAGTTTTCGTGTCACTCTCCAAACACTTTCATTTTCATGCAGGCTTTCGTTTTATGACCCGACATCCTCCTCGACCCCCCCCCCCCCCATACATAAAAAACAAAACGAATCGAAAAAAAGCCACACACAACACAGAACAAAACACACACAAAAAAGAGCATTCTTTACGCCACCTGAGGACTCGCTGGACAGCCCTGTGGGTCGAGCACTGACCCGCATTATATGGTCCTCGAAAAAAGATGCTAAGAATCTGCATTTACTCGACACCAGAGATTGTAATTTATTGTTTGTGAACTTGTTCCAGTTTTGAATATACTGAAATACTGCTTGCTGGACGTCAAGCAACATCCAATCAATCAATCGTATAGTTTCAATAAGAACAAATGTGGTATGCGTTGCTGTAAATAAAACAATATGTATTCCTGATTATTGTGTATTAGAAAATTTAGTTAAATTCAAAATATTTTAACATTAATTTAACAAGAATCTGTTTGATATCTGGATAAAACTGCACAACGTTCACATTGCAATGTCAAGGTTAGTATGTAATTATAGATATGGTTACATAATCAGGTTTTCAAGGTCACCCTGTCAATGACTTTATTATTTGTTACCTTGAAGATAAACAGAAAACTAAATGTGTATGCATAACGTTATACAAGTTTGCGTGTACTGTTTTTTTTTAATAGTTCATAATCGAATTTCTTAAAATTCACAAATATTTGTTTATTCCAAGATATTTACGGATTCCACTTATTTATTAATGAACAAAATAAGCATTAGCAAACTCTTTACTGCGTTTAATACTTAATTTTACATATCATAACAACTCCTATTTTCACCATTCGGGTTCATTTTAACGAATATTATTGGTGGTATTATTTCACGTTTTCTAGCGTGTAGAATGAGCCTTCACTTTTGATGTATCCACAAAATAGTTCTTTCACGTGCAGTCCCTGTTGAGCGGCGCCGATATACATGTAAAATACATACAATATTCACATATTGTTATGTAACAGTAGAGCATGGAATAACGACATTGTCACTAACCGGGATTGAATCCGTGAAATCAGTATTGCCAGCCAGCCCTCTAACCAAGTTAGCTAAAGGACTTCTTTAGCTCAATTGGTTGGAGGGCTGGCTGGCAACTCTGAGACCACGGGTTCGGTCCCCGGAGGTAATATGTAATTATTTCATGCTCTACCGTTAATAATCCGTTACAACTAACTTAATATAAAACATGTAATACGGTCGCAAAATATATTATGTCGTTGTATGAAGGTTTTCGCTAAGACAGGTTTGACTGTATGAAAATATTTACTTGCATAATCAGTTGTTTATATTGATAGAACACTTAATGCTTCCACCTGTTACACACAAGTTCAATGATCGAATAGTTATTTTATTATCTCATGCCTAAAGTGCATTAAATTACATCATGATAGTTTGAAATAATACCCAACATACGCTTTACATGTATATTTATGAACACCTGTTTGCTTTAACGTGTTGGTACCTCGGTGGCCGAGTGGTTAAGGTAGTTCGTTCACTATTGATCACGTGGTCTGTCAACACTGAGATTGCGGGTTCGATTCTCACTGCAGGCAGGGTGTACTCTACTCCAATCTTAATTGACAAGGATTGCAAGTTTCCTTCCGCAGGTCGGGGGTTCTCTCCGGGTACTCCGGCTTCCTCCCCCAATAAAAACTGGACGCCACGATATAGCTGAAAAATTGCTGAAATTGGCGTTTAAACACCATTCAAACAAACAAACTTTAACGTGTTTATCATAATTGCCAACACTATCATCGAATTTTAAAACTTGCGTTTCTTCTCACATACAGCAGCAAGTACTTATAATGAATGTTTAGACTCAAACATGACGAACAGAACCGGTATTGATGTGTTCATTTTGGCGTTTAATGTTTTCTATTTGATAACCACTTCGTATTTCGTCGCCATATTTGTAATTTAGATACACAAATATCATGTATCATAATGACGTCTAACATTAAATAAGGACAACCTCACAGGAGTGAAACAGAAATGAGAAGTAACCTAAAGAAACTAACCGGCAAACGAACTGACAGGAACAACCAGTTTATAAAAAATCTTGTAAAATTGGAACTTGTGTAACAACAACCTTAATCACCGCCCCCCAAACAAACAACTACCAAGTAAACGTAAACAAACAAACAACCAACAACAACCTTAATCACCGCCCCCAAACAAACAACTACCAAGTAAACGGAAACAAACAAACAAACAACAACCTTAATCACCGCCCCCAAACAAACAACTACCAAGTAAACGGAAACAAACAAACAAACAACAACCTTAATCACCGTCCCCAAACAAACAACTACCAAGTAAACGGAAACAAACAAACAAACAACAACCTTAATCACCGTCCCCCAAACAAACAACTACCAAGTAAACGGAAACAAACAAACAAACAACTACCAAGTAAACGGAAACAAACAAACAAACAACAACCAAGTAAACGGAAACAAACAAACAAACAACTACCAAGTAAACGGAAACAAACAAACAAACAACTACCAAGTAAAAGGAAACAAACAAACAAACAACTACCAAGTAAACGGAAACAAACAAACAAACAACTACCAAGTAAACGGAAACAAACAAACAAACAACAACCTTAATCACCGTCCCCCAAACAAACAACTACCAAGTAAACGGAAACAAAAAAACAAACAACAACCTTAATCACCGTCCCCCAAACAAACAACTACCAAGTAAACGGAAACAAACAAACAAACAACAACCTTAATCACCGTCCCACAAACAAACAACTACCAAGTAAACGGAAACAAACAAACAAACAACAACCTTAATCACCGTCCCCCAAACAAACAACTACCAAGTAAACGGAAACAAACAAACAAACAACAACCTTAATCACCGTCCCCCAAACAAACAACTACCAAGTAAACGGAAACAAACAAACAAACAACAACCTTAATCACCGTCCCCCAAACAAACAACTACCAAGTAAACGGAAACAAACAAACAAACAACAACCTTAATCACCGTCCCCCAAACAAACAACTACCAAGTAAACGGAAACAAACAAACAAAAATCAATAAATCATGTACAATTGATCATTACTATCAAATAAAGATATTTTTATTTTTAAAAAGTTCTCGAAGTGTGAGATCTAGAGCATGCCCACCTGAAACAATATGAAGAGTAAGCTGGGGACTTAAAATAAACCAAAACTACAATGTCCAATTATGCCTCAGTTTACGAAAGAATATTTATGTATTAGGCAGCCAGGTCAAGAAGACATTACCAAACAACGTGATAGAAACTAAGTGTGGCTTAAGCTGTGTTATTTAAGTAAAATGTCAGTGCACCGATCTGTTTTTGTATGTAAATTATCAAGAAGCCTTAATACCTTTGTGAATATGAATTCCGTATTGACCCGAACCATTGATTTATCTTATGATATACTCGTGGTACAAATTTACTGTCTTAAACTTCGAAAATGCTGTAAGTGATTTTGGTTTATCTATTATCACAACGTAGATGGCCTACACGTAATTAGGTTAAGAAAATGTGAATTAATCAACATCTAAATTTTACCTAGCCATTTTGGATTGAGCGCCATTAGCGAGGTTTGATTGGTTTGAGCCCCATTATTGAGTTTTGATTTGTTTGAGCGTCATTAATGAGTTTTGATTAGTTTGAGCTCCATTAATAAGTTTTGATTCGACGAAACGTGTGTCTCGCGTCGTAAATTTTAAAACCTTAATTGGCATCTTTTCTTATAGAATTTTATTATTGGTAATGCATCTTCTATTAAAAACTTTTTTATGTCTCGCCAGCGAAGTTGGGGGACATATATTTGGTCCGTTCTTTCATTCTTCTGTCCCGTATCGGGTTTTCCTTTGCGTTGAAGCTTATATATATATTTTTATTAAGATTATTTCAAATTTTCATGAACTTTGTGCACAGTTGCAACATCATGAGATCTATCAGTGGCATTCATGTTACAATTGTAATGTTTCTATCAGTGGCCGTTCATGTCACAATTGTAATGTTTCTATCAGTGGCCGTTCATGTCACAATTGTAATGTTTCTATCAGTGGCCGTTCATGTCACAATTGTAATGTTTCTATCAGTGGCCGTTTATGTCACAATTGTAATGTTTCTATCGGTGGCGTTTATGTCACAATTGTGATGTTTCTATCAGTGGCCGTTCATGTCACAATTGTAATGTTTCTATCAGTGGCCGTTCATGTCACAATTGTGATGTTTCTATCAGTGGCCGTTTATGTCACAATTGTAATGTTTCTATCAGTGGCCGTTTATGTCACAATTGTGATGTTTCTATCAGTGGCCGTTCATGTCACAATTGTGATGTATCTATCAGTGGCCGTTCATGTCACAATTGTAATGTTTCTATCAGTGGCCGTTCATGTCACAATTGTAATGTTTCTATCAGTGGCCGTTCATGTCACAATTGTGATGTTTCTATCAGTGGCCGTTCATGTCACAATTGTCATGTTTCTATCAGTGGCCGTTTATGTCACAATTGTGATGTTTCTATCAGTGGCCGTTCATGTCACAATTGTAATGTTTCTATCAGTGGCCGTTCATGTCACATTTGTAATGTTTCTATCAGTGGCCGTTCATGTCACAATTGTAATGTTTCTATCAGTGGCCGTTCATGTCACAATTGTAATGTTTCTATCAGTGGCCGTTTATGTCACAATTGTAATGTTTCTATCGGTGGCGTTTATGTCACAATTGTGATGTTTCTATCAGTGGCCGTTCATGTCACAATTGTAATGTTTCTATCAGTGGCCGTTCATGTCACAATTGTGATGTTTCTATCAGTGGCCGTTTATGTCACAATTGTAATGTTTCTATCAGTGGCCGTTTATGTCACAATTGTGATGTTTCTATCAGTGGCCGTTCATGTCACAATTGTGATGTTTCTATCAGTGGCCGTTCATGTCACAATTGTGATGTTTCTATCAGTGGCCGTTTATGTCACAATTGTAATGTTTCTATCAGTGGCCGTTTATGTCACAATTGTGATGTTTCTATCAGTGGCCGTTCATGTCACAATTGTGATGTTTCTATCAGTGGCCGTTCATGTCACAATTGTGATGTTTCTATCAGTGGCCGTTTATGTCACAATTGTGATGTTTCTATCAGTGGCCGTTTATGTCACAATTGTGATGTTTCTATCAGTGGCCGTTCATGTCACAATTGTAATGTTTCTATCAGTGGCCGTTCATGTCACAATTGTGATGTTTCTATCAGTGGCCGTTTATGTCACAATTGTGATGTTTCTATCAGTGGCCGTTCATGTCACAATTGTGATGTTTCTATCAGTGGCCGTTCATGTCACAATTGTAATGTTTCTATCAGTGGCCGTTTATGTCACAATTGTGATGTTTCTATCAGTGGCCGTTCATGTCACAATTGTGATGTTTCTATCAGTGGCCGTTCATGTCACAATTGTAATGTTTCTATCGGGGGCCGTTCATGTCACAATTGTGATGTTTCTATCAGTGGCCGTTTATGTCACAATTGTAATGTTTCTATGGGGGGACGTTCATGTCACAATTGTGATGTTTCTATCAGTGGCCGTTCATGTCACAATTGTAATGTTTCTATCAGTGGCCGTTTATGTCACAATTGTAATGTTTCTATCAGTGGCCGTTTATGTCACAATTGTGATGTTTCTATCAGTGGCCGTTCATGTCACAATTGTAATGTTTCTATCAGTGGCCGCTTATGTCACAATTGTAATGTTTCTATCAGTGGCCGTTCATGTCACAATTGTGATGTTTCTATCAGTGGCCGTTTATGTCACAATTGTAATGTTTCTATCAGTGGCCGTTCATGTCACAATTGTAATGTTTCTATCAGTGGCCGTTCATGTCACAATTGTGATGTTTCTATCAGTGGCCGTTTATGTCACAATTGTGATGTTTCTATCAGTGGCCGTTCATGTCACAATTGTGATGTTTCTATCAGTGGCCGTTCATGTCACAATTGAAAGGTTCCATTCGGCTTGCATTTTTCTATCGCGATACTTGTTACAAGCATCGCGATGCTTTAAATAAGTATCGAGATACTTTAAATGAGTATCAAGATCCTTTTAACAAGTTACATGTATAAAAAAGGGTTGTGCCAATATGTGCCTAGCGGAACATCAATGTATCCAATACACATTTTCTTGTAACTAATGCATTCTATAAACCTTAAACATGAATAAAAATTTGTTTTTATTATAGATATAATCAAACAGATTTTTTACGACAATTTATAGTGCACTTGAAGTGGATTCCGCTGTTACATAAGCATAAAGTAATTATATCGACTTTATATTACATAAAAGTGCTATAAATGATTATATAATATTAAAAAAAACATTGCAATGTCAATGAACGAAGTTTTAAATAATAATTCCCTACATGTTTGAAACCAACGACTGGCCTAAGTGAACTAGGGAAATATGGATTGATCCTTTTTAGACTGATCAGTATTTCAGCTATATTAAAGACATGATAGAACAAGTTAACAAACAAGAAATCAGCTGTAAAAATGTACCAAAGGGCAGACCATATTGACCATCGCACAGATAGGTAGGGACAGATTTTTCTTTAAGTACTTCGGTGGTCGAGTCGTTACGACAGCTAGTTATCTAATAATAACAATCAAACTTTGCGAATTTAAACGCGCATCATTGAGACAATTCATCATGCTTGCAGTGGGGATAATTAAAATAATTCCATGTCTGCATGTACGGAAATCTTAACTCTATATTGTGCACTAGCGACATCTGACTATACATGGCAGCTTACACATAGTACACCAATAACATTTATATTAGCTAATTATATAAAATATAAAAAGCTGTGGTAGGTGTTAAATTTTTATCAAAATCAATAATTTTACTATTTTCAAATTAATTAATTTTGTGTTGATGAAATTAATTTATTGTACCATAGTTATGACTTTGACCTAACTACACATAAGACTATGTTAATATTACTATTACAAATTAACTACTATTATAGTATAAAGTGGTATCAAAATGAGAATTTTCATATTTGACCTTAATCATGTCCAAGGGAAGGTTTTTGGGTCGAGGAAAGCTGGATAGCCCGACGCAACGCTAATACAGTTATCCGAGGCCCAATACCGATCTCTTGTCCAAGATGAAAACGCCCATGTTGAGTAAATTTTAGTTCCATTTTGTATTGACCAATATAGCTATACTCGATCCTATGCGGCGTCTCTTGGACATAATAAAAGTTCAATATGAAAAAACCTCAATATAAACAGTCTTTTTTTTCTTAAAATTTCTGCTGTAACAATATTTAAACATTGACCTTAAAGTTTACATGCACCCTTCCTTAAAAAGTGGCATAGTACGTACACCTGAACACAGTGTTATATGCATGGAAGGTTTAAGGTGAAGTACACAATCATAAATTTACTTAATGTGTTTGTTTTTAAAATGAATATTTATGTATAAGCTACTGTAGTCGACATTCCTGTATTGGTCTTGTTTTTCTGAATTGAGCATGTTTTTTTCTTTATTGAGCCTGTATTTTACTGTTTTGGGCGTGTTTTTCTGTATAGGGACATGTTTTCAATAATAGGCCCTTTTTTCTCAGCATTTGTCTGTTTTTTCTGTATTAGTCTTGTTAACTAGGTCCATATTATATGGACAACTTTACATGTATTTTACTCAGCTGATTTATAATCACATAAATAACAGTAACTGTCAATATGATTTATTTTGGCGCGCCAGAACAATATGCTATTAGCTACTCTCATACCGGTATTGACCTGATTCCGACATGTATTGGTCTGCTAGTTGGTCATAGTTAATTACGATGAAATCATTACGCGATATTTTTGTCTTTGCCTGGTGATTGGTCATTTTTTGTTGTAGTTTATTCATTCTTGTTGTATACATGCTCGTTTGTATGAATAATAAATTCTATAGTATGATTAACTGTGTTTATATTTCATCTTGACAAAACTAGGTTTAAACACAACTAATTTGTCATCGGTCAGCCGTATTGGTTATCGGCTGAGCCTCAGGCCAATTAGCAAGCCTTGGACCAAAAACTAGGCCAGTACAGAAATCATTACGTAAAAATCATAATTGTTAGTCAATAATAGGGACCGTTCAACACATTACTGTAACAAACCCAAGTACATGAACTAGATTGTACCAGTTATATAATAGTCCTATTATATATATGCATTATCTGTATATAAATTTGTCTTTTGTTCTTCTTTCAATTTTATGTTAAAATATTTTAAAGGTATTTAAGTAGATGTTATCTGGAAATTAAAACCCTTAAATAAGAAAAGATCCACAACAATGACATGCATGTATAATGTCCATTAACAAGAACAACACTGCGCCGTGTAAATCTTCTTTTGAGATGCATATATAATAAAAACATTAAAACCATTAATCCAATTTTTAAATGAAAATCAATGATTTTTGTTTACATAATGTGTTGCTCCAAGGTTAGTGATTTTAAGTTATAGTGGCGTCTAGTTTTTCATGGGTGGGAAAAGCGCGAATCCGTTTATAACAACAGATCTCTGGCTGAAAATCACGCATTCCGTATAATACAGTTTTTCACGTTGATCACTACTTGAAAAATGTTGGTTGTAACGGTAGCTAGATGTCCAGCAAACAGTACTCTAGCTTTACCAGATTCTTTTATAAATACTGTCTTATGATTGGCTACGTCGTGTCTCATTTTACAACTATACTCCCCGGCAACCGTTAAACCACGTGATTTCGTATTAACCTTAAACACCTCTACCAGGATATCCGTTAAATCATGTGATTTGGTACCACCCCGAATTTGTTTTGTATTCCGTCTCGACGTAACATGAAAACCCGCGATTATTTGTATTCTGTCTCCCTAACATGTAGTTTAAACATATTTTATTTGTACAATGAGCAAACAGGATCAGACACAAGTAATACATACTTATGAAGTCTTCTCCGTTTAAAATATATGATACAAGTAATATATGGACATGGTGACATAACATGAATTACATTCAATTATACAAAAAAACAGAAACAATCAATTATACAAAACAGAGAAAGAATAATCAGAACAATGACAGGAAAAAGGATAGGAATGAAAGAGTTGTAGAAGAATTGATGACGCTTCGTGTGTTGTCGCTCTGTGATATGGTTACTCTTTTAAACAACAAAGAATCGTTTAGATTTCTTTATAAATTCATAAACATTAGTAAATATCATTTCATTTTCGTCTTGTGAAAGTTCATTGCGTCATTAAATAAGAGGTTTAAGTTGACTGCTGTATTGTTTGGTAACCAGTTTAAGCCGGTAAATAAGTCTCTTCTCAGATCCGTATACTCGGTACATTCAAAGAAAAAATGATACTGGGTTTCTTGGCTGTTGCCACATTTACATGAAGGATTTGATATAATGTTAACAGTGTACAAATCATAGTTTAAGAAGGACGCATATTACATCTCATCTGAGTATAATATTTAGTTTTCTTGGGATAAAATAGTAATAAGGAAGTACATTGATTTTAACACTGTTACATTTAAGAATCGATTTAAATTTTGAAACTGAATCTACATTTCTGATAGATAAGTCTAGTTTGCTCCATTAACGTATTGTAGAGGGAATAAAAGAATCAATAGTTAGAGATAATCTACAGAATGGAACAATAATGTCTTCTCCGTTTCTTAGAGATTTATAGGATAATTAATTGGGCGGAGTAAATATCCAAAATATGATTAAACGAGTGCGCGGAACTTGTTCGGCGCACGAGTTTAATCTGATGCTTTATGCGGCATGAGTGATCATATTTTGGATATTCACGATGCCCAATTGATTATCCTATTTATTAAAGAGATCAAAATTGTTTATCGTAAAATTTTAATGCTCAATCCTGAATTTTATGAACGGCGGATGAATATCTGTATAGTACAAAACCAACTATTTGGCGGGAAAAAACCCGAGAGTGAAAATAAACGATAATTTTCACATGTGTTTTACTGTGATTTCTGTCACTCGGAAAATTCGATATTTCATCTCTATCTATATAATAATAGTCAGTCATACTTTGAATGAAGGGGGGAAGAAGTTCACATAAGTATGGAGGGGCAATCTTTTGGGTAATAGTATACAAACATTTGAAGTTTTCTTCTATTCCTTCTATCTTTTAAAGTCTCCCAACTACTTCATAATACATTCTTTCGGTTTTAGTAAATAGGAGTAACGCTGTATTTACTAAACATACTAAACATATAAAGCAAACCTTATCTAATAAAGAAAACTAAACGTCTATCTGTACAAACGAATATCCATTTATTAACTTTTTAATTGAGCATATTCCACATAGGACAGAAAATTAGTAATTTTAGTAATTTAACGAAAAAGAGTGATCTGTAAAAATATTTATTCCAAGTTGTATTAATACGAAACCATGTCCCTTACACGTATTAATACTAAACCATGTCCCTAACACGTATTAATACGAAACCATGTCCCTTACACGTATTAATACGAAACCATGTCCCTTACACGTATTAATACGAAACCATGTCCCTTACACGTATTAATACTAAACCATGTCCCTTACACGTATTAATACGAAACCATGTCCCTTACACGTATTAATACTAAACCATGTCCCTTACACGTATTAATACGAAACCATGTCCCTTACACGTATTAATACCAAACCATGTCCCTTACACGTATTAATACGAAACCATGTCCCTTACACGTATTAATACGAAACCATGTCCCTTACACGTATTAATACAAAACCATGTCCCTTACACGTATTAATACGAAACCATGTCCCTTACACGTATTACTACGAAACCATGTCCCTTACACGTATTAATACCAAACCATGTCCCTTACACGTATTAATACGAAACCATGCCCCTTACACGTATTAATACCAAACCATGTCCCTTACACGTATTAATACGAAACCATGTCCCTTACACGTATTAATACGAAACCATTTCCCTTACACGTATTAATACTAAACCATGTCCCTTACACGTATTAATACGAAACCATGTCCCTTACACGTTTTAATACCAAACCATGTCCCTTACACGTATTAATACGAAACCATGTCCCTTACACGTATTAATACTAAACCATGTCCCTTACACGTATTAATACGAAACCATGTCCCTTACACGTATTAATACCAAACCATGTCCCTTACACGCATTAATACGAAACCATGTCCCTTACACGTATTAATACCAAACCATGTCCCTTACACGTATTAATACGACACCATGTCCCTTACACGTATTAATACGAAACCATGTCCCTTACACGTATTAATACGTAACCATGTCCCTTACACGTATTAATACGAAACCATGTCCCTTACACGTATTAATACTAAACCATGTCCCTTACACGTATTAATACGAAACCATGTCCCTTACACGTATTAATACGAAACCATGTCCCTTACACGTATTAATACGAAACCATGTCCCTTACACGTATTAATACGAAACCATGTCCCTTACACGTATTAATACGAAACCATGTCCCTTACACGTATTAATACGAAACCATGTCCCTTACACGTATTAATACGAAACCATGTCCCTTACACGTATTAATACGAAACCATGTCCCTTACACGTATTAATACCAAACCATGTCCCTTACACGTATTAATACGAAACCATGTCCCTTACACGTATTAATACCAAACCATGTCCCTTACACGTATTAATACGAAACCATGTCCCTTACACGTATTAATACCAAACCATGTCCCTTACACGTATTAAAATAATCTTACATAATCAGATATCCCCAATATCGATGGTTAAATTGTGAAATATTAAGTCCTTTCCAAGACAGGGAACAAAAATAGCCAAATTTAACTCAACCCCCCCCCCCCCCCCAAAAAAAAAAAATCCAATAATCCACACGTACCAATGTAAAATTCTCTATTTAACCAACTGTTACATATTGAATACTGAAATTAACGGTTCATCCCATTTATCCAACTTTTGATAAAACAGGGAAGATTCATCCCATTCATCCAACTTTTGATAAAAAAGGGACTTGAGGTAGAAATTATAATGTTCTTTAAATGAGATCAAAGGTAATTAAGTACAAAGGACTTTTAATTACAGCTTGGGTTGTGTGACATATGTAAAATATTACTGAATTTAAAACCTGAATTTAATAACAATTTAAATTGTGAAGGTCAAGTAATAAGTGAATGTGAAATTGTGACTTTTCAAATTTAGGACAAAATGCTGTATTAATGTGTTAAAGAATTTTATTAGATAAAGAAATTAGCATAATGGTATATATTTTAACACTAGAATATAATAATTACAGCATTACAATATATATAATACTGTCAATTAGACTATCTTTAATAAAACGTAGAGATAAGTGTCAATCTGTCCTTCCTGAAGTCTCCGTCTCTGCGTTGGGAATAATTTCTGCTTTTACTTGTCCAGTTGCCATTTTGCAAGTGCTAAACTCCGATTTTTTTTGTCTTGCTTTCTGACGTTTTGAGGTCTGAGTAGTAGATCATATATATAGTTGATAGCAGAGTAGATATTTTGAGTACTGAGCTGAGAGTCGGATGATTTTTTAAACTGATGTAACATCTGAAACATATCATTTATGAAATCTTATATTTTTAAGATATAAAAAACACTTATACACATGATTTTTTCATGGAACAAATTTTCCAGACACTTTGTATAAATGACACCTAATTATTGCTTAATAAACAAGCCAACAGGCAAGAAAAAAAATCAGTTGGATAAATGGGAATACCCCAAATTAACAAGGATAGTTACCTTCAAATAAACAAAACAAAATAGTCTTTTATCTGAACTGATGCGAGCAGTTGGTGCGTTGCATTGAATTTCTTCTTTTCCATTCAATAACTGGTATAACCTTCTTCATATCTTGGTTGCTCCTATTCATTAGATAAAAGTTAAAGGTTAGTGTGAATACAAAGAGACATGTATGCATAGTTTCATTATTTGAATAGGCTTTCCCTAATTTCTCTTTATTTGCATGTACATGTAGCTGATTTCTTCATTTAATTTTCAGATTAATTCGTAAAACGACATATGTATGAAAATAAAATCTTATATATTTTACTTAATAAACGAGATACAAAATTGTTAACCCACATGTCTTTTCAATTCGAAATCAATGTTTAAACTGTATATATGTGAAGTCTGACACCAAAGCAAATTTGAAGCATTAATCATACCAGTCCCTTGTTTCATTGGCCCCGTGCGGGATCCGGGTGGCTAAAAGAATAGACCGCAGTCGCGCTAGCTTGTCGTAAAAGGCGACTAAATAGCGCCCAGTACCCTGACCGGCGTGTCAGGTCGGTTTGCCTAAAGATCGACTGGGATGTGTGCCCCAGGTGGTTGAATGGGGTACCCCTGGCAAGCTGGGGTTGTCAGGCCATAATACGGAAAACCTGACCGCAAACCATATTAGTGCACCGTGTTGGGAAAAATGCCACGTTCCTCGCACGTTAAAGAACGCTGCTGTAGTATTCGCTATGAGTAGGGATTTCGATCCCGCTACAGGAGGCTAAATTGCCCGACACTATCCATCCTCCCATTTGCCAGTGGCAATCTAAATCCGTTATCCCTATTTTTCCTTGTGTCCCATCCCATTTTCATTCATCATCATTTCATGTTCATCGCCTGAATATAGCTGAAATATTGCTGCTCGGGCGTTAAACACCATAAATCAATCATCAATTAATCCTTGTTTCATTGCATGCAGTTAACGAGTTCATATCGTAAAACCGATATACACAATTTGACAATATATGTCCACGGTAATTTCTGGTATAACGTGTCTTATTTTGTATAACCCAGCGGCCTTAGTGTGCTGTCTGTTCGTTACCTGATTATACTTTGTCCGAAAAGATTATCATTTTGATATTTACGTCTCGAGATCAACGCTCATTCAACAATTTTACATATCTGTTTATGATAAAAACTATATATGACAAACATACAAGCCACAAAATGTGTAAACCATGTGTGTAGCAGGGCCGGCCTCTATATAGACACCCGTCGAAATACTATTTGCTATATACATAATGGCACAACAACGACAATAGCACTATATCAGATTCTAATAACCAAAGAAATATAATGCACATTACATAACACAAGAGTCCAGGCTCATGCAACCTACGAGACATTGATACACATGCCTAATGTATAGCACGGGGATCTGCGTCTAGTAGCTCAATGCCATTAATAAAAGCGTTTTTGAGTTATAGCATCAAACACAAAAAATCTCCCCTTTTTCATGAAATAAGTCACATAACCACTATAAAACGATAAATCAAAATTTTATCTAAAACGAAAGGAAGCTCGCATCTATTAAAATAAACAATTCCCTAAAAGTTCAAGAAAATTGGCGAAGTGTTTTTAGCTATAGTTTGAAAACCAAACAATTCCTCCATTATTTTCAGGAACAAAGTCCCACAATTCTATAACAATTAATAAAATAATCAGAAATAGCATAATAAACAACCGCGGTTTGATGTCCAACGATATTAGAACTAGTTATCCCCTATCCGCCACCCGGGGAGGCGCTGGGCTGCTCTGTGAGTCGAGCACTGTGGACCCCACCCCAGAATGATCTCAGCCAAAATAAAATCGTTCATTCTTTATGTAGTGTCTGTCGTTCGCGGAGAATTTGCAATACTGTAATGAATAAGTTTTAGTCATTTCCTACCTGCTAGCGCTTTCTCTTCGAACGAAAAAATTACAAGTTCCTAGAAAACCGAAGCTTTCATCTTTTAAAGCAACTACGTATCCTTTTTATAGAAAACATGACCTTAAAACAATTAGCCCATTAGGAGACTTCATTCCGGTATTATGTTTTATTCGTGAAGCATGAATCTGATTTGTAGTCTCGACATGTTTATTCCCTTACTCGTGACTTGGTTGAAATGCTTGCTTTTCCCGCGTTATACGGTGCAACCATTAACTGCACAAGTTGTACTGCATTTACTTAGATTTTTTCTATCTTCAACCCACTTTTCCTACCGTTCTTTTGTATTGCTGGGTTTTCTTGATCGAACAACTTTAATTATCATCAACTTCATGAGATTATAATTATATTGGTGGTGTAATTTATTTATAAAAAGTGTTTTGATTGGATAAAAATAATAACGTAATATCAGTGGACATTTCCCTAGTGGACTATCTTTTAGTATACAGTGTTAAAGAGATCGTCACTTTACACACTGTGAAGACAAAAAAAACTTTGAATTTTTAACATTACCGTACACACACGCTTGCAAGACTACCGCCACCAACAGACGACCACACGTTTCATAAAAAAATTTAGTACTTTAGTCTTGACTCTCTTATAAGACGACCACCAAACCATTTAAAAACTTTGAAATACGACAATGATAAATAACTTCTAAGGAAATATATAGATGTTGCAACACTAATAGATGCTTGCTACGTCAACAGAAGCTTATTTCATCATTTGCAGTTTTGTTATAATACTATTGTGATTATTGAAAAATATGTTTGGATTTCCTATCTCGGTCTTTCTTTTACACTTCAAATGACATTATTAAATAATTTAACAGCTATTTCAAACAATAAATGACAATATTAAATAATTTAACAGCTATTTCAAACAATAAATGACAATATTAAATAATTTAACAGCTATTTCAAACAATAAATGACAATATTAAATAATTTAACAGCTATTTCAAACAATAAATGACAATATTAAATAATTGTATAGATATTTTAAACAACAACAATATTTATTAACTTAATAGCCTTTCAAACATAATTGTAAAGAACTGAAACTGACAGAATGCTAAAATTTCCTTTCATACTAACACTATTTTATGTGCAAATGCCAATATATTTATATTTATTCAAAATATAAAACAGATTGATACATAAACTGGCAAGTTGGTTTGGCGTGTTATACTATGAAAAATAGCAGGGCAACCGACCGAACAAGAACCTAAAGTCATGGGGCAATTACAAATCCGGATTTAGACAAATACTTAGGTGCTCCAGATGTAAGCAGTGCCTCCCTCCAATAAGAAACACTTTAAAATACTCGCAAAAGACAAATACAGGAATAGGAAAGACAACAGCATAGAGCGATTTTAAAAATCGGAATACCGATCACAGGATCTATCGATGAACGGGAAGTTGAAGTCATCCTGTTGGTCTTCGAGTCTGGTTTGAAATTTTTTCCGAGTCTATTTCAAGAAGCAGGTCTAAGTAAAAGGCCGACCTAAGTGTATCGGTGGTGTATTTAATTTCAAGATCATATTCTCTTACAAAGAACTCTTAGTAGTCTTAAACATAAGGCTAAATTCTACTCCTTTTATGGCCCATAAAATCCCTGTAAATAGGTCAAAACCAGATGAAATACAACCAAAGAAATTTCTCTACATGTTATCATAACTCTTAAAATTTCTTTTGCTGCTTGAACAAGTAATTGGTTAAAAAAAATATATAGAAGCAATAGCTAAATGAAAATCTCTGTCGGAACCATAACCACAAGTCAAGCAGTCGAATACCTTACAAATTCTCTAAAATGTCAGTTTAAATAAAAAATATCTCGGCAGTTATTTCGACATTGTCAAGCATAGTTACTAAAAAACCGGAAATTTTCTGCTTATTGCGAAGCTAAATTACAACTTGAAAAGCATCATGGTCTAATTTGTGAATCAGATTTGAGTAAAATTAACGGAAACTTGAAATTTCACAATCCAATCGTTCCGAGATTCTAGATTGTGTATATCTTAAGCATTCACTTTGTTAGCAGAAGCTGTTGAGTCCACCCTTAATTGATGATTTGATCACTTAAATTTGAGAAGGGCGAAAACAAAGAAAGTATTACTATTCCAAATGAAACCCAGATAATGAATCACTAAGGTGGTCCGATGCAAAAACAGAAGAAACACAAGATAAACGTGACTGAAATAGGTGTACAGAATTGCCCGAACAAAAGCTATTTTAAGTACTTTTCTTTCAAAACGTGATTAAAATGCCAAGTTGTGCTGAAGGTCCTTTTCGCAGTTATTATCATGATGCTACATGGTACACTTATGAACCTGCTAAAGCCTTCATTACAATTGGTACCTGACATACTGAAAATGCACGAACTGCTTCAAAGTATATATATATAATGGCGCCAGGTGTAAGGCTGCTAAATTTGTCTCTCATATAACTGTGAATTTAAGTGACAAAGAGTGCTTAAAGAAATTCTATTTCTGGTGTGGATAACTATGATTACACATTCGTCATGAATATCAACTTTATATTTGGAACATTAATTGCAATTTTGACTTTGATGCAATCAATTTACAACAAGCAATTGTGTTTTTTCTGGGTGAACATATACTCACTACACACCCTTATGGATGGTCATAGAGATTTATTTAGACATGCATACAGTGCGAGTGAACTGATGAGCTTGCGTTCACAACCCAGACAGTGGATAATTCCCGATAAAGAAGTCATGACCAGATTAAAAGAACTAGGTATATTAAACTTTAGAAGAAAAAGATCTGGGATCAAAACAAATAAAGCTCCTTTCAAACATAAAAGACAAACTGGGGTTAATGTCTCAAACCTTACATATCCTAAACGACGCAATACATCCAGACATTTTGATGAGAATATTACATGCTTCACTGTAAACTGTCGGTCATTAGTAAATAAAGATGTTCTCATTGGTCAGCTGTTACGTGAGCAAAAAGTTGACTTTGCAATCCTTACTGAGACATGGTACTCCGATGAAAAACAACACCAATTCGAAACTTCTGATCTCAATCAAAATGGATACAAAATTAGCGTCTCGAATCGGCAAAATAGAATTGGTGACGGCGTTGCTCTATCTTGCCGTAGTGGTGTTAATATGCGGAAACTGAATTCTGGAGTAACGCCATGCTTTGAGTATGAGATTTGGCAACTAATCTTCAAATTCATCACTATCCACTGTATTGGTATTTATAGACCACCATCACAATCAACTCCGAATCAATTTGTTTCCGATTTCTTTAAATTCACGGAAGATATAGTACCAAAGTATTCGAATCTGCTTATTATGGGTGACTTTAATCTCCATATTGAAAATGACACAAATGATGTTACTGACTTCAGTAACTCCTTAGCTGCCCTTAGATTAATTCAACATGTTGATTTTCCAACACATATTAATGGTCATAGTCTTGATCTTGTTATCACCGAACTTGCAAATGGAGTCAAGATACTCTCTTGTGAACAAGATCCCTTTCTGTCCGATCACTGTGTTGTTCAAGTTGTCACAAAGGTTCAGAAGGATAAAGTTACAAGTAAATCGATTTCTTTGAGGAACTTTAAAACCATTGACAGAGAAAAGTTGGCTGACGACCTTAATAGTTTGGCTCCTTGTTCGAAGAATTTGTAGATCAATTTGAACTTGCTAGTCAGAATCTCCTGGATGCACATGCTCCTCTAAAGGAAAAAACGCAGATCTGCAGACCATCGAAACCCTGGTTCAGTGACAGTATTAAGACCTTAAAGCGATCAATGCGTCGAAGCGAGAGAATCTGGCGTAAGCACAAACAACAATGCAACTATGAAACCTACAAGTCCGCGCTCAATAAATACCATTATGAACTAAAAAATGAGAAGCAAAAAACACTAAGTCAATCAATACTTGAATCGAAAGGTGACTCGAAAAAACTTTACCAATTTGTTAAAGAACTAACTGGAAGCAGGACCGAAAATCCAATGCCAGTTGTTGACGATGAAATTACCCTATCCGATAAATTTGCCGACCATTTTATTGTGAAAGTCCAGCAAATTCGTGAATCCCTCAAAGTCTTTGAAAACTACAAGCCAATATTCAAACAAGCGCCACCGTTTACATCATTTAAGACACTATCCCAGGATGAAGTTAAAATGCTAATAGGTCAAATGCAAACAAAGTCATGCGCACTCGACATTCTTCCAACTAAAGTTCTCAAAACTTTTACCTACGATAACCCAACTAGTGAACATGTCGTTGGTGCAGGGAGTTTTTCCAGAGAAGTGGAAGCAGTCTATCGTCAGGCCTTTGCTGAAAAAATCAGGTCTTGAACTCTCATTTGCGAACTATCGACCAGTAAGCAATTTATCTTTCCTTTCTAAATTAGTGGAAAAAGCCGCTCTTTACCAACTTAACGAACATGTGAACAAAAATGACCTCCTCCCGAAAAACCAGTCGGCGTACCGTCAATTCTATTCTTGTGAATCTGCTATCTTGCGTTTAGTGAACGACATCCTGGATGGAATGGAAAACCAAGAGTTGACTGCAATGATTGCTCTCGACTTAAGCGCCGCTTTTGATACGGTAGATCATGACATATTGCTGGATGTTCTAAAAAGTCAGTATGGTATTTGCGGATCTGCACTTCAATGGGTGGAATCGTACTTGCGGCCACGTAGTTGCAGAGTTGCTGTCAACTCAAATGTGTCGTCTGTGCGTGCACTTGATTGCAGTGTTACACAGGGAAGTTGCCTCGGGCCCTGGCTTTACATAACCTACGCAGGAACAATTTTTGACATAGTCCCTACATCCATTTCATTGTATGGCTTTGCGGATGATCATACGGCAAACAGGCGTTTTAAACCGTCAGTACCCGAGGAAGAACGCGCCATTACAGAACTTCAGGACTGTGCAGTGATCATTAATGAATGGATAAACCATAACAAATTAAAAATTAACAATGCAAAGACAGAGTTCATTCTATTTGGCAGTAGGACACAACTTGACAAATGTAACACAAAAGAAATAAACATCTGTGATAATCAAATTAAATCTCAAAATTGTATTAGGCATCTAGGCCTATTTTTAGACGAATCTTTGAATTTTAAAGAACACATAAAAAGAAAATGTAAAACTGCGATGTTAAATTATTTTAAGATCAAAAGTATTAGAAAGTATCTGTCTAAAGAAGCTACTGAAACCCTTGTACTGTCTTTGGTTATATCTCATTTAGATTACTGTAATATTATATTGTACGGTGCTTCACAAACTGATTTGTCAAAACTTCAAAGAATTCAGAATATGTGTGCTAAACTGGTATTGTGCCGTTCTAAGTACGATAGTTCTAAACAAGCTTTATTTGATTTACACTGGCTTCCAATTAAGGCCCGTATTAATTTTAAAATCTTAACTTATATGTATAACTGTTCTGTCGGTAACGCACCCTTGTATTTAATCGAACTTTTGTCTCGCCAAGTATCTAAACGTGGTTTAAGATCATATGAGTTTCGCGATACTTGTTATGTAGTCCCTTTTAACAGAAGAAAGACATTTTCAGATAGAAGTTTTAGTACTATAGGTCCCAAATTATGGAACGAACTACCCGTCAGTCTTCGTCTTTGTAAATCACTGGAAATTTTTAAATGTCAACTTAAATCTCATTTCTTTAAGGACTACTTTGCACTGTTTTAAATTTGTATTTTGTGTACTTTTTATATATATGTATGTACATTGTTGTTGATTGTACAACGCCATTGAATATATTATGAATGTAGAAATAGGCGTCCAATTAAATAATAAAGTTTCAAGTTTCAACCGCGGTTTGATGTCCAACGATATTAGAACTAGTTATCCCCTATCCGCCACCCGGGGAGGCGCTGGGCTGCTCTGTGAGTCGAGCACTGTGGACCCCACCCCAGAATGATCTCAGCCAAAATAAAATCGTTCATTCTTTATGTAGTGTCTGTCGTTCGCGGAGAATTTGCAATACTGTAATGAATAAGTTTTAGTCATTTCCTACCTGCTAGCGCTTTCTCTTCGAACGAAAAAATTACAAGTTCCTAGAAAACCGAAGCTTTCATCTTTTAAAGCAACTACGTATCCTTTTTATAGAAAACATGACCTTAAAACAATTAGCCCATTAGGAGACTTCATTCTGGTATTATGTTTTATTCATGAAGCATGAATCTGATTTGTAGTCTCGACATGTTTATTCCCTTACTCGTGACTTGGTTGAAATGCTTGCTTTTCCCGCGTTATACGGTGCAACCATTAACCGCACAAGTTGTACTGCATTTACTTAGATTTTTTCTATCTTCAACCCACTTTTCCTACCGTTCTTTTGTATTGCTGGGTTTTCTTGATCGAACAACTTTAATTATCATCAACTTCATGAGATTATAATTATATTGGTGGTGTAATTTATTTATAAAAAGTGTTTTGATTGGATAAAAATAATAACGTAATATCAGTGGACATTTCCCTAGTGGACTATCTTTTAGTATACAGTGTTAAAGAGATCGTCACTTTACACACTGTGAAGACAAAAAAAACTTTGAATTTTTAACATTACCGTACACACACGCTTGCAAGACTACCGCCACCAACAGACGACCACACGTTTCATAAAAAAATTTAGTACTTTAGTCTTGACTCTCTTATAAGACGACCACCAAACCATTTAAAAACTTTGAAATACGACAATGATAAATAACTTCTAAGGAAATATATAGATGTTGCAACACTAATAGATGCTTGCTACGTCAACAGAAGCTTATTTCAGCATTTGCATTTTTGTTATAATACTATTGTGATTATTGAAAAATATGTTTGGATTTCGTATCTCGGTCTTTCTTTTACACTTCAAATGACATTATTAAATAATTTAACAGCTATTTCAAACAATAAATGACAATATTAAATAATTTAACAGCTATTTCAAACAATAAATGACAATATTAAATAATTTAACAGCGATTTCAAACAATAAATGACAATATTAAATAATTGTATAGATATTTTAAACAACAACAATATTTATTAACTTAATAGCCTTTCAAACATAATTGTAAAGAACTGAAACTGACAGAATGTTAAAATTTCCTTTCATACTAACACTATTTTATGTGCAAATGCCAATATATTTATATTTATTCAAAATATAAAACAGATTGATACATAAACTGTCAAGTTGGTTTGGCGTGTTATACTATGAAAAATAGCAGGGCAACCGACTGAACAAGAACCTAAAGTCATGGGGCAATTACAAATCCGGATTTAGACAAATACTTAGGTGCTCCAGATGTAAGCAGTGCCTCCCTCCAATAAGAAACACTTTAAAATACTCGCAAAAGACAAATACAGGAATAGGAAAGACAACAGCATAGAGCGATTTTAAAAATCGGAATACCGATCACAGGATCTATCGATGAACGGGAAGTTGAAGTCATCCTGTTGGTCTTCGAGTCTGGTTTGAAATTTTTTCCGAGTCTATTTCAAAAGCAGGTCTAAGTAAAAGGCCGACCTAAGTGTATCGGTGGAGTATTTAATTTCAAGATCATATTCTCTTACAAAGAACTCTTAGTAGTCTTAAACATAAGGCTAAATTCTACTCCTTTTATGGCCCATAAAATCCCTGTAAATAGGTCAAAACCAGATGAAATACAACCAAAGAAATTTCTCTACATGTTATCATAACTCTTAAAATTTCTTTTGCTGCTTGAACAAGTAATTGGTTAAAAAAAATATATAGAAGCAATAGCTAAATGAAAATCTCTGTCGGAACCATAACCACAAGTCAAGCAGTCGAATACCTTACAAATTCTCTAAAATGTCAGTTTAAATAAAAAATATCTCGGCAGTTATTTCGACATTGTCAAGCATAGTTACTAAAAAACCGGAAATTTTCTGCTTATTGCGAAGCTAAATTACAACTTGAAAAGCATCATGGTCTAATTTGTGAATCAGATTTGAGTAAAATTAACGGAAACTTGAAATTTCACAATCCAATCGTTCCGAGATTCTAGATTGTGTATATCTTAAGCATTCACTTTGTTAGCAGAAGCTGTTGAGTCCACCCTTAATTGATGATTTGATCACTTAAATTTGAGAAGGGCGAAAACAAAGAAAGTATTACTATTCCAAATGAAACCCAGATAATGAATCACTAAGGTGGTCCGATGCAAAAACAGAAGAAACACAAGATAAACGTGACTGAAATAGGTGTACAGAATTGCCCGAACAAAAGCTATTTTAAGTACTTTTCTTTCAAAACGTGATTAAAATGCCAAGTTGTGCTGAAGGTCCTTTTCGCAGTTATTATCATGATGCTACATGGTAAACTTATGAACCTGCTAAAGCCTTCATTACAATTGGTACCTGACATACTGAAAATGCACGAACTGCTTCAAAGTATATATATAATGGCGCCAGGTGTAAGGCTGCTAAATTTGTCTCTCTCATATAACTGTGAATTTAAGTGACAAAGAGTGCTTAAAGAAATTCTATTTCTGGTGTGGATAACTATGATTACACATTCGTCATGAATATCAACTTTATATTTGGAACATTAATTGCAGTTTTGACTTTGATGCAATCAATTTACAATAAGCAATTGTGTTTTACCTGGGTGAACATATACTCACTACACACCCCTATGGATGGTCATAGAGATTTATTTAGACATGCATACAGTGCGAGTGAACTGATGAGCGTACGTTCACAATCCAGACAGTGGATAATTCCCGATAAAGAAGTCATGACCAGATTAAAAGAACTAGGTATATTAAACTTTAGAAGAAAAAGATCTGGGATCAAAACAAATAAAGCTCCTTTCAAACATAAAAGACAAACTGGGGTTAATGTCTCAAACCTTACATATCCTAAACGACGCAATACATCAAGACATTTTGATGAGAATATTACATGCTTCACTGTAAACTGTCGGTCATTAGTAAATAAAGATGTTCTCATTGGTCAGCTGTTACGTGAGCAAAAAGTTGACTTTGCAATCCTTACTGAGACATGGTACTCCGATGAAAAACAACACCAATTCGAAACTTCTGATCTCAATCAAAATGGATACAAAATTAGCGTCTCGAATCGGCAAAATAGAATTGGTGGCGGCGTTGCTCTATCTTGCCGTAGTGGTGTTAATATGCGGAAATTGAATTCCGGAGTAACGCCATGCTTTGAGTATGAGATTTGGCAACTAATCTTCAAATTCATCACTATCCACTGTATTGGTATTTATAGACCACCATCACAATCAACTCCGAATCAATTTGTTTCCGATTTCTTTAAATTCATGTAAGACATAGTACCAAAGTATTCGAATCTGCTTATTATGGATGACTTTAATCTCCATATTGAAAATGACACAAATGATGTTACCGACTTCAGTAACTCCTTAGCTGCCCTTGGATTAATTCAACATGTTGATTTTCCAACACATATTAATGGTCATAGTCTTGATCTTGTTATCACCGAACTTGCAAATGGAGTCAAGATACTCTCTTGTGAACAAGGTCCCTTTCTGTCCGATCACTGTGTTGTTCAAGTTGTCACAAAGGTTCAGAAGGATAAAGTTACAAGTAAATCGATTTCTTTGAGGAACTTTAAAACCATTGACAGAGAAAAGTTGGCTGACGACCTTAATAGTTTGGCTCCTTGTTCGAAGAATTTGTAGATCAATTTGAACTTGCTAGTCAGAATCTCCTGGATGCACATGCTCCTCTAAAGGAAAAAACGCAGATCTGCAGACCATCGAAACCCTGGTTCAGTGACAGTATTAAGACCTTAAAGCGATCAATGCGTCGAAGCGAGAGAATCTGGCGTAAGCACAAACAACAATGCAACTATGAAACCTACAAGTCCGCGCTCAATAAATACCATTATGAACTAAAAAATGAGAAGCAAAAAACACTAAGTCAATCAATACTTGAATCGAAAGGTGACTCGAAAAAACTTTACCAATTTGTTAAAGAACTAACTGGAAGCAGGACCGAAAATCCAATGCCAGTTGTTGACGATGAAATTACCCTATCCGATAAATTTACCGACCATTTTATTGTGAAAGTCCAGCAAATTCGTGAATCCCTCAAAGTCTTTGAAAACTACAAGCCAATATTCAAACAAGCGCCACCGTTTACATCATTTAAGACACTATCCCAGGATGAAGTTAAAATGCTAATAGGTCAAATGCAAACAAAGTCATGCGCATTCGACATTCTTCCAACTAAAGTTCTCAAATCTTTTCTTCGTGAACTTTTACCTACGATAACCCAACTAGTGAACATGTCGTTGGTGCAGGGAGTTTTTCCAGAGAAGTGGAAGCAGGCTATCGTCAGGCCTTTGCTGAAAAAATCAGGTCTTGAACTCTCATTTGCGAACTATCGACCAGTAAGCAATTTATCTTTCCTTTCTAAATTAGTGGAAAAAACCGCTCTTTACCAACTTAACGAACATGTGAACAAAAATGACCTCCTCCCGAAAAACCAGTCGGCGTACCGTCAATTCCATTCTTGTGAATCTGCTATCTTGCGTTTAGTGAACGACATCCTGGATGGAATGGAAAACCAAGAGTTGACTGCAATGATTGCTCTCGACTTAAGCGCCGCTTTTGATACGGTAGATCATGACATATTGCTGGATGTTCTAAAAAGTCAGTATGCTATTTGCGGATCTGCACTTCAATGGGTGGAATCGTACTTGCGGCCACGTAGTTGCAGAGTTGCTGTCAACTCAAATGTGTCGTCTGTGCGTGCACTTGATTGCAGTGTTACACAGGGAAGTTGCCTCGGGCCCTGGCTTTACATAACCTACGCAGGAACAATTTTTGACATAGTCCCTACATCCATTTCATTGTATGGCTTTGCGGATGATCATACGGCAAACAGGCGTTTTAAACCGTCAGTACCCGAGGAAGAACGCGCCATTACAGAACTTCAGGACTGTGCAGTGATCATTAATGAATGGATAAACCATAACAAATTAAAAATTAACAATGCAAAGACAGAGTTCATTCTATTTGGCAGTAGGACACAACTTGACAAATGTAACACAAAAGAAATAAACATCTGTGATAATCAAATTAAATCTCAAAATTGAATTAGGCATCTAGGCCTATTTTTAGACGAATCTTTGAATTTTAAAGAACACATAAAAAGAAAATGTAAAACTGCGATGTTAAATTATTTTAAGATCAAAAGTATTAGAAAGTATCTGTCTAAAGAAGCTACTGAAACCCTTGTACTGTCTTTGGTTATATCTCATTTAGATTACTGTAATATTATATTGTACGGTGCTTCACAAACTGATTTGTCAAAACTTCAAAGAATTCAGAATATGTGTGCTAAACTGGTATTGTGCAGTTCTAAGTACGATAGTTCTAAACAAGCTTTATTTGATTTACACTGGCTTCCAATTAAGGCCCGTATTAATTTTAAAATCTTATATGTATAACTGTTCTGTCGGTAACGCACCCTTGTATTTAATCGAACTTTTGTCTCGCCAAGTATCTAAACGTAGTTTAAGATCATCTGAGTTTCGCGATACTTGTTATGTAGTCCCTTTTAACAGAAGAAAGACATTTTCAGATAGAAGTTTTAGTACTATAGGTCCCAAATTATGGAACGAACTACCCGTCAGTCTTCGTCTTTGTAAATCACTGGAAATTTTTAAATGTCAACTTAAATCTCATTTCTTTAAGGACTACTTTGCACTGTTTTAAATTTGTATTTTGTGTACTTTGTATATATATGTATGTACATTGTTGTTGATTGTACAACGCCATTGAATATATTATGAATGTAGAAATAGGCGTCCAATTAAATAATAAAGTTTCAAGTTTCAAGTTTCAAGTACTAGTATACAAATCATTAACATTCATCACTGCCATGTAAGGTGCCAGAATAAAAGAAGAGTATTATGTTTATGATAGACCATAAACAACAATTTAAAAATTAAAGTAGGCGTTCTAGTATGGTCCAAAAAGAAATGGTTACAAATGTCTTAGAAAACTTATCATTAGAAGAAAATAACGTATCTTTGGTTCAGGTCTCGGATTCATCATCTTTTCCGACGGAAGTTTTTTTTGCATCCGTTTCACCAAATGATGAGCTCATAATAAATCAACAAGCAATGTTATTTATTTTAGCTATGTTTGTAAAATTAAGTCGTCGGAATTTACACGTCGACAATTCCCAATTTCAATCCTCTTTGTATTCCAACGTAATTCTATTCTTAATTTATAAGCCCTCATTGGGGCTGATAAAAAAAGACATCACAAGATTAAACTCTGTATGGGCAAAACAAGTTTGAAACCTGTTAATCATCAGCTTGGACAAGAGGTGAATGCATGTGTGACAGTTCAATGTCTTGTATTGTACCTCAATGGTTTCTGGTGGAATTTCGTTCTGTGAGAACTTGACACAAAATTTCAACCAAACAAACAAAACACAAATAGGAAAATGCTGTTTTCTCGTCGTATTGTAATACTTTCTACTTTTTACTATCTCAAATACGGGATTTGAACCACCGGTGATCTATAAATATCACGAAACAGAGCAAGTGGTACATTAATATATACAATCAGGAAATTTAATAATAGAAGAAAGCTCAGGAGGGGTAAATATTGCGTTATACTTCATGCCTTTTCTGTACACTTAACATTGGGTACGTGCTAGATTTCGTTTTATATTTTATATAACTTGATAGAATAAAATAACAAAATAAATAATCAATATGTTCACAACATCATTTAATACAAACTGATCGAAATACAAAAAAAATAAGTTATATTGTATCGGGACTTATCAGTGCCCCTGTCGATAGATAGTAATTTCATCAATAAATCTTTATTTGAATAATTCATTAAAATTAAGAAATATTATCAATTCTCAATTGTATTGTTCTCTTCATTTTATTGCGTTAAAAACCAATCATCACAATTTTCTCAATACACAATTGTCAACTAGTACGATAATGTTTTTAATTGCAAAAAAAATATTCTCTAACAGTTCCATGTTAATAAAACAGACATGATTTAACATTTGCTTAAGATTCGTAAAAATGTGTTGGCAAGAAAAATTAGGTAGTCACAATTATGACAAGATGTTGTTAATCTTCCTAAAATGTGTTCTGATTACTTACTTGTTCCAAACCTAAATATAGCTTAAATACTGCATTCTGGACGTTAAGCTTCCAACAGCGTTATATTAATAATGATGCAAGCTGACTGAAATAGTTAACAAGATGTATTTTGCCTGGCAAAAAAACCCAATGGTTATACCTGACATTTAGGTTATTTTAGTAGATAGATGTTTATATTATGAATTGTTTATTGGTACACAAGCAGAATCGAGATCATCAACAAAAATATATAATTAAAGATGCATGCATTTTGTGTCTGATAAGACATTTAGAATATATGTATCATTTAGACTAAATATGTCTTTTTCATTTTTTTTCCTATTTGTTGTCAACAGTTTTGTAAAGACGCGCGTCCGGATATATATTGTTTACAATCTTGGTTTAATGACATTTTTAAGAACGATACGGAAGAGTTCCTAGTGTCGACCCACAGAGCTTCTCAGCCTCCTGGTGACGAGTAAGGGAGGCCCTCATAGTAGATATAGTGTGTAAAGTGTTTGGATAATGCCACGATGTTGCAACATTAAAAAACCATTCTAAAAGTAGGCTTAATGTAGCCGCTATAAAGAGCTAAATTCTCAACCTCTACCCATTACTGCGTTCTTTTCGAGCGCAGTCAAAATGTCGTTCCTGATGTCCTACCCCTTTGTTCTCGTTGATTTTTTAACTTGTTCTCGACCTGAATATACCATATATACTGCATGTTGGACGTTAAGCAAATATTAAATCAAGCAATTACATTTTAAAATTTATTTTACAAAATCTCCTTGATAAATGAAAATAACAATGAAACAATATACAACTTGATATGTTGACGCTGTGTTGCGATTAGGTCCCGACAATATAAAGGTTAATTTTGCGCCCTTATCCAATAGTCCATACTTTTTCAGTGGCATTAAAATTGTGTTCCCTATGTCCCACTCGTTATTGTTTGTTAACTTGTCCTTGAAAACTATAGCTTAAATACTGCTCGCTGAACGTGAAGTAAACATCCAAATAATCAATCAATCATCATTGACTAAATTGAAAAACTGCGATTTGTATAATATGAATTGCCATTAAAATAAAGACCAATAAGTGTAGGAAGCGGGAGGTTTTACATGCCATAAACCATGGTTTAATCAAAGTTATCTTTTAAAATGTTTATACTAAATCAGGACCATTGCTGTAGTTGCTATAGTTTTTTAAGTTGGATCTTAAGTGTCGGTTTCATTGACTTTGTAGATTATCTTTTTTTTACGTTTCCTTGGTGTTCGGTATTTTGTTATTACCTTCATTTGTAATTTTCTATATTTTCAACTAATTATTTATACTCAGGAACTGAATATGTACAAATAATTTTAAAAATTATTTCTTGTCCATTTTCTGTTGTATCCCAGCAGACAACCGATAAACAAACAATCACATGGTTGGCATTGGAAAAATCAATAATATCGATATAAATTATTCTAAATTTAAGTTGCCACAATTGTGTTAATGGGAATGGTGGAACAATTCGAAAAAAAAATAATCTACGTAAACGTGGCACAAGAAAGGTTTGCGGTATGGTCGAAGACCGTTGTAAAAAAAGTTGCACATTTCACCTTAAACAGATGTATAGGAGGAAAATTTAACTTTTTTTAAAGAACTGTTTTGTGACTAATCTATCACAAAGTGATGCTCGCAAATACTTAAGTACATAACTATTTCTCTCTTTCAATGTATCTGCTCTAAAAATCTTACTTAACGACTAAAAAGCTGTTTATTTACCGAAAATATCGTGAATGGTGCAAATAATGCCATAGAATAATTCCCCCCCTGATAACATTCAATGTTGAATTAGAACTAATAGTGCACAACACACTTCACGACATTGTTCTGTATGTCACTGTAAATGCTAATACTATTATTCTTAAATATCCAGTGTGAAAATCCTTTAAACATGCACCACTTCTGAATACGTAACGAATACATACAGAACAGATCTAAATTTTATTAATAACTATTAACTAAATAACATACACAATACAAATGTTGCATGTGTGGTCTAATACAAATGACATGAACATGGTCCATCTTTGTTTCTGAATTCAACGACTATGCATCGTTTTTAGATTTTTAGTAGTCGACGATGCTGCTGACTGATGACCCGTCTCACAGATGACTTCTGAACTGTTTGCTGAATTGTATATTCATACTTTGTCCATATTCGTCATTTGTCAACAGTTATTTGTTATAGCTACTTTTAGTTATCTGTGATTGGTATTTGTTGTTTGTCTATTTTTATCTGCCGATTTGTTGGTGTTTAGATGTTATTTTAAAGTTTGTTTTTAAACAGAGATTTGGTATTTTGTGCCTTACTTACCGAAACCGTTGATAATGACGCCTTGGTGAACTTTTTGTATTAGGCAATTCATCTAAATCGTTCGCAAACAATACATTTACCTAAGCATAGCAATTAAAACCAGGAATATATAACATAAACAAAAATATCCGATACTTTCGCACTTCCCGACCAACATTATAAGATAATTCATTTAAGGTGAACGTTCTGTCCTTTGTAATTATTACCTTGTACCAAACGACACAACAACAATTTACATAACCTCCTGAAATTTACTAGAATGTTTAATTAATGGTCTTATTTTTCTCAAGGTATTGTAATTAAGTTTTCTGACCTACATGCGAATGCTTATTGACACACTAGCAATATTTTAACTCTTAACTAAAGTAAGCTTTTAGTTAAGGTGTTCAGTGATTACGTGCATAGTGATGGAATATTTGTAAATGATTTTGTTTGTTTGTTTGAATGGTGTTTTAACGCCACTTTCAGCAATTTTTCAGCTATTTCATGGCGTCCAGTTTTTATTGGGGGAGGAAGCCGGAGTACCCGGAGAGAACCCCCGACCTGCGGTAGGAAAACTGGCAATCCTTGTCAATTAAGATTGGAGTCGAGTACACCCTGCCTGCAGTGAGAATCGAACCCGCAATCTCAGTGTTGACAGACCACGTGATCAATAGTAGACGAACTACCTTGACCACTCGGCCACCGAGGCCCCCTATTTGTAAATGAAAAGACATTATTAAATTGATAATTTTGCTAGTGTTTGATCGGTCTAAAAACTACTATTGCTTCATACTAAATGGCAACAGTACTGTGGTAGTCAGTTATTGTTTTAGTACTCATATTGTTGTTTTATAATTAGTCATGTTAGTAAGAATAAATAATTATTATTATTTGTGTTTTATTTCATTTAGTGAACTTCATATAGTTCGCTAAAATTACATTTTGTGTATTAATTGGTGTATGTTTTAGCTTATTTGCACATTTGGACATGCAGACGGACGACGATATTTCGTATTACTCTTGATCATTTATTTCATGGTAGTTAATTTCAAAGTATTCTGTTTCATGGTTCATTGAACCGCTCACTTTATCTATTTGTTTATTGTTTATTGGTCGTTATATTTTCTCTATTTTTCTATTGGTTGTTCTATCTTGGCGCGATATTTCTATTGTTCTCAGCTTAAAAACTGAACACTTTTGCCCGAGACATTGACGAAACTGGCTGTTTACTAAACTGTTCCAAGATTTATACTTTCTATGAGTTTGAAATTTCCTATTGAAAAGTCAGTTCTTTATCCGTAATTTCTTAAATTTACATATAACGTTAATAGTTCAAATATTAATGTTTTAACCAGTACGAATGATTTTATCAAGTATTAAATGTTTGCATGTTGAATGAGCGATATGAACGGTCTAAGTATGAATGGTTTAAAGTTTATAAAAGATGGCACAGTAAATTTATCTATTTATTAAATAGGTTTAATATACTGAATATTATATAAATAGTTTGTTACATAACTCAATGAGATATCGAACGCACCGCGGTATGAGTGATATAATCAGTTTTACCTTTTTAGTAACGATCATGTAAATAAGCGAGCAATTTGATTTATGCATGAGGAGTACAAATCGTTTTCTTTACAGGCGAATAAACGTGTAAAATAGTTATAATAAATGTTATTTTGTTATACAGGTCTATTTTGTGAATGTAGTCCATATTATTCAGACCTTTGCACCTCATATGAGGTAAGCTGTGCGTTAAATGTTATTGTAAATTTTATGATTTTTTTACGTAATTTATTGCTATTTTGCTTACCGCATAATCACATCGATCAACCGACTTATATCATGTTGGTGAGAAGTAGTATGACACCATGCAAAAAGATCTAAACAAATTAAGACCAATATGTATACAGATGACTTTTCCCAAATCGCTACGTTAAAATCTGACTGTATCAAATATAGTGTAGTAAAAAATTATTTGGCATATATTTGTCCATTAACATATTCAATCGTTATAACTAAAGTTTTCATTTGTTATCTGAAAATATATTCCAAAGGTACTGGCATCACAAATTTGAACAAATAAATGCAAGATTTAACCTTCTGCACAATATATTTCTGTATTAAGTGGTTTTGTTCAAAAGGACATTTACCCACCCTTTTCTGACCCCAAACGTATTCTTCCAATTGCAATTTATTAGGAGTTTGAATCATTTTTCTTTACGCATTTACTGAAAAAAATTATATGGAAAAAATCAGCTCATCTTTTTATAATGACACGATGAATAAAAGTTCCTTGAGACGAATAGTTTTATACTTCCACACGGGGTATTTCAAAATTTACAACTAAAGTCTGTATATCATTGAATATTATACAAAGAGTCTACAATTGTGAATACAATATGACTATGATGTATAAATTCTTGACACAAATCACTAGACATGGAAAAAGGTAACAAGCAGCGGAGCAGCTTTTTAATTCATGTTAAATTCATAATGAGGAATTAAACATAGAGTAAATGCTCTTATTGAGACAATTCCAGAGCAGGGCTTAAGCAGAAATCTGTGTTATATGTCGATTACGCTCTAAAAATGAGTTCGAAAACCTATCAACAATTAACAACATAACGAACACGATTTTTTACAATTATTTCCTACTTCGACATTAAATAGTATAAAACGGATCCATCCACTTTGTAGTTCAATATATTGATGTCAAACTTTTATTACAAATAATAAGGTATGAATTTAGACAAACATTTTTTAATGTGCTGCCTACAATTTATAATAAAAACGCAGAGCGAAATATTAAAGGTTAATTAGCGTACAAATGAGATAAATCTCAAGAATTAATACATCATATTTAACTGTAACACGGATACTTCCTATGTCTAATAACATTATCGGTTGCAAATATTTTTGAGAATTCCACAGTTATCTTTTACATATAAACAGAAAAAGAAAAGTGCAAGACATGTACTTACTAAGGACAATATTATATCATTCGAACAGACCGCAAGATCGACCTTAATTGACCGAATTTAACACAATTTTCATCGCTTATTTCACCTGTACACATCTGAAGATACACAGAAAAGAAACTACGAATCTGGTAAGAGAATACTTACACAAATGTACACCGTTTAATTACAAAATTATTTATATTTATGGTTTAATCACTCTTCTTCTTTTATTGTTAATTCTAAATAATGAATAATAAACAATAATAAACAATCAAACAAAACAACAACAAAAAATACACCCCAGCTTTGCCTTTTGAATTCAGATTTAAAAAAGGTACGAACTTCGACTTAATTTTGTCACTCTTTTGGGTTTTCTACGAGACCCGTTGTCTAGTAACTATCTACCCACATGGCAAATATGAAACGCTTAGCCTATTTCAGCGAATTTCGGGGTTTTCTCTGGGTACTCAGGCTTCCACTGCCAATAAAAACTGGACTCCATTATACAGCTGAAAAATTTGCTGAAAGTGGCATTAAACACCATTCATACAAACAAATTCAAACAACTATTTTATAAGTTATAACCCTGGCGCGAAGCAATGACTTAAAAGGCATTGATGTGATCTTGGGGAGGGGGTCAAATTTCTAAGTTAAATATCCCGGACAATAACCAGTCACTAAAAAGGCAATGATGTGACCTTGGGGGTCAAATTTCAAATTAAATATCAACACCCATGGCATGCGACACATCGATTAGTTATAATCTACCCACATGCCAATATGAAAAAGCCTACCTAAAAGGATAAAATGTTATTATCGGACACGATTTTTTATAAATGCAAGGACGGACAGACAACAATATGTCGACCTTTTTTGTTTTTTTTAACCAAAAACCCAATATAAACCTTCTAAAAAATGAAAAGTGGAATATAACATTAGAAAAAGTTATCATACATATTCAAAACGTGTATTAGTATGCTATTTGCAGTGTCAAAAAAATTTGGCTGAAAATATCAGCCTTAAAGAAAAAGAAACGAAAAAAGAAGATGAAGTAAATTACCAGACAAAAACAATAGGTCTAACATTTATCTTCGTTTGGTATACATAATAAAACAAGAGTTGTATACAAATAGAAAGTATAGCTTTAAAACTTTTCTGCAAATATTATTGTGGGTCGCAATATGTTCATTGTATATTGTATGCACAGTTATCTAAATTAATTTCCCCTACCTCCTCTTTATGCTTCATATTGACAAGAAAATCCAAAATTTTACATATAATATTACGTTACTTACTCCTAAATCATACTTTTTCAATCGGTTAGCATAATGTAATAGCTTATAGTTAATGCATTATGTTAAAGATATATTTTTTGGCACCAAACGAAAGCTAAAGGAATATTCTTTATATTTAAACGACCGATTTGAAATAAAATTATGTCATAAAAGGTCATTTCAGCATTTTAATAACTATATCTCCATTTTTTCGTTTATTTTAAAAGATAAGTTGAACAAAAATAAAAGCAAGAGATTAAAGAACTGAATATATCTATTGCCAAATCTATGCTAAATCGTGTGTTAATATATTTTATTCGCTACAGTAAATTGAAACATAAAAATTTTCGAAGAACTTACCAACGTTTTTATCGCTTCTAACTTGTTTTTCATCGTGTCATACTACTTCCCACCAAAATTATATAAATCGGTTGATCGGTGTGATAATATCGCATAAAGTTTCCCGCTTTTAGCTTTAATTTTGTTGCTCAGTTTATTTGCGAATGTTAAATGTGCTGAACGACAGCAACGAATTTATTGTAGCTGTAACAAGTGTCATATTGAAATCTTGTAAATAATCACTATTTACTTGGTCTTTTGTTAAAGCTAATCGTCTTCACTACACTATTATTGATACGATATAATGATTAAAATTGTAAATTTTAACGTTTTTGTTGCAAAACCTTATGATTGTATTTATTTTCCAGGGTTATAATTTATTGTTAATAAATTTACCTGATGTCGATGAAATAAACTTACATAACCCTAGAATGTTCCTTATTTTTAACCTTGGACTAGGAGGAGCTGCTGCAAAAGTAATATTGATTCACGGTATTTTTTTCCACAAATTCCGGTGCACATGCGGTCAAGCGAATTCGAATATTAACTCGTTTTCCGATCTGATACATGTACGTGTCTGTAACACGCAAAATCTGGTCAACAACTTCGCGATTTAAAAACAAATATATATCCAGAAGTTTATACGGGAAATTTAAAACAAAAATGTTGAGGCACACTATAAATCAACACAATAAGCGAGTTCGCAGTTCAGACAACTTCCGGTTTATAGGAGAAAATTAGTAAGGTATTGTGGGTTTGTAGGGAAGATAAACAATCCAGATTTTGTTCGTTACATGTGAGAAAACATAGCTGTATTCCTGGTGGCTGAGACATTAGACCCCGTTTCGATTGACACCTTTAAAAAGTGGAAGATACCAGTGTTGCAGCAGTTTTTACGATGTCGGGAACAGCTGGCAAGAAGAAAGAACTGGTTGCCCTTGCGTATTCAGCTATGGCACTACCTTGGAATCTACCTTGCTTGATTGAAGTAAAATCGGTTTTGTCAGCGGTTGAGGAAACTAAATTAAAGGCACACCGGTACCAAGGAAAACTTGAGACAGAGAAAGGTGTGATAATAAAAAATGCTACCATTGGGGTTGTAATGGTTACAGTCAATGGGCAGGAAGATGGTGATACCCGGTTTTGTGATGTTTGCAAGGTAAATTATAGAATATAATTAAATGGGGAATATGTCAAAGAGCACATCACAACCAGTGAGCAAAAAAACCCCAGCCCAATGCCATCAATTGGTCTACAATATATGGTAAATAATTGAATGACAACATTCAAGTATTACTTGCACCTTGGATAAGACAGACACAATAAATATAGTATGCACATTGCAATGTTTTATGTATTACTTAAGTTACAACATTAGTTATCCAACAGGACATCGATTAAAACATACTTATGCATTTGCTTTCAAGTTTGTGCTTGCATGTAGTTTTGTATAAAAAATTTTAATATTAATCCTCGGTTAATTTTTCTTGTTTTATTTTGTTTGAAAGCTTTTTAACGCCACTTTCAGCAATTTTTCAGCTATATTTAATTGTGGGAGGAAGCTAGAGTACCCCGAGTAAACCCCTCGCTTTAAGTAGGAAAACTGTCAATTAAACTTGACAGTTTAGCAAACCCTGCTCACAGTGAGACAAAACCTTTAATATTTCCTGAAGCTGCACAAAATGTTAATGAAAATATTTAAAAAGATCGTTACTCATTATAAGTAAATATTATGGATACTGTACCACTGTCATCATCCCTATTGAATATTTTGATTCAGAATCTTTTACTAAATCATACGACATGACACATTCAGATTTTGTTGCTTGGTCAACAACAAATTTGTTCTGTTACATGATGTAGGAATAATGAAGACCCTGAAGTTAGTGGTTATCAAAGCCTGACTATATGTACTGTGAGATTTAATGTGCTGCTTTAGAGTACAAGGGGACAGATACAATATAACTGAATTTGTCTTGACTATATGTGTATGAGACACAGTATCTTCATTTTAACGACTGTCACAAATATCCAAAGGTTTTAGATTTAGTGCATAACTTGTATAATGAGGATATATATTTTAGATCTTAATATAACTGATTTTTCTTATTAAACTACAGGCAAATATGTTTTGGTGGAAAAAGATATGTCTGAAATATATTCTGTGTATTAACAGATTTATGAAAACTGAAATATATTGTGGGAGTATATTTCAATAAGCAGAGTCTCTGTTGATTGTTATTTTTCCATCAGTGAGACTAGAGAGCTGTGATTCAAAGAAACTGAAATTTATCTTTTTATCAGATTTTATATTTTGTGGACAACTTTTTATAACTTAAACAACTAATTTGTTATTTCGTGATTTAAAAAATGTTTGACAGTCACATATTTGTGTTATTTGAAAATATGATTCACAGTTTATTTTAGCTTGATTAAATTTAGCATATTATTTTTTAGCTGTTGTTTTCTCATCGATCAGGCTTTTGTCTCCGTCATATATTCCATTTCTTTTCTTTTTTTGTAATTTCCATGGTAAAAATATTTGAATACGAGTTAAGAATTATAGTTTATATATCATGTTTATTATTTAATTTCTTACTGAAATTAGGTTCTCAATTCTAAATCGATGGAGCTAAATTTCATGTTTTATATCAGTATGTACCATTAATCGGCCAGTAAGATTTATTTCTCGTTTGAGTACTGTATACTTCAATTAGTTTCTGAAAAGTTTGTACATACTGATTATTTATATATTAAGTCATTTTTTTGAAGACTGCGTAATAATATAACCCTATCAATAACTTGATTGATTGTTTGTTTGAATGAATAATGTTTAATGCCACTTTCAGTGAAATTTTCAGATATATCATAGCGTCCAATTTGTATTGGTGGTGAACTGTGAGAAAACCCCACCTTCGCTCAGTTTGGACTAGAGCACACCCATGCAACAGTAAGATTCAAACACGTAATCTTAGTGTTGACAGACCAAGTGATCAAAAGTAGATGGCCCCAGTTCAAATTGAAGTATACATGTAATTTTCTGTTCTTTTAAAGTATCTGCAGCTCATTCCCTCATAAATTAACAAATACCTTTGGCAAGTTAGTCGTTTGATTCGGCTTTGATTACACATCATAAGCATCCATCAACAATTTCAACTCTTCAATTGTTCAAAGATCTAGAGTTATTGGACTCGAGACTATTTAATTTATTCTCAGAGGCAAAAGGAGAGTGCATATTGCTACATTTCCTTGTGTACTAATCTTGTTGACTTAATATGTAATGATTTAATATAGAGTTTTGAAAAATATATATTCTACACTCAAAAGAATAAGGGGAATACTGCTTTATCCTTGTCAGTCCGTAAAAAATTTAAGTTACATTTTTGCCATTCTTTACAAATTTCTTCACTAAAATGGACACATTGAGCAATTCCAAAATATAACAACCAGACCACAGCCCAAAAATTGCAAGACCAATTTTCAGAAAGTTAGGAACACAGCACTAGGAGGCAGAAGTAGCTGGGCATAACAAAATTAATGCATTGACCATTGACATTATTGGATTAAAAGCACCAGTAGAGAAGTCCTATAATATTTGGACCCTTAGCTACAATTCTACATTTATGACCCCGCTGATTGCTTGCATATACTAGTACATAAAAAACTTTTTCTCAGTCAAAATGGTGTTTATATGCCATAACAGAAACATTTTATTTAAATTTAAAAAATTATCTGGCTCTTAATTGACTATTTTAATTCTGCTTGCATAAAAAACTTTTGGGCAAAACATGAACAATTGACAGTGTTTGTCACACCAACTCCTTGTTTTTCTCGAGAAATTAGAACGTCATTAAACAAAACAATTTTTCCCCTTGTTTGTCTCTTCTACATTAATCGATCTGCGCCCCGAACGTTATTGTTTATCTGCCTTGACCTTTTAACCGTATGCAGGTTATTCCCCTTTTAAAAAATTATTGCCATGCGCTTTAAGAAACTGCGAACTCGCTTATTAAGAATAATATAAGGTCACGGGAACTGACGAATTTAAAAAAAAAGTGCTGTCGAGAAAGGAGAAATTGACAATAGACAAACTAAAATTATCCCCTCTGTCAGATAATTTATAACTTTGTTGAGTTGTCATATTAAACAAAAAAGATCAAAGTAACTATCGATGGTGTCTTCTTCAATTTCAAACTCTGTAAGATGTTATTTCATGTAAGAAGTCGGATCTTTTTATAATTTCCTACATAGCAGGCAGCATTTATCTTCAAATCTCATTATATAAAAATGTTTACTTGTAGATTATCTTTAAAGCAGCACATTAAAACGTGGAACAGACTATGACGTGTTCCATGAAGTTTTTTCCTGAATTTATGCTCTCAAGTTTCTGTCTGTTGCTTAACATTTTATCAAAGTATATTTAGTATTTTAATTACAATCATATGAATTGCTAACGTTGACTCTGACATCCGACGATTTCTTGTTGAGCATCTGTTTAATTCATAGTGGTTACCTTTTTTTACTTATATTAGTTTCAGAAATCTCGGATTTGATTAAAATAAATATTGTAAGATACATTTTTATTTCTATATTTCAAATTCGTTGTCTTAAAATAAACTGGAAAACACACACGGTTTTATTTGAAAACAACACTTAGATTATGTATAAAATTAGTGTTGATGCTCAGTTATAGGCAGAGAGTTATATATTAACGTCTGCTTGTTGGAAAAAATACATAAATTTGATTGTAATCTTAAAAAAACGTCGAATTTCTTTTATAAATATCTTTCGTAATGCAAACTTTTTCGGTAAGTAAAGAGAAAAGAGATTTTCTGTAGAATGTTCTTGTTTATATCGCCGATGCCCATGTTTCATTTCAATAGCATTATAAAAATTGTTGTAAAAATATCCCTTTTTACGAATAAAAAACAGACCTAAGCAAGGTCACTAACTCAACTTAAAGGACAGTGAACGCCATGTTACCACGGCAGCTGTAACACCAAGGGATGCAAAAGGTTTTAGTAATGGTCCATAAGTTATTGATTAGTTGAATGTTAAGCTAAATATCCAGCAAGCAATATTTGAACTAGTTTTTGGATTTGAACAATTTAATGGTCAATGTATTACCAAACATTATTTAACAAAAATCAAATTATACTAGTATTTATGATGGTTGAAATGGGGTTTTAAATGCGATCTCGGGATCTAGAATAACGTATAAATTGTTAAATGCACACAATATATGATGTAAAATAGCTACCGATGAATGGACAAATGGAAAGTGGAAGTCGTGAAGATGGTCTTGGAGTCTAGTTTGTAATGTTTCCAGTCTATGTCTAGAATTAGGTCTGAGTAAGAGTCCGATCTAAGTGTATTGATGTTGTCTTTAATTTCAAGCTCAAAATTATCTTTCAAAGAACACTTAGTATTCTTCAACATAGGACAATGCCTGTAAATAGGTCAAAACCAGTTTAAATACAACCAAATGATAAGCCCTACATGTAATCTATTCTTTTGAAATTCCTGTTTACTGTTTGGACAAATAAGCGCTTGCAAAAAAATATTGAAGCAAGAGCTAAAAAAAGAATTCGCACAAAGATGCTAAAGCCCAAAGTTAACCAAGTGAAAGTCCCAGCCAGAGCTGCAAGTCAAGCAGTCGAGTACTTTAAGTTTGTAAAAAAATTTTTTAACGTTGTCTTTTCTGGAATGACACTTTGATACCTTTTCGCTTCGCAACCTTAAATGTAAATTCAACAGGGACTTATCATTACCTCTGTCGATAGAAAGCTGTAATTAGTTCTAATAATTTTAAAACGCAATTTTTCAATAACACTTTGCTTGAATAATGCAGTCAAATGACGTCATATTACCAAATCTCAAGTGGACTGTTCTCTCATTTTATTATGTTAAAAATTAATCATCAAAATTTGCCTAATGCACAAGTGTAAAATGGTACGATAATTATCTTTATGGTAAACATTTTCTCAAAGTTTTTTACACATAAAACAGAAACGATTCATAAAATTGTGTTTGCAAGAAAAATTAGGTTGTCACAATTATGACAATACTTATCCACGTTGGTAAGATGTTTTAGTCTAGTTATCTGAAAAGGTATATTGTTATTGATGACTCGTTCCTGACCTGACTATAGCTTACATTCTGCAAGCTGGACGTGATTTTTGGTAATAATGATGCAAGCTGACTAAAAAGTGAATACAATAAGATGTATCTTGATACTACGTTATCCTTCAATTAGGTTATGAATGCATTGCAAAGGCGTCGCTTAAATAAAAGAAAGCAAAAATGAATAAAATCGAGCGTTTAAATGCATCCAATGCACGCATTGTATACAAAGACTGCTTTTCTCTTATTCAACACAAGTTTATATCGGCCGAGGGATATATATATATATATATATATATATATACGTCTACAAATTAAGCCCAACACTGTTTGAATTAGATTTTTAACACTGTCAAATTTTTGCTTTCCCTCAGCGGGATTCGAACTCACACCGTTGTGACAATGTGGCACCAATTCGCCTGCACTATGTGCAGCGGTCTAGACCCCTCGGCCAAATCCGCTATATAAAAAATATAGCTTCATTAACCGGGGTGAATCTTAGACATAGACATAGTACATGTGTACTAGCGTGTGACGATGGAATTTTCGTAACCAATACGTATTAATCTGACAGTAATCTAATTCAGCATTTTTGTATATATTATATAGGATGACAAAGTTACTTGTCATGCAGTCACAGTAAGTAAATTATATACAAACGTCTAAGTATTGTGACAACCATATAATATATCTATCCAGCGGATTTCTGAAACATCAGAAATACAGGGTTAATATCAAATATTTATATATACGTCTACAAATTAAGCCCAACACTGTTTGAATTAGATTTTTAAATATTTGATATTAACCCTGTATTTCTGATGTTTTAGACAAAGACTGACCAACGAATGGCCTTAGTCATTGAATGTCAATATAAATAAAGGACGTAAACAAGTCATAACATATTAATCTTAAACTTTCTCATTTCCAACTTAACCCAAAATAGTTGCTTTTCAAGTCCGCCAGCCGCGCATAATCTTCTAGACTTGTATATTATTTTTTGTTTATGCTGTATCGTCATGTTTGTCGATCCGATACTTACTAAGCTTTACTGGTTGGTAGACTCTTTAAACGTTTATATATATATAATATATCTTGCATTAACTGTAATAAAAGGGTTTTCAGATCAGCCCAGTGCGTCCCCAGGTGGCGGATGAGGGAAACCATCTCGCCTTGGTTTAGGGGAAGGGGTTGAGTTGTCAAGTCACGATATGGAAAGCGTGGCCGAGGACAATATTGCGTGACGTGTTTGGAGAGTGCTACGCTCCTTGCCCGTTGTAGATTTTTAATGAGTCGGCTCATTGTATCCCCTACAAAAAGCTAAAATTTCCGCCCCTTCCCAGCACTCTACACTTCTGCATTGACATTCTAAGTTTTGTTCCCTATGTCCCAATTCCTTTTCACGTCTTAAAGAAGTGTATTCTGAATCTCTGTTGTTTGTAATCATATTTTAAATAATTTGATTAAAATCGTAATCAAATAGTTTGGATATCTTCCGTCCCTTTACTCTGAAAGTTAACTTTCTAAATACTGTGGCAACGTCGTAAGCTCCACCGATGAACCCAGGGAATGGTTTTTCGAGGGTGGGTTTACAATACTAAATACAAATGTTGCCTGTGTTCTCTTTTACAAATAAAATGAACATCTTTGTTGCCGAGTTTTTTATTTAATATTTACTATGCATCCCATCTTGATTATCTGTAAACGTCTATGCTGTTGACGTATGTCCTGTTTACAGATTATTTTGGAACTGTTTGCAGTATTGTATTTCTTTCCAACTCTTACATAATTTACTAAATGAACATTTGTTTACCTTGCATAACACAAGTGCCACCTGTTGCGCTAATTAGCTAACCTGGTCTTTACACACATTGTTTTTATATCTTTTTAGTTTTCTGGGCCTGGAATCGGTATTTATTGTTTGTCGCTATTTTTTCCATTTGTTTGTTTGTTGAGATATTATTTCATGGTTTGTTTTTATTTTGTGCCTTACTTACTAAGACTTGTTGATAATGACGCTTGTTTGAAAAAGATAATTACAAAATTAATGCAAAAATCGTACGGAAACAATACAGTTCCGAACAGCCATATATATAGAGTTAAAAAAGTCTGATATTTCCCGACAACATTATTAGGTTATTCATTCAAGGTGAACGTTGTCTTTTTGTAATTATTGCCTTGTACCTAACGACACAACAATAATTTACTATCCTGATAATCCCCTGAAATGTACTAGAATGTTCATATTTTTCTAAGATATTGGACTTTATTTAATTACGTTTGTTTGACATGCATGCGAATGCTAATCGATACACTAGCGATATTTTATCTCTTAATTATATAGTAGGCTTTTGGTGAACTTTTTCAGTAATTGAGTGCAAAGTTACGTAACATTTTTATGTTAAATTATTTTATTACATAAAGGACGAGGTACGTTAAGAGCCATTCCCCCCCCCCCCATTTGGAAGAAAAATAAAACTAATAAAACATTATCGTTAACACTTGAATTTGTTCTAACACATGTGACGTTAAATAAAAAAATAATCAAAACCATATTTTTAAGCTGCCACGGAGTACATTTCGTCCTCAAATGGAGCAAGTTTTAACTGAAATTAGGGAAAATAATATTCAGCCACGAGTCTAAACTAAAAAAATTATCCCCTGCGCCGAGTACTAACATGAAAAATTAACCAGTTTGAAGACATATTTCCTGTTTTTAGGAAATTTATTGCTCTTTTTGATACTCTCTGGCGCAGGTACTTAATTTCTAACAACAGGTACATAATTTCTAAAAATAAACATCATTTCAGAACATTCGAAAGCTCAAATAAGTAATATCTTGTTTTAACCTGGAGCAAACGCGTTACAGTTTCCGTAATTAGTATAAATTTCTTCGATCTTAACGCACTGGTTTTTTATCTTTTTTTTCTCAAAAAATGAATAAATCCCTTAGAATTATAGTTTGTTATAAGTTTTTTATACACATTTTCATATATCGTACGAAAATTTCAATCGGGGATTTTTTTTTTCTGACTTGTGAGTTGTATTGCGCTCGATCAACTCGACATCGGCTACTAGAAGGGAAGTATCCACTCTACCACACCGATCAACCGACTTGTTTCATTTTGGTGAGAAGTAGTATGACACGATGAAAAAAGATGTAAACAAGTTAAGACCTATGCGTATACAGATGACTTTTTCTAAATCGCTACGTTAAAAACTAATTTTATCAAATATAGTGTAGTAAAAAAATCATTTGTCATATATTTGTCCAAAAACATATTCAATCGTTTTAACTAATGTTTTCATTTGTTATCTGAAAATATATTCCAAAGGTACTGGCATCACAAATTTGAACAAATAAATGCAAAATGTACACTTCTGCACAATATATTTCTGTATCAAGTGTTTTTGTTCAACTTTTTTCTGACCCGAAAATTATTCTTCCAATTGCAATTTATTAAGAGTTTGATTTATTTTTCTTTACGCATTTACAGAAAAATGATACGGAAAAAATCAGCTCATCTTTTTACAATGACACGATGAATAAAAGTTCCTTGACACGATTGAAAATAGCCACGTATTTCTTAAGTGATTAGTTTTATACTTCCACAAAGGGCATTTCAATAACTTTTTATAACTAATGTCTGTATATCATTGAATATTATACAAAAAGTCTACAATTGTTTATACAATCGGACTATGATGTATAAATTCTTGACACAAATCACTAGACATGAAAGGTAACAAGCAGCGTGGCAGCTTTTTACATCATCTTAAAACCGTAGTGAGGAATTAAACATAGAGCAAATGCTCTCATTGAGACAATCCCAGAGCAGGCTTAAGAGGAAATCTTTGTGTTATATGTCAATAACGCTCTACATACGAGTTCGAACCTATCAACGAATAAAAACATAACGAACACGATTTTTTACAAATATTTCCTACTATCGCGACATTAAATAGTATAAAACGGAACCATCTACTTGGTAGGTCAATATATTTATGTTAAACTTTTATTACAAATTATAAGATATGAATTGAGGCAAACATTATCATATGTCCTGCCTACAATTTATAATGAAGACGCCGAGCGAAAATTTTAAGGTTAATTAGCGTACAAATGAGAATTAAATCTCAAGAATTAATTTATCATATTTAACTGTAACACGGATACTTCCTATGTCTAATAATCAACAAATAAAAACATAACGAACATTATTTTTTTACAAATATTTCCTACTATCTCGACATTAAATAGTATAAAACGGAACCATCTACTTGGTAGGTCAATATATTTATGTTAAACTTTTATTACAAATTATAAGGTATGAATTGAGGCAAACATTATCATATGTCCTGCCTACAATTTATAATGAAGACGCAGAGCGAAAATTTTAAGGTTAATTAGCGTACAAATGAGAGTTAAATCTCAAGAATTAATACATCATATTTAACTGTAACACGGATACTTCCTATGTCTAATAATTTTTAATATTATCGTTTGCAAATATTTTGAGAATTCCACAGTTATCTTTTACATAAAAACAGAAAAAGGAAAACGAATAAGACATGTAGTTATTAAGGACAAAATTATATCATTCGAACAGACCGTGAGATTGACCCAGCTATAAACGATGTCAAATAACATTGCCCCAAATGCAAAGGTGGTGACATAAAAATTCAGTTTTGCAGAAGGTACGAACGTCGACATAATTTTGTCACTATTTTGGGTTTTCTACGAGACCCATTGTCTATTAACTATCTATCAACATGGCAAATATGAAAAGCTTAGCATATTTCAGCAAAGGTCGGGGTTTTCTTTCGGTACTCAGGCTTCCTCTCCCAATAAAAACTGGACTGCATCATACAGCTGAAAAATTGCTGAAAGTGGCATTAAACGCCATTTATACAAGCAAACACACAGTGAAACAATTATTTTAGAAGTTAAAATCCGGGCGCGAAGCAATTACTTAAAAGGCATTGATGTGATCTTAAAGGAGGGGGGGGGGTCAAATTTTGAAGTTAAATAACCCAGACACAAAGCAGTCACTCAAAAAGCAATGGTATGACCTTGGACGTGAACATCGATTAGTTACAATCTACCTACATGCCACATATTATCAAAAAGCCTACCTAAAAGGATAAAAAGTTATATCCCGGACACGATTTGTTATGGATACACGGACGGAAAGACAACAATATGTCGACCTTCTTTTGTCTGTTTACCAAAAACCCAATATAAACCTCCAGAAAATGAAAAGTGGAATGTAACACTAAATAAAGCTATCTTGCATATCCGAAACGTGTATTAGTATGCGATTTGCAGTGTCAAATAAATTTAGCTGAATATATCGGCCTTAAAGGAGAAGAAAAGAAGATGAAGTAAATTTCCAGACAAAAGCCATATGTCTCCATTTCTTCTCGTTTGCATTTTTTCGTTTATTTTATAAGATACGTTGGACAAAATTAAAAGCAAGGGATTAAAGAACTGAATATATCTATTGCAAAATCTATGCTTAATCGTGTTTTAATATATTTTATTCGCTACAAGTAAATTTAAAACATAAAAAAATTGGAAAGACTTATTTACGTTTTCTTCGCTTCTAACTTGTTTATATCTTTTTTCATCGTGTCATACTACTTCTCACCAAAATGATACAAGTCGGTTGATCGGTGTGTCTACTGTACATGGAAAACTGATATTCTTTACAGTCGAACCTATTGTCAGCAGAAAAAGGTATGTTTAGCAATTAAGCTTTTAAATAAACGAATACATAATATCCAGATCGTAGAAATGCATCTTACTGGAAGTAAATAACGTATCTCTCAAATTATGTTTAGCGCCGCAAAAACGATTGCATATATGCATTCTAAAGAATATATCGTTATTTTTCGCAAAACAGAATTTGATTTCTAACTGATAAAAATAAAAATGCATTTTTATAAGTACATTATAACAATATATGGTGTCATCTGCGTTTCGACAAATAATATATGTGAAACGCTCAATAAAGAGTAAAGAACATATTTTTGAAATATTACGAATAATACTGCAAAGCATACAACAGGTCAAAAATATATAAATAACATAAATAATAAAATCCATAGTTACACAAACTCGTACTTTTCATAAAAAAATTTGACTTTTGGGCGACAGTGCAGTAGCTTTATTTATGACTTATTTAACGTACAACGCAGCGACGCTACTGTAGCCGAGTGGAAAAATGGAACGCTTATAGGCACGAGATACATGCACAATGGTTCGAATCTGCACAATAGTTTTAGTTTTTAGTTTTTGTTTACATTTTTCATAGCACCAACTAATACAGAATATAATTATAAACATTATTATGAAAAAATCGATATGTACAGGGGTGCAAAAGCCGAGTTGTCGTATTTTAATAACCAAAACTTTCCTCGTCATTTTAAGATTTAACATAATTAGTTATTACAGGCATTACATGTAAACTGGAGACAAAGTGAGGAAGGGTTTTAGCAAGAAAAATGTAAGATTTATCAACAAATTTTCAAAGTTGCATAAAATATGAATATGTGAATTCCTCTAACAGTATTGAACCATTGTGTAAAATTTCAGATATGAACTTGATGTAGTTTTTGAGTTATGGTCAATTTAATTTAAGAAATCTTCTAACGTTGACTGTGACCTTGACCTTAAACAGATTTACCCCAAAATCAATAAGGTTCCTCCTCTTATGTAACAACATACCAAAGTTTAATTAAAATCGGTTGAAAACTTTTTGAGTTATGGTCCGGAAATCACTAATTCAAGAAATTTCTAACGTTTTTCTGTCGCTGTGACCTTGACCTTGAACAGATTTACCCAAAAAATCAATAGGGTTCCTCCTCTTATGGTATGTAATAATATCATCAAGTTTCATTAAAATCGGTTTACAACTTTCTGAGTTATGGTCCGGAAACCAATTGTTGACGTCCGCCCGCCCGCCATCATCATAACAATAGCCGAGTTCAACTTCGTTGCAACTCGGGTAAAAAACATTTTGCCGAACATAACACTATTAACAACTGTTGGTAAGCATATATAGGTAGTAAATGTCTACACCATCGTCACGGATATAACCAAGGTACGCTGGGTTGTTGAAAGTGCAAATGGACGCTTAAAACAATGGAAATTTCTTGACAGAGTAGTTTCTAATCATTATGTGCCCGACATTGGTGACTTTGTTCGCATCGTATGGTCCCTTATTAACCGTTTTAGAGTTCCACTTATAAGTGATAGTTATAGAGAAAAGCAACAGTATGTGGAGGAAAATAACCTGATAAAACGGAATGTGATATATAAGGAGGTAAACGGTTCAAATTCAGTAGACGATTTTCCAAGAATGACTCTGCAGTCACTAAGTGATTTAACATTAGGTGTTTATCAATTAAAAACAGGCATTGATGTACACCGAAGAACACTTCTCCACAGAGGGCGAGTATGCTTTGTTTGTTTGTCAAAATATACAGATGGCTGGTACTGTACATGTAAACTGGGCACTAAAATAGTTGGTTGTTATGCTCATGTGGCAAGTGTGATTTGGTATTTGTCGTATAGTAGGTGGAACACACTGACAAATCGTACAAATGTAAAATGATGTCCTCTCTAGTAGACTCACGAGACGCTCCGGACACGGACGCAGAAAGTGATGCTTCTTCTGTGATTACTGAGGAGGAAAGTGATGCTTCTTCTGTGATTAATGAGGGGGAATAGTTATGTTGACAACAGTATTACACATTGTATGTATCTCTGAAACCACATTTGCTGTATCAACACAAATATGATACGTTATGTTCTCGTTTGTAATATTTTCAGCTTTATCATAGAATGTCTGTTAACTTTGGACAACTTATTTGAATTTTGACTGGATAAAAGACTAAACAATACAATTCTCAATTTTCTATATAATAAGTAGTTTTGAAGCTGCGATAGCTTTTTCATTATTTTGTGTTTTAAATGAAATGTAACGTTTCTATTTACCTGAATGGCAATTTGTTAAATTTTAAATCTTAAAAGCCTAAACATTGAAACATCATTAGCAAAAAGTTAATTAATTTTTCGTGTATTCTGTGCTGAATAAAAAGGCTTTATAATACAAATAGGTTTTATGACAAATATTTTATATTTTGTGTACACCAAAGTTTTTTTTTGTATTTTTTTTTAAATTATTTGATTAAAATCAAAATTAATCTAAATGTAATGCCATAATATTCATGCTAATCTTACTGCAGTATTTTAATCATTTAAAGAGGAAAGCTGGAATCACTTGTATTTGGAACTGATGTTCTTTTTCCGACAAGATGTTATTTGTGTAAATCTTTTTGCGCGGATACAATATACAATTAATGGCTTTGATATAGGTCGCTATCGGGATTTATCAGCCAGAGAAAATGCAATATTTACCCAGGGACAGTCTATACTATAGTATAGTATAGACTGTCCCTGATTCACCGAGCCGCGAGGCGAGGTGAATATAAATTTTTTGAGGGCTGATAAATCCTGATGGCGAACGTATATCAAAGGCATTAATTGTTTTATTACACGAATAAAACCACCACCTCCCTTGATCAGAAAACAGACGATGCCTTTTCTACAGTAGCACCTGCTTACATTTTGTAATTGTTGTAATGCTAGTAACCCATAATATTTTTATTTAATACTGCATTTTGATATCAATTTGCTGATATTCCTGAAATTCTAGAAGAGTATAAATGAATCAATATATCGCAGAGCCGACGTTTCTCCCATTTGTTGTTGACACGCACGATATATGGGTATCAGACGTCAATGAATTGTGGACAATACAATTAATAAGATCGATTTGAGTGGACGAATTAATTTATTAAGACGGCTATTCTGATTGGTTAATACATAAAAACCAGGTCGATATCGGATTCCGCTTGACTACTATGCAGCGGAAGCGTGCACGCATTTTATGTAGTTTTTGAACTATTGCGATTAATCGTGACCCGAAAGTTGTGTTTAGACCAATAAAAAACACGCAAAATTCCATTCATGTAATAATTTATATTTTCATTGTTATTGATACACAAACAGTCAAATTCTAATCAATATGCTCGAACGAAAATGTATTATTTTGTTGAACTAGTATATTGCTATGAATTATGCAGTTAATAAAAAAATATTTTTTTCCTGCAAAATAATTCTTTTATTTAAAACAATCAATATATGTCTGTAGAAACGCTGTAATAAACTTTGGCGAAAAGTAACGTGCGGACTGATAGACGAAAAGGTAATAAAACCTTGCAATTCTCAAAAATTGCTGATATTTTTTCAAATAACTTTTTTTAACAAAAACACCTTTCTGTATTTTACGAAACCTCAAAAGTGTCTGAAACTCCTATAAGGACACATTGTGTTACAATTTGGTGAATATCTTATGAGAAGAACAGAAGTAATCGTCAGAAAACAGTACTAAATTGACATAAAACAGTGAACGTAAGTGCCCTCATTGCACTGCGCATAATATCAACGATACAAGACCGTATTTTTAATGCCCCATCTCAAGGTTAAAGTTACTCCAAAAATGGATCAATTCCAAGAGGGGGCCAAAAATGATCCTTATCCTACCTTGTCCTTTAATTTTGCGCATGTTTGATGGGTCTAAAATCTACAATTGGGTCATGTTAAATCGCAACAGTACTAACATTACATCAGGTTATATTTATCCACTGCACAAGCTGTCAAGAAGACACCAATACTAACTTGTTTTCCGATCTGATCCATATACACCTCTGTAGCACACAAATCTTGTCAACAACTTCGCGTTATTTTTATATATATCAAAGAGTCAATTCAAGAAATGTCAAAGCACAACTTTTTAATGCGCAGTATAAATCAACACAATTAAGAATCCATATTAGGGTCTCAAATTAAGGATTTGAACGTTCTGTTATTATTTTCCGTCTCGTTTTAGACAGGAGGGGATAGTGGTATCTTAGTATTATAACCTATAAAAAGCCTGACCTATAATACGCAACATATGTGCCACCATTATTGAACTGTCTGCCCCTTTCTCCAATTATATGTACCCAATTCACATATCTACTGTACTACGTCGTTAGAGGAAAATATACGTAAAAACTGTGATACGTTAACTTGATTAGCAGGCAGCGGTTGAAAATTGGAAAATTGCTATCGAAAACGGAGAACTTGGTAAGAGGCAAAGTAAAATCATCCCTTCTATAAAAAGATTTCTGACTTTTTATGGCTGTCATATTAAAACAAAAGAGATCAAAGCAACTGGCATTTTACTGTCGATGCTATCTTTAATTTCAAACTCTGCAGGATTTAAATGATGTTATAAGTCAGGGCTTTTTATAATTTCCTACATAGTCATCGTCTTGGAATCCCATTGGTAAAAAATGTTTTTATTTATAGGTTATTCATAAGCATCACATCAGTGGAACAGACTATGATGTGTTCTGTGAAGTTTGTTTTCCTAGAATTTATGCTCTCAAGTTCCCCTCTTGCTTAAAATGTATTTCAAAGTATATGTAGTATGTCAATTACAATCTTATGCATTTCTAATGTTTTTGACGATTTATTGGTCAGGTTTTTCAATATAAATCGACATGATACCTCTTTTTAATATTACTTGAAGTAACATCGGATTGGGTAATAAATATAAATATAAAAATAAATATTGTTAGAGACAGTTTCATTTCTTTGTTTGAACTTTTATATATAAAATATACTAGTAACAGCAGGCAGGGTTTTAGTGGAAACTTGACGCATTCAAAATTCGATTTGATTCTCAGTCAGTCCGACGAAAAGGTATATAATTAGACCACACGCGCCATTTTAAATGTTAACGTAAGTTTGTAAGATACAAACAAGCATCAAATTTCTACTACAAATACCTATTCCCTGGGTGTTTTGGACCGATTTTCTTTTAAATTTTGCTCATTACAACTGCATAGCAATTGCCTTTAACCCCCTCCGAGGCAATGTAACCTTGACTTTAACAAATAAACAACAGCTTCTCGCGGAAATACTTGGCAGCAACAGGTCATCTGACTCGATTCACACGCGCGAATTGATTCCGTTCGTGCTTTACAATTGTGCAAATACTTGTTTACAATTGACCGGGAACTTTTTTACTCCCAACATAGTTTTTTATTTTTATTTGAAAGCTTATCCACTGTCCAATTATTAAATCCATAAAGTGTAGGAAATATTTTTATTTAATGTGGGTCCACACAAAATTTCTCATTTTTCATTCAGTGCAGGATTAGAAAGCTTCCATAACAACTGAATTTTTGGTCACCATTTGCCGCATAACAATGTACTTTTCCTTGGTTGAAATATAGTGCTTACATCTGTAGTGACAGAATATACTACCCATTTTTTATAATGTGATCACTCAAAAAGATGTGAATTTTTGAAAATGTATGGGTACCTACAAGGAAGTGCTTTGAAAATAATTGCGTTTTGTTACACTTACGGGAAGACTCCGATTACGTGCCTTTGACAAGTCATCCGCCAGTTTGAGATCAGCTACCGAAATAAACCTCTGGAACACAATGAAGTTAACAGTTGATTTTCTACATGTACTGACGGCTGGACTACTACCGGAGGTAAACATAAAACTAGGGAACCAATCTAACGGTTAGTTGTATAAAATATCTCTAAATATGCATAACAACCGTGCAGGGAATTCCGGTATACAATTTATGTTTTGTTTGTTTGTTTGATGGTGTTTAACGCCACTTTCAGCAATTTTTCAGCTATATCATGGCGTCCAGTTTTTATTGGGGGAGGAAGCCGGAGTACCCGAGAAAACCCCCGACCTGCGGTAGGAGTCGAGTACACCCGGCCTGCAGTGAGAATCGAACCCGCAATTACTGTGTTGAGACCACGTGATCAATATTAGACGAACTACCTTGACCACTCGGCCACCGAGGTCCCATACAATTTATGAAACTTTTAAAAAATTTTACCGAAAATATATAATACTTAAGATATTATAAAAATGTTATTGTTCATATTTTGATGGAATTCGAATACAATATTAATTCACGATAAAATATTTCTAGAAAATGTTTCATTCATATAATTTGTATGCATAATTAATTAGATAAATTCTCCCTAAATTCGAATAACCAACGGTTATGACGTAGAAAAACATTTTTGGATCGTCTTAAGGTTATAAACTGGGAAAAGAGGCCTTTTCGGAAAAGATCTTTTTTAAAATTTATTTGTAGAAAAAAACTTTATTTACTACATGTATTTAATTATTATATTTTGTAAGTTTTAAAATTTTTCATTGTTTTATTAATGAATAGATTCTGTTTTGTTTTTATAAGATTTTTTTTAGTTATTTTTATACAGTTGTTTTTTTGTGAGTATTTTCTCAAGTTCCTTTTCGGACACTGTTGTATTTATTACAAATATAAATTAAACCAATTTAAAATATAACAAATAATGACGAATTCGAAACAAGGACTAGAGGTTTTGAATTTTCTAGGTATTTTATTGTGATAGTAAGCAGACCATAAATGAAACATTTTACTGGGTTTTAAAGTATCTTTTCAAGCTCAACCAATTAACAGTCCGCGAACACCATACATTACTTTGTATATGAGAGCTTTTAGAAATAACTTTATTTGAAAAAAAACATGAGCAGGTAAACAGGATTATTCGTGAACTCGAGGTTAAAATCTCTTAATTTACATTGACTGCTTTACGTCCAGCGAGAGTATTTCAGCTATATTCAGGACGGGAACAAGTTAACAAACAATAAATCGACGGAAAATGGGGTCGGGATGGGTCACAGGAAATAAAATTTTGACAGCCACTGTTAAAGTATGGAGTTTTGGGTAGGGGCGGAAAATTTAGCCTTATGTAGCGTCTGCAATGAACCTACTATTTTTCTAAATCTTCAAAAGGGGTCTTTATCGTGCAAGGAGCGTGGCCCTCTCAGAACACGTAACCCAGAAAGGTCCGCGGTAAGGCTTTCCGTATTAAAACCTGATACCCCCCCCCAACGAGAGGGTCTCCCCTATCCGCCACCCGGGGACGCGCTGGACTGCTCTGAGGGTCGAGCACAGTGAACCTCTTAATTTAGAGGTAGGCATGGTAAGTAAGCCAGAGAATTTAAGAGAAGTGGTGGACACACTGCCAACTGCTTTCTCTCTTCTCAGAAAATTCGGAAAGTTTGCGGCATTGCTAACAATAAAGAACCAGGGCTAACTGATGCCAAGAAAACACATGCTGAATTAATGGTCAGAATACATCCGTTGGAAAGAGAGAAAAAGGGGTCCAACAGAACAGGCAAGGAATCAAAAGTTTTCGTCTCTTATTAACAGTGAAGATTGTGATTTGTATTCCAGAATAACAGCTCAGTTGACAGAGGAATTAAACCTTTGGCAAACGGACAAACTAAATATGGAAACTTCTTGGCCAGAAAGATATAGTCACTTTCCAAGATGGCCGCTATACAAATACTGTCACAGAAGTGTATATGGAGCTTATGTGAACGAGTTTTGAAGCCACAAAATTACAGAAGATTATAAGAACAATCTAGGAGAAGATGACAGGTTTTCAAAGTATATATAGTATGTCAATTACAATCTTATGCATTTCTAATGTTTTTGACGATTTATTGGTCAGGTTTTTCAATATAAATCGACATGATACCTCTTTTTAATATTACTTGAAGTAACATCGGATTGGGTAATAAATATAAATATAAAAATAAATATTGTTAGAGACAGTTTCATTTCTTTGTTTGAACTTTTATATATAAAATATACTAGTAACAGCAGGCAGGGTTTTAGTGGAAACTTGACGCATTCAAAATTCGATTTGATTCTCAGTCAGTCCGACGAAAAGGTATATAATTAGACCACACGCGCCATTTTAAATGTTAACGTAAGTTTGTAAGATACAAACAAGCATCAAATTTCTACTACAAATACCTATTCCCTGGGTGTTTTGGACCGATTTTCTTTTAAATTTTGCTCATTACAACTGCATAGCAATTGCCTTTAACCCCATCCGAGGCAATGTAACCTTGACTTTAACAAATAAACAACAGCTTCTCGCGGAAATACTTGGCAGCAACAGGTCATCTGACTCGATTCACACGCGCGAATTGATTCCGTTCGTGCTTTACAATTGTGCAAATACTTGTTTACAATTGACCGGGAACTTTTTTACTCCCAACATAGTTTTTTATTTTTATTTGAAAGCTTATCCACTGTCCAATTATTAAATCCATAAAGTGTAGGAAATATTTTTATTTAATGTGGGTCCACACAAAATTTCTCATTTTTCATTCAGTGCAGGATTAGAAAGCTTCCATAACAACTGAATTTTTGGTCACCATTTGCCGCATAACAATGTACTTTTCCTTGGTTGAAATATAGTGCTTACATCTGTAGTGACAGAATATACTACCCATTTTTTATAATGTGATCACTCAAAAAGATGTGAATTTTTGAAAATGTATGGGTACCTACAAGGAAGTGCTTTGAAAATAATTGCGTTTTGTTACACTTACGGGAAGACTCCGATTACGTGCCTTTGACAAGTCATCCGCCAGTTTGAGATCAGCTACCGAAATAAACCTCTGGAACACAATGAAGTTAACAGTTGATTTTCTACATGTACTGACGGCTGGACTACTACCGGAGGTAAACATAAAACTAGGGAACCAATCTAACGGTTAGTTGTATAAAATATCTCTAAATATGCATAACAACCGTGCAGGGAATTCCGGTATACAATTTATGTTTTGTTTGTTTGTTTGATGGTGTTTAACGCCACTTTCAGCAATTTTTCAGCTATATCATGGCGTCCAGTTTTTATTGGGGGAGGAAGCCGGAGTACCCGAGAAAACCCCCGACCTGCGGTAGGAGTCGAGTACACCCGGCCTGCAGTGAGAATCGAACCCGCAATTACTGTGTTGAGACCACGTGATCAATATTAGACGAACTACCTTGACCACTCGGCCACCGAGGTCCCATACAATTTATGAAACTTTTAAAAAATTTTACCGAAAATATATAATACTTAAGATATTATAAAAATGTTATTGTTCATATTTTGATGGAATTCGAATACAATATTAATTCACGATAAAATATTTCTAGAAAATGTTTCATTCATATAATTTGTATGCATAATTAATTAGATAAATTCTCCCTAAATTCGAATAACCAACGGTTATGACGTAGAAAAACATTTTTGGATCGTCTTAAGGTTATAAACTGGGAAAAGAGGCCTTTTCGGAAAAGATCTTTTTTAAAATTTATTTGTAGAAAAAAACTTTATTTACTACATGTATTTAATTATTATATTTTGTAAGTTTTAAAATTTTTCATTGTTTTATTAATGAATAGATTCTGTTTTGTTTTTATAAGATTTTTTTTAGTTATTTTTATACAGTTGTTTTTTTGTGAGTATTTTCTCAAGTTCCTTTTCGGACACTGTTGTATTTATTACAAATATAAATTAAACCAATTTAAAATATAACAAATAATGACGAATTCGAAACAAGGACTAGAGGTTTTGAATTTTCTAGGTATTTTATTGTGATAGTAAGCAGACCATAAATGAAACATTTTACTGGGTTTTAAAGTATCTTTTCAAGCTCAACCAATTAACAGTCCGCGAACACCATACATTACTTTGTATATGAGAGCTTTTAGAAATAACTTTATTTGAAAAAAAACATGAGCAGGTAAACAGGATTATTCGTGAACTCGAGGTTAAAATCTCTTAATTTACATTGACTGCTTTACGTCCAGCGAGAGTATTTCAGCTATATTCAGGACGGGAACAAGTTAACAAACAATAAATCGACGGAAAATGGGGTCGGGATGGGTCACAGGAAATAAAATTTTGACAGCCACTGTTAAAGTATGGAGTTTTGGGTAGGGGCGGAAAATTTAGCCTTATGTAGCGTCTGCAATGAACCTACTATTTTTCTAAATCTTCAAAAGGGGTCTTTATCGTGCAAGGAGCGTGGCCCTCTCAGAACACGTAACCCAGAAAGGTCCGCGGTAAGGCTTTCCGTATTAAAACCTGATACCCCCCCCCAACGAGAGGGTCTCCCCTATCCGCCACCCGGGGACTCGCTGGACTGCTCTGAGGGTCGAGCACAGTGAACCTCTTAATTTAGAGGTAGGCATGGTAAGTAAGCCAGAGAATTTAAGAGAAGTGGTGGACACACTGCCAACTGCTTTCTCTCTTCTCAGAAAATTCGGAAAGTTTGCGGCATTGCTAACAATAAAGAACAAGGGCTAACTGATGCCAAGAAAACACATGCTGAATTAATGGTCAGAATACATCCGTTGGAAAGAGAGAAAAAGGGGTCCAACAGAACAGGCAAGGAATCAAAAGTTTTCGTCTCTTATTAACAGTGAAGATTGTGATTTGTATTCCAGAATAGCAGCTCAGTTGACAGAGGAATTAAACCTTTGGCAAACGGACAAACTAAATATGGAAACTTCTTGGCCAGAAAGATATAGTCACTTTCCAAGATGGCCGCTATACAAATACTGTCACAGAAGTGTATATGGAGCTTATGTGAACGAGTTTTGAAGCCACAAAATTACAGAAGATTATAAGAACAATCTAGGAGAAGATGACAGGTTTTCAAAGTATATGTAGTATGTCAATTACAATCTTATGCATTTCTAATGTTTTTGACGATTTATTGGTCAGGTTTTTCAATATAAATCGACATGATACCTCTTTTTAATATTACTTGAAGTAACATCGGATTGGGTAATAAATATAAATATAAAAATAAATATTGTTAGAGACAGTTTCATTTCTTTGTTTGAACTTTTATATATAAAATATACTAGTAACAGCAGGCAGGGTTTTAGTGGAAACTTGACGCATTCAAAATTCGATTTGATTCTCAGTCAGTCCGACGAAAAGGTATATAATTAGACCACACGCGCCATTTTAAATGTTAACGTAAGTTTGTAAGATACAAACAAGCATCAAATTTCTACTACAAATACCTATTCCCTGGGTGTTTTGGACCGATTTTCTTTTAAATTTTGCTCATTACAACTGCATAGCAATTGCCTTTAACCCCCTCCGAGGCAATGTAACCTTGACTTTAACAAATAAACAACAGCTTCTCGCGGAAATACTTGGCAGCAACAGGTCATCTGACTCGATTCACACGCGCGAATTGATTCCGTTCGTGCTTTACAATTGTGCAAATACTTGTTTACAATTGACCGGGAACTTTTTTACTCCCAACATAGTTTTTTATTTTTATTTGAAAGCTTATCCACTGTCCAATTATTAAATCCATAAAGTGTAGGAAATATTTTTATTTAATGTGGGTCCACACAAAATTTCTCATTTTTCATTCAGTGCAGGATTAGAAAGCTTCCATAACAACTGAATTTTTGGTCACCATTTGCCGCATAACAATGTACTTTTCCTTGGTTGAAATATAGTGCTTACATCTGTAGTGACAGAATATACTACCCATTTTTTATAATGTGATCACTCAAAAAGATGTGAATTTTTGAAAATGTATGGGTACCTACAAGGAAGTGCTTTGAAAATAATTGCGTTTTGTTACACTTACGGGAAGACTCCGATTACGTGCCTTTGACAAGTCATCCGCCAGTTTGAGATCAGCTACCGAAATAAACCTCTGGAACACAATGAAGTTAACAGTTGATTTTCTACATGTACTGACGGCTGGACTACTACCGGAGGTAAACATAAAACTAGGGAACCAATCTAACGGTTAGTTGTATAAAATATCTCTAAATATGCATAACAACCGTGCAGGGAATTCCGGTATACAATTTATGTTTTGTTTGTTTGTTTGATGGTGTTTAACGCCACTTTCAGCAATTTTTCAGCTATATCATGGCGTCCAGTTTTTATTGGGGGAGGAAGCCGGAGTACCCGAGAAAACCCCCGACCTGCGGTAGGAGTCGAGTACACCCGGCCTGCAGTGAGAATCGAACCCGCAATTACTGTGTTGAGACCACGTGATCAATATTAGACGAACTACCTTGACCACTCGGCCACCGAGGTCCCATACAATTTATGAAACTTTTAAAAAATTTTACCGAAAATATATAATACTTAAGATATTATAAAAATGTTATTGTTCATATTTTGATGGAATTCGAATACAATATTAATTCACGATAAAATATTTCTAGAAAATGTTTCATTCATATAATTTGTATGCATAATTAATTAGATAAATTCTCCCTAAATTCGAATAACCAACGGTTATGACGTAGAAAAACATTTTTGGATCGTCTTAAGGTTATAAACTGGGAAAAGAGGCCTTTTCGGAAAAGATCTTTTTTAAAATTTATTTGTAGAAAAAAACTTTATTTACTACATGTATTTAATTATTATATTTTGTAAGTTTTAAAATTTTTCATTGTTTTATTAATGAATAGATTCTGTTTTGTTTTTATAAGATTTTTTTTAGTTATTTTTATACAGTTGTTTTTTTGTGAGTATTTTCTCAAGTTCCTTTTCGGACACTGTTGTATTTATTACAAATATAAATTAAACCAATTTAAAATATAACAAATAATGACGAATTCGAAACAAGGACTAGAGGTTTTGAATTTTCTAGGTATTTTATTGTGATAGTAAGCAGACCATAAATGAAACATTTTACTGGGTTTTAAAGTATCTTTTCAAGCTCAACCAATTAACAGTCCGCGAACACCATACATTACTTTGTATATGAGAGCTTTTAGAAATAACTTTATTTGAAAAAAAACATGAGCAGGTAAACAGGATTATTCGTGAACTCGAGGTTAAAATCTCTTAATTTACATTGACTGCTTTACGTCCAGCGAGAGTATTTCAGCTATATTCAGGACGGGAACAAGTTAACAAACAATAAATCGACGGAAAATGGGGTCGGGATGGGTCACAGGAAATAAAATTTTGACAGCCACTGTTAAAGTATGGAGTTTTGGGTAGGGGCGGAAAATTTAGCCTTATGTAGCGTCTGCAATGAACCTACTATTTTTCTAAATCTTCAAAAGGGGTCTTTATCGTGCAAGGAGCGTGGCCCTCTCAGAACACGTAACCCAGAAAGGTCCGCGGTAAGGCTTTCCGTATTAAAACCTGATACCCCCCCCAACGAGAGGGTCTCCCCTATCCGCCACCCGGGGACGCGCTGGACTGCTCTGAGGGTCGAGCACAGTGAACCTCTTAATTTAGAGGTAGGCATGGTAAGTAAGCCAGAGAATTTAAGAGAAGTGGTGGACACACTGCCAACTGCTTTCTCTCTTCTCAGAAAATTCGGAAAGTTTGCGGCATTGCTAACAATAAAGAACAAGGGCTAACTGATGCCAAGAAAACACATGCTGAATTAATGGTCAGAATACATCCGTTGGAAAGAGAGAAAAAGGGGTCCAACAGAACAGGCAAGGAATCAAAAGTTTTCGTCTCTTATTAACAGTGAAGATTGTGATTTGTATTCCAGAATAACAGCTCAGTTGACAGAGGAATTAAACCTTTGGCAAACGGACAAACTAAATATGGAAACTTCTTGGCCAGAAAGATATAGTCACTTTCCAAGATGGCCGCTATACAAATACTGTCACAGAAGTGTATATGGAGCTTATGTGAACGAGTTTTGAAGCCACAAAATTACAGAAGATTATAAGAACAATCTAGGAGAAGATGACAGGTTTTTCAGCACAGCGCCTTCCTGGAGAAACGTTTGCAAAATACATGCTTCTGGAGGCCAGAATATACATGTATATATCTCAAGGACTAGATCCATTTTCTGCCAAAATTTTAACCATATACGCCCAGATGGTATAACCAAGTTTGGACATCATTATAGGACCATTTCCGTATTACTTACAGGCACGACTGTGGTAGCAGGACTTCGAAGCAAGGCAAAATAGTCAAGGATATAATTGATGAGATTAGACAGTGGCAAATATAAAAAAAATGTTAGTCACCAGGCTAGTGTCAACAAGAAATTTGTAACGTTACTAACAGAATGAAGAGATAAAGCATTGCATCATGTGGTTAGCAACTGCTGAAAAGAACAGGAATAGTTGCATTATTAGTTTTTTTTATGGTTGACATTTTTGTGTAGGTCTCTAATCAGACTAACAAGACGCTGCTACTGTTAGAGAATCTTATGATCTTATGATTCTGGAATTAAGGTTCGTTGTCTTGCAGTCCCAGGAGAATACAGTTTAACTGGCTTATCAGGTACTACAAGACTGAAAAATCAGGGAGACCTGTTGAAATCAGAGACTACCTGCGATATGCTCTGGTGAAAAATGGCCACCTTGCTTCAATTCAATATTTTATTTACGAATGCTTCAACTTCATGATCTTCAACCTTCCGCAGATAAACTTAAAGCAGATATTAAACTTTGTGTAGACATTAATGCGGATTAGGATTCGACAGGCTTTTAAGCTCTTATTAGAACACTTGGTATTATTTTCAACATGGTAACAGGCCTAATCAGGAATTTTGTTGATGGTCATTTGAATGAGTTATCTCCAGTCTTTGCGACACCTTTAACTGGATTAATTATGCATCAAAAATAACTAAAGGGGAAGACTTTCTTGTTTACAAAGAAGTTCCAAACGATGATGTATATGCCAGGCATGTAACACCTTAACAAGAACTCAACTCTTTTCCGTCAGAATCTAGATTTATTCTTTTGTTCATTTCAGCTAGTTTGTGAGCGACAACTGAAAGATTTTATAGCGGGTGGTAAGTATTGTACTAATTGGTCTGAAGATCTTTTTTCAGATTCCTCCTCTGTATCTAGAACAAACACTGGACCTGAACGGACATATGCAGAGCTCTGAAATTTGATCAGCACCATGCCTATAGCCACAACAAATGCACTTAAAGGAATAAGTATTTGGACACAAAATCTGACATCTGATTGGTAAGGTAAGTCGGAACCACTCGCTTGAGAAGACGTGATGAGAAATTCTAGACAAAATGCCAAAGAACAAAGGCAACTATACATTGAGATAATGGCTGCAATTCGTGAAAAGAAACATGCAGCCCTCGTCAACAAGAGAGAGCGTGCAGCAGCAAAAGGGCATCTAGATCTAGGAAAGAAAAAGAACGAGTTAACATGTACAATTCATTAATATGGTGGTTCTTGGACACGTGCTCGAGAATTCGACAAATGGATGAAATAATTTCCTACGGAGACAACGTACTAGTTCTACCAGGCGCAAGTATGTGTTAAATGAGAAAACCACGGGTAAGCTCCTCAACATAATGGAAGTTGGAAAGTACTTAAATGCTGTAATGCTATCTGCAAATTTCTAATTTTATTCAACGAAATGTAGATAGCTGTAAGGAAATTCAGGTTCAACCACGTAGATAGTAATTCTCAATTTCTTTCTAGTTTATGATTGCAAGAGAACAACAGATTCCAAAAATTGTAGATGAGGAAAAAGTAAGAAATCGGCAACTCCAAAGCGACACTAAAAACCCTGCAGGTTGAATGTCCACCCCAGATGTACCGGAGTTCCTGACGATTTGGGTTTAAAGAGGGTCCAATACCTCTTTAAAGACAAAAAGCGAAAGCAAAGTTGGTACTACTGAGTTGTTACAGAGCTTAAGGTAAGATACGGTAAATTTATGTACTCGATAGTATATGATAGAGACGATGACCAGTCAAACAGCTTCCCACATCCTGACGTTAATTCTAGTCGTCAACTACGTCTAGACCCCATTGATGACCATGTCATTACATAGAAAATCGCTTTTAGAGAGTTGACGATGGAAAATATATCTGGTATAAAGGTAGGGTAACAGGTTATGATAGCGACACACAGCTTTATACAATCTATGAATTTACAGATGACACGTTAGACGATGATGGGGAATGACTGAACCAGGTGGTGTTTGTGACGAGTCTTTGTTGTCCGATTACCTCAAGACATGTTAGGATTCTCCTTAAATAACGAGATATGTTAATTATACAGCATTTATGCTTTTAAATTTAAACTGCAAACACTATTACAACAATTTCGTTTAGTTAGTCGATACCCATGTAGTATCCTGATAGGTGGTCCACAGGGGTGGCAATATCTTTTGTTATACTATGGATCTTTTTTGAAATTTTTTTTTCGACAAACTGACACAGCTAAACAATGGTTTGAAATGAACGCTTACAAATAATTTAGATAATGGTTCAAATCTCATGCGAGGTTATGTGTGTAGGTTGATTCTACAAAAATCGGCCAGTAACTGGTAACGATAAATCTTCATCGTTTCATTTTTACTGTATAGAAGTTTCCATTTTTACAAAGAAATAGTTCAAATTGGTACACTTCATGTTTGACAATTAATGACTTGCTGTACACACAGCAAAAATAAATTTAAATAATACAAATAATGAAAACCATATTTCATCTAAATTTGTATTGTCTCGAGCAATGTATTTTTTTTACAAATAATTCTTAATAGCAATATTTAAATCCGGTATAAAGGCACGGTGTACTCGAGACAAGGATTTCAAATTTTCCTCTTGAAGGTCCGGGTTTTCTCTTGGTACTCTGGATTTGTCTCCCGAGAAAAACTAGGGGCCATGATATAGCGGAAAAAATCGTTGAAAGCGTCGTTAAACACATTGGAACAAACAGAATCAAATAATAATAATAAAGTTATTTATCAAAAAAAAAAATATCAGTTGAACTGACATTGAATTTCATAACTACCAATTATAAGTTGATATGTATTGAAAACGCACATGTACCAGCTGACTAGCCAGTCTAAATGGGAAAGGTCAGGATTAATTTCGCTTAAAATTTGGGTTGACAGGAAAATCGCAGAAATTCACAACTTCTATAGATCATCACATTTTAACCCTTAACCAATTTTTTAAAGTAAGGTAAAATGTTTCTTCTTCAAAGATCTATTTAACAGCAGATAAGAAATTTGTTATCCCAATACTTCATTTTGGCTGCCCTCCCTATAGCTAGTTAATTTTATTGTTCAGCAAAGAATATTTTACTACATTTAGGACGTGAACAAGTTAATGGTCTATATTTTACCAAAAATTAAAAAAAAATGATACTAGTATTTATGATGGTCTAAACAGTTTTTAATATAATTAATTTTGTTAATTTCACCAAAGTTGCCTGAAAGTAAACATAGCAGCTCAAGGAATGCAACTCTGCGGTTCACCGCTATTCACATTGAATGATTGGAGTTTGCTTTACGCCCTGCGAGTAGTGCTTCTGCTATATTCAGGACGAGCACAAGGTAACAAACAATAGATCAATTAACAAAAACGCGTGGGACACACGGAACATAGTTTTGACGATGGAGTATAAGGTAGGGGTGGAAAATGAAGCCTTTATGGCAACCACGATAAGAATATTCTTTTTCGAAATCTATAAATGTGATCTGTACATTGCATGGAGCGTGACATTCTCCAAACACGTTACCACTGTGGTACGTGCTCAGGCTTTCCGTACTATGACCCGATAACCCCCAAGTAGAGGGTTCGCCCTGATCGGCTATGGGGGTCGAGTATTGGGAACCATCCCAGTACCGCTATTCAGCCAAAACGACTATTTTCAATTTTAAACTAACAACTTCTCCAAATCAATAATACAAACTTAGAAACACTCAATTCATCTTTGTCGTATAGGGTACAACAAAAATGTAACTTGGGTACCAAAATGTACACACCGTTTGTTTAGGCGAGAAATTGTACCTTGTGTAAATTAAGGGTACCCCAGATTGAAATCTCGTTGGCAGTAAACGTATTTCTACGCGACGACCACCAGGTTACAGATTAATAAATATTTGTAAATGAAGATCACTTAAGCTTATACTAAGTGTTGACGTATTATGTAAAGGGTTTTTGCGTGAAAAATTAAAACTGCTTACCGCGTATGGCTCAGCTTAAGCTCCTTTTGTAGATTAAGAAGGTTTTTTTTTTTAAATCAATAATTATTTCCCAGAGATATTCAGCGTTTTGAAATATGGCAGTTTTTAAATTTTGATAAGGGCGATTTTCCATACTATAATTTGACCTAGTCTGGGATCCTGACTAAATATTCTCAATACCGTAAGCGGACGTCCGGTTCGAATATACAGTCAAGTCACCAGCAATGAATCCGGTCAAAATTTTGACCGGTTTGCAACATTCGGAATGCCTCAAAATTTGCGTCATTATTAACAGTAACTGACGTAACTCCGATACAAAGCATTATGACGTAACGTCCGGGTAAACAAATCAAATAAAAATACAGTTTATCAAAAGAATGCTTTTAAAGATTTATGTATCGAATGTGGAAATAACTTTCAGAGATTTGTCAGCCGGAAAACAAGAAACAGGTAGCAACTTTATTTAAATTGTACTCTGACATAAATTTCCAAAGGAACAAAACGCGCGAAAAGTTAGCTAAAACATGGCGTTTTAAACAACCAATCAAACCGGGTAGTAAACTGGTGGTGACATGGGGTTATATTTGAATGTGAAGCTTGCGTAAATGAAAAATATTGCACCAGGGGACCAGGTTAAAATTTGACCTTAATAAGAACGGAAGTATACTTTAGGAACAATCGAAATCCATGGTCGAGTTCGGATGCCAACCCGGGATCCTACCCGAGTTACCCGAGATCCATTCGAACTACTCGGGATGGTGCCAAATGACGTAATCTGACCTTTGACACCAGTTCTCGATTAACTCTGGTCGGACCCAGAGTTAGTAGGCATCCAAAATGGCGACTGGCGGAGCGAGAGACGATACGTAAGAATTGATTTTAGGGTTTTTTGCAAAAATGGGAGTTTTGTTGATAATATTTTGAAGGAATAATAGTGTTAATCGATGAGAAACACATTTAGACGAAATTTCCCTTGTTCTAACATACAATATTTGGTCTTCGATTATGTCGATGCCACTTGCAAGTGCAATTTTTCATTTTTTTTTGCAAAAAAGAAGAAGAGGGCATGTATATCAAGTCTTGATTTAACTACAGCCCTGCCTAGTCTCCCCTATCCTGCATGAGAATCACACCGTCAGTGCTTGCCTGTTAAATTATTGAGGAATATTGCATGATTAAAAAATAATAAATCATATTATAGATTTCTATTATGTTTCCTGTATTTTGTGTGACTGTCGTGCGGCTCTTACAGTTTTCACAAACATTGAAAATCAGAGTTTTGAAAACTATTTTATTTTCAGACATTAATGTTGTATTAAAGAAAAAATTGTTAGACAAGACATGTTCAAAATGTCGGACCCAAATTTTGTCGTCTACAGACTGTTTAATTAACTCTGGATTATTTTTGATGGACCAAAAACAAAATTATCACCAAACTGGGCTGTCGGTCCGATATACTTCGTGAGGACTGAAATGTGCCGGACCGACGTACCAGTTCATTGAAAAATTGTCATCTTTGACTTCGGTCCAATAAATTTGGTTAAATTTATAAAATTTAGTCAACTGTTAGTTGGTCCATCAGAATTTTGTTGATGCCAGGACTGGCAAGAATTTCAACTGTTTATTAATCATGTTAATGTCAATTTTTTGTGTCTATTTTTTAGGAGCAAAACGTTTCATCGAAAGTGTCGTGAATCACAAAGACTTAACATTTCATATAAATTTTTCTGTGTTTTTCTCCCCCTATTATTTGCAGTTTTCCTGCTAATAAAATACCTAGTGAAATCACTGCAAAGGTACAATTACGTGCAAAAAGTGATACAACTTTTGAAAAATTTCTTACCAAAGGATGAATGCAACCAAATTTCGTTTTTATACCCCGCCAACTTTGTTGTGGGGTAAATAGTTTTTCGGTCTGTTTGTTCGTCCGTCACACTTTATGTTTTCTTTGATTTCTCGGGAACTACAAGTCACATCTTCATAAAATTTTGTACACTAGTTTATTGTATCACGAGTACTAATCATTGCAGTTAAAAATAGGCTCTTTTTTTCAATGTCTGTTTGTCTGAGAAAGTTAGGTTCACATTTCAGATTCACCATTTTATTGCCCGACCACGTGTGGATTGGCCATATAGTTTTACCCTCATCCTTCCGTCCGTATGTCCGTCCATTCGTAATACTTTGGTTATCTCGGGTAATATATGTAGTAGTGTTATGATCCTGGGTAACATGACGCAACCCACCAGGAATTAGGTCGCTGTGACCTACTTTTTACGCTTGAGTGACTTCGGTTAAGTTCTAGGTTTAGGTCCATATCTCGGATACGATATGTAACTTCAACATGTACATGTATTAATGACGGGAGGGCAATCTGTGGCTTACTCTGTTTTTCCTTTAAATTATTAATTGTAAAGCCAAATCTTCATCGATTTTAATGAAATTTGTTTGTACAAACGGGGCACTATTTGAAAAAATTGTTGATTATTTGGAGTTAGGTATATGTTTTTTTTTGTAGATTCAGAATAAATGCAGCTGTATAAAGACAAATACATTTTGACATCATAAGTTTACACTGAAATTAGTTAATGATATTTTTTCACGCATTTCAGGGTTATGGTTTGCTTAAAAACAGAGAAGGGTATTGTAAGAGTGAAGTTATCCACAGGCTTGGCACAAATTGTCCTAGATCCAAATGGAGGTATGTATTAGACAGTCTGTGCCAAAAACTTTTTCAACTACTAGCCCGAACCATGAAATTCTTATATTTTCATAAAATATTGCTTATGTTCAAACAAAAATATGCTAATTTTCAACAGCCCTCAGGAATTTTATTTTTTTATTTTATTATTAATGTATATTGTTTAATTTATAGTATTTTACCTATTATGTTTATGTTCTTTTAGATCCAGCCACAAAGCAGGCCATTAAAGATGCGGTGTTGGGTTGGAAGTCAAAGCCCCAGGAAAATGCCGGGAGTTCCAATATAAATGAGCATGATGAGCAAGATAATACACCTGAACATGCTGAAGAAACCTCTCACTCTCAGGATGAAAAGAATACTCCAAATATTCCTGTATCCCAGACCCAGGTATTAAACCTTGAATACGAGTCTAACTTTATGTGTAATTTTAAGGAGAAAAAAGCATATGAAAAAAATGTTCTGTGTCTGTCTGATATTTCATCATGTTCAAATTCCAATAATTGTGAGTATTCAGACCTTTCTACAGATGCAACAAGATGTTTTTCTTCATATTCAGAATCAGCAAGCTCTGACAGCATCAATTATTTGGCTCTAAAATAAAATAGGATTCAAATTTCAAACGACGCATCAGTTAACTTTGTAGAATTTCATAGGATGGTAGAAGAAAGGCTTTCGGAGATGAAAAAAAAATTACAGAAAAGAAACACAAAAAGAACCAAAAAAAGAAATTACAAAAAAAGAAAAAGAAGCTAGAAAAAAAATCCTCTAATATTTAATTTTTATCTCCCATTTTTCTTAGATTCACAATTGGACTGACATACGAAATACGGCTTCTACTAGAATTAAGGTTAGGCGATGACCGCCTTTTTACATCTGTCAAAAATCACGAAACACTATGGAAAAAGATAACGGACGAATTAAATTAAAAAAATATTAAAGTAACAAAAACCCAAGTCATGAACAAGTGGAAGATTCTAAAGAAAAAGTACAAGGAAGTCGTTGACAATAACGGAAAAACAGGTAACTCGAAGGAAGAGTGGAAATATTTTGAAACATTTAACCAGGCATATGGCAATAAAGCTGCAACGACTGCGGCAATAACCTACGATAGTGCAAGATCAGAAAAATTAAAGGCAAAAGCTACCAATGAAACTCCTGGTAAGAAAAAGACCCCAAGTAAAGCATGCACTACCACTGGCATCAAAAGAAAAACTGAACTTGAGGATTTAAGCTGTAGAGTAGAAGCCCAAAATGCTAAACTGATGGGTGTAATGAGGAAGCAACATAATGACAAGATGCGTAGGATGGACAGGTTTTTGAATATTTTTGCAAAAAGTGTCAATCAGTCCGATGATGTTCAAGGACAGGGAAAGAGTCAGTCCGATGATGGTTCCAAATCCTAAGTCAGAGTCATACGTGACATGTGCCATATTAATGTGTTAAGCATTCAGATTTTTTCTCTTGTTTTCATGTTTATCCGGTATAAGAATGCGGTTTTTGTCATATCATGTATTGATTCAACAAACTTAGTACAATGAGGGAGCAGGGCACAATGGCTATTTTTTGACAGCAAGAAATCACTAGTCATCTTTGATTTATTAATTTTGTTATATTTTATTTTATTGTTGTTTATTACCAAGTTATGGTTGTTAAAATATTAAAGTATGTTTTTTTCCAAATCAATTTTTTTCTTACCTGTGCAAGTTTTTGAAATGCATTTCCAAGATGCGTAGATATGCACAATATACCAGTACTTTATTCTGACCCCACATTGAGGATGTGGCGCCCAATAGTTTTCACGTTTTCATTCACCTAGCCACAATTTTTTGTTTTCACTAAAAACTCAAAACTATATGGAGTGGAGATCTAAAATTATATACAGAGATTCAGTATTATTTAAGAATTTGTTTTTAAAATTTGCACAAATCCATCATAAACACTGAATTTTCACGACAGGAGCAGATGTCCAGAAACATTTTACTTGTTATGATGTAGAACACTATTGGACAATACCACTCCTTGGCATTTTGTCTCCCTCCACTTTGGTGGGGAGATATATTTGTTTTGTCGTGTCTGTCCGTCCGTCTGTCACATAGTTTGTCAGCGCAACTCCTTTGAAACTACTGAACCAATTCAACGAAACTTATGTATGAAGTTGTGCATACTACCAGGAAATTTTGATCCGCCAAATTTTGTGGGAGTTATGGCCCTTTAAACTTACCAAAAAATTGCTGAAAGCGAAAATCACCATTTCTCATCTTGTCAGCACAATTCTTTTGAAACTACTGAACGGAATTTAACGAGACTTGGTATTTATGAAGTACATAATGGCATTAATATGTAGTTTTGCATACCACCTGGAAATTTTGATGTTCAGTTTATAATACATGTAGATTACTCCTCAACAAAGTAAAAAAGTAAAGACATGCCCCATGAAATGTCATGAAACTTGTATTGTTAAGCTATTAGGGCGGTTCCATTTAAATTTACATAAGGGTAGGGGACATAATTTGTTCAAAACCCCGCCACCATAGGGTTAGCAGGGGGTATACAGAGTGAACAGTAGCTCACAGATTTCTTGTTTATTCTGTGCTAAATTGTATGCATACAAAATGAAGTTGAATAAAGACCATATTTATTACAAGTACCTAGAAAAAAGGCGCACATAATATATCAATTAGCAATGACTCATCATGTGGTTTACAAATTGTAACATTATACAAAGTTTTTCTACCAAGATTTCAGGGTAGATGGTCAACTAATTGTTGTCTCCTTTCCATTCCTGTAATAGCAGCATTAAATATATTTTCATACTGATTTGGCTACTCGTCTAATTCATCCATGAATTGTTCAATATTGTCGTTTCTAAGTATGCAAAGATTATGTAGGACACGACCAGAAATAATATTTTGAACGATGTCTTCCAAAATGTGCAAAGTAATTTCACGAAGTCTCCTGAATCTTCCCTTAAGTAGACCAATACATCTCTCCACTACTTGCCTAGAGGAAGATAAAGCTCTATTAAATCTTCTTTGCTGCTGGTTAAGGTGTCCATTGTCTCTAAAGGGAGTTATAAGCCATTCTCTTAAAGGATATGCACTGTTTGCCAAAATATATTTATTCTGATCTATTTTATTGGTGTTTTCACCCAATTCATACAATGATGATTTACGCAAGACCCTCGCATCATGTGTAGAACCAGGCCAGCCGGTGTAAGCATGACGAATCATCATTCTGTTGTCAGATACTACCTGCAATATATATACAAATATAAATTCTACAATATATATGGAATGTCATGACTGTGTACAATTAAGTTCTGAAAAGCAAAAGTATACATGTATATGTAACATATTACATACTCGTATATTTTAAACTTAAAAAAAAGAAATGAAGTGTTCAACATGGTACAGAAAGCAAGGCTAGTATGGAGTGCTTTCAAATTCCTAAGATAAGCCCAGAAATAGTTATCACTATCAACATATGAACTATTATAATTGTAACTTTCTGAAATGTAGTTCGAGTACAATGTTAATTTAATTTGTTTAAGAAGTAGATTTTTTCAAACAGTATTACATGTACATTGTATAGAAAATGCGGGATATGGAGTGGACGTACGTGTGAAAAGAAGTTTGACTATTTGTTTAAAATACAAGCTATCAAGGACAGTGCTTTTATTCCTGTCTGCACTTGCTAAAGTTGCAGGAGGGTCTTCAATAAGATCTGAACAGTAGTCACCCCTCACACAAAATGTATGTCTGACCAAAACTAAAAAGCCCTGGGTTGCCTAATCATGTATACAGAGATTAATACATATGTAGAAATACTGTAACTGTATGGAGGGATACCCTTTACGGTTAATATAGTCTGCATCACTACCTAATACATTTGCGAGCCTTATATGAGTGCCATCTACACACCCAATAACATCTGGCAAGTGTGATTGCAACTGGAACTCCACTGCAATGTTTTGCTGTTCCCCATGATCTGGCCATGAAATCAACTGAAAAATATAATATGCAATAAAAATTAGTTATATCCAGCTATATCTGAAAATGGAACAATTATTAAAAGTTATAACCTACCGTATACATTATATAGCGGGTAAATTTTGAGGCTTGCAAATTTATTGATTTCATGGCAAATTGGCTAGTTTTTGTTTACGCGGACAAACATTTTCGATATTTCATTATATTCTCCATACAATTGAATGTTGATCCTATATTACACGAACTTAAATATACTTTAAAATTCCTCGATATATTAAAAACATGTACATGATGTACATTGTATATTTACATTCATAAATATAATTGTACTCCGAAAAAAGTATGATATGCAAGTATACATTGTTCTAGCTGCAGGTCTGTAGCTAAAACTTTCATGTTCTTTGATAGTTTTTGCTAGGGCGAACACTGTTGTAATACAACAATATAAATGAACAAAAAAAAGTCGTAGTACAATGTACATGTATGCAACTATGCAATGATAAAGTTGGTTGGTTTCATGTTACAGAAAAGTCTGCAATAAAATTAATTTCAAATTATAATTTTTTTATTTTATAAAGAAGATATTACTTATATGGCCCAACACTTCATTTAAAGTTGAAGATACTCTGCGTATCAAGCCATGTACGGTTGATTTGGAGAGGCCAAAATAGTGACCGACTTCTCTCATGGTTTCCATGTTTGACATGTAACATAAAAATACAAGCAATTGTTTGTTCGATGCGACTTGTTCAATTCCACCAGAGGTTGTTCTCATTGATTGTGGTGTTATATGCAGTAAAATTTCATCAAATACTCGACGACTGATTCTATAATGCGTCACGAAATCTTCCTCCAAGAAATGTGGAATTATGTTTTCAACATAGCCACGTATTTTAGGCATTTCAACTCTGGGATTTATATTGTACAGTCCCATTAAAAGTCCTAAATTGGAATTGTTTTGATAAAGGAAGATATTTACATCGTCCACTGAGTCGTCAATCGCAAAATCACTCATAAATGTAAATAACTGAAAATTGTTGTTGTTTATATCAGCCATATTGGAATCTGATCCGAGCAACCCGCGTGACTTCAAATGGAAAGTTGCGCACGCACAAAAAATGTCATGTGACAACGGTACCCGAGGGCACCTCGGAATGATCAAACGAACTCGACCCATCGGGTGATGTCGTCTGCAGTTTAGACGGGAAAAGTCTCGCGGTTTGTCCGAATACCATTGAACGTCACGAAAGCAGACGAACATTTGTAAACATCGTAAGGTCCCTTTAAAAACAAAAATGCTTGACTTATGATGTAAAATTCCGGTAGCAAACGTCTAGGACGATTTGTAACAACTTAACAACAGAGGCATATTATTAAACCTGGACGGGCTATCGTATCTCTTTCATTTCTGCTGAATTATAAAAAGGTAAAATATAGAATAATGAAAAAATGCTATCAAACTAATTTTTTCAAGGGGGTTGGCATTTAGTATAATTGGTCTTATTCTTACAGTTTCTCGAAAAACAAACGGCGATGTATATTTTTGTATAAAAGTATGTACCCGAGGTACATTTTTGTATATAATTATATACCCAATTAACATTTTCACATACAATTATGTATCCGAGGTACATTTTTGTAGTACCCCATACGACAGTGACAATTTCAGCCCGAGAAACCATAACCATGTAACGGCAAAAACACTTACCAAGTTCAACTCTGCACACATTCAAAACTAACAATCAAATACAATATATAAAGTAAAGAAATGAAGTACGAAAATCAAAAGGCTTTATAACAATACAATAGAGACACCCAGTTGGAAACAATATGAAGCAATACGCGGGCGTTTTAATAATCCTGATCTTTATACAGTAAAACCTAACGCGTTTTACACAAAAACGGCAGCTTTTTTATTGGAGAAGAATAAGTGAATGTTATAACATTAAATGAACTACAAGTGAGAATTTCAATAGCATGTTGATTCCATATTGTTACTACCATAACAAGCATCAAATTGTAGGTTTCTGGCCGACAGTACATTCCGCAACATGTTAAAAAATAATAAATCGATACTTCATTTTCAAGATAGGTCTACAGTTAGATATATCCTATCTCGTGTTTAATGGTATCACTTGATTTTATTTAGGGTACCTTCCCCAAAGCACCGCCTTTTAACATTGCTTGAACGTCATAAAACGGAAGAAAACTTGACCCCTTGGCTTTCCATAAATTTTAAATTAATGTTTCTTTGAACCCTCCACACAACACAACACGTTTTGCATCGTCTTTCATATGCCGTCCTATTTTGCATCAAGTGTTGCCGTTTTTAACTAAATTTTAACTAAAATTGACGCCACGTGATCAGTATTACAATTTCCACGTCCTTATGAACACTTCACCAATCATCTCGGGAGATTTCCGGGCACAGAAAAAACTCTAAAAAATGTGATAAGCAGCATCTCCCAACAGCAATTAGATAGATTATTAGTAGATCTCGGGTTAAAATACATATCTTTGACAATATAAACCTATTTCAAAACGACTTCAAAGCGAGTGTAGGCAATCCATGATGTCGGCGCCAAGATTCATACAAATAAAAAACGTAGATGTTAGAGAAATGATAAAGTCAAGCTACTGGTACAATAAAGAACACAAAAAATGCAACCTGCCCATAGCACCCAATGAACCCACGGCAAAGGGGCTCACGCCAAATTCAAAGATGCCGAGAACGGACCCATACCTACCAGAAGCTAAAATTTCTGCTTTCCGAATAAAAACAAGAGACCGTAAAAAAACCTGTGAGCAATGCTCACCATTGATACCCCCCGCTTCACAATTACTTTGAAAATTCAGGTGTTCTTAATTATGAAATTGAAACTTTATCTAGTTAAACGTGAAGGCGAAATTGCAGATAATACATGTAACCCTCCCCAATCCCCCCAAGAATGGTATCCCCTATGTCAATGACAAAGTCCATGTTTTTCTATGGCAAACCTCCAATAATATTCTGTTCAAAATGTTTAATAATGCACAATGGCAATATGTGACCAAGATTCTGTATAAGTTTCAACAAATTCCATTCAGTGGTGTAGGAGGAGTTGCAAATAAAAGATGGGTATCCCATTATGTCCATTACAAACTCCATGTTTTTCTATGGAAAACCCCAAATATCATTCCGATCAAAATGCTAAATATCTCATGCACAATGGCACTATGTGACATGGATTCTGTGTAAGTTTCATCAAATTCCATTCAGTGGTGTAGGAGGAGTTGCACATAAGAGATGGGTATCTATCCCCTTATGTCAATGACAGTCGATGTTTTTCTATGGGAAACCCCAAATATAATTGCGATCAAAATGTTAAATATCTCCTGCACAATGGCACTATGTGACATGGATTCTGTGTAAGTTTCAACAAATTCCATTCAGTGGTGTAGGAATGAGTTGCACATAAGAGATGGGTTTCCCTTGTGTCCATGACCAAGTCCATGTTTTTCTATGGGAAACCCCAAATATCATCCAATCGAAATGTTATATATCTAGTGCTTAATGGCAATATGTGACAACATTCTGTGTAAGTTTCATCAAATTCCATTTACTGATGTAGGAGGAGTCGCACATAAGAAATGGGTATCCCCTTATGTCAATGACAGTCCGTTTGATTCTATGGGAAACCCAAAATATCATTCCAATCAAACCCCAAATATAATTGCGATCAAAATGTTAAATATCTCCTGCACAATGGCACTATGTGACAAGGATTCTGTGTAAGTTTCAACAAATTCCATTCAGTGGTGTAGGAGGAGTTGCACATAAGAGATAGGGACCCCCTTATGTCCATCCTTTTCTATGGGAAACCCCAAATATCATTCCAATCAAAATGTTAAATATCACCTGCACAATGGCACTATGAGACAAAGATTCTGTGTAAGTTTCATCAAATTCCTTTCAGTGGTGTAGGAGGAGTTGCAAATAATAGAAAGTGTAACGGACGGATGGACAGACACCATGAACACTATATAATAAAAGTGTCAATCCTACAATAGCCGTTTCAGTGGCAGAAGTATAAGACAATCTTGGGTTTCGAACAACAAAAGACCCCAGAACAAAAATAATCACAAAGCTGAAGAACTTTTCAAGGAGTTTGTAAAATTGCTTAAGTAATTGAAAAAAAAAACCTGAACATTGTGTCTACATAGATATGTTGTTTAACTATTTGTATTCTGTGAAGCTATGTTCTTATAGATAAGGTGTTCAATCATTGAGATTTTGATTTTAAGTTTTCAACTTTTGCTGTTGCAAATATTCATGTATGTTCATACATTTTCATTTTGAAACAATACCTTACTTTTGACAAATGTCCACACACTAATATGCCTTTTACAAAAAGTCACACACACACACACACACACATGTATGTACATGATCAAATTTTTTCCTTAACTATATAATTTTAGACTTGGTAGTTTGAGATTCACAACATAAAATTTAATGGAACCTACAGATGTTACAAACAACCAGTAGTCTCTACTGCTGCATAAATGTATTTTTTGAAAAATGTAAATATAATCAAGTAAAGGAAAAAATATACACCTACCCCCCCCCCCTTTTTTTTTACTACACACTTGACGTCGTATTGTATACGAACTTCACCGTCTCTTGTGTTAATATAATTCATGTACTTAACAAATATATTCAAGTATACCACAAACGTTTGTGTTTTTTTAAATGACAAACTTGTTATATATGAAGATTTACGTTTGTATTTTTTTGTTTTTTGTGTAACATGGAACCTATAACTATAACATAATTATAAATGGGTATCACACTTGATAAATATACATGTATATGATATAGTCTATGTGTAAACTTGATGGCTTCCATTATAAGGTAGGAATGTAGCTTGTTATTTGTGTATGCATACACATGATGCTTTATATTGGATTTTGGAATTCAAAAGCGAGGATGAAAATTTTTTATGTAGATAGTTGCGATATAATTGGTTTTGATGATACCCCAAGAAATCTCCCAAAATTTACTTCTCCTTTTAAAGTTAAAGCAACTTAGAGAAAACGTAGAGGTAGACCCTCAGGAGGAATTGCTGTTTATTGCAAACCCTATATAAGTAAAAATATTGGTGTAACAGAAACATCTGCCTTCTCAATATGGTTGAAAATAGACAAAACTTTCTCTTGCTTCAAGAAAAGTACTTATTTATGTTTTTGTTATATTAAGCCATATTATACAAAAGAAGAATCTGAGTTGGTGTTCTCATAAATGCACAGAGATGTCATGAAGTACAAACAAATGGGTGATATTATTTTGTATTGTGATTTCAATGCACGGAGAAGCGGTCTGTTAGATTTTATTCCAAATGACGATAATAATAACATTATAAATGAATGTCCAGGACCATCTGACTACTGTCAGATTTTTCCATTAATCGAAAACATTTTGACAAAACCCACGACTTGCATGGTAAACTCTTGACAGATACTTGTAGATGTTTTCATATGCAAATATTAAACGGGAGATTCCTCGGAGACTCATTGGGGTACTACAATTTTTATAAAGGTAATGGACAAAGCATAGTTGATTATATGATAATAATACTAATAATATTTACTATGATATTGAACACTTTATTGTACATTAGCCTGTTGAATTTTAAGACCATTGCTTTATATCACTTTATATCAAATCTAATATACAAAGACAGATAACTCAAAATCTTAACTTGACTCGTATAGGTCAATATAAGTGGAATGAAAATCAATATGAATCATTCAAGGATGCTTTACTTGAAAAAGATTCTATAGATAATATTCTCAATTTAAACTCATTAATTTAAGATGATAAATTTGAAGACATTGATTCTATTGTCTCAAAATTTAATAAAATATATCAAAGCAGCCAATAAAACTTTAATTTACAAACATCCAAGGAGACATAATAATAAAATTGAGAAAGCAAAACCTAAAAAACCTTGGATGTCAAATAACTGTTTAATGCTCAGAAGAGAGATTAGGTCACTAGGTAAAAAATTACAAAAGGATCCGAAGAATATTTGGATCCAAAATACATATTGTAAGGGAATTTAATAAACCCGAGAAATAATTAAAACACAGTTTGTTCGTCTTATATTGAAAATGATTCTATAGATAGTATTTTCAATTTAAACTCATTAATTTGATAAATTACCCCTTCGATTGTAATGAAGTAAAAAAAAAGGCATCAAAAGGTTAACAAATATAGAAAAGGAAGGAACAGACTTAATTCTAAATGAGAACATGAAACTAAACTTTAATTTTGACTATAGTAAATCTTTGTAATAAAATCCTAAAGAGAGCAAAATTCCATAACTTTGGAACATTACACGTATGACATCTATTTATAAGTTTGGATACCCCAATGATTGCAATAACTATAGGCTTATAAGTGTCACAAGCTGCTTTGGAAAATTATTCACTTCATTATTACAAAAAAGACTGTCAGACTACCTTGAACCAAATAAACTTTCAAGTTTCAATAAAGGAGGTTCAGGAGTGGAAACCCTAGGAGTCTTAGGCCCATTGTTAAGTTTATGTTGATGATATAGAATCAGCTTTTGCTGATCAACCTAATAGTAATCCAGTAAGATTACATAATCACATATTTAACCAACTTTTATATGCAGTTGATTTAGTTGTTATCTCCGAATCGCAAACTGGTATACAAAATTGCATTAACTCTATTTGAACCTATTCTGCGAAATGGAAACTCGACAATTGTTAAGAAAACAAATACTATGATTATTTCTAAGAAAGTACAAAATAATAACAATAATTCTCTTTTATTTACATTTAATGGTAAAATTTTTTACTCAATGTAAATATCTTGATAACTGATAACGGCCAATTAAATATGGTAACTGATAACGGCCAATTAAATATGCACCAGAAATCCTTGCCTAAAAGGCAATGAAAGCTTTCTGTGGTTAACAAGCTATATCCCATCATCAGAAAACTTGTCTGTACAGAGTTTATTATTAAATTATATGAATATATGATATCTCCAATTCTAACTAATCGTTCAGAAATATGAATTTAAACAATTTCCCATTTGCAAAACCACAGAATATGATTACGAAACATGTAGGAGTGCATAACAAAGCTTACAGCCTTGCAATTCAAACAGATCTAGGTCAATCTCCAATTCTAACTAATCGTTCAGAAATATGAATTTAAACAATTTCCCATTTGCAAAACCACAGAATATGATTACGAAACATGTAGGAGTGCATACCAAAGCTTACAGCCTTGCAATTCAAACAGATCTAGGTCAATCTCCAATTCTAACTAATCGTTCAGAAATATGAATTTAAACAATTTCCCATTTGCAAAACCACAGAATATGATTACGAAACATGTAGGAGTGCATAACAAAGCTTACAGCCTTGCAATTCAAACAGATCTAGGTCAATTTCCTTTTAAAGCCTATAAACGTATGTTTAAATACTATAAAAGACTTATGGTGGTACATGTACAATCATCTAATGAGTATGTTCACGACTTGCTAAGATCAGCTTTTGAGGAAGATAAAAATTAAAAGTTCTCCGTCTTTTGGGAAATCGGTAGAAGAATTAAAAACATTTAATCTAAATACACTGGAACTTTCTCATGTACGATCCGAGAAAGAAATTAAAACTTACTATTCAAATAGACATATGAATCATAAATCACCTCAAAGATACTGACTCGCTCGGGAAAACTGAGATTCTATAGCAAAACTGAGACCATACTGGGAGGATTCCCAGTGCTCGACCCACAGAGCAGCTCAGTGCGTCCACGGGTGGCGGATAGGGGAGTCCTTGTGGGGGGGGGGGGGGGGGTTGTTAGGTCATAATACGGAAAGCCTGACCGCGGACCGTAGTGGGTAACGTGGTTGGGGAGTGCCACGCTCCTTGCACGATAAAGATCCTTTTTGTAGATTTCGAAAAAGAGTAGCCTCATTGTAGCCGCTACAAAAGGCTCAATTTTCCGCCCAAACCCAAAACTCCATACTTTTCTAGTGGCAGTCAAAATTGTATTCCCTGTGACCCATCCCACCCCCATTTTCCGTTGATTGTTTGTGAACTTGTTCCTGTCCTGAATATAGCTGAAATACTGCTCGTTGGACGTAAAGCAGACATCCAATCAATCAATCACATATTCCACATAACTATTTCAAATAAATATTGAATAATAATTGTTAAATAGTATTTCTAATGATTTGTAACATTTATACGGTTATCATTATCCATAAATTTACATAATAAGGGAAAACATCAAATATCAAATGAAATTTAAAAGGTGTGTCGTAACGTTTTTTAACCTTAGATATGTTGCAGTTAATTGCCCTCCTTGCAAATTAATCTTATTATTCACTCCAATTGGAAAATTAACTATTCTAAGTTTCATAAATAACGTCATTCCATTCAAATAACGTATTCAATTTTCTGCAGAAACAAATCCATTTGACGTTCATTTTTGTTGAACTGCCGTAAATGAGTTTATATGTCGTTAAATGAGCGTGACGCCACAATCATGTTCGGGAAGTCTTATATTTTCATATGTCTTCAGTCGTGTTTTGACTACCCGGGTATTCGATACTCCAATTAAAACTACAAATTAACGTTTACGAAGTTACGGAGTTAAAACGTTCAAGTGAATAATCCTTTTTTTTAAATTGAAGACAAAATTAAAGGTTGTTATTATTATTATTATTAAACTACAACTTATAATTTCAAATGAAAAAATACTAAGCTACTGGTGTTGCAATGAAGCAGTAAATATTTCAGGTGTGTCGTCAAAGGTTTAAATATTAAGAATTGAAATAAATAAATACATTTTACTTCAATCGTAGAGCCGAGGGTCGTTACATTTGGTGGCCAGTGTGGGAATTCCTGGATATAAAAAGAAATCTTAAGTTAAGGGGAAAACGCACAAAAACAACAAAACAGTGCAGGCACATAATGACAACTTGGTTTTGTGAAGCCAGCACACGTAGCGGTGAAATGGAAGAATCTGGAGTTAAACCACGACTCCCCGCATTGGAAAGAGACACAAATAAAAAATAAACGTCACATTGAATTAACACCCAACATTGGAAGTCCAAATGCGGGTTACACCGTCGTCGGGCGGTCATCAAACACGACGAATCCACAATACACCTATAATCAGTTAAATATTATACAGTTGCAAAAAGAACTATATGAACACAGTGAGGCTGAAAGGTTAATACGGAGTTTATTGAATAGTCATTATGACGGTGCATATTGCGATGGGCATCGTGGTTTTGATACTTCTAATTATTATCCTGTGGAGGGGGAGATATGAGACAGCGAACGCTAATTGTCAAGACAATCTCCGAGGTCCGTGGGAATGAGACACCAACGCTCCTGTGTTTAAAGTTTTGATACTTAAAAACAGCAAGTATCAAACCAATGATCAAATAAAAATAAAGAAACCTCCTGTTTTCAAACAGTAGGTTCAATTTGAAATGATATCTGATATCAGTCAATAAAGCGAAAACTTTTGAACTCGCTACTAGTTTGAGGAACCGTGAAGGTAATTGAACCATTTAAAATACTTAAATATGAGCCTAAAATTCAGCTTAGTTTTACAACGAGAACCACAAACACAATCGATACGGTGTAGATTATGAAGCATTCATGCTTGAACAGTTTATTGAATAGCCATTATGACGGTGCACATTGCGATGGGAATCGTGGTTTTGATACTTTTAATTATTATCCTGTGGTAGGGGAGATATGAGACCGGGAACGCTCATTGTCAAGACAATCTCCGAGGTCCGTGGGAATGTGACACGAACGCTCCCATGTTTAAAGTTTTGATACTTAAAAAACAGCATACTAGGATATCATAAACGTCAGTATTTGTCTAAAATATGCAATGATGACAAATTCTAAAAGAAGCTTAAATTCATGAGATTTCCTTAAGACTAAAATATAAAATTCCTAAAATATTTTCAAGTTTTAACAATTTGGAACAGGTGCTATAAAGAAAAGGTATCGATTTCGCACAGATTTAAAAGACCGACTTATGGTTTGATTTGAATGCTATTGAATTTTAAAGCTAAGAAATAACAATTACTTTTCAAGTTATCTCTCTTTTCACGTTTAAAGCCTTATACTATGATATATTTGTGTTTGAACATTTCAAACACATTATGTATTTACACTCGAAACATGATTTTTAACAACAGCACGGGAGATTTGTCAAAATTATTTTGACCCGAAAAGTCGGAAACCGCAAGCAGTAGAGACTTGGGACCACCACAATTGACTATTTAAGGGTGACATATATTACATTAAAGATTGTCAAGGTCGAGGTCACTTTGGTCTTGTAAGGTTTATATGTTATAAACCATAAAAAATAGAAGCAGACGATAAATAGGAAACTCTTAAGGAGACCTTCATTTGGTCCGAAGCTGTGTTTTTGAGTTACAACCCTCGACTTTTAGGTTAAACGGTTTTTTGCTGAAAATAGATAATTTAGTAAACATTTGGTCTAAAAGATCAGTAGGAAAATAGCTTCAATGTGAGCTCAAGGACAAATGTTAAATTTCAAGGTTATACCATAGCAACAAGGTGGCCTTCATAAAGTCCTTACAAGCATATATTTTTAAAATAAGGATGATAAGTGTACTGAAATATGTCCTATTACAGCCGGAAGTGGCCATTTTGTCCCTAGCCTTGGTCATAAATGCCCTTAACAACCATATCTTATTTGAGTCGAGACCACTTACTTTTCTCAAATAACTAATTCTCATGACTGACATTTTGTAATTAGTAACAGGCACAAAAGTCCATTACATCAAATTTTTTTAATAGTGAGAAAGACCTTCACATTTGTCATATTATTTTTTTATTACAGCCGACAAACAGGTAACATTTCACTATTACTAGGAAAAAGGAAAAACAACGCAAAAATCATAACCACAACAAGTGAACCAGTTTATTTACAAATAATTCTCCCCTAGAAATGCATTTAATGATCGATGCTTATTCTTGACTATATCAAGGACTATTCTTATAAATTGAGAGGTGACCATCAGCTCTCCATAGCTGCACATGTTGCAAAATGCAGTAGATTTTCTGATTAAAGATAATCAGGACAAAATTGAAAAACAATGTAAAATTTAATGTTTCAGTGTAACTGATATGTCTAGTGTACAATTTACCGACAATTAGTCAGTGCGGATGAGTATATTGAATATTTAACCTTTAATGAAGTCAATTTTGTAATGTCTGTGATCGTGACTTTTTTCGTTATGAATATATCATTAAATATCTCTTTGACATTAAACGAAATACAAAAATAATCAACAGCAATTTATTTGATCTGTCACGGTCTTTTTCGAAAGAGACAAATTTAAGACTATAAATGTTTTCTATGCTTCGATTGGTTATGGTTAGTATATTGAAACCTGTGGTTATCACGATCAAGAAAAGTGAAACCTTTCATCAGGAGAACGCCAGCGTACAAATAAACCATAGAATTAACAGTTCTATTTAAAAATTTTCTATTTTCGGTTCAAATTAATCACGTCCATCTAATGTCAACTTTTTTACAGTACTGTCGCAATATAATTTTGGTACATGTAAAACAGTAAGCTGTCATCAGGTTAGTTAGATTATCAAGCTTTGATCAGCAGATATATTTCTGCAAGAAAGCATGAACTTTCAAAGCCTTCCATCATACATTCCATAAATGACTTAATTACTACACACTGAGGCGCATATATGAGACTCTGACTTAAAGCAAGCAATTAACCAATCTTTCTAAAATTCTGAATAAAACGTCTCTTGTGTTTGTAGCTTTTCTTTCTTGGCACTGCTGCTTCTACATTGCTTAATTATAATATTGCCCTAGTGTCTTAAATATCAGTTGTGAAATCAAAAAGAATATGCTTAGTATTATTTAAGACAATCGTGGTTGTTAGAGTTTTATGTCAAAATTTGCAACATCTGCACAAAATACTACTTTTACAATGCAAACTTAATTTTTGTGGTAAGATGTTTATAAAGCATTACCTTTCATTGTCCTTTATTGGTTTTAAAATAAAATACTAGTAGTATGTGACGTGGTTATAGAATGCCACGCATTTTGAACCTTAAAGACGTTTAAAAGGCTTACGAGTTCAAAAAGCAAGCTTGTTGGTCCTTGCCAACTATATACTCAAAATTTCCTGTCAACTGGTTCATCCTATGTTCGCAACTTTTTTCTATTACTCTCGTTCTGAGTATAGCTGAAATACTGCTAGCCGTAGCAAAGCAATTATGAAAGTACATATTTAATAAATTATTTCACAAAATTTGTTGTTTATCAGCGTGACGCGACTGACATTGTACATATTTAGAAAATGCTGACTTTAAGATTGAATCAGACGTCATGCATGGAAAATATTACGTAAACGGAACAAAAGGTCAACGGAAAAATAAATAATAGTCATTGGGAAATGTAATTGTGATAAGTTTAAAATAACGTGTGTGCTGGAACAAATTCTAAAACCAGACATATAATTTAATAATTATTTCAAATATATCAGTACACCCACGTTTCGTAGATACCTGACATCACGGAAGAGTCATATTTTTAGGTGATCGATGAATAAGATTATTATTTAACACTTATTTTGTTAATGTTAAATCTGTATTACTAATACATTTTTATAAACTTGAAACTTCTAAGAAGAATTCATTGGTTTGATATAGCGAGTAGTATTTTTGCTTCATCGTGGAATAAGACAAGTTAATGCATGATACACGAGTATTACTATGAGCTTATGATACTTCCCCTCTAGAACTCCAAATCTATACGAAAACTACTGACAAAATTTCATTATTTTGCCATTTCTGATTGCTGTGACGAGAAAAATGTTACATACCGACATTTACATAATACAGGCGAACAACTACAGTAAAACCTTTAAAATCCGACCCCTGAATAAACCGGTTCCCTGTCGATTCCGGCCGAAAATTTAGGTCCCATTTTTCCCCCTTAAAGTCCTTCGTTAATTTAACCTGTATAAACCTGTACAAACCGCCTACAGGTAACGAAAATCTTTACTGTTTGCAAAGTTTATCATGTATGCTATGTGTCGTAGCATATCTTCAGACTTAAATCTTCAAGAGATCGTTTGGCGACGGAGTGTTGCATCATCGTCAAATTTTCGTTCTCCATTTTTACTTTTGAAATTATTGGTCTTGAAAACGATTCACATGTATCTAAAACATTGGGATTCACTTTTGAAAATAATGAAAATTATAAAAATCAAATTAATGGTTTTGAAAGCAATTCACCTTTGTTGTACGCTTTGGTTCATTAATTAAATACGCCCGCAAGGAGACCTCACAAGTCATGTAAATTACCTTGTTTGGATAGCTATCAATTGATTAAACATCTGGTCATGTAAATTTTTCGGTTTAAACAGATAAATTTTAATCGACGAATGTGTATTGAGACTGGACATAAGGGTCGTAATTCGGAATACACGAGGTCCGGATTATACAGGTTAAATTAACGAAGGACTTTAAGGGGGAAAAATGGGACCTAAATTTTCGGCCGGAATCGACAGGGAACCGGTTTATTCAGGGGTCGGTTTTTAAAGGTTTTACTGTAAAAATAAATAAACATAATAGTTTCGAGAGGTGAGTGGGGATAATGCAATGAGAAATACAAAAACAATTATTACCACAAAACTGAAAAAAACCTTTCGACGTTTTACTTCTACTTTGAACAGTTAATTTTAAATTCCCGACACTTTTGAGAAACTCAAATGATTATGGGAGCTTATTTATTGATGTTTGTTATATTTGGATTTTGAAACCAAACAAATGGTAAAAACAAACATGAAAAAAATATCTGGGACGGTTCAAACGTCTTTGAAGAAAAGTGCTATACAATCAAGACATACAGCAACAACAAGCGATAACAGATCGTGTCATCGATACATTTGTTCACCTATTTGGTAGGTTCGTATTTCATGTTCACCCTATTGTATTGTGGTAGATCTGTGCCTCGTGTTTACCCTACTATGGAAGGTTCGTGCCTCGTGTTTACCCTATTGTGGTAGTTCGGTGCTTCGTGATTACCCTATTGAGGTAGGTCCGTGCCTCGTGTTCACACTACAGTATTGTGGTATGTCTGTGCTTCGTGTTTACCCTATTGAGCAATGTCCTTGCCCCGTATTTACCCTATTGTGATAGGTCCGTGCCTTGTATTTACCCTAATGTGGTAGGTCTATGCAACTCTTCATGAAATTAGTCTCAATAACATGTTTCGCCAATATAAATGTTATATTTCATTTCAAGGACTGATTTCTCAGTACATTTAAGATTAAAAGATTCTGCAATTTTCAAACAAAGGAAAAAAAAAGCAAGCGTGAAAAAAACTGTCTTTGCTCTAAGCACTAAACCCTTGGACTCCCTATTCTAGGTCTACCCTATACCAGCTTTATATCAATAAATAACGGTTGTATAACACATTTTTAATGGATGTTATTTTAATGAATGTTATCTTGAACCCTTCGTATTCAAACAAGACAAGTTCAAGGTTTCCAAAATATAGTATAGTTTATGTCTTAAATTTCAATGCTACCAATGAATGAGAAACAAAACCTATGGCTTCAGACATTTCTTTATTTAGTTTGTTGTTTTGTTTTTTACCTTGCCGGACAAATATTGATGAGATAAATACTAAAACTTTCCATTGCTAGACAGCAATATATATTATCTGACAATTAATGACTGTTTTTGTTTATCAACGCAACATCGGAACAAAATATCGATTTAAATGCATACTTCAAAGAATAATCAGATGTCGTGTATTAAAAATTACGTATCAATTCATTTCTTAAATTAACAAGAAAAAATAATGACGCTGTTTTCGAGAAATAAATTACATCGAAATTAAACTCAAGTCTGTGTTGCAGAAATTGTTTAAACGTAGACATATTATTTTATTATAAATTGTAAATATATCAAGTCCTCCTACGTTTTACAAGTAATAAACGTCACGAAAGCGTCGCATTTATTGTATGTTTTTATATATGGTCTTGCTCTTAGATTATCTGTGAATGATAACTCATGCATTTTATAAATCGATGTGCTTAATTCATTAAAATCCTGTTAACGCGAGAATTATCAGAACTGTCTCGACATGTAATTCTATCATTAAACATTAACTAAAAAAATGCAACGGTTCATTATAGACTTCTAATAATACAAACAGACTACTGACTTTGAAAAATGTGAATAAAGGAAGGTTATAAATTTGGTGACTATTTGCATTCAATTTACCATAGCGAGCTTGAAATTAAAGTCAACACCAATACACTAAGGTCAGGCTCTTACTTAGACCTACTTCTTGAATTAGACTCGGAGAATCTATAAACAAGACTCGATGACAAACATGTTGATTTCAACTTCCCGTTCATTGACAGCAGCTCCAGCGTATGGTGTGTACATTTCACAACTTATACGTTATTCTAGATGCTTCGATCGGTATTCCGATTTTCTAGTCCGATAACTGCTGTTGACTATAAACTACTTAAACAAGGGTTTGTTGTACCTAGGTTGATGTTATATCTCCAGAAGCCCTATGGTCGTCACCATGACTTAATCCATCGTTATGGGAACTCAATCCCTCAAATACAAGTCATAGGTAGTCCTTCCTATTCCTCGATTTGAACGTTTCCTAGACATGACAATGAGTAACTTGACTGTTGTCTAATTAAAGCTGACCAAATTGTGTGTTGCAGCGTTTAACAAATGATATAATTAGACCACAAATTATATAATACATGAGATTGTATACCACTGATTGCGCTACCATTCCAATAACATCATTTTTTGTATTTCCTTTCTACACACGCAATCCTCCAGAAAAAATAAGAACTTCAATCTTCATTTTAAAATACTTTGGTTACCCCTTTTAACCAACAAATATATTGGAAAATGAAGCTCCTTTTTTCAAAGATTTCAAAACTTAAGTGTGTAAGATTTAAAACAAGAAGAGACAACGTTGACAAAAGAAATGTCGATTTGTGAACAAGACACGACCTTGGATGTTATAATAGTAGAATTTTTTTGCCGTTCAACTGTATAAAGTTTAACACAAGATGATTTGAAAACAAGCTAAAACTGCTAATACTAATTTATCTCTCAATTAGTGCGTTGTCGCACAAAAAGTATTTGTTTTGAATGTTGTTTATACAAAATATAAAATATTCTTACTTTCCTGTACATCTACCGCCTTTTTTAATCCCTGGAAATTTACCGCGACCGGAAATCAGTTTAATGATTTTTTGTACCATTTTTATTTTATTGAATTTCACCGACAAAAATTTATTCTAATTCAGTCAACACTCCATTTTTGTACAAAAATGAAAACTTGAGTTGGATGAGATAGATCTAGTCAAAATACCTTTCAACTGTTACAATTTGTTTTCTTTTATAATTTCTGAACCGCCTATTACTTCATCGGGTCTAAATATATAATTATTCAAGTCCAGTCAGAACAGAACAGTCACGTGAAAATGACGATGAACTTTATCATAGATTTCAGCATTAAAAACTTATCCAGGGAAATTCACAATATTCCTACGTCCGAACTTGATGCCATGATCAGTAGTGTAGACCATAATCTGAAAAAGATGAATTATGGACACTCTGTTCTGGGAGAAAGGGTGAAAAGAAAATGATTTTTTCAATTTCAAACAGAAAGGCACTAAAAGCAAAACAAAATATCCTAAAAATAAAAAAAGCGAACAAACCAAAGAGATCTCAACCACTTACTGACCAGAAGATCAACATTTACTTAGAGGGTCATTACCAGAATCATTATTGAGCATTATGTGATTCAATAACACAGTCCATTTTGGTTTTAAAGGTTTAAAGGTGCACTTGAACAATATAGTCTACCGTAAAGCGGTGAAAACAGTGGTCTTTTAATATTTAATTAACGCACCAACATTTAAGGTTAATAAACATTTTAATTTGCTTTGAGACACTTTCACTAGCAAATGCATGCAAAACCATCTTTCTATGCCATGAATGTAAGTTGTATATTCTTATTCCTTTATATCCGGTGCAATTTTAATCTGACGTTAGATGCACAAACAGTTGGAAATCACTGTTAAATACACGTTGATACAAAAAAGTTGTGTTTTGTTTTATCCATTTTGGTTCAGAAGCATTGTTGTTTTTCAAATAGCTCATCTATAATTCAAAAAATACGTGTCAACTTAAACAGTTACTCCATGGAAAATACATTTAAAAGCAGCTTATAACTTTTTTCAAATTTATACACTACAATGTTGATTTTTGTTTCGAGTTTGCACTGTCGTCTCCATGGAGGAGTTCGAGTAATTGCTCTGATAAAAATAATAGTTAATATTTTTTACTAATTAATACTGATATCGTATATATTAATGACATGCATAACATTATTTAAAATACGCACACAGGAGAAAACATTGCATATTTCAGACGTTTCATCTAAAATCTATTAATCTTAAAATTAAAACTATCCTGTATTAGTGCTCCAGAATACCAATTTTACCTAGCACTATTCCTCTTTCTGATTATCGCTACAATTTCAGTTTCTTTAAACTAAACTTGAGAAAAATAGAAACTCCTATCCATTGACAAGATAATGAAAAGCGAAGAGAGTCTTGACCCTACAAATCATTACAAATAATATGTAAATAGGTGTGACCTATCAGGCGGAGCGATAGGATTAGTTTTAATAATAATTTTAATTCAATTGTTTGAAACAATTCACAAGATATGATTAATTGTACTTGTTCTACAAATCAGTACATGTACACTGTACAGTATATTTTGTACTCATTGTGTCAACATTCTTTGTTGTATTTTATCCCCTCCCCCTTTTTATAACACCTTACTCTTTGAGACGTTCCCCGTTTAATAAAATTTTATTTCATTGGTTGCTTTTGTCGTTGCTATGTAACAGACGACTTCCGGTTTTCAAACTGAGCGGGAATTCCACACGAGGAAGGATGGCAGGAAAAGAAATCTGAGGTCATCTATGTCATTACCTACTACTTAAAAGAAATACATGGTTTACATCTGTTTGAATTGACACCGCTGAACATTAATTGGCAGGATATAAGAAGAATTATTGGAATATTGTTAGAAAAAAAGGTAAAACTTGCGTGGTTTAATAAGAGTTAGTTTAATTAAGGTCCCGCTTTGTTCTTTATTCGTAGACGTATCTGAAATGTACAATATAAGTGAAATTATAAATGATTTAATATCTGCATCAGCTTTTTTAATGTTATGTTTACGATTTGTTAATTTTAAATTTTGTATCATTTGACGATGTCGGACATTGGCTACGTGCTCAGACATAGAAATGCACATTGGCCACGTTTTCCGACATTGAAATACATTTCTGCATATATCTGTTAAATTATGGAAATTATATATACAAATTATCAATATTGTCTTGTATTGTGTTATCAAATATTTAAAGTCTTTTTGAAATAGACCTGTACTTTGTTCCGTATTGTTTTTTGCACTTTACTAAATGGGAATTTTTTGTTCCAGAGACATGTCGTTGGTATCCCTTTGAAGATGAATTTATCCAATGAAATAATAATGAAAGAAACGTTTACTTACTTACACATTGAATCCAAAGGTAGCATAGAAGCTGTAAATGGTCCAGCCCAGGTGTTTGGTGAAGTCATAATAAGCAAAAACATTCCACAGTCCAACGCTGATGGAAGAACCAACTTAATGCTGTACAAACGGGGTGTCCTAATTATTTTTTTTTGTTTGAAAAAAAAATTGTAACCAGTAACATTTTGACATAAAATGTATCTGTACAGAAATAAAAGTACCACAAAAACGTGCATACCCTTTGATAGGTTGGCGATAGTCATATCACTCACCTTAAGAATGCAAGATATATTTTTTATGCAGCATTTTATTGTTCCATGTTTAATTGCTAGCTTGAAAATTTTGTCTTGCCATCCTTCCATACAGACATTAATAAAAAAAATGAAAATTTAAGATGACACGGAAAAAAGCAAAAACTTGCAATCTCTACAAATGACAGTCGTCATGTAAAGGCAATTAATTGCTTTCTAGTTTTGTTACATTAGAAAGCATGTCTTGTGCAATAGAGATGCACATATGTGTGTACCATTTGAATGCCAAGTTCTTGATAGGGTGCACACCATCATACAAGTCCTTGTAAGTAAATATCACTTTTTTAATTGTCCTTTTATTAGTTCCCCTACGAAAAGTTTTAGTTTTTAACAAGTCCCGGTCCCACCTTATCGGTTATGGTGTGTAGAGATGCAGAAATGTTCATGTGAATAATTTGTGCATTTATGTATTTAACATTCATTTCTAGCTGTTTTTTTGTTGTTCATTTATTTCTTCTTGTGTGAAGTTAGATTGAGAAGGATAGTTCTCGCCCATTTAAAATTTAGAATATTTTGACAAAGAAACTGGGGCAATACATGCAATTGTTGTTGGTATATGTTTGAAGATAAATTCCTGTTGGAGATTATGTAAACTTTGAATAATGTTTTGTACATTTTCTTCAGTGTGATTGTATTTCAACTCGAAACAACCCCCACCCCCCCACCTTTTGCATGTTACTGTTTTTGTTAAATTACAGATTCCTGCTGCAACAGCTATTCTTATTTTTGTATTTATCTTTTGAATTTTGTCAACTTCAAATTTGACAGCATTATGTATTTCAAATATTGTGCCACCAGGAATGCCAATAACATGAGTTTCTACTAATGAGTTTCAATGAAAGGAGTAGTGTTTGTCAAGATATTCATTTAGTCGAGAACCTCTTGAAGTGGTTGCAAAAATTATATGTTCATTTGGTGCATCCATCTAAAATATAAAAAAAATTTTGATTTGTAATGTACATGCAAAAATGCTATGCAAGCGTCAGCCTTGCACGTGTGTAAAAAAATACGAAAAGGAGACGGAGTATTGAGGTTTTTTCCATAATATAAATCAGTTATCTAGTGTGAGCCACTTAATATAACACCAAGGTTGGCGATGGACATATCACTCACCTTGTTACTGTAAAATTTACAGTGTAAATGCACAAAATATTTAATAAAGACACATAAAGTGCCCCAGGATTTTGGGACTCAAATTTCCTAGTACCAGGGTGAATAACAATATATCTCACCAGTGCCTATAGTCATACCCTGACAGCGATGTATTGTTGTACCCCAACCTAGACAGGGTGGAATCTGTTCTCTTTTACACTAGTGGCATGGACAGTCGAGACGTCTTTCCACTGGCGTAAAAGGAACAATTTTTTTATCTTCTTGGATAAATGGTGGACCTGTATATTTATCAAATTTAACCAAGACAACTAATGGTAAACATTCAATGGGAAATTTATTTTGAGGGTAAAGAATATCCACCATGGTCCCCATAGATCCATTAAATAAACCAAATTTTAAATTGATATTGCAAGTAATGCAATACTTTTGCCCCTTTACAAATGTAAACTAAGTTTTGTAAACTCCCGTCCTATCAATTGTAATAAAACTTGCATGAGTACCCTCATTAACTGCTTGTACCTTTGCTATTGGATATTTTAGGTTTGTTTCTAATACTTTTTTGTATTGTGTTCCCATTCCTCAGCATGGGTTGAAAATATAATAAGACCATTTGTGTTCATTCTTTTAAGAAGTCTGTACCATGCGATTTTTCCAATTCCTTATACTGGAATTGTTGTAACCAATTTGCTAGCTACAATAATGTAGCTCCTTTTTTTATCGACGGAGCTACAAAGAGGTCCCATTACTCGTAATGGAGCAAAAACACTTTTGGTATTTACACATATTTTCCGATATTTAACCGATGTCTTTATTTAATAAATATGGTTTCTTTCCTCCGCCGTTCTTCTGATATGTCTACAAGGTCTAATTAAATAATTTTAACACTTTTTCGTAATCGTGACATTGTTGACATAATTAAAATTGTGGAGTGTAGAATTTCGGAATCGTATCGGTAAAATTTGTAATAAGGGGACATAATCATAATGCAAATGAATACAGCTGAAATCATCCGGAATTAAATTTTTTTACCAAATCGATTCCGATATTATCGAAATTATGCACTTCCGGAATTCATATTTTGTTAACAATGCATTGATTACGAATAAAGTGATAAAACTAACGAATACGGTGTTGTTGAAATATCAGTTAAACTGCAAATACATTAAAAAAAAAGTATGTAGCAATTTAGGGAAACAGTTTAATAGCTTATATGCATAAAACCCCCGGGTGTGAATCACTCCCGGCTTGCTCCATTACAAGTAATGGGACCTCTTTGTAGCTCCGTCCATAAAAAAAGGAGCTACATTATTGTAGCTACCAATTTGTTAACTCTGAAGAAACTGTACAAGTTCGAAAAGAGTTTAAAACATTTTTAAAATACTTTTGATCTTCATTTTGTCTAACAACTGTATTTAATAAAACTGCCGAGTTGAATTTTTTCCATAATAATTTTCCATGAATAGCAGCTGGAGTTTATTAATTATTTTTTTAAACCGGGGAGTCTAGTGCTGGTGGTAGCTGAACATCATGCACAAGAAGACAACAACAGGAAGAGCCCCCCCCAATTTTCACCAAAATTAACCCCACACCTGCACATGAATTCCATATACCCTAAGTAGCGCATCCTACAAGAGATCTTTCATCTACTAACAGAACTTTCACACCTGTGCAATTTGTTTGTAATAATTCTCCATTTTGCCCATCTGAGGTTTTAATTCTTTAGACTTGGTATTTGTGGGAATTTTCAAAAAGCGTGGTTTGCAACGCCAGAAATAAGGTTTGCCTGTAGGACAAAGTACCTGAACAGATTCATTATTGTTGAAAAAAAGTTTAATAGCTTTAACTAAACATTTTATCAAATATGACTTGCCACACCCAGCAGATCCAGCTACAACAAGTCTCAGTGGCTCAAAATCATTTGCATTATTTTTATAATCAAAAAGGATTTCAATTACAATATTAAATGCAAACTTCTGGTCATTATTCAAGATGAAATTGAGACACTTGGTAAAAGTAATATTGAAGATTCTGATGAATTGTCTATTTTTTGTAAGAAGTCTACCCCCAAATCATTAGGGTAATAGTATTCTTTCTGCGACCAGTCATATTATAGACCACCATCATCATAGACAAAATTGTCTGAAATGTACTCAAATTGAGCATTTAGTCTAACTAGATCAAGCCACTCGGGTTCCTGAGAACTAATAATAGGAATATCGTCATCAAAATCTGTATCTTTATTTTTTATCTTGGACTTTTCTATTTCAGCTTTTAAAAAGTAGGGACAGTTTGGGGATTGTAAAAATTCCGAAAGTTTGTCTGTGCATGTTAAATTATTTCCTTTTATTTCTTCAATTTGTCGCTAATTTGGCCAGTGAATAAGAAGCATATTTTTGCAGTAACCTTCGGAGAGAGGCCAGGTTGCCTTGGTGTATCCTCCAGAAATAATGGGAACTTTCCCAGATTTACATATAAAATTGTACCATGATGATACATCATTTTCAGGGCGCGATAAAAATTTGTCTAGTGATGTTTTTTTTGTTAATGTTCAAGAACCCGAGCACCTGACAAACTAATATTTTGAAATGTGTGGCTGCACCTGTAAAATGGTAGTAAAGACAGTTCAAATGATGCCTCCACATAGGAGACATGTCTTTTCACTGTGTCCATTAACAATTTTGTGCACATAGATTTAGTAGTGGCACCAGAGTTAACATCAACCATGTTGACCATGTCGTTGAACAAATCAACCAGTGCACCTGTGGGTTGATTACCTTTACAACAGTAGCCTAGTTATATATTGCAATAATTTCGTCAACAGACGGATTTTCTGGGTCTCTTGTTGAAATGATAAGACAGATTTCTCCATTTGCTCTCCAACCTTGAGTATGATACATGGAGTGTTGAACAAGCATTGGATGGTCTTTCTCCATTTCAAGTCTTAAACAGATATTTTTATCGGTAACTATTGCTGGAGATTTACGTAATAGTTTACTAGGGTTCGAAATGCTGCCAAATTCCATGCGACATATTTTTTCAGGATTATTCTTTATTTTTCTTAAACAGTAATCTGAACACTTGTGAATGTTAATTTTATCGGTTAATTGCAAGTGATCTTGACTAAGTTCTTGTGTGGAAATGCCAACATCCATTAACAATTTTGTCAAAGGATTGTTTTCTTCAGTAGGTGGTAATGCAGAACCATAAGAGGGGGGGGGGCAAAGATCTATTTTTGAAATGCAATCCACATCTTGGCCAGCAGGATGAAGAGCAGCCAGTTTGAAAATTGATTTTGCCCAATTTGCCAATCTGACTGCACATTCATCATCGGCCATGCCATCATTTTTACATTGATGAATCATGATTTAGCGAATTCTTGGCAATACCAGTATGTGTTGATGCCGAATAAAGGTTCCATAACTTGTTTAAAATAACTAGATGTTCTTTTTTGAAGTAGTATGCTACAATATGTGTGTTTTCATGAATTGCTGTAAACATGTTATTTTTATTCGTTCAAATTGGAACTGTGCCATTGTTTGTTATGTATTCTGTAAGAAGTTTTTTAAAGGATTTAAATAGAATTCGGCAAAGCTACCAGTTGTGAAAAATGTAGGTAGACCTTCACCTTGATTTATTTTAAATTGAATAAGAGCACGAAGTTGTTTTGCTCTTTGACCCCAATATTCTTAATGATGCACAAAAATATACAATTTTTCTTCTTTTGAATTGTCGCCATTTTTTATTTTTTCCTTGAGTTCATCAATTGATATAACGTCTTCTCCAAGTTTTTTGTTTAATAATACAATTACTTTGTTCTAAAGCTCGTTTTCTGAGTATCATGTTGTGTACAACAAATATAAAAATTTCATAGCGGGCAAACCTTCCATCTTTATACTAAAGTAAATGATTTCCCCAGTCCGACATTGATAAGTGTGTTCTAAGGCGATTAATATGGAAGTCTGCTTGGCCATATGGAAATAAATTTGAAAAGGGTAAGGCCACATTTAAAAAAATGTTGGTTTGCCATAGCCCGAGGGGCATAAAAAAAATTGGGTCGGTAGGTAGGCTTTTTTTTTTTTGTGCTGCCATGTATAGAACACTAAAATGACCAGGTGTGCATCTTTCATGGATTGTTTTAAAAAGACACCCGAGCATAGTGTTATTGGATGATCTCGGGGCAGAGCAGATTCTAAGTCAATTAATTTTCTTTTCAGGCAATTGTTGTTGTTGTCCATGTAGAACGAATAATCGTACCCTGGCTTTTTTGGCGAGGGTACGAATTTAGTCCCATTACTCTTAATGTGGCAGAGCAGGAGTGAATCACTCCCGGCACTTTTATGTCCAAAAGAAGTTGCATATACATGTACAATCAGACGTGGTTGATCTTGATAACTTTCGACAGTGTGACAATTTTTTTTATCGGTTTTCCGTTTAAAATCAATCATTATTGATACTTGATGATAATTATTGCCGTTTTTAATAACCGGCTGTGCGTTGCGTATTACTTGCTTCATTCCCATTTAGCCAACTTTACAAAATTTTAGGTACTACAGGTAAAAAATAAAAGTTGGCTAGATGGGATCAAAGGCAACAAAAGAAAATTTAATAGGCTTGGCATGTGTGTCACCTGAAACTTGGGTCAGTAAATTTTGTCCTGGTATTGGATGGATTGAATAGTATTTTGTTGAGTTTTTATTGTTTATTTTCATCATAATTCTTGGTGGTAGAAGTTTGTGTTGCATTTTAAAAACTCTCTCTTTTATCCAAAGCATTTGTAAAGGAACTAGCTTTATGCAATTATTTTATTTCATGTATTTCATGTACCATTACAGTAGCGGATCCAGGGGGGCCCTAACGCCCCCTGGATCCTTTAAAAAAAAAAGAGAACAGGGAGGGTAAAAACCAGCGCCAAAGGCAAAAATGTAATCCCCGTTCGTCCCCGCCATAAATTAATGCATTAACGGTACTACTTCGTTTATTATGATATCTCTGTTGAATACTGTACCATATAAAGGTTACTGAACACTATAAAAACCTTGTGTTAAATAAATCTATTTTGATGCTTGGAAATTGAGACAATGCAGGATTTTGCACAATTTTTTCGAGAGCTTCTGGGGGCCGTAAATGCGCCTCGTGGCCCACCTTTTCGGATATCCACTTTTTATGCCCCTCTTTTTGAAAATCCTGTATCCGCCTCTGCATTATGCATATTCAACTTGACATGTACTTAAACAGTAAATAAATGTCAATTATCCTAAGTTCCTAACTTAAGTAGATGCACAGCTGCATCTGTATACTGAAGTATGTCGATGTCACCCTGTTGAAGTCTCTACTTCAGACAATCAAGTCTTGAGTCAATGGTGCGATACTTCAGTTTCCTTATCTTTCGTTTACCACCTGTAGAGTACTGAATGAGTTGGATTTCATTGGCCTTGTGGAGGTGGTTGTTAAGTTTGTGGTGCCACCCTTTGAAGTGGTTGGTAGTATGTGGTACTACTGTTGTATGGTGATCCCATCTGTCTGGTGTTGTCTCTACTCAGTTAGTGGTCATGTAGTGATTAAAAATGGTGATCTTAGGATCATCTGTCTGGAAGTCATCTATTAGCATGTAAACCATACATCTACCAAAGGAAGCAGATGCTCGAAATCTGACATGCTGATGCAATAATGGGTTGTGTTTGTATTCTTCTGTCAAACCAAGTTTTTGTACTTTCTATCTGAATTTGATGGTGGGTGGTTGTGGTCTCTAGGGGAAAGCAAGTAACCAGATTGTTTCTTGTGTTTGCAGTTCCATGATGATTATTCAATTCAACTCTTACTTTTGCATTAGCCACTTTAGTTTGACAATGATAATTCAGTCAGTCAGGTATTTATATATGTTTCATTGGCTTGTATGAGTTGAACTTTAGCTCATTGTCAAATTATTTTGAGTATCATTTATTTCCTAACTATCATTTATTTATTTAAAAATTAAATTATATTTATTTGCTTTATTTGTTTCATAAAATATCAACAACCTGGCCTTGAACAAAATTTACCTATTAAGACTGAATAATTGCTAAATAAACAAGTCAACAGGTGAACAAAATAAAAGTTGAATAAATGGGAATACCTGAATTTTAAAAAGTTGGCTAAATGGGAAGACACCTATTAATTGACATTAGTGTCTCTTTTTAATTGCGTTAACTATATAAAAAACATTGAGAAACACGAAACTGAATGCGGTGTTGCATCTTGGGTAATACATACCGGTATGTAAATTACTGGATTCTTACTACGGAATGGTTGTTTGCAAATTGCAAATTAGCACGTTTATATTAAAATTAGGTCAAACTATCCATATACGGAAAAATGATCAACATAGCATTTTCCACGTGCATCTTCAAAGACGAAAAAGGAAATTTCTTCAGTAAAGATCGTTTCCCGTTAGTTTCGCCAGGGACAGTCTATACTAAGTCTCAAGTTAGTATAGACTGTCCCGCTATGTCTAAAGCTTTAATAACGTACAGATGGTTTGAATTTTGTATAAATAGACCGAAGTTGTAATTTTTCATTTGCTTTATTACGAACAATAGGACTGAATTCTGCAGTTAATCCGACAAATCACAAAAGGATTTTAACGGCAGTAAAATTCGGCATATCGTCCATGCTGCCGGGACCTACGTCGCATGTGCGCTTTAAATAATCGCTAATACCGGCAATCAACAAGCGCTTTGATGATCGTAAAGTTACCAGCATTTATGTCAATAAAAACTTTCGACTCGGGGGGTTAAAATCGGGTCGGTCGGGCTATGGCAAACAAACTATTTTTTAATTATGGCCCAAAGTAAAAAAGTGTCGTGTTGTAAATTCAGAAATTTGGGTTGTTCCACGTGAAGGCCAGGGAATAGAAATGCCCCCCTTTTTATTCATTTTAATGTTGACATTTTCAGATTTCGTAATGTCATTAACAACACACTGACTATGTTCTTTTATATTTATTGTTTAATCTGGAAGTAGAACACCAGAAACAGTTTCACCATCTGGTTCAGTTGGATCTATTAGATCAGGAGCTGGGCCCAAGTCGTTTAAATGTGAAGTATTATTGTTGAAGTGTATAGTTTCAATTTCTAAACATTGACCATTTTCAGGAAGTAAATCTAGTCTATTTTGAGATATAACTATATATGAATGAGATGGATTATAAGACTTTAGCCAAATTAGAGCATTTTGAACTTTAAACCGTCTTACTTTAAATTCGTTGATGTATCATTCTGGCCTAATTTACACACTTTAATCATTTTAATTTCTGAGGGTAATCTTGGCAAAATAGCTGCAGGTTCATTAACTTCCTGTGGAAAGGCTACACAATGACCTGATGATGCTAGGCCACCATGTTTTAACATGTGAGTATTTATACATGGTGAAATTCTAGATATTAATTGTTGTTCAATAACAGTTAAATTAAATTATTAAGTTCGGATGGTATATCTCCGGGATCCATTAAGTTTTCTTTTGAAAACATTTAGACAGGTTTTCGGATTTACATTTTTGACATAAAATCTCTCTATATTGTTGTTAGGCTGAATGCGACGTCCATTACAAATATTGCAGTTGTGGAAAGAAAAGGCCATGTTTTTTAATTCAAATGCTCGTATACTTTCCATTTGTTAAATTGTTCATCTGATGTTAAATCTGGAACTTCAGGAATAGTTTCTAAATTCATTTTATCATCCATTTCATGTTCATCGCCTGAATAAAGATGAAATATTGCTGCTCGGGCGTTAAACACCATTAATCAATCAATAAATCAATTAAATTCAGTCTGAATGTTTTACTTTGTATTTTAAGGTTGTATTGGTTTTTTACCTAATCGTTCATTATATTCCTCCCGGTTTTTAATGTTGCTTGGAAATTCATATGATAGACCTGCTTTTCTTGCATTTTTCAAATGAAATACTTCAAGGTCATATAAATTTGATTGACAAGTTTTGTTGTTTATTATTTTGAAAATTTTTCTTTTCTTATTTGTCAGGGATTCTTTGTAGATTGAAGTTTGTGTTTATTGCCACTGTGTTGTAAAACATTTATATATTATGAGACTTCCAGTGTAAATCAATTTCTGATGTCTGTACAGGTACATCATTGTCATTGGTTTGTTTTTTTGTTGTTTTTTTTTGTATAATGTCATTACAAGTACCATATAACGGAGATATTTGCAATTTTGCGAAATATTGGAGATTGAAACTGAAAACTTCCGGATGCAAGAATTTTTTACAACTCTATAGTCTCATAGTCGTAGGGATGTTTCTACCATTAAGCGAGCTATCGCTCGCTATTAAGTAGGCAAGCTTGGTAATAACGATGTTGAAGGGAAGGATATTATGCTGTTTTTTGAACACATTAATATCGCATCCATCAACAACTATTCTGCTATTTGTTGAGTAAACAACGTAAATTTCCGACAATCCTCAGCAACCCAAATAAAATACATCCGTGACTCGGTCAAACAACGGCAAATTGGTTTTCCAATAATACGTTTCTGATAAATTATTTTGTAAGATTTTTGAATGTTTGCTTTACGTACAGTGAGTAATATTTCCCATATACTCAAGACAATAACAAGTTAAGAAACTAAACACCAACGGGGAAAGGGATTGATAAACAAGAAAAAAATTAGACTTGCGATGGAAAAGTATAAAGCATTGGCAGGGACGACATTTTAGCCTTTTGAAGCGCTTTCAACGAGCATACTCCTTTTCGAAATCTTTTAAAGTGGTCTTTATCGTGCAAGGAGCGTGGCACGTTTCTCACATCGACACGCAGTCAGGCGTTTTGTATTATGACCCAACATATCATACACCAACTAGAGCGAAACATAGGGACGTGCTGGGCAGACCTGTAAAGATATCTTGTTATCTGATAACTACGTATTATTTTTAAAGTTGTATGCTTTAATAAATTCGAAAAATAACTTAGAAAAGATGTGCAACGCGAGGCTTTGTCGAACATTTCCTCCCCCCCCCCCTTTCGGACCGAATGCACATATATCATGCATTGTTGCTTTTATCCAGCAACATTGTCCATCAATTTTCGTAGCTAACATAGGCAATATTTAATATTTATTTTAGGTAACTTTAATATGGACGTTAGACATAAATCAATCAAATAAGAGTGCTTCTCCAATTCGTAAAGTTACAAATAACGTTTGGAAAGTGCACCAAATTTGTACATTTCGATAAGAGTAGAGTCCTTGAATCCGCTACAAAAAAGGCCAATTTTTCGCCCTTTTCCATAGCCCATAATTTTCCAGTGGCAGTCAAAAATGTTTTCCCTTTGGTCCATCTATTGAAATGATTTATTGTTTGTTAACATGTTCTTGTCTTGAATATATCTGAAACACTGCTCGTTGGACGTAAAGCAAACATCAAATCAATCCGTTTATTTTGTTACTGTCCTCTATCGTTTAATTATGATTTTGTCTGTACCTGACTTATTCTACAATGAATACTCTTTGTATTGGAGTCCTTTTTTAAAAAAAGATTTCTAAACAATTGCATCTTAATCTGTGGCTAAAAAATAATGTCAGTTTAGCATGTAAATCCATATTTCAAGTAAATGTGTCTACGTGCCTGAATATAGCTGAAATATTACTTGCTGAAACAACAATCAATCAATTTATTTCAATTAGTTTATTTTGTCTTCAAAAGCGTAAATATTGAAGGCTCCGAAAAACTCTTTAATGCGGGACGTTCTGTTAACAAACCTTTTATCTTCAAGCGATTCGACATCATTTCCGGTAGAAATATTCTCGCAGCTACCGCTTTTTTCTATTCCCTATACCTACAGTGATTTTTTATTGTTGATATCGAGCATCGCTGATGCGAGCTATACGGTTACATTCGTTTGTGTAAAAGTCACGTAATTCCTATCGACAAACCCATTGCAGATGGTAGCAGCTGAGATATCCGAATAAATTCGGAAGAGCACTAAAATAATTTTAAAGTAGAAAAATAATAATTTTGACATCGATAAAATTAACGTGCTAATTTTATAAATTAAAAACGAAAATGTCAGACAGATTTTTTGCAATCTCTTAAACGTATTTTAAATTGAATTTTGTGACGTCACGAACACATTAGAGAAATACGTCACGTCAATAATGGAATGCAGTGAAACTGTTAGGTTAACGTCATAAAATGAGCGATGCTCGTATTTAGGCTACGTCTATGTTCATATTACAAAGAAAGGCTGATAAAGCAGGAATTTATGAAACACGTGTTTAAGTGGTTCCTACCTCAACTGTATGGCTCTCATCATTAATTGTTGATCAAAGTGGTTATATATCACGCAGACGGTGACCGATATTCTTGAGTAACTTGCCGATCTATCATTACACCTATTTTGACCCTAGTAACAACTATCCAGAAATCCTGCTATCAACACTTTATTCATAGTGTATCGTTTTGCATAATGTTTTTATGTGTTTTCACAATTTAAAGCTATTGTAGTCACAAGAACTGTTAACCATTGATTTTGTACTTTGATTATGTTGTATGCGCCACTCCATCTTTTCCATTGCATATTTTGTCGCTGACAAATGCTTATGAACTGGTATGGTTTTGTACTTTGATTATGTTGTATGCGCCACTCCATCTTTTCCATTGCATATTTTGTCGCTGACAAATGCTTATGAACTGGTAACAGTTTTTAATTCGTTCTTTTCGACCACTGCTGTGCAAGTCAAACGACTTTGACTTTGGTATTATTTCGCATATATTATCAATATTGTATAAACACCTAAGTACTAGTTTGTTTGATGGTGTTTAACGCCACTTTCAGCAATTTTTCAGCTATATCATGGCGACCAGTTTTTATTGGGGGAGGAAGCCGGAGAAAACCCCCGACCTGCGGTAGGAAAACTGGCAATCCTTGTTAATTAAGATTGGAGTCGAGTACACCCTGCTTGCAGTGAAAATCGAACCCGCAATCTCAGTGTTGACAGACCACGTGATCAATAGTAGACGAACTACCTTTACCACTCGGCCTCTAAGTACTATTAAACAAGAATAAAAATGATAATTTTATCATGTCTAGGTCAGAAAAAATTGTAGTTGATATATTCGCAAATGCGTACCTCTACACCCGCCCTTAAGTTTATGACACATTTTAATCGAGATTTTAACTTAACTTTCTAAAACGTAACACACCTACTGGTGCCGCGTTTTCTTTCAAACGGTCATAGAGGAATTCTAATCAAGGATTGGGAAAATTTATTATCCAATCCTTTATAATACTGTTAATATCTTGCGCGATTGATTGCATTTATATAATCAATAAAAATAATCATGTTTAAGGGACGTTAAAATTAAATGATATTTGTTTTCTGATGAATGAAGCATATATCAACGCCTTCCACTGTTAGAAACTAATGGAAATAACGAGTCATACTTCTATTAGATATAAATGTTGCTGATTTATTTGCGACGTGTTTGTTTCATTAGGACCGTTTCTTATGATGGGGATTTAAAACTATTATCAACAGTAAATTAAAACAAAAACTATCACTGTTACACAATTGTTGCAACTAAATGTGTCATAACTGAACTTAACAACACAAAAACGAATTAAGATCTTCACTAGTAACATATTACGTATTAGGTAGAGACGTACAATTTTGCTTTCCAGAGCAATATATATGGGGATTTATCCTGCAAGAACCGTGAGCAGCTTAGTGTTTCTAGCATTGAGAACCCTGTTACTATTACAAGTATACATTTCGAGGACAAAATTGCAAACCTTATTTCTAGCTAACAGCAAACAAGCTCCAAATGGGTTGATTGATTGCTTAGTCTCCAAACACTACCCCCTATATGGTCTTTGGTCAAACCATCGGTAAAAAGGTTAAACATTAACACGTTTCACATAAACACGCCCAAGGTCTTCAGTTCGGCGAACAACATAATAAATCAAAATACATATACCTGGGTTTTCTTCGGTCATTTCTGTCATCGTTGACTCTAATGTTTCAATGAAGTCTTCGCCACGATAGAAAACTCGTGTTTTCTTTCTCCTAAAAAGAAAATTAAATTGACGTTGATGTCTAGAATATTTTTACCCTCTAAGGATGCCAATGGAAAATTTGTTGCTACAGCGTGTACCTTTAAATTGTGTTTTAAAGGTTATTTTGGATATTGGGGTACCAAATTATGTGTTGGAATAAAACAAAAAAGCCATTTTTGTACAATATTCTTTTGAATTAATCATTAATGCGATAGAATACATAAACTTATTTGGGTTAAAATGACATCTGAAAATAGTAAAAGGCACTCTGCATACTTTTTATTTAGAAAAGCTGCCGCGCTCCTGATGTTGCTTTAAATTACTATGTCTAGTACTGATATATTGCTTACCATGTGTACTGTCGTTCTCTAGTGTAGTCTAGGGAAGTGAACCTCGGTGGCCGATTGGTTTATTGATAACCGGCGTATCAATTTGCGGTTATGAGCTCGTGACTGACTTAACTCAATGTGTTCTCGATCCAACCTTAGTTGACAAGGATCTCGTGAAGTAATGTGGTGGTTTTTACGGATACTCCTCCCCTCCCAAATGAGTGGACTAAAAACTTAACCGAAAACATCAAATAGCAGACCATTATAAAGTTTTCACATTAACACAACCAAGGTTTTCAGTTCGGCGAACAACATAATAAATCAAAATACATGTAAATGTACCTGGTTTTTCTTCGGCCTTTTCTGTCATCCTCAACTTTAATGTTTTAAAGAAGTCTTCGCCACGATAGAAAACTCGTGTTTTCTTTCTCGAAAAAGGAAAATTAAATTGACGTTAATGCCCAGAATATATTAGCCCTGTAAAGATGCCAATGGGATATTTCTTATTACAGCGTGTACCTTTAATTAAAACATGATGATTTCAAGGTAATTTTTGGATATTAGGATACCAACGTATGATTTGGAATAAACAAGGCAATTTTTGTACAAAATTCCTTGAATTCATCATTATTGCGATAAGTACATGAATTTTGTCTTAACAAAATAATAAATGTTCAACGCTAATACAATTCATGCATTAAAATTATTCGAAACAAGGTACAATAGCTATAAACAAATGACTGACACATACCCTGAATAGTTATCAGCGATCCAACTCTAAGGGTTTTGGATTTTAGTTTCAGTTATCAATGACATATTGTCTGAAAAAGAATAAAAGCATTAACATTCGGTAATTAGTCATATTCAGAAGTATGTAATTACTCTTATATTCAAATATTTTTGTTTAATTATCTTATTATAAGACTTCCTATTTTCATATGGATTGAATTAGTATCTGTGATCCCGAAAAATTCTTTGCAGCTGATAATACCGATGTCTTCTGATATGTCCTCATCAGACTGGACACCTGGTGGCTTAGTTGATATACTGTACATTTCATTTTTACTGCTGGATGGTTGCTGGATACAAAAGGGAATAATAATATCTAGGCTGTATTGATAACTCAACAGGAAAATAATGAATTTTAAACAACATTTATCTTTGCTATACTGAAGAATTTGAAAAGCCGAAATCGCTTGTACGTTCAGTATGAACTAGCGATTATTGACTGGTTTGGCGTTTTACACATTGTTGGAATAATTTGTTTATGAACTGAAAGGAGGGGTTAGAGGGGTTCATGAACATGTTAACAATTTTTTCCCTAAACCAGGTAACAGTAAATTTAAAATCAAGAAAACAGATCATAGCAATTTACATGAGACAACAAAACAGCGAGTTAAAAAATCGAAAAAAACAAATAACAGCAGAATCTTATTGAAGGACGATAAAATGCATGTATTCATAAAAAGACTCAATTACATTAAAAAAAGAGACAAAAATCTGTAACGCAGTTAACAGTATTCTGATTATTAACAGCAAACAATGTTTTTTATTTTCATTATAATAGTTAACAACAATGTTAATTTTGAAAAAATATAACAGCTAATGGTTAATAAACAGTTAACAGTTGCTGAATTTGCAAAAAACAGTTAACGGAAGTCAAACATTGCCCACAACACATTTACAGAACCGATTTTGCCCCCCCCCCCCCCCTTTTATTCACTGAATGTTACGTCTTGTGTTTCAATGGCGTATCCGTTTGACTGTAGCACATTTGCGTTCGTTAAACGCTCTTTCACAACGTATGGCATCAAAAACATAACATTAATATTAATTTTAAAAAAATACTGATTTTTGTGTTGTTGAATCACCCAATGATACACCGTAAATTTATGGAAAAAAATGAATACAGAATCAAGTTTTTTTTAAATATCTCGAAGAAAGGACTTGCGAAGTTCAAATGGGCTTTCTTTCAAATGTTAGTTCGCTGCACATCAGTTCCAGGCTTCGCATTTCACGTCTCATTTTACATTATGTAGGACATCAGTTGCCATTCCCATTCCCAGTTCTTCTTGTCTTATTCTATATATATCGGTGGCCTGGATAAGTTCCTGATGTTCCACATCTATTACAGCCAAGTAAAAGAGTTCTGTTCCATACGCTGTCTAGTCATCTTCTCTCATATTTGTTTTCATCTTTTCCGCTGCCTCTATTTTTTCTGAAACATTTTCTGTCAGAGAGTGGAGAAATCCAATTGATTTTTCATCCATTTTCCGTAAGGAACGCCCTACGAATATATATCATAACAAAGTTAAGGGAAAATTATATTAACCTGAACCTTTAATTGATTAACATTGGCCGTATAGTGCTATGCAAACTCGCCATCTCGCCGAAGCACAATTTTACTGTATTTCAATCCCACTACTATGTTTTAATATTTGGAGATTTATTTATTCTTTAATCTTTGCAACAAAATAAGGTAAGCCACAAAGGCTACATATACTAAAACGTTGATAGTTCAGCCGTTTATACTATTATGCAGCCTTCAAACCAGAAAACTGCAGCATATTATACCACGATTTACTATAATTAAAGACATACATACATATATGGACCAACATTACTTCAGCTTTGTTTACATTATATAGCAAACCTTGTTAAAATAAGAATGCCTGGAACTACCGTAAAAAATAACATTATTGGAATACTCGAAGAGGAAAAAGAAAACATTCCGGCGGAGCCGACGATTAGAAAAGACCAACACCAACTCAATTTCAGTTCTCTCTCTCTACCTCTTGTTGTGTATATTTTACATAATTTGTCATACTCTTTTTGATATTCTTTTGTAACATACGGCCGACCGGAAAAGACTTCAACAAGTTTGTTCAACTTGGGCTTTATCCTATTTGCATATTTAAGCAAATATATGATGTATAAACTAGAAACAAATAAATCAATCAATCAATGCAAAATAAATAAATAAATAAAATTTTCTTAGTTTGACGAAAATATCTCCAAAACTGCTACATTTAAGTAAAATCTTGAAAGGGTAAACTTGTTTAGAATTATAATATTAACTTGTATGCAATATTTAAAAATGATCTAAAAACTAATGTTGAAGTTTGTAGGCTGATTTTTCATTTTTTGCATTTAAATCAGTTTTAAATCCTCTTTTTCAAAAACTGTTTGGTGAATTAAATTTCACTTTGATAGGATTCATCATCCAGGTGCTTCCAATCATGTTTTCGTGTGTTGGAAAACAAAATAGCCAGATTTGCTTAAAATGTAACATGGGCTTAAACTGTTGGTTTTTATATATACTAGTAAATGTACATCTTTAAATGCAGAGCTCAGCAACCTAATAACTAATAAAAAACATTGTCTCCCTTTTATAAAATAAAAAAAGAGAAAATTTACGAATTGTAATTACTTTATATGTAAGTATAAACTCTACAATATATTATTATTTCATAAACTGCAATTTATTTGAAAGAACATGAAAAATTCTATTAACAATAAATGTAATATCCTTGACAGAATATTATTGACTGTGCAAAGGTTTGTTTTATAGATTTTAATTAATTATTCTGCAGTTTAATAAAATCTGACTATCAAAAATGGTGTGAAATTCTGAAAATATTTTGCAAATAAATTATAGCTTGGCACTACGATCGATAATTTATTTGAAAACATTTTAAAAAGAGGCAAAGTGATCCTCTATAGAGTTCGACATTAACGGCTGCCCGATCGCCCGGGACAAGTAAAAGTTTGGTTCTTAGAGGTTAAATCCATCTTGTAGGTGTCCGTTCGGACAAGTAAAAACAACTGTAGTAATTTTGGAACAAGATAAGTGTTTGTCTGTCAGGAAAAGTAATCCTGTAAAATTTTGTTTGAAGCAACGTATTTACTGCGGACGCCATTTTGTTTCAATATAGGCATATAATTTAGGTTTTACCCATTTTCTAAAATTAGATCGTAGATGAAGGACGATAAAGCGCATTATCTTGAGGATGTGTATTGCAACAAGAAAAAACATGGTTTTAAATAAATTTGTGTTTTGAAAATTAGTATTTCGTTGTTTTTTTACCGAAACTTGGAAATTTAAGCCTTGAAAAAGGATTTTGATGGAATAGAAGATACTAAAGATGGGATGATTTGCAAACACTGCTCTTCATTTAAAGATTTAGCTGGACCTACAAGCATTGTAATAGGCAACAAATCTTACAGGATTGAGAATGTTAGATCTCATTTCTCATCACCAAAACACTACCAATGTTCGGGAGCTTACTTTGCTGCTCAAAGGAGGGCAAACAATGCTGATAATTTTGAAGACCGATGGATGTTGCAATTAAAAAACTTAGTGAAAAAACAGAACTCTGATATGTTATATGTTCAACACTGCTTATTGTATTATGAAGGAGTAACTTCCATTTACATTATACCCAACTATGTTAGGACTGCAAACTAAAAATGGATCCGAGTTGTCTAAACTGAAGTTACCAATCTGACAAGGCATATGCAAGGTTATTTTGGTTTAAATTCTAAGGCAACAGACATTTGATTTTTAGAATGCAACAAGGCTAATACAATATGGTCAGAATATTTATTTTCAATTAGTATGAAATAGAATATTATTGTTTCCAATCATTTTACTTCACTATAGATTCTTTATAGATATCAGAATATGCATTTATATTTTAGGAAATTTTGGTAAGAAAATCATGTATTTTCAAATGGATTGAGATGCACAATCAACCACCCCCACCCCCTCATAATTAAATAGTTTACATGTCCCCTTATTGTCATGCATCTTTCCCTGTCAGATTAGAAACTTGAAAGTAAAATATCAGTATGATTTATACACTAGTCACTGAAATACTGAGCTCCTTAGTCCTTAATTGTTTAAGTGCTGGCTTCTAATTAACACACCAGTGAACACTTTTCATGTTAGCTTTCAAAACCTTTTCCTTTGAGTGGGAAACACATCAATAAAAAATGAAAAATGGTAACTGCCCAATTTATCCATGTTTTTTTAGAAATATGTAATATTTTTGCAGATTTGCACCTTTCATTGCTGATGATATCAGGAATATTCAAGAGAAAATCCAGAAATGCAAGAGGCTCTGTCTATTATGTATGATGGCGCAACTGATAGTAGTGTTAGTGAAGTTGAAATAGTTTATGTGTGACTCCTAAACAATGGGTATCCTAAGGATTACTTTGTTGCTTTGGAGGATTTAGAGCATGCAAATGCTGATGGTGTGTTTTCTGCAATTGATAAAGCAATGGATAAATTTGGAAGTGCTCACTGAAAAGAAAAGGTTGTTGGTAGTGGCTCAGATGGAGCCAGTGTTAATATTGGTGTGAATAAGTTTTGCTACTAGATTAAGTGAAGGCTGACCATATGTAGTAAATGTACATTGTGTTGCACATCGCTTAGAGCTTGGTATATTAAATGCAATCAAAACCAACCTTTTACTAGTAACTGTACAAGATATGTTAAAAAAAAATTTACAAACACGATCATTATTCACCAAAAGCAATTAGGGAACTAAAAACCATTGCAGATTCCCTTGAAGAGAAATGCATAAAACTGAACAGCCTACAAGGTACAAGATGGGTTCCACACATTTCTGCTGCCATTAATTGTCTGCTTAAAAATTACAGTGTAATAACTAATCACTTTGAACATGCATCACAGTCAAAGGCTACACCACAGGTTGTAGGCATAGCCAAGATTTTGGCAAACAAGATAAAGGACTAAAGTCCTTTAATTCATGTTTTTCATGGATGAGATTCTAGCAATTATCAGCATCTTGAGTTTAAATTTTCAAAAGGATGGTGCAACTTGTCCAGACTTCTTAGACAACATCAAAGCTACTATACTTCAACTTGTACTGCTGCGGCAGCAACCAGGTACTAAACTGCAGGAGTTCCTAGATAGTATTGTCCACCAAAACAACAATGTGTACTTTAAAAATAATAAAATAAAGTCCTACAATGAGTTCAACTATGCTGTTTTTCAGGGTATCATTGATGTTCTAATTGATAAAATTACAAGTCGGCTGGAAAATCCTAATGATCCACCCAAGGCAATTTTGCAAGCTCGTCAAATTTTTGACACTTCTGACTGGCTAACTGATCGTCAACAGTTAGCTTTTCTTGAAAATCATTTTCAGCAATTTCTTGATCAATTGTTTGTGACCGTGCACAATTGCAACAAGAGTGGATCCACGTAAAGGCATATATTGGCAATAGGATGATTAACAATATTTATGTAACTAAGATTAACACTTTATTCAACCAACACAATGCAGATAGGTTTTAAAATATTCCTATGTGTCATCACACTCTAAGTAACCGAAATATTTGAGTTTTGGCATAAAATGTATGTATTCATAAAAAGACTCAATTACATTAAAAAACAGAGACAAAAATCTATAACGCAGTTAACAGTATTCTGATTATTAACAGCAAACAGGTTTTTTTATTTTCATTATAATAGTTAACAACAATGTTAATTTTGAAAACAGATAACAGCTAATGGTTAATAAACAGTTAACAATTGCTTAATTTGCAAAAAACAGTAAACAGAAGTCAAACATTGCCCACAACACATTTACAGAACAGATTTTGCCCCCCCCCCTTTTTATTCACTGAATGTTACGTCTTGAGTTTCAATGGAGTATCCGTTTGACTGTAGCACATTTGCGTTCGTTAAACGCTCTTTCACAACGTATGGCATTAAGAACATAACATTAATATTAAATTTAAAAAAAATACTGATTTTTGTGTTGTTGAATCACCCAATGATACAACGTAAATTTGTGGAAAAAAATGAATACGGAATCAAGTTTTTTTTTAAATATCTTGAAGAAAGGACTTGCGTAGTTCAAATGGGCTTTCTTTCAAATGTTAGTTCGCTGCACATCAGTTCCAGGCTTCGCATTTCCCGTCTCATTTTACATTATGTAGGACATCAGTTCCCATTCCCAGTTCTTCTTGTCTTATTCTATTTATATCGGTGGCCTGGATAAGTTCCTGATGTTCCACATCTATTACAGCCAAGTAAAAGAGTTCTGTTCCATACGCTGTCTAGTCATCTTCTCTCATATTTGTTTTCATCTTTTCCGCTGCCTTTATTTTTTCTGAAACATTTTCTGTCAGAGAGTGGAGAAATCCAATAGATTTTTCATCCATTTTCCGTAAGGAACGCCCTACGAATATATATCATAACAAAGTTAAGGGAAAATTATATTAACCTGAACCTTTAATTGATTAACATTGGCCGTATAGTGCTATGCAAACTCGCCATCTCGCCGAAGCACAATTTCACTGTATTTCAATCCCACTACTATGTTTTAATATTTGGAGATATATTTATTCTTTAATCTTTGCAACAAAATAAGGTAAGCCACAAAGGCTACATATACTAAAACGTTGATAGTTCAGCCGTTTATACTATTATGCAGCCTTCAAACCAGAAAACTGCAGCAAATTATACCACGATTTACTATAATTAAAGACATACATACATATATGGACCAACATTACTTCAGCTTCGTTTACATTATATAGTAAACCTTTTTAAAATAAGAATGCCTGGAACTACCGTCAAAAATAACATTATTGGAATACTCGAAGAGGAAAAAGAAAACATTCCGGCGGAGCCGACGATTAGAAAAGACCAACACCAACTCAATTTCAGTTCTCTCTCTCTCTCTCTCTACCTCTTGTTGTGTATATTTTACATAATTTGTCATACTCTTTTTGATATTCTTTTGTAACATACGGCCAACCGGAAAAGACTTCAACAAGTTTGTTCAACTCGGGCTTTATCCTATTTGCATATTTAAGCAAATATAAGATGTATAAACTAGAAACAAATAAATCAATCAATCAATGCAAAATAAATAAATAAAATTTTCTTAGTTTGACGAAAATATCTCCAAAACTGCTACATTTAAGTAAAATCTTGAAAGGGTAAACTTGTTTAAAATAATAATATTAACTTGTATGCATTATTTAAAAATGATCTAAAAACTAATGTTGAAGTTTGTAGGCTGATTTTTCATTTTTTGCATTTAAATCAGTTTTAAATCCTCTTTTTCAAAAACTGTTTGGTGAATTAAATTTCACTTTGATAGGATTCATCATCCATGTGCTTCCAATCATGTTTTCGTGTGTTGGAAAACAAAATAGCCAGATTTGCTTAAAATGTAACATGGCTTAAACTGTTGGTTTTTATATATACTAGTAAATGTACATCTTTAAATGCAGAGCTCAGCAACCTAATAACTAATAAAAAACATTGTCTCCCTTTTATAAAATAAAAAAAGAGAAAATTTACGAATTGTAATAACTTTATATGTAACTATAAACTCTACAATATATTATTATTTCATAAGCTGCAATTTATTTGAAAGAACATGAAAAAATTCTATTAACAATATATGTAATATCCTTAACAGAATATTATTGACTGTGCAAAGGCTTGTTTTATAGATTTTAATTAATTATTCTGCAGTTTAATAAAATCTGACTATCAAAAATGGTGTGAAATTCTGAAAATATTTTGCAAATAAATTATAGCTTGGCACTACGATCGATAATTTATTTGAAAACATTTTAAAAAGAGGCAAAGTGATCCTCTATAGAGATCGACATTAACGGGTGTCCGATCGCCTGGGACAAGTAAAAGTTTGGTTCTTAGAGGTTAAATCCATCTTGTAGGTGTCCGTTCGGACAAGTAAAAACAACTGTAGTAATTTTGGAACAAGATCAATGTTTGTCTGTCAGGAAAAGTAATCCTGTAAAATTTTGTTTGAAGCAACGTCTTTACTGCGGACGCCATTTTGTTTCAATATAGGCATATAATTTAGGTTTTACCCATTTTCTAAAATTAGATCGTAGATGAAGGACGATAAAGCACATTATCTTGAGGATGTGTATTGCAACAAGAAAAAACATGGTTTTAAATAAATTTGTGTTTTGAAAATTAGTATTTCGTTGTTTTTTTACCGAAACTAGGAAATTTGAGCCAAGTTTCATTCATTGATAAAGGTTTTAAGGCATAATTTCTGTTTCTGTCTTAAAATGTCATACTTCGGCGGTAAGCACTTGTGTAACGGTACTATAGTACGGTGTAGCATTGGATTAAGTGCCAAGATGGCACACCAGTTGTCATTAGGAAAGTTTTTTACTGGAGTTCCTCAAAAAAGAAAGGCAGAGCAACACGAAATACGAACTGAAAAGGTAAAGGGGATTTATTGAATCCTGGAAAAAGGATTTTGATGGAATAGAAGATACTAAAGATTGGATGATTTGCAAACACTGCTCTTCATTTAAAGATTTAGCTGGACCTACAAGCATTGTAATAGGCAACAAATCTTACAGGATTGAGAATGTTAGATCTCATTTCTAATCACCAAAACACTATCAATGTTCGGGAGCTTACTTTGCTGCTCAAAGGAGGGCAAACAATGCTGATAATTTTGAAGACCGATGGATGTTGCAATTAAAAAACTTAGTGAAAAAACAGAACTCTGATATGTTATATGTTCAACACTGCTTACTGTATTATGAAGGAGTAACTTCCATTTACATTATACCCAACTATGTTAGGACTGCAAACTAAAAATGGATCCGAGTTGTCTTAACTGAAGTTACCAATCTGACAAGGCATATTCAAGGTAATTTTGGTTTAAATTATAAGGCAACAAACATTTGATTTTTAGAATGCAACAAGGCTAATACAATATGGTCAGAATATTTATTTTCAATTAGTATGAAATAGAATATTAATGTTTCCAATCATTTTACTTCACTATAGATTCTTTATAGATATCAGAATATGCATTTATATTTTAGGAAATTTTGGTGAGAAAATCATGTATTTTCAAATGGATTGAGATGCACAATCTACCACCCCCACCCCCTCATAATTTAATAGTTTACATGTCCCCTTATTGTCATGCATCTTTCCATGTCAGATTAGAAACTTGAAAGTAAAATATCAAAAGTATGATTTATACACTAGTCACCGAAATGCTGAGCTCCTTAGTCCTTAATTGTTTAAGTGCTGGCTTCTAATTAACACACCAGTGAACACTTTTCATGTTAGCTTCCAAAACCTTTTCCTTTGAGTGGGAAACACATAAATAAAAAATGAAAAATGGTAACTGCCCAATTTATCCATGTTTTTTTTTAGAAATATGCAATATTTTTGCAGATTTGCACCTTTCATTGCTGATGATATCAGGAATCCTATTCAAGAGAAAATCCAGAACTGAAAGGCTCTGTCTATTATGTATGATGGCGCAACTGATAGTAGTGTTAGTGAGGTTGAAATAGTTTGTGTGACTCCTAAACAATGGGTATCCTAAGGATTACTTTGTTGCTTTGGAGGATTTAGAGCATGCAAATGCTGATGGTGTGTTTTCTGCAATTGATAAAGCAATGGATAAATTTGGAAGTGCTCACTGAAAAGAAAAGGTTGTTGGTAGTGGCTCAGATGGAGCCAGTGTTAATATTGGTGTGTTTTGCTACTAGATTAAGTGAAGGCCGACCATATGTAGTCAATGTACATTGTGTTGCACATCGCTTAGAGCTTGGTATATTAAATGCAATCAAAACCAACCTTTTACTAGTAACTGTACAAGATATGTTAAAAAAAAAATTACAAACACGATCATTATTCACCAAAAGCAGTTAGGGAACTAAAAACCATTGCAGATTCCCTTGAAGAGAAATGCATAAAACCGACCAGCCTACAAGGTACAAGATGGGTTCCACACATTTCTGCTGCCATTAATTGTCTGCTTAAAAATTACAGTGTAATAACTACCCACTTTGAACATGCATCACAGTCAAAGGCTACACCAGAGGTTGTAGGCAGAGCCAAGATTTTGGCAAACAAAGATAAAGGACTAAAATTTTTCATGGATGAGATTCTAGCAATTATCAGCATCTTGAGTTTAAATTTTCAAAAGGATGGTGCAACTTGTCCAGACTTCTTAGACACCCTCAAAGCTACTATACTTCAACTTGTACAGCTGCGGCAGCAACCAGGTACTAAACTTCAGGAGTTCCTAGATAGTATTGTCCACCAAAACAACAAAGTGTACTTTAAAAATAATAAAATAAAGTCCTACAATGAGTTCAACTATGCTGTTTTTCAGGGTATCATTGATGTTGTAATTGATAAAATTACAAGTCGGCTGGAAAATCCTAATGATCCACCCAAGGTAATTTTGCAAGCTAGTAAAATTTTTGACACTTCTGACTGGCCAACTAATCGTCAACAGTTAGCTTTTCTTGAAAATCATTTTCAGCAATTTCTTGATCAATTGTTTGTGACCGTGCACAATCGCAACAAGAGTGGATCCACGTAAAGGCATATATTGGGAATAGGATGATTAACAATATTTACGTAACTAAGATTAACACTTTATTCAACCAACACAATGCAGATAGGTTTTAAAATATTCCTATGTGTCATCACACTCTAAGTAACCGAAATATTTGAGTTTTGGCATACAATTTTGAGAAGCAATTCAGTCACAGAAAGTGTGAGAACACATACTGGGAGGGAGGGTGGAAGAATCATGCAACACAAATCATAACGTACTAATACAAACAAACTCGGTACTATCAAATAAACCAACTTAACCAATGTGATCGGAAGGATCACCTTATCTCCCTTCACTGCAGCTCGAAGAATGATCAAGGTGTGCTCGTTTACTTCTCGTGTGACGTCACACTGGATATAAAATATTCCTATGTGTCATCACTCTAAGTAACCGAAATATTTGAGTTTTGGCATAAAATTTAGGTCCGCTCAAACCATAGATGCATGCTCGAATCAAACTAATTCTATCATCCCATCATACCCAATACTCACCAAAACCTCAAACCTTCACAGAATTCCTTTTAAGAGGTATACTTCTCAATAACAAAAATACTAATTATAGTTGTTATATTTCTCATTCTCATATAGACATGTAAATGGGGTTTAGTTGATAGTAAGTAGAAGCATCAGATGTGGGGGTCACAATCTCCCACTTTACCCCATAATGACATAAAACCATTACGTAATCTATCCAACAATGTAGCTTTAATAAATTCTGTAAATCTTTGCAGATAAAAGCATTTGAAAAATATTCGGTGGGGGAACATCAGAATTTTACGATTTTCCTCTAAAATTCCTTGATAATGTTTGAAAATTTTGTCTATTTTAACCCCATGTTTTAACCAGTCGGTAACCTCATCGTCTGAACCAATTTTCTCCCATTCCTCTATAAATCTATGTTAATTGCCGGCTCGGAAATTATTAGGATCCCTAAAGGGTAATAATTTTAAATCAAGAGTGTCACTTTCAGCAACATCTTCAGCCCTTATCACGCGGAATGGAGGATGGAGAACATTCCCTCTGTAATTCATCCATCTTTCATCGCTATCAACCACTTTTGCTTTGGAAGGCTCGAAACTACTATCAAATTCACAACTATGGATATCAGGATAACATTTTTGTTTTTTTCTCTCTTGATAAGAATTCTAAAAGAGAAAGAAAAACAAAACAAAGAGAAAATTACAGAGAAAAATTTCTCCAACTTCCATTCCACGTGACAATAAAGCCACTAGAGGATAAGACCCTCTTAGAAAAGAAGTCAGAAAGTAAAATTAAATGCACAAATCTTAAAAATTAAAAATAACAAAAACCAAAAAATTGAACCAAGTAAAAAAACAAATACGAAATTGTCAAAATATTTTTCTTCTTAGCGTCTGGACATTGACTAGCGAAATGATCACTAGACCTACAAATATAGAATTGGTTTTTGAAATCCCTTCCCGGTTGAGGTCTAGGATCAGGTCTGTTAGCGAAGTCAGCACCAAATGGAGCTGAAAACATAGGACCCATACAGGGTAACCCTGTGCAAAATGAGTAGGGAAAGTATAAGGATGAAAACCAAATTGTGCATAAGGTTGAGGATGTACAAAACTATTTGTCTGAATAACTTTCTGCTCCTCAGTATCATTGCTAGACTTGCATTCACGATTTTAGTTTTGATCCATTCTGCTACCGCTGCAGAAATCTTTTTTTCCTCGCTAAACCCTAATAATTGTAAACAAAAAGAACTGATATCTGAGCTGTTCTCGTATTGTCTACAAGTTTGTAGAGCTTTGCTGTAAAATTCTGTATCGTTATGCCCTGCCTTCATCGCACATTCGACTAAGACCTCCATACTAGCCAGTAAAACACTTGGAGAGGTAAGTTTAGACCTACCAGCCTAAACCCTTACATTTTTTATTGCCTCCTCTACCCTCTCCTCCGCCTGCCTTTGCTTCATAGAATCGAAGTTGTGTTCCATTTTCTTTAAACGGGATTCCATGTCAGAGCTCATTGATGCATCAGGAATTCTTAGGTGTAGGAGTTGATGAGCTAGAAGTACGGACAGCTTCTGACAATCCAGACGGGCCTGCCGAAGATACAAACATGTAAAAACTAAACAAATCCTAAAAGAAACAAAAATACAACATGCATAGATTGTTTTTTTTAATTTTCAGGTCGAAGGTCGTCAACCATAGTATGCGACACATTGCCTTGATATATCTATACCCAAATACTAAATAACAAAAGCATACCTAAAAAAATAAAGAAATAAATACTTATAGCTCGGACACGAGTAGCTTCGGACCGACGGTCGGACGAACACGGATGAACAGACTGATCACTATAGGGCGGGGCCCTAATCAACATAGATCTTAAATCTTTATTAAATTCTAATTATCAATTTAGGGGAAAAGACGTTACAAACAACAAAGTTAAACCTGCTGTATGATAACCAATTTAATTAAATGGATACGCAAATGTAATAGGATACTGAATTTGTTTTCTAAATTCCTTTCGTTTTCTTTTTTCAACCCAGGAAAGGTCTGTCTAAAATAAAACACCAACCTGGCTGAGTATTATCAGACGATTCTGTTAAAGGTGAACTCTTAGGCGCTCCCACCAAGTTAGCAAATAAAATAGTCTGGTAAAACAAATGTCTTGTGTTTTCCAAATTCAATTCCGTCCTTTAATTTGTCACCTGTATAAGATCAAAGTCAGTAAGTTAAGGCAGATACATTGGTCAATAAAGCAATGAAAACATAAAATTTATCTACAAAATGAGAAAAACTGGAAAAATAAAGTAAATAATTAAAATTTAAAATACCAAACATAGAACTAGTTGGGAATAATGGAATTTCTTCACCGTACAAAAAACCTATAAAACTCGTGAAATCTACCGATTTATCCAAAATTAAACTGTTCAAAATAAAATCAAATATCTAGATATTTACTAAACCAAACTCGTTGTACCGAGTTCAAGAGAAGTGTACGTCGAGTAATTTAAATTCCTTTCCACATACGTGGTCGGGTTATAAAATAATTGTACCTACAACATAATCAGATACCTGTTAGTTTCCCAAATTCTGTCGACAGTTCTTCCAAACTGTAATTTTCGATAGGGTGATCCTTTCTAAATCTAGCCAATTCACCATCTGGAGCATCTGACGCCTTAAACTTTAAAATCAGGGGCAAAAGTCCTTTCCCGACAAGGTATGCTTAGGCTTAAGCACAAGGTGAGACATCTAATAAACAAAACAAATTTATTTAAGCATACAAGGGAAAACGACAAAAGAACAGAAAATAAATACAGTTATAAGTAAAAACGTATGTACATCAAGAAAACATACAAATGCTTACGAAGGTTAAGCAAATATAGTAAACGAAAAGAACTGGTAAGAACAAAAAAAAACAGTACAGACCAAAAATATTTTGCCCTCAAAGATAAAATTAACTAAAAATACTTTCAACACATTTTCTATATCTATAAAATATTCCTGCAACATATGCAGACTCGACCAACAAACTTCTATCAAAAACTCGTGTCTCCGGCTACACACTAAACCATAAAATACATAAAATCGTAACCTCCGGCTTAACCTCCTGGTTACTACATTAAAATGAAATAAAGGTAAAAGTCAAAACTTGTGTCTCCGGCTAAACCCCCTGACACTAACATAAAAATTTAAAAACTATAAAAATAGTAACCTCCTGCTAAACCTCTTGGTTACTACAAAATAAATAAAAATAAAATATAAAACTTACTGAAAAGGCTGATAAAGAACTTCTAAAAACACGCTCGTGGTCGTAAAACAGAGAGGACGAGCGACTGTCCTCGCCGACTGCAGCTCGAAGAATGATCAAGGTGTGCTCGTTTACTTCTCGTGTGACGTCACACAGGATAAAAACATTCTTATGTTGATAGAAATTGTGCTTGTTCTGCCAATCAGCAGTGCTATATGTGAAAGAGGATTTTCGGCAGTAAACAGAGTAAAAAATGACTGGCGGTCAAATTTAACAACTGAAACAATTAATCACCTTTTGATTGCGTCAATTGAGGGACCTTCAATAGATGACTTTAATGCCGAAAGAGCAGTCCACTCCTGGTGGTCAGGTGGGCAACGTTAACGTCGCCAAAAGTTTGATGATGGTGATAATCTTATTGATGAGAACCAGTTACTTGACTTGATGCTGAATGTTGCATAAAATGAAAAGACATTAATCTTTAACACTTGTCTGATCCTGTTTATTATTTTAGTGTTAATTATTAATTACATGTTAAAAATCTATATTTTTTCCTTTCCCCTCCATCATGAAGACTGAACCCTCACCTTTTTGTGTGAAAACACTCAGATATCATGAATAGCTTTCTTCGGCTAAAAAACATAAATGTTATTGCATTGATAAAACATTCGACAGCAGTTTTAGTTTAGTTTTTATTATATTATTCAAAACCATTTTAACAGATAAATATGTGTGCCCTCTTGTTGTAAGCTGTGAGGCCTTATTTGTATATATTTCTACAACAATCCTGACCTCATTCCTCATTGTTTACATGTTACTGTTCGCTATTTCTGAGCTATCTTCTTAATCTGCATACTTTTAAATAACAATATATTTAATAGAATCAATATTACAGCACATGCTAAAAAAAGAAACACAAAAGGTACTGGTAAGCACCCTGTGGCACTATTAATTTGCTATTCTAATTTTAAAGAAAGTTTGGACAAGTGAATTCTGACTTCGGACAAGTCAACTGTTGACATCACTTGTCCGAAAGGACAGGTTGTAAAAAAAATTAATGTCGAACCCTGATATATACCTGACATCATTTACCCTGCAATTTCATGACATTAATACCACTTTTAGGGTACTATAAAATAGGACCAGTGAAATAATATATTTACTGGAGCGCACAGATATTTTGAAAGATTGCATATTATGTTTTTTGTTTTTAAGATATGTGTTTTAGAGTTCTTATTTTCTCATTTTGTCTAAAAACGTAATTTGTTTTTTTTTCATTGACAATAGAAATCTAAATTTTACCTTATTTAAGACATAAATATATGCTCTAGCTGACGAAAATGTGATATTTCAATTAAAAAGGTGTAAAAAGCAGGAAAACTGTTACCTGGTACTTAAAAGACCTTTGCAAAAACTGTTTGGATACCAAAGGAAATATTTGTTAAAACATTTTTTTAGTGCCAGGTCATCACACACAAATTTATCAAAATTGATTGACCCCAGCTCCTGGTGGACAGCTTTTTCAGAGACTGGGTGTTAAAATAAAAAAATATCTTAGAAGGAAAATACCAGTTAAAAATGAACGATTCCACATTTGGTATTCTCTTATGTCCTCAGAGCTGTTCAGTGTGTCCCCATGCGAATATTGAAACCCTTTGGTTGTGGGATGTCAGGTTATAATACAAAAAGCTTTACGACGGAACGAAGTGGATATGGTGTTTGGGTGTAACATAAAACTACTTTTATATAGATTTTGAAACTGTGCAAGCGAAACTAAATTCGCCGTACCTTCCTTTACTCCATACTTTTCCAGACGTTTGGTCAAACAGTTTTCTCGTTGTATTTATTGTTTTGTTGAATTGTTTTCGTCCTGCATATTGCTGATATATTCATAGCTAAACGTTAAGCAAGCATTCAATCAATCAATCATTTATATTGAATAATAATTAAGAAGTAACCTTTTTTCTAATTGTTCTCGACTGTACTTTTTCGATTGCACCTCAGATTCATTGATCGCATATAAAACAGGTATTTACTATTTATCAGGACTATATGGACTAATGAGACTGTTAAACAAGTTATTGACTGGATCCTTGAAGAGCCATCTCAGGAATAGTCAGTAGCTTTATAATATAGTTGCGGTTATTAGCAAGTAAGTCCTCAATACTAAACACATTATATATTGAGCGTTTTTAATATAATAGTTCTCGTCTTGTAGCTCGAAGCACTAAACTGACAATCTCGTGCCAGCGTGGTGACAAGATGTCCTGTAGTAACCGTTAATGTTATAACAACCTATAATGTAATTAACTTTTGAAAATAAGGTTTTGTAATCTAATCAGTAGGTCATTAAACATATTTGCTAATAAAAACCACCTTAGTTTTCTAAATGGTTACAGCTGTAACTGTTCACGTAAAACAGCAGTCAAAACTACATATGTTAGTATGGAACTTAGTAACCGGCTAAACACAATCAGGGTGAAAAGTCGGTGTCAAATTTGGCTAAACATAAACATACATTTTACCCAGGAAAAAATCCCCTTTTCTTAACATGAAACACTTTTCAAACAATGACTCCAAATTGCATGCAAACCAATCAAGTAGTGTTGGCTGATAAAAGGGGCTACTAACTGTACATAAAACAGGATCAGGACAGCCTGCTAACTGTTTCTGGTGAAGCAACCAACGAGAATGTTGCGAGAATGAAATCCGACGACCTAATGTCGATTTACATTGTACCTTTTGCACGAGGTTAAACGATCGTGGCCTAAATAAATATATAACGTGACACCATAAATCACATGATAGGATACATCTAACCACCTAACTTGAAACCAGCGTATTGCACATTTAACTATTTTAACCCCGTGTCCATACATATTCTTGCAGAACAATATAAGACGTCCTGTTTGTGCTAAAAATGTTTGAAATACAGCACCGTGCCAAAAGTTAGTCCCATTTTTCCAATATGGCCACTAATGACCACAATGTACACTTGTGAAAAAAAAAGTTGTACTTACCAGTGCAGACACAATTACTGTTAATATTTGGTTATACATCCTTTTCTGACTATAACCTCTCTGCATCTCTGTGGAAGGCTATTATAAAGTCTTTGAATATATAATAAAGGCACTTCCAGAGAGAATAAAGTTCCAGCTCAAGATCGGCTTTGGATGTGACATGAATAAGTCAAGTTTTTAGTTTATTTTTCATCAGTAGCCAAATATTTTCGATCGTGCTTAAATCGGGACTTTGTGCTGGCCATTGTAACACAGTTAGGTTATTGTCTCGTTTCCACTGTTCACACAGTCGAGATTTATGACAAGGTGCATTGTCTTCTTGAAAGTAGTAGGGGTTTGCTCCAAAGTTTTTAGCAATTACTGGCCACAAGTTATTTTCTAGTGTGTCAATATAGTTCTGCAGTTTTTCTCCACACTTTGACTTCTCCACCGGGTTTGATTATCACCATCATTTCGTCACTGAAGATCACTCTTTTCCAATAGTTGTTAACAGTTTTAAATTTCCTAGCCATAAACCATGCAAGACGCTTTCTACGGTTAGTTTCCCTTATCCCCATACGTTTTCGAACAGTGCATCGTTTATATCCCAATTTGTGCAAATTTCTCTGAACAGTCCGCCTAGACATTTTAACAGGGGTAACTTGGTTGAACTGGCTCGAAATTTCACCTAAATGAAGTCTACGGTTAACTTTCACCAAACTCTGAAGTTGACGCTGCCCCCGTGCTCCTAATATTTTTGGTCTGCCACTTCTCGGTTTATTTTCACAGTTTTCAGGACTGTCGTAGCGATGAACTTTACTTACTGTTGAGCGGTTCAATTTAAGCATTCTACTGATTTCTGTAACTCGATGTCCGCTTTGTTTAAGTTTTATGATGTTTTTCCGAGTTCCTGGTGACAATTACCGTGCTTAGCCATTTTGTTTTCGCTTTTGTGTTTGTTTACATCAGCAGCAGACGACCTTGAAACTTCCGGTTCACAGAAGTTACTTCACTGTCAGTCACCGTATAATCGAAAAATTATTTTTTATTTGACGTTCACTAGTAAAAACGTCGCCGACTTTACAGGTAAGAAAAAAATTTTAGCGGCCATATTGTTTTGGGACTCACTTTTGGCACGGTGCTGTATATATTATATGGACGGTAAGGGGTATTGCTGATATGCCTAAATCCCAGATATTTAAATAGGCTTCAATAAAGGTGTATTATTGAAATACAATGCAGTTTGTTTTAAGTCAATATATTTAATATCAAGGGTTTTATGCTCATTTTAAGGTGGGTACCCTCTGGCGTTTTTCTGTAAAGTCAGTTATAAAATGGACAAGAACTCAACTTTATAAACATTTAAACAAAAAGTATCAAACAATTTAACTTTTAAAAATCAAAAACATATTTTGACAGTATATACATTGATGCACAATTTTACAGCAAAAGAGTTGAAGAAAAGTCACTAGTTCACATTTCTGTAAGACAATGAAAAACGGGGAGATTTGTCAATATTTATGTCCAACAGAAGTAAATATAACATTTCAACTAGCACAAAAATGTAATGAGGATTTGTGTGAATCTTGAATTTAGTTGTCCGAGGTCACTTGAAATAAAAATAAAATATTTATTTTAAACATATATTTGAAATTTTTTTTAAAAAATTCAAATTATTATTGCTAATATACTTATATGTATACATTTTCCTAACTTTGGCTAAAACTATATAAGATCTCTTATAATAAAAATGCTGATACTTAAATGTAAAGGGCAATTAATATTGAGATCAGAATTTCACAATTATTTATTCAACAAAAGACAGAACAATTAGATATTTAATACTGGCGAAGTATATAATTTTTCATTCATATGTACTACAGATAACTCATTTTAGTGGGTCTTGGCTGGGACTAGTATAACTTGATTTAAATGTTCCTGGTCTTGGATAGGGGACAGCTTTTTCCAAAGCTAAATACTTTTTCTTCTACTTTTTTTCTTATCTCAATTTTCAAGTCAAATATATTACTGGAAGTAAATGATTTTATCAAATTGAATATATCCCATCCATTATTTAATGCTGCTCTATGACCTAACACCACTTATTTATGAAACAATAAAACAATAACAATAAATAACATGCAAAATTTGATTTATGGAGTAATGGAGAGGGAAAATTCATGAAATCTCAGATTAAATCTGAAATTTCAAATGGGGAAATTGGGAAAAGATACAAAATTTCAGGGACATGCAAAAATATAGAATTGTGAATACCCCAGGTCCAATCTGTCCAGAGCTTAAGGACTGGTTATGCATCCCATAAAATAGAATAGTTAACAATAAATCTCTACTCAGCATCAATTAAGTGCAATTACTACATCATGTACAGGCGTGGATCCAAAGAAATGCTTACCGGACGTACACCCCCCTCCTCCTAATAAGAGAGGGAGAGATAGAGAGAAAAGGAATATGATGTTTCATTAAAGAAAAATCATTATTTTTGGTCATAGTTGAAAAATAAAGCCAGTTAAAAGTAAAAAACCGAGTCTAGAAAACTTTGTCTGGATTGCTACCAAATGCTTAGATTCCCAGAGCTTCCAGGGATCTTCACCCCCCCCCCTTACCAGTGACCTGCTGGGACCTAGAGCGGCCCCCAGAACCCTCGCCGAACTTTTATGTCTCCCCTAACACAAATACCTGGATCCGCCCCTGATGTACATGCGAAATTATTAATATCTGCAGTGTTGTTCAGATAATCTGCATTTCCAGATCGAGACATGCATTTTGTTTGCCGTTGACTGAATAAATGAAAAGTATTTTAATTCATCAGAGTTAATCTAATCAGACTTATGTATATTTAATGTATTTATGCAGTAAAAGCCATAAATTTACTTATATTTGTTGATTTCCAGTCGATTAGTATTTTTGGAATAGATTGATTATGGGCGCTGCCATGTTAGATCGATAACGAGGCTGAAGAAAAACCAAAATCCACAGGTTGAAAAAAAGCAATTACGCTGGTTTCCATTGACAGAATGCATTAAAATTTTACCACATTGTTAAAAAATGGTATACTTATCAAACTATCGAAGTACAAAGAGCGTAATAAGTCGTTTTTTATTTTATGTCCGATATTACGGCTAATAAAACGGATCGCGTCCATTCAGTAGCCTGTTTTGACGGTTTATTGATCATTACGCGGACTTTAGTGTATGATTGACACATTACAATTCATTTGTAACACAGAAACAATCCAGATTTTACACAGTAAGACGTAATTTGGACCCACCCACATCTAAATAGAACCGGAGAAAAACCCTGAAAAGATCCGGACATTTTCTAGAAGGCAAACAGAGTTACCTCCCTTACCCTTTACCGTCCCTAATAATCCCAATACCATTGCTACTTACTAATGCATATGTAAACACACCAACAAAAGTTTTTTCTGTAAATAGACAATAGACAATATTTATTTGCGCAAACACATTTACAATAAATGGTTAAGGCATGAAACAAGACTGTCACTTTTACAATAAACATATAGTTATATATACAAGTTATAATCTATATGATATTCATGGTGTGACAGTGGTAATACAGTTAAAAAAATGAATCATTCTGATCTTATGTTTAAGCAACTTTTAATAAATCTGGCTGTTAATTTGACAATTTCAGTTTTGCTATTAAGCAGAAAAGAGATTTCCTTGATATTAAATTTACAGTTAGAAAGGAATGGCAGTTTTAATTTAATTTTATTGTAGTATTCATTTCTTAATGATGAATAGCGGGGGCACACAGAGAATTTATGATATTCATCCTCAATGTGGCCCCCGTCACATGACAGGCAAACACGATTAGTTCGTTCAATATTTTTATATCTACCCTTTTCAATGGCTAGTGTATGAGCACTTAATTTTAGTTTACTTATTATGGATCTTTCAGTTTTATCCTTACAAATATCAATATAGGGAGGTCTAGTTGATGGGACAGATACTTAAATGTGTAACAGAAAGTTACTTTCTAGAATGTAACAGATATATAAATCAACTGTGGCGGCAATATAAACACAGGCATTATTTTATGCCATTTTAGTTAGGGACCAACCATTAAAATTGCAGGGGGGGGCTTGGTTTTTTCCTAAAAAAAATATTTTGAAAATGATTTTTGATGAAAAAAAATATTTTGGAAGAAGAGGGTAAGAAAAAAAATATTCTGAAGAAGGATTTCTGATATATAAAATAATGCTTATAATGAAAAAAAATCAGTTGCGACATATATATTTTCTGACCAAAACAAAAAACCAAGGCCCCCGCTTTTCCCTACAAACACTTAGAATGACAAAATTTTATAAGAAACTATATACACTTCAACCGGTTGAACGAATTCTAGAAAGCATAAACCAAAGACTGCAGTTAAAACTATAATCAGTAAAATAAAATATAAGTATGATAGCATTGCTCAATCTCAACGGGTGGCGCTTGCGTCACATTTACCGGAAGTTTTGAGATGCGCACTGAGTAACTCTTTTTTACTTTTACGGCTAAATATATCAAATATGGGAGTTTCCTACCTTATTTATAAGGAACATTTAGTAGTGAAGATGTCAAAATATATGATAATAATGGAAATGTATGTGGCAGTTACGTCAAATTATTGTTTGAAAAGACATTTTATGGCAATTTTTTAATTTTCCGTGTCTCTGAACAAGGCAGTGATGGAAATTAGCACCGGACCTGGGGGCCATCCCAGGTATAGCTTTCAAACAAAAATAGACCCGCGAATGTAAAAAATAATACGAGAATAACCGAGAAAGAAAATTTGTTCATGCCTGGATGCAAGCGCGAGATTGGTTGAAACGCGATGAAGAAAAATACGTGATGTTGTGCACATGGTGTATAGATGCAAATGGTCCAAAAGATATATCGTTCGTTAAAGGTTCTGAAAATTTTTTAATTTCAGCCATAAAGGATCATGAAAATCGCAAGTTTCACATTAAAGTTGCCCCTAGATTTACTGTTAAGGTAGAGGAGTCACCGGCTGCACAATGCAGAAAACAGCTCAATCATTCTGATATGTAGAGGTTAAGCATTTAATTTCGAAATGCAAACCAGAGCTTGTGGTTATTCACTGCTTAGCACATAGAGTGGAATTAAAGGATGCCATTGCAAAAAATGAACTCTATGATAAAGTTGTCACTCCGTTGTTGGGACTTTATTACATATATAGAAAGAGTACAAATGAAAGAAGGTCTGAAGATTTCATTTAAAAGTTTAAACCTAACCAGAGTTCTACAGACAAGAGTTGGAGGTACGTGATGGCTTCCGCATTTATCACGAGCAATTAATAACTTTGAGAAAGGATACAAAGCCATCCACAGCCACCTTGAGAATGCCTCTCATGAAAATCCTAAGACAGAGGGTCTTGCAAAGTTAGCTGCAGATGGCAACGTATTGACTTTTTTATGATCTCATTGAAAGTAATTTTTGTCATTTATTTAACATGCAACTTATTCGAAATTCCTGTACCTGTACCAAGGCTGAAAGAAGGTTTAACTTTAGCAGATGTCTGTATAGATTTGTCATTACCTAAAAGCGCTCTTAGCAACTTACAAAATGAGTACGTTTTAGTAATTAACTTTGTTTTTTATAAAAAAATATTCTGGAAAGAAAAGAATAATTCATTGCATTCAAAATTGCATCAAGTTTGTTACATATTGTTTATATGTAATAAATTAAATTTCAACAAACAGGTGTATAAAATCATTATTTAATTTACATCATAACATGTACTTGAATAAAATACATGTTATACATGTAACTTGTAACTTGTTCGTGTATCCTGAAATGTTTTTAAGGAATGAAATTATTCAAGAAATTTTAAATGGCAAGTATCGGGGCTTAGAAGTGAAGTTCCGAGGCCAAAAGATTGATTGTAAAGTTGAAATGTTGGCTAATGGAATGATAGAATATATTGACAAAAGAATATCTGATTCTCCTGTTATCAAAGCAACGAGTACATCAAACTTTGGAAAATGGCCCTGTAGCCAGTCTGATTTGTCAGGTTACAAACTGCTTCGTTTTGTTTCCTCTGGTTTTTAAATGAATTCTACTCGCTAAATGTCAGGAAAATTTTACAATTTGATTGAAAAAAAGAAACTTTCTAGTTTGAATCATTGTATTATTGTTTGGACTGGAATTCTAAAGCATGTCATCTGCAGTTTTGATGTTGAAACTGAGCTTCTTTATTTTTTAATGTTATTTGTTTTGGTTGAGTGTTAGTTTTACAATTTGTGTTGTCTGGTTTTACATGTTTTAGGAGATAACTTTTTTTTATGTTGCCAACATGACAAAAAAAAAACAAAAACAAATCATATGACTTTAATGTGTATGATTTTTAAATCATTTTTGTTGTCTGCTTTTACGAGACAATTCTAAATACTTTCAAGCCAAACTAACCAAACCAAATATTTATGAATTTAAAATGTTTTAAAGTGACTTAAATAGCCATGTACCGATTTCCAACTTCTCAGTCTGTCATAGATAAAGCAGGCAGCTTTTATTAGTTTTTACTACAGTTCACATTTAATGCACTTTTGGAAATTCCGAAATATATAATGTTAATGCAAAGTAATTAATTGATCCTTTTTTGTTCAGGCTATGGGAATGATGAAGTCCTCTCCATAATTGCACGCTTTGAAAAGAGTCTCAAAGAAGTTGAATGTTATGTTTCCTTGGTTCCAGCACAATAGGAGCAGCTAATAATTCTTGTTTGTGAAAAGAAAGTAGTTTTACTCTGGTCAAAAATAAAAAATTACTTTGTTTGCCCTTGACAAACATTTAACATGTAAATTAACTTATCAAAGAAAATTGATCCATTATTTAAAAAAAAAATTTAAATATTGACAGAATATGATATTTTCTATTGTGTATTCTCTTGTGTTTGACTTTTTTGAATGTTCTTCCTTAGCAAACTATTCTGTACCTAGCATAGACAATTAATTAACAATTTATTTTCAGATTCAGGACCAAGCAGTGTTCTTTGACCGGAATGAAGTCAACAGACTGAAGTTGTAGGGTTTTAAAGTTGAAAATGTGCTGGCTGTCATAGATTTGGTCATGTCATTACCACCAACTTGTGTTAGAAATGAATGCTTTTTCTCTATAATGAAGCTTATCAAGGGTAAAAGAAGTGCTAAAATGAACCCAGAAAATTTTAATCACTTGTTGACAGTTGGTCTAATGGGCCCAGCAATTATTGACTACAACCCAAAGGAATCTATTGATCATTTTTTGGTATGGCCAGGCTTTTTATTTTAATATTGTTTGTGGAGTAAATTCAAAAGAATACTTTTATAAGTTATTAACATACCAGTAACTACATGCACACTAATAATAAGTTATTTGTAATAACTATCTGATAAACCAAAATTATTAAATGTTTCTTCGGGATAATTCAAATTTTTTGCAATAATTTAAGCACATTTTAAAGTAAATATTTGATGCCTGCAGAGTGTAAATTTCTCTATACTAAATAATGCTGCTATGAGTGTTTTTGTTTGGTAATGATTATTTTTTCTACAGATTACTCCATCTGGCAGATCAAGAAGGCTACAAGAAGAAGAAAAACTAACTGAAACTGAAAGTACCAGAACCACTAATGATGATGTAGTAAATGAAATAATTGATATACAAATTGAGAGTGAAACTGAATAGCAGACTTCACAGACAGACAGCCAGAATTACACTGAAATCACTACCGGTACTTCTGATGCAAGTGTTGGGACAGAACCTGTTTACACAGCTACCAACATACAGGTAATAATTTGTTTATTAAAAGCTGAAATGCAAATCCTGCAGTGTACATGACATTTGGCTAGGATTTCAGGCTTTGTGTTCATCCTGTTTCCTTATGCATGCTATGTGTCTTTCTTTTTCTTATATCTTCATGTTTGCCAATGTTTTATCAGAAATAGATCCTTTTCATATTTTTCTTCTAGACTGAACGGTTCCTCCAGCAATACAGTAGTAATGGCAAGTTTAGTGATGGTGATGATGATAATTACAGTGACGATGATGATGACAATGAGATGGACGAAGAACAAATAGATAAACTTTTATTTTTATATTCCAGAGATTAATATATTCTTTAATAAAAATTGTGAAATATTATTTATTTCTTATTAATATTCAGGTGTTGATTTGTCGGTCCTGTAAATTTTTATTGCTTACAGGACCAAATGTCCTGTAAATTAAAATCCTAAATTCCTTGACTCATGCACACCCCCGTATAATATATCGTAGTAAAATTTTACTTTTAATGAGACAAAATATGGTGGTACAAAAACATGTATTTGTATCCAGGTTAGATGCAGACCTCACAGTGATATAATTGTAATGTTTGTTTGAAGAAATAAAGGATCTGCCAAATGTTAAAGCTACAAGGTATGGCACACAATAACTATGAACTACTAAATTATTTACTAGAGGGAATAAACTTAAATAATTATATTATAGGCGGTGCTTTGTACCTTCTGAATTTGTTTTTAAAAACAATGTTTTTCCACAAAAAACATTGTAAAAATTACTGAAATATAATTTTTTGTTTCACTCTTAACTAGAGCATTTTGTTCTTTTTCTTTTAAAAGGTGAAGTTTAGCCTTACCTAAGCAAGTGGCAACACACACTTACCAGACAACTTACATGGTAAGTCTATCATAGAATCTATTGTAGTTTACCATAATGTTACATGATGAATATTGTACATTATTTAAGAGACAAGGAAATTGGCAAAACCAAAGTTTGATACTCAAAATTGTAAACCACATTTTAGATGCATGACTTGTTGATTTACGTGAACATCAATATGATGAACAAAGATAAATCCAGGTACTAAAAACCTTTTTCCACCAAGCAGTTGATGAACTGTATAATGATCAAATAACTGACACTACACCTTCGCTCAAGGTGTGTTTTGAAAATTTTTCCCGATTACATACCCAATTTGGTTGTTGCAACTATTGAAGAATTTGTCAGCCATAATGCCTTTTTAGTAGACGTCGGTAAAATTCAATTTTTTAGTGCACCAGAGACAATCTGGAGAAAAAAGGCTCTTATGGACATGCGTGAGTGAAGGTTTCGTTTGGTGTTAGATAACCAATAATTAAAAAAACAATACTGCAACTTTGTGTGAACTATTTGATTTGCTAGTTAAGCAATAGTTGTTAGAACTTGTCTAAGTTAAACTTTGTAGAAATGGGCATATCATTGAAAAGCAAATAAATTAGTGAGTGATAAAATGTTTGAGCTTAGTTTCTGTGATCAGTGGAATACAAGTACCTGATATAAATAAAATTGCTTTGAGGTTAAAAATTGCCAGAGTTTAAAGGAATGAAAGTGGTAAGAGAGGGTCTTACTTAAACGCATCTAAAAATGTATCAACATGTACTTCTACCAGACCTAGTACATCTGAAACCAAAACTACATAAATCACAAATGTTGATAGATTCATGTAGATTTAGTAATGATCTGGCAAAAATCCAAGCTTGTTAAAAGTACTATTCAATTAACAGAAAGGAGAACTAAAGTTACAAATTTGCAAGTGCAAACTTAGTCATTAAAAAAGAAAGCTTGATGTTAGAAAAGACTTTATGCCTAGTATAAGGTTAGCGAAGATAAAATATCAAAATTGAAGAGAAAAAAGAGTTAAAACAAGAAAACATGAAAGTAAAAGACGAAACAAGAAAAACTAAACAAGAAATAGATAAACTAAGTAGAGACAAAATGAGTTAAATGAGAATTTGAAATGTGATAAACAGAAAGCTGAACAGATGAAAAGATTGAAAGTGAAAAGGAACACTTATTGACAAAAGCTAAACAAGCCGAAATGAAAGATTTAAATATTTCTGTAAAAAGTTTAATGCAGAACTTAATGAATGAATTTGTGATGAATTTCTCTATTTATAAAGTTTCGTCTGAGAAAGTTGGTAGTTTCATTTCTGAAGCATGCAAACTTTGTGGAAAGCAACTTAACAGGTTACCCAGCAGATCAACAATAGACCGCATTGTTGATAGTAAATTATCTTTAAGTCACAAGCAAATTGGACAATTTTTTTAAAGTAATGAAAATATTACTCTCTACTCTGATAAAACCAGAAAATATGGCCACACCCTGGAAACGTTTGCTGTAACTCACATGTTTTGGGTTTAAGAGAGATGATTAATAAAAGTTCACAGACAACTCTTGAAACTTTGCTGCAGATTTTACATGATATGAGGCACACTGCCATTTATTGGAAACCTCTGATAAAAAGACTCCTATGGATTCAATATTTCAAGCAATATTAAAATTACTAAGTTAGATATGCCAGTAACTGAGAAAAGTTTCCATAACCTATTACAGCAATATCGGAAAGAAATATTACCACAAGTACTTGTTATATTATCAGTCTTGACTGATGATGACCAGGAATTGTGTGCTTATTTGAACAACTTCTATCGTGGCTTACATTTTTGTTAGTAGCTATGGCTGATGTTACTGAAATTACATTGACAAAATTTGAATCCACTTATAATTATTTTGAAATGGGATCTAGGATTTGCTGATGACAATTTTGAAGGGATCAAAGAGAGACTATCATGATTACGTTTGAACGTTTGTTTGATTGAGAGCGAGAGCGATCCATGCTCAGGTGAGATCTTGTTTCGTATAGCCATTTGAACATATGTTTAATAATAAAAAAAATATAGTGATGTAACTGGACATTGAAAATTTAACTTTTATGACAAATGTCATGATCTTAACTTTCCGATCCTAAATAGTAATATACATTCATCGTCAGCCTATGGAGTTTCTATTAATCAGCTTATTGACTACAGGTGTGCTTGCAGTGAATATGACGACTTTGCCAGTAGAGCGAAATTGCTGTCCGGGTTATGTTCAGTTCTAATGCTAATGCACCTGATGCTGCCCCTGACTTTGCGACTAGTTTACACTTCTTGTTCTCGTTGTAACCATTGTTTTTCTTGCTTGTAGCCTTTTATTGTCATGGCTTTAGTTTACAATTTTTTGGATGATTCCCTCGGTTTGTTGTTTTGGTAATCGTTTACTGTTCTTTTGATTTTAAAATTGTTTTTATTGCAAGTTAAATCAAGTTTTGTTTTGAGTTTATATTTCAGAAAACGATTTTTTGTATAAAAACTTCAGATTTTGTAAAATAGGTACAAACAAAAATTGTTTTCAGTTTTCGAGTTCATTTCAAGTTGATTATTACTTAGAAATTTTTTTCAGAATGCTCTTTAGGCATCATTATTAATCAAAATACATGTTTTAACACATGCATCAATATACCATATGATTCAGAAATGAAAAAACACAGAAATATAATATTTTGATATTTCAACTTCAAGCAATCTGTACCATGTGTACGTTTGAAATTTATATAAAACTTTTTCTTAATTTGAATATCAGCATTATCAATACAGGTACTGCTACAAACATGTATTGAACATAATTTTGATTTCAGTTAGCGCTTAAACCATTTCAATAACTAGACCTACTGAACAATAACCATAAAAATTTAGAGATGAAGGTCATGAAGATGAAATTTTAATTATTTTACCTTTTCAAACTATAAAAAAATGTGTGGCTAGTGATGGAATGGTGCATGTTGAGTTATTAACATTTATATTGTAGAAACTATTCTTCATTTTCGTTTAAGCTTGTGTCGGTATCGAGTTTCAGTATACTTTAAAGGTGCAAAATTAAAATATATTAAAAATATCCAAGTAAACTAAGATCCCCTTCTTGTAATAGGGCAAGAATGGTAACTGCATTAAAGTGATGACATGTCAATAATTTTTTAGACTCTTACCCTCTCATTCCCAGCGCAGCCTTAATTTTTTATTTTTGAATTTTCAACAAATTATTTTAAACGCAAAGATTAATAATGAAACTAATTATATAACAGCCCATTTTTATACCCAACCAACTAGGTTGTTTGGGTAACACTAAAAGTGAATAAGAGTCTTTAATTTAGCTTGATATTGCCAGTAATTCCTGACACTTATTTTACTAACATTGTTAAATTCTTTACTGCACTTTTTATTCTGGACTCAGACACTCAAAGACAATTCTTGCTTTAAGATTTTATAAAAATGTTTTCTGATAATGTACTATAAGAGTAAAGTATTATTTTATTTTTCTATACCAAATTAGAGTACAAACTTTATTTTTCTCTAACTCTTTGCATATACTTGTACCATTGAACAATGCATACAATTTCAACCAAATAAGATTTTTTAATTGTTTTTTCATTGAGTTATTTGTTGTGTTGACGTGTGGTCAGAGTGTGTCAGAATAATTTTGATGACGACTTCTGTATCTGAATAGGTTAGTAATTTACATATTTAATGAAACTAATAATGATAATCATAATCCTATTCACTGTAGCATAAATGTATATCCAAATTGTAAAGTGATAAAAATACCACTTATATCCGTCAATAACACTATTTGTATATGTGTGTTAAATGGTGGGTGATTTGCAACTCCATCGCTTCCTTTTCACCTCTTTCTTAATTTCAGTGAAAACTTCAAACATTCCTTTCAAATATACTGATGATTTGCACCTTATTGATTATTTTCAATTGTTCTTTGTTTCCACATATTCAAAAATAGATTTTTCACGTGAGACTTGAGGGAGTTCACACTACTTTTCCACTTGGCGCCGGACCCCATCTCACTGATACCTAGTTTTGTCTGTTACTTATTTATTTAAAAAAAGAATAACCTTGTTCACAAAAACTGAACTGATATTTTTTTAACTATTCATAAAGTATTAATAAAAACTGTATTTAATATACTAACACATGATGTAGAAAAAAATACTTTTTAAACGAGACTAAGAGCTGTCCTTGATATCTTTTTTAAAACCGATATTGGTCACATCGCTTCCAAAATATATAATTTACCAATTTAATGTGGTGCTTTTAAATGTTTCTTTTGCACAGACTTGAAAAATTACTATTCAAAAGTTTGTGAAAACAATTCTTTAGAAAATATACCATTTGGAAGAATTTTTTTTCAAAAGGTATTAAAACAAGGTTTTGGGGATTATAATTCATTACTGAATTTGTGTATAAGTGCAAGTCTGAAATCAAAATGCATGGACATACACATACATTGAAACACTGCGGAAAAGTATTGGTATTCTCTTTACATACATGTGCATGTGAATAGACACGAACTAAATACATAACCGCGTCGATTTAGAAATTTTTAAAAAAAATGCGTATTGATGTCATATGCGAATATTTGTTTATGCGGCATTATTTTTTATCGAAATTTAATATATTTGATTTATTATAAGTTATGAAGAAAATCATAAGTTAAACCACACATTTTTTTAATCTGGAAACATACTAGAAGCCCAGCTATCCCCGGGTGGCGGCTAAGGGAAACCTTTTGGTTGGGGGTGAGGTTGTCATATTATAAAATAGAAAGACTGCTTGTAGGTGGTTATGCGTTTGGAGAATGCCACACTTCTTGCACGATACAGGCCATTTTGTAAATTTCGAAAAGAGTAGGCCTAATGTTTCCGCTGCAAAGGGCTACATTCGCCGCCCTACCCAATAATTAATACATTTTCAATGGCAGTCAAAATTGGGTTCCATATATCCAATCCCATTAGGCTTTTTCATTGATTTTATTGTGTAACTTTTTCTTGTTCCTAAATAGTGTTTGCTGCACGTAAAATAACATCTAATCAATCGATCATTAAATTTCTAACATTTTACGTGTGATTTAATAAAGCATTAACCCTTAATTATGATAAAAAAATAGACGGCTCTTTAAAGTGAAACCCCCGATAATCAATAAATAAAAACATCTAGGTGTACCAACCTGAACATGTATAGAATAGAGGTAGTATCGTTAACCCGTACCATACCTTAATGACTTTCAATTCAGACGTCTTTTTTTAATGGTTTTTAAGCTAATGCCAACGTACATTATCCCAACCCCCCCCCGTTCTTTTCTTACTCATAGTATCGATGATATAGATTATCTTGGTTTAGAGGACCAGAGGGTCAGTAATGAGAATAATAGTAATTCCGCACTGGCGGAAAGTACTGAAAACGTAGTTGAGTCTTTGGACAAGGAGAGAAATTTCGATGATGCAGTGTCAAATTGTTGATAACACAGATGCTGATATCCGCCAGATTTGGTCGGAAGAGAAAAATGGCCGAAGTACAAGTCGGAAACGAATGCGGAAAATTGTCCCGATGAAGGCAACACAGGTAGTCGTAAACTTAGTAAGTTTAAAGTTTCTAATAGCAGTTCGGAAAATAGAAGCAGCAGCAGCAGCAGTGAGTCGTCAAGTAGATCCAACTCGTAATCTTATGATAATGAAGAGAATTTTGATCACAAGGTCAATAATAATGAGAACCATGAAAAGGTTCCATTTCGTATTGTTAAGTACATTAAAAAATATTCAACGCAAGGAATTTCTAAAAAGAATAGACAAGATTTGTTAACTAGTTGGCCAGTGCCAACTTCAACTTTAAGGTCTAATTTAGGTTTTCAAAGGTAAAAAATGACATGGTAGATTAGAAAAGACCAAGCTTAAAACTCAGTTATGCAATTTACGTTGTGGGCTGTTCCTCTATGTTATCGACTGAGGCAGAGCGTTTGCAAAAATAAAATCAGGGCATGGACTCTAATGATATTATTCAGCTAGATCAGAGAGCTATAGTCCTAGCTAGTGCACATTTTACTTATAATTGAGACAGACGAAAGTAAGTTTTAGCTAAGACAATCCCAGATAATTTTACTTTCTGAAGAGAAATGTCAAAAGACAATAGCTAAGTCGAAAGATTTACTGCTTATAAAGAATGTTATTAAAGTTCTGGCTAAAGAAAACAAAAGATAAGGATCTGGAAGAAATGTTATATTTTAAAAGACATAACAAAAGAAGTAGCTATAAAAAACGTCAGTAGCAGAGGCCCACAAGAACCTGCAGTCTGTGGGCGACAGAAAAGGTCAACAGACGAAGATACCTCTACAGGGCCATCGAGACTTCAGGGGCAGCTTCAACAGGAATTGCTTCGAACAGAGCCAGACAATCAGGCAGGACAGACCATTCTCAAAGAAACCAGCTAATCGTTAGGTCAGGTAGGTTAATGAATAACAAAACCGAAAACTCAAGCAGAAGTTTCGTCTTCGTTTTTCTCCTGTACAGGAACTGGTTACTATGAGATAGGGCAAGTTTTTTATGGAAAATTGGCAAAAGATAACAAAAGAGTCTTGGGTTCTTCAATGTGTTCAGGGAATAGAATTAGATTTTTTATTAAAACCCATTCAATTAGAACCTCTCTCCGGGTACTCCGGCTTCCTCCCCAATAAAAACTGGACGCCATGAAATAGCTGAAAAATTGCTGAAAGTGGCGTTAAAACACCATTCAAACAAAAAACAAAATCAATTAGAATCTTCAAACCAAGCTATTTGCAATTTTAAAAAAGATCATATAGACAAAGAAGTCTTGAGCTTATTGGACAAAAGGGCAATAAAGCAATCAAATTTTACCCCAGACAGCAATATTTTTTGTCCCCAAAAAGGGGAGTAATAAATTTGAGACATTTTAAACAAGTTTTTAAGATACGAGAATTTAAAAATGGAAGGCATTCACATGCTAAAGGATTTTTCCTTTAAAAAGATTGGATAGTTTAGATAGATCTGACCCTGACAATAGAGAAACAAGATCGAAAATATCTCAAGTTTAAATGGAGGCAAAAGATAATGGCTTTCAGTTCTCTTCAGTTCAGAATTTCTGTAGCTCCCAAAGTTTTCACACGCATAAAGAAAGTCCCAATAGCCCTCTTACGAAGAATAGGAATTCGTCTTATCGTGAACTTAGACGATATCCTTTTATTGAAACAATCAAAGTTAAATATTCTTTCCGATCTTTTAACAGTTTTTGGAGTTCTATAGGGTTTATGTTTCGTAATAAATGCAAAAAGTCTGTCATCACAATCAATGGAATTTCTGTGTTACACCGTAAATTCACTTTCAATAACACTGTCTTTATCGAAAGAAAAGGTAGACAAAGTTTCAAAATAATTTTGAATCCGAAATCTCTAACATTCAGGGAAATGTCTCAGTTGGTCTGTCATTTAACATCAAATTACCAGACCCTATACATTATCGAAGCCTTCATGTTCTGAAAACAAAGGGCCCGAATCAGGGGGTCATTACGATCCCCAGAATCCATTAAATCATAGATATAAAACGAGCTAAATTGGCGGATTAAAAAAAACTATGAAGTTGGAATGGCAAGGCACCTGTTCGTCCAGAGCCATATTTACAATTCAGTCTGATGCAAGTCTGAAGTGCTAAAGGTGGGGGGGGGATAGCAAGACGCGAAAATAGATGTCTTTAGCTTATCAAACAATAGTCTCTTCATATCAATCAGAGCAAAAAGCGGCTATGTTAGCTGTCCAATTCATTTCTCAAAATTTAGAAAACAAACACATTCTTATTTACATGGACAACAGGTCTGCTATATGTTATCTGAATAAAATGGGAGGGTCGATTTCAAAAATGTTGAATTTTCTGGCCAATCAGTTTTGGGAACAGTGCCTGAAAAAAAAACAGTAGTCACAGCAGATTACATTCCCGGGCATAACAAGAAGACATTTCTGAGACACCAGCAATTGGAAGTTAAATTCCAAAAATGTTCAAGCGTACAATAAATCTATTAGGTCAGTGGAATATGGATCTGTTTCCGGACAGGTCAATTGCCATTAAAGGGTTACGCATTTCTCCCATTTTGTCCGATATGTTCTTGTCTGGTGAAAATTAGGGAGAAGGGTAGTCAGATAATCTTAATCACTTACGTATGGCAAGCTCAGCTTATTTTAGTAAGTTCTATATGGTTTTTTTCGAATAAAAATTTTACATAAATCTATGTATCTGTTTTTCAGTCTGGTTGAACAGTAAGACAATAGATAGATGGAAAATGGATCAAGATGTGTTTTGGACAAGACTTAGGTAACTTTTGACTCGAGCGCGAATAATGTGAGTTTAGTTATTATTGCGATCGTTTTCTCTATATAATTTTGTAATCCTCGTTTTAAATTGATCAGGTTGATTTTTTTAATTTTTAATCCGAATATTTAGGTGAAAGTACTTTGAGTTTTGTCATGAATATTTTCCCAATTTAATATGTATTGTAAACCTCGGCAAGGATTAGAAAGCAGGTTATTTGTAACATCTCGTTACTCTAGTTTTTTAGTCATGAAATCTGAAATTGTTATTATCTATTTTATTGAGTATTTGCGTAAATTTTATTATATAAGTTTGTATAATAATAATGACACGAAATTGATTTCGTTTTAAAATTATTAAGTTTTATTTATACGTCCATAAACTCGATATATGCATATAATTAAATACCGGATTCTGGAGCAGACTGATCGGATTGATCGCTGACGGTTACAAAGTTAATGACGGATTCATAAATTTGGACAGATGTATTCGTCAGCATTCAAAAATACGTTATCAACCAAAGGAATGCGTTTCGGGTACTAGTACTGTAAAATGAGCTATTGTGACACTGAAATGAACAAAATCATTTGCAATTTGTCACAAGATATTCGTTTCGTATCAATATTTTCAATAATGTCATTTTATTCCTGTTCTAAGACCCTCGGTGGCCGAGTGGTTAAGGTAGTTATTCAACTATTGATCATGTGGTCTGTCGACACTGAGGTTGCGGGTTCGAGTCTTGGTGAAGACAGAATGCAGTCGACTCTAATCTTAATTGGAAAGGATTGCCAATTTTTGTACTGAAAGTCTGGGGTTTTCTCCGGATACTCCGGCTTCCTCCCTCAATAAAAACTGAACTGCTTAATTGCTGAAACATTTCTGAAAGTGCGTTAAAGATTATTCCCCACATGGTTTTCTGAAAATAATTCAGAGGCATAAATGTTTTTCTACTCTTAAGCGGTTTATTGCACACCCAAAGTTGCATCGTTTGGTTACGTTTCTACAGTTTTGCAATTTGGTAGAAATACAGGTCGGTATCTCTGACAACAAAATGTGTTCTCCAGATCTGTAATTGAAGGAAGATACATAAAATTATTAATAGTCTGTTTCCAGTATAAAAACACATAGCAACCAATGAAATGTTAGTACCCTAGATTGGGCATCATGTTAACATCTGAGGCAGCTCTCTTTAATTGTTTTCCTGATAACTGTAGCGTCTAGGGTATTGAACAATGCGTTTGTATTACGGATAGGTTGATGGGCAGCACACTATTTACTGAAATAAATAGAAGCTATCAACTTGTAAAAAAAAATAAAAAAAACCATTACCCTCTTGATTTAAACCTCGATCAAATGTAATGAACGAAAGTGGTCCAAGTGAAACTTTTGAAAACTATCAAGTATGTATGCTGTAAAAGTATATGTAGTGAAAGTTGTTTAACAGTTTTAACAGTACGTTTATTTTTCAAAACGAGAAACTATAGTTGCAGAAACGTCTTACAGATCAAATTTTCTTTTTTTCTCTAAAAGTATCCATGTTGAAATTTGAGTAGTTATTTCATATTATATGAAAAAAATCGATCAAGTACAGAAATGGCCGGATTTTGTTAAAACTTAACTAAGTCGGTTAACAGGAAGTAGGTGAGGGACAGACCTAAATTGAATCCCATAAACATTCAACAAATTACGATTCTAACTTTTTATTCCTTTTCTTGTATATACATGTACGATGTCCTTGAAAACAACTTGACATCCGCCATCCATGAAAGCATGACAGTTTCGAATATTAATCTGCTTTCAAATTTAATTTGACTGAAATACCGTTCAAAGACTATATTTTGGAATAAAATTACCCTTTATCCTTTTTTCTTAGGTAGCAAGGAATCAAGTAAATCTCTGTAATATTGCCTTACTGTTTTGTAAATGGTGCGACTTGCATGCCTTTTATGTGGTCTCCAATAGACACCAAATTTATCATGATGTTTAGGACATATAGGGATGAAATTGCGGATTGATCAATGAATCATTCTCTACTGTGTTCTTCCTGGATTTGTGTACGAGTGACGTCAGTTCTCCCCCAATCAGTCCGTTTTACTGCCTTGCGTCGAATCGTGGCCGATTTGTATAGCTGAAACATGTGCAGTCAATCGTGTAGGTCCAATTGTGTCAAACTTGCCTAACCATTACTGTCAAATTTGCTTTCCAAGTTTATTAGTTTGATGTTTGAATAATAGCTATGTTATGGTACTTTTTCCAAGTCATATTTACATTAATTTTATTAAGCCGAAATTGTGTAAAGGTCAACTGCTTGCCCTACAGGAGTTTACGTTAGTTCTAATGTAAGAAGTTGATGATCGGATGGGTCAGTTAAATGTCCTCTAGTGTGTTTGTGTCGAAATTCCTATCACTATTGTGTATAACTGTTCAAAATACTTTGCAAAACCTTTATCAAAAGCTTTTGGCATATTGTAACTTTTAAAATTATCTACTATAATTTTTCGAAGATATTACACTATTTGGCATTGCTTATGCCTTCAACGTTCAGATGTTTATTTACTCCTGGTTTGCCTGATTTTGAATTTTTCTAAAAGCACTTTTGGCTTTTTGTAATTTTAATATGATCAAAGGTGCATGTCTATGGGTCTATGTTCTGTCAACCACATTTTTCTTGTTTCCTTTTCGTCCTTAAGTGCTTGTTTTAAGTTTTGGTCCCAATACGTTTTCGTATGTTTGTTGTAGTATAGAACAGAAATGACAGATTTAGCAGCATAAGAAGAGTTGAGTGCAGTAAATCAACAGCGGAATTTTCAGAAAATAGATTAGTGTGAAAGACGAAGCAGATTAGCATGAATGGCTCGGAACAGGAGATAAGGTTTAATGTCACAATGCAATTTTTTATGCAATATTGAAGAAACAAACAATTTGAAGGTGAAATGATGTAGAGCTAAAAGAGCTCTCTTCAACAATTTTATACAGGTCTATTTGTTCGACTACTGATTCATGTACAAACAAATAATTAAATATTGTGCATTTAAATTGGAATCTGTTATTGGGACCTTTAAAAGGTATAATAGTAAAATCAGTATAGAAACAATACTTTTGAACAATGTCTTAAGTTGAATTGATGTGTATCTGTTTGCGTGTATTAAAGTTCTACACAAAAAGTATTATGAGCTTGTCTATGAGAAAATCATACTGAAATAAAAAAAATGTGTCCAGGAACAACATTTTAATAAGTTAAATTGCTAAACTTATTACTATAACACCAAAAAATAATATAAAAACAGTGCTGTTTTTGCAAAAAAACAGTACAAATGTCATTATGCACGATTCTTTGAGCGTCACAGTACACATGACGTGATATCTTGTTTAGGCCTTGAGAATTTCGATCTTTTATATTTATCATTATGGCACAGATAACATCTACTGAGTGTTTCTTCGCATGAAGCCTTCAACAGCACTCTCTATTTCCGATAGTAGGACACGCCGGTTCTATGCTACACGTGTAGTTAAATCTGCAGACTTTTACAAACGCCTTTTCCAGTTGTTAGGGACAGTAGTGACATTTTACTTGCTAGTTCGTTAGAAGGACAAGGTGTATATCGTGCATAATCTACCAAATTTTGACAATAAATTTTATCTTGTTTGTGTTATGCATACTCAGTTATAAAATTATTCCATGACAATATGCAGTACTTTGTGTCGCGACTTGTTTTGCCTATGTCCTTGATATTTACTACATGTCTGGGTATTAAAATCAAATCTTCGGTAATTTTCAAATGTTCTGTGCACTAAAATAATTTGAATTGATAATAAACATTCCATTAACAATCAATAATAAATGAAGTCTAAATTGGATTTAAAGGTTGTGGTTACTAATAAATAAAAGAGTCTGGGTACACGGTTTTACATGCATATGCCGCTGAAGATTTATTACCTTTTTGGAATTTTTGTCCCTGTAGCAGCTAATTAAACCGGTCTAAATCAGCAGCTGGTTCATTTGACTGATTTGAAAAGGCATTTTTTTCTTAAACAAAATACCACTTGTCATGTTCTTATTTCTTTTTTTCTGTTTTTGAACCTGATCTTTGACTAAAGATAAAGTTTCAAGATTTCATTTGCTGCTTTGAAATAAAGAAAGAAGCAGTGTTATAAAATAAAAAAAGTTAATAGAATTTACTATTAAGACGAGCGTTTCGTCAAATCAAGACTCATGAGTGGCGCTCAAACTCAAACCCAAACAATATTAAAAATCATAACGATGCTATAGAGCCTTTATAACTCCAAATTACAAAACTGTATTTCAAATCCGGCTAAAGCTATCTATACCTTGAAAATAAAAAAAATCTTAGAATGAAAATAATATAACTGTATCAATCTTCCTCACCAAAATTTTGTCGGGTTGTTTCTAGTGTAAATTTTACATCTGACTGAAACAAAGATAATGACTAACATTTCAGTGTCATCTTTTTTCAGTCATATGGCAAGTACAATTTATACCATATTTTTGCATAAACTTCAGTCGTTATCTTCACACCTTATTTTGTTTACATGTAGAAACAAAACCGAAATTCTATATTCAGGACAATAGGTCTTTATTCTATTAGTACATATGAAGTTGCTGTTTCATGATGCTGATATTCGTCTGTTTCAAGGTTTAGTTCAGATATAAATTATGAAACGTTACAGCTATGTATATAATAGAATAAGTGACTACTAAATGAGTACCAGCTAAAGATATTGGGTGTGATTTTAGCCTTCTGTCTCCAATTTGTATGTGCCTGATCTTAAGCAACTGAGTACAATTGTTTTCCAGATATTAAAGCAACATTGTAAAAAATGACATTTTGATGGTGTCAATAAATTTGCTGTTAGGTACGGTGTCAGTCGAATAATTGTGTCTATCAAAAGCATTAAACATATATGAAAGTTTCTGTAAACAAACATATTCATGCCTCAAATTCCAATCTGTACTTCTTATAGCAATGTCCAATCCGGAATACGACATAAAATACATAAACTCTAAATGTAAAAAGGAATCGCGAAATAAACATATTTCATTGACATTATATTCTGAGAATCGATAAAGAACGATAATCACACACATATTCATTATTTTGACCAAATGTATTATATTTCTTCAAATGAACACCTCAAATGCCAATTGTATCAGAAATTATTTCAAAAGGTTGTTCTTTAAAGGAACATATCTGATGCTGAATTTGAACCACATAATTCAGTATACCTAATGTCATAAAACTGCTTTCTAACAATTCGTAATACGTGTAAATTATAAGACTAAAAATTACAGAAATAACTTAAAGACTTGCTTTAAAGAGATATTTAAAAGCCAATATTCTTTGACACTTGCATTAAACAATATTTTAATTAACGAGATATTTTGTTGTTTTCAAAATCTAATCATCTGGATATGGCAAAAGCTAACCCCAAACTCGTATTAGTTTTAAGTTTTATAACATTATCATATCTTATACCATCCTTAACAATAACATGATTTGCGAATATTCTAATTTGAAACTTTTCATACAAATATTTAATAAATCAAAACTGCATTAGCCGTTTCAAGGACATCAATAGAAGTAAATTCAGACTTCTCCGTTTCTGTTTTTGGAATACACAAAAAAAAGCTTTGACTCTTTGTTAAATTTTTTTTTTGAAAAAAAATCCCATGATTCACTTTCATTTGTGTTTTTTGCAAATCTGAAAATGTCAAAAGTGAAAATTTGTTGTATATCAACTGTTTTGGAACACCAACTTTATCTACAGGGCAATGTTCTCTAATTAAAAATTGGGGCTAGCTTTCTATCTAATAAAGACAAGACAAGAAAACTTTATTGATTAACCTCAGACACAAATGGTGTATAAGAGGACAAATTACATAAATATACAGAAATACAATAGTACACAAATACACATTTTCAAAATATTAGTAAAAAATACTCCTAGCAGGTTTATAGCAAGATTTCTTAGGAATGATGTCAAGTTTCTGTACGGTTCGGTATGACAATTAACCAGTAGTCCGATTAATTTGTGTTTTTGTTGGTTGTTAATAAAATAAAGGGGGAAACGTTTTCTGCGCATATTTAATATTTCTGCATTTTGACATATAAAAATATAATGGAATTCATCGCCAATAACTTTCCTACAGAGATGACATACTCTCTATTTTCTGGGATCCCGGTCCATCTACATGTTTCTACTGGTAATTTTAAGTTGGAACATCTTCATTTTGCAATTTGGTAAATATTGCACTTGTTAAGCCTTATCAAATATGGTTCTAACTTAAATTCTTTTTTGAATTCAAAGTAAAATTCACTTCTGGATGATATGTTAGAATTAAAAAACCATGATTGCATAAAATGGTCCTTAAGACGTTGGAATACAAGATTTTTAAGCAATGTTCTATTAACTAGAATTTGATCATTCCAGATAAAACTCAGACCAACATCATCCATGATAGATTTAGTAAATGATATCCAATTGAACCTATCTGGATGTGTAGGGTACATAGAAAAAATTGTTGTATACATGATAGAAGTCAATTTAGTTCTAACTTGCAGAAGACTATTCCAGTACAGAATAAGTCTTCTCTGTATTAATATTTCCATTGGTAATCTACCTAGTTCATCATAAATCATGTAGTTTGGTGTACTACTTCTAACCTTTAGTATTCGTTTACAGAATTGTCAATGGACTTTTTCTATATTATCTATATTTTCGAAGCCCCACACTTCAGAGACATACATTAAGATTGGACCAACTAATGTGTCAAATAGTTTTAGTTGTAGGTCAATAGGAATGGCGATGTTTGTTATTTTCTTGTCGAGGGCAAATAAAGCCTTTTGAGCATGTTCAGTCAGCTTCTTTCTTGCTTGACTAAAACTGCCATTAAAATTGAACGCCTAAATAAATATAGGAATATACAATGTTTATCTCTTCACCGTAAATTTTAAGGGCGTTTCGTGTTCCATATTTTCTTTTACACATTGTTTGTTTTGTTTGAATGGTGTTTTTACGCCACTTTCAGCAATTTTTCAGCTATTTCATGGCGTCCAGTTTTTATTGGGGGAGGAAGCCGGAGTACCCGGCTAGAACCCCCGACCTGCGGTAGGAAAACTGGCAATCCTTGTCAATTAAGATTGGAGTCGAGTACACCCTGCCTGCAGTGAGAATCGAACCCGCAATCTCAGTGTTGACAGACCACGTGATCAATGGTAGACGAACTACCTAGACCACTCGGCCACCGAGGCCCCTTCTTTTACAGAAAACTACAACTTTAGTTTTACTTATATTAACTTCTTATCGCCAATGTTTACAATACGTTTCAAAAACATTCAGAGAATTTTGTAATCCGTCTGCTGTTTCTGACAGAAGTGCTGCATCATCAGCATATAATATAATAAACAACTTTTAAAAAAATGTAATTCATCTTGACAAAATATTTGATATTTTCTCCAGGGGCTTTATATTGTTTTCAGTAAAAAAAGTCTTCCAGATCATTTAAGAACAAGGAGAATAAAAAGGGGGAAAGGTTTTCTCCTTGTTTGACACCAGCATATGATATAAAAAAAGGTCAGAACATTCAGTACGAGTCGTACACAGGTTTCAATATTCTGATACATGTTAAACATAACTCTAAATATTTTGCCATTTATGTTTGATTTTATCAATTTTTGCCACAACCCAGTTCTCCATACAGAACTCTAAATATTTTGCCATTTATGTTTGATTTTATCAATTTTTGCCACAACCCAGTTCTCCATTCAGTATCAAAAGCGCTTTTGAAATCAATAAAAGTGCAGAACAATTTTTTACCCAAAGAAAAATAAATGTTTATTAATGAGTGAAGTACAAAAATATTATTTATTGTGTAATACCCTTAACGAAAACCTGCTTGAGCGTTAGAAATTAGATTAATCTGTTCCGAAAAATTATTAAGTCTGTTATTGATTACAGCTGAAAATGTTTTGCTAAAACATGAATTTAATGTTATTCCACGATACATGCAGAGGTCATTTTTAAAACCCTTATTCTTATATATAGCTACCATAATCACATTTAACCATTCATCTGGTATTATTTCTGTGTCTAAGATAATATTAAATAGTTTAACATAATTTGGCATCATATCCTCAAGTGTATTATTGATGTATTCATTCAAAAAATTATCCGTTCCAAAAGCTTGCCCATTTTTCAAATTGAAAACTACTTTTCGAATTTCGATTTCAGATATCGGGCTATTCAATAGATTTTCGGTTTCTTCGTTTATATTTTCAGTATCAATGTTGAAAACTTCATCGTTTTCTGACTGATTGGCTTCATTAATTTCTTTAAAATGTTGATATAGTGTTTGAAGGGATATTTCTGAACTGTCATGTTTTGTCTTATTTATCTTATTTAGAAAAATTATGCTTGATTAAAATGAAATTTTACACTCTACTAGCACTTTTCATGCGTAGTCTATTCTCTATTAGCTTTTTTATAAAACTATATCTCTTTCTTGCTTTGTTAAATTTTTTTCTCGATTTAGCGCATTGTCTGTTGGGTTCGAATGGTTTACGGTTTTGAATTTGACCAAAAGAATCGGTAGCTGCGTTAACAAAATTTTTCCCAGTATCATCAACAATAGTGTTTAGTTCGACCCGTGATATATTTCCCTCAATAGATAATGCCCCAAGTTTAAACATAATATTTGCAAGAATTCTGGCAGATGTCCCCTACTATCGCTATTCGGCGTTCTAAATCTATGCACTTTTCCAAATTCAAGATGATGAGTAATACCCAGCTCATTACGGATGAATCAACGTAGTAATTCACTATCCTCATCCCTCACACGGTTCAGTCCTGTGAATATTAAGTTGTTTTTCATCGATCAAAACTTGAGATCGAGTACTGCATCTTTAAGCTTTGTTATTTCATCGGACTGCTCTATTGACTAAAATTTTGTTCTCGAGACTGACCAGTTCTCTAACCGGCATATTCTGGCATCATGCTGAAGTATGTTGGCAGTGTTATGGCTTTCAGCGCGTTTTAATTGCTTTTCCTCAGCTCCATATTGTTTTTAAATTTTAAAAAGACCATTGCCTTAATACTTTTTTAAATACTTGTTACTACATTAAGTATCATTTTAAGAATAGGGTTTGTGGCGCTGTCATCAGTGGCCTCCACTATCTTAAAGTAAATTAATGCATTTTGATAATTAATCCGCGCTACTTTTTAATACGTGTACTAGAATTTTGTACATTTTAACCAAGGTTCTGATTGGGCGATGCACAACTGTATATATTGTGGTACAATGATATCCACTTCTGTCACTGCCAGTACCTAGCACAGAATAAGCTTGATTTTTTAAGTATGTCAAAATAGAAAATTTCAAATAAGTATATGAGGTACCTCTTTCGTTGCCTTTGCTTAGTTATAAAGCGTTTAAAAGGTCTAATTACATACTACACCTAGCCTAGCATTAGAAATGTGAATAATAAATTTGAAAATTTATCAGCTACTATAACAAATGAAGAGAAGATATATATTGTGAATTTTGTAGATTAAATGTACATTTGGATATGTAACCTTGGAGGGTGTTACATAGAAGTGCTAATGGAGGTTGCATATAATGTGATCCCATTAAAAATTATTCTTAAAGTTGTTGTGGAAAGCCTAATATGTTCAGATCTGGAATTTTTCTTTGTCTGGTGTGGACAATCTAACCAAAATGACCCTTTCTTCTGAAAAAAATCAATATTATTGGATAAAAATAGACGATACTATTTTCTACAAATTGTTTTTTTTAGTTTGATATTGTTTGTCAACTATTTGCTTTCAACCAATTGATGAATGAAACAATGTCAGACAATTGTGTGTATATCATACGACTGAACTGCTTTTTTCTTCTGATGAATACAATAAAAGTGCATTTCTAAGTTTAGCATTATAAAATCCAATGTGGACTATGAAAAAATCTGACCTTAATTTTTTAAGCTGTAAGTCAGTTTGCTTCTGCAGATTTCTATATATCTTTAAACTATTGCAGAAAAGAATTCACCACAAACTCGACAATATATTAAAAGCGAAAAAATCTAAATTGCGTATAGTTATACATTCAAATTCTGGACATACTTTCATACAAATATTTATCAGTTTGACATTCCTTTTCGTCACTACTGTACAGTAAGAATTCAGGACCTAACAAAACAACAGCAATCTTAATCAACAGTTGAGTTTTGTTTTTACAACAATCTGACAGCAGCACATTTGTCTTTTCAACAACAGTGTTAAACGTTTTTGTCATGTAGAACACATAATATATGCACGTTAATAGTAATAAATATAATAATGACCATCAAAACTGTCGTCTAAATGGAAAAACGTTTAAAATTATGCCAAAAACACTTAAAAATTTGTATTTCAATTGTTACTTTCCTATCATTTTGTGTGGAACAATTATAAATGAGGGATTAACCATTTTTATATGCACTGCCCTTTTGATCTTTGTGGCTTTTGTTTAAAATTGATATTTTATGTTGTTTACAACATTTACATTGACGGATTTCTAACTAGATCAACATTAAGTGCAACTTCTTGAGCATGCTTTGTAAACCAGAATTCATTAAAAAAAATAACAATCGTCTTAATAAATATGTTTCAATAAGTACCTTAACATGTATTTAAAAAAAACAATGAAGCGTTAAGAAAAATTTAAGAGTGCTAAAAACACAGTAAATCGTATCTGGGACCATATAGTGAGGGTTCAAAAATTTAAAGAAAATTAAACGAAACTAACCTTGGTTAATTCAATGTTTGATTAGGATTCTATGAGTCAAAATCGCTAAAGATATTAAATGCAACCCAGCATTTGAACCAGAAATAAAAGTTCTACTTTTAATTACATGTAGTATATATATAAAGTGATGGTTGATCATACGCAGCACAACCTTATTTCATCCTTTCATTACTCCATGTCCCCAAGGCAACTCTCGTTTAATTTTTTTTCTTGTTATGATGAAAATAAGCGACGAAATACCAAAACATCAAATCTCGAAGACCAAAAACACTAACACAGCCATGGGACAAACAACAACGTCATATGAAGAATACTGAAGAAGGCCATTAGCTGGTCCAACTTTGTCTATAATTTTGATAGAAACGTCATGTTTGTCCGATACTTACTGTATTAGGTGTGCTTGTTAGTAGCTATCTTTAGACTCTTTATATAAATATTTTGAACTACCTGTATTGTTTTATACACGATCTCAATGGACTTGCATTATTCCAATCATTTCACATAAACAAATAATGGTTTGAAAACGGTCGAACAAATACCCGAAAAGCAACTAAACAAAAGAGTGTCAATTTAGCGTGTCTGGATTTAAGAGGAAGGCAGTTTATTTTTTATTTTTCAATGTCAGATTACTACCTGAAATTACGTAACTGAATCACGATTTGGCACTGTTGTACTTGCGAATGTGATAAAATAACATTGACACCATAGAAATAATGGTCAGATAAACGTGACTAATCAATCTCAAGGTCGTGCTGTTAAAATCGCAAAACATTGGCATCCAAAAGAGCGAGGAGGTTAATTTCATCATAAGTTTGATCCATTTCCCATATTAACTTCCTTTAAACAAGCAGTAAATTAGAAACTTGCTTCGAAACAATTTCATATGGAATCTAAGAGGTGAAGGTTTTGACACTTATAACTGCATGTGAATACCTTTACTAGTCATTTTGTTCTGCCTTCTATCACGTTTTTGTTATACTGCTACATTACTATTACGCCAATTTAATACCGATGCAATTTTCTAACGTAATTGATGTAATACAGACCTCACGACTCTTTCAGATTCTGCCTCTGGGGAATACGAATGTCTGCCTTTCTGACAACATTAGTAGAACATTTCCAGAAGGTATTATATTGTCTGTAACAATGTGCTGATTGGCGTGGGAGTGAAATGTGTGAATGCTCGGCGTAATAATAGGCGAGGGGATAATTTACTTGTCTGTTTGTTTTACCTTTTAGCTTAATTATCTAATTGCATAAATGATCGCTTGTCAGGGTAATTGTATAGCCTTTTACCATAAATCATAGTTTACCGAATTAAATATGTGCTTATAAAAATATCGAAACCTTCAAAATGATTGTTAAGCTTTTTTTTTTTAAGAATGAACGATGAATATAAATGTCATTTTCTGTTTCGATAATATTACAATAAATTTAATGTTTTTATGACAATAATTTTTTTAATAGTTCTTCAGCAGACAATTTTCATAGTTCTTTAGAAAAACAATTTTCCGCCCTTGCGCATATACCCCATGCCTTTCCAATGACATCCTAAATTTTTCCTTTGGTCCATCTTTCCCAATATGATTATGTACTTGTTCTCGTTCTAAATATAGCTGAAATAGTGCTCGTTGGGCGTAAATTTAACTGAATTTAAACAAGTTACTGGAAATTTTAGCCAATAATCGCAATGCTATTTTGTTTTATTTTGTGCATCAAATAAACGATCTAGGTACTAAAAGAACATGTTGCCTTCTTAACTCTAACAAATCCTATGTGTATATCTTCTTTTACATTCCACCGGAAGTCGTTCATGCATTCGTGCACATGTCTCTTGCGTTTTTCAGCACTGGTTTACTTCGGAAATAAAAGCTAACAGTAGATAATCTTGGGTAAAAAAACTAGACATCACAGCACAATGCTGTTATAAATCTATTTTCTTATTTAAGAATAAAGTGGACTAGTTTATATGTGGAATGAGTTCTGTGTAAACAATTTCCATGATGTTCAGTAAATTCTTTGCTGTCGTTTAAATAGTTTAAAATTTAATAAATTAAATTGATTGATAAATTTTAATTTTATTGTGTGACGACGGGAACGATACAAATTTCAGTCTATTAGGACGAGAACAAGCTTACAATAATTAAGTACGTATTAAATATGTGAATAGGAGGGAAACTTTGCGTTGGGTGTTATATGGTTAGCTGGTCACAATCCTAGATTATAAATAAAAGGTAACTTTCACGTGCGTTAGTGTTTATACAGTCGCGTTTTAATCGCCAATGAAAAACATCTTGGCTTAATTTTATTGTATATAACATCAATAGATGCAAGTCACAATTTTAACTAGCATATTGAGAATTTTAAGAAATGAAATTTACCATGAACTTGATGGACAACGTCAACAGTCAACAGGGGACCCCGGTGGTCGATTGGTTAAGGTACTACGTCTACTATTGATCACGTAGTGTGTCAACGCTGAGATTGTGGACTCGAGTCTCACTGCGTGCAGGGTGCGCTCGACTACAATTTTAATTGACAAGAGCTTCTAATTTTCCTACCGAAGGTTGGGGGTTTTCTCCGTGTACTAAGGCTTCCTTTTCTAATAAAAACTGGACGCTATGATATACCTTCAAAATTGCTGAAAGTAGCGTAAAACATCATTAAAACAAACAATCAGCACAAGACATAAAGACGACAGATGACATACCAGCGACATAAATACAATTAAAATGGGATACGTTTAATTGGGTTTACGCCACCTTCACTAATTTTGAAGTTATATTGAGGCGTTTATTTTGTATTTGAGAAGGAGGCATAAATACCGTCGGGGTAACCCGGACCGTCGGCTAAAAAACAAATCTTTGTCAATTAAAGTTATGTGTTCTGAATTCACAACATAATTGTTGATACTTTGGTGGTCGATAGCAGATAAATAACTAACTAAATAATTCAGGCATTGTGACCACTGTGTGACGTATAATACCACCGAAATAAGGCAACAAAATGTGTCGTATCACTGACTTTAACAAAACGGGGCGTATCATCTTCATTAGACAACGAAGTAGCATATCAGCGAAATAAAATTATTAAGTGCCATGCATATACTAGTGATAAATACATAGATTGATCACAAGTTTACATCCAATAAATTAACGCAAGGATGGACCAACGGTAACACAATGTTGACTGCCATTGAAAAGAATGTAGTACTGGTAAAAGGGAGGGGTGGGGAAAGAACACTTTTATGTAGCTTCAATGAGATTACTTTTTCAAATTTTACAAAAGTGGTCCTTATCGTACAACAAGCGTTGCGCTCTCCAAACACGTCCACAGCTAGGCTTTTAGTATTTTGACCTTAACAACCCCAGCCCACGAGATGACGTCTGGGTCGAGCACTGGAAGCACTCCAAGCAGAAGAATATTTTTTATAAATCCATATAAGTATTTTGTCGAATTGATTTTATTTTGATTGGAGTCTTGTTACTGTTTGAAAAAAAACATTGTTTTTGGTCTGGTAAAATTAAAATTCTAATATGAAGTGATTCGAACAGGGTAAAAAACGATTAACATATGTATATAAGCAACACACGTTATAATCGATCAACAATTTCATTACGATGTCATAGCAAGATTTTTCCATATATTTCAACGACGTCACAATCAACTTTGTGCTAGAACAGCCAGTTTATGTTGGAAATGGTGTTGGGTAATAGGCACGTAAATATCCTAAATGTACCGAAATTATTATATTAGAAGCGAAATAATTCACAGAGGTAATGGTGTATCATTGTTTAACCGTTGGATGGCCATTCATGTCGTCGCTCAGGATAGAATAATGCGACACGAATGGCCATGGGTACATGTAGGTAATAAAATTAAACCGGCAACCTTTATGAATTATTTCTTGTATATCTATTGCTTTCAAATCCCTATGTACATTTTCGGAAATAGGGGTGGGAGAGAATTTATAGAAACGAGAAAGCTCTGCCCGAACAAGAAATATCACCTCTTTTCAACACTAATATTTGCTTATATAAACATTATTTTAAAAATTAAATTATAGTCCTGATGAAGCGCAAACCCTAACCGAGAATTGATATTAAAAAAAATAGCGTATTTAATATCAGATTTCATTTAAAACGTAAATAAGTGTAATCATTTTAATCTTTGTACTGTCGTTCTGTATATTAAATGTCAAGATATAAAACTTTACGTTAATTGGGTCATTTGTCAGATCTAAGTTATCCCTCTTTAAATGTCAAAATACTTATTGAAGTAATCGGAGAGGAAGATAGTCCACAAAAATAAGAAGATTCAAACTGTCATTTAAACTAGCAACCTACTAGAAATAAAATCTAGTACAATATAATACAATATAATACTCGAAAGTTCATTAAAACGAGGACTAAATGTGAAATAAAAATTCCAAACAATTGACATTTGGCATATTACGAGTGTGACATCAAGCAAATAAAATAAGTTATAGTTTTTGAGATCATAGCATTTTAAGAGTTTTACTATATGCTATGACCATTACTAAGTTACTTTTTGGGACACTTACATTCAGCACAGATTTCCATATGGCACCAATTCTGTGAACAAGATTACAATCAGAGAACAAGCACTGATCACAAGTTTGTTGCTAACGGAGACACAAACAAGCAGAGTGTGTCGAAATATTTAATTGTTCTGTTTAAAGCTAAAATGAAACAATCACAAAAGATGGAAAATAATTTAGTCGTATTTAAACAAATTTGTCAACAGTTAACTATAGAGATAAGGATTCATTGTATGACAGCCTTACATTGGCAGCATCAGTTCATAAGATAGGTTCTGAAAGTACTCTTAAAATATCGGCTTCTGGAAAAGTACATGACAACTGGTCTTTATTCATGTTTCCTTCGAAGTATATAGACAGGGTGTCCTTTGTTTTAAAACTTCGCATTACTAAGGTTGTACATGTCAGCACATGTTTTACAGAATGCAACATTGAAAGCTTCAGTCTGATACATGTGCAGCTTGTCAATTCAAAATATTACTAATAGACGTAAAAGGTACTCGGCAAATATCGATTACAACGTCGTGAGAAAGCTTTATTATAACACTTCAGACACAAATCATGAATGAAGGGATGGGAAAGCAGAGTTGATTTTAATGATATAATTTAATGTGTGCACTCTGAGTCCATTCATATTTTATGACGAAAAGATTATACGAGGTCAAAGCTAACTGATTCTGAGGTTTATTCCAGTACTTAAGTTGTTTATATTAATGCGTTTAAGGCGTGACAATACTTATATTCGTTTTCCTTTCTTAATCAACTTTGTTTTCCAGATCACGATATTTGCAACTGTCAATGAATTAGGTAGTATATCTACCAGGAAGAAGAATACTTTCAGTTTTAACACTTCTAGGAACGGCACTTTTAAAAACATTATTTGACAATAAATTTTAAAATATTGCTACAAATGGTAACTTTAATGTTCTTTACTGTTCTTTCTTTTACAGATAATAAACTGGAAACATTTCTTTTATTTCAAATAAGTTCATCTATAACACATCCATTATATTTAAGAAACGTCCTTAAATTCAGGGAAAAGCATTATTATTTTTATAAAGCGCAGTAACTTAACAGCTGTTTCATGTATAAATGTTCATTATTTGCAAAAATTGCGAATACAGTCAGACATTCATGACATTAGAGATTAAAAGACAAAGATAGTTAACCGAAACAATTCCTGCATAGAATGGTGTTCACTTATAGCTGGAATCAATATGCTTTGTGTCAGTATTATTCGAATTTCACTTAATATTGCAATACGTGATTTCATCTATGTGTTTTCAATATACTTTCTCAGAATAATTGAAATACTTTTTATAGATGTTCTGGTTATTAATTACAAAGCTCATCCTTCTTCCTTATGCAGTTGTTCCATTTATTTGTAAATCAAAAAAATATTAAAACGACCAAAAGACATAAAATTAAAATAACAAAATTAGAGCAAGTGAGTTTTAGTATACAACATTTACAGACACATCAACTTTTCACACTTGTAACACTACAGAATCAAATACACATTCTGATCGAATGTTTCTTAATATGATCTTCCAAACATTACATAAAACTTGTAAAATATTTCGTGCTCATGCACAAAATAATGTGAACAGGAGTATTAGGTGAACCGGAAAATTAAACCTTTTGTAGCGGCTACAACGAGCCTACTCTCCAAACACGTCACCCACTACTATCACTTTATGCATTTAAAAAAGAATACCTGTTTAAGTGACCTTGCAATTTAACCTCTAAACAACTTTAATAATCAGTTTTTTAAAATTTACAAACTTGGAATATAAACTATTTAATTATCGGATAAAATACGAAAGTTCAAATTGTAGGACATTATGACCTTAATCTGACCTTATTTATATATAAACTGAATCTAAATCTATTTCACAATATAAACTAATAAAAGAAAAACCAATAAAATATTTTGTAAATCAAAGTCATAAAATAGGATGTTCAGATACGTTAATTACGTTGACCACTGACCTTTTGATATTTACATATATTATGCATCAAAATGTAAGCATTTATTAAGACGAACCACTTCGATCATATACATAGAAAATATAAGTAAATCCAAAACAAAGGAATTCATCTTGATCTGTAACATTGTGATCTTGACCACGATGAAGGTTAATAATTATCAACTGAAGATCTTATGTCAATTTCTGTAATTGAGATATAGCTACTTATAATACATACCAATAATTGGATGTTGACCTTGAACTTTTGATCTTATCTGTTTTCAGGTCAAAGGTCATAAGACTTAACTATGAATAATTAATGAGTTATGAATGGAAATTTACTCAACGTTTGTAATGAAAGATAACTCCTATAAGATGTGTAAAATCCTTTCCCTTCAGCGGTGACAAGACAATGTCAAAATCTTAAACGTCACCTTAACCTTTGACCTTGGTGTCGATTTTCAAAAATGTATTATTATAGAACAATTTAAACCATAAATTATGGGACACCTTGAACCTTAAATATAGGACTATTCGGACCGTATATTATTAATACGGTACGACTTCGAGTTGTCAGACATTCGAACCCGCAGCCTCAGTGTTGATGGACATGTGATCCATTGTAGGCTAAGTATTTTAACTACTCGAACGCTTATGTCCCTATTCTAACGAATATATATCTTTTATAAGCATGGCCTATATAAAATTAATTAATCATATTAAAATAGTTTTCTACTTCTGTATTTTAAACCTAATATCTAAATATATAGGTTTCTTTTCAATGTATCGCAGATTACGGTTTTAGATGGTCTAGTTCAAGTTTACAGTGTATGTAAACGTCGTCGCAGAAATAGTGAAAATGAACTATGCACGTGATAATTGCACTAATTTGCCACAAACCACAATATTGCGTCTTTAACTTAGACAGGATGACAAATTTAAATATCTTTTACACTTAAAAAAAATAAATTACCACGCCTCCTTTTAAAATAACTTAAACCACATAATATAATAATATCTTCATAATTTATCTTTTATTAAATTGATTAAAAATGGTATTGAGTTTACAACTGGACCTAATTTTAAGACCTATTATAATTAATCTTCTCAAAACAGAATTCTTACACAATAAAAAAGTATGGACCGAATTTTATATATATTTTTGCATTTGTCATTTGTATATCGAATTCCTACAACTGCTTAGTCATCCTTCAATCGAGCACAACACAATTTTTTTACATATTTATTTCGATGTCCCGCCTCTTTTTCTGTTGATTTGTTTATTAGCTTATTCTCTTCCTCACTATGGCTTCAATTTTAATGAACTTTAAGCATGTATTTAGTTTAAGACATTCTATAGTTTTACATATATCGAAAACTCATAAACAATTTTGAAGTTGGAGGATGTACATTTGGGATATAATTGACTAAATAAAATTTACAGATTAATATTGTTTGTTATATCTTGTTATATGTTTTGTCCGCTAAGCGTATACCAACACAAAATTTAATCACTTAGTAGCGTAAAAAATGCAAGTTCCGTAAAAGATGCAAGATCACATATGCAAAATCACATGTGCAAAATCACATATCGCTTCTGGTGTAAAAAATGCAAGTTTAATAACTTCCGGTTCGCTGTGGCATTCGAAAAAACCTTTAATAATTTGTATATTTAAGGTGTAATAACTAAAGGGCTAATGAATGTTATCAATTTATGATACAAGAGATGACGATAAATAATTTAACACAGTGAATTCGTTGAATATCTCAACTTCGTTGATTTCACAGTTCGTGGACGGCGTTGATATGATACATAAACGATAATTTGATTTTATATTTAAAATGCTATTGATTTTTTTGTGAGAAACCATTTATTGTCGTTTATTTTAAATATAAGAAACCTTTTCTTTCAATATTTTTGCTCACAGTTTCTAATAATTGTTAAAGGATTACATAAATCTTATAATTTCATATATACAGTATATATTTCCAAGTGAACTGTTTTAAACATTTTTACTAATGAAAAAAATGCAATTCAATGTAATATTCAAAATTCTTTTTGTAAACTTTAAAAATTTGGAACCTGCATAACAGAAACATTCAATATATTTTTTTCAGGCTGGTCTGCAATAAAAATTTTCATATTTTATGGCTGTCTTGAACTAATTTTTGATATAAATTTGCAATCAAAACTTAAGTTCTTTTACTTATCTTGAATAAAAATCTTTAGTTATATTTGCTAGTACTATATAGAGTAAGTGATTTATGTTTTGTATAGTTTTATGAAATATTACTGAATATAGGTAAAAACTTGCATTTTTTACAGCTGTCTAGAACTAATTTCTGATATAAATTGGAAGAGTTTGCAATAAAAACTCAACTTCTGTTACTTATCTTGAATACAAATCTTTAGTTATATTTTCTAGTACTATATAGAGTAGGTAATTTATATTTTTATTTAGTTTTATGAAACTTGGTTTAAAATATAGGTAAAAAACTTGCATTTTTTACAACTGTCTTGAACTAGTTTCTCATATAAATTGGTAGAATTTGCAATAAAACTTGACTTCTGTTACTTATCATGAATAAAATCCTTGGTTATATTTGCTAGTACTATATAGAGTAAGTGATTTATGTTTTTATCCAGTTTTTATGAAATATTACTGAATCATGATAGGTAAAAACTTGCATTTTTTAAAGCAGTCTTGAAAACTAGTTTCTGATATCAATTGGAAGAGTTTGCAATAAAAATCGACTTCTGTTACTTATCTTGAATAAAAATCTTTAGTGATACGTACCAATACGATGGTGGTTCTGTTTTTGTATCTTTTTGGGGGCAAAACACGGACTTAAAAATATAGGGGAAAGTATCATCTAATTAGACACTATATATGTGTTTAATTTCATAATACATGTAGTTGACTGGAAACAAGTTATTCTTGTCCTACAGTAATGCCATATCAAAATATCCATCTCTTAAGTAATAGCAGTTATGAGCAAAAACAGAAAAGAAAACTAGGACTATTTTTTTATGCTATACCATGTTTTGTCACGCCCCAGAAATGTATTCCACAAATCCAATTGGATAATGACCCATGAGTAAATTGCAGTAAAATGGGTCTCCGCCTTGCGCGGTAAGCACGGTTAAAAATTAAATGTCAAATAAGAGAGGAACGTTGATAGAAAGTATTAATTGTAGACAGCCACCTACTAGTCTTTGACAATGTGCTTGTTAGGGATGTTTTACGAACTTATGAATAACTTTCCCGTATTGTGTTTAAACATACCGCGCATCCACACCCTCCAAATGTTGAGGTGTTTAATCCAACATGGTCGAAAAAGTTGTCCACGATTTACTGCGTGTTATCATGTTATACCTACCTAAATTTTTTTGCTCAAAACTGAACATTTTACAAGATGCATGCATGCAGTAACTGTAATATCATATTAAAACCGTAACAAATGGAATTCATAAACATTTAGTGACGTATGTGCATTCAAAGTGACGTATACACAGTTCATTCTGAAATAAAAGACAATTTATGATAGGGAAGGCATAATGTAACTAACATACATTACATTTTATGTATGTAATAGGCAAATTAAAGTACACTTTTTAATCAATTATTAAGAAATTCAAATCATACTGGACATATACGTAGCATATAATTGATAAATAATGTCCCCAGTTGGCGGTATGCCAAACCCTCTAGCTTAGCGTCAGTCCGGTCAAAATATTTAAAGCCAGATCGCGGGGCTTCGTAGGTAGCTGTTGGAGAGCGCCACGATCCTTAGTAATAGTAAGCTTATTTTAGCCGCTAAAAAAGCTAAATTTTCCTCCCTACCCAAATTCTATACTTTTCTAGTGACTGTCATATTTTTTCCACTGAATATTACTGAAACATTGCTAGCTGGACTTAAATCAAGCATTAAATCAATCATTTATTATACTGTTTTGTTGCTATAATACACTTATTTCCCTTTATAACGGTAAATATGAACATTTTTTCTTCCAAGAAAATCTTCTGTTCCCGTGCAGGGAAATATAATTTTCGAAGGTAAGTAAACAAATTTTCATATCTCCGTTTAAAAAGGGAAATGGAGGTTTTATTCCACTTTATACGTATGTTGTTATCTATATAAAAAGGGTTGGATTCAAAATTCAAGACATATTCATGTTTTATGTTTGTCCAAAATACACCCGTTTTGCATTCCGAAATTACAATTTTACTCAGAAGTTTACAATAATGACGGTTCATATGGAGATTTTTCATTTCTGTTCAAATTTAGTTTGAATGTGTTCAGTATGATACAACAATTATTGCCTGCACGTAAAGGGAACATCGTAATTGTTTCTCCTTGTGATGTTGTTTTCTAGTAATGTTGTCTGCACGTAAAGGGAACATCTTAATTGTTTCTCCTTGTGATGTTGTTTTCTCGTAATGTTGAAAACTGCATACAAATCCGAGGGTTAATGCACGTTGGTCACACGATAGCACTCGTTGGAGTATGCGACCTAGGGATTGGACAGATACGATGATTTGCTACATGTCACGAGACCATTTCCAAGCCAATCAAATTGCTCTGTTACTAAAATTAAATTATTATAAAAAAATTACAGAAGTCTCTTTTTGAGGACACCAAACGACCGTTGTCAGTTAACGTTTTATTACAATAATTTGTTTGGTTTTTAATGTATCTTTCTCTAATAAAACACTCATCTTTGACAACATAAATAATTTTCTTAGTTTTATATATCCTATTTTTGTTCATTAACCTTTACAGGTATCAGATATTATTATTATCTGTAAGTTTTCTTTGTAATGTCATCAGTCTCCGTATGTCTAGCAACTAATTGGTTTAAGGTTTTATGATCACTATGGTGTCATCTTTTATGAGTTTAATAGTTCAATTAGTCTTAGTAAACTTTTTCTCCTTTTCTTATTTGTATTCCTAGTTCTGAACCTCTGATGTTACGGTCAAATCTGTTTTATAATTTTAATTTATTATATAGCAAACGAGTGTACAAAACGACTCGCATTTTGGTATCTTATAGAAATCAATTTCTTTAATTTAGTAATTTATACATATCCTGGCTAAATGCAGTTATAGATTCAGAAAAATATGACCGAAATTAGTGGCTTTCGAATTTTAAGCTGCAACTGATATATGCAAGTCCCTTAAATGACATTTGGCTATATAATTATATCTATCTGTAGATAGTTAGTTAGATACAAATAAAGATGAATAAATTTACACGTATTAGCTTCCTAAAAAGCTAGCCGCCTCTAAGCTTTATTTTTCTTTGTGGACAAAATACGTACTGTTTTTAAATGTTAATTAACAATATGTATTTTTATTATTTACATCACTTCATTATAAGTACACAATATTTAGATAGACAAATCAGGCAACCGCAAAATATAGGTCAGATGCAGCAATTGACGCATGCACTATGCTAAGCATCTCTAGATGCATCCTACATGGTAAGATAGTTGATGTGAACCTTGTCAGTAAGCAGGAAAAGAATTAATTTGATCTCCTAACCAGAGTCATTTGTCCATAAAATACAGATCCGGGGCAGTATCCAAGAATGCATTGGGGTTAGATACTAGATGCATCATATTCACCGATATTGTTGACGTAGACCTGTTCGCGAAAATGTCACGCTATGGTAATTTCCAGCAATTTGCGTGTTTCTCCGTTTAATGCCACTTTCTTAAAATAGTTTGATTCCCATTATCTTGCATATTTTTCCCGTTTAAGTTTTAGGATACACGTTTTATGATAAACATACACAAATCAATGCAATTTTCCTTTGAATCACATTATCTTGCCAATTTTTCCCTTTTTTTGCATCGTAACCGATTAGTAATCGCTCGGCTTTTTTCGAGTGGCTACGAACGGCGGTCGGCCTATTATGATTGATAACATGCGGGGTTTTCATCCCAACTTAGCTCTCCCGATTTTGTAGCCAATCAAGACACAGCATTGTTTATCTGTTATCCTTAAATTACGACTGGTTTCCTCAGTTTAGCTTTTGATTATTTATCCCGTCTCGCATGCGAGACGGTAATAAATTAGAGAAAATTTTCGACCAACTGACGGCCTTGTCTTCTTCAGTGTCAGATATTCGAGCGTTAAATTGGTTAATTACTATTTTGATCTTTCTAATAGTTGAGAGCGCATTATTTGTTTTACCTTGAGGATGTATGTACAGAGTTGTTTGACCCATCTAGTCTTGAACTTTCTCGAGGTAATGAATGATAGTTTATTTATATTTATTGTGGTGCCAAACGCTGCAAAATGATGCAAAAAAATAAACCCTCGTCTACATTCAACAGCAAGGTAACGGATAAACAGTACAAAAAATATTCACCGATGTTAGTTGTAAAAGCTCGATTGTTATTACATTTCTTGAGTGCCCATCTGTGGCCTACAATATGTTGGTGAGTCGAAATAGCCATTCCACAAACGACTGAACGGTCATAGAAGTGACCTAACTAAGAAGCAGTTTCTGTCCGTGATCTAACACTTCATACTGCCCGACCACACTACGAAGAATTAATGACATAAGTATCCTCATCTTCGAGCAGAACTGCAAGTCGCAAGACTCTGAACTCGATGATTAAGGAACTCTGCACTGTATATCCCAATGGAATTAACAACAACAATAAATATCATTCTTTACTATGAGAAAGTTCCAGATTAGATCTGCCATCTAATCTGGAACTTTCTCATAGTAAAGTCATCAATTCTTCGTAGTGTGGTCGGGCAGTATGAAGTGTTGGATCACGGACAGAAACTGCTTCTTAGTTAGGTCACTTCTATGGTCATTCAGTCGTTTGTTAATGTGCTATCTTTTCCATTCACTTATTCAGCTTGCATATATATCTGCATGAGATAAGCTCCAAGTTCTCCATAAACTAACCATATTAGTGCACCGTGTTGGGAAAAATGCCACGTTTTTCGCACGTTAAAGAACGCTGCTGTGGTATTCGCAATGAGTAGGGATTTCGATCCCGCTACAGGAGGCTAAATTGCCCAATCCTATCCATCCTCCCATTTGCCAATGGCAATCTAAAATCCGTTACTCCTATTTTTCCTTGTGTCTCATCCCATTTTCATTCATCATCATTTCATGTTCATTTTATCATCCATTTCATGTTCATCGCCTGAATACAGTTGAAATATTGCTGCTCGGGCGTTGAACACCATTAATCAATCAATCAATCAATCAATCTCCATAAACTATATAATTTAGCGTAGTTTTAATTTCAGTAAAAGTTTACAACATTTCAGGTGGACTCAGAATGGCCTCTGTATTACCAAACTCCACATGGCTGGCTTTAACTATTTTGTCAAATAATAAATCATACTGAGATTTAATTTATAGACTTCTCAAGAATTTCATATGTGGCTTCATTTTTTCTTCGCCAGAGGCGCGTTTCGTCTAATCAAGACTCATCAGTGGCGCTCAAACCCAAACAATATGTAAAAAATCCAAATGATTAAGATGTAGTAGAGCTTAGATCACCAAAATTCCAAAATGTTATATCAAATCCGGCTAAAGCTATCTACACCTTGAAATAGAAAAAACCTTAGAATTAAAATATTTTCTGAAATTTCTAGTCAGTAAATAGAAAATGACTTAATCACTGTTAGAATCAATAGTTTTCCTGTCAGCACCGAAGTGTGACTACTGGGCTGGTGATACCCTCGGGGACTAACAGTCCACCAGCAGAGGCACTGACCCAGTGGTTGTAAATAAAATGTCAAAGATACCAAGGTTAACACAAATTTTTTCTTCGCTTTCTAAAGATAGGGTCTATAGTTTTAATGCATTTGTTGTTTTTATTCTATACTGCAATTTTTGAATTGCTTGTTTCCAATATTTGTTTGTTTGTTTAACACCACTTTCGGCAATTTTTCAGCTATATCATGGCGTCCAGTTTTTATTGGGGGAGAAAGCGGGATATCTGGAGAAAACCCCCGACCTTCGGTAGGAAAACTGGCAATCCTTGTCAATTAAGATTGGAGTCGAGTACTGCCTGCAGTGAGAATCGTATTCGCAATCTAAGTGTTGACAGACCACGTGATCAATACTAGAAGAACTACCTTAACCACTCGGCTACCGAGGTCCCCTCCAATCTTTGTTAAACTAGGGTTTATAAATGTGTTTTTAACCATTGTTCACAAATGTTATATATAAGAGCCCAAGGTAGATTTGACAGCATTGGTGAGAACTGTTTATCCACAATGTATTCCACATAGTATTGTTTTGTGTTGGTTTACGTCATCGTCTCCTTTTTATATTTATTTGTCTTGTTATGTTTAATACGTCCAACATTACACTCCAAAGCCATTAATCTCCAACTTTTCTAAAATTCATCATAGTTTTTTTTCCTACCAAATCACTATCATTACAGTTCTTGTATTAAGGTCCCATAAGAGACAATTATGTTCAAAATCTCTCCTTAAATCCATGTACATGTATATTCATTTTCGATTAAGATGTGTAATCACTTACGCGCATGAAAGACTTATTTTGAAATAGTTCGGTTTATTACTTCAGATGATTAAAACATGCTACAGTATAGCAAATAGACACACAAAAAAGAAAAACCCCGGAACAGTCTAGTATCCAGCCGAAATTCGAAAGAATTATCATGGGTTATCCAAAATTGAATAAATTTATTTCGAAGATTGAATGAATGATTGATTGATTGATTGATTGACGTGCAGTTGGCAGTATCATGCTAAAACTTGAGATTAAAAAAGGCGACAGACTTACTAGAGGTTGCTACGTGTAAGTGGTAACACATATTTTGTATCAATAACTCGTTATCGAAATAAGGTAAATTTATATTTGATTTATATTAGTTGATTGATTGATTGGATGTTTGCTTTACGTACAGCGAGCAATATTTCAGCTATATTTCCGGATGGTAACAAGTAAACAAACAATACATCAATTGAAAAATGCGTGGGATGGGACAAAGGGAGCAAAATTTCGACTGCCACTGGAAAAGTACGGAGTATTGGGTAGGGTCGGAGAATTTAGCCTTTATAGCGGCTACAATGAGCCTACTCTTTTTCGAAATCTACAAAAGGGATCTTTATCTTGCAAGGAGTGTGGTAATCTCCAAACACGTTACCCATTATGGTCCGCGGCCAGGCTTTCCGTATTTGAACCTGACAACCACCCAACAAGAAGGTCTCCCCTATCCTCCACCCGGGGACGCGCTGGGCTGCTCTGTGGGTCGAGCACTGGGAACCGTCCCATTATATTAGTTGATAATGTATTTTAATTGAGACCCAAGTCAACACAACGGTTTTACGGCGTTTAAAAATTGTGCGCATTAAAGCCACTACATTTTTTTTACATAAGTTACAGAATTAAGGGATATTTTACCACAAAATAAGAATTAAGTTTTGTTTTTTTATCATTTTCGTTGCTAAAGATGGATTTAGGTGAAAATATTTCGAAGTACTCTTAGATACCATAAATGAACAGAATTTTGCGATAAAAATCTCAGTCATTCAAGCTGAGCGAAATCTTAAAAACAAAATACTATGTTGGACATGCAAAAATGCTTGGGTGATATCAAATTTTCTGCAACGATAAATATTTTTGGTATTCTATTTGCGGAAGTTATTAATAGAGGGAGACCATTTTATATCCTGGGACTTTGTCTTTCGGTGATAGCGCTATCGTCGGTAAATCGAAACCAGAATAAAAGGCTATTTTGTGTATACAATTTTGAATGAAAATCGAATACAAGAATAAACAGTTATTTTTATGTATGCAATTCCGGAGTATGCCGTCTTTTGTAAGATGCAATAAAAAATGTTATGTAAATTATTTATTTAATTGAACATTAGTTTTAATTCAAGTTTTTTATGATTTAATATTTGAGAAAAGATTACATGTGCGCAAATTTAGAAATGGGGTAAAAAGTTCAAATGCCCTCTTTTTAGAAATTGCGATTCTGATTCTAAGCGAAAGTTTATTAGATAGTCCTTACAGTTCTTTTTTTTGTTTCGATCTAAAATCCGAGATGCTTGCTATGCAATCCTTTATGTTATATGGTTTAAGCCAATCTCAAATTGAAAAGACACTTTTTCGTGCATTTTTTATATCAGATTATCTGTCTCTATATAGCTGCCATAATCTCCAGGTGATCTGCTTGATTTGAATGGTTCAGTATTTTCTCAACTATATTATATTGGCGTCCATTTTTTATTGGGGAGGAAGACGCATTACATGGAGAAAACCCCGATCGTCGGTTGGAAAAATTTTGCATTGAAGCCTTTGCAAAAAGAAAAATTGATAAAAGTTGCGTTAAACAACATTTAAACAAACAAACATAAAATAACCTCTTAAAATAAAATGTTTTAAAATGCGTCCGTAAAATTATTATCAAATAGACAAACATGTAGACTAATTCTGCGCCGAATTGATTCTCTGCATCAAAAGTTTTCTTCTGGGACCATACTGGAATGGTTTCCAGTGCTCGAGCCATCAGAGCAGCCCAGCGCGTCCCCGGGTGGCGGATAGGGGAGACCCTCTCGATGGCGGCTTTTCAGGTCATAGTACGGGAAGCCTGGCGGCGGACCATAGTGGGTAACGTGTTTGGAGAGTGCTCCTTGCACGATAAAGACCCCTTTTGTAGATTTCGAAAAAGTTTGCTCATTATAGCCGCTTCAAAAGGCTAAATTCTCCGACCATAACCAATAGTGCGTACTTTAACAGTGGCAGTCAAAACTTTGTCCCTGTTCCCCATCCTTCCTTTTTCCATGACTTATCGTTTGTTAACTTGTTCTCGTCCTGAATATAGCTGAAATACTGCTCGCTGGACGTAAAGCAGACATCCAATCAATCAAGTTTTCTAGTTTAATTTATCACAGAAAATGAAATGAATTGAGCACATTCGGTCATTTTTGTACACGGGCAAGTACGAATGATAAAATCCTGCAGAAGTAACTGTTTGTCAACACTCTGCTTTATAAACAATTTTAATCGAATGCAGTTTTTAAATCAAAAAATTGACAGCCCATGTTTGAAAGTTATTTTCCCCACTCAAGCAGGTATAGATACACTGAAGTCACCGCTACAAAGTGTCCTTCACTCATGGAGGTATTGATACACCGTAAGTCACCGCTATAAGGAGCGAGCGCTCCCGGAGGTATTGATACACAGTAAGTCACTGCTATAAAGAGTTCTTTACTAAGCAGGTATTGATACACCGTAAGTCACCGCTACAAGGAGTTCTTCACTCAAGCAGGTATTTATACACCGTAAGTCACCGCTATAAGGAGCAGTCACGGAGGTATTGATACACAGTAAATCATCGCTATAAGGAGCACTCACGGAGGTATCAATACAAAGTAAGTCACCGCTATAAGGAGCACCCACGGAGGTATTGATACACCGTAAGTCATATATATAAAGAGTTCTCCACTCACGGAGGTATTGATACACCGTAAGTAACCGCTATAAGAAGTTATTCACTCACGGAGTTTTTGATACACCGTAAGTCACCGCTATAAGGGGCACTCACGGAGGTATTGATACACCGTACGTCACCGCTATAAGAAGCACTCACGGAGGTATTGATACACCGTAAGTCACCGCTTTAAAGAGTTCTTCACTCATGGAGGTATTGATACACCGTAAGTCACCGCTACAAGGAGTTCTTCACTCAAGCAGGTATTTATACACCGTAAGTCACCGCTATAAGGAGCACTCACGGAGGTATTGATACACAGTAAGTCACCGCTATAAGGAGTACTCACGGAGGTATTGATACACCGTAAGTCACCGCTATAAAGAGTTCTCCACTCACGTAGGTATTGATACACCGTAAGTAACCGCTATAAGAAGTTATTCACTCACGGAGTTATTGATTCACCGTAAGTCACCGCTATAAGGAGCACTCACGGAGGTATTGATACACCGTACGTCACCGCTATAAGGAGCCTTCACGGAGGTATTGATACACCGTAAGTCACCGCTTTAAGGAGTTCTTCACTCATGGAGGTATTGATACACCGTAAGTCAACGCTATAAGAAGTTCTCCACTCACGCAGGTATTGATACACCGTAAGTCACCGCTATAAGAAGTTCTTTACTCACGCAGGTATTGATACACCGTAAGCCACCGCTATAAGTTCTTCACTCACGGAGGTATTGATACACCGTAAATCACCGCTATAAGAAGTTCTTCACTCACGGAGGTATTGAAACACAGTAAGTCACCGCTATAAGGAGTTCTCCACTCACGGAGTATTGAAACACAGTAAGTCACGGCTATAAGGAGTTTTCCAATCACGGAGGTATTGATAGTGGTTATGAACTTACTCCTATAACACTTAACATGTAATATTACTCGATTACGCATAATCCATAATAATATTACACATTTTTATCACGTGTACAATCACATAAGGAATCTTAGAATTCCCGCCCTTTTGACCTACATCACATCCGATGTGATTTTTGCTGAAATATTGCACTGAGATTGAACAGTTGTTCCAGCCAGAAATATGTCAGATAAATTCAAAATAATAATAAGTTACCAAACAATAAACAGGAATGAACCAACTGAAACAAAATTTGACTACTAGTAGAGCATCCTCACAAGTCAGGTTTTCTGTGTCCACATGTGTCCACAAAACGCGGACAAACTTAGCTAGGAAATTCCTGGGCTAGAAGATTTTTTATATGACGTTTAACCTTCAAAATATCAACTAATGAAATTGCTTGAAAGAAGCAAGTGTTTGGCAGTAGTCATTATTTCTCATTCTTGAGTGGGAAGAAAACGTAACGCAACTAATGAATAACGCGGTAATAACAAACTATTAACACTACTGTACAGAATACACTGATTTTCACATGGTCTATGCAACACATCCGATTGGTTTATTTACAATCAACATCGAGATATCCCCTAACCAAGACGTGAATAAGTGGGTATGGACGAAGAGTTAGTGTGTTGAAGTGGCTAGAATGAACCTCTACATCTACAAAAGAGGTCTTTATCATGCAAAGCGTGTTGCATTCTTCAAATACCTTACAATGGTCCGCGGTCAGTTGTATAACATTTCAAATCCCAACGAGCGGATGCGCTATGTATCTATGTATCTCTGTGAGTCGACCGCTTGAAACCTTTCCAGTATGGTCACAGCTGATATATTAGAAACCAATTAATCCAAGTATTATGTCAACAAAATAATTAAAAGTTATGTTTACATTAATTGGTAAAAGATTTGAAGATTTTATCGCGTACACTAGTAGGATTGGAGAGTGCAACGATCCTAGTAAAACAAAGACCAATTTGTAGATGTCAGAAAAGAGTAAGGTCAGTCTAGCCGCTTCAAAACGCTCCGACTAAACCTAATACTATATTCTATTCCAGTGGCAGTAAAATTGTGCTCCCTTAGTCCAATCCCACCCCTTTTTCAATAAAATTGATTTAATTATTGTTTGTTAACTTATTCTCGTCCTGAAAGTAGAATACTGCTCGATTTGTGTAAAGCAAACATCCAATCAATCAATCAATCAATTATAATTAAAGAAAAGCCTCCTACGGCACAAAGAGTTTAACATTGTACTTCATGTTCTTTATATGGGGCCTCGTTGACCAATATTAGGATTTCGAGTTCCATACTGACTTCGGCCAGGTTTGATCGACCTCAGTCTTAAATTACAGGGAACTAGGTGAAAATATAAACATTCAAACAAACAAAAACCATAAACAGACAAAATGGCTAAAGCGGGGAGAAAATTGCGGTTTTTTAGTTTAGTTTTTTTTTTTTTTTTTTTTTTTTGTGGTTTGATCAGTATTGACCTATCTAAGTACAATGCATTGCATATACTGACGCCATTATTAATATTACAGCCAATTCATGTCCGCGTCATAAAACAAACTAGAATTTACGTCAGATGATAAATAGAACGTGCCATTTATTCGCTAGATACGTGACACTATTTGTCATAAGCGATGACTATTTTCCCAGAACGAGTCTTGAAACAATAGACGTTTGAGCAATTAATGGCCGTTTGGACGTATGGGAGTGTTGCCTCGTGTAATTTTCCTTTCCGATTGATGCCAAGAATATATTAGTTGATTTTATCGTTTAATATAAAGCATCAATGTTTTATCATAAAACATTAATTGAAAATCACTTTTCTGATGAATACATTTGTTAACCTTTTATTTTCAATTACAGTTGCATCGCATGTAACTTCCGTTCATAACATGTCTAAAATAGCTACAAGGTGCAGGTTTCACTAATTGATATAAATGTTTGTTCCTTTAAGTTTCATATTGTTTCCAATATAGTAAGCAATGCCAATTTGGATAAAATGAAAAAGGCGCAGAATCCAATCATTTTCCTTCTGATATCGACTAGAAGAGGAGTAGATACATTTAATATATTAGAGGCATTAAAGTTAATTAAGATGGTTGATGAAGGGAGATTTATTTAATACTATTCTTACGATAACTTTTGAATAAGGAGATTTATACTATTACATGTACATTTAAACGCTTTTTGTTTGGACATGAAATAATTAAACTTTAATTTCTTAAACTGTTTGCTGCCTAACGCCTGCTGTAACCAAGCTTTAGTCATATTGCGGTAGGATTTTAATTGACGTCTTCTAAATCTGCGTGATCTCGCGTGGGTTCATCAAGATTGTGTTTTTAAGTATCGTCGTCATAATATAACACGTAGAGGAGATTAATTATGTTTTCTTCCTTATTGTATTCGAAGTGCTCTGTTCCGAAACAATTCAAATTGTTTACGACTTCCCATTCTAAAGGTTAACATATAGGTTATACATTTAGAATTATTATTGTTCAGAATAAAACAATTATCATTTTATTATAAATGTCGTCGAATGCTTTGCTTATTACTTTTAGCAATATTGTAGTATAAATATTAACATTTTCTGCCATATTACATTGGAAGCTATTTCTAAGATTTGAAAACATGTAACATTAACTGTCAAGTACATGTCCGTATAACTGACATTGGAGTTCTTCCCCAGACCAGTATCTGTAGAAGCATCACACTTTTTCAAAGTTTGCAAATTTGTTTGTTTGTGATCATATCTTATGAATTTATTTGTTTGTGATCATATCAGCTGAATATTTCTAGAATTTAAAAAAAAATAATAATATGAGCAAATGGTAGTTTTTGTGTGCCATTAATTTTAGCTGAAAATGACTTGTAGTACATCTCTCGGTCATTTCCAATAAGGTTGAGATAGGCGTGAATGATCCGATTGCAAGAGTGCTGTGCAATGGGAATATTTTATGTAACCGAAACAACAGCAAAGAACAATTAATACCAAAAACCTATTAAATTTGTTTGATTGCATTTTCAGACAATTCAAATAGCAAAACATATTCTGACGTTGGGACAAGGGCAGTGGAGTGGAAGTTCCCGCAATGACTACACGAGTGATGGAGGTTCCCCCAATGACCACGCACATGGCTGGTGGATTTTAACGCAATGACTACATGCGTGGTAGAGGTTAATGCAATGACTACTCGGGTGGTGGAGGTAACCGCAATGACTACACGGGTGGTGGAGGTTCCCGCAATGACAACACGGGTGACGGAGTTTCCCGCAAGGACCGCACGAGTGGTGGAGGTATAGGTTCCCACAATGAGCACACGACTGGTGGAGGTTCTCGCAATGACTACAAGGGTGGTGGACGTTCCCCCAACGACTACACGGGTGGTGGAGGTTCCTGCAATGACTACACGTGTGGTGGAGGTTCCCAATGAGCACACTGGTGGTGGAGGTTCCTGCAATGACTACACGGGTAATGTAGGTTCCCAATGACTACACTGGTGGTGGAGGTTCCCCCAATGACCACATGGGTGGTGTAGGTTCCTCCAATGACCACACGGGTGGTTGAGGTTCTCCAAATGACCACACAGGTGATAGAGGTCCCCCAAATGACTTCACGGGTGGTGGAGGTTCTCCCAAATGACCACACATTCAACATCTGGTTTCCAATTAGAAGATTTTAGTCACGTCAGCCAATTTTAATATCATGTATGGTCCTTTGGGTGTAACCTAAGCAAACATACAATCAATCTAAAGCGTGAAAAACTCGAATGCGTGAAGCACACGCAAGCGTCAAAGAAAGCCAGTGCATCGTCAACGTACGATGTTTCAATGAAGAGTGTAACCTTTTAAGCAACTTTGTACATGCACCATTCCTTACACATGTTTGATGATCAAATGATGAAATGAGATTTCCTATCTAATTGTAATCACAGTACAAGAAATTGGTTCTCATCGACTTTAAATTGAATCGTATTGACAAAATTTTAACGTCACGTTTCAATTTGATTTATGGCGAAATATATGCTTAAATAGTTAGAAAATAACAAAATAATTGTTTTGTATACGTCAGAATGTAAAAAAAAATAGTAACTAGTCAGGGATTAGTAAGTGTTGATTTCATTTAGAGTCAGAAATAGTTAGTGTTCATTTCATGTAGCAGCAGATACATGCCATTTCAATGAATTATTTTATTCCTAATTAAAGCAATTATCACATTAACAATACTATAAAAAGTCAACGCGGATTATAATAAGAGATATTGTATAGACCTTCACAATGCATGTAACCAATTCAAGCTATTTGATACTGTTTTTGTGATGTAATAAATATCTCTTTTCTAAATGACTGTTGATGATTTAATAGACATTGAAATATATCTTGTAAAAATTCGAACAAATTTAGTTATGTAGAATAGCAAACTTAACTTAAAACAGTTTTCACCTTTGTTGCAACAATGCGATAACAATCATGAAACAGTGAATGAAAATCTATTATGTATTCAAAAAAGAATATAATCTCATTCACAGTCACGAAGATTATCTTGGGTTATCTGTACTTATGCTGATCATGAAGGCTCATTATGATATATTTATGTATTTAAAAAAGGAAATCGTATTGTTTTAACCCACGGGGGGTTAACTTGGTATATATAGGGTAATACGGATGTGCGGCCCGAATCGGTCACCTTTTTACCTCTCTAAAGTATATGAAAGGGTAGCTTTTTTCATTGAAAAATATATCATTGGGTATAGTTGTAAATTATCTAAATATATCCAAACAAACAAAGTGTTCCATTAACATCATTTGATCATTTTGGTAGTGAATGGACTATTTTGTCAATAGGGATGTGCAGTAATAAAATATATAAATAGGTCTGATTAAATAATTCAATATATGATTGGGTCCTATTTAAAACATATAAAAAATATATGAATAGGGTGGGCAAATCTCCGTTCGAAGACCTGTATCCTTAGGTACCCCCCCCCCCCCCCCCAACCTCCATTAACGTGTTGTAACCAGCCACCAGCCACCAGCCATTGTTTCAGATTACAAAAATGAACACGTTCAAGTATATAAAACGTATTTCACGTATTGAATATCGCGCGAGTTAAAGTTGACACACAGTTATTAGACTATCCTACACGTGCATGCAATAATGTTTTTAAGAGTGAGCACGCCGTTTTCATTGAAATGATGGAAATCGAGTGGATATAAACATCAGAAAAAATGTAGTTAAAATGATGACATTAAGAGTAGAATTTTTTTTCCTATGTTCTTAAAGTAGTAATTTGACTAACGAGATTTAGTACGCTCTCTTTTGTTAGAGCCAAACAATATTTCGGCACCCTTATTTTGGAAGGCTGCATCCACCTCTGGGCCCTCAATTCTTTTTTGTTCCAATATATGCTTATGTTATGCAAAGACATGAACAACCATTTTGATTAAGAATCGACTGATATATATAGGAGCGAATCTCAAACAATGATCTGTTGTTTCTTGGCAAATAATTACTAAAGTAGATGTTTGTGATTGAAATCGGACGCCATTGTTGTTACATATTGTACTTTTAGGCCACAAATGTCAAGGAAGAATTCTATTATAGACATACGTGGAAGGATAAGAAGCACCTTATAAATCAACAAAATGATTCATGAAAAAAATCCAGTAATGATCAGATGAAACAATATTCTATATATAAGTTACTGAATAAAATGCGCATGAAATAAACACGCAAAAAAGACTTCATTGGTAACGTCTTTTTTATAAGGGTCTCGGTAGCTGAGCTGTTTAGTTAGTCATCTATAATTGATCACGGCCTGTCAATACTGAGGTAGAGGGTTCGAGCAATACTGCGGGCAGGGTCTGCACGACTCCAACATTAATTGATAAGGATTTCAAATCATTTTAATTTCTGCCGAACGTCGTGTGTTTCCACCGGATACTTGACCCTCCCCGTATAAAAACGGGACTCTATGGTATAGCTGAAAAAAGCTGAAAGCTTCGTTTAACCATAAATAAACAAAGAAAAAAAAACTCTTTTTTATTATTACTAAACCATCGCAATTTAATATCTAAAATGTAACATTTATATTTTTCTACTCGACTCCAAATGGAGATTGGGATGCCGAAGGACCTGCTGAGAACATCCTGCCCCCCCCCAACACGATAACACGCGAATGTAGTCATTAAATATGGGAATTCGGTCCACCTTCAATACTGCTTAGCTGGCGAAAAGAGTTATAGTTCGTCGAGTGGTCTCGAAGCTTGCAAAAAAAATCTGTATGTGTCGAATTCTTGTCATGACTACGCCATAACAGAGCCCCGTCAGCTTTGTTGTATCCAAGTAGAGTTATTCCACCCTCGTCGTGAAAAAAAACATTATACTATTAATTTACGTATAGCAGTTTTGCCAGGCTTTAGTTATTTTTTTTAATGTGGATAATAATGTGATGAAACTAAAATTTTAAAATTTTTAAAAGATTTTATTGATTATTATTAGTACTACATATTATGTTGGTTTATTAATATATTTATGTTTGATGTTTTAAACTGATCAAATGACTTTTACATATACGAGTATTTAACATCGTATCTGTAGTGACTATAAGCATATGTATAAGTTGGTCGAAATGGCGTCAGGTTGAACGGAAGTAAATGTGTCAAGTAACATACACACCATGCCCATGTTTTGTTCTGATTTGTAATTTTAGCATTTTTATTGCATTCACTGCATTAAATACTTTTAAAAAAATAGCTGTTAAATGATTTAACGCAAGTATTTGGTTTTTTTAACCAATAGATAGAAGTGTATGTTTTGGTTTTGTTTACTAGCGCTATGTTCTGTCCACATAAGAATATAACCAGATTGATCTTATACCGAATTTGATAACATTAGCTCAAACTCGAACCTGTTTCATAACATGTCTTAAATTTATATTTTCCTCAAATCCTTACGTTTTTGCTAAAATTGTAACTGTTTTCAATATGATTGTTATATATTTACGTTGACGATACATTGAAGATTTCCTAGACACACACTTTAGCAAAAATTAACACATGGTCGAAAAACAGACTTGAAACTATACATTGAATTAATAACATTGTACTTAATGTCCTACTGTAGCACATTCAATTCTTTTATTCCGTACTTCTTTGTATGAGTTATGAAGACGTAATTTTGTGTAAATGTGTTATTTGTTTTAACATATCAAAATAAAAACCTTCGCAAAATTTGTAACAAAATATTTTGTTCACTCTAAAATCGCACACTAGTACTATTACTATGCACTGATCATATAATAACCCTGTACTGTACATCAACAGACGCCATGGTCTGTCAGATACCGGAAATGATGTCTGTGTTTTCACAAGTAATTCCACAAAAGTGCATAATATTTTAACAGATATTCCCGGGTTAATCTATTTTGTAGTAGTTTGCTTGCTAAGAGAAAAGACCGACTTAGATATCACACATTTTCGAAACAGATCATGAAAGAACACGCATAAAACGTCGACTTTTTACCACGCAAACGATTTGTTTCTTTCTTTCGTTTGACACTGAACAGTTGTTTTAAAGGGTAACAAGAAAAATTTTGATGCAAAGCATCAGTTCGCCGCCGATTTGTTCTGCATTCTGCACGCGTTTGACAAAATGATTTGGAAAAAAAATACGGGATGCATTTTAAAGCATCTTTATACCTACGTTACAGAGGTTATTTTTATGTTTTTTGCAATTATATTGTAATGTGTCAAAGCTTTAAGTTAATATTTTGTTCAAATTATACATTAACAGCATATACTTTAGACCCAATAGTGTGTTTTTCTTAGAGGTTGTATTATGTATAATCAAACGTTTCGAACCTTGAATATGTGTTTTTCTATCTGTTTGCATTTGCTTAAATGCAAAATACACATCATCTCGACAATATGGCAATTAGAGAAAATAATCTCAATTTTTAGATTGGATTAAAAAATTGTACGTGTAGAGGACCAGAAGAATAAATAATCACTGTCAAGTTGTTTTTATATAATATAAAAGCTTGTGTAGCAGACATCTCAGATTTTCAATCGAACTAAAAACACACAATTTCTAAGGACTATCTAATGAACATTCGCTTAGAAAGAATTGCAATTTCTAAACATAAGGCAATTTAACTTTTTCCCCTACAAGGTTCTATGTAAAGCTAAGTCATTCTGTTGTGGTTAATTTGAATTGCCGATTTCTAAATTTGCGCACATGTAATCTTTAGTCATATATTAAATCACAAATATTCTTGAATTAAAACTAATATTTAAGTTGTTCAATTATATTATTGACATAACATTTATATATTGAATCTTACAAATGCGGCATACTCCGGAATTGTATAAACAAAATTGCCTTTTATTCTGGTTTCCGATTTTTCAAACCTACGCTCTTCGATAGAACTATCACCGAATTATACAGTACCAGGATAAAAATGGTCTCCCTCTATTATTAACTTCCGTAAATATAAAACCAACAAAATTTATTATTACATGAAACTTTGATATTACCCAAGCATTTTGGCAGTCGAAACTTAACTCTCATCTTGTTTTTTCACTCAAGTTAAATGATTGACATTCCTGTAGTAAATTTCTGTTCATTTATGGTCACTAAGTGTACTTAGAAATATTTTCTCCTTTATCCATGCCTCGTGCGGGATCCGGGTGGCTAAAAGAATAGCTTGTCGTAAAAGGCGACTAAATAGCGGCCAGTACCCTGACCGGCGTGTCAGGTCGGTTTGCCTAAAGACCGACTGGGATGTGTGCCTCGGGTGGTTGAATGGGGTACCCCTGGCAAGCTGGGGTTGTCAGGCCATAATACGGAAAACCTGACCGCAAACCATATTAGTGCACCGTGTTGGGAAAATGCCACGTTCCTCGCACGTTAAAGAACGCTGCTGTAGTATTCGCTATGAGTAGGGATTTCGATCCCGCTACAGGAGGCTAAATTGCCCGACCCTATCCATCCTCCCATTTGCCAGTGGCAATCTAAAATCCGTTACCCCTTTTTTTCCTTGTGTCCCATCCCATTTTCATTCATCATCATTTCATGTTCATTTTATCATCCATTTCATGTTCATGGCCTGAATATAGCTGAAATATTGCTGCTCGGGCGTTAAACACCATTAATCAATCAATCAATCAATCCTTTATCCATCGTTAGCAACGAAAGTGAATACAAATGGGCGGCGGTAATAATATTCATGAGACGAACGCTAGGAATATACACAGTATTTTTTGTTGTTGTCCATAGATGTTGCTGTTTATCTACATTTAAACTAAAGAAATAAATAAAAACAGTTGATTTCTAGTAATCTTTGTACATTCGTTCACGATACGTTTTCTAAAGTGGAGAAATTTGTCTTCTCCTTATTGACGAAAACAACAAAACTTGTGTTTATTGCGCGAGTAAAATGAGATGAAGCAGCCAGATGTAGATGTGTCAAATTATTATGTTGCTGCGACACTTACATAATAAAAAAATAGCAAATTATCCTGATAATATAGTTTCAGTTATGGAGGGTTGTTGCTAACATGTTGGTTAAATATGTGAAATGACCTTCTATCGTTTTGAAAAAACACATTATAATTTGGCAATGTTCCAACAAAGGTTTAATATAGATAGAAGCCATATTTGTTTGTTTTTTTTCACGGTTATTGATACTTATTTACCCTAAGTCATTTGACAATAAAGTCACATAAATTTCAAAATTTATGTCATTTTTATAGGTAAATAATTAAAGACGACGATGAAATCTTAGTTTATAAATTATGCACAGCATTGCTTGAGCAACCGGGAAAATTAAAGCTGTACCCATAATGGCCTTGCCTTTACGAAATAAACTATTTGCGATGGAAGAGCACTGATGCAAGAGGTCGTTTCGTTTATACCTCATTTATTGTATACAAACGGAAGATGACATGATGGTGATGAAAAGCTTATGTGAAGCTTTTAACAAGACAATTAGAGCTATAATATTACTGCATGACAGTTGACTTTTAGCCCTTCAGTGACGGAAAGGAATTTTAGAGATGTACAGTGTACGTATCTCGGTATACGTATATTCCTTTCATATTGCGATGACTATCATGTGTAATACATATACAAGATGCAAAACGGCCTCTTTTGTTAACATCTAGTTAAAACCACACGAGACATTTAACAATATATGAGTAGCCGAGCCGATGTTATATTGTTTTCACTGGGTCACATACCAAAAATACCAAAGTAATGTGGTAGAGCTCCATAAGCACAAAAGATTGACAGACGCATCTTCATTTTCTCGCCATTATAACTATTTAAAATTTATAAATAAAATTAGGAGATATATGTTATAATTACTTTGAACCAGAATAGAAAATGCAGTTTCCTCAAACGATTAATTTATTTCCGCGGACTCAACCATTACTTGACTGTTCTCCCTCCCAACGAGTAATTTCGGAGTCGACCATTACTTGACTGTTCTCCCTCCCAACGAGTAATTTCGGAATCGACCATTACTTGACAGTTCTCCATAATGCTTCAAGCTTTGAACAGAAGCATCATATACCATTTCCTTTTATAATGTAATGAATTCTGATATATCTTCTAAGATTTCTATCTGACAATAACAATCTCAATTAAGCCTGCAAAATGTAGACATTTTTGCAGTTTTTCATATAAACTTTTGTGTCTAGTTTGAATAGGCTGTTTTGTAACCAATTTTATTCAAGGTTTTACCTGCATTCCAGGTACAAATCAATTTTAAAATTATAAAAATTACCTCTAATTATGTCATATTTTATATTTATCTTTAATCAAATAATAATTTCACCTAAATTGATATGATAAAAACCTATCTTGAGATCATTTTATGCTGTAGTGCTCTCTGATTTAAATTGACTTGCATACCTTTTTTAAAGTGAATAAAATTACTTAAATAGGGGCAAAATCTTATTTTTAATTCGTCAACATTCGAACGTTTTCAAACAGACCATATGCAATAATTCTTCAGACACTCAAATGTGCAACAACACTAAGGAAAGCCTGCAGAACATTCCAATTCAATTACAGCTATATGATTATTACTTTAGGCACCCCCATTTTCTAGTTTCGTAGATGTCTCGAAAATACGTTTAATGTTTAAAATTGAATGCCAATGTTTGTCTACGCATGGTAAATCTCCTCGAGATTCGAGATTTCTTGTCAGTGGGATTTTCGTCGTTTTTGCCCGTCAAGTTCTCCTGAAATGGTATCGCCTTAACAGTACGGTACTTAATTTGTAGCAAAAAGCCCAAATGTTGCAGAGTTGTATAATGCTTCAGTACGATGCGTCTAGAAGAACAGCCAGTTTAAGTACAAAAGTAAAGTTTGGATCAGACAAGAGTCTGCTGTCAGTAAAAAAAGAAAAATGGATGGACAGAAATACTGCCAGTCATTACAAAATTGACAGCCCATGTTTAAAAGAGTTATTTTCATACTAAAAGAATCTTTCCTTCATTTACGTTGTACTGTTTAGCCTTTACGTTAATATTTACGTTTTTTAGTTTCTTCGTCATATTATGTGGTTTAATGTAACGTTTTGACATCAGGGGCATATTTCCGTTATCAGGTGTCATATCTACGTTGTGGGTCGATATATTTACGTTATGTGGTCACAGGTATCATATTTGTCTTACGTAGTTTTATCATTACGTCTTCTTGTTTTGGCATTACTTTACATGGTATAATTTATACTTTGTGTATTTTCATCTTTACGTTTGGTGTAATATTTACGAAATGATGTATCTTTAATCCTTAGGGTGTCACTATTTCTTTATGATATTGTGTCATGCGTTATGTTTTATCACCTTCATTTTTTATGTTATTTCTTTGCGTTGCATTTTTTTCGTTTTTACGTTATGTAGTTTTATCTTTATATGTTGGAGTTAGCTTTATGTTATGTAGTTTCATCTTAACATTTTGGGGGTTATTTTACTATTTTACGTTATTTTCCCGGCTATAAATTAAAAAAAGATCATGTTTGTTATTGTCTACCAGTTAGGTTGATGGGGTAGGACATCTATGATCTTACATCGGTACTAGTGTATCATATGATTTCTACAACCGAGATAGTTAAATTATGGAATTGTAAGTGCGAACCTCGGCGAAGACTTAAAATGAAATTCCATAATTTAACTATTAAAATTGGAGAAATCCAATAATTCTTAAGATGTTCATTCTATAATTTTAAAAAGTTGTAATTTTGCAAAATCAAAAAGACATTTCTTAAACACCCTTTTACGCTGGTAACGGAAGTGTTTTGTTTATGACGTTATTATTTTTATGACGTTATTATTTTCAACCAATGAACGTTTGATCACCACCTACTCACTAGCGACGAGACATGTTTTTCCACAGCTGGCAAGCGGTTTGAATATTACGTAAAAATTAGACTGAATAATAAAAATAGTTAACCGTTCGCCAATAACTATCACTGTGTAACATTTGAAGATTATTCCATGAACTCATTTCGAAGAAAATATTATCATTTTTAAACCCAAGATTCTAGGTTTATAGTAACTTAAATACAGTCATGTTCTATATTTAGGACGGCGGTGATAATGTCTGTTGATATTTGGGGACATCATATAACGTAAAGATGCAACCACATAACGTAAAAACTCAAACACACAACATACAGATGAAATAATTAACCACACATAACGTTTAGATTAATCGACAAAACTTGATGAACTGCATAATGTAAAGACGAAACAATATTTATTAACCTTGGTATGTTAAAGACAATACATTTGCAACCACTGGGTCGATGACTGTGCTGGTGGACTGTTAGTCCCCGAGGGTATCACCAGCCCAGTAGTCACACTTCGGTTCTGACGGGAATATCATTGAATCTTTTAGTGATATAGTAATTGTCCAAATAGCCTTAAAATTTCGAAAATTATGTTATTTCTAATGTTTTTCTATTTTCAGTTAGAAGATAGCTTGAGCCAGATTTCGTAAAACGTTATAAAATTTTGCTAATAAAAGCTCAACAATAATTTAATCATATGAATTTTATATATTGTTTTGCTTTAAGCGCCACCGATGAGTCTTGATTAGACGAAAGGCGCGTCTAGCGTAGTGAATTTTTTCTAACATCTATCGTCGATGACATTCTATTGGCGTACCAGAACATGCACCACAGAGCTGCTCGACGTGTCCCCAGTGTGCAAATAGGTAATGCTCTTTCGTTTGGTGGTGTATCAACTTGTAATAAAAGTATGGTGGGCCATGATGCCGTGTTAGGAGAGTACCACGCTACATGTACGTTATAGGTCCCTTGTAGAAAAAAAATGGACTCATTATAGTCGCTACAAAAGCTCAATTCTCAGTTTTCTTGGTGTTCGGTATTTAGTTATCATGTAATCAATCAATCAACTATAACAGCAGTTTGATGATATGTGTCCTGATGACAGCTTTGAAAAGATGACTGCTACTAGACTGGATGAATGCATAATCTGCTACTATCCGTACGTTTAGATCAACGACAGGGAATAGGACACTAATTAATAACAATAGCCTTGTCAAAATAACATTATTGTTAAAATGCGAAAATATCGGTTAATTAATCAAAATGTAAAGCCATGAAAATCAATCTGATAAATAAAGATGACGCCGACGACGACTTAACAAAACCATAATAAGTCTATCATTTTGCGGTCGTATAAAAGGTCACATATATTTGACCTTGGTAATTATCATCAAAGAATGGATAGTTTCTGTGTCATAAATACGTAACCGTAATTGATGTTTGGTCAACCTCTTCAGAATTATAAGTATCCTGAGTCACCGTTGTTCTAGATATTCGGATTTTCATATTAAATATATTTCTTCGGTAATACTGTGTTGTATTTTCTTCTATTTTTAACGCTTTTTAACACATCTTTAAATAATTATCGTTTTTTTAACCGTTCCGGTGTAGAAACGTCAAAAAATTGCCGGAACAATACATTATAAACTTGTACAATTGTGTATTAGTTTTTACATATGACGATTACAGTCCCTTGATGAGGGTGCCTGACTGCTTATATTATTGTTTGTTTGGTGGTGTTTAACGCCACTTTCAGCATTTTTCCAGCTATATCATGGCATCCAGTTTGTAGTTGGGGGAAGAAGCCGGAGTTCACGAAGAAAACCCCAGACCTTTGGTAGGAAAACTGGCAATCTTTGTCAATTCAGATTGGAGTTGAATCCACCATGCCTGCAGTGAGAACAGAACCCGCAATCTCAGTGTTGACATACCACGTGATTAATAGTAGACGAACTAATTTAACCACTCGCCACCGAGGCCCTGACTGCTTATAAAAAATTGCTTGCTTTCCTGAACAATCTTAACTTGATTACCTACATTTGAAAGTACAAGGACCACCGGAAAGTAAATCTCAACACTGTGTCCTTACGTGGTCATATGGAACTCAACAATTGTGGGGTTAAAATGATTGATTGATTCATTGATTGGATCCTGTTTCCTTTACGTCCAGACAGCAGTATTTTCACATTTGTATAATACTAGCTACAATAATGAAGCTCTTTTTATGGAAGTCCCATTACGCAGTAATGGAGCAGCCTGAAGTGATTTACACCGGGGGGTTTTATGCATATAATCAGCTATTAAACTGCTTCCCTGCTTTGCTACATACCTTTTTATGTCTTTGGAGTTTAACTGATTTCTACAACACCTTATTCGTTAGTTTCACATTTTATTCCTAATCGTAGTTTACAAAATTTGAATTCCGAAAGTCCATAATTTCTTAATCTATTTGGGGAAAAAAGTTCATTCCGGATCATTTCAGCTATATTCAATGCATTATCCCGGATGAAATTTTACCGATACGATTCCACAAATTCAATTTTGTCAACAATGCCATGATTACGAAAAAGTGTTAAAATAATTTAATTAGAGGCATTTAACGACGGAGAAAGGAAAAAAATATTAAACAAAGAAAGCAGTTTTATAGCGCAAAATATGTATAAATCCCATGAGTGTTTTTGCACCATTAAGAGTAATGGGATCTCTTTGTAGCTCCGTTTATTACATCATTGTAGGTAATATATGACGTCATTGTAGCTAATATATGACGTCATTGTAGGTAATATATGACGAGACCAAGTTAACAAACAGTAAATCAGTTCGAGAAAGATGGACTAGAGGTCAAAATTTTTTAATGCCAATGGAAAAGTATGAAGTATGTGTAGAGCAGAAAATATAGCCTTTTGTAGCGGTCACAACGGGCCTACTCTTATCGTCATTAAACAAGGGATCTTGATCGTGCAATTAGCATTGTACTATCCAGACATGTTACCCACTGTTGTCCGCGGTCACGTCTCATTACAAAGTTTTTGAGCCAATACATATTTATTTTTAATGCATTGTTCGTAATTCGAATATGTATCTAGGTTTCCTGTCATTGCGATTGATATTTGCTTATGCTAAATTTTGATAAATGACCGAGGTAGTATATTTTCGTTTACCAAGTGAGCATTAAACTTGTTTGAAGATTTGCGGGCATCGATTTTGTGTTTGATGTTTGCAACCATGAAATCAACACAAATTGATTTCACCAAACTTTTAAATACTTATAATTTGTCTTCATTCTAATCTAACAGCAACAAAAAACTGGCAGAATTTACTAAAATACTATTTTTTTATTTTAGAAGATAACATGTCCTACAGCATCAATCTTTGAATTGATTCACATCGTCTAATCAGAATCGTCTTAACATCTATTGTTAAATTACAATCATGGCCAGAATTATTGCTTTTGTCTTATTTGTACTGGACAACTAATTGGGTTGACTCGATGATAATTTATAATGCTAGCGCCATTGATCGTGTGTTCAAACAACCACAACGGACATTTCATTCGACTCCTAATCGGCCATGAATGTTGCTGAAATGTTATTAGGAGACGCAAAACTTAACTCGAATTACTTTTGGTATGACTAAATCTAAACACTTTTCAGTTGAAAACAGTACACACATTGGTCACAGTCCCCGGATGTACCGTGAGTTAGTGTGCAGTGTTATAAATCAGAACGCACTACATTGTCCTCGACATCAGATATTGTCTTTTTCATTTGAAATATTTTTTTATATTAAACATGCATTTAGTTTAATGTTTATTTAAAATAAATGTTCGACGTGTATCTTTATTTTTTAACTTATAACTTAAAATAAGTATAAACTTTGGTTCTCTTTTAGGCTAAATAAATTTAAACACAATTCTATAGTTTTATAATGTATTTTACGTTTTGTAGAAATATACAACAATAATTTAAATAAGTATTAACAATGACAAACATCCTTCAACAAACATCCTCTCATTCATACATTGGATAAATACTTTGAGAAACTGACGTTTCTTTGCTGGCCTTGATTCTATCGCAGCACCAATGGTGCGTTCATAATGAACCACATTCCCAATTAACCAAGTATAACAGGAATGTCTATGTATTCAGCAAACGTAGCCGATGTCGGTTTGTTGACACGGCTTATATCAAACACTTTACGAACTTCCGGTCGACCGGACCGGACTGGATTATATTACTATGATTTATGGTCCAGTTTACCCGCAAAAGTTTAAATGTATAAATAACAAATAGCATTTGCTGAACACACGATCACAGTTTGAAACCTATCTCTATGGATTCTGGATTTCTGTAAACAACGTCAACATCTTGCCACTGATCATTAACGGAATGTCTGAATTTTTGGCAGTAAACATTGAAATAAATGCGAAGTAACAATTTGAATATCACAACAGTAAACTCAAGGGAAATACATTGCACTGGTTATGCTTACAAAAATAATCAAAAAATTTGATCAATCTCTTCATATTTCAATTGCCAGTGGATTTCACTAGGCCGTCTCATTTGGATATGATCATTCTCTATAAAGGCATGCGCAACAATTTATGGTCGTCCTCTATTCCTCCGCCGAGGGTTCCGGTTTTGTCCTATACCACATTCACACGCAACTGTTTCATCCAACTTTTTGAAGAACCAAACCTCCTCGTATGTTGTGGTATTTCCCACTAACGGAACAGGGTTGCACCTATTAGGGTCCCTTCGTAAAATAGTAATAACGTACGTTTTTGGTATACAGTCGTATAAGTTATAAAAACACTTTTTTGTACTTTGGCACGATCCTGTAAGGATCCAAGGAGGAAAGTAACCACTTTCTAACCGAGTCCATATCGATTTCATTTTACAAGTCCAGGGTAATTTTTTCACTATTTTACCCTTTTTTGACTTTCTAATAAACTTTTTTAAGTCACTAAATAATCTCTTCTGAGGTTTATCGTCTGTTGATTTTAGTTGATCTATATCATTGTCATCGTTATTATCGCTTGCTTGCCGCTTTCGTCGCATGTAATTTATTGAGTTTTGATTCGGCGTTGAGCCTTTATCGTCTTTCAATGTGTCCTTTGGATGGTCTGAAACATCGTCTTCGTCCTCTTCAAAATCAGAATCTAAATATGGATTATCGCCTTGATAATACGAATTATCGTCGTCGATTTTATTATGATACATATCACCAATAGATCTTTCACCTACTGAATTACTGCTGATACTCTTTTTATCTAATGCCATCTTCGATGAATCGTAGAACTTGCCCATTTGATATTGCAAATGTTCAGTGTCTACTTGTTTACAAGGTCTATTGTGAAAACTAACTATTTGCTGATCGGCAGTTTCTCTAAATGTATACTCTCGGTTGGAATCTGTTGGCGTACGTGCACTATTGGGGGCAGCGGACGATGAGCTTGTTAACATCACGAAAAACAGTACGAAATAAGCAAGCTCTTTGGTTCCCTTGATCTGAAATAAACAGAAAAACATGTAACTAAACGTAAATGTTCTTGTAAATATAAGTCGATCTTAGTACTAACTACTTATGTTTCAACTATTTGTTTTTACGGCTACAAAGATTATGGCACACATTATTAAGTTATGTGACAACTGTAGATTGTAAAATCGATTCAACGAAATTTCGAACTGTTATAGTACAGGAATCAAAATCGGGAATAAATCATACATAACATGTCGTAGTTTGTCGGTTTTCTTCAAATGATTTGTTAAAATTATGCACTAAAAGTTAGGTGGTTATTTTGCGAAACTGAATCCTACACTTCTGTAGAGAAAAAAACGAAATTCAAAAGCAGTGCCATACATTTTAATAACAAATCTTTTGTTTATTTCAAATACTGCAACATTCTTTTTGAGTACAGTAACACATATAGAATTTATAAGTATAGTTGTAGTACAAACTTAAGCATTTAATTTTGTTTCACCATAAACGATATGTCGAGCGTGTTTGATCAAAAATAATATTTGGTGTATTTATTTATAGCGTAAAATATTACAAAGTGACGTTGAAGGCTAATTTGACATCTATAGAAGAATTAAAGGGACAAATGCGTAGTGTAATTTAGTTATGATTCAAAGCGAAGTGAATAAACTATTGACTCAGTGACTGTGGTTGTATTAATAATTTTACTGTTTAAAGTATCCCACTTGTATAACTTGAGATGTATACGGTGGGTGTTTGTAACCTGGTTTTTTAATTACTGAAAAATTGAAAAGAGCAAATTATGACACTTCACATAATTGCGCGTCGATTAATCAATCTTATTTGACTTAACTCTGCAGAAATTGTAATTATAAACCTGCATACCAGACCTAGGGTTGAGGGCGAAAAGTAGTATATTATACCCGCATTCCGCGTTAAATATGAAATCAAATAGGTTAGTTTCATGTGATTTTTTTTGTCTTTATCAGGAGGTGAAAAAATATATACACAATATATAACGATAAGAATTTCTCCTGGGATTAATTTAGAAACAGCAAAACAGTTTTGTCTCATTGTATTCTGAGCTGTGACCCATGTGGGAACAGTTATCCATGGCGTATCCTTCGTCTGGTATATATCACCATACACCAAGCTCGGTTTGATAGAATCATTAAGTTAATGTAGACAGTATATAATAATTCCAATTTACTCGTCAAACATTTGTCAAGACTTGATTGTGTTTGACACTTATATTATAACTGTATTGATCAAGTATGAGTAAGACCCGGGATGAATCATAAGTTGTCCAAGGACGAACATTCTGGTCAGCGTCAGGTTTCCTCCAAATTTGTGATCACTGGAAAACTTTGCCGTGATCAATAACAATATAAGTTATAAATTCACTCTATTGGGTTATTTTAATCTCAGGCTTGAGCAAACAAAGACATATACGATCTAATACATCGAGAATTAATTTATCTACAAGTTTTTGCCGTGAAGTCACGGATGCAAACTATTTAATAGCCCCTCCCCCACAAAGGAGCGCAAAAGGCCTAAAAGTCATTTGTTTTATATCTCTATATCATATATGTCCGAAATGAAGTTAATATTCTACGAAGCATATCAAAGTATCATTTTTTACGTTTCAATTCAATTTGAAATCGATTATCTATGTAGACAATAAAGAAAACAAACAGTTCAAACTGTTCATTTCATTTTCCGATAAGTAATGATTGAAAACAAACCCTGCCCTTTAATGTTAAGAAGATTCCCCTTAATTATACAAAGGTTATTTCAAATATTATTTGACATTCAACCCATGTCTAACAACCGAATCGAGTTTCTGTCGTTGGAAATCAGAGATGATGCTGCGTGGGTTTCTATGTTTGCATGAATGAATGACCTCGGGGATGCGAGTATGCAATTTAGATTTTGATTTAAAAAAACTTGAGCTTTAATTTATTTGGAATTACCTATCACTTAAGAATGAAAAGTTTATACAAAATAATTACAGAGCCTCAAAATTAAGTTTTCCTCAAATTTGATTGGTCCATATAATATTTGAGTTGAGGATAGTTGTATTATAAAACAATGGCCAAAATAGTAAATAAATGCAGAATTCCATCAACACAACACAAACCTTGAGGAGCTAACCTAATTTGTCACATTTTATGCAAACAAGCACGCACCTTGTAAGTACCGGGGGTTGTATGATAGATGACCAAAACAAATGTAAAACGGACTTTTTATCACATTTCTGAAAACAAGGCTTAAAAATCTAGGATCTCATAAAGTTATCATCTCTGCCTGCCTTTGTAAAAACTGCCATTACATCATTGTAGGTGCTATAAATGAAGCTATCTAAACAAATCGTCACAAACAGTTTTTTTACAGAAAAGAGTGATTGTTAATGAGATAATCAACCATTTTGTATCTTACTTTAAATGAAATTCAAATAACATTATGTTGTAATATGTTTGGTATTTTAATAAATTTCAAATAATAAGCAACTAAATAAAAAATGTTTTATTAGTACAGCTAACAAATTGTTGACTTATTTAACGTGGCTCTTTGTCTATAAAATTGTATACGCCAACGTTAGTTTAAGGACGACCATTATACGCCAACGTTAGTTTAAGGACGACCATTATACGCCATCGTTAGTTTAAGGACGACCATTATACGCCAACGTTAGATTAAGGACGAACATTATACGCCATCGTTAGTTTAAGGACGACCATTATACGCCATCGTTAGTTTAAGGACGACCATTATACGCCATCGTTAGTTTAATGACGACCATTATATGCCAACGTTAGTTTAAGGACGACCATTATACGCCAACGTTAGTTTAAGGACGACCATTATACGCCATCGTTAGTTTAAGGACGACCATTATACGCCAACGTTAGTTTAAGGACGACCATTACACGCCATCGTTAGTTTAAGGACGACCATTATACGCCATCGTTAGTTTAAGGACGACCATTATACGCCATCGTTAGTTTAAGGACGACCATTATACGCCAACGTTAGTTTAAGGACGACCATTATACGCCATCGTTAGTTTAAGGACGACTTTATACGCCAACGTTAGTTTAAGGACGACCATTATACGCCAACGTTAGTTTAAGGACGACCATTATACGCCAACGTTAGTTTAAGGACGACCATTATACGCCAACGTTAGTTTAAGGACGACCATTATACGCCAACGTTAGTTTAAGGACGACCATTATTTGTCTCCTTTTTGTTTTATTTCGTCATTTTTAAATTAGCTACGAGTCCATTTTTGTCTTTCTAATTGGGTTTAACGCCAATTTCAGCACTTTTTAAACTAAATAATTGCGTCCAGTTTATACATGAGAAAAGCAATGTAACCGGTAAAAACCAAGACCATGGGGCAATACATGCATGTGTAAAACCAAGGCCATTGGGCTATACATGCATGTATACAACTCTGTTTGTTGTAATGTTTTAACCACGTGGGATGTAATTTAATAGATTTCCTATCCCCAATCAAATTTCAGACTCATTTGATTTTCAGATTCCACAAATTTGCTTTTCTGACAACTTGTTTATTACATTGAGCAAAAAGAAATGAATTAGATTTATTTTGGTTTGTATTCGCTTTTGATATGTTTACTTTTTATGCGTTGGTGGAGTTGTCCGTCTATCAAATCAATGAACATTCTATAAACACGCCAGAATTTGTTCTGACTAATACGTAAAGTAAATGTTCTTAGTTATGAAAAGTCAAGGCCTTAACTAATTCTCCTGGTAATTTTTCTTTAAAAACAACGATTCGTTTTAATAATAAAAGAAACTAAGACTATACTGGGAGGGTCCTCTCGCTCACCTAACAAAGCTTTTCAGCGCGTCCTCTGTTAGCGTATAGGAGAGCCCTCTTGTTGGAGGGGAAAGGTTGTCAGTTACAATACGAAAAGCCTAAGCAAAGACCGTAGTGGCTAACGTGCTTGATAAATGCTACTCTTCTTGCACGATACAGACTCTTTATTTATATTTCGATAAAAGTAGATTCATTATAGCCGCTACAAAGGGCTAATCTTGCCCTCCTTATCCATCACGCCAAACTGTTCAGGGTTCAGTCAAGGCTAATCTTGCCCTCCCTACCCATCATGCCAAACTGTTCAGGGTTCAGTCAAATTCGGTTCCTGACGCCCCATGCCATTTCCAGTTGAATTAATGTGTTGTAAACTTGTTCCTGTCCCACAACTATCTTAAGTATTGTTCACTGGACGTTAAGTAAACATTCAATCAATAAAAAAAAATCAATAGCTTGCATGCTGGCGTTTGCCTGACACGGCATTATTACTAAGCGCGTAGCACCATTTACACCAAAAACTTTACAAAAAAAATAACACACTAAGATACAATGTCACCGTTGACAGAAACAATCCTTTGACAAAATAAATGTTGTGGTTTACTCCTTACTAGTTTAAATAATATATTTCTGAGACAAAAATCTGTAAGTTTCTTTGATGTTAAAAGAATCACTTTTAACATGAAAAATGGGGATGTGCATTAATTTCAATATTGCAACGTAAGAGGCGCCTTATCACATAAGCGCTGCTATTTTATATGTACAAATTTCGCTTAAACTAGTTTATAGAATAAGAATTTCGTACAAATGCTCTAATCGCGTGACCTGTCAGTCGATGTTAAAGCTTCGTCACATATCGGATCTAACTTTGTAATTAGGAAAAGTAGTGAGTTATCGCTCGTTTGCAGGTGGCGCCGTGGTAGCCGGTCCATGTTAATTTGCGGTTATAATGTAATATCAGCGTTTGTAAACTCACAAAGAAGAAAAATCGATATTAATTCTTCAAAACAAACATTAAAGATCTTTCTTTCGGCCATAAAAAAAATAATTTATTATCGTTTTACAACAGATTTTACATACAGTTCGGGCAAACTTTCCACCCAGTCCCCCCTTTTTTTATTTATACGAAAGCATACATGTTTATACTGTAGGAAATTAATTCTTTACCATTATTTTCGAGCAATTGATGTTTCATCAACACTGAAATACTTTTTGTCTTTTTCACGGCATTGAAATATTTTGCTTCGTCCATTTCTAACTTCGAAATGGACGACACCTACAGCGGCTGTGGAGTAACATAGGTATTGTAACAAGATTTTAAAAAAAAGCTTTCTTATAAATAAATTAATTGAAAGAGAAAATATTTTTTGTATGGAAATATTGCTAGTTTATTATAAATAATCGTCTTTGTTTTCTTAGGGAACATGGTGATACGATGTTCGAAACTTAGAATGCATATTTTAGTAATATTACGAAAGGAGATTAATAGATTACAAACTTTTCAATTAACTAATTTTTATTCCGAGAAAGTTTTGCATTTCTATTTTTAAATTCTTGATTATTCTTCTTTCAAAGCAGAAATTGTTAAATTCGCGTATTTATCACGGTATGATTCAATTGTCAATAGCGTTACGATCAGTGTGTAAACATAAAGTCGCTGGACCGGGAACAGCGGTGCCATCTGGTAATTTTCAGGAAGAGATAATTCACTATTGTTTCCCATTAGTTTCAATAGTGCAGCTCTAATTACCAAATGCAAGTTTTGAACTTTTCTGGATTTTAAAATAATTATAATGGTTTACAAGACTTTTATATATGACCTTTGCTCAGAGGTTGACCAAATTTGCACGGAATTCAAATTATTGTATCTTAGAATTTCACACATTTAAATTTTTTAATGATAACAGCTAAACAAATATTTTGCAGCGAACAAGTCTCAAAAAAGTACCCCGTTCAATACTAGCTGACTGACAATGCGAGTAAGAACAACTTGTTTTAAAACCAGCAGAGTAGACTCGGCGTCTTGTGTTTGACAATTTTTACATGTAAAACAATGTGTACACCTGCATGTAAAAGTCTTTTTTGGTTGACTTTAGTGCATCATGAAATTTAATATCTGTACATTTGTTGTTTCCTTATCTTTAAGTCTCGTTGGTTCTAGTTAAGGATTCAATACATATGAATTTGCCTGTACGTGACGTCATGTTGTAACGTTATTTCATGTCAACTTTAAAAGATGTCTGAGGTTGTAATGCCACATTTCACAATGTCTGAGGTTGTAATTTTCAAGATATCTTGGATAGTCAGTATAAAGCACTGGACAAATCAAGCAAACCCCAGAAAGAAAATGTCATGACCCAACGTCACACAGACAAACCCCAGAAAGGAAATGTCATGACCCGACGTCACACAGACAAACCCCAGAAAGGAAATGTCATGACCCGACGTCACACAGACAAACCCCAGAAAGGAAATGTCATGACCCGACGTCACACAGACAAACCCCAGAAAGGAAATGTCATGACCCGACGTCACACAGACAAAAACTCAATTTTAAAAAATGTTTTATCAAAATGTGTATCAAATAATGATCTTTTAAATTTTCCAATAATTTGTCGGTCCCCGATTTCTGATTCTTTAAGCTAAAATCGGTCCAAGTTTATCATTTTGTTCAAAGGAATAATCTGTCCCTTTATACAAAAAAACAGACACTAAATAAGAAAGGGTTTTATATCGAGGATATTGTCACATGTGTCGGTTATATTTACATATTAATCACATGGTCGTTCGAAAATGAACAAAACATTCGCAAAAATGAAAGATGCAATACATAATTTTACTTATACATTGAATTCCCGAATATAAGCTATACACTAAGCATACAAACCTTTATAAATGTTGACGAAGAAAACATTTCACGAACATTTGTACGGTAACGTTTCGTCTTTTCGCCTTGCAGAAATACCAATGAAATCATATCAGTCTCCTCTTAACTGAGGAAACACGGTCTTCAACTGGAACTTCATTGTCTTTTGTATTCGTTTGAGCACTTTTGTCTTGGTTTCATAGGGTAAATCCTAACTAGAAACTATTGTAGAAAGTGTTCTTTATCTTGTAAATTCCCAAATTACCGCTCTTTTAGCTGCGCTACTTTACTTGGATTCATTATAAATTCTATTGTATTCCGCTCAAATATTTCATCATGTGTTCCCTACAACTCGGAGACTTCCGCCACTTTTGGATACAGCTCACTTTTATATAATATCCGAATGGGTCACAAGGGCACGAGGACACCCACACACTTTGAAAGTTCTCTCAGACACGATATAATTCCTTATTCTGAAATATATCAATAAATGAAAATAATTTGACGACTTTATATATTTGTAGTATTTCACTGTATTAGTCAAGTCATCGATATATTTATATATATCTAGAAAATTTATACAAGAAAATGAAAGGGCAGGAAAATGATGTTCAAAACCCACCTTTATTTTAATAAAACACGCCCTTTAAGGTGAATTGTTTCCCCTAATAACCATTCAACACAAAATTATGACTTTTTCATCCCCCGCAAATCGACAATAAAAGGTATTTACTGAATTAGTCTATATTCATACTTTACACCAAATTGTTTAGTTTTCCAATTGTGCATGCATCATTAGATTACTGCTCTTTCACAGAGCTACCTTCTATCGGGATATACAATAACCGATAAATGAACTGCTAATAGCTGTTTTATATTCTGTGGATAAACGACCACTTAACTTTTCAGGAAAATACTTGATTTGGTTATAAGTGTCCCTTGAGAGGTTAGTCACACATATTTTGTACTTAGCCGCATGAAAATCGACATTTCATAATTTTCAAGATATAAATCATCGTACTTCTATTAATGAAAGGTCCATCCTCCTTGTCCTCGCCAACTTTGATACATATTATTAATACCCCCCCCCTTTTTCCATGAGCTTAAGATAACTACATACCTCTTAACCCTTTTAAAATAAACAACTTAACACGTTTTCAAATTTAACCCATTAACTTGTTGTTTCACTATAATGAAGTTCCTTTAATTGACATGTACAACTGCATTTATATAATTATTAGCATGAAAATGGTGACTTCATATCATAAATATAGCATCGCCTGTCAATATTTTATTAGTTTTATAGTGATCGAGATCTAGATTAACGGTTACTAATTAGAACGACATTATATTGGTGTCAGAATTCATAGTCATGATAAAAATAGGCGTCAATAGTATTCCTTATTGACGAATCGTTTAACTATTTAAGTCATGACGCCTTAAACAGCATTTTCCCATAATGTTTGATTTTGACATTCTTACCAATAGGACTGTTACGCTGCAATTTCCCAAATTTGTGTGCGGTTTTGTAGTCTAAAACTCGTATGACCGGGTAAACATTAAAACTTCAACTAACTAACGGGACTGTAGAACGAGATATTTCAAGTATCTTACTGAATAAAAAATAAAATAAATAGTTGTGTTTGTTATTTTGGTTACGTCTTTATAGCCACGATGTTTACAAAGGCGGGGAACCATGATCGAAGTGTGTACAAATAGTCCGAATTTGAAACCACTCGTCAATGTCATATCTCAATTTCAAATATGAAACGAAATCAATTAAACAAGAAGTATCGCACATTCTTTCAATTTACGTAATAAAATATTTAAAAAATGATTGAAAGTCTTTTAATCTTGAGTAATTTAAACTATTCGCGTTGACAGTTCACATATTATATTGAGAGGTAAATTAATGCCTTTTTGTTGCGCAACATACATGTAATCAATATAACTCTAAAACTTTGATATGATACTTAAATATTTTGTACTAAGACTTTGTTTCATGGGTATTATAGACAAAAGGCACACTTGAACTTTGGTCAAAATTGTTGCTTAGAGAAAGATTGACAAATGCGGGTAACACAAAAATGTGGTATGGAAAAAGATCGGTCTCTTTGCAATTTCGTGTGCATACGTATTTAGTACTGCGTTCCGAAATGTTATAAGGCTTTTTTATTAATACTTCCATTTATATAATTGAAAATAAGCTTTTTTCAAATTAATTAAATTTAAATTTCTCTCGCTATAGCCTACGCCACATGCAGTGCTAAAGCATACTTTTTCAATAAAACTGTCAGGTCTCTTTTTACAAAACGATTTGTAAGCCTTTATAAAAGTATTGCAGAAGTACAAAAATTTCTTAAATGCTCAAAATATTTAATATAAATGCTACGATGAGATATCGACAATGATCGGTTTGATGATTTCGTGACATTGCATAAATTAAACCCGCAGTAATGTGCGCCAAGATCAAATCGTATTTGTAAATCTATTATTTTTTTTCTTCTCAAAATTTAAGACATTCAGTGTATAAAAAAAATTCCCCGAGACGTAAATTTATACAAATCTCATTTTAATTACGGCAATGAGGTCAAAAGCTTGTAGATAATTATGAAAACTGTAAATAAGATTAAATCTTTCTATATTTATTTTTTGTACTACGCGATACAATATACATACAATTTAATTTAATTGCAATAAATAATGACTATTTCCAAATATTGAAACGTACTTACTTGCAAACAAGCAATCGCTTGTTCTATATAGTCCACTTCAAGATGTATAATGAAATTTTTGTAACTTGTGTTTTCATTTATTTTTTGTTAAAATCTTATGAAAACATTGTTTTTTGTCTCAGGTTTAAATTATATGTAATTCAGTTTTGACTAATGATATATTACGTCTTATAATATTTTAATAACTTAATTCCTTTGTTCTGGTGCATTTAAATGTGTTGACAAAATATTGCATTTTGTTTCTCACGATATGTTCCAATATTTATCTTTCATTTTTAATCCAAAAGCAGACGACATAATAGAAATTAAAAGTCAGCCTAGCTGTCTGAAAAACAGATTATTATAACATTAATTAGTGTTCCCTACTAATTGACAAGATTAAATGATTTTATATGGATTATCTTATGTTTAATTAATTGTCAAGTTGTTAAATATGACAACTGTACAGTACGAGTTATTTCCCCTCATATGCACGCGACCAAGATGAAACCGGTAGCTGCCAGAATCAATTAGGCATTGTCACTTTCCGTTGATTGATGTAAGCTATTACATCATATGTTATACAATAATGTATGCTAACAGTGATTTATTAAGGTTGTAAAAAAATCAAGACTCTTGTAATTTTTTCTTATATATCTATTTGTCTTTATCTTAAAAATTCCATTATTTAAGTGCTTCAAATACCTTTAAATCGTTGAAAAATGTCCGAGTAAATATAGGTGTAAATTTTCAGACGTATGTACTAAAAAAATATCAAACAAATGAAAAAAAAATGTGTAATTTGCATGAATATAAAGAAAGTAGATTGCCAGTTATCAGAAAGTTTAACAAAACTGATATCACCGAAATGCAGTATCTATCCACAACGAGAAAACCAGGTTTATAATTCGTTCTGCACATTTTCGTTTTAGATTATTTACCCATTTTATTCATATTTATCACCTAGGAAGATAATAAATATAACATGTACAAATACATATGTGTTGAGTTACCTTTGTTTTCAAAATTTTAAGTCCACAACGACTTGTCAAGTGTCACTGTCAAGTGTACACGTATTTAGGTACATCCACGATATGCAGACGGGATGAAACAAATTTCAAGTCGATCAGTTGTTTACCTGTTTTACGAATCCAATAAGCAACTAGACAATGAACATTTTGTCAATTCTTATACATTGACTTTACAATCCGTGATAAATAAAGTTACAATATTTCCAACAGATTTCTAATGGTTTATCCATTTTTAGATATTTCACATATAGCACATAATATAATGTCAAATCCTTAAAACGTTTGAATAAAATTTGCGATTTCAATATATATTTCGGTAACTTGTTTTCGATTTTAACGAACTTTTCCGTTTTCACTTGTATCGTATTTCTCCAAATAAGTTTTAATTATTTAATTTTTAATTTATCTATGTCTTTTAAAGAACAACATAGATCACATTTAAGTTTAGAGTATATTACAAGAAGACAGAATAAATTGTCACTTCATTCCTTCAAAACTACATGTCATTCTCGGTGACAAATTATATCTATAACTGAGTGTCTTCTTGTAATCCGTGTCACAAGTATTTCACGCAAGTATGAGCGGCAATAATTTTATACTTAAGACTCCTCGCATAATCAAACCCTTTAATAGTCCGCTTGTATAAATGACTACGTTTTTTAAAAACAGCTGATTTTGCTCTATCATACATTTTTAAAATACCACAGTGCATCTTGACTGTTTGTGACTTCATAAGAATATTTTTACTTGAAATATAACACTAGTGTGTTAAAAGGCATAGCAATATAAATTCATCGGTTTATTTTGTTTTATTTTATCAAGACGAAACAATTGTATTCATGTGCACAAGGTAGAATTTACTTCACTTTGTTTACATCGGAAGTAAAATTCCACAACCCGATAGTAAAAGTAACTTTATGGAATAGGTTTAACCCAGTACATACGTGCTAAACATGGACGATTTTGGAGTATAAATCACACCAGTGGTGTATTGTACTTTCCGAAAACCGTTGATTCCGCTACATTTTCGGGGATCCATATACAAATGAGACCCAATATCCCAGTATAGTAGTTTTTTTTTCAGAAAAAGTGAGGAGGGGCACAATAGATCCGCCTCTGTACATGTCGACTGTAAAACGTGTTTTAAAAGTCATTAAAAGTCATTTGTTTGCTGGTAATGATGCAATGTTATTTCATTTTCATATTAAATAGGAACTGAGGTCTTGGTATAATGTCAATATAAAAGAATGTTACACACTATTCAAAGATATTTACTTTAATGTAAATTTCAAACATGTATGCACATCAACTATCTAGGTCTTAATATTTCAAAGTAATTTTCTCTGACAGTGATTAATGATGTAGAATCGTAAGGACGCAGCGCACAGTAGTCAGGGGGCATATGTTGAAGTCCTTGATTAAATAACTTGATACCCATCACTTTATTGTAAATTTTCTCGTATGACTTTAGTAAAAAATTGAAGTTAGATGTTTTTTAATTTCGTGACCCTTTACACTACCTGTCATATCAAATACTTGCACAGAAAATAACACCTTTCAAATCACCGTAAGCCATTTAGTTAGACTAGAATAGAAATGTCGCAGGACTATTAGCTCTTCTTATTAAATTCATGATCAAAAACTTCAAAAGTTATCAAAATTTATTTGAATACATACTGTATATAAGTCGCCCCTAAACCTTGTATTTAAAAGTTAAGATACGACAGAAGCAGGAAAATAATCGATCTTCATAAGTGTATGATTTAAACAGAATAAAATATAGATATAAATTCCTTTTAATAATTTGTCTTCTGTGTAGTATTTTGTCTACAGAACGCAGTTTTTTTTAAATCCATGATAGTATGAAAGTTAGGACATTTATTTGCGGTTCTTACTCCCAAGTTATTTAAACCGTCGAAATTCCACTAGCAAAAACTTGACATATGTAGACGTGCTAAGCGTGTAAATTAGCATCTTTGTGTTTACCTAGCTTTGGGTGCAAAGGTGTTCATATAACGAATTGACTTGCACCAGTAAACAGAACTAATATAAGTTCTTATTTAAGTCTTTTTGTGTGTGTCATAATGAATAATGCAGCAAGCAAACCTGCCTACAAATATAAGTGTTGAACTCTTTTACGCGTAATTTAATGGAAAAAAAAATTTGGAAACTATAAGGTCTTGCTGCAAAAGACAATACGTTTTAAATACCAAATATTTAAAATGTAATATGAACCAGTTCAGTAAACCCTTCTATTTACACCATACTAAGGACATACTAGACAAAGTCGATCTAGCGATCACTAATACCCCCGCATTTTGTAAAAATTTCTAACGTTTTTCGTGGACTGTGACCTTGAAATTTGATAGATTTCCACCAAAATCAATAGGCTTCTTACCAACAAAATATATAACAATATTTTACAGTTTCATTAAAATCGGATGCAAACTTTTTGAGTTATTGTCCGGAAACAACTTTTTTGTAAAAATTTCTAACGTTTTTCGTGGACTGTGACCTTGAAATTTGACGTATTTCCCCCAAAATCAATAGGCTTCTTACCAACCTGATATATAACAATATCCTAAAGTTTCATTCAAATCACATGCAAACTTTTTGAGTTATCGTCCGGAAACAACTTTTTTGTAAAAATTTCTAACGTTTTTCGTGGACTGTGACCTTGAAATTTAACCCATTTCCCCCAAAATCAAAAGGCTTTTTACAAACTTGATATATAACAATATCCCAAAGTTTCATTAAAATTGAATGCAAACTTTTTTAGTTATTGTCCGGAAACAACTTTCCCCCAAAATCAATAGGCTTCTTATCAACCTGATATATAACAATATCCCAAAGTTTCATTCAAATCGGATGTAAACTTTTTGAATTATCATCCGGAAACCAAATGTGGACGGACGAACGGACGGACGGACATGAGGACCACTATATACCCCCGACTCTGTCGAGCGGGGGTATAAAAATATAAGACAAATAGGCAGCTCGAATGTTACACTTTTAAACAATATCACAAATAACAATTGTTTCCCTGTGATACAGGACAACAGTCCGACATTTCCACACAAAACGATAGACAGAACATAAACAAAATTTGCATTAAAGATGAGTTTTTGTTATATCCCCTCTAAATAATTGTACTATACTTTCAAACATTTTAAACAAATATATACAAAAAAATAAAGTTAACATATGAAAAACTAAGAATTTTATCCTTTGTATAAAATTTAATGGCCTTTTGGTAAATGTTATTACTGCAATAAAGCGAATAATTTTTATAAAATTTATTTGAAATATGTTTTAAATCTTTCATTTCATCAGTAAACAACATTTTTATTTTATCCTTAAAGGGATTCGGCATCATATACATCACTATAATAAATTTAAAAATAGACGATATCTTGTCAATGTATTTAATTTCTTATTTTTCGTAATAATATTTTCAATCACTATAAATGATTCTTACTTAAATATTTTACCAAGACCATAAAAACATGGTTGATTGATTGGAGTTTATTATGTAAGCAATATTTCAGCTATTTTCAGAACTTCATGTAAAGTTTATATTTTGCTTAAACTATTTTTATGGCCGAGTCCATTATTGTCGATTAAAAATAGAAAAATGCTGATATTTATACAAATCTGTCTGTATAAATTAATATTGAAACTGAGTATAGTTATCAATTTAGGGTAATTCTTATAAACTCTATAAGGTATTCATCTACAAATTGTATATAATTCATGCAAGTTTGATGTCAGTTCTCGCGGGCTTCGAATTCGACTTGCAACCAATACAATGCAAAAACAGATATAGGTCATAAAAGACAATATACAACGACATAACCATTAGGTGACTGGGCCCCGTGCGGGATCCGGGTGGCTAAAAGAATAGACCGCAGTCGCGCTAGCTTGTCGTAAAAGGCGACTAAATAGCGCCCAGTACCCTGACCGGCGTGTCAGGTCGGTTTGCCTAAAGACCGACTGGGATGTGTGCCCCAGGTGGTTGAATGGGGTACCCCTGGCAAGCTGGGGTTGTCAGGCTATAATACGGAAAACCTGACCGCAAACCATATTAGTGCACCGTGTTGGGAAAAATGCCACGTTCCTCGCACGTTAAAGAACGCTGCTGTAGTATTCGCTATGAGTAGGGATTTCGATCCCGCTACAGGAGGCTAAATTGCCCGACCCTATCCATCCTCCCATTTGCCAGTGGCAATCTAAAATCTGTTACCCCTATTTTTCCTTGTGTCCCATCCCATTTTCATTCATCATCATTTCATGTTCATTTTATCATCCATTTCATGTTCATCGCCTGAATATAGCTGAAATATTGCTGCTCGGGCGTTAAACACCATTAATCAATCAATCAATCATTAGGTGACTGGACAAGAATACAACATCATTGTGGTTGTCGCCCATTAGGTAGATGTATTGCCTTACAAGTGTCAAAACACAAAAGAAATGCCTAAAACAATAATTACTACAAACAAACATAAATAATGACCTATTTAACCTTGTAATGAGTCTAGTTAATCCATCAAATATGGTATATAAATAATAATTAATAAATTAATGTCATATACATTGTACGTCTACAATGATCATGCTTGTTTTCGAATTATTGGATTCTTCAAGAATAATGCTAACTGGTTGATAGCCCGTCCCCAAAATATCATTCCGATCAAAATATAAAATATCAAATGCATAACAGCACCATGTGACAAAGAATATGCAAAAGTTTGATGGAATTCCATTCAGTGGTGTAATTGGAGGTATGGGTAAATCTCATTCTTTTTAAAATATATAATATCAGCTGCACAATGGCACTATGTAAAAGAGATTCTGAGTTATTCCATGCAGTGGTATACGAGTAGTTGTGGATAAGAGATGGTACCCCATCACTATAAACGTTTCAAGCAAGAGGTACAATTTTAAAAGAATCTCCTGTCGGTTGGAGATATGGTGTAATTTCGTACATTTACTTTAAAAATTAATGACGTCATAAAATTTTGTTGTCCCGAAAATTCGGTGATTCCACAACTGAAACGCCAACATAACAAGAAAGCCATATTAAAATAATATTCATGACTTCCATATTCAATAAGCCGATTGCTATAGATACACTTATGATCACCAGCGTCTACAAAATGTGGTGATGAGATCGCGCCTTAATTTATGCTAGGTTTGCTCTACTTCAACCTTAACTGACAAGAATTATAAAGTTATCCTGCCAAAGATCCCAGTTTCTAGAACACTACGGCTTCCCCCTCCCCGTAAAAACTGGACGCCATTGTATAGCTGAAAACTTGCTGCAAGTGGCGTAATATTCTGAAACAAATAAGCAAGCAAACAATTATAGTGAGCAATTAAAGATGTCTGTTTTGTATGTTTTGAAATTCAGTGCATTAAAATACAAAAAAGTCAAATGTGCTCAATCACGATGACTCAAGTCCAAGTACCAAAAGGGGCAACAAACTTCTATTTACATACAAATGATGGTACGATGTTTGGAATAACTGAGACGATGTAACCTGACATTATAGTGCTGATTTATGCATATAAAAACTGTGTTGTCATCTGCTTACAACAATATTATTTAACTTTCGATTGATTTATACAAGTTTTGATAAAGGTTGGTGTAGAGTAACAGTCAATGAATAGTAAAAACATCATAATAAAAATGCACATCCGATACCAACACCTGTTACAGCACAAGTAAAAGTTACAACAAAACAATCGAAGTTACATATTTCTTTATAATCTGACTTACTTTGAAAACGAAATGAAAAACAGAAATAAAACATCGTTCTCTAGCTGTTGTCAATTGTATCCCTTATTAGGTTATATAAATGAACACTCTTGATAAAATAAATAAGGTATTTGTGTACCAAAACAGAAAACCTACCTTGACATTGCCTGTTCAATATGACTGACCAGTTAATTATTACTTTATGATTAAAAAAATTCTCCAATTACAACGTCTGTCATTACAATATGATTATCAGGAAATCTAAACTCTATTACAACCCTTCAACTTCTGTTCAAATATTTTTTGTTAAGTGTTCATTGTAAGTAGACAGTGTCACATAGCAGTCGGAATGTGGAAGCACGAACGTTAATCAATTCTCTGTGTGTACTATCTGTCAATTGTCACCGAAAACGACACATTTTCTGTGTGATTTATTCGACGGTGTGAACCTCAATACATATGCAATGAAATCAACCAATTTGATAACAAACCTTTTCTTAAAACAATTGTGTAATATTAATAGAAACCCTGAAGGGTATTTACACCGATTGTATCACCACAAGTGTCGTTTTGTATTCAATTGACAATAGTGTTTAGAATTGACACAAGTCAACTTAATATTTATAGGCAGACTGATATTCGCGACAAACACAGATTTACATTTACATGAAACAATAGGTTAGATATATATAACCCTTTCTTCGGTTGTTTTTTAATCTGTTTTCTGTAATTAAAATACATCTTCATCGATTCTTTTGTTTTCATTAAAATAATTCTAATGTAGGGTTCAACTGTGACGTCATAGGAAATTTGTGGTATACACATGGGTTAAACAGGGTATTGACTAATTGTGCTTGAACATTTGATTGTATTTACACCGATTGTATCACCACAAGTGTTTTGTATTCAATTGACAATAGTGTTTAGAATTGACACAAGTCAACTTAATATTTATAGGCAGACTGATATTCGCGACAAACACAGATTTACATTTACATGAAACAATAGGTTAGATATATATAACCCTTTCTTCGGTTGTTTTTTAATCTGTTTTCTGTAATTAAAATACATCTTCATCGATTCTTTTGTTTTCATTAAAATAATTCTAATGTAGGGTTCAACTGTGACGTCATAGGAAATTTGTGGTATACACATGGGTTAAACAGGGTATTGCCTAATTGTGCTTGAACATTTGATTGGCTGATTATACTGTAATATCAGATCGTTGCAAATACTGTTTAAAAGGTATTATAATCTTATGACTTAAAAAGCCTTCAAACCGATGCACAGACAGGTGATTGTTTTACGTTTATGTATGGCTAAATTGTGCCTGGTTAAGACAGTAATATACTTATACCAACAATTACCCGTATGTTGTTATTTAATTAGCGTTAAGACAAAGGTGAATATTTTTCTTACATATTAAATAGAAGGCCAAATAAATAATGTAACACTGTTTTCTTTTCAAAAGCCATGAAATAAACGAGCAACTTGTTAACAAAGTTGTTAGGTAGCAGTGTGTCATTTGCATACACTTTTATATAGGTTGTACCACACATACCGTCGGACATAAACAATTAAAAAAATTCAAGTCACAAGTTTTTGTTAATTTTATTTACCTTAACATTAGGTTTGCATTAAAGATGTATTGAGTGCATTGAAATTCGAATTCTTTAAAATATACAACGGGAAATTCACAATGGTGAACGTTATGTCTATGAAAAGATGTTAATATATCTTGCAGGTTGAGGGTACTCTCAGTTTCAATACAGTTAAAATAGCAGTACATATGATAATAAATCTAATCTTTAAACAATAAAATATGAAAACCACAAAAATTATAAATAAAAAAGAAAGCATTAAGCAAACTGTAAAACAGTTGGAAATAAATATTCGACCAGAAAAAAACTTCAAGTATCTTTGAGATTAGAAATAAGACTAGCACCTTTCATTTTTTGCTTTTACAATGCCATTATGAAGAAAAAGCTGCTATAACTCTCCACTGGATATCCCCGCGTTCACAGACCAATGTAAGTTTCTTCATATCCACAATGTTCCGTATTTGTAACGTTCCATGTACAATATTTTTTTTATATTTTTGGAGTTAAAAGTCATTTTAGTAACCACTGGTTAAACTACATGTATGATGTTTAGCAATATGTTTGCGTCAACGTCTATTTTGTTCATTTTGTAGATGACGGCTTAAAAGTGGTTATTTATTGACAAGGAACTTTATATCATAATTCATATTAATCAATGTCGTTGATTCTCCAAATTTTATGTTCTGAATTTTTCGCAGATTTTGTAGTGATTACAATTTCAATTATATTTTGAAGTTTAAATATTTGTTTTCATTGTCAACTTATTTGCACTTGTAATGTTGTTTAATTTATTTAATTCCTTTCTGCTTATTTGCACTTAATCGAATTATAGATTTTCTACTAACAACGGCAACATTGTGAACCTGAACTTTGCAAAAATTTGTTTCAAATGCTTTACATTCTCAATACCATTGCCAGTGATAGTAATCGTCAAAATATTTCTATCCGCATTGTTCAGAACAAAGTAAGGTCAAGAAGATGTCAATACCATGACACGATAAGAAAGTAACCATATTGTTGGACTGTCTTCTATAAATTTGTACAAGAGAGTACACACAAAAGCTTTGCCTATTCTAAATAAATTTAAAAGGTGTACAATGCAAAGTCAAAGAGATTGTTTGTTTAATTTGTTCATGTTAACTAAAATTATTTACATTAAATTTGATTATGTATATATGATTCAAAACTAAAATATTTAACACATAACATTCATTAATTATAGCAAAAGGGGGAGAAGATACTTGCACACATTTCTTATTATGTTACACGGAGAGTGACTAAAGTATTACTAGTACTGGTATTGCATTACACCATGTTTAAAAGTCTTCTGTTACATTATTTGTTTATTCCAATAGAGCCATACTGTTGTTTATAGTTATATCCGAAATTGAAAATAGCTTACTAAAGTTTCTTGTCGAGATTAGGGAACCAAATAGACAAAAAAATGTTTTCATAGTATGAAATTATCATTAATACATTACCAACAATGCTGTTATCAAATTGCGATCATGTAAATTACACATTTTTAATTATTTGGACTTTAAATATTGTTTGGGTTCGAACACCACTGATGAGTCTTGATTAGACGAAACGCGCTTCTGGCAAAGTAAATTCTACAATTGGGTCGATGCCTCTGCTGGTGGACTGCTGATGGTATCACCAGTTTAGTAGAGAAATATTATCGATTCTTGCAGCGGTACAGTCATTGTCTATATTTATTGTCCTGAAATTTTAAAAATTATTTTAATTCTAAGTATTTACTATTTTCTAGGTGTAGATAGCCTTAGCCTGATTTGGAATAACGTTTAGGAATCTTTGGTGATAAAATCTGTACAACGTCTTGATCAGACAAAACGCGGATCTATGATGACATTTTATTTACACATTTCGTTACCACTGTTAAACATTTGACAACACTGAATACAAGATCTCCGAACACTTTATGTCAAGGTAGGTTTCGGAAAGCATCATAATGTTATAGAAATGTTCAGTATTCACAAAATCGAAATCAGTATCACTCTGAATGGTTTTTTTTACACTTCGTTAAATCACCAACTGAATGTTTAACATGTATACGTTAATTAAGATTTTAAACATTTTGTTACGTAATTGTTCTTGTCGTTTATCAAATAGCCGTATTTAAATATTTATATAGAGTATCTTCATGTCTTTCAGTGATCAGCTGATTATAACTTGTACGTAAATATACAACATGAGTAGGGCTTTATATAATTGCATGCTATTTGATCTATTGAAGTAGTCTATACTTATAGTCATTCGACATATACTACTGTCCAAACCTTGCACGATTTTGATGCAGTATAAACCGATGAAATGGTGTTTTGACACTACACAATGAAATTTATTTAACCATATAAATTAGGACGCCGAGTATACGCTACATTCTAAATAACATAGCATATTTGTTTTAATTTTATAGAAACTGCTTCAGTCCAATAAAATACAACACATTGCATTGATTTAAATATCTGTTCAATGTAATTGTTGTACTATGTACTGAAAATGCGTACCTTACGAGAAGGTGCTATCAGACCACCACGAAGAGATGATGGCGGGTTGATTATGATTGTATTTGTGTTTCAGTTGTTATCTTTTAACAATAAAGTGCATCAGAGGCACTGTTCGAAAAGGATAATTACCAATGTTTAAATAGGTAGGTATGTGGCGAATATATGAAACCGAGATTGTCTTGATACCAGTATTTAATACATTCAACAAATTTCTTTCACATTTAAGACGCATCAAGGTTAACGCCGATCGTACGAAAAACATACAAATAGTTGTTAAAAAGTTTGTAGGTATGTAACATTGTATAACAACTTTCAAAACTATGTTTAAAACGTCCGTATTACAATTGTAGTCAAGCTCCTGTTAGTAAACCTATAGTGTCTTAGATGGTACGAAATACGGTCATTGATCAAGCGTGTTTTAATTAGAGTTGTTCGTTATTATTATTATTTTTTAATAATTATTATTGATGAAATGTTACATGGTCCATTTTTATAGAAGGCTTAAGTATCTCTAAGACTACATATGGTCCAGTCGACAGGTGTAATCCTGCTAAATAAGCCCTATTAAGACTTAGAACTGTACGCAAATTTAGTGTTGCTCATAAAGATTCATTTTCGCACGAAAAAACCGTTCGTTTAGTATATCCACATGTAAACACATCTATACGTTCTGAACTAATATTAATTTGTCATGCTGATTTTATTCTAAAGCAAAGCGTCTCCATACTGAAGCGCCTACCTGACGAAATGCAGTTTTTATCTTGCAGTATAATTATGATAACAACCGGGCCACTTTGGTCTCAAACAGTAGCACTATAATTGATATTGTCTGACCTGAGAGATTCCGATGGATTTGGATATCCTACCTCCCAGTACGAATGTCATAACCACAGATAAAACGGTCAATATAATAGGTATATCATTTTCCTTCCCTCCGACTTATCCAAGAATTACATTTTTAATATTCTTAAATTCGCGAGAGATTAAAAAGAAGACGTAAGCAGAAATCAATATTTGCTGAATATTTGCATTATCTAGTATTGTACTTTTTAGTAATGGTCGTCTTTCTATTGTAAAATACATATGAAAAACGGTCATAAAAAATCCTCTTAAAATTACGACTTTTTATGGCTAAATAGTTTAATTATAGATCGACAAAGATAAAGTTGCAATTGAGGACATATCTGGTGTTGAAAGGGTCAGAGTCAGAATTTGTAGTTCTGTAATATAATAAATTTACATATTGTATACTGATGTTTTCGATTCTAAATTTGTCGTGTTCAACAAAATACGATATCCTTTTACACAAGACAACTCTAATGAACAAATAAGATCCAAAACATCATGGTTAGACAACATGAAATTCCACAAAATCCGGGAGAGACAATTTTCATTTGATATGGGATTAAACTTTATGGCTTACTTTGAACCATGAAAGCAACCAAAATTTATAATCCACCTAAATGACTTCACAGTTTTAAACAGAACATAACTTTATGAAGTTTTAACATTTCTTTTGGGCTAAATATTTTACATGCTTGGGTCAAGCATTCTTACGTCATCAACTCTCATGATTTGTTAAAGGCGTCTGATAAGATGTTATGCAAGATGTTTTTTCAACTATTTTAGGAACGCGATCAGTTTTAGGTTTTAATTTTCATCTGCACATGCACGTTTAATGTGTTGACCGTGCATGACAGATATAAAAATAACAAAAGTAGTATAGTATCATGGTGTTAACTGGTGTTAACGCATTAACTGCTTTTCATAATTTTCTTATTGCAACCCCAACAATAATTCGGAGAATATATTTTAAATTACTTAAATAAATCGATTATTGAAGTCATTTTATAGTACACATTGGTAGTGAATAATCCCAACTTTAAACGAAGCCGAATTACATAATATATTTAAGTACGTACCTCCTTTGAAACGCTGTTGACTATAACGTATGATCCACTAATTTGACTTAATTTATTAAGGGACAAACATTGATAAAATATAGGAGGTATTTATGAAATGTTTGGAATGACACTCCGGAACTACCAAATATGTCCACACACATGTCGCTGAATAAAATGACAGATAATTACATTTTTCAAAAAAGTTACAAACTTCCTTTAATACTTTAGAGAAGTCAAGTATATTTTTTAAAGGGACATCCCATAATATGTTGTATAATCTAAATCAGCAAAAGATTTTTGAAATGTAATTGGCTTTGTACTTTCAACAATAAATATATCTAAATAAGGAAAGCAGAAATAGTGTTGTAATTATCCTATGCAGAGCTTAAAATGACAAATATTCCTTAAAATTAGGAAAAATACGATAGATCGTCTATCTGTGCATGTATTCAATAAAATACATTACTGTCAGAATAGTATTTTTTTAACGTTAAAATGAATATTACCTACAATTACGTCCGAGGGAAAACACTTGCTGTCATTTAGGTGTACCATTCTTATTATACTTAAATCATGACATTCATAATAAAGAAATTGTTAAAAGAAGTAAGAAATAAGTAAGAAAATATGTACCACAATTTTATCGAGGACTATTTAAAAGCAAAGGAACATCCTAGGCTATGTCATTCAATAAACGCAACTTTGTAAAGCACTTCTGCGCTTTATCGTGAAAGATGTGTTTGTAATAAACAATTAGAGTTTTATCACGTCGGCTTATGATCATCTTGCAACAGACGGCATTGATGCTTGAAATTGCACAACCAAAGTTAACTGATATTTATATATTTAATATTTTGTTATTATTTACATCGATACTGGGTACTTAATTAGAAGCATAAGTATGGGATATCTTAAAGGGGGCTAACAGATGTTGTTTTACACAAATTGCTTCTCTTGTCCTCGGTGCTTTCTGTGCAGTGTAATCGGGCAAAACAACTATTTATCTATATATGCAAAAAATTTACTATGCGATTAACAACTATATTTCCTATTCAAGATTGACCAGCTTTTAATTGTTACTAAAAATACACGATGGAACTAGCAGGATTTAAAGTTACGAGTATAAAACAGTGCTTCCAGAAATTTCTGACAATTTCATTTAAGATAATTTACTATAATTTTGCTTTCAAAAACCAAATAAACCAATAACTGCCAAATGTAATAAATTATTGCTGATCAGCCACAATCAAATCTTCAGTTAAACACAAAAACACCATATTATTACAAGATGCTTAGACATTTTTACTGCAACGTAAAAACATCGAAACATTATCTGGTAATGTCACAAAACAACTTAAAAAACAGTTCTTTTTCATTAAAGTTTTCCATAACTGTATAATTGTGCATCGATCAAACAACGTCGTCAACTAAGAACAGAAATCAACTTATATAAATTACCTTCATAACATTACTCTGATTTAAGCTAGACATTGTGTTGAAAGAGACTACTGTACATTTTTTTTAAATCAAAATGAATGTATTGCATTTAATTTTAAACGAACGACTCCAATACGTTTAAATCTGTTTTAAGAAAGTAAAGTATTTTAATGTAAAACCACTTGTTATAAATATACATATAAATTAGTATACCAGATAGAATTTGTCATTGCAGTTACAGCAGTCGCACTTCAGTGCTTACTAGAATTTCTTTCTTTAAGTAATGTATAACTTCACTGCTCTGAAATTTCGATTTTTTTTTACATTTTAAGGTTGCGTTTCTATTCTGAAGGTGCATATGGCCTTGGATTTCAAATATGTTTGCGTTTGAGCGCCACTGATGAGCATTGATTGAACGAAAAGCTCATTTGGCGTAGTACATTTTATAACCTTTGATGGCATTTGATTTACAGCAGATATAAATATTAACAATTATTATCTTGCACAAAGCTGTGAAGACAAAGAAAAGGTTTTATAACCTATGTATTCAACGAAAATGAAATAATTTCAAACAAGCTGATGTCAGCAGTAACACGTAAGGCGTGCATTATCTCAATTTACCTGTTACATTATTTGTTCGTCTGACAAATATGAGATCGCAAGAATATTTTATGTATTTGCGAGGTTTTAACCGCCATGGGAATCTTAATTATTTTGTTTAAGATTGTATACCAATACACAATAAGATGCCAGAATAATTTAACCATAAAGTTTCTAATGATATTTGATATTAATTCCAGTGATTAGCATTTTTGTACGGATTAACACCAGTAGGCATGAACGAAATAAATACAAAACGTGCAACTATACTGTTTTCACAAGTAGGTCCCATACTATTAAATAATACGTTACATGCTGGATCGCGTTGCATTGATAACACAAATTGACGAATCAGCCCTACGTCGAGGTCTCCAAGTGTAGGGTGTTTCTGCACAAATGTCAGGTATAAATATAAACAATGGTAATGCTTTGTGACATCAGATGGCTTTATTATCTATAAAGATATCTTAAACGCGACATTTTCTAATCAGCTTCAATTTGTGCATAAAATAGGAGTTCACGTTTTTTAAATAAATATAACAAACAGGTTTAAACTAACTGTATTATAAAACTATTAAGTATGATAACATGTATGATCGAAAACCTCATCTATTTCTACAATGTGGTTTTTTAGTAAGTAATTGTATTCGGGGTTTGAACATATCTTATTCTTTAATTATCTGTAGAAGAAATTGTAGATGTTATAGCAAGGATCGAATACACTACAGGTATTTAAGCAATATAGTTTTGTTGACGTTCTGTATCAGTTTGTAGTCAGTAGGCCACGAACAAGATTTGTTTTTTCCTATATATTTAACAATATTGTTTATCGTATTTCTGTAAGATGTTATGTTTATATGTTCCAAGAATTCTAGTAAAAGTAATAAATGACACATCTACAGGTAGACTATACTATTTCAGTTTCAAAGTTCATCTTTCAACTCTTCTAACTTAGATCAACTAATGAAAATAAAAATTAAAAACTGAATCAATAAGTCAATACATTGCCTCAAACTGGTATAACTTTTTAAGCATTTGGCATCGTGTTATTACGTTCACTACATATAGAACCAAAGTTCGAGGCTACATTCTTCCCTTATCATGCATTTTCTATTGGATTTATGCAATATTAATATATGAAATGCAAAAAATGTAAGACACAGTGCATTTATCTTTAATATAGCCTTAGATTGTATAATCACTTGTATCTTAATACTATTTGGTAAACTTCAGACATCAAAGCAAACACATACAAGTAGTTTGTATAACTGTTTATTTAACTCAAACTTTACCTTTTTATTTGAATAACTGGTAAACATTGGAAGTATACGGTGACCGTGTCAGTACTATGAAAAACCTTCAAAAGATCTAGCGACACAAATGAATAACGGTCAAGTATCTATATATAGGCCAATTTTATGTTTTGGTTTATCATTTCGTTATTGTTTTTAGATTGAGTGACAAGAAATATGTAGCTTTAAATTTAAGTTATCTTTACAGAAATGCAAATAGCCTTTTGTACACTATCTATTCATTACAGTTGATCAGAGTCACTCCAATGTTTATATTAAAATTAAGTAGACGTATACTGTATTTGTTTAGGTATACAAAACATGATTTTTGACGATCAAGAATGTTTATCATACCTATTTAAATTGAAGCGATACGATTATTAGCTTTTGGTCAGTTAAGGACAAGTTGTTTTGTTATTGTGTGAACGACCTCCTTACCCTTGATATAATTATACGTTACACGATGCATTGTACTGACATTTTAAAGTTTTTACGATACTTAATACTGATGAATTTTCAATTAGAATCATATTTTAATACGTGTGAAAAATAAATGATCCCGGTAGCTTACCCGCGGGTACATAAACTAGATAACAATTTAGTTCTAATACTCTGGTATTCATTTACGCGTTTTTCGTTGCTTTGGAATGTGTTGTTCCTTAAAATATTTTTTAAATATTTTAAATGTGGTAAAAATACGAAAAAAAACATAAAGAACAAAATAATTAAATAAAAATTAAATTGCATCCTGAATGATTTATTTTCAATTTTGCATGGGCGTATTAGTTTTAGATTATATATAGGCACCCGATATATTGTATTTTTATCGATTTAGAGGAATTATTCATCGGCAGTTAGTGCATTTTATATGCAAATCTTTAAAAAATTCATAACAGACAGATAGATAGCTTCCGGGTTTTAATGCTATTTGCCTATTTCATTCCGCTTTTTTTACCTGGAAGACATTTTTTAACAACCCATAATAAACAAACAGTTTAATAAATAAAAACTGTAATCAAATAGAATTATATGAAGTTTTATAAATAATTATACAAATCTTGTCGTGTTTATTTAATTTTAAATTAAAATGTCATCAAGGTACCGAGGTTATGAAATTTATACCGCTAGACACACTTCAGCTTAATCAAACCTCATTAGTGGCTCTCAATCCCCAAAAATACTTAAAGACCGAATAATTTAGATGTTGAACATCAAAATTTCAAAACGTTATTTGGCTTATGCCATCTATACCTTGCTAACAGAAAACCATTAGAATAGACAAACATTTAGGTCAATAAATTTTAGACAAAATATAGAACTTACTATTGTACGAAGGGCGATATTCAGCTGTTTGTGATATAAGTCCGGTGTAATTTCTGTGGCAATCATATTTACTGCCACATACGTCATAACAGTTTGTATAGGTCCGAAAACACAGAGCTTTATATGTAAAGTTCCGTCATTTCTTTCGAAAAATTCCAATGAATGCCTTAAACGTAAAATCTTACGCTGTATTTTGGTAGGGCGACCACCATGCCATGTAACATTCAAAGCCAAAAATTAAAAACATAAATACATTTCTATTCGAAATAACAATGCTCAGAAGGTATTGGCATACTAAACAATCGGGGGGTTAATTTTAAAAGGAAAGAATTTCAAGTGCTGTAAAATTATTTTTAATTAAAGGTCTAATGCCAGTGAATTTATCCACTCAATTACCTTGAAATAATAGTTAATTTCGCAGTTGGTTTTAAAAATATTTTTACAATAAAATAAACAGAATTGAAGCTATCTTTGAACATTACATAAGTTAATTTACTTTGTGAAGATCATGATGTAGCAAAATGACCCCCTTAAGTTCACATGGTTCGTGGTGGTCGGCTTCGCTTTTATTATATATCTCAAATAATAAGTGAACTATCAATTTTCTTTAACGTATTGTTGTAAAAGCTGATATATTTCAGCATAATAAAACCTACCGTAGATTCGTTATTCTGGAAATACTAATTTTCATAGATTTCGTGGGGATAGAAAGTCACTAAGTTCGGTATTAAACAAGTACAATTTCTCTTTGGTCTGATATGGATAGTTGACATAATCACGAAGTTGTGTAAACACGAAAATTGGTATCCGCTTAATAAAGTACGCCTACAGTATGTTAAAGTGTGCATGTGAAATTATCAATAAAACAGAAAGCCAATATTTGTGAAGTAGCCTGACATTCCAGAAGCTTGCACAGTGCACGATTATGCAGTTTTAAATACTTATGAAAATAAACAGATACTAGAGGTATTTAAATGTGAATATCCGTCCTTGCACTAAAAGGAATCCACGCCCCGTGTTGAATGCAGTTACTACTGTCATAGGAACTCGTTGCATCTCCTATAACATTGTACAGCGAAGGCCGTCTTCACTCTATAATGACTGAATGAATGTTTACTTTTAGGGTGTGGAGTTTGCAATTAAATACTATAGCACTGATTATATCTACTCAAATTCAAAATTAGAATTGATATTGTATACATGTAGCGTCAGTGGTCGACATTTTAACTGTATACCTGTTTGTAGCTGGGCGTTTAATGGTTAAAACATGCGACTATTTTCTGGCGTTTGTTTTCGTATACGTATTCTAGTGTACAAAGTGAAAATAAGTTTAATATAAAATAATTTAAAATACTAGAAAATTGAATAACTGTATTAGTAGGAAATTTCAATGTCATTTCATGTTCAAATCCAAAAGAGTTTTAACAGCGTTATTGGAATAAGACAGAATGTTTGGTGCCAAATTCTCAGACGTCCTCAAATATCAAATTAAGTCGATGTTCAATCGTTTAAATTTTTTAAATATGGTTTTAAATCTATTTAAATGACTATAGCTGCTTTTAATTTTTAACAAATTAAAGAAATGTGCAACATTGTTTAAATATTTTCACTGAAAGAAAACTTATTTTTAGTAGCTTTTAAAGCACGTAGATCTAAGTGTGCGGTATTTTCGCACGTTTCCTGTTATCAGTAAATCTTTAAGGTGAAGATATGCTCTTGTATAATTAATATGTTTTCGAAATAGTTTAAATGCTAAATGGTAAACCGTTACCCGTAAGTTTATAGTGTAAACCCTTTGTATTCATACAGTCAATTGGACGTAATGTATTTACATTGCACATAGGCATTTCTAATTTGTTAAAAAAAAATATTAGGCGTCAGGTACTAAATATCCACAACTGATTGCACAAATCATGAATGCAAAACTAAATTAAACAGGATTAGATTGTTATGCATGCACTGTTGTCTCTGATATTTTTGAATTGACAGACGTATTTTTCTTCTTTAAACAATGATATCGTTTTACGTATTAAATTTTCCGTAAATTTTACTCCCTCTTATCGGCCGTAAGGGCAATCTGATATGGCCAGATATTTGTGACGTTGTATTTCACATAAATCTTAGTGAATTGGGTTGTGTTAACTATTGCTTCAAGCTGCATAAAACAATAAGCCATTTTATTTAAAATCAATTATTGAACCGATTTAGATCGACAATAAAAATTAAAAGTAAATGCGCACTTTAGAATGACAAAACGAACTATTAAATTTGCTACGTCATTGAACAGACATTTTATAATTTTGTAACATTCTAGTGAAAGTACACATCGCCGTTTGCAGCCATATTATGAGAAGAGCACGACAAATGTATCTTCGTTGGATTTGCTCACTTACTTCACCAATCTTGTAGTGATTGGTCGATTTTGAAAATACGCTGTCGTCTGCTATAAGACAGGCCATCAGACGTTGAAGCGGATATATCATACACTGGGACCATATTTGGAGGGTTCCCAGTGCCCGACACACAGAGCAACCCATCGTGTCCCGGGTGGCGGATATGGGAGACCCATTTCGTTAGTTGTTGTCAGGTCATAATACGGATAGCATGGCCGCGGACCGTAGTCACGTGATCGTTTAGGTAACATGTTTCGAGAGTGGCACGCTCCATGCACGATAAAGACCCAGTTTTTAGAAAAGAGTATGCTCAGTGTACCGGGCTACAACATGCTAAATTATTACTTCATCAAAATCGCAGTCAAAATTGTGTTCTATGTCAAATCTCAAACCTTTTTTCCGTTAATTTATTATTTGTTATCTTGTTCTCGTTCTGAATACAGCTGAAATACTTATCACTAGACGTAAAATGAGAACATCCACTCAATAAATCACGGAAACTTGCAGGAATTAAATAATTTTGATCCAGTTTAAAAATATTTCTCCAACCTACAGAAAAAAGCATGTATAAACTAGTGCCGTTTAGGTGACAAATATTTTTATGCAAAAATTAACTTGCAATGGCTCTTTCCATTTCTTCCTCTGTTTAATGAATTTGACAATTGTATTGAAATACCGTCTAGAGTTCATCCCAGATTTATAACTTTTCAAGGGGATTTGTTTTGCTTTTATTTTTAGTTATGTTTTTGAAATTGTATCTGTATTTATTTTACTCGTAGCATGTTTTTCTCTCTGTACAGTTTTTTTGTATCTTATCATTCCCTTTATGTACTTTACCTAAATTATAATAGACATTAACAACATCGATAAAGAACGTAACAACATGTCAGCGAAATCAACAATGCTGGAATAAAAACATATTAACAACATATCTTTTTAAAAACCTCGTATATAATGTGGGATCATTAATGATTGTTAACTTAGGACAGCATGATATTTTTTTTTCATTTCAATACATTGATTGATTGATTGATTGATTGATGGTTGTTCAACGTCCAGCAAGCAATATATTCAGGACGTCATTTCAGGAAACGCTTTTCCGAGAACTAATTTTTTCTTGTATCCCTTTTCTTAGAGTTCGATTTGATAACTAGAACTACAGATCACTAATACACATGTCTGCTTAATCGATAACAGAAAGTTCAACAACTAAATACAACTAGGCCTATTTAAGCAGAGAAAGCCGACCCATCATTCACACCTAACTTAAACTCAATGAAAAAAATATTATAATTTTACTTGATACATTAAAAGAAAAAAATTTCATTATTTTAATATGATTCTATTGTTTTGTGCTAACGTTTATTGTAGTGGTCAACGTCATGGCAACCAAACAGTGTACATCACCGGCGTCATAATTCGCGATTTAAATGTAAAAATACTATTACAACTACAGAAATAGACAATTATAATTTAATGATTCGGTATGCACTTATACAAAATCTCTGTTAAATTATCTATTTGTATTTATTCCCTTGTGTGTGTTTAGGCAGTTATTCTGATTAACAAATAAACTAAAATGTAGTCAGTAATGCACACAAAAAATGTAGTCAACAATACACACACAAAATGTAGTCAGCAATACGCACAAAAATGTAGTCAGCAATACACACAAAAAATGTAGTCAGCAATACACACAAAAAATGTAGTCAGCAATACACACAAAAAATGTAGTCAGCAATACGCACAAAAATGTATGTCAGCAATACACACAAAAAATGTAGTCAGCAATACGCACAAAAAATGTAGTCAGCAATACGCACAAAAAATGTAGTAAGCAACACACACACAAAATGTAGTCAGCAATACACACACAAAATGTAGTCAGCAATACACACACAAAATGTAGTCAGCAATATATACACACACAAAAATGTAGTCAGCAATACGCACACAAAATGTAGTCAGCAATACGCACAAAAAACACACAAAAAATGTAGTAAGCAATACACACAAAAAATGCAGTCAGCAATACACACACAAAATTTAGTCAGCAATACACACACAAAATTTAGTTAGCAATACACACAATGTTTTGAACGTGAATTATTAATCGGAAGCATCACTGATATATGTTATGATTACAATGTTAACGAAAGTTGATTGTCTTGCTGACAACCGTTAAAAACACATACTTCTAAAGAAAAGGAACGCGAAGAAAATTGGGGTTGGACACAGACATCTTGATAATAGCTTATTTAAATTAGATTTTTGAACTTTAAATCCAAAACACAGATTGTCCCAAAGGTCGTTTTGTTACAAAAAAAAGTTCCCAACGTTAAACACATGTTCACTAAGACAAACTTGTTTTCAACATCCGACTGCCACATTAGACGGATCGGTAAAACGTAAGCTTTTTTTGACTGCGCTACATTATTCATCAGCAAGAGCAATTTTTTTTAAGTATTGTACATTAGAATGTGTATATAAACATTGTACATCTGTAGTTAGAATGAAGAGCCAGATCAGAGTACATCATGTACTACACTCATCGCTGTTTCCTTTTTTTTTTTTTGGGGGGGGGGGGTTAGACCTCTATACCTGCTTCTAGTTGCTTGACAAAATTACATTAATTTGTTAGAAAACGGCTGTTAAAGAGAAACATCGTTCTGCTCAAGATTCTTCTATCGGAGTCAACAACTTTAGAGCGGAAAAATTATAATTTTTGTCTCGAGAACCGATCTGTTTTTTTACAACGACAAACGAAACTATATTTCTATTTTATTAGTTTATTGTCGCGTTTTTTACACGTTTTCCTTTTCATATTTATAATACATAATTCGCTTTTAAGGAAAAGTGTTTGAATTCTGTAAAAACAACGATACAGATGGCATAAAGTATTTACATGTACATACCAAAATGCTTATCGCTGCAACATCGGAATGACTTAAGTGCATATTATGTGAAATAATTTTATGACATTTATATGGTATGCATAAATCTTGTTTCTCTTTTTGATAAAATCTTATATTTCCTGTTTATTCTACCTTTTATGTACATGCATATATACATAGATAAGTATACATAAGTAAGTGTTTGAAATCACTTATGACTTTATTTATCTATAAATTTTCTGATATTTTGCTTGTCAGCTTTCAGTTTGAAGGAAGAAATCTACATTTCAAAGGTATTTACATTTCATTAACCACCATATATAGTTAGTTAGATTAGTGTAAAATACCCGTGATTGTATAGTTAAGATTAAAACAGCAGCGATAATATCGAATATTCGAGTCATCCATGTGCATCAGTTTGAAACACTTTTAAAACTTAAACCCGAACATGTGACAATATTTGCTCTTCTTCCAAATTCTACGGACGCATCAGTGAGTAAACAAAAAGATATCACGCCTGCTTTAAATAATTATTCTAACTTTCATTTTCATGTGGTAGTACATTTCTATACAGAATTATGTTTATGGCCCAGTGGCATTCACCTCACGAAATATAATGAGAATTTGAAAGAAGATTTGTGTTGCAAAATATTATGTCATATAGAAAAGGTTCATGTGATTACATTCCTGCATAAATTACAAGGAAATGGGTTTTCAGAGAGACATTGCATTAAAATATAAATAAATTTCACGATATATAAATAGTATATAAAAACTAAAGGTTATTATTTCTAATGCAATAAAAATATCTATAAATACCTTCAAACTCTGTAAAATAACTCTCAAAATAGTCTTTTGATTTCTTTTCTAATCAAAACATCAAAATAACATATAAACATAAAGATGTTATAATCCTAACGGTGTTATTCCTTTCACAATTACGTAAATAGTATTTACAAATTTTACATCCACAGTATATCACGAAACTTCACTAATTAAATATTATTATCTATCTATTCCAAAATACTGAAATATAAAATGTCATCTTTGACTTCGCCGTAATATACCGGAATCACTTTTAGTACTTTAACATGACTATACTTTTTGGATATTTAATTTTTCGGACAGGTGATCATACACGCAAGCTACCAATCATTGTTCATATCATGTATATTTTCGTTTGATTGGCAGTTTTTACCTGTATACCTTCAAGTGAAAGTTCACGTGTGCACTCAAAAATTAACTTGGAATAAAGATGCAAGAAAAAAGATTTATCACCTATTGTGAGAAATTCAAACATTTTGAAAATATTTGAAATATTTTCACATTCAGATTTGATAAAAGGAAATGACGCAATACATTTAATTAAAATAAATTTAAATTCATTTATAAGAGTACAGGTAATTCGCTAATAATGGACACGCGTTTATTAAAATTGGGAATTTTTCACGAGTTTTCTTAAATTTAAACTATGTTTGCCCATATTTATGGTCTTCTTCTCAATACCTAGGGGAACTCGTGATTTCAGTATTAGGTTGGTTGTGTACGGTAGCACCACAAAACTTCAATATAGTCTTTCCGTGTTCTTATAGTTTTGACTATCATCAACATTTGGATTTTGTGACATTTTTGACCGGGATTTCACAGAGTGAAAATCTGGGTTATAATATGGTGTATGTCGGTCGGGCGTGCGGCGGGCGGGCGGCCGTGGAAAAAATTTTCGTATCAGTTTTCTCAGCAACTACTAATTACATTCTTTTGAAATTTGGTATGCAGCATTAGCATGGCTTCCCATAACAGGGGATTCGATTTCGCTTACCTACTTCCTGTTTAACGCAATCCGGCCATTTCTGTCTTCGAAGGATTTTTCTTATTTTGACTAGCGTTTTTTTTATGTTAATGTTGTATGTTTCATTTTTTTTGTGTTTGTACTTTGTAACGTATGATGTTATCCCTAATTGGGACATGTTTTGCATTAATTTTAAACCCAATAAGTATCATAAATATAAAATCACATTTTTGAGGTTCCTGTCTTGAGGTTTGGGTTACCAAACGAAGCAATTAAAAGTATTGAGCATTGAGAACAGATTTTGGCCACGTGCAGAAGTAGTATTTGTTTTTGGTTGGTGTGATACTTTGTATTATAATGAAGGACGATGGTCAGATATCATTAACTGCTTTACCTGTCCAAAGGATGTTTTATTTGACCATTCCAAACAAGTATGCTCTCGTACTTTTCCTGTCTGTTATTTGTGGTTTTCGTTGTTTTTTTGTGATTTCTTGTGTTAGCGAGTAATGAGTTCGGTTCATCTCATTATTTAACTGCTGTTAATGTATGAATTCGAATAGCATTTAAAAAACCCAGATTTCAAAATTGACGTATGGGAAACTCAACCATATGTTATGACTATAAATGACCTAGTGGTTTTGTAGCTATCGTCTTAATAAGTCAATTCCCATCATTCCTAACAAAACAATATACTTTTAAAACATTTAAAGGGCTTACAGAATTAAAATTGTTTAAATAGTGGAATTAAACCGTTTATAAATGAGCTCTGCACATGCCTTGCCGCGATTAGTTGACCCGAGATCAAAAGGTACGGTTGTTGGGTGCACAAAGAAATTCTTTTGTAAATCCGTCTATAGGTGTATTTAAACACTGGCCACGATACGATTTTTTGGCCCGATGCACTTTTTTATCTCTGCATTTTCTGAGGAATTCATTTCGTCGATAAACTCTCTCACTTCTTACAAATCTAAATACATTAATGTTTGAATGGCTGTAATATATTACGATTATTAATTCCGATTTGCTGATATTTTCCTACGTAAGGTGTGAATGCGGTATTTAGTGGATTATCATACCAGTTTAATGTATGTTTCTCGATAAAGACGAGTTTATTTTAGTTTAGCTAAGTACCTTTAAGCCTTACATTAAGATAATTTCGCGTTAGAATAAAAATCTAACAAAAACCATGTATAGATGGCTTTCGTCATACATATAAATCATTGATAAACATATATGCTTTAAATCGGAAAAATGTAGTTAGGTTTAAATTATGAAGAAATAGGTGTCTATGAATTATTTGGGGGAATTTATGATGACACAATCCACACAACATAAACCTTTTGGCTCTCCAGTTAAGACTCCATGCCATACACAACATAAACCTGTTGACTCTCCAGTTAAGACTCCATGCCATACACAACATGAACCTTTTGGCTCTCAAGTTAAGACTCCATGCCATACTCAACATAAACCTGTTGACTCCAGTTCAGACTCCATGCCATACACAACATAAACCTTTTGGCTCTCCAGTGAAGACTCCATGCCATACACAACATAAACCTGTAGACTCTCCAGTTAAGACTCCATGCCATACACAACATAAACCTGTTGACTCTCCAGTTAAGACTCCATGCCATACACAACATAAACCTATTGGCTCTCCAGTTAAAACTCCAAGCCATACGCAACATAAACCTGTTGACTCTCTGGTTAAGACTCCATGCCATACACAACATAAACCTGTTGACTCTCCAGTGCAGACTCCATGCCATACACAACATAAACCTTTTGGCTCTCCAGTTCAGACTCCATGCAATACACAACATAAACCTTTTGGCTCTCCAGTTAAGACTCCATGCAATACACAACATAAACCTGTTGACTCCAGTTAAGACTCCATGCAATACACAACATAAACCTGTTGACTCTCCGGTTAAGACTCCATGCCATCCACAACATAAACCTGTTGACTCTCCAGTTCAGACTCCATGCCATACACAACATAAACCTTTGGGCTCTCCAGTTAAGACTCCAAGCCATACATAACATAAACCTTTGGGCTCTCCAGTTCAGACTCCATGCAATACACAACATAAACCTTTTGGCTCTCCAGTTAAGACTCCATGCCATACACAACATAAACCTTTTGGCTCTCCAGTTCAGACTCCATGCCATACACAACATAAACCTTTTGGCTCTCCAGTTCAGACTCCATGCAATACACAACATAAACCTGTTGACTCTCCAGTTAAGACTCTATGCCATACACAACATAAACCTGTTGACTCTCCAGTTAAGACTCCATGCCACACACAACATAAACCTGTTGACTCTCCTGTTAAGACTCCATGCCATACACAACATAAACCTTTTGGCTCTCCAGTTAAGACTCCATGCCATACACAACATAAACCTTTTGGCTCTCCAGTTCAGACTCCATGCAATACACAACATAAACCTGTTGACTCTCCAGTTAAGACTCCATGCCACACACAACATAAACCTGTTGACTCTCCTGTTAAGACTCCATGCCATACACAACATAAACCTTTTGGCTCTCCAGTTAAGACTCCATGCCATACACAACATAAACCTTTTGGCTCTCCAGTTCAGACTCCATGCAATACACAACATAAACCTGTTGACTCTCCAGTTAAGACTCTGTGCCATACACAACATAAACTTGTTGACTCCAGTTAAGACTCCATGCCATACACAACATAAACCTTTTGGCTCTCCAGTTCAGACTCCATGCCATACACAACATAAACCTTTTGGCTCTCCAGTTAAGACTCCATGCCATACACAACATAAACCTGTTGACTCTCCAGTTAAGACTCCATGTCATACACAACATAAACCTTTTGGCTCTCAAGTTAAGACTCCATGCCATACTCAACATAAACCTGTTGACACCAGTTAAGACTCCATGGCATACACAACATAAACCTTTTGGCTCTCCAGTTAAGACTCCATGCCATACACAACATAAACCTGTTGACTCTCCAGTTAAGACTCCATGCCATACACAACATAAACCTTTTGGCTCTCCAGTTAAGACTCCATGCCATACACAACATAAACCTGTAGACTCTCCAGTTAAGACTCCATGCCATACATAACATAAACCTGTAGACTCTCCAGTTAAGACACCATGCCATACACAACATAAACCTGTTGACTCTCCAGTTAAGACTCCATGCCATACACAACATAAACCTATTGGCTCTCCAGTTAAAACTCCAAGCCATACGCAACATAAACCTGTTGACTCTCTGGTTAAGACTCCATGCCATACACAACATAAACCTGTTGACTCTCCAGTTCAGACTCCATGCCATACACAACATAAACCTTTTGGCTCTCCAGTTCAGACTCCATGCAAAACACAACATAAACCTTTTGGCTCTCCAGTTAAGACTCCATGCAATACACAACATAAACCTGTTGACTCCAGTTAAGACTCCATGCAATACACAACATAAACCTGTTGACTCTCCGGTTAAGACTCCATGCCATCCACAACATAAACCTGTTGACTCTTCAGTTCAGACTCCATGCCATACACAACATAAACCTTTTGGCTCTCCAGTTAAGACTCCAAGCCATACACAACATAAACCTTTGGGCTCTCCAGTTCAGACTCCATGCAATACACAACATAAACCTTTTCGCTCTCCAGTTAAGACTCCATGCCATAAACAACATAAACCTTTTGGCTCTCCAGTTCAGACTCCATGCCATACACAACATAAACCTTTTGGCTCTCCAGTTCAGACACCATGCAATACACAACATAAACCTGTTGACTCTCCAGTTAAGACTCTATGCCATACACAACATAAACCTGTTGACTCTCCAGTTAAGATTCCATGCCACACACAACATAAACCTGTTGACTCTCCAGTTAAGACTCCATGCCATACACAACATAAACCTTTTGGCTTCCAGTTAAGACTCCATGCCATACACAACATAAACCTTTTGGCTCTCCAGTTCAGACTCCATGCAATACACAACATAAACCTGTTGACTCTCCAGTTAAGACTCTGTGCCATACACAACATAAACTTGTTGACTCCAGTTAAGACTCCATGCCATACACAACATAAACCTTTTGGCTCTCCAGTTCAGACTCCATGCAATACACAACATAAACCTGTTGACTCTCCAGTTAAGACTCTATGCCATACACAACATAAACCTGTTGACTCTCCAGTTAAGACTCCATGCCATACACAACATAAACCTGTTGACTCTCCAGTTAAGACTCCATGCCATACACAACATAAACCTGTTGGCTCTCCAGTTAAGACTCCATGCCATACACAACATAAACCTTTTGGCTCTCCAGTTCAGACTCCATGCAATACACAACATAAACCTGTTGACTCTCCAGTTAAGACTCTATGCCATACACAACATCAACTTGTTGACTCTCCAGTTAAGACTCCATGCCATACACAACATAAACCTTTTGGCTCTCCAGTTCAGACTCCATGCAAAACACAACATAAACCTTTTGGCTCTCCAGTTAAGACTCCATGCCATACACAACATAAACCTGTTGACTCTCCAGTTAAGACTCCATGCCATACACAACATAAACCTGTTGACTCTCCAGTTAAGACTCCATGCCATACACAACATAAAACTTTTGGCTCTCCAGTTAAGACTCCATGCCATACACAACATAAACCTGTTGACTCTCCAGTTCAGACTCCATGCCATACACAACATAAACCTGTTGAATCTCCAGTTAAGACTCCATGACATACACAACATAAACCTTTTGGCTCTCCAGTTAAGACTCCATGCCATTTACTGTCACTTTATTAAAAGAATATACAATTACATGAATCCGTAGACAAAACGTTCAATGGAAGAACTTGTTACAAAATATAGTTCTACTAAGGAATTTACAATTTTGTATCTAGTGGGGCCTGAAATTTGTGTAAACTAAAATATTTATGTCTCCAATCTGAAACAATACAAAGTGTACAGTTTCCAAATATTCAAATTACACTCGTTCTCTCATCTTTATATTACGCTAGGATTTCACAAAAGCGTTTTGACTTCAAAAAGAAATAAAATGTCTGTCCAAATTAACAGGCCCACACGATACATCAATGTTTAGGGTCCTTTACATCGCATTCAGTACCACACTATACGATATTATTCTTTTTATAAAGTTTGTTTAATTGGCGTTTTACGCCACCTTCTGCGATTTTTCAGTTTTATCTTTTAGAAGACGTTTTGATGAGATCGCCCTACCTTCAACAGGAAAACTGGTGGCAATAATAAAGTATCATAATTACTTATACTGACTTTTGATTATGTTATGGTCATAAGGGCAAAACTGAGTGTTCTGTACGGAGAGGCTCTATCAATAACCGTTGACATTCTATTTAAGATATTAGGAAAGACTGTTTTAATTATAAAAATGCTCCGATTTCGTTTACCAACAATGTCCGGAAACATTCTGATATTTTTTTAGACAGCGCATGGGAGAATCTCCAATTTCGTTCCTTTATACCAGCTTATACATATGTAGTACCGGTATAGGGTATTTTAGTTTTCGTTCCTGACCAGCCTATACATATATATAGCATGGGTTCCGGGTATTTTTAGTTTTATTTTAGATTAGAAACACTCTTAACAATCACTGTGTTTAATCTGTCATCATTTATCATCTATAGGTGGCTCTCGATGAACTTGGATAAGACATTCAATGTGGGTTTCAAGGGATTAAAGTTTCCAACCGTCTGAAATTTTGAAACGCTTATTGTTAAACTGACAGCCTGATTTAATCCTTAATGTTTTAGAAAAAGGTTTACAGACTCCTGATTAATTACCTTTTGACCTTTCAACACTTCTTGGCGACCGCTAATGGTAGATAAGAAATTAAAAACGACTTGCATACCGCAATTACAGGCGAGTAGGTGCGTCACGTGACCTTTTCATAACAGTTATACATGTATTTCATTTTCTTGCGTTTTTCGCTTTGAATGGGGTTTTCCAGTTACTCGTCAAAAACTATATGTTTCTGTGGATCTTTTTAATGTCTTGTAGCAGTTTAACCTCCGTTTAATCTACATGAGCCTAGTGAGATTTTCTTTTCATAATTACTCAATTGTTTGCCACTGCTATCGTCATCAATGTTGTCAGAAAGTTAGCACAGTTTGATCTCATTCAACAGAGCCATTGGTCTTGGCATAAATTATTCATTGGATGAAAGCGAATTGGCTTTACTTTAATGAAGGACCGCGCCATCTTCAAATAGACTAATTTTAATCAAACTTGGTATAAAATATCTAGGGAGAATTTAATCTGAAGCGACATGTCATCTTCAAAGGGGAGATAATTACATATTTCTTAAAATACGATGTCAGAATTTAAATTTTATTTTTCAACCAAAGTTCGTGCATTTAATCCGTGGGTGAAAAATGTTCAAATTGGCACAATTCAGGGCTGTTCGTATATAATATTAACTTAATGGAGTAACTACATGTACTCTGATTTAGCCCGGTATAGAGCATTGATTTTTTTAACTCAATTTAAAGGTGTAATGATTATTGATTATGTTGATTAATGTTGGTTTGGCGTACCAGTATGACCATGTGAGCGGTGTGGTCCATGAATCTCTTGTTGGGATTTAACGCCAATACTAATCGTATTAAATAAATAGTATATCGAACAAAACATAGATGTAGCGATATGATATCAGCCTGAGGCACTATAAGAGAGGCACGTGTTTGATTTATAAATTTGATTGATTGATTGCTTTATGTCCAGCCAGTGTTCCAGCAGTATTTCAGATATATTCAAGAAGAGAACAAAGTAAAAAACAATAAATCAGAGAAAAAAGGTTTGAGACATCGGGAACATAATTTTACAGCCACGGGAAAAGATATAATGGGTAGAGATGAAGATTTACCTGTTTGCGAGGGCTATACAATGACCCTACTCTTTTTAGAACTATACAAACACTACCCACTACAGTCCGCGGTCATGCTCACCTTTCGATCCCCATACAACAAGTGGGCTTCAGCTATCCGCCACCTGTCAATGAGCAGTGCAGCTTTGTGGTCGATCACTGGGAGACCTCCCATTTTCCCCAATTTCAAGAGATAAATGCATTATTGAATGGCATTTTACATATCTGCCTTTGTATTATCAAACGACAATACATGTATCAACAATATGGGGAGTTACTAAGTGCCCGATATGGAAGTCTGGACTCTCCAAAGAAAATATGGAAAAATTGTTGATAGCAGATAACCAAATGAATTTTATTTTACAGGTTGTATTATCACAACAATTATTCAATTGTGGAAACGTTCCTACAACGTTAAATTGTCATGTAAACGTTAAATTATCATGTAAAATTCCGTTACAAAACTTCATCGTATTGCAACACTAGAAAACGACTTTAAACAGATTTCAGTTAGTTTTAGACGTTTGCCTTATAAAAATTACGTAAGTTCAACGTAATAAACCATCAACAACCAAACATAGAAATAATAATATTTGCATTCAGTGTTTATTACATGTACAATAAATGTCATGGTCGTAAAACGTGACTTAATAGTGCGTTTACTATTACTGGTTGAAAATATAATAAATATAAACACGTGACTTCATGTACCCGCTTTCTGATAAAAGCTGACATCGTTTTACCCAAAGAGTGGGTCTGTTTATTACTTTGGTTTGTTAAGACGCCAATTACAAACAGCTTTTTTCGTTTTAATTTACAGTACTTGTTCGTGTTGCTTCAATGATTCTTCTTGTGCTGCAAATTACCGCATATATTGTATGTATTGAAACTGTCACGATTTTTTATCCGACAGTCTCGGTGTTGGTACTATTATTCTATTATAAAATCCCAACAAGGTTCACCTCCTACTGCAAATGGCCTACCACGATAGATTTTCGTCACCCTCAAGACGATAGCTTCTTCTTATCTAACAAATTATATTTTTAGATTGACATGCATTTGTTATGCTGTTGTAAACCTTTAATCCGACAAATTTCTCAATCGTTATCAACAAAAATTAATTTAGAATATTATGAGATTGAGACATCTACCTCCAGTTACTTTCATTACATTTGTATTGTCACCACAGAGCTTAAATCTATTCTTTATGTAATCTCCTTGAAGTCATGCAAGGAAACTTTTTGGTTAAAATTTGAAAGCTAGCTAAACACACGTCCAACTTAGATAGTGTTCTATTACACAAAAAGTGGGATTTTTTTCCGCAATGAACTATTCTCACAAAGAAGAAAGCTCGGTATTTTGGACTATTTTAGTCCGAAGTACAAACTATTGTGTATCTTTATTTAGAGGAAAGTGAAGATGACGGGACGGAAACTTTACATTATTTAGAAAATAAACTTTAACTCTACAACAAATTTGCCAAGTGTTAGTCCTATTGAGAGCTCAACAATACAAATACAGTATTCTGAATTACAATGTATATCTGCAGCATTTAACCATTTACAGCGATTGTCATTGAACAAAAGCTCCTTTACGCAATCAAGAGTTAAAAATCATAATTCTAATGCATTATTTAACTGAAAAGGTAAATTGCCGTTTAAGTGTAATATTGTGTGCATATTTGTAGAACAAACACACAGAGTTTACATTCCAGAGTAACGATTCAATCTGTGTATGTGTTACATAGACGTAAAAATTTACGTCATTGTAGTTCGTTATTTACCTATATATGTCTTTGAACTTTTTCTAGATTTCTATGCATTCAAAACCTTTTCCTCCTTAAGATACTCGACCTCGTGACCCCATGCAACATTGTAATTACATTAAAACGGGTGGCGTTTCAAAAGATTGTTAAAACGTGTTACATAACTTCGTATGTTTTAAAAATAAACTTCAACTGTTTGTACAGAGTGTGAATACCATCAAATACGGGAAAAGTTATACAACAGAAGTATTAGTTCAGAAGACATCTTGTTTTCTTGTTATTTAATATTAGCAATAAATAAAAATAGTTGATGAGATTTAAATTCTTGTTAAAATGCGACATGTCCTGCGGGTTAAAATAAAGTCTTTTCTTGTAGCATGATACAGCAAATATTTTAATTGTATTGAATTTACAAGATAAATGAGATACAAAAGGGCCAGATTTTCCTTTTAAAGATGTCTTGTAACTTCAACAATACAGGTAGTTATCATCATCGGCTTTAATGACAGAGTATAGAAGATTTGATAAATTCCAGTAGATCTCAACTTGTTGTTCTTTGCTGAGTAATAGTATGTTTAATGTAAAGCCTTCCAGCATTGAACAGTCTTTTTTCAAAGCAGATTATGTCAGAAACAGTTCACATACGTCAAAAGGGTACAGTCGAAATTTAAACGAAATACTGATCTATGCCGGATTTAGTGTTGTACTTCTCCGATCATTTGGAATTGTGGATCATTATCTAATACCTTGATTTAAAAGCTTCTTCTGTTTAACTTTTATTCTGACATTAGTGTGATAAATTAGAAGTTATATTCTCTCTTAAAGAAGTTGATTACCCTATCTTTAAAAGGATGTATTAAAGCGATTTGTGATACCATTTTTGTACAAAATATACTGAATATTACATGTCAATATCTATATCACACGTTGTATCAGCCGCCTATATCACCGTAAGGGCCACGGGACCTTGGGTTGATGTGATATAGATTTTGACATTTGCCCATTATATCATGCGATATAGGTCACCCGCATGTGAGCGAGAAAACATAGATACTGCATATAAAAATGTTGTATTTTACTGTAAATACATAATGTAAAGTTCGTTTAAAATTAGAATACTTTTAACGAACTGCTGGTTAAGTAAAATTTCGTTAAACATGTAAACAAAGTGTGTCCCCCTCCTAACAGGATTCTTGTCGGAACATAATTGTTCTCGTTTGTGGAATTTGCTTATTCATTTAAACCCTTGAAGTGTCATGGTCAAGCAGAATACCGGTTCATTATAGCAACAGTTTTTGTTGGGCCAAATATACTTGTTTATAAGAAAGGCAACGTTCTTTACCGAAAGAATGTTTATAGCACTCGAATAAAGATGTTTGTAACGATGTAAAAAATCTTGCCAGAAACATTTTCTACAATGGGCTACCCGCTGCTGAAAGAATGTGTTTTTTATGAGATGATGGGGAGTTGATTACCATATGTATGTATCGACACGCGTCACTTAAACAGTCGACCTTCAAATGACCAAAACATAATGCAGTGTCATCTTACTGTTGGTTTGAAAAGAAATTTATATATGTAAAAAAAATTAAAACCCACACAAAGTGAGAGCCAACTCATGTGGCTTGGTACATATATCAAAATTTATAGGTTGAATGTACTCCGAGTTAACAGTGTCGTTTTCGTGTGTATGTGTGTGTGTGTGTATGTTTTATGCACTTTTGAAATAAGACAATTAGGTTGTGTTGTTTAAAAATTTGCTATGAAACGTTTTATGAAAACTTTTAATAAGGGGTAGGATCCTGTGGTTTGTAAAGACAAACAACATCAGTCCTTGTTTTAAATGTACCAAGTGAATTTGTAGTTTCAGTATAATAAACAATTGCAATCTTCATACAAGGTACACATTCGAATTTTTTATCCTTGATAAGGTGTCTTCCAGAGGGCTCTTGGGTAAACTATTTGGATTTTCACCTTATATGGCACTAACAGTTGTATTGTGTCTGTCTACTGGCTGTCCTTTTGTTTAAATCTTATATGGCAGTAACAGTTGTATTGTATCCGTCTACTGGCTGTCCTTTTGATTAAATCTTATATGGCAGTAACAGTTGTATTGTGTCAGTCTACTGGCTGTCCTTTTGTTTAAATCTTATATGGCAGTAACAGTTGTATTGTATCCGTCTACTGGCTGTCCTTTTGATTAAATCTTATATGGCAGTAACAGTTGTATTGTGTCTGTCTACTGGCTGTCCTTTTGATTAAACCTTATATGGCGGTAACAGTTGTATTGTGTCCGTCTACTGGCTGTCCTTTTGTTTAAACCTTATATGGCAGTAACAGTTGTATTGTGTCCGTCTACTGGCTGTCCTTTTGTTTAAACCTTATATGGCAGTAACAGTTGTATTGTGTCCGTCTACTGGCTGTCCTTTTGTTTAAACCTTATATGGCGGTAACCGTTGTATTGTGTCAGTCTACTGGCTGTCCTTTTGTTTAAACCTTATATGGCACTAACAGTTGTATTGTGTCTGTCTACTGGCTGTCCTTTTGTTTAAACCTTATATGGCAGTAACAGTTGTATTGTGTCCGTCTACTGGCTGTCCTTTTGTTTAAACCTTATATGGCGGTAACCGTTGTATTGTGTCAGTCTACTAGCTGTCCTTTTGTTTAAACCTTATATGGCAGTAACAGTTGTATTGTGTCTGTCTACTGGCTGTCCTTTTGATTAAATCTTATATGGCAGTAACAGTTGTATTGTATCCGTCTACTGGCTGTCCTTTTGTTTAAACCTTATATGGCAGTAACAGTTGTATTGTGTCCGTCTACTGGCTGTCCTTTTGTTTAAACCTTATATGGCAGTAACAGTTGTATTGTGTCTGTCTACTGGCTGTCCTTTTGTTTAAACCTTATATGGCAGTAACAGTTGTATTGTGTCCGTCTACTGGCTGTCCTTTTGTTTAAACCTTATATGGCGGTAACCGTTGTATTGTGTCTGTCTACTGGCTGTTCTTTTGTTTAAACCTTATATGGCGGTAACCGTTGTATTGTGTCTGTCTACTGGCTGTTCTTTTGTTTAAACCTTATATGGCGGTAACCGTTGTATTGTGTCTGTCTACTGGCTGTCCTTTTGTTTAAACCTTATATGGCAGTAACCGTTGTATTGTGTCCGTCTACTGGCTGTCCTTTTGTTTAAACCTTATATGGCACTAACAGTTGTATTGTGTCTGTCTACTGGCTGTCCTTTTGATTAAATCTTATATGGCAGTAACAGTTGTATTGTGTCTGTCTACTGGCTGTCCTTTTGTTTAAACCTTATATGGCGGTAACCGTTGTATTGTGTCCGTCTACTGGCTGTCCTTTTGATTAAATCTTATATGGCAGTAACAGTTGTATTGTGTCTGTCTACTGGCTGTCCTTTTGTTTAAACCTTATATGGCAGTAACAGTTGTATTGTGTCTGTCTACTGGCTGTCCTTTTGTTTAAACCTTATATGGCGGTAACAGTTGTATTGTGTCTGTCTACTGGCTGTCCTTTTGTTTAAACCTTATATGGCGGTAACCGTTGTATTGTGTCTGTCTACTGGCTGTCCTTTTGTTTAAACCTTATATGGCGGTAACCGTTGTATTGTGTCTGTCTACTGGCTGTCCTTTTGATTAAATCTTATATGGCAGTAACAGTTGTATTGTGTCTGTCTACTGGTTGTCCTTTTGTTTAAACCTTATATGGCACTAACAGTTGTATTGTGTCCGTCTACTGGCTGTCCTTTTGTTTAAACCTTATATGGCGGTAACCGTTGTATTGTGTCTGTCTACTGGCTGTCCTTTTGTTTAAACGTCAGTGTCGACACTCCAATGATAAAGACCAATCGATCGAGTCCCACAGTAATGTACGTAACTATAGTTATGTTTGGGTTATATTCGTAAATCATAAAAAAACTAATTTAGCGTATATTATACAATTAAGGCCCATTTTTTAGTGGGATATTCAAATTTGTGGCATTGTTGTTTTATATTTTCTGACGCCTGACGTTTAAGAATCAAGTTCGCAGCGATTGATAAAACTGATGACTCGGCAATCCGCTTTACAATACCAGACAACTTTTGCAATCTAAACTAAGTGTTGACGTATTGTGGAGCGGGTTTTTTGCGTGAAAAATGAAAACTGCTTACCGCGTATGGTTCCGCTAATGCTCCTTTCGTAGATCAAGAAATCTACTTTTTGAAATCAATCATTATTTCCTCGAGATATTCAGCGATTGAAATTTGGCAGTTTTTAAATTTTGAAAGGGCGATTTTCCATACTAAAATTTGACCTTAATTAGAACGGAAGTGTACATTAGAACAATCGATTGTTGTCTACTCGAAATCCTTCTGGTGATGTCGTCTGCAGTTTAGGCGGGAAAAGTCTCGCGGTTTGTCCGAATACCATTGAACGTCACGAAAGCAGACGAATATTTGTAAACATCGTAAGGTCCCTTTAGAAACGAAAATGGCTGACTTATTATGTAAAATTTCCGAAGCAAAAGCCAAGGACGATTTGTAACAACTTAACAACAGAGGCATATTATAAAACATGGACAGGTTATCGTATCTACATTTTTTCTACTGAATTTTCGTAATAAAGAGGTAAAATATAGAATAATGAAAAAATGCAAGCAAACAATTTTTCCAAAAGGGGTTGGCATTTATTATAATCATTTTTTTTTAAACGGAAAAATATTATCATACTGGTTGCACTGTTTATCTTGAAAAATTTAAGAACATCTTTAAAATGCTCAATTGACGTATAGTTACAGTACGTATGTATTTCATTGAAATCTGCCATTTTCATTGAGGAAATTCGAATTCATTTCTCGATGAAACATCAAAACCACCGCCACATATCAACGTCAATAACATTACATTGTGGCGTAGGAATATATCGAAACAAAAGCGGGAATGTGCTTAAATTTTGTGGTGAATTTCCTCCATGTATAGATAAAAAATGTATTTATAAGAATTTAATGTTTTCTTTTGTTTGAAGTTTCATTGACGATTGCAAGCGTTGACAACACTTCATTGGAAATGTGATTCGGTCAACGCTGTTATTCGTCAATGAAACAACAAAATATATCCAATTCCTTAATTTTTAATTCTTCTATCCATGCCATAGCTAATTAACGTTGAACACTATTTACTTATTATATCATTAGTTGACAGTTCTAACTTTATATGATTTAATTATAAAATTACTTGTAATACAAAATAAATACCAGAATATATCTGAAAAATTGACAAAGCGGGAGACAATTTGTCTATTGCTTTGTACTGTGTATTTATTGGAAATGTATTTTTAACACGAACGCTACCCGTTGTCATTTGCATTATTATTATCAGTTTGAAGTGTAAAGTGAAGTGGACTTCAAACGGATCAGCACGATTTTTAAAGGTGATTTTAAAAACACTAATTCCAGTAGTATGTGACACATTTTAAAAATATATTAAATATTTTCATCTAGAGATATTTTTTTTAATAGCAGAAATATTTTATTTGCACAGATGCAATACAAGTTATATCGATATTAAGAAAAACATTTGGAGACGACTTCAATACTAAGCCTAGAATCCAAGAACAGAGAAATATTAATTATCAGTCATGACTATACGAAACTAGATCATTCACACAGGTTTCTCTATTTTCAGAATGACCTACTGAAATTTACTGAGTTCAAACACCGATGAAAGCGACATAATTGCCAAGTCACAGATAAATGCAATTTTACTGTTAAACACTTTCCAAAATATGGGTCTAGCTTTGATTTGTGCCAATCAATAATGCTGTCATACTAACCTTGATAACAAAATAGCAGGTTCGTTACCGGGCATGCGGGAATATTCACAGAGGAACCACTCCTACAAAATGATCCATAATTGTGGTTTTAACAGACTGACTGTTTGAACTTTTTTATGGATTTTACAAATATATAAAAAAAAATTATAACATAAACAAAATATATGGCAATTTTTTGGTAATGGCTTTCTGAGGGGGATATATTAGTCTGGGATCCTGACTTAATATTCTCAAAACCGTAAGCGGACTTCCGGTTTAAATATACAGTCAGGTCACCAGCAATGAATCCTGCCAATATTTTGACCGGTTTGCAACATTTGGAACGCCTCAAAATTGACGTGAGTAATAACTGTAACTGACGTAATTCCGATACAAAGTTTTATGACGTAACGTCCGGCGTCCGGTTAACAAATTCCAATAAAAATACAGTTTATCAAAAGAATGCTTTTATAGATTTATGATTTGATTGTGGAAAAAACTCTAAAGAATAGCCAGTTTAACTTGAAAGCCGTAAAACAAGAAGCAGTTATATTGTATTCTGACAGAAATTTCCATCGCGCGAAAAGTCAGCTAAACATGGCGGTTCAAACAACCAATCAAACTGCGTGGTAAACTGGTGGTGACCTGGGTTTATATTTGAAAGTGAAGCTTGCGTAAATGAAAAATATTGCACCAGAGAACCAGGTTAGGTATATCAGGCTCGTCACCAATCGGAACATCTCTCGGCCATTTCCGTCAAGGGTCGGGAAAGTGACCTCGGAGGTAAGTGATCTTCATTTTGAACTATTTTCCATATATAACGTCATAACTTCGTTTGTGACGTTTCGGTTTATTCATATGATTGGTTCGTCTGAAACGGTTTGATTATTTTTATTGATTACGTCAAATTGTAAACATCAAAACGTTGTCGGGGAAGAAATATTTGGCAGTGTTAGCACAGTATATAGTTGTTGTCGAGTTAAGGTTTAGTATAAATGTCCCTGGCGGAAATAACTGAGGTGATCCGATTGACTCGTAACCTTAAGTAGCAGTTAGAATTAAAATAAATATATATATATGCATATCAACAATCCGATGCAGTGATTTAGAAGCCTACGAACGGCCATAAGACAGTGACTGGCGTAATGAATCCGTGGCCAGTGGTCAAGTCATACTATAAATTACGTACCGGTTAACACAAAAGTTTCGGGTTTGAGTCTTAGCTCCAATCTGAGTTGACCAGTATTGCCAGCATTTCTAACCAAGGTTGCGGGTTTACTCCTGGTACTTTACTTCAAAATTGCTAAAAATAACATGAATGAAATGAATCCATGTTGTTATTTTTTAAAAATTTTATATGGGTTTTGTTGGGACCGATTTAAGGAGGTTCCAAGTGATAAAAAAGACAATAATTGTTTAATAAAAATAGATACACAACTTTTAGTATGTAACACACAAATTACCCTTTACGTATAATTGTGAATGGCCGTAATCATCCAACTTCAAATGTAGCACAAGTTGCAGAATCCGAACTGAATTCTCATGTTGAAAATTTACCAACATTCATTAAAGACACTACTGATTTTTTGCAAAAGTTAAAAAAGATTCAATTACCTATTCCAACTAATTCAATTTTATTTTGTATGGATGTTACAGCATTATATCCCAGCATTCCAAGAGACAAAGCGCGAGAAGCATGCAAGGTAGCTTTAGACAATAGACAAACTAAATTTATTCCAACAGAAGTGGTATTACAATTTATTGATGTTACACTGGAAAATAATAACTTTCAATTCAATGGAAAAAATTACATACAAACTACAGGAACAGCGATAGGTTCAAAATTGGGCAAAAACTATGCTTGTACATATTTAGGAGTGTGGGAAGAAGCTCTTCTAAATACCGCACAAGAGAAACCACTAGCATTCTTCCGTTTCATTGATGACATATGGGGAATATGGACTCATGGAATAGATTCCCTTATTTCTTTTCAAAACCGGGCAAATGAAATTCACCAAAATATTAAAGTTGATTTACGTTATTCATATGACAAAATTGAGTTTTTAGATGTCACTACATATATAAAAAATGGTAAAATTGAAACAGACCTATTTTGTAAACCTTCGGACAAGCACCTTTATTTACATGTAAAATCTGATCACCCGAATTCGGTCAAACGAGCCATACCTTATGGCATTGGGATGAGAGTTAGGAGAATATGCTCAGAAAATAAAAATTATCATCAAAGAAAATACCAAATGAAAAAATGTTTACAGAAGCGAGGTTTCCAGAAAAAAGATTTAGACCATGAATTTAGAAAAATTGACACTTTGGACAGAGAAAATCTATTAAAATATAAAACAGATAAAAACAAAAATTTAGACAGAGTACCGTTATCAATTACTTACAATAAAGAACTTCCGAACATCCACAACATATTACGTAACAGGCTTAAAACTTTATATAGATCTAAAGAGATGCAGAAAGTGTTTCCGGAACCACCAATAGTAGCATATAGACGAGGGACAAATATTCAAGATAAACTGGTTCACGCTAAACACAATAATCAATTTTTTAAACGGGAAAATGAAACGGGACCATGTGATAAAAATTGTGCAATTTGTAATAGAATGCTAAATCTTACGAAATTTACAGCTAATAATGGTGTATCATACAATGTTGACGGTAAAATAAATTGTAGGACAGCAAATTTAATATATGGCATTTATTGTGAACAGTGTAGACAAATTGTGTATGTTGGTGAAACTGGGAATACAGTGTATGAGCGCATGCAAAATCACCTATCGTGTATTCGAAATAAAAAACAAGACGTTGTACCAATACATTTCAATCAACAGGACCATAATATCAATGACTTTAAAATAATTGGAATTGAGAAAATTAACAAATCATGGATATATCGTAAAGAAAAAGAAAAATTTTGGATGAAGAAAATTGGAACTTTGAATGAACAAGGACTGAACAAAAAAGGATAAAACTGTTTAAAAATATACTACATTATATCTAAAGCTATAATGACATTGTATTGCCCATTAAGAAGCCATTGTATTGTAACGTTCGTTTTGTATCCCCCCCCTTTTCTACTCTCTATATTTCTGCCAAATTTCAATTTTACTTTACTTTACCCGTTTATGACGTCATTGTATTATAACGTTGTTGTTGTTGTTATTGACTTCACATATACATATTCTTGTCATTTGTATATATGCCTTGAATAAAGACGGCAGTGGTCGTCGAAACGTCGGCAAAATATGGAGTTTTTATTTATTATTGTATAGTTTTTAACACACAAATAATATAAGGGAAGTATATTATAATGAAGGTTCTATAATATACATCAATAAGAAAAGACAAATATTAAACAGAAACCATAAAGCTTAATGTCAAGCACTGTAAAATTTGAAACCTTCACTTATTGTAAACCTCTACTTTGAATTTTGTTTAAAAGATGTTGCAGTTTTACAGATCTATATAATCATTTTTATTGTCGGTATTTATACACCTAAATATCAATGTTGATGGACATTAAATTGGTGAAATTATAGAGCGTTGGTAAAGAATTCTAATATTTTATTACGTAGCCTACACATAAAATAAAAACCACAAAATCGCTCACAGTTTAATATTCCGTACTTGTTTACATTGTGGACTGATTATGAAGTTTTTTTTATACTTTGCCTCGTAAAACACTTACAAATGTTGTAGGATGTTGCTTTTGTGTTTGTAAAATAACAATCAAAGCTGCTTTCATCGTATCTTGAAAAGGGACATAACTGATCTTATTGCACTGCAGGTAACCTGCGGTAGATGACTATATGATACTTTAAATGATATTTATCTAATATTCGGAAGTTCTCTGTGACTTACGCCTACAAAATATGATAGCTTCATGAAAAAAATTAGTACATTAGGACATTTAGTTTACTACGGGTTACCAAGTGTTTGTGTTTTCGACGTTACTGTTTCCATTACCCTCTACTATTAATGTAGGACGGTAGTAAATGTTTTGATTCAGTAGAAAATACTAAGATTTCTGTGATTTGCATACCTTTCTAACTTGATCAGCATTTACCTGGGCTAGGAAATTAATCAACTGTCATTCACCATTAAATAATATATCCCATATATATCCTTGGCCAATTTCCTTTTTCGCTAGTTAGAAGACTGAGACGCTCCCACTTTTGGCATGCAATTTCTAATGCAGTGAATTTAAAAATACTAAATTGTCTAAAAAATTTTATCTTGCAAGATCTGATCAAAATTTTACCACTTTTAAAAACTTAATTCATGCAGGAACCTACAGACAAAATATATTCTACACATGCAACCACTATAGTGACCGAATCGGAACATAGCGTAGCATTCACTGCAGTACTTAATGTAGGTACCGACAATCTGGTAACCTGTTACTGGTACACATTTATTCTACTCTTATGTCTTTATTGATCTACATAGTTGGCCATTATAACATTCTCTATAAAACTAATTTACTTTATATTTGTATCAAAATTAATACTTAAATGATATAAGTAATTTTGGAATCATTTTATTTATAAATTATTTCTTCATCACACAACTTAATTTTTATTTTATCTTTTGATTTTAGATTCTTTTACTTTAGAACGAGTGGAGATATAGTATTGTTAACCTTTTTTTAAATTTTAAAATTAGCCAAGTTGGAATTTTTGGGTTTAAAAGTGATTTGAGGAAGCGAAAGTGAAAAGGAAAGATTCGTTTTTATCTTGTTCTGTACGTTTCAATTACATTTGCAAGAAAATAGTTCTTGGTTTGGATTTTTTTATATCATTTGCTTTTTCTAATTTAAACTTTCAACAGTACCAACATAGTTTTTACCGTTGTCTTAATAGAACTGTTTGGAATGGATAATTCATGTAACACTTTTGGTGCGTGATTATGTCCCTATACCTATATTGCAGCAAATTGTCTTAATTTTTATTTCGAGAAAGTTAAAGCAAGGAGAATTTTTTATTATTTTTAACAAACCCTTAATATATGGCCTTGTCAGCTGGTATAAATTTGTAGACCATCTTTCATCAGAAAAAAAATAATATTTAGCCTTTAGTAAAACTAATCTTTTAATGAAAGACTGATATCTATGTAATATACTTAGTGGTCTTCTGTCATTCAGAACAACTATTATATACTTGTATCCTGCTAAGGTATGATTTCGTAAGGAATTCGGAATATGAAAGACACTCGCTGATTATCTATATAGAAGAGCATACATGGTTGAATGACGTCGAGGGATGACTTTGTTATTAGAAGACGTTATAATTTTTGGTTAAGTATATTTTGATTAATATGCCAAACACAGTATATAGAAGTTTTATGTAGAGCTTTAGTAAACAACGAGGAAAGATATTAGGTTCATTGAAAATATTATAAGTGGGTACACATCCTTTTAAACAATCATATCAATTGGACTTTATTTATTTAATTTTTATTTTTGAATTAAAAAACTGCTGAATCAGCTGTGACCAGCCTCAGGCGTGTACCAGTTCAGCCTTATTACATTCTCTGCTAATCTCAAATCAAACATTCTAAACAAAGTAATACCATACCTACAGCGTGACCTGTTTTATCGTCATGGTATTACAAGAACGGTTTGTACTGAAGCAGCGACAGCAATTAAAAAGAAATAAGAGTATCGTTTGTTTGTTTTTACGGCAGCTTCAGCCATTTTTGTTTGCTTTATCACAGTGTAGTTTTTATTGCAGGACCAGGGATACCAGATGAAGACCTCTAATCTTCTGGCAAACGTTTACAGCGCAACACAAAAACGAAAAACACAAAAACAGAAAGAGAGTAACTCGAACCCAATAAAAACCATGGGTGCACTCAGTGCTCCGTACGAGTAGGTCAAAATGTACTGTAGCAAAATGAAACCACCACACATTTCTAAACGCAGATTAACTGTGGAAAATAATTGTTGATTTTAAGTTGAACCATTTACGATCTACAAAAAGAGCACGAGTTCGATCAAACGCGGAAAACAGGTTTCGTTTGCCACGCTAAAAAACAGCAACGCAGACATGACGACTTTGAGTAGGGTGCTATATGTCATGCAACGATGCATTCAATTTTGTCGTTCTTTGTCATTGTTAAATTATATTGTTAATGTTAATAAATATGTAACTTTAAAAAAAATAAACTGCTTTATTTTTATATCAAATATTACACAGTATCTATGACCCAGAAAAACAACAGTTTTCCAACAAGGGAGGATCTCAGAATATCCAAAAAAATTCTTGACCTATGTCAGCTATGGAGGCACGACATTAAAAATTTCTATATTTTCATATCAGAATTTAAATAATTCATGGCTGCCCAAATTTTATAGATTATTTAAATATGTTTTGTTAGTTTGAATTCTGTTTAACGCCACTTTAAACAATTTTTCAGTTTTTATTGAGGGAGGAAGCCAGAGAGCCCGTAGAAAAACCCCGACCTGCAGTAGTATTAGATATAATTCCTGTACCAATATTTAAATAATACAATTTGGGGAGCCGTGAATTATTTCTTAAACAATTTTTTCTATAGGATTTTTGTAACACAAAGGTACACGGTATGGGGATAAAATTTAGTAAAGTTACTTTTGAGTTTATAAAACAGTCTTTAATGTTAATACATGTATATACTAGCATTGAATGTATTCATCTTCATTGGAATTAGACAGAACATGGAAACATGTGTTAATCTTATGTTAAATGTTTTCTTTTTATTCGGCATAGGTTTTGATTAACTATATTATACTGGCCCGTTTTCTTCGGTAAGACTGTCGTCTTTTTCAATTAGTTTTTCCTAAATGAAATTGATGTTGGTACCTATTTGTGACATGTATGTTTGTTTTCTATTTCTTTGTATTTTCTTTTACTTGGTGAAATATTAAACATTCCATGAATTACATAAACATGTTTAAATTTAATTGTGATGCATTTTCTCTACCTTTTAATGATAGGAAAAGGTTTATATGTCCGTTTAATTACCTGCATTTTAACCTAAATGCCTTTTAATGTAATAACACAAGATTTAATAGACAATAATGAGATCAAATTGCTGAGTTAAATTTTTGACAGGGTAAAATGAAGTGATCGCGTTACTCCTTAACACTGTGACAGGTTGGTGTCATTTGAATTAGGTTGACGAGTATCTTTTTACGTAAATTCTTCAATAAAATTGTTGAACGAATTAAATCTGACATGTTGTTTTTTTTCTATTTCGTTTGCAAAAGCGGTGCCAGCGTATGCATTTTTATTGTAATATTTGTACCGGTAGAATTTGCTGTGCCTTCGTCATTACCCTAAATTTAGCACGTGTGGCAAAGTACCAGGATGACTAATATTCATTAGTAGTACATCCATATGGAGTTTATAGCAGGAACTTGTCGGTAAGGAGAATAATCTGTTTCTGTATAACGACTTTTCTAAATTGCTAATTCGATCCTTGGTTGTCTTTGGTAGTTTGTTTACTATTAAGCATGCCTGTCAACACTGAGGTTGCGGGTTCGAGTCTTACTGCGGGCAAGGTATAATCGACTTCAATCTCAAGTGTCAGTTTTCCTACCGAAGTTTGGGGTTTTCTCTGGGTAATATGCATCCCCTCCCCCACCCCCCAACAAAAAACTGGACGCTATGACATAGCCGAAAAATGCTGAAAGTTGCCTGAAAAACAGATTCAAACAAATAATAACCTGCTAATTGCTCGAAGGTTAGTTCTATAAAATTCCAATTCTTGTTTTGGTCTACCACAACAACATAAGGAAGTTGGCAACACACAACACTTTTTCCTGTCGAAGCAGTTAAAAAAAAAATAAAATTGAACACTTGGATAATTACCGTCATACTATTACTTCCGTAGCGTTGAAACAAGTATAAGAACTGGATCTATAGCAATCTGAAATGGTTTGAACGCAATTGATTGATTGGATTTTTGCTTTACGTCCAGTGAGCAGTATTTCAGCTATATTGAGGACGAGAACAAGTTAACAAACAATAAATCAACGGCAAAGAGGGCGGGATAGGACACAGGGAACATAATTTTGACTACCCGCCGGAAAAATATGGAGTATTGGGTAGGAGAGGAAAATTTAGTCTTTGTAGCGGATACATTGAGCCTACTTTTTTCTTAATTTACAAAAGGGGCTTTATTATGACCTTACACCCCCCCCCCCCCAACGAGATGGTCTCCCCTATCCTTCACTTCGGAACGCGCCGGGCTGCTCTGTGGGTTGAGCACTGGGAACCCACAGTATTGTCCCAGATGAACACGAAAAGACTAACAAGGGTTACCCATTTAGCTGTAACAATGTTGACTCGTGGTGAAAACGGGAACTCGGCAAATTCTTCCAGACATTCAGAAAGACACCGATTGAACACCGGGTTGTTCAACTAACTGACTTATAATACGATAAAGTTTGCCCATTCTTGGTATTGACCCTGACATGGATATTTTTTTCTCAATAATACGATAAAGTTTGCTCATTCTTGGTATTGACCCTGACATGGATATTTTTTTCTCAATAATACGATAAAGTTTGCCCATTCTTGGTATTGACCCTGACATGGATAGTTTTTTCTCAATATGCCGTTAAAAAATGCAGGCGTGCTTTGAAATATCGTATTATTATGATGATATTTTAATTTGTACTTTTACAGATTTTTGTTTACTTACGAGTTGGTTGTCTGATCGTAGTCACTAAAAAATTAGTATCCAAACATTTGCCATATGTAATTCTCCCCTTGTAAATATTTTAAGTGTTTCCACTATATGAAGGTATTATTATCTGGCTAACCCGCATCGGTTTTAAATCACTCGTTTTTTTACTGAGATCGGATAATTTACATCTAACTGAACATTTTAACATTTTAGTTTCCTAATTGATCATTTTTCATTTCTTAAAAATGTTAGCACTTCTACATAATTAGCAGGAACATTCTTTCAGCCCGACCCGCATCAAAAACAACGTACTTTTTTGTGTATGAAAGTTTTAAATGTTATGTTTATTATTTGTTTCCGAAAATTTTGTGTCGCTTATTGTTTGATTTCATTAAGTTTTCCATTTTCGTTCAGGACTTATACTTTTATGATTGTTTGTTAAAATATTGTTAAGCGTGGCGCTCAGCAAATTTTTAGCTATATCATGGCGTCCAGTTTTTATTGTGGAAGGAAGCCAGAGTAACCAGAGTATATTGCAATAAAAAGGGGACTACCACACTGACGTTTCTTTAATTTTTTTCGGCTATGAGAGAACTATCAACGTGTAATATACTATGCACATGTGGATTGAATAGGAATGTTGAAAGTTACTAACTCTCTAATAGCACAAACAAATTCAAAAGGCTACAATAAATATAGATGTACATTTTGTAATAGTGTCCTAAAGAAGGTAAAGTATAATTAAAAACGATCTGCAGTCATATGTTATAGTCAACTTGTTGAAAACAGTGTCTTTAATTATTGTTTTTCGACCTGAAATAGTCTTTTATTTATATATCTATATTTCAATTTATAATAAAGGACATAAATTCTTTAAGACATTAATTTGTAAGTCAGCATTTCTGTAAAATCCATCTTTATCTTGCGTTTACATGCAATCCTTGTTCGTCTCAACAATCAAACAACGTTAGGTATTGATGTATTTGTCGACAACATCATAGACATTACTGTTTTTATTTCATATGCTTGCTCCAGGGCAAAACTGGAGAATACCTATCATGTTCGGGTACACCGCTTACAAAAAGCTATTGCAAACCGAATTTGTAAATTTGTAAAAATTGCATAATTCAACTTAAAGAAAATTGACGTGTTAAATTTTAAAATGATAGCTATTAACGACAGATCTGTAAAGAATAAAATTCTCGAATAAATAAACTATTATTCTAAATAAGGTATTTGTACCCGAAAATTGTATGGAATGTCTTCTTTTGATAATACATTGAATAACTGTAAAGGAAATATTTGAGGTAGGTATAATTTCACACATTTTTTTTTATTTTGAAGAGGAAAGAATTCAAACACTCGATTAGTTATTATTTAAAGTTCGTCTCATTTAAACAACATATGAATTATCGTGTTCAATTGAACTTCAACGTCTCCCAACAGCGGAGAAAAAAAGGAGATCTTGTTCGTCACTAGAAACGTTTGCGTTTTTTTACAACAAACAGTGTTTATTATAACTGAAACGGTTTTGGGCATATATCTATATTTCCCGAAGAAGTGGTTACCGAGGAATTTTAACATTTTTAGAACTCAACGAATTCTTTTGAAGTTGTATTGGCGCATTAAAGCGTTGACCGACGCACATTTTCAATGAAGCTCTGAAACGAGACATAAAAATATAGTTTCATAACCAGTTAAAATTCTTTCTATATATGGAAGCTTGTTATAACATTGACATTGCATATTTCGCGATTGTCAACTCTCACTCACTATGAAATCTATAATTATCGTCAGTTTATAACAGTGTACAAAAATATTAATTTGTTTTACTTACTCGATCTCATCAAGCGGCTCGATGGATAATTTCGATCTCGGAAACAAAAGAAACAGTCAGCTATATTTGTGCGGGGAAAATGTATTTATACTTTAGTACCGTAACACGCAAACGAATGAACTACAATTTAAAAGACGAGAACAGAATAACATAAGATTTTATTACACAGCTGTCACTGTATAGTGACATTGAAGAAAGATTGCCATCAAACAAGTATCCGGATTGCTTATGGAAGCTGTACCCATTTAGTAAACTAGTTGAACCTGTTTGTCGGGGCTTTTTAAAAAAACCCGTGTTGATATATTAGGTAAATATCTACTAGAACTGGTATAAATTTAGAAGATTAACACATTTACACCCAGATCAAAACGATTTATTGATACAAGGTTAAATCCATTTGTTATACCAAAAGACAACTTGACGTTTTACGATCCAATAAATGTTTCTTTTGTAAATGGTGTTACATCTCTGCCTTGCGATGCCTATCTAATTAAAATCCACCAGATAATATCGATTTAGTAATGGACCAGTTAACTGGTAGGAGGTTTTCAAACTTTGGACTTTTTGATAAAATTGTTATTTTAAATTGATGATTTTATCAACGATATATTGTTATTTGAAAACATAATACGGCCAACACCCTTTCGGGCAAACATATTTATGTAAATTTGAATTTTTTAAAATCTAATAGAGATCACTTGATCTTACAATATTCTTAAAGTGTACTATACAATATCCGTATGTTTGTATCGGTATTATTTATTCTACATCAACAATATAATAAAAAAGGTGACATCTTCTGAATAAGCATGGCCCAGTTAGATTTTCATAAGAATGTTTACCGATTCCGTCTTTAACAGAAAATTGAATGCGAATATCTATTTATACAAGTATGTAAAGGATTCTTACTATTTAAAGATTGACAATATAACAGTTTATATTAATTTTCTGTTCTGCTTTTCCATAGAGTATTACGTGCGTGAGATTGACGTTTAGTCAGAGGTACCATGTGGGAAGAAGTCCTTCGCTCTTATACATTAATATAATTAAAACTGTTGTTTTGTCTGTATTTTAGAATATGGTTTAACTCCACTTTTTAACACAGTTTTCAGCGGTATACTGCCGCCCAATTTATATTGGAAAGGAAGACCGGAGTACCCGGCAGAAAAATAGATAAGTCTTGTCATTTATCAGGATGTAGTCGAGCACTCCAAAGTCCACAGCAAGGCTCGAACCCGCAACATCAACGTTAACACGCCGATAATAGCTTGTAAATGACTAATTAACTTAATCACTTGGCATGGAAGTACCCCTTTTAAACTGGTGTTGGGCTGTTTTACAATTTCTTTAACAAATTGTTTAATGTATATTGTTATTTGTTCATCATCATAAATATAGCTTGACTATTTTTCACAGGACCTTAAACACCGAACCATCCTGTGGTGTTCTTGTTAATTATGGATTTATAAATTGAATGTCTGCTTAAAGTTCAGCGAGCAATATTTTAGCTACATTCGGGACAAGAACAAGTTTACACACAAAAATTCTACGTACATTAGGAACACAATTTAGACTGCTGCAGGAAAAGTATGGAGCAATGGGCAGGAGAGGGGGTGGAGATTAAAATAATATTCCTTCTCTTTTTAAGAAACCTTCAAAGGGGGTCTTTATCGTGCAAGGAGCGTGACACTCTCCAGACGCGTTACCCACTATGGTCAGCTGTCACGCATTTTGTATTAAGACCAGACAAACTTCCACATCAGGGCTTCTCCTATCCTCCACCTGGAGACGCCCTGGGCAGCTATCTTAGCTACATGACTAAACAAAAAGGAAATATGCGGCAATAATCGAAATATATTGAAGGAAAAAAAGATATCTTGCACGTGGAATAAATTATAGTAAAAGTAAATCTAGAAAGACGTATAAATATTAGATATAGTCGTATACATGAGAACTAACAAATGGCCCAACTAAAGCAATTACTTTTTCGTTTGTGTTTTTTTGCTGCTGTGCAATGTACAATTATAACCATAGAGAAAAAGTCAAAGCATTTCTAAATATCCCTACATATTCTTCCTCTTGGATTAAACCCAAGTTTGACTACGTATTTACCTGAGTGCATGCATTTTGTTTATTGAGTTCCGGTTACATATTTTATGCTTTTTGTTTTTCTTATGATACCGGAATTAACCACTGTTTTATGGTTTTAGCTTCGTGTTGAACGCTTTGTTTTCTTACACTTTATTTCACTTACCTTAGACTGGGAATCTATTCTGGTTTATTTTAACACATGCTCACATCTTAAACTAAAGCTATCATATCACTTTTTTCCCTTGTTTTCAAGCAAGTACAAATGAAATGCATATTTTTCTACACTATACATTTATTCTTGTAACATAAAATGATGTATACACGCCTGGGAACTCGATAGTCGACGACACGTTGGGTACATTGTACATACAAACATTGCGGTTGTTTCCGGTGGATACTTAAGTCGGTGTTGTAGCGGTGAACGATTGTCATCTTGAAAGTTCGGTCTCACTAATTTAAATTATTTTCTCTCATCTGTAATATTATTTTGAAAAATCGGACAATGTCATGCAACGCCAGATTTATTTTCCAGATTAACAACCTAAACGTCACGTTTTTAGCAAACTTTTCATCAACCCACCAACTCACACACTAAATATATTAATGAAAGCTGGAGGTTTGACATGCCATAAAACCTGGTTTAACATACCATTTCTTAAAATGTCTATATCAAGTCAGGACCACTGCTGTAGTTGCTACGTTTTTTTGTTGTTGGTTTTCAAGTATGCGGGTTTCTTGGACTTTGATAATGGAAGTTAAGCGACCTGCAAAAAATGAGAATATGATTACATACCATTGACCTCTGTACTGTTATATTATATAACTTCTTTACATTTTTGAGGATGCATTTAATGTCGTTTTGTTTCGATTTGATAATATTCTTCAGAATCTATTTTAAACCTAAACGTATTAACACCTTAACTTCACAAACTTAACATTGAGATTCGTAGGCATAATATTAATGCTACTAGTTGAACACTTATAAAAAAAAGAAAAAAAACAGCCGACAGTCTTAAAACGCGGACCTCTGCGTGGACACGTTAATACATTTCTCCATTGCGTTTAACTAATGGTTATTCTATAGGAATACAGCAAACATTAACTTTATTGTAAACTAAATTGAATGGTTGAAGGATAAATGAATGTATACCTATATTTCAATGCTAATTTCGTCCATTTAATTCGTAAATGTTTTGAAAAACAAACCTGTTATTATTAGTTTATATTTATTAAACTACATTAAACGTATATACCATTTAATAAATACTAAAAGAAAGTTTTCTGATTTTTTTTTAAAGTGTTTTGTTTGCTTTTTGTATGAAACTACACAAAGACAATTATAAAGTATGTGTGTTAAAATACAGCAAGCAAGTCTACAAGTGTACAGAGAGTTGTACCATGCAGTCTACAGATGTACAGAGAGTTGTACCATGCAGTCTACAGATGTACAGAGAGTTACTCTGCATCAAATCTGTAATCCCTATCTGCAATAATTTTTCATAACATAGTTCAATTCCCTTGTTTCCTGAGCACGATTTTAGAATTCTGCCCCTTTTTTTTACCTCATTGCAGTATATAATTGAAAAAAATAAAGTATATACGAGCTCATTCTGATGACTCTTTTAAAAATAATTTTGTTTCGCAAACCGTTTGGCTATTATACAATATAATTAATGTCACAAGACAAGTAGTCTACCGTATGTGATCGATCTAAATATGTCCTTGACTCAAACCTGTACACTTAGTTAGACCACCACTTGTATCTCCACGCGTTGCTATTGTTTTCAACACGCGACTGTTGAAAACCTAACAAGATAGTTAAAAAAGATAAACAGATAAAATTCCTTTCTTAACGTAATAATTAATTGTGAAGATGTCAATACACAAAAGTTGTAAATTGTATTATCATGGTGATTAGCGACGTTTATAATTGACTGTTTAAATTAACACAGACCTCCAATTCAATCAGCGATCATCTTGGCGACACCAGTATATCTTACTTGTCGAAACCATGGTCTGATTTTAGATGTAATAATAACCTGCAAAGATAGCACAGATCGGTATGTTAATCTTCCTCAGCTTTTGAGAAATGGGTCAGTAAGGTTCTTTGCTATTTGTATGTGTTTTATGTTAACAGTAATTGATGCTAGTTAGTGAAAATTCTTAACTAAATTTATCCCATTACATTTTGGCTATTTCCATTACATTTCGATACTAAATAATAAGCGTAAATTAGTTCGAAATTTAAGTGCATGCATAGCCACCTTTACTTTATCAATTTTTATTCTATCTAAGTGTATGAGCATTCGTGACTATTTCCAAGTATTCGAAATTGTTCATTTTCAGAGAAGAAAATCGTTATGCTCATCTTCAAATGTCTACCTATTTTGTAACGTGCACTTGTTTATATGTAAACCATTTTACACTTGTTGTTGAGATAATGTAAATTTAGCAGTCTTTAATCTTGGTGATTTTACATCTTTCTCGTTTGTTAACCTCAGTTCCAAGAACTAGGAGTAAATAAGAAAGATCTTAAAATTGTTATGTTTTAAATTAAAATTATTTTGAAAAGAACTTTTTGCGACAGTATGTGTTATAGTTCAAGCAGACTTACAGTGTTATTAATTTATTACACATTGTAATATATCAATAATGTGAGTTTGTACTAAAATAGCCTTATACAAGTACTAGTATATCTTTCAACTTGTGTTTTCACTTCATAGCATTTTTTTTTAATTTAATCACCGGGACTCGAATATTTTTGTTTGTTTGAGACTACTACACGTAATTTCATATTATACCTTCTGTTTATTCAAGACAAGGCTCAGACTTCATAGTGAATGTGAGGTAGACAAATTAATTTACACAGTTGCATAATCCATTTTAAGTTATATTACATATTGGTACTTAAACGTAGACGTGCAGTTTTCCAAGTAAGATAACAAAAAAACACTGCCTTCTGTCACATGGGAATCTCTGAAACTGAACAACATCAATTTAGAATAGTTGGCAACAGTCAAGCGGTTTCAAGAATGTTCATACATGTCCACATGCAGCATAATAAAACAATAAGGTAAGCTATGCATGTAAATTCTGACACTAAAGTTGTTTCATTACAAATTGTTTAATTGAATGTTGATATGTCAAAATGCAGAATAAGATTTCTTTTTTGCATTCTGAAAGTAATATTTTTACGTACTCTAGCGCTGATTCAAAAGCAACGCCAGCATATTTTTACGTACTCTAGCGCTGATTCAAAAGCAACGCCAGCATATTTTTACGTACTCTAGCGCTGATTCAAAAGCAAAGCCAGCACGATGCTAAACAATTTGTTCACTTTGCTTAAGACAGACATACAAATTTTCAGCAATTACATTCAACATGGTTATCCAGATTAAACATCATTTATTGCTTATAATCTAGCTGTCTAATAGGAGACAACACTTTTGGCAATAATGAAGAAATTCAAGGAAGTATATACTGCAAGTCTGTGGAACGAATTTTTTGCTTGCATTTTTAAAAATTATTTCATATGTTACCTTTTTATTGCGAATATCTAGTGGAAAAAATTTAAGTTATGATAACCTGTCGTTTTTTTTATATTATGCCTCTGTTGTTCACTTGTCACAAATCGTCCTTGACTTTTGCTACGGAAAGTTTATCATAGTAAGTTAGCCATTTTTGTTTCTAAAGGGAACTTGCGTTATTTACAAACGTTTGTCTGCTTTTGTGACGTTCAATAGTATTCCGACAAACAGCGAGAATTTTCCCGCCTTAAGGGGTAGGACCACCATTGTTTATTGCCTCTTCGGCTATATAAAATTAGTTGATTTTGAATTTTCTAAACATTTTACCTTTGTTTCAAATAAAGAAATATTCCTGTCACATGATAACATGTAGCCCCTTAGTATTCTCTCAAATTTCAGCACCAATTTCATTGCATATAAGAACGAACGACCAACCCGAAGTAAACACGGTGAAAAAAATCTACTTTCACTTTCAAGTTCAGTCCCAAAATAGTGCATATAATCCAATGACCCACATGATTTTATCTTTAGCACACACCAGTTAAACTTAAATCCTCTTGAAATAATTGTTGATTTCAAAGAGTATCTTTCTTGATCTATAGACTCCAACTTATATAATTCTGAGCGGAAAATAACAAATAAGCAGTCAGCATCTCCAAAACTGAAATAGCATACATAATTGCTAAATTAAATCAATGAATGAATGAAACTGAATTTAAGAATATAGACCAATTACTTAGTGCATGCATTTACCTTAGTGGTACAAACATATTTCAATACATACAGACAAAACATATTTGTTCAACATGAATGATTAACCATCAAGACGAATGCTTGAAACTACACTTCATTTCAGCAGTTTTACCTTGACAACCGGGGATTGCCTGTTTTCCTAGCGCAGGTCCGGGGTTTTCGCTGTGTACTCCGGCTTCCTCCCCAATAAAAATTGGACGCCATGATATAACTGAAAAATTGCTGAAAGTGGCGGTAAACACTAAATAACCAACCAACCTTGGCGACCGGCTTGTAACCCTTGTTTATTTGCGCCAGGCGTTTTTAGTTTTCAGAACATTATGATCTCCAAAATAACTATTGACATGTCATGTCATGTTATAAATATATCTATACTAATTAATAAATGCATCATAATAATCACGTGTCCATCAGTTGTACTGTTTATTTTTTTTAAAGAATATGCATGGACTTGTTTATCCATCAGTCACCTAAGAACACGCCGAGTAATTATGTGGGTCGAGCCCTGAAATTCAACGAGTACACGTGGCGTTTTTAAAGCCCTACAAAAATAGCAAGAAAACCGAATAAATAAAGCCATAAGTCAAGGAAGCATTACAAATAAGGATTCAGACAAATATGCTAAAACAGAAAACAGAATGTGAGCCACCTAAACCCAACAAAAACACGGATGCACAACCACAAATAAGGAATGGCTGCGTCATTATCATGCGCAGTAACAAATGCAATTCAGGGATAGTCGTTATATTAGGTAATTATACATATTGCAATCTTTATAGGCACATATACATCAATTGCTGTAAGGTACAGGATACACACATTATTTATTTGACGTTTGTTTTCCTAATAAACCAAGAACATTTATGCAGACACCCTATGCATTTTGTGTTCTACAGTGTATTATTGCTAGTTATTATTTACGTTTTTTTACCCTATAACAGAGTGCAGGCCGGTAAATATAACGACCCAGCAGACAATTTATATCATTATTATTATCACAATGATCGTTTTATGTGACGGTAAAATAATTTATCTCGTTATTTGTATACGGACCCACAGGACGATTTAAACTGCCCCGGGCACGATATTTACATTTTCGTTAACCGTATGTTTTGTAGAAAACATTGTAGTATTATGGTTACACTGGTATACTATACTCTGATGAAATACAGCAGGTTCCATTTAAAATCATCTTATGAATAGTTAAAAGCTATCCAAGCTTAAATATTTGCATATTATTCTACTTGATACGTCCTGAGTCTTTCCTTTCTTTAAAATGCTGTGATAAACATAAAAGCATCCGATATCAATTTAATATATTGTGGTTTAATGGATTGACAATCAAACTTTAATAAACCGATTCCTGATTAGCACAGACAAATAACAAGTAACCAATAGATAAGTCAATGAAAGCCAATCCGAACTACGGACACAATGGAATGATTTTTTTTAATTTTCAAATGCTTAACGTCAATCGAGCAGTATTTAAGCTGTAATCAGGACCAAACCATGTTTACAAACATCAATCAGGAGGACGGACAGGGCAAGATAACTCGACGACCATAGACATGAAGAATTGTTAGGGATGAAAAATTTAGCATTTTGTAGCGACTGCAATGTGCTTAGTCTATTTTTCAATCTCTACAAAAGGGATCTTGTTCGCCTAACGATTGTGGAATTCTCAAAACAATTATGCGAAAATGCTTTTCGTACTGTAAGCTCACACTCTACTCCTCATCAGATGAGTATTTTGTGGCGTATTTATCCACCACAAATGATACACCTGAGATCCCGTGCGTTGCACGCTACGACACTAGTTCAAAATTACTATAGGTCATGAACTAAACGATAGACAGGCAAGTTACCAATGAATATCCGTCATTGTTCCACAACAATCAACTATTTCGTTGTATTGACGGTTATTGTTGACATTTAGGCAAGTATTAAAGTATAAGTCGATTTTGGTCGTACAACGACAATACTAATAAAGTTTATATCAACTGTGTGCCACGTAGCCCGGTTAATGCTTTACAGTACATGTCAAGACATGTAAATTTTCTGTTCATGAATATTTCATAATTTTTCTATAGTAAGTAATTTCGTATTGTAATGATAGTCACACGCATTTATATCGTACAACATATATGTGCACTGTATATTTGTATTTACGATATTCGCCATGTGTGTTTGGCCTAGATTGTTCATGAAAAGCGTTTTACTAAGTGCAATGTCACATGAGGTATGTAATCTGAATACCAAATTCAGTCATATACAAAACTGTGGTAGGACAAACGGCTCCATGTCAACTCATTAGTAAGGACTCTGAACCCCGAAAAGCCCCTATGATGGAAAATTCGTACCTTACGGTCAGTGGGAGATATAAATAACTGTGTTATTTATGACCCCATCTTCGGCATTTCGGGACCAAAACGCAAGACATTGATTTTTGTAATAGAAATTTCACTAACCTTAAGAGATGCTCAAGATCATTTGTTTTTTGTCAACATTGGCTGGTTTTTTAATTTTAAATAATTTTTAGACGAACAAATATCTAATTTTTGTAGATTTCGGCTGAATAGTACATTAAATAAAATGTGCATCTGAATCTTAGTTGATTTTTTACACGTAACACGATAACGACAAATATCTTAGTCAGTATGCCTCTTATACCAAAGTACAGAAACATCCGCTGTGAAGATTTTAATACTATTGATTCAATGAAAAAATATATATGTATTACCAGTACTTCAGATGTTAACTTAAAAATGTCAATGCAATAATTTAAACTGTTCTGTTTTCACGCCTAGACCCTCATAAGTTTGGGGTTTCACCATAATAAAATTAATGCGTAGACAGAACACGTCAAAAAACATAAATGCATAAATTGTCACAGTTTTTACAATTTTTCACTTTTATATATATTGACCCTATACCCCTATGGTATCGCGGATGTATAGAAGAGCCTTGACTTTCTAAGTATCGTCAGAATTGTCCGAGTTCGTGTGTAAAAAGCACTTTTAATAACTTTTGTAATATAACTCACTACTACTTATATTTCAAACGTTGTCAGTTTAAATTTTCTGACTGTGATTATACCCTCTTTTTCGTGTCATTCACATTTACACTGACAGTACCGTTGGCATCTTTGACTTGATTTTGTGCGAGTCGCATTTACTCACACATATTGTCTGTTGGCATCAGTTTACTTGATTCAGTATTTGCTAACCTGTTTTCGTTCTCAACCATACTAGAAGAGTTCCCTTGACCACAAACACAATAACGACCCCTTTTGTAGATTTTGACTTATTAAAGCCGCTTGTAAAGGCTACACTCTCTGTCCTTACTCAATACTTCGTATAGAATATAGATGAACTATTGCTTGCTATACGTTAAACAGACATTTAATAATCACTAATGCGTTCCATTTTAAACATCAACCGTCAATTTTTTTGAGAACTCTTCAAAGATATGAAAATTTAGATCTAAGACAAGTATGGTTTTGCAATAAAATAGCCGAATTAGACTGAATTGAATAATACAATTTAAGGCACACATATCTTAAATGATCCATTTTTTAAAAAAATCGCAATTTTTTAAATTCCTACAAATGCAGTGGGTTGATATAGACCAACACAACACAGTTAGAGTAGTTGTCAATACATGTATTGCTGAAACATTCTGCACCTGTATATTTTTTTCACTAGCTGTAAAAGTAATATGCAATATATAACATTCAATCTGTGCTTGTATCAGAAGATTGCACATCGACCATTCCTTGAAAACCGACATTTCTAAATAAATATTAAAAAAAAAAGATTTCTCCTCTATAGCTTTTTGTGCATTAGTCGCATTTGACCTGTCATGTTAACTTACTAAGTTACAAATAAATAGCAAAGTGACAACCGAACAAGCTAAAATTGGGCGTCTGTTATTTGTCAGTTTTCACTGTTAATGAGTGAATGGGATTAAGCAAGAACTATACATTGCGACAGAATTAACAATTTAACAATTTATTAAAGAAACCTTTACAATGATGTAATCACAAAATACAATCCACACATAAAAGCCCTTGAAGAAACAGGCAAATTTGAGAAATAACAGTCAAAACTATAGCAGCTACAGCAATGGTCCTGACTTGGTACAGGTATTTAAAAATGGTGGGTTAAAACAGCATGCTAAACAAAGACAACACCATAGATCATACAGGATCGTTTGCTGTCAGATGTCATCATGTTATACAAGATCTCATTCTGTTGTTCTTTCTTGTTGAATAATTCTTGTTGCTGTAGTCGAATTTCTACTTTCCTTTTGAAACGAATAATCCTTTTTTAAATTACAGGATTATGTTGCTTTTTTCAGTTGCCAGTAGTATATTTATTTGTTTTCTTGTTTTTTATAGTTTTGAATGAACCTATTTACTGAGATGTTTCCGGCAAACTCTATTAGATCTAGTATAGTTATATAATTGTTGAAATTCCACTCTACTGTTAGTAAGTGGCGAAGGGGATTTCAATATCCCAAGACTGTTGTTAGGTTTCATAGGGTTCTCCACCTATGTAATCAATCAGTCAGACGTATTTCTGATTTATTCATAGTAATAACATACTATGGGCAATAGAACCATTATGAGTGGCAGACATTTTAGATGAAATGAGTCTCTTTTGCCGCCAATTAATAATGTACTTATAAAAGCTTTTTAAGATCACACATTCGATGTTGGATTTACCACAGAAATCATTTGTATTCTCCTTATTATCACTATGCTTCTATACCTATACATTTACTATTGCAACAAAGGTTTTTGACTACAAACAAGTATTGTGAGATTTCCAAATCGATGACCTAAAAGCTTTAATCTCCTGACATAAATTATTTGATTACTGAACTAGGTGCTGCTGCACTAGTAGCAAAACTACGTATTCAGCAACCACATTGTACGAGGACCAAACTGTACACCTCTATTCCACATACCCAAGTCATCGTTGGCACAACTGAGTAAACGTTACTTACCCAAAACAAGTGGGAAACGTAGAGACAATATGTGGTGGTCAGTCAAGACTTTTTTTGTCATCAATGCGTCCAAAGCTTAAACACAAAATTTACCAAATAATTGTAATTTTTGATTGTCTGATTGACAACAATTGGTTCAGTTTGGAAGGCGTGTTTTTCAACAAACATTCTGGTAACTGCATACCGAATTTGTCATATATTCACATGAATCAGACAACCTTTTTACATTATGTATAAAAAAAAACCCAAAATAGCCTTATTATGTAGTCTCAGCTTCCGTTACATTGACGATTTTCTTTTACTAAACAAATCCCTTTCTGCTTTTCCTATATCCAAAAGAGCTTGAGATAAGGGTCATTACAAACTTTATATTTTGATTTATATCTTGAAATCGATACTAAGGAGGACTTTTTACTCAGCTCTACGACAAACGTAATGATTGATTGATTGATTGATTAATGGTGTTTAACGCCCGAGCAGCAATATTTCAGCTATATTCAGGCGATAAACGTGAAATGGATGATAAAATGAACATGAAATGATGATGAATGAAAATGGGATGGGACACAAGGAAAAATAATGGTAACGGATTTTAGATTTTAGACTGCCACTGGCAAATGGGAGGATGGATAGGGTCGGGCAATTTAGCCTCCTGTAGCGGGATCGAAATCCCTACTCATAGCGAATACTACAGCAGCGTTCTTTAACGTGCGAGGAATGTGGCATTTTTCCCAACACGGTGCACTAATATGGTTTGCGGTCAGGTTTTCCGTATTATGGCCTGACAACCCCAGCTTGCCAGGGGTACCCCATTCAACCACCTGGGGCACACATCCTAGTCGTTCTTTAGGCAAACCGACCTGACACGCCGGTCAGGGTTCTGGGCGCCATTTAGTCGCCTTTTACGACAAGCTAGCGCGACTGCGTCTATTCTTTTAGCCACCCGGATCCCGCACGGACTTTCTCTTCATCAACTTTCCCTTCTTGTCAGCAATATTTTTTCAGCTCCAGCATATGTAGCTTGCGTTTCTTAACTGATACATTACTGCAGACCTTGTGGGAAATACCACGATTTCCTTAATCAAGCTAGCTATTTGATAAACGGAGAAGCTGCAGACTTATGACATTGTTGCTGACATGCTTATGCCTTCGCTTATTTTCAAAAGACATTGTGTACTTGTAGACATATACCTGATATATGTCTAACAAATGAGTGGACATGCAGGTCTGTAGTAAATATTGTGTAATTTCTTTCTTTAGCGGAAATGACTTATCCTTTATGTGCAGCCATTGATACGACGGGTGTGTTACAACATGCAGTAGCATTTGAGTTTTTCTTAAGGTTCTGTCGTTAGCTTTTGTTACGCGTTTTGTTGTTTTTTGGGCCATGGTTGTTTATAGATTGGATTGCCTCTTTGATATTTCTTTGCTGCGTTTTTATTGCGACATGTAATGTTAAGTACTGGAATGTATAATGAATCCATTTTGGCAGAATATTGTATTCACAAAAATAGGGATAATTGTTCAAGATTAAGAAGAAGGTCTTTCCCCCATTTTTGTAAGAAAGTTATTTGTCTTCCTCTGTTGTTTTGAACTAGCAAATATAGCTTGCTGGGCCCTTTTTAAGCAGAATAGACTTTTCCTATAGTCCCGAAACACTATATGGTTGTTAAGGACTTCTGTGGTCGTTGCCAGGGATAAGATGCCACTTCCGGCCGTAAAATGACATTTAAGTGAGGTACATCATCCTGATTCTTAAACTATGTGGTTGCTAAGGACCTTCTATAATGGTTACCTTGTTGCTGTTGTATGACATTTTGCTCCAATCGAAGACCTTGACTTGGTGATCATGTTAAACTATATGTTTACTGTTATATCTCTAACCATTTTCAAGTTATAAGCTAAAAACAGCTTTTTCATGGTTTTCATGAGAGGAGTTTATTTTCTTATTTATGTCTGCTTCTATCTTTTATGGTTTTCGAGTTCTAATGATACCAAGATTGGAGACCTATGGTCGATGTCACTTTTAACTTTGACCTTTTGATTATCTTTCAGGACATTTCACAAGACGACAAATGTTGAAGACCCTAGGTTGACTGACGTTTGTGAGTTTTGGTGATAGCGGAGTCCTTAAAACATTCAAGGTACACCGCTTACCTCCGCTTGACGAACATTTTTAGCCAAATAAGTCATAAAGTTGTCCCCAAAAGTCCTTAACATTTCTAGATTTTCAAGTTATTTTTACATCTGTTATAGTTTCAGAGGTTACAAGGTTTCCGATGTTTTGGGAGATGTAAAGAAAAATGTTTCAATTTTACGGGGTGAATTTTGAATTGACTTTTAGGGCCCAAACACCAAAACGATATGTTTCGTACTCTTTAAACTTTTGAAAGTTGGCGGGAAAAAAGACAAATGGTTGAGGCAAAAGCATGACGGTCTTCCTATTGGGAGTGGGAAAGATCTTAATTATTGAAATCAGGCTTATTACAAATTATGGGTTTCTGACAAAATATTTTTTTGCAAAAATTGTATAGATTTTAAGTGGTTTGGACTATAATGGAAAGAACCTTATTGAATGAACTAAACTTTATGTCGTTTCGTTTATTTATCACTCATGATATCTGCTTTTAGCAGCGTGCGCTGTTGGAAATCGACTATACGAGAGCATCAAGCTGATCATGATCAAGCATGTAGGAACCTCACAAAAACCAACTTGACGTTAGTTCATTGAGCAATTAATATAAATCTTTTTTATAAATAGATAATCTGAGATTTGTTAAAAGTATTATCTACATTTAATGGGTTCGTTTACCTTTATAGAATAATTTTGCAAACTGAGTATTAGTGTCTTTGTATTAGGATATGTTTGGATAATGCGTGTTACAAGAGAACTTCAATTTTATAACTAAATGAAAACGTTGTATCATGAAATTTTTAGTTATTTTCTTGTGAATAAATGTTTTTTTAAAGAATGTGTTGCTTGTATAGTTATTTAAATAAATATATTTGTATTGAAGCTGAAAAGTATAGAAATTAATTGTTTAGCATTTTTATGGGAGACCTATTTATATATACAGTATTTGTAATAGTGATGTTGTTTACAGAGGCGTAGCATCTGTAGATATTGGTACGGCGAAAGCCGTACCTGTCTTACCGGCTTCTACGCCCATGTATTTGAGATGAGAGGAGAGTCAAAAGACACCAATACAAATAGAAAAATATGAACATTTATTTTTCTGAAAATTATTGGTCCTGCATTTGATATTGGTACAGCGGATGCCGTACCTGTCGTACCGGCTGCTACGTCTATGATTACCAAGTCAGGTGAGCAAGTAGTCCAGTTATAATGTGACGTTTTTATCATTATCAAAGGAAGTTTGATTGAAATTTGATAAAAATGAGGCCTTTGGTAGAACCCTACAGTTACTGAAAATAAAACAGTTTGTCAAACTGCATATATCTTTTGTTTCTTTTTCTGTTAAAAATAAAGCACATTTGAACCTTTTGTTAAAGATTTGATCATTTGATCAACGAACCGGGTATATTGGTTTTGTAAAGACGTGTAACTGACCAATCAAATTCCAGGAATAACACCGATACGGGGATAATAGTTTAAAAAATAGACCGGATAGTTACCAGAGGCCTAGCATCGCATTTGATATCGGTACGGCGGAAGCCTATTTATCTAAAATTAAGAATGTATTTAGTCAAAATCTGAAAATTATCGATTGATACAACCTGTGTGATAAAAAACCTTGTATCATCTATATAGACGATGTCAGAAATTGGTCATATACGAGTTATCGTTCGTGTTGACGGGTGACGTAATACACAATCCGACATTACATGGTACACGCTACACAGGTTAAATTTACATTGGTATAGTAATAATTATGTCGAATACTAGCCGTGGCGGTCGCATTTGTGCGATCGTCGATTGTCAAAACAGCCAAAGCACATTGGATATTTGGAAAAACAGCGTCTGTTCATATTTTATATTAAAATATTAAAATTCTACATATTCAGTTCACTTAAAATATTATTTAATCCCTTGATATATTCACCTGCACTTCTTTTTCTACAGCTTCCAGTTTTTACCCTTAGATCCATGGATGCTGCCTGCTTTTCTTTTTATTTGTTTACGTTCGACATCATATGATATTGGAACGACTGCTGATACTGGACAGTGAAAATCCGTAAATAGTAACAAATCGATAATTCCATGTTAAGACCGTTGTTTGGTTTAAATGTACCGACGTCCGTATTAGTTATAGCGCTTTACAGTTTTAGAAAGTAAAAGACATGATTTCGATATTTTATTTTTAATTCTTAACAAAATTGTCCGTATATCAAAACAATTTCAAATTTTTAATGAGGCCTCAATGAATGCTACGGCCATTCTGCATGCATTACATTTCTCAACTATGCACTGACTTAACTTGTAAATAAAAAGAATAATGAAAAAAAACTTTAAATCAAAAGCAGGCAAATAATATACATTATGTAACCGGAAAAACAAAACAAAACGTTGGTACTGTAAAGTATATAAATCAGAAGCAAACATTTATAATTCTTATTTTTCATCTGTCCTATTCGCTAAAAATGGGCTATACAAAGGAATTTAATTAGTATTTTACTTTTAATTTTCTTCTCAGACATAGTTGATAGATAAAATTAGCAGACGGTGCACCCAGCTTGACGTTATCTTTTAAAATGATAACACAATTAACGGTTAATTATCATTCCTGCACCATTGACTGAATGGATAAAACCCGAGAGCGTGTACCACTGCTTACTAGCGGGTTCCGAATAACATCAATATGGCGCGGCACATGATTTCATCGATGAATTTGTCTATATGTGATACAAGATGTACTTTTGTCGGAACTACTTCTTGACGTCACAATGAATGATATAACCAATGATTCGTTGAATGACTTTCATTCTATGAATGAAATATGACGTCCATAATGCGTGTGACGTTAGGGGGCTATATTTTATAAACAAATGCTTCGTTGAATGTTAAATTTTAAATTGTAAACATTCAGTTTTATTCTGCCCTTTTTATACTTCTTAATTTTAGATAAACTTATTATATACATTTAAGTGTAGGTACAACTACCTGTATAACGTCTCGACAGTTGCATACATTCCGCATCACAACTCGACGCTGTGCGTCTCGTAGTGATACGAATGTACACAACTGTCTTGACGTGATACAAGTAGTTGTACCTACACATAATGTATGTAATGTGTATGTATTTGAGATGAGAGGAGAGTCAAAAGACACCAATAAAAAAATAAAAATATGAACATTTTTTTCTGAAAATTATTGGTACGGCTTGCCGTACCTGCATTTGACATTGGTACGGCGGATGCCGTACCTGCCGTACCGGCTGCTACGCCTATGGTTTAACGCTTTATTAAAACTGTCTGCATGACGTTTTAAATAGTGTTTAAAACCGTCAGAAGAACTAAAATCAAGCACAAACAGTGTTTCCACGTTTGATAAAATTTAGAAACTAAATATATTTTTCCGTTTAATTTCAGTTGCGATAACAAAGAATCAGCGTTCAAAATTTGCTGTCTCATTTGATCCCTAGTCCTTTAAAATTCTGTTTGTTTTGATAACAACGACTTAATATTGAAAATAAACAATGAGTTTCGTGTTTTATTGTCAGTATTTAACCTTTGATGGATTGCCGGTGTTTATTTTTTCCCCGAGATGTTTTAGAATTTTGATTGACAACCCTTAAACTTAAGAAACGCGTATCATCTTCAGATATTACTTTGATTGTATGTTTGTAAAAACGAACTATATTTCAGCGTAGAAGTTTACAGCAAAAGTTTATTTAACAATAAAAGCACAGCGGACATCACTTCATTGTTGTAGGAGAAACAATTAAGCTTATGGAATACCCTTGATCCTAAGTGGCACTGACTAGGTAGCTGGAGATCATTTTTGCAGGATTTGACTTCTATGAAGTTAGAAATATTTTATTGTAAGCTACTCACGGTCAAAACACGATCGTATACAATTTCTCGACTAAATTCAAAAGCTATGAATATAGTACTTTTGCACCAGGCAAGAAAAGATGTTACTAGTACACATTATATACCTATTGTAAAATGATATTTTATACTAAAAATGTTTAGCCAGACATAAACGTTTTAACACTCAAAATTAGTTCAGTTTCATAACGATTACTTACTTTCTGCGCTTTTATGCTGTTTTATCGATATAATTAATTTGACATTATAACAATCATTTTTGTTTTAAAGCGTTTATTTTAGAATTTATATTTTTACTAAATTTGAAGTAAATCCCCTTGGTTTGTTTAAGGTCCGGGAATGCTTACTTTCATCGCAATGACTGAACAATATGTTAAGTTTTGATTATCCCTGGTTACACTTTACCTCAAGTAATTTAAGGGTTTGGATTTTTTTAGGGTTTTTTACATTTTGTTTTTCTTAATATAATTTTAAAAATTAAAATGTTTTAGTTAAAACAATCAAATTGAGACATAATATTACTTTTCTATCAATAATCATCATTCACGTATAATAACTTTTATTGGTGTGACCTTAGTATCTCTGCATTCTACGCTTGGGCAGATTTTCCAATGATAAATGACATTTTTTCATTAATAATTTTACAGTGGGTTATATTTGGTATTTATTTATATAAATAGAATCTATTGATAAGATCTATAAAGATAAAGCATTAAAAGTGTGTGAATATCCAACCCGCGTCGATAATTCATTTAAATGCATAAGTACATGTAACATAAATAATTAAGTGGACAGTTATTCGTTTACAAATAAATAACGATAATAATACGGCACGTATATTGTTGTGGCCTGCAGTCATTTGTTAACCTAAGGGTATAGACTTGAAGATTTCATCTTTTATAAAGACAGATAACGTGTAAAGTTGGACATTATAATTATTATCTCTGCTGCGACCGTGATTTATTAACTCCAAGATTATAACTAATAAATATCAGACATTTAAGCCAGGGGATGTTTTGTTTCTCAGCGTAAGGTCACTAATATTACACCTTAATTTTTTGTATTCAGACCTATAGGTCTTAGGTCCAACATTGACAATAACTAACTATAATTCATTTATTCATATGAGTAATGACTTGATGTCTGCAAAATCTGTGGAACTGTAAATTTTGTTTTAACCATTCATATATAATTTTTTATTAGCTTTGAAATACAACATGAAATTTATATGCGCATTTCCTGCTAAATGTCATATCGATGAATATCAACGTAAAAAATATCCTTAAGCCTTCTACTAACAAATCAACAAGCTTAAACAGCACAAAAAGCAGTTTAAAGTGGCCAAAATGTTTCTAACGTAAATCTATCAAAGTTTGTTAAATATGCAAAAAGCTAAAGGCGGCTTTCCATTATTCATATACTGCTTCATTTTAACTATGTGTCTGTTGAAGTCAGTTTATTATGGTTTCAAATAAAATAATTAGGTGTTTGTGAACTCAAGTTATGTAATAGACAACATGTTTTGACAGTAGTCTGAGAATATTTCTAAAATAACAGACATGTATAAAAGCTGAAATGTATTTTTAGCAGTAAAGTGTCATCATATTGAAACGCATCTTCTCATCTCACAACAAAATTACCTCGCGATTGCTTCATTAAAAAATTTCTAAAGTAAGCATAATATTAAGTAGAAAATAAGCCAACCTAAGCCTAAACCAGATCAGTGTTGTTTAAAATAAATAGCAAAGAAACCAACAGAACAACAAAAGCCGAAAAACAAGGGCATTTATAAATCCGGATAAAAACAAACATTTACAACACGAAAAAAACTTATAACACAAAACAGAAAATGAATGAAATAAGTTTGACTACATTCAGAGTTTTCTTCAGTCGATACACAGAGCTACTCAGCACGACTTCAGGTGGCGGATAAAAGATGCCAACTCTTACAAGGGTTGTCATGTTATACAAAGACAGTATTGGGTGACGTGTTTGAAGATTTGAACGAGTGGTTTCGTCTCCTTGTATGCATCACACAATGTTAAATGTTCTATACCCAACTCTCCATACGTTTTCAGTGGCAATCCAATTTCCTGCCTATTCTCACCATTGATTACTGTTTTCGCTGTAATATAGCTGAAGTTCTGACCATTAAACGTCAACAAATCATTCAATAAACTAATGATTTAATCGATTATGAAGTCAATTACGCGTTGTTTTTATTTATCTTCAAATGACATGCTGAGGTGCTATAGGTTGCCGGTCGAAGGTCCATATAAAAAGATTTTGTCACGTATTAAATTATGTCGCCAATAACTAATACTGAACATCTATATTTACTCGACAACATAAATTTTGCGCTATAAAGCGACATTCACATATCACATCTGACTATCAAACCGTTGTTTCCCGTTTTTGATAGTTCTACGTGTATATGTAACAAAAATCTCTATTCCTGTAGAAAAATTCCAGTGTTAGATTCATTGATTGGTTTGATTGATTAAATGTTTGCTTTACGTCCCGCGAGCAGTATTTCAGATGGTTTGATTGATTAAATGTTTGCTTTACGTCCCGCGAGCAGTATTTCAGCTTGGTTTGATTGATTAAATGTTTGCTTTACGTCCCGCGAGCAGTGTTTCAGCTTGGTTTGATTGATAAGATGTTTGCTTTACGTCCCGCGAGCAGTGTTTTAGCTTGATTTGATTGATTAGATGTCTGCTTTACGTCCCGCGAGCTGTATTTCAGCTTGGTTTGATTGATTAAATGTTTGCTTTACGTCCCGCGAGCAGTATTTCAGCTTGGTTTGATTGATTAGATGTCTGCTTTACGTCCCGCGAGCTGTATTTCAGCTTGGTTTGATTGATTAGATGTTTGCTTTACGTCCCGCGAGCGGTATTTCAGCTTGGTTTGATTGATTAAATGTTTGCTTTACGTCCCGCGAGCAGTATTTCAGCTTGGTTTGATTGATTAAATGTCTGCTTTACATCCCGCGAGCAGTATTTCAGCTTGGTTTGATTGATTAAATGTCTGCTTTGCGTCCCGCGAGCAGTATTTCAGCTTGGTTTGATTGATTAAATGCCTGCTTTACGTCCCGCGAGCAGTATTTCAGCTTGGTTTGATTGATTAGATGTCTGTTTTACGTCCTGCGAGCAGTATTTCAGCTTGGTTTGATTGATTAAATGTCTGCTTTACGTCCCGCGAGCAGTATTTCAGCTTGGTTTGATTGATTACATGTTTGCTTTACGTCCCGCGAGCTGTATTTCAGCTTGGTTTGATTGATTAAATGTCTGCTTTGCGTCCCGCGAGCAGTATTTCAGCTTGGTTTGATTGTTTAGATGTTTGCTTTACGTCCCGCGAGCAGTATTTCAGCTTGGTTTGATTGATTAGATGTTTGCTTTACGTCTTGCGAGCAGTATTTCAGCTTGGTTTGATTGATTAAATGTCTGCTTTACGTCCCGCGAGCAGTGTTTAAGCTTGATTTGATTGATAAGATGTTTGCTTTACGTCCCGCGAGCAGTGTTTTAGCTTGGTTTGATTGATTAGATGTCTGCTTTACGTCCCGAGAGCTGTATTTCAGCTTGGTTTGATTGATTAAATGTTTGCTTTACGTCCCGCGAGCAGTATTTCAGCTTGGTTTGATTGATTAGATGTCTGCTTTACGTCCCGCGAGCTGTATTTCAGCTTGGTTTGATTGATTAGATGTTTGCTTTACGTCCCGCGAGCAGTATTTCAGCTTGGTTTGATTGATTAAATGTTTGCTTTACGTCCCGCGAGCAGTATTTCAGCTTGGTTTGATTGATTAAATGTCTGCTTTACGTCCCGCGAGCAGTATTTCAGCTTGGTTTGATTGATTAAATGTCTGCTTTGCGTCCCGCGAGCAGTATTTCAGCTTGGTTTGATTGATTAAATGCCTGCTTTACGTCCCGCGAGCAGTATTTCAGCTTGGTTTGATTGATTAGATGTCTGTTTTACGTCCCGCGAGCAGTATTTCAGCTTGGTTTGATTGATTAAATGTCTGCTTTACGTCCCGCGAGCAGTATTTCAGCTTGGTTTGATTGATTAAATGTTTGCTTTACGTCCCGCGAGCTGTATTTCAGCTTGGTTTGATTGATTAAATGTCTGCTTTACGTCCCGCGAGCAGTATTTCAGCTTGGTTTGATTGATTAGATGTTTGCTTTACGTCCCGCGAGCAGTATTTCAGCTTGGTTTGATTGATTAGATGTTTGCTTTACGTCTTGCGAGCAGTATTTCAGCTTGGTTTGATTGATTAAATGTCTGCTTTACGTCCCGCGAGCAGTATTTCAGCTTGGTTTGATTGATTAGATGTCTGCTTTACGTCCTGCGAGCAGTATTTCAGCTTGGTTTGATTGATTAAATGTTTGCTTTACGTCCCGCGAGCAGTATTTCAGCTTGGTTTGATTGATTAAATGTCTGCTTTACATCCCGCGAGCAGTATTTCAGCTTGGTTTGATTGATTAAATGCCTGCTTTACGTCCCGCGAGCAGTATTTCAGCTTGGTTTGATTGATTAGATGTCTGTTTTACGTCCTGCGAGCAGTATTTCAGCTTGGTTTGATTGATTAAATGTCTGCTTTACGTCCCGCGAGCAGTATTTCAGCTTGGTTTGATTGATTACATGTTTGCTTTACGTCCCGCGAGCTGTATTTCAGCTTGGTTTGATTGATTAAATGTCTGCTTTACATCCCGCGAGCAGTATTTCAGCTTGGTTTGATTGTTTAGATGTTTGCTTTACGTCCCGCGAGCAGTATTTCAGCTTGGTTTGATTGATTAGATGTTTGCTTTACGTCTTGCGAGCAGTATTTCAGCTTGGTTTGATTGATTAAATGTTTGCTTTACGTCCCGCGAGCAGTGTTTAAGCTTGGTTTGATTGATAAGATGTTTGCTTTACGTCCCGCGAGCAGTGTTTTAGCTTGGTTTGATTGATTAGATGTCTGCTTTACGTCCCGCGAGCTGTATTTCAGCTTGGTTTGATTAATTAAATGTTTGCTTTACGTCCCGCGAGCAGTATTTCAGCTTGGTTTGATTGATTAGATGTCTGCTTTACGTCCCGCGAGCTGTATTTCAGCTTGGTTTGATTGATTAGATGTTTGCTTTACGTCCCGCGAGCAGTATTTCAGCTTGGTTTGATTGATTAAATGTTTGCTTTACGTCCCGCGAGCAGTATTTCAGCTTGGTTTGATTGATTAAATGTCTGCTTTACGTCCCGCGAGCAGTATTTCAGCTTGGTTTGATTGATTAAATGTCTGCTTTGCGTCCCGCGAGCAGTATTTCAGCTTGGTTTGATTGATTAAATGCCTGCTTTACGTCCCGCGAGCAGTATTTCAGCTTGGTTTGATTGATTAGATGTCTGTTTTACGTCCTGCGAGCAGTATTTCAGCTTGGTTTGATTGATTAAATGTCTGCTTTACGTCCCGCGACAGTATTTCAGCTTGGTTTGATTGATTAAATGTTTGCTTTACGTCCCGCGAGCTGTATTTCAGCTTGGTTTGATTGATTAAATGTCTGCTTTACGTCCCGCGAGCAGTATTTCAGCTTGGTTTGATTGATTAGATGTTTGCTTTACGTCCCGCGAGCAGTATTTCAGCTTGGTTTGATTGATTAGATGTTTGCTTTACGTCTTGCGAGCAGTATTTCAGCTTGGTTTGATTGATTAAATGTCTGCTTTACGTCCCGCGAGCAGTATTTCAGCTTGGTTTGATTGATTAGATGTCTGCTTTATGTCCTGCGAGCAGTATTTCAGCTTGGTTTGATTGATTAAATGTTTGCTTTACGTCCCGCGAGCAGTATTTCAGCTTGGTTTGATTAATTAGATGTTTGCTTTACGTCCCCCGAGCAGTATTTCAGCTTGGTTTGATTGATTAAATGTTTGCTTTACGTCCCGCGAGCAGTATTTCAGCTTGGTTTGATTGATTAGATGTTTGCTTTACGTCCCGCGAGCAGTATTTCAGCTTGGTTTGATTGATTAGATGTTTGCTTTACGTCCCGCAAACATTAAATCAACGGACAAAAAGGGGTGGAATGGGACACAGGGAACAAAAATGTTACTGCCACTGGAAAAATATGGAGTATTGGCGGACATATTAGCCTTTTGTAGCGGCTACAATGATTCTTCTCTTTTTTGAAATCTACAAACATGTCACCGAGCAGTGTTCGATTCAACCGTATGGTTTATTTGTATGCAAGAATCTATTTAACCAGTGCGTTTTAGTGTGATATGTATTGAAAATTATTGTTTTTATTAATATGAAACTGTTGGTATTTAATTAAAACCTCAATTCATAACAAAGACTGATATGTTGTTAAAACAACATTCGTAATAATATTTTTTATTGAAAAATGCATAATCGAGTTGTGTACATTATATTACATTAATAAAAAAAACTCATTTTACCCTTCTTATTTTTTTAAAAGGTAATGACAAACGGGTTTGTTTATTTCCAGCAACACAAAGAAGAGAACAATGCATAGTGGATTATGTCGAAATAAGTACGAAATTAATTTAGATTTTACAAAGACGATTTGTACCTTTATTTTGCTTTTTCCTATTTTCAAGTTTTTCATGTTGATTGATGGATTGATTGATTGATACGATGTTTTCTTTAAGTATTCTGGGCGAGAACATGGTTAACAAACAATAAACGGAGAAATAGGACACCATGGCAGATAATTTGTATGTAATGCCACTATAAAAAAGATTGAGCATTGGGTAGGGTCGAAAAATATATCCTTTGGTAGCGGCTACAACGAACCTCCTCTTATTAATATACAAAAGTGCTCTTAGCATAGCATGCAAGAAACGTGACATTTTCCAAATAAGTCACGATCTATTTGTAAGCGGCCAAGCTTCCCGTATTATGTGAATGCCTTCGGCAGCTCTGCGGACCGATCACCTTTCTAGTATAGTGACAGGTTTTCCATTTTTAACAACAAATATAATTTTACAAATTTTCGTATGAATACAGCTATTTTTTCGAAGACATTATTTACCTCCAAATAAACATATATGGTGTACATGTATATATGTATGCCTGCATGTATCGCTTGTGTACTGTCAGCAGTAAGACAGATCAGCCCATTCATACCTCGACCTGACATATGATTAGTACCAAGTTCCTAATATGGTATCGGCTGGCGTAATGTATTCTCATCAGAATTTTATAGACATTTATCGAGTTAATTTTGAAAATAAAGATTTATAATACAAGGCTTCGATTTACTTAGTTTGTTTTTGTCATATCGTGTTAGGTTAGGGATTCATTTAACTTTGGTCATTTTTATTTTACTACTGGTATCTGAAAACCCTTTATTAACATTCTACTATAATGTCATGATCATGTTGTGAGATGTTAACTAATAAAGGTCATAAATGACAGAGTTAATTGTTTCGTTGCTTATTTGATGTCAAATATAGCAGTTTTAGTGAGCAATTAATATTGTGTGGTGTACAGTTATTTATGGAGTGTAGAATACATACCAGATAAGACTGTATTTGTCATAATAATATTTCAACATGTCAAATTTGAGTCTTTGTGGTTTTAACTTTCTAATTAAAGTAATAAGCTTAAAAGCATGTTTGTCTTCAAGTGGAATCTTTATTGCAGATACTTAAGCATTGTGGCATAGTTCTTAGAAATATGAATTAAAAATTTTCGTCAGTCTGTTTCTCTATTTATGTGTTTTTTTATTTCAATCAAATAGAAATTTGCAAACCAATTTGTCGTCATTCAAATGTGGCTAAAATAATTGTGTTACTGTTAGCGATGTAGCACCCCGTATTCCATATTGCATATATCTGAATGGTGAATAACCCTATCAATTATATGTGCATATAAATTACAGGCTGAAATGTTATTAAACATCTGGTCACGTGATCATCATTTAGCTGCTGGACAAGTTTATTAAAATTCCTGTTGATTGTTTATAGGAATTTGTCATCAACAGTTTGAAATACAATAGAAATGTGTTATTATGCATGTCCTTACAGAGTCGCAATGTGTATCCTCTTATTTTTTTTAAACATATATCTATGCAGTTGTTTCAGTTTTATAGTTTGTGTGGAGTGCACATATAAATATAGCAACGAAACCGACCGAACAACCACATTCCAACAATCAAATTCAACACGAAAATTAAAAACACTATAAAGCAGAAAGTGAGTAATCCAAACTCATTAAAAACTATGGGTGCACTTAGGTGCTCCGGACGAGTAAGCTGGGTATGCGTTAAATTGTTAACAGAATTATGCCTAGGAAAAATTCTAAAGACTACCTATTACTCCACCAAGATGTCTGTCGGCACATATTTGGGAAATGGATAGCCCACAACGATGAATAAAGTCATAAGGACGGCCATATAACATCTGAAGGTTAACATCAACCTAGATAGTTTGAGTAGCTAAGTAGTCAACTACAGTGAGCAGTCTTTCAAACGGGATTATCGACGTACATGTTGTGATATGTACACCCAATCATATGAAGTTGACAGTTGAAAAGTTGTAGTTACTAGGTTTGTCGTAGAATCTGGTTGAAGAAGAAATTCTGAGTAAAAAGCTTACCTAAGTGCGTTTGATTTCTAGCATGGTAAGGTAGATTCAATGCAAATAGGCATCTACAAAAAGCAAAATGTTCTGTTCCTACTTAGCTACAAAGCGTCCTATTTCGACTTGTTAACTTGTACTCATCCTGAATAGATCTAAATTTGTTGCTCAAAGGACGTTCAATCTGCATGTAATGAAGTGAATATATAACTTTTAAATTTTGTTTGAACCAGGTTCATATGAATTTTATAATAGGAGTTTGATAAACTTGAACACCACAATAATGCAACTTACTTAAGTGACTTATGATCTTTTCAAATGGAGATAAATTTGTTTTGTATGGCGCCAATTTACACAGTATCGTGATGACATTCCAGTCAACCAGAAAATACCTATGGCAGTTGTTTGCATGTTTTAGTAGAAAATATGTTGACACATGAATGCACTGAATTACATATAAATGATTAATATATATTTATTTGTTACTTTATAATGTACTATTAAATGTGAGTATATTAAAAGAGAAAAAGAACCACAGCTGACTTCATTATTAAGTAAGCTTAATTTAAACAGCATTTTTATCCTCGGTGCCACTTTTGAGAATAAGTTTCTTTTATCCTCCTTTGGGTGATAATTGTTCAAGTAAATACTCATCAAGGTTTAAAATAAAAAATAAAAATCTAAGAAACTGCGGCTTTTCTAAGCGCCTAATTAAGAAATAGATTAGAGACGTTTTGTTTTATTCATTGTTTTTAAGTGATATTTGGTACTTTCATTGCAAAATGAATCTCTAGTACGAAACAGTGTGGTCATGTTTTGTTCTTCGTAGTTTATTCTAAACTGCTTTATTACTTGTGCCTTTAATTTTCTAAATGTAAATATTAATATTTCTTATCATTTGCTATACGCTCAGTCAACTTTAAAAGCTATTGGTTTATAAATCACATACAATTTTTTTTCTTTTGTGTTTTTTAATTTTATACGAGAAATTCTTTATCCCTATTTATGTGAAAATTTGGAAGATAACTTAATTTCTTAAGGTATCAAATTTATAGCTTGAAAATAAGTTTGACATTGTGATCTTTGTTCAAATATAGTAATAAAAAAATAATGAAATATATAAACCCACCTTAGCTTTTTATTCAGCTTTTATTTATTGCATAAGAATTTGGCTTAAAATAGATTACTCGATAGATTAGGTTATATTCGTATAATCCAGAAAAAGTAAAGATGTCTCAGACATTCATCATGTTTTAAAACTGATCTTCCCTTAGTACTAAGATCAATACACGTATTATACGTACATATAATACACGATTTATTTTCTTCAACATGATAATAAACGTCACGTTACTTTATGGTATTTCATGGGGTTGAGTAATGTGGAAAACTCAAAATGACACACACGGGTTATAAAACCTATGCATACAGCTGGACGTTTTGAAACACTTATAACAATCGTAATTTAAAGAAAAAAATTTTGTTAACCCGTGATTTGTTGGAGATTTTACAACAGGTTGGTTTTGAATAATCTGTAAAATTGTAAAATATGAATGAGAAAATCATGTCAATGCCTTCAAATGGAATTTGTCATTGACGCGTGGTAACATTACTGGTTAAAATTATTTTTCTGTTTTTTTTCTCATTTTCAAAATTGTAATATCTTTGTGCAGAATAATCTTTTAGATCTTTTTTCCCCGCATTAAAACTTAAACACCTCAAATGGAACAATGTTTACATAGAAGCACCATAGTATATTTAGATGAATAAGATTCTTTTGATTTAAGTTAAGCAACGTTCAGCGAAGATTAATTCAATTCAGATATATATACAGAACAAGAAGAAGAAATATGTATCAACTGGCTGGTATTCCTAAGCGAGGGACTTGTTTTGGCAAATGCTCAGAAAATATCGATTTCCGCAGGATATGATGTTGGTATTCCGATGGATCTATTAAACGACCTTTTTAAACGAGATTGTTTACGTACAGATAAGGTTCCTCCTACCATATAGAGTACTTAACGCCACCCGCAAACGGACAATGAACAAAATGTGTGTTACTTTCATTAAAATATTATCTATTAGTCTATTTACTTTTATATCCAAATATGGTAGAAAAAAGACATGATACAATTTAAAAAGTGTTGGATGGCAGTCATTTCTTGGAATAGGTCATTGTATTGTTATTGAAACAAATGCTAGCTTCTAATTCAAATTTAATAGACTATTTAAATTATAAAAGCAAACAATTTGGCATATTACTTGTGTGGTAAATTCGAAACTGATTGTTAGACTTTGCTATCTGTGTTATCAGAAGCATGGTGATGTTTATTACTTTTATTAACAAAACTTTAATCTTTCCGTAAGCCGTTAACATTGCTGTCTTAATTTATGCGTCAATTTGCGCATTAAGCAAAATCCTATATTACCAAATACAGAATACGCGACAAAGAGTATAAGTAAATAAATTTGATAATACATGCTTTTATAACTGCTCTACGTCAAACTAATGGTTACTTTAGTAAAGACTATACGACCAACTCGTGCAATAAATCAACGAATATGATCTTATGCATTACAATTTAGTTATCTGTAAATTACAACACTATCAAAAACTCGTAACCCAGTGATAGCAGATTGTGGACTAGAAATCAACCGATATAATACAATTACAATACAAATAAAGTACTATTAATAAACGGATCATCCGAAATGTTATACCAAATCCAGAGCGGTAGAAAGTCTTACAGTTTTTAGGTTCATTACTAATAGACTTAAAAACTAAAAACTAAAACTTTTTGGGGGGTTTGAAAAAAGGATTGTGTTCATAATTCCTACTTGTTTACGCCAAATGCGATTCTGATTACTCAGAAAGTAATTGTGTTACAATAAAAAGAATTTGAATCCAGAAATTACTAATGTAACTGTAGCAGCTTTTAACCGATAATACTTTGAGGTAAAGCACGTACGCAGCTCAATAAAATAAATGTAGAACTATTGATTTTCACATGAGAAAAAAACATAGTTTCAACAGCTCCAAAACCAGGCGCTTGAAATGTACGTCGCGAATATCCATTTATTCTGTGACCGCAGACCACTTCGAGAAAACTTGAAATGTATATTTTGTTGCGATAGCTAAAACTGGAGAAAGCCATTACTGTTGTTTTAACCTTTAAATTCGAGAATGAAGTAATTAGATCCAGGAAATTGTAATTTAATATTCATAATGCCGTATAATTGCTATACAAATGTTATCTAGTACAATGATAATGGGTGTGATCAACATCTTTATGTAAGATTTGGAGGTCCTTAGTTTAAACCACAATTTATTTATCGCCTTTCCCTGCCTCACCACCTGTAATTTGTAATGTTTAGCATGGACATTTTACCTGTTATTACCAGGGATGCGATGATTTATTGTTCATGTTGTTGGTTTTTTTAATTGTTTTACGATATCAGTTTCCAGGTTGCACCTACGTAACGTTAAAAGTCTAAGGGGTGGAGATTGATTTTAGGTGGACATTTCATTTTACACTACTTACTAAAATTAACTGATGCATTAATTTGTATGATTGCACCTAACACTGCTATTCTGAAGTCATACAGAAACGTGACATTTCTGCCATCAATAAAACACATATACTAATCTCTTAGGTTTGCAGCGTCGGTTGTTGAAAGGCATGTTCAGTGGTAAAGTTTAGTTAAATAATAGTCATTATGACTCTATAAAACAATTTACTGCTAACCAGTATGAGTAAACATACTGCAACCTTTTTACATGAAATCGTTTCAATCAAACCTATATCTTAAAAGTCTCCAATTCTGTTCTTAGCAGTGTCCTCCATACAGAGTAGTATATACCTCATACGATATGACTACATATAAAGATTGTAGTTCTAGTTTTTGGACAGCATTGTACACAAATATTCAGCATCAAACGATATAAAGGTTAAGATTTACTTGCTGGATCATCAAGTTCTTTAGCAATACTTGGTCTTCCTTTGTCATAACTCTGGTCAGATGTAAATATTGCTTATAGTTGCTTATAGTATAGAACACGAATTGATCCATCATTATATCCTTTAATTAACTTCGTACATTCAGTGTTATTACATTAGACCTTAAAATATATAATAAATTTCCTAAACTTGAATTTCGAACTCGTCGTTTTTAATGTTATGAATATATAAACCTTGATGAGCTGATAAGATCGACATTTTATGAAAATGATGCGTTTACTACATTCTTTGAATAAGAAATGAATTTTAAATGGTGTGTTTCCACCCTTTTTAGTTGTCAATTGCCGACAATTCTATCGTATATAGTATAAAACGCATGAATAGTTAAGTAATACTGCTAATTTTGCTGAATCATTCATAAGTAATAGGACATCCATATCTCACTATTGCATATTTATCTTAGAAATGCGATACGTACATGTCAAAAAGTAATGCATTAATTAATATAATAAATCCATAATTTAAATGATCTTTGACTTTATTAATAAAATCTGTCTTTTCATTGCTTGTACCTTAGATTATTGTTAAGTAATCAGAGTAATTTCAAGAATTTTTCAAAGTTATACACATCGACTGCAAAATAGCCTTATATGACGAAAACATCAGATGCAAGAAACTTTTACCTTAACGGGTCACGTGGTTTCATTCCTGGTTCATATAGGAGTTCGTGTCTTCTTTAATTTTAGTTTTGTCTGTCCTTTGGATTATACGTCTATGTCCAATCCATGGGTACAATTGTCATTTGTACAGCTGAACATTCTCAACTACTTAAGAATCGTCTGGTACTCACGTTAATATTAACTGTGGTTAACATTTTGTATCTAAAACTTGATACATTTATTTTAGTTTTTGTATCTTATAATTATTGTAATGTTAATCTAGTTGTCCTACTTTAGACAATACTTTCTAAGGACAGAACCTATTCTGAAACCATTTTCTGATAAATATATAGATTTAAAAGGGTTTCCAAGTAAGAACTCTTCATCAAATTTCTGTCATTTATAGTTCTTACGTGATCATTACATGTTCCACGATGTCTTGCTTGTTTTGTTCCTGAACATCCCAGAAACTGTTATTCTTCAGAATCTATCTGTTAATTAACATTCTCTTGAAATGCAACATTTTTCGTGGTTTTGTATGATATGTATAAACATAAATGAATCAAAGTAGGACTTCGTTTCGTATGACAGATGTGATGAAATAGGAGAAGTCATATCATTCCATCTAAATGTACTGGTTTTATTTGTCCGTATAAAAAGTCATGTGTGGTACATAGCACAGTAACATAACAATAAAACGACTCTAAAAAACCACAAAAACCTCATTAAAAGGAAATCATTTTAAAATCTAGCAATATTTGTGGGGTATTGTGATTTCCTACCCACGTCTATTATTCCAAAATCTCAATATTTATTTTTATTTATTTTTCTTAATTCAGATACTCTATTTAACGTACACGCTTTTCCTTGAAACACTGGTGCCAAATAATATTTTCTGGCAATTTTTGAAATCTCTAATTAATGTCTGGCTGGGACTTTACTGGGAATGGTTCCCAGTGCTCGAGACAGAGCAGCCTTGCGCGTCCCCGGGTGGCGGATAGGGAAGACCCTCTTGTTTGTCAAATCCTAATAGGAAAGCCTGGCCGCGGATCGTAATGAGTGACATGTTTGGAGAGTGCCACGTTCCTTGCACGATAATGACCCCTTTTGTAGATTTCGAAAAAGAGTAGGCTCATTGTAGCAAAGGCTAAATTCTCCGCCCCTAGCAAATACTCCGTACTTTTACTTTTCCCATCCTACCCTTTTTTACCGTTGAATAGTTGTTTGTTAACTTGTTCTCGACCTGAATATAGCTGAAATACTGCATGCTGGACGTAAAACAAATATGGAAATATGAACTTGTCTATTTTCTGGTAATAGTCTGTGCTGAATAAACCGACTTATCTCGTCTTTCTAATAGGACAATACATATAATAAGTACTTTCTAATGATAACAGTCTATCACTTAATCAATAGAGCTCAGTTTATAGTTCAAAAACGGATAGTGTTGCTTATGAAACTAAATAGCAACAATGATTACTACCTAACTGCAACATAATACGATTGGTGCACAACAATTCTGAGTTAATTGTAATACAAAACAAAGGTGAAGGTCTTTTGTTCATTCCTGTTTTATAACCCCAGGTATTGCTGTAATTAATAATAAGAGGGGGCATTGCCCAACATGCAAAGTTCAATATTTAGCATTTCGAATACTGTATTATTGATGATGAATCAAAGTGCATATATAATGTGTGATTGTTTGTTTCGACTGACATCTTTACGAACATTTTACCACTGGGAGTAATATTAAAAAAAACCACTGCACATCTCATGATGGATTTTGTGTCATATTTTATGCTGTTTAAAAATTGAATGGGCAACATATATTTCCATGAATAGACACACAATTGTTGTTTATTTTGATTTTCAGATACTAGTAACAACTGTCCTTGATGTGAATTGAATTTTATCTACATTTGCATCCAGCTACATTTTATATCTTTCCTTGGGATATGCATTTATATAGTAATAAACTAAATGTATATCTTAATGTCAAGGTCAAATATTTAGCAATACAAAGAAGATGTATAGATAGATTGTAGGACTTGACGCTTTCTTCACCTACCGTAAATTGTAGGACTCGACGCTTTCTTCACCTACCGTAAATTGTAGGACTCGACGCTTTCTTCACCTACCGTAAATTGTAGGACTCGACGCTTTCTTCACCTACGGTAAATTGTAGGACTTGACGCTTTCTTCACCTACGGTAAATTGTAGGACTCGACGCTTTCTTCACCTACCGTAAATTGTAGGACTCGACGCTTTCTTCACCTACCGTAAATTGTAGGACTTGACGCTTTCTTCACCTACCGTAAATTGTAGGACTCGACGCTTTCTTCACCTACCGTAAATTGTAGGACTCGACGCTTTCTTCACCTACCGTAAATTGTAGGACTACCCGTAAAGAGTAATATTAAACGTTGACGTCGAGTTTTAACAACTTCTGATAATCCTATAAATGAAAGCAAATAAGGATCATAACTTCAAATATCCTTTCAGTAAAGAACATAGAAAGTCAAAGAATAAGTAGATCATTGCTTGCATTGCATAAGGGGAAAAATAATTAATAATACTGTGTCAGGATGCCAACACAAATGTCTCCTAAACAACGCCCCAGTTTAGTTTGAACATTTTAAAAGGTGATTGCATGACTTCACTTTAGCCCCAACATACTCATTAAGAAGTTTCGTGTCTATCAGACATCGCTGGTTTAAGAAAACAAGACGACAAGATTGAAGGATTTGAAGTGAAAGAAAAGGGACAGAGGAAGAAGAAACCGGACGAAAATCATTTGTTTCCTAACACTTGATTTTGGATACATAACAACTATCCTACAAATATTGCAAGTCTGAATAATATCAAAGTTAAACTTCTGTTAGGGTAAGACTTATTAAATTAACAAATTTATCATTCAAAGAATATACTTTTAAAATTAGGAACCTTTCTACCCCGGAAGAGAAATGAATAAATTAGAAAATACGGAGAGGTAATAAAAAGAGTCTAAGTACGATATAGCAAAGCTGTGGCTAAAAGAAAACCCATAAACAAGCAACATACACTCAGACTACAGACAAATAAGCTGAGCAAAACCTGTGATATCAGTTGGGGATATCTGCTTCCTTTCTGACAGCTGTGATATCAGGTGGTGATATCTGCTTCACTAGTGAAAAAAGCGGTAATATCATGTGGGGATATCTGCTTCTCTACTGACAGCGGGGCTATCAGGTGAGCATATCTGCTTCCCTACTGACAGCGGTGATATCAGTTGGTAAACATATCTGCTTCACTAGTGACAGTGATTTCAGGTGTTGAGTATATCTGCTCTACTATTGACGAGTCGGTGATATCACTTGGTGAGCATGTCTGCTTCAATAGTGCAAAGTCGTGATATCAGGTGATCATATATACCTCACCACAATCAAAGCGGTAATATCAGGTGAGCATATATGCTTCATTAGTAACAGCGGTGATATCTGTCTTATTGGTGACATCTGTGATATCAGATGCTTAGAATATCTGCTTTACGACTGACAGCGGTCATATCAGGTGGTGATATCCGCTTCACTAGTCACAGCGGAGATATTTGGTGATATCTGCTTCACTAGTGAAAGCGCAGATAACAGTTGGTTATCAAATCTGCTTCAGTAGGGACAGCGATGATATCAGGTAGCTATTATATCTGTTTCACTAGTGACAAAGCGGTGATATTATGTGGTGAGCTTGTCGGTTTCACTTATGACAGAGGGGTTATATAAGGTAGTGAGCCTATTAGCTTCACTAGTGACAGAGTGGTAATATAAGGTAGTGAGCCAATTAGCTTCACTAGTGACAGAGTGGTAATATAAGGTAGTGAGCCTATTAGCTTCACTTATGACAGAGTGGTAATATAAGGTAGTGAGCTTATAAGCTTCACTAGTGACAGAGTGGTAATATAAGGTAGTGAGCATATTAGCTTCACTAGTGACAAAGCACTGAACTCAGCAGTGATATCAGGTGGTGAGCATATATACGTCACAAGTGGCAATGCGGTGTTTTCAGGTGGTAATATCTGCTTCCCTACTGACCGAGGCGATATCAGGTGGTGAGCATATATACGTCACAAGTGGCAATGCGGTGTTTTCAGGTGGTAATATCTGCTTCCCTACTGTTAGAGGCGATATCAGGTGGTGAGCATATATACGTAACAAGTGGCAATGCGGTGTTTTCAGGTGGTAATATCTGCTTCCCTACTGTTAGAGGCGATATCAGGTGGTGAGCATATATACGTCACAAGTGGCAATGCGGTGTTTTCAGGTGGTAATATCTGCTTCCCTACTGTTAGAGGCGATATCAAGTGGTGAGCATATATACGTCACAAGTGGCAATGCGGTGTTTTCAGGTGGTAATATCTGCTTCCCTACTGTTAGAGGCGATATCAGGTGGTGAGCATATATACGTCACAAGTGGCAATGCGGTGTTTTCAGGTGGTAATATCTGCTTCCCTACTGTTAGAGGCGATATCAGGTGGTGAGCATATATACGTCACAAGTGGCAATGCGGTGTTTTCAGGTGGTAATATCTGCTTCCCTACTGTTAGAGGCGATATCAGGTGGTGAGCATATATACGTCACAAGTGGCAATGCGGTGTTTTCAGGTGGTAATATCTGCTTCCCTACTGTTAGAGGCGATATCAGGTGGTGAGCATATATACGTCACAAGTGGCAATGCGGTGTTTTCAGGTGGTAATATCTGCTTCCCTACTGTTAGAGGCGATATCAGGTGGTGAGCATATATACGTCACAAGTGGCAATTCGGTGTTTTCAGGTGGTAATATCTGCTTCCCTACTGTTAGAGGCGATATCAGGTGGTGAGCATATATACGTCACAAGTGGCAATGCGGTGTTTTCAGGTGGTAATATCTGCTTCCCTACTGTTAGAGGCGATATCAGGTGGTGAGCATATATACGTCACAAGTGGCAATGCGGTGTTTTCAGGTGGTAATATCTGCTTCCCTACTGTTAGAGGGGATATCAGGTGGTGAGCATATATACGTCACAAGTGGCAATGCTGTGTTTTCAGGTGGTAATATCTGCTTCCCTACTGTTAGAGGCGATATCAGGTGGTGAGCATATATACGTCACAAGTGGCAATGCGGTGTTTTCAGGTGGTAATATCTGCTTCCCTACTGTTAGAGGCGATATCAGGTGGTGAGCATATATACGTCACAAGTGGCAATGAGGTGTTTTCAGGTGGTAATATCTGCTTCCCTACTGTTAGAGGCGATATCAAGTAGTGAGCATATATACGTCACAAGTGGCAATGCGGTGTTTTCAGGTGGTAATATCTGCTTCCCTACTGTTAGAGGCGATATCAGGTGGTGAGCATATATACGTCACAAGTGGCAATGTGGTGTTTTCAGGTGGTAATATCTGCTTCCCTACTGTTAGAGGCGATATCAGGTGGTGAGCATATATACGTCACAAGTGGCAATGCGGTGTTTTCAGGTGGTAATATCTGCTTCCCTACTGTTAGAGGCGATATCAGGTGGTGAGCATATATACGTCACAAGTGGCAATGCGGTGTTTTCGGGTGGTAATATCTGCTTCCCTACTGTTAGAGGCGATATCAGGTTGTGAGCATATATACGTCACAAGTGGCAATGCGGTGTTTTCAGGTGGTAATATCTGCTTCCCTACTGTTAGAGGCGATATCAGGTGGTGAGCATATATACGTCACAAGTGGCAATGCGGTGTTTTCAGGTGGTAATATCTGCTTCCCTACTGTTAGAGGCGATATCAGGTGGTGAGCATATATACGTCACAAGTGGCAATGCGGTGTTTTCAGGTGGTAATATCTGCTTCCCTACTGTTAGAGGCGATATCAAGTGGTGAGCATATATACGTCACAAGTGGCAAAGCTGTGTTTTCAGATGGTAATATCTGCTTCCCTACTGTTAGAGGTGATATCAGGTGGTGAGCATATCTGCTTCACTAGTGACAGAGCGGTAATATCAGGTGGTGAGCATATCTGCTTCACATCTGACATTTGTAGTCTGTCGTCTTAGCACTTTATAATTTTCAGCGTAATTTATAATTTATAATAAATCTCTTAATTTCAATGAAACTCTAAAATACGCTCATATTAAGCACCCCAATCATGTATTTTGTATAGTCAGCCAAAAATCTCCGTGTTCCTTGCTTTCATTTATAGATGTAACAGCTTATCCGATCTGAAAGATTGCACATAAAGCCATCCTATATGAGTATGATTACTTTTACCTACTAACCAAACATGGCGACATCCTGTTCAACTGATAATATATGAGGCGTCTTGAATGAAACGAAAATGTGCACTTTAAAAGACCCTACCGAACTCATTCAAGTTCGAAGTTGTAATAAAGACATTTGATTATGTTTATTGCTAATTTATTGCCATTAATAAAAATCACACTTGGCATATACAATTATAATAAAATTTTAATCAATCTTTAACTGCTGCCTCCCTCCTTTTCGTTATTATCGATGGGAAGCATTCCCAGCGACATTAACAAATGAAGGCGAGCAAGTGAAATATATGATTATAATTAGATTGATAGAATTATAGACTCATAAGATTAATGTCTATTTTCAAGCTATTTCTATAACCATTCGACATTTCGAAACGTGTTCACCATGTTACGTCACATATTGTAGCCCTGTACATATTGTCGCCGGCAACATTTTGTGCAGGGCGACAATATGTGCATTCTTTAATACAGCATAAATTGCCGGCGACAATATATGCAGCTAGCATCTTTTCTTTTCTTTTCCACCGCATGTACCCACCGAGAGACTCGATTCTTTAGTAACCGATTTAGGATTTTTAAAAATCAATCAAAATCCGTCCGCACTTTTTGTTGACATATATTTTAGAATGAAATGTAATAGCTCAGAAGTTAAAGTAAGATGTATAGATCTCTGTCTGCATTGTTTGCCAGAACATAAAATTGGAAGTTGATTAGGATTTTCATAAAATACCTATTGCAAATCTCTTATTTTATTATATAGATAACGTTTTAAAAGCCAACAGAAAAATTATATCCTGGCGGCAATGTGTGCAGTCAAAAAATTTTTTAAAGGCATAAATTGTCGCCCAAACAACGAAAAAAGGTGACCCCAACTTGAGGCACAAATTGTCGTCGACAATAGATACAGGGCGACAATATGTGACGTAACACACAATCTGATACAATAATCTTTTTGCATCTGCGAACCTTTGATTTGCGTCTAGTGTCGGTATTTGGTTAATTAACCTGTCATTGTGATACATAAATAAGATATTTACAAGCTCAGCCATCAATGATTAACCGTCTGAAATTTGCAAAAACCTTAACTTACAATTTTTTTATACTAAATTGCATTTGTCATTGGCTAAAGACACAACTTTTATAATATGATTAACATATTTCACAGGTTTATATAATATTAAGAGTATTAAAATACATTTTTGTCATTTAAGGTGACAACATTTCCAGATTTAATGATTATAAATTGTTATATGACTAATTTTACTTCTATTTGTGGCATTTTTGAAAGTCGTGTTTTGCAGTTCTCTTGCAGTGTAAAAGTATGTCAGTAGATAACTTGAACAGCTATATCAGTTACATCGCCCTTATTTTAATTTTAATTTTTTTTTTATCATGGACATACTTTATTCAGACCGTCTAAGATTTCAAACATGGGGCAGCAACAAATCAAAACATTCAGAAAATATGACATATAATGTGACAATTATGATATTCAATAACGCGTTTGACTTGAACAATCCATAAGAGGATCTGGATCACTTAAATAGTTTAACAGTAAAATCTTGATCACTAAAATTCTTTAACCAATCGAAGTCTTCAACAAGAAATTAAATCGGTCCTGTCAATTATGATAGATTACCAACACTTATTACAACCAATTATCTGTTTCTATCAAATTAAAAAAATTACGTTTGGTACATTTAACGGTAGAACAGACCTGGCGCAGACGAACAACGAAATATGTTGACACGTCTGCACTTTTACTTAATTTTTTTTAAATCTTTTTGAAGTATTATCACATATCTGGATTTCCAAATGCATTTGAGTTTTTATCAATTAATTGTTGTTTTATAAAACAAGTTATGTATCAGTTATTATTATGATTGTGCTGTTAGCGAAAACCTCCACGGCCGAAGAGAAGCTGAATAAATATGGCGACCACAGAAGAGATTAATATTTAACAGTTAATTATATCTATGAAATAAATTAACACAGATCTGATATAGTATTAATAATATTAAAATAATTTCATGCTGGATGTTAGTTCACGTCCAGAGTTCAAATAAAGCATTGTGGAAACAACAATCTATAAACAGACTTGTGGAATGATATTACAAAACAATGAACTGCAAATAAAATCTAAAAATATATATGGCAATAGAAGCCTTCTACCCTTGTTTTGGCCCCTCAAAGAAACGGAGAATGTAAACGAACTGTTTTCTTTTATGACAAATGTGTCCACAACTTTTACAACTGAAAAGAGAGGGCAAGGGTACTTGGTGACTAACATGCATTCGTTTACTTTTATTAAACAGCAAATGTAATGATTGCATGATACCTGGTAAATGACTAATAGTCGCTACTATGTTGGTCCATTGTTTATTCACATTATCCGGGACAATCTGGGTACAAATAAGTATGTTTTCTATTAACTTAAAACTAGACAGAAGTAACGATTTGCAGCAATAGTTATTCATTATAGCTCCTGCAGTCTTAACTTAAATTATTTCCTCAACGTATTATTAAAGACAAGACGACGACTGAAGCCAGGTCTTTTAACTGGACTTCATGTTCTTTCAATTAACAACCCTTACTTTGTTAAGTAGATTCCGTTGCTTATTATTTAAAGAAGCCATAGCAACAGATTAAGCTACATTTTTTTGACGTACACATCGAATATGACTCAAATAGTCATCTAACAAAAAGACAAACGAGACGATTTCAATTGAAAAATTATACAATTTTACTCACTTTGTAGCAATATTCTAGCTTTTCCTGCATGCCGCTTCTTTCTCAATTTATCAGTTATGTGAAAGCTTGCAGAGTATACCGATTTCTTCAGGATAGACATGTAAACCAAAAGTACAAGTAAAAACAACCGACTCGTCCACGCATTTTTTAAAGTAGATACAATTTCTTTGTTGATAAAGATAGTTTCATCATTTTTTTAATTCAGTACATATTAGTGATTATGCTGCGATGATGATTAGATACACCTATTTTTTACTGACTAGTGTGTATGATACCCAACCTTTTTCATCAACACAACAACTCGCACACTATAGTAATGAAAGCGGGTAGTTTGGCATGCCATAAAAATATTTAACCCACCATCTCAGTTAAAATGCCAGTACTAAGTCAGGACCATTGTAGTAGTTGCTTCATTTGTGGTTGTTGGTTCGCGCGTTTGCCGGTTTCTTGGACTTTGTTCAGCATTTTGTAATTACCTATATAGTCCGGACGAGAACAAATTAAAAAGAAGCAGCAAATCAATAAGGAAAAAGAATTTATCAACGGATAGTAAGTTTGTACTGCCACTTTAAGAGTAAAGAGATATTATGGGACAGAAAATGTAGACTATTTAGCAGCTAAATTGCGTCTACATCTTAGAAAACTGCATTAAGATCTTTATCTTGTCCACTTTATCTGTGCTGCGGCTTTCCCAACAACTTCCCTATGCGTCCCCCCCCCCCCCCCCGGACCTCGTTTTACAGCTATGTTGAAAGGTGATAATAACAACCCAAATATATACCGGGAACAGTACACTAATCTGATAGAAAGTGAAATGGACTTTTCAAATAAAGAATAAAATTAATTCCGGTTAAGTTATATCTTTAATGTTATGGAGATAATATTCTTTAATTAATTCCGATAAAGAAGTTATATCTTCAATGTTATGGATAACAATATTCTTTAATAAGAAGTTTTATCATAAATGTGATGGATAACAAGTACTACCTTTAAAAAAGATAGTCGATGCATTTTACAGTTAGAGATATGTTATGAACCACTGTCAACATGCATGGCGTTGACAATTACCAATGAGCTATAACTAACTTTGTGTAGGATAATTTGTACGATAGAGAGAAACTCGGTGTGTGTTTGTGTGTGTGTGTGTGTGTTTGTATGTGTGTGTGTGTGTCTTTGTGTGTCAGGCGGTCAAATCAAAAACAAATTTAGCGTAAATACATCAACGGCGTTAGGGTTGTTTACAGATAAGACGGTCAACAAAGCAACTACACTTATACGCGCAAAGAAACGAATAGACGTGATGTAAAAATTACACGACGTTATGGTTTTATCATGTAATTATTGTATATCAGTTCTAAAGGGCATTTAAGACATTAATTTGGTGGAATAATAATTGGGAAATGCAACAAGTAATGCTTTTCAGAATATAATATAGTTTATACTATTTTTATTGTCCAATCAGAATGCAATTTAGTCTTCAATTATCACAATCTAATTAAAATTAAATCTTTCACTTTCTCCCCCCTTTTTGCTATGGTCGCTGCGTTACACGCAGCGACCAATAACAAAAAGGGGGAGCAAGTGAAAGGTTTTAATTTTAATTAGATTGCAATAATCATTCGTTACCATCGGTTATCTTTTAGTTCAAAGGTCACAATTTGAAAATATACCGACGCAGTCGGAAAAATATTCTTAAGTAAAACGGCTATTTAAATGCAGCAACATAAAATTCACAGACCCAACCGTACATAGGTTCAAAAGGATCTGTGTACCTTATTTTCTGTCTTGCCCCGTGCGGGATCCGGGTGGCTAAAAGAATAGACCGCAGTCGCGCTAGCTTGTCGTAAAAGGCGACTAAATAGCGCCCAGTACCCTGACCGGCGTGTCAGGTCGGTTTGCCTAAAGACCGACTGGGATGTGTGCCCCAGGTGGTTGAATGGGGTACCCCTGGCAAGCTGGGGTTGTCAGGCCATAATACGGAAAACCTGACCGCAAACCATATTAGTGCATCGTGTTGGGAAAAATGCCACGTTCCTCGCACGTTAAAGAACGCTGCTGTAGTATTCGCTATGAGTAGGGATTTCGATCCCGCTACAGGAGGCTAAATTGCCCGACCCTATCCATCCTCCCATTTGCCAGTGGCAATCTAAAATTCGTTACCCCTATTTTTCCTTATGTTCCATCACATTTTCATTCATCATCATTTCATGTTCATCGCCTGAATATAGCTGAAATATTGCTGCTCGGGCGTTAAACACCATTAATCAATCAATCAATCAATTATTTTCTGTCTTTAAGATACATGTGTATCCGCCATATCCGGCAGCATAACTTTGTTTATGCCTTTTTCATCTCTTGCCGCTGTGATACACATTTTCAGCAGCGTGGGCTTATGGTGCTTCCTAATCTGTCCATGATTTCCTTGGTATATCTACCAGATACTGTATCTCTTATCTACAGTGTACTCATATACTTAGATTTTGTAGCGATCAGACATATAAAAAAGGTGTATAGAATTGCGGAGTTTTCGATTTATTAGCGAGTTTGTACCTTAGTTCCCGCGTTGCAGATTAGAACAATTACTCAATACATCGTGAACTTTGTTTATCCGTTGCCTGCAGTGTACTCATATTTAAAAGCATAAGATGAGTACTTTGTTCATCCCTTGTCTTGAATGTAATAACCCTGACCGGAAGTGGACTTTATCGTTACTGAGAAAGTGAGTACCGAAAGGCCTTAAAGACGACAAACGATAAAGTCACCACTTCCGTCCAGGGTTATTGTCCGTTTCGTTTCAAACTGGTGGAAATTATTGAAATTTGAGAGTTAAATGACATTAGAAACATAAAGGTAGGTTTTCTCATGAAGATAATTCAATTGGGAACAGAAATAACTACAAACCCGTGTAGATAGGGGTAAAGAAATATTTTAAACAAAAATTGAAAGCTTGCGGGTAAAGACTCTGTTTCTTCCCTTCTCCCACACTATAACAAAATCGACCCAGTATCATTCGATAGCGCAAGAAAATCGATTTCTACAAGCCCTTTGAACATATCATAGGTCATGTTAATCCGTACTTTGTTCGTGTCTGGTCTGTGGTGTGGTCTTCAGTCAACATATCGAACAGGCAGTGGTATGTCCTTTGCTCCTGTCTTCAAGGTACAAATATCTGTCATCATTTGTCAACACCATATAATGACACTATATTAATAAGTTTGCTTAATTTACTTCATTTTATTGTATTGTACTTAATATATATTTTTCGCTGTAATACTGTAAGTAATTGTTTATTGTTCGATAGAGCAGTAAATTGCATTTAAATGTTAATCTTTGAATTTTTAATTAACCGTATGTTAACGGCGTAAAGTTTCATCTTGCTCCACCCATAAAATGATAGTCTCTTAATTGTTAAAAATTCCGGTGGTTTTGTATTCTCGTACTTATTTGTTAAACAGAGTTGAATTTCAATTTCTAAGTTCAAATAGACCTCGTTCCTGTTGATACATCCTTTTATTTATCGCCGCTCCGTGTTTATAAAATCAAGATAAACAATATTTCTTCGTTTTCAGAGTGTGACACACTTGTTTATTATGAAGCAGGTCAAAACCAAACGAAGGGACTATTAAACTTTCACTTGCAGCAGGTTTTGTACTATAGGTAACAATATCTTAATTATAGCAAACCGAGTACTTACGATCCACGATAGCGTCTGATTGGATGTTAATAAAAAACGTAAACAAATTCAAACAATTTAAAGGACTTTTTAAGAGCTGGAAAACCAAAATTTTAAAAATTTATGAGGAAGATTGCAAAGTTTGTTAGTTTTGTTTATTGCCAATTATTGTTACCAAAATTGTCGTTTTTATGCTGCACACAATGCGTCATTTGTTTTGAGTTTAACACAAAAATTAAACATTTAAACTTTAAAAAGGGGGGATTATGAGATTTTTCGCACATATGTTCTGGGGTGAATACTATAAGGAAACATCATTGCAAATGAATTCTTTAAAATTTATGCATCGACATTACAGTATATATATTCTATTCGTTATATGTCGAATCTATTTATTTTATATCGTGAGACCTTCGTTATTAATATGTAAATAGGTGTGACCTATCAGGCGAGCGATATCCCTTCAAACTTGATCCGTAGTCTTAGTATATAGACTGTCACTATTTTGAAGTTTTCAACAGTTTAATGCGATTTTACCTTACTTTGATGCACGATTGTTAAATAAGTCATCTACAAGTTTTATGTGCTCCCCCTGTTTTGCGGCCACGAGATAAAATAATATCAAATTATTAACTTGACAAGTTATGTGTTTAATTTTTGCCTTAAAAAACAACTCCAACCATCCAAGTGGTTAAGATAGTTGACTATTGATCACATGGTCTGTCAGCCATGATGTGGGTTAAAGTCTCACTGCTGGCAGGGTGCACTTGACTGCAATTTTTATCTTATATGACATTGATCACTTGTTTCCCTACCAAATGTCTACTTTTCTCCTGGTACTACAGCTTCCTCCCCAATTTTAACTTGATGCCATGAAATAGCTGAAAAATTGCTGACTGGCGATAAACATTCAAACAGACCAACTATCCTTGTAATTGTTAACAATTATACTATAGATATAGATCATTTTATTTCATTAAGGGAGAAGCAAGAGACTCCTGTCGTGTCTGGAAGTTTGAAGAATAGACTTTCAATGTAGGCAGTGCTCAACTGCTATTTTAGTTGACAAGGATTGAAAGTTTTCATACTATAGGCCAGGTACTCCAGCATCCTCCTCCACTAAAAACAGTACGCCATGAAATAGTTGAAAAATTGCTGAAAGTGGCGTTAAACAACATTCAAACAAAGGAACATACATTTTTTGGTTCAAAGATAAGTGAGAGACAGTGATTTCATGCCGTGTCATTACAAGGCTGATATTGTTGTTGAAATATATAAAGCTATGGTTTTAGATAAGATTTTATTAAATTAACCATAACCATCTGTCATATATACATGTAAAGATATGTGCCTACTAAATAAATCATTAACATTTTTTTCCATATTTCCAAGTTTACAATGTAACTTCAATGACGATATCTACCGAGTAGACCAGTGTGTGTAGATCAAGAATCACAAAAATCATGCTTTAAAATATAATCCTCACTTTAAAAAAACAGCAGGAACTAAATTTGTTGTTGAAAAACTAATTTTTCACTCATGGACTTGCAATCAAAAGAAAACAAAAGTTTTGAAATATAAAAATTACACTCTGCATTTGTGAGGTATTTTGAACAAAAAAATAAAAATAATTTAAATTCAGTGGTTAAAATTAGCACTGTACTGATATATATCCTAGTGATCTGGTAACTTTTGGAAGTTTTAGGAAAAATTTTCTTGTAGGTTAATCTTTTTAAGCATAATATAGCAACAGCAGCTGATTAATGATCAGTTATTAACTATGAGCCTGGTTAAACTATCTATGTACATTGCTCTTGGTTTAGAACAGTAAAAACTAGATATCGGTGTCAGAGATGGAATCCATCTCTGTGGGTCTAGCTGACCTTGAGGTCAAGGTGAAAGGTCATCAAGCATTGTATGCGACACATCGTCTTTATATTATCTACATGTACCAACAGACCAAATATCAAAAGCCTACATCAAAAGATAAAAAGGTTATAGTTCGGCCACGATTAGTTTCGGACAGACTGATTTTTATAAGGCATGGGCCTTAAAAAAATAAAAACCTCAAAATTAAGCTTTGTCACTGGCTTCTAATTCATTTCATGGATTTTTGTCTTTCAGTGCTTACCTATTCAGTTGCCTTGATTACAGTTGTGTAGTGTATTTGTTAATTTTTTTAGACATTTTGGCAAAATTTTATAATGGTATTGTTTAATTTGATAACAATTTTATGAAGTTGTTAACAAAATACTGCTTTATAATAATTTTGTTTAAAAACTGTGCATCACACAAGTTAGATTCTTTTTGAATAACTTTGGTGGCCCTTATAAGGGCAAATTTGACGCATTGTTCATTTGTGTCATCTATGTTGCTGGAGTCAAGTGGCCAAGTGTTCAGTCCAACAATCAGTATCAGTATTTGTATTCCCAACTTTATATATGTGTAGGTTCTGCAAGCAATTGACTATAATTCCACGATTGATAATCTGTGTCTTGTTTCGGAAAAATATACAGTTAAGATTTAACAATAAAATCATAAAATTATTAATAAGCTGAACAAGAGCTATTCTTAAAAAAACACAAATTTTTCATTTTTATTATCAATCAATCAATCAGTTTATTGGATAAAAGCACATCAATCAACAACGCAATGTAATCCATAAAACATGTAAGACATAAGTAGAATTAGATTAAAATACAATTAGAACAAAATAATGTGTGAAAATTATCATGGTACAGTTCAGTATTACCAGCCTCTTTACTTGTGTAAACAGGTACTTGAGTTAAGGTACAAATATTGGTTGTCTGCATGATATAAGGATAATAAGCTTAAGCTTAATGGCAGGCACTACTTGCTAACTTTAGTAGACTGGTTATAAGACTTATTATTTTTCAATATATAATTAAAATTAAATCTTACACTTGCTACCCACGTTTGTTAATGGTCACTAACGCAGCGACCAATAAATAACAGAAAGGGAGAGCAGGTGAAAGATTATATTTCAAGTAGATTGTCACTTTTTTATTTTGGCTGTTTAAATTCAGTTAAATTGTAAGATCGGGATAGAGACGCGCAACGCGTTATTTTCCCATTACCCACTGGCCAGATACGAGCATCGAGAGCGTCACATGTCTGTTTAAAATCAGTTGGAAACATGTACAAATTGTCATAAGTAAGAAATTAACACTTACCAATCAACAAGATTTGGTTTGTTTATATGAACCAGGATCAGCAGACGAATTTACACGGCAGACGATCACAAGTCATGGCAGCAAATATAACAGTTCACGTCAAGTATCGGCAGTCAGAAGCAGACGAAACTATCGTTGCACGTTTATTTTTAATTCACGTCAACTATCGTTGCACGTTTTTTTGCATAACATCAAAAATTAATATACTTGGTTAAAAAACAAATGTTTTATAAATATAACATTAAAAAAAACACATTTCGTCTGTATTTTCTTCTCGTGTCGAATTTTGCATTTATTTGACGTAGTTGCGATAACTTACGAGAAGTCGAGTCAAAATGGAGGAAAGAAAATATCCTCTAAATAAAAAAAAATACATTATTAAAGGAAGAACATTTGAAGTTGTGTTAAGTTATTTTCGTTAACGAAATTTAAATTCTCGATACATAGAAGCAGTTTTGTTGCACACTTTTCTACTACAACGTATATTTTTGCGATGTTGCGTAGACATTGGAGATTTACTTGAAAACTTCCGGTTTGCAAGAATTTTGTACAACTCTATAGTCTCATAGTCATAGGATACTTCTACCATTAAGCGAGCTATCGCTGGCTATTATTTTTGTTATATCGTTAAAGAATATCGTGGATTGATTGATTGATTGATTGATTGATTGATTGATTGATTGATTGATTGATTGATTGATTCGCAATATTTCAGCTATATTCCGGACGAAACCCAGTGTTATTTTCAGAAAGTAAAGTCATTTATGGCAAACAATTTTTGTATGTTGTGTATTGTGTTATAGTCCTACTAAACTAACTTTGGATTTGAGCTCGGCATCAAACTCGCACAATTTATTTTGATGATTGTGTAATTTAAACATTTCTGTCAACACTGAGGTTGCGGGTTCGAGCTTTTCTGTCGACAATGTATGCTCCACTTCAACATCAATTAACAAGGACTGCCTGCCTAAGTTTGTGGGTTTTGACTAGGTACTATGGCTTTATCCTGGAACAAAAACCGTTCACATGATATAGCTAAAACATTGCTCAAAATGGCGTTAAACCCATTAAATCAAAACATGCCATGCATAATGTAGTTTTCTCCTGAATCATGTTCCTATGTGACAGCTTTCTGGGTTTATAAACGGCACAAAAACTTTACAAAATTATCCCCACCAATATTCTCTTAAATTATTTTAGAAAAATTGTTTGCGTCGTTTAAATTTTTTTATATTGTTAGAGCACGAACTTCAAGCCTCCAACTCTGGTAAAACAGTGTTTAAGTTGTGTATTGCTACAAATCTTAAATATCTAATCAACCTTTCTGGTTTCTTGTAGGCGCATGCCCAGTTTTGCGTTCTTGTTTTGATATTTTAAGAAATTGAAACGTAAAATGAAAAAAATAAAGTACATTATAGATTGTCACATTTTAATTGTTCTCTTTCATTTCTGCAGATTTACTTAGTATAGCTAACCAAGTTAAAGCTCACTAAGATCACGTGTTGTCTATTGCCGCGTTAATATTATTACGTGTATTGTCAGATTAAATACCTTGTGCGTTCACGGTGCTTGACCAACACAGCTGCCCAGCTTAACCCAAGGTGACGGATAGGGGACGTCCTCTCGTTGGATGTTGTAAGACTATTATACAGAAGCCTGACCGCGGACTACAATGGGTAATGTGTTTGGAGATTGCCACGCTCCTTGAAAGCAAAGACCCCTTTTGTAGATGTCGATAAGAGTAGGCTCGTTGAAGCTGCTACAGGGGGCTAAATTTTCAGCCCCAATCAATATCCCATTATGTCCAAACTGGCATTGAGAATTTGTGCCCTTTTCTCCATCTTTCCGAATTGATTTATGTTAATTTGTTCTCGTTCTGAATATAACTGAAATACTGCTTGCTAGACGTAAGTAAATCAAACATCCACTCAGTCAAATCAATAAAATATTAAACTTGTATGGTCACGCCATATTTTGGTATTTATTTCAAGACGTTTTTAAAGTCATAGAGCATGGATATTTTTAGGGAGCATAAGCTTGCAGTCAATTGTTAGATGTGTTTAAACCAAGCAATAAAATACCTTTCAGGCCTGCAAAAAGAGTAAGAATAACGTAAACACAATCAAAATTAAAGAACCAATCTTACAAAGGCAAAAATAACGGAAATGTCTCCATGTAGTTTGGTAGTGACAAGGAGACCATGTACACTTGTACTCGAACTTCTACTCTAACACCATGCATGAGATCAACACTTGTAAGCACGGATTTAACACCATGCATTCGGTCTATAAGCGGACACCATACATGCAATTTATATCTGGTTGCATGCGATCTGCAATATATAACTTAAGGCGACAATAAAATCACACTGTGTTTGAGGCACGGGCAGAGTTGAAGTATACACGTGTAAATATTGTCATTACACAAACACTATACATGCAAAATATAATTCCGACTGTAAAACCTAAAATTAGGTTACATTAGAATATCTTCATGTTGGAGATTTTAAAAACTGTATCTGTGTAAGACGTAGGTGTTTTTTTACCTTGCTTTGAAGTTCTTTTTGTTTAACTTGTTCTCGCAAAGGAATGGTCTGAAAACTGAGGAAAGTCTGCGTTGTATTATATACCTTTGCAGGCTTGTAACTTGTCTGGGTCTTACTACACGTATTGTTTATTGTATCATTCTGACAGAAGACTTATTTATAAATACAAAAATAATGAAAAGTCATTTGTTCAAAGAACAAATGTGAGGTCTTTCCCGGCATTTTATTAGTGTTATGTCTAGGTATATGGTTGCTAATTTTGAAAATTGCTGCCCATAACCACTGGACTTTGGTCCTAAATCGAAGGGCTTGTTGAGACGGTCACTAAAAACCTATGTTCACTATATTATCTCTGACGGTTTAAAAGTTTAAGCCATAAACTGATTAGCCGAAAAATGTCAAAGGCCATTACTTGAAAACGATTTGTCGCACAGTTTTCAATAATTTAAATTAAATGTAGATCTCAATGAGAGGAACATTTTTATGATATATTGTCTGCTTAATATTTTTATGGTTTTTGAGTAAATTCGAAAACAAAATTTAGCCGAAACCTGTCAAGGGCCATAACCTCTAAAACGGTTTGTCGCACAGTTTTTGAACCTGTATATCAAATGTAGATCTCAATGAGAGGAACATTTTTTTCATATATTGTCTGCTTCAATTTTTTTATGGTTTTTCAGTTATTTTGAAAACAAAATTTAGCCGAAACCTGTCAAGGGCCATAACCTCTTAAACGGTTTGTCGCACAGTTTTCAAACCTGTATATCAAATGTAGATCTCAATGAGCGGAACATTTTTCTCATTTATCTGCTTCAAATTTTTATGGTTTTTGAGTTATATTGAAAACAAAATTTGAATGGCGGCCATTTTGAAAATGGTGGACCAAAAAAATGTTTTTGATCCGATACATGTAATTAGGACCCTCATTTCTACTTGGAAACCAAGTTTTGTGTAAATCCGACAACTTTGACGTTTTCGACAAACTTCGCGTCAAAATCGCGTAAACAGGAAGTGAATCAAAGAATGTTGTTTTGCATGACAAATCATGGCCATAAGTCAGGCAACATTTTCCTCACTTTAGATTTTTGATATCTGTCATAGTTTCTGAGTGTATCTGCACACAAGGGTAAACAGTGTTTGGGGAGATAACTCTGTTACGAAAAATAGATCGGTGTCGCAGGGTGACTCATGTCGAGCCCAGGTAGTGTCGGTTAAGTGTGCCAAGTTTCAAAGCGATACGTCAAGACACTTTTTTGACATCTGTGGCAGAAAAAAAATAATAATCATAAGAAATACAGTAAGGTCTTTCCATCGGAAAGGGGAAAGACCTTAATTATAGCCTAGAATATTTTGTACTTTTAAAATCCCTTCTATTGAATATTTCGTTGAATTTAAATTGAAAATAACGGCGGAAAAATTGTATACGTCTTCACAATGATATAAAAGAATCTGTGAAATAGCTTTGTAACATACTTTGAGATGTTAACCCGTGTTTTACCTTTGACACACCTGAAATTGATAGTGTTGAATTTGGACGAATATGGGGGTCCACGAAAGAGGAAATACCAGCGCGACTTATTGTGGTGGAAGGACATAATCATAAATTACATTGATTATCAATATTATAAATAGGCTTAAGATAAATAGAACTAAATGTTATAGAAATTATATATTTCAAATTTAACTTGATATTTATCTGATTTTCAATTCACGTGCAGCAGTAATGGTACAACGGCTACCTGGGGAGTTATATAACATCCAGCTTAACTTTTACCTTTTATATCCACATCAAAGGAAATCTTAAGCGTATGACAGATAGCTAACAAAATTTTAAATATCTAAAGTTCAATGTGAAAACCACAACTTTTGAATCTGTCTTAAATTGTGTCATTTATCATAGCTAATCTCTTTTACATACTTTATATTCGGTAATATTATGTATTTCGTATAGGTTTACAACGCTTTCCAAATAGCATTAAATGTGCACTTTTTTCAATTTTATTAACGTTAGCAAGTGCAAAGCTTTATTTGATTAATCGAAAAACAGCATGTCTGTCTTGGTAGATTTAATACCACGAGCAAACATCCACAATAAAAAGATTTTAAATTTGTCGTATTGTTATTGTTCCCTAGTTTTTCAAAGACATTTTTTGAAGTAAGAGAAATATAGTATGGCAAGTTTAAGATTAACTTAAAGGTTTGGGAAAGTTTATCTCTATTTTAAAGTTCAAATATTTATTTTTAAAATTGGTTTTATTCCAACTTTAAGTTTTATTTGAATATGTGTGTGTCTGTGTGAAATTTGTGACGTAAAATTTTTACTGACGGAAACTTGGTTAGTTATTTTCAAAAATATTTAGAGGCGCTAGACAAAGTTTGCTCATGGTGAAATTAGTTCATGGTGAATATTCTAATCATATGATTTTGACCAGAATAAAAACAATCAAGATACGCTCTCAAACTGTAATTAAAATTGGACTGGGTTCCTCAAGTAAGTACACGATAACCATTGAACCAGTCATACAATGATCTAAGAACCCCCCCCCCTTTTTTCCCAAAACAATAGCTTCTGTACCTGATGTTAGTTAACACTGCTGTTGTAGGTAATTACATTTAATGGATTCTGCTATTAAATTGTTTTTTATATTCTCTGTTCTCCCATGTTTGAACTGTTCTCAACTCCTCAGGACCAATTGTAATAAATTGTTTTATAATTGCAAAATTAACATAAATTATGCAAGTTATTTTTTATTAACCTTGGTATCTTTGATGTCATTTTAATTATTACTATTCAATTAATTTTATACAAATTTTCTAAACACGGTAAATTCAAGTTGCATAATATATTCATTAGTAAATTCGTCATTATATGGGCGGGTCCATTTTACATTCGTCATTATATGGGCGGGTACATTTTACACATACCTTCACAATAGATGACTTCAAATTGTTATTGAGTTTGTATACAGAGTGATGTATAGTTGCATGCAATTTTTCATATATGAAATTGAACAACTTATTATTACAGCAGTACTTTACATAACATTATATTCAAAATTTTTGCCAGTATAAAAGAACCTTTTAATAATACAGAAAATTGTTTTGTAGACATTCAACAATTGTTATGTAAGAAACCCACGCAACGTGTATAAAAGTACATTTCACCAAGAGAATTTACTTTAAGCAAGCTTTAGCCTTTAGGAAATACTTTATGAAATTACCATACTTCAGATACAGTGAATGTCTTTGTCAGTCAAATAAATAGTATGTAACCACAGAATATTAAAACCCCATTTTGCAAGAAATTAAAAATAAGTTTTAATTCCACAGCAAATGTTAGATATGCTTTATGTCTACCATTTGATTTTAATTTTCAATTTGCCTTTGGGTTGCAAAATACAAAATTACAACAGGAAAATGTACCTTATGACTTTATCTGGAAACAGTAAAAACTGTGAAGAATCGTAATCGACTAAGAATGTTATTGAACGCTTTCGGCATCCCTATTCTTTTACGACGATTTAAGACTTAACTACCAATGCTGTTTCATCGGTCTCTCAATATTAGCCAGGGAATCCTCCGCGACATAAATAATCTAATAGATGAAGTAGATCGCTCTCTCAATTGTAGCCAGGGAATCATCCGCGACATAAATAATCTTATATATGAAGACCGTCGCTCTCTCAATAGTAGCCAGGGAATCCTCCTCGACATAAACAATCTGATAGATGAAGTACATTGCTCTCTCAATAGTAGCCATGGAACCCTCAGCGACATAAATAATCTGATATATGAAGTACATCGCCAGGGAATGATCCGCGACATAAATAATCTAATATATGAAGTACATCGCTCTCTCAATAGTGGCCATTGAATCCTCCGCGACATAAAAAATCTGATATATGAAGAACATCGCTCTCTCAATAGTAGCCAGGGAATCCTCCGCGGCATAAATAATCTGATAGATGAAGTACAACTTTCTCTCAATAGTAGCCAGGGAATTCTCCGCAACATTAATATTCTGAAAGATGAAGTACATCGCTCTCTCAATAGTAGCCAGGGAATCCCCCGCTACATAAATAATATGATAGATGAAGTACATCGCTCTCTCAAAAGTAGCTAGGGAATGCTCCGCGACATAAATAATTTAATAGATGAAGTACATCGCTCTCTCAATTGTAGCCAGGGAATCATCCGCGACATAAATAATCTTATATATATTAAGTACATCGCTCTCTCAATAGTGGCCGTTGAATCCTCCGCGACATAAAAAATCTGATATATGAAGAACATCGCCCTCTCAATAGTAGCCAGGGAATCCTCCGCGGCATAAATAATCTGATAGATGAAGTACAGCTTTCTCTCAATAGTAGCCAGGGAATTCTCCGCAACATTAATATTTTGATAGATGAAGTACATCGCTCTCTCAATAGTAGCCAGGGAATCCCCCGCTACATAAATAATATGATAGATGAAGTACATCGCTCTCTCAAAAGTAGCTAGGGAATGCTCCGCGACATAAATAATATGATAGATGAAGTACATCGCTCTCTCAATAGTAGCCAGGGAAACCTCCGCGACATAAATAATCTGATAGATGAAGTACATCGCTCTCTCAATAGTAGCCAGGGAATCCTCCGCGACATAAATAATCTTATACATGAAGTATATCGCTCTCTCAATTGCTGCCGGGGAATCCTCCGCGACATAAATAATCTGATAGATTAAGTACAGCTTTCTCTTAATAGTATCCAGGGAATTCTCCGCAACATTAATAATCTGATAGATGAAGTACATCGGTCTCTCAGGTGTAGCCAGGGAATCCTCCCGCTACATTAATAATATGATAGATGAAGTACATCGCTCTCTTACGAGTAGCCAAGGAATCCTTCGCGACATAAATAATCTGATAGATGAAGTGTATCACTCTCTCATTTACAGCCAGGGAATCCTCCGCAACATAAATAATCTGATAGATGAAGTACAGCTTTCTCTCAATAGTAGCCAGGGAATCCTCCGCGACATAAATAATCTGATAGATGAAGTACATCGCTCTCTCAATAGTAGCCAGGGAATCCTCCGCGACATAATTAATCTGATAGATGAAGTATATCGCTCTCTCAATTGCAGCCAGAGAATCCTCCGCGACATAAATAATCTAATGGATGAAGTACAGCTTTCTCTCAATAGTAGCCAGGGAATTCTGCGGAACATAAATAATCTGATAGATGAAGTACTTCGCTCTCTCAATAGTAGCCTGAGAATCCTCCGCGACATAAATAATCTGATAGATGAAGTACATCACTCTCTCAATTGCAGCCAGGGAATACTCCTCGACATAAATAATCTGATAGATGAAGTACATATATTTCTCAAAAGTAGCCAAGGAATCCTCCGCGACTTCAATAATCTGATAGAGTACTTCGCTCTCTCATTATTAGCCAGGGAAAACCTCCGCGACATCGCTCTCTCAATAATAACCAGGGAACCCTCCGCGACATTAATGATCTATTAGATGAAATGCATTGCTCTCTCAATTGATTGTAACCAGGGAATCCTCCATTCATAAGGCCACACCAATTTAATTTCTTGTTCTTGAGATTTTTGTCATTTTAAAACGGGGCGAGCGAGCGAAATAATAATTTTAATATTATTATTTGGATTTTCAAAAAATCATAGGCGAACAGAAAAATTTGAGGCGAGCGATATCTTTTTTTAATTTTCATTTTTTCTTAAATAAGAAAATGTACTTTCATCAATGTATATATTTGCAAAATTCAGTTTCATTGTGATTTTCTTTCAGAATTGGGCATACTATGCTTACCTGAAGTTTACCAAAGCATGTCAAGTCAAATTTTTCTGTTCGCCTATGATTTTTTGAAACGGTGTACACGTAGTTTTATGTGAACCAGGTCCATTTCTATCGGACCACCGTGCCGTTAAAGTGGTCACCAGGGTACAAAAAGAATGTATTGTAAGCAAACCTGTGTCTTTTCGTAACTTTAAAGATGTAAATACTAAGGCCCTCGCAGAAGACCTATTGGACCTAACTATTTCCGCTGATTCAGTTGACTCTTCGGTGGAAGAATTTGAGTCAAAGATTGAGAAACTACTGGATATACACGCACCGATAAAATCCAAAATTCAAGTGTATAGGTCACCAAAGCCCTGGTTCAATGAGAATATCCTTGCCTGTAAGCGTTTGGCACGCCGTGCAGAGAAATTATGGAGAAAACATCAGAACCCCCTGAACTATAAAGCTTATATGTCTGCTATTAATAAATACCACATTGAACTTAGAAATGAGAAAACGTCAACTTTAAGCCATAAGGTTACTGAGTATAACGGAGACTCTAAAAAGCTATATAAACTAGTGAAAGAACTTACTGGAACCAAGTCAGAGAACCTACTTCCACCTGTGAATGAAGACAATACCATGGCAGATAAATTTGCTGACTACTTTATGGACAAGATCAAGAACATACGCGAGTCACTTAAGGATTTAAACAACTTCCAACCTCTATTGAAGGTCGTGGCTCAATTCTCAATGTTCAAGCCACTCTTAGAGAGTGACATTCAACAAATTATTCAGAAAATGCAGAATAAATCACGTGAACTTGACATCGTACCTACAAATGTTTTGAAATGCTTTCTAAATGAACTCTTACCTACTATCACTCAATTAGTAAACCAGTCTCTCACTCAAGGTGTTTTCCCAGCAAGATGGAAACAAGGTGTCGTCAGACCATTGTTGAAAAAGACTGGTCTTGAATTAATATTGGCCAATTACAGACCTGTCAGTAACCTGGCATTTCTGTCTAAAGTGATAGAAAAAGCTAACCTAAAACAATTAAACGAGCACGTATCAGCTCACAACCTTCTACCGGCCAATCAGTCCGCCTACCGTCGATTTCACTCTTGCGAATCAGCTCTACTGAGACTAGTCAATGACATTCTGAATGGGATGGAACATCAAGAGGTGACTGCACTCATAGCTCTCGTTCTAAGTGCAGCTTTCGACACTGTTGATCATGACATATTATTGGAAGTGCTGGAGCGGCAGTATGGTGTTCGTGGAATAGCCTTAAAATGGGTGGATTCGTACTTGAGGCCTCGCACATGCAGAGTTAGTGTCAACTCGCAATTATCGACCATATGGGACCTCGAATGAATTGTCCCCAGGGAAGCTGCTTGGGCCCTTGGCTATATTTGACATATGCGGGGACTATTTTTGATATTGTGTCTCCAACTATTTCTGTGCGTGGATTCGCGGACGACCATACGGCTAATAAACGATTCAAACCAACACCCAATGAGGAATCACGTGCAGTTCAGGAACTCCAAGAAGCTGCTGTACATATTAATGATTGGATGAATGGCAATAAACTTAAAATGAACAATTCAAAGACTGAATTCATTTTGTTTGGGAGTCGTCAACAACTAACCAAGTGCAGCACTAACAAAATTAATATATGTGGCGACATTGTTAAATCACAAAGCTATATTAAATACCTGGATGCATTTTTGGATGAGTCTCTTTCCTTTAAGGAGCATGTTAAGACAAAATGTAAAGCTGCTATGCTGAACTATCTCAAAATAGAGAGGCTACTGAAACACTTGTGTTATCCTTAGTAATATCCCACCTGGACTATTGCAATGTAATTCTTTTCGGCACATCCAAATCTAATCTGTCAAAACTTCAGCGCATTCAGAACATGTGTGCTAAGCTTGTCTTGCGTCGTTCGAAGTATGATAGTTCACAACAGGCGTTATTTAAACTACATTGACTGCCAATAAGAGCTCGCATTACATTTAAAATTTTAGTATATATGTTCAATTGCTCATTCGGAAATGCCCCTTTTTATCTACTGGATCTCCTGTCCCGTCCAGTATCTAAACGTGCTTCAAGATCATCTGAATCGTCTGTCGGCTGCTACGCTGTTCCATTTAACAGAAATGACTTTTTCCGACAGGAGTTTTAGTAAAGTGGGACCTCAATTGTGGAATATTCTGCCAACGAGTTTAAAACAGTCTAAATCCTTACACATTTTCAAAAAAAAAACCGCTTAAGGCCTGGTTCTTTGAACAGTACGAATCATTATTTTAAACTGAGTGACATTATTGTATAATATGTAAAAAGTGTATATATTGTGACTTATTGTAAAACGCCGTTGAATGTGTATGATGCAGAAACAGGCGTTTCATCAAATTGGACATTTGACATTTGATGTAAATGAATAAATGAATTTTATTTTGTAATTATGGGTTCATCATTCAAATTATATACAATCAATTGCCCCTTTTAAACAATTCAGTATTATAGGTCATATACAACATACTACATATATGACTTTCAAAACATTAGAGACAGATGGAAGCAAAATAATGCATGTCACAGCGTCATTTGCAAAAATATTTTTTTTTAAATTTATTTAAAATGCACAACTGACTACACTGTACATCATTCATTGATGAAGCTTTCTACAGGAATGAATTTAAAAATGTCATAAAATAAGTTATATCCCATTCATTGTGTTTGCTGTAATATTCCCATTTAGTGAGACTTTCCCTTTTGATTGAACGACCAAAGACAATCCAAAATTATAGATACATGGTGTCCAAAGTCCAATTTTTGAGAGAAAAAATTCAAGTCCCATGCAAGCCACTAGAAAACAGGGATATATATGAAAAGTGACAATAAATCAACAACCAGTTCAAACAGTTATATGCTGACTCTTAATAAAAAATACTTTAACTTTTCCACAAATAACACTGAACAACCATTACTAGTCATTTCATTTTCTTTTTTGGACACACATATCACAACCCTTGCAACAATGTTAACAAATTAATAAGCATTGTAGTTTCTGTTGTCATTTTGTTTTATCTTAGTGGAGATAAACATAAATCGAATGTGCTTCATTACTTAGGCTAAATGTTCACCATGCTGTTGCAACCAAAAGTTTCGAAGTGTCAGTCGAATTAAGTTTTTTTAGCATCCATCTGGCAATCCTATCTTCTATAAATACAAATATTACTCACGAACTTTTATTTCAAATTTTTTATATTTAAATGTTCCTGTAACCTCGTTTTAGGAAAGATCTTGAATCATTAAAATTTAAAGAAATTGAATTTACTTTTGTAGAAAAACAAATTAATAAGGCCAATATCAAGAAAGCTACAGGTAAAGATGGTATTTCACCTAAACTATTAAAGCTTACAAAACCTGCTATCATCAAGCCTATAACAAATTTGATAAATAAAAGCTTTACATCTTCAAAATTTCCAAATAAATTGAAAGAGGCACAGGTTGTTCCCTGCTACAAGAAAAACAATGCCCTAGAAAAATCTAATTATAGACCTGTAAGTATTCTGCCTTATATATCTAATTTTTTTGAAAGGGCCATAAATGATCAATTAACCGAGTATTTCAATCAAATATTCCACCCCTATCTTTCGGCATTTCGCGCTTGATATGGCTGTCAATCTACCCTTCTAAAAATAGTGGAAGACTGGAAAAAAGCATTGGATGATAAAAAATTTACTGCTGCTATATTAATGGACCTAAGTAAAGCTTTCGATTGTCTACCTCATAACCTTTTAATTGATAAACTCAAGTCATATGGCGTTACAGGTACAGCTCTTGAGCTTCTTCAAGATTATCTCTGGGATAGGAAACAGTGTGTCAAAGTGGGCTCATCCATAAGTGATTGGGAGAAAATCAATAAAGGGGTACAACAGGGATCTATTCTTGGCCCTGTTCTTTTCAATATATTCATTAACGATATTTTCCATTTTATACATGACTCTTCTCTGTACAACTATGCGGACGACAACACGCTTTCCTATGCCGGATATGACCTTGAAGAAGTAAAAACTAAGCTAGAAACAGACAGTACAAAATTAATAGAGTGGTTTACTGTAAACCAAATGAAAGCAAACTCGGATAAATTTCAAGCTATTGCTATTGGAAATAAAACCCATGATAAAAATTTAACTTTTAACATTAACAATAATATTATAAAATGTGAAGACGAAATAAAACTTTTAGGGGTAACAATTGACTACCAGCTTAAATTCAATACCCATATAGCTATAAAATGCATCAGGACAACTAAACACACTTAAAAGAGTAGGAAAATATTTGAACAAATTATGCAGACTAACAATATACCATACCTTCATTCTATCAAACTTCAATTACTGCCCTGTCACCAGGCACTTTTGTAATGAAGCTAATACCAATAAAATGGAAAAAATCCAAGAAAGATTTGTTTGTTTGTTTGTTTGAATGGTGTTTTAACGCCACTTTCAGCAATTTTTCAGCTATTTCATGGCGTCCAGTTTTTATTGGGGGAGGAAGCCGGAGTACCCGGAGAGAACCCCCGACCTGCGGTAGGAAAACTGGCAATCCTTGTCAATTAAGATTGGAGTCGAGTACACCCTGCCTGCAGTGAGAATCGAACCCGCAATCTCAGTGTTAACAGACCACGTGATCAATAGAAGACGAACTACCTTGACCACTCGGCCACCGAGGCCCCTCCAAGAAAGAGCCCTTAAATTTATTTATAATGATTAAAACAGCACTTATGAAGAACTACTGATAAAATCAAAAATGCCATCTTTTAAAATAAGAAGAATAAGAAATATTGCAATAGAAACTTTCAAAATAGTAAACAAACAAAGCCCAGTGTATCTCCATGATTTAATTGATATAAAATATCATAAATATAATTTCAGATACCAACATACAGCTAAACTACCTAGTGTCAAAACATCCAGGTATGGCTTAAATTCATTCAAATATTGTATTTGTATATATTTTACGTTTATTATGTCGGCGCTAAAGTCGAAATGTTTGATTTTGACACATCTTTGAAAAAGCTGTGCCAACTCACCACCTCAGAAATAAATCGAAGTGTTTTGGACAACCATGCCTTCCTTTATGACAAATATCCACACTGCTAAAACGGTATGATTGTTTCTTTTCCTTTTTCAAAATACATCAATATTTTTGTTTGTGATGCAATAAAACGGCAGTTACATTAAGCGTTCACAAGATTACGATTTCAAAGAGTAAAATAACAAAATTCCGGATGACTTTCCCGGAGCGGGGAGCGGAATTTTTTTTTTTAATATTACTTTTTCGATTTCGATAAAATATGTGCGGTCGAGTCCATAGAACAAGAAATTTATTTGGTGTGGCCTAAATAATCTCATAGATGAAATACATTGCTGTCTCAATAGTAGCCAGGGAATCCTCCATTCATGTGAAATACATCGCTCTCTCACTAGTAGCCAGGGAATCCTCCATTCATAAATAATATGATCGATGAAATACATTGCTCTCTCACTAGTAGCCAGGGAATCCGCCATTTATAAATAATATGATAGATGAAATACGTTGCTTTCTCAATATTAGCCAGGGAATCCTCCGATCATAAATAATCTGATAGAAGAAATACATCGCTCTCTCAATAGTAGACAGGGAATTTTCCGCGGCATAAATAATCTAATAGATTAAGTACATAGCTTTTTCAATAGTAGCCAAGGAATCATCTGAGACGTAAATAATCTGATAGACGACGTAATCTGTGTCGAGCTGCTGTCTCTGGAAAATAATAACGTTTATTACTAAAAAGAGTGGTCATTGAGTAAAATTAAATACGTATCCTCTAGCATTCCTTAAGTTACGGATTCCACTTGCAATTGTCTATACCACATCAGAGTGAACACCTTTGGTCCAATCCAAGTACGTTATTTCTAAACAGAAGTTTGGAAATAGCAGCGACCAAAGACTTCAAATGTTCTAAATGTAGAGACACCCATATGTCGTCTCCCAAAGAATGTCATTTCTAAAAAATGGATCTTGTCCTGTAGTAAACAACAAAAGAACAGCAAACACTTTCAAACTATATGGTGAGACCAATAGGGCTTCGTAGAGAGGCTATAGCGCACTACAAACAGCAAGAAGTTTATTGCAATCGACTTCTAACACTTTACAAACAACCAAATCTTCAATTCAGTCACGTTCAAAAGTAAACTTAGCACGCATCTTCTGGTACCAAAAACAGTTTTAAAGCCAATACCGATAAAGCGACTCGAAATGAACTTTAAAAGTTATGTTTAGGGTGTTCGTTGTACACAACAGGGTCGACAGTTCTCGACGTTCTCGAACAGATGACGAAAATGAAACTTTCTGCGTTGCATTTTTAGACCATATGGAACTAATGCTTAGCGGACACATTCGTGGTAAAACCCAGCGTAAGAATTTACACCAGTCGACTCCGATAATGACATAAGATTTTCTGTTATGCTAATTTTAATTGTACAACTATATAATTTATTCAAACTATTAAAGAACGTATGTTATAAGTAAGCCTCATATTATCTAGTTATAATTGTTTTATGATTGCGAGTTCGAACCCTACTGGACAGGATATGGTCTCCTTTAATTTGAACTGACAAGTATCTCAGGTATATCTGGCAATGGTCCAAGTTTCCCACCAGGTTCCCGGTTTCCTCGTCCAATAACAACTATATAAAGGCCATTAAGTAGCTACATGGGGCGATCGCCCGTTTAAACAATGTAAACAATAATATTTTTTAGGTCTTTTATACCCCTAATACATCCTGGAACTACAAATAAAAAAGCTGAATTCCAAGTTCATGATTTGCGTTCTTGTATGTTAATTGGGTATGTTTTGGCAGAAAATGATATGCATTTCGTTGTGTATAATTCGTTAAAATCTGTATTTAATTAAAAAAGCTTCAAATATATTTTACGGTTTTGCTACAAGATCAGCATTGAGATTACCTTTTTGATCAGCTTTTAAACAAGAAGGAATATACTATCTTCATAATCACGCTGATCTAAAAAAAAATTTTCACTTGTGACCATCTAGTTGTTTGTCCTTGCTGACAACCATTTCTTGGTGCGGGGCCTCGGTGGACAAGGGATAAAGGTAGGAAGTGCATGTGTGGACAAGGGATTATAGTAGTTAGTCTACTATTGATCACTTGTCTATCAACACTGAGGTCTCTGGGTGTGTTCGACTCCATTCTTCATTTACAACGATTGCCAGTTTCCTACCGAAGGTCGCGTTTTTGTTTCGCGTACTCCGTCTTCCTCTCCCTATACTGGACGCCATAATATCGCTGAAAAATAGCTGAGAGTGGCGTTAAACTCTATTAACAAATCATCAGCATTTGAAAGCTTAATCACGTTTCTAAAATTAATAATGTCTAGGTTTACCATAATCAGACGCGACCATAATACTTTAAACTCTTAAATGGAATCAGCTGTAAAATCGCGACTATTGTCAGACTGCAAAATGTGAGGACACAAAAAAGACAACATTACATAACAGTTCATCAGTTTGCTTTGATGTCAGAATATCAGTAACACAAAATATTTGTCAAACTTTCTAAGATACTATGGTTCAAAGCTGTAATAGAGAAGTTCTACATTATTTATGGCAATATAAACAAGTTATAGTATTTCCGTTTATCACCTGTAGCAATGCAATATTTAGAAAAATACATTTAAAGTTTGTGGCTGCAGTAAAAAGCGACCACACGTGTCTGAAGTCGTTAACTGATCCCTTTTTTCCGGTTTGTTATCAAGACAATGATAAAGCAGTAACGGTAGCTATGTTAAGTACGCTCGTCTACCAATAGTTCTTAAAGATTATCCTTAATCTTATGCAATCGCACGCTCAATTCGTCATCCATCAAACGCGGTATACTTTGAAGTCTTCTAGACTTGACATATTATACAGTAATTTCTTAAAACATAATATGTTATCAAAATGCCTCGTTGGAAAAAGGAATTTGACCTTTTTTCAAAACAATTCGCACCTCTATAAAAATAGGCGTTTAATCTTTTTAGGTGAAAGGTCCATCGTTTTCTACATGACACCAACTTTCAATCATTTTCGATATCAACTTCTTACAAAGAAAAGCTGTCTGAACCTTTTAAAATATCTGAAAGAATATCAGATAAGGACTCTGAGTACACCCGTTAACCTGTCAGAGTGAAGGTCGAAATTATCAAGATTGTTTCGTTTGTTTTAATTATCACACTGTTCTTCAGTTGCGTTACCGAAATATGTATACATGCATCCTCTCAAATAAGTTTTAGTGTCTGTTACAGCGAAAATATTTTCAATTTTTTTTCATTTTCCTGGACATACAGTGATATTCCAATAACCGGTTCTATCCCACCCACCACATAATGTTTTATTTGACTATTCTATACCAGTACTGGGACCATACTGGGAGGGTCCCCAGTGCTCGACCCACAGACCAGCCCAGCGCCGCCGACAGTAGTGGATAACGTGTCTGGAGAGTGCCACGAACCTTGCACGATAAAGACCCCTTGTGTAGATTTCAATCCCTGTTTAGTTTATCTTCACACCATTATCTGCCGGGGGCCTCGGTGGCCGAGTGGTCAAGGTAGTTCGTCTACTATTGATCACGTGGTCTGTCAACACTGAGATTGCGGGTTCGATTCTCACTGCAGGCAGGGTGTACTCGACTGCAATCTTAATTGACAAGGATTGCCAGTTTTCCTACCGCAGGTCGGGGGTTCTCTCCGGGTACTCCGGCTTCCTCCTCAATATAAACTGGACGCCATGAAATAGCTGAAAAATTGCTGAAAGTGGCGTTAAAACACCATTCAAACAAACAAAAACAAACATTATCTGCCGCCATTCAAAGGCAATATATCAATGTTGATTAATTTCAACGGAAGTAATCGTGGAGCACATGTCCCTTTACCATAACACATTATATATTTTAGCTTAAGTTATAATAATTATATTAGTCACACTGTTCCTTAAAGTGCAATGACTTATTTTTACATTAACCATTGTTTTACAGTAATATGTACAAACATTTCTTTCTTTTCTTCTATGATTCACACCAGATCTAATCCGATATAAACTGTATTAAAAGTTCATAGTTAATTTGGGTGATTTCATTAAAACTTTAGTTCAAAGTTTAATTTACAAAAATGTGCCTGTAATTAGCATACAATTCTTTACTTGTATTTTATTGTTTGATATCTGTACGTTCAGTGTAGGTCCTTGGAAACGAAGGTTTCATTGTTTTGTTATGGATTGTGCAATTGATAGCGTTTCTGCTTCTGCATATCTTTGTTGTCATTAATCTGTCCGTTCTGTATATTTGTTGACTGCTTCTGCATATCTTTGTTGTCATTAATCTGTCCGTTCTGTATATTTGTTGTCTGCTTCTGCATATCTTTGTTGTCATTAATCTGTCCGTTCTGTATATTTGTTGTCTGCTTCTGCATATCTTTGTTGTCATTAATCTGCCCGTTCTGTATATTTGTTGTCTGCTTCTGCATATCTTTGTTGTCATTAATCTGTCCGTTCTGTATATTTGTTGTCTGCTTCTGCATATCTTTGTTGTCATTAATCTGTCCGTTCTGTATATTTGTTGTCTGCTTCTGCATATCTTTGTTGTCATTAATCTGTCCGTTCTGTATATTTGTTGTCTGCTTCTGCATATCTTTGTTGTCATTAATCTGTCCGTTCTGTATATTTGTTGACTGCTTCTGCATATCTTTGTTGTCATTAATCTGTCCGTTCTGTATATTTGTTGTCTGCTTCTGCATATCTTTGTTGTCATTAATCTGTCCGTTCTGTATATTTGTTGACTGCTTCTGCATATCTTTGTTGTCATTAATCTGTCCGTTCTGTATATTTGTTGACTGCTTCTGCATATCTTTGTTGTCATTAATCTGTCCGTTCTGTATATTTGTTGTCTGCTTCTGCATATCTTTGTTGTCATTAATCTGTCCGTTCTGTATATTTGTTGTCTGCTTCTGCATATCTTTGTTGTCATTAATCTGTCCGTTCTGTATATTTGTTGTCTGCTTCTGCATATCTTTGTTGTCATTAATCTGTCCGTTCTGTATATTTGTTGTCTGCTTCTGCATATCTTTGTTGTCATTAATCTGTCCGTTCTGTATATTTGTTGTCTGCTTCTGCATATCTTTGTTGTCATTAATCTGTCCGTTCTGTATATTTGTTGTCTGCTTCTGCATATCTTTGTTGTCATTAATCTGTCCGTTCTGTATATTTGTTGACTGCTTCTCCATATCTTTGTTGTCAAGGTATTAACCTGTCCGTTCTCTACATCTGTATTACCATATAACTATTTGTGTGCATCGACTATAAAAAAAGATATAGGAATAAAAGAGGCTGTTTATGCTAGCTTATTTTTAAATAAAACATTGAAAATAAATTATCCTGGCACTGGAGTTGAAAATATCTTCGAGAAAGCATGATATATTAGTATTAGAAGTCCATTGGAAAGCGTAGGCAAGCAAGACTATCGAAAAAGAACAACTATAGTATCGGTTTACCAGAGTCCGGTTTTTGTCGTTGAAAATTTTTTGAAAGTTGTACAGCACTTTGGTAACGTAAATTAAATAGAGTACAAACAAGCACTCTGTCGTGGAGAAGAACGGTAGAGTTGAAAGGCACTTTCAGAACTGAAGGATTGAATCACGTCTAGATGATTGGAATGGATGAAACACCAACCTAAAACTCATTTATATCTTGGCTTCGGTTTTCTGATAATAGTACTGGAAGCCTAGTCACAGTGTATGACGTGTTTGGAGAGCGACACAGGAGTGCATATACACTTCTGGTTAGTAGCACAATAGCTTAACGGTAAACAACATGTACTAACTGAAGCACTCCTTTATTAATGGCAAAGACTGTAAATGTTTACTTTGCAATACTTTTCCCGAAATAGTTCTGTTATGTTTACAATTTTACTGCTGTAACTCCAGTGGAAGATTTTGTTCGCCATGTCCTATTAGCAACTTTAACAAGTCACACCCAAGAAAAAAACTAAAAGGACACGCTAAGATATAAATCATAAACCGAAAGAAAACAATGGAAGTCTAGACTAGTGACGTGTTTTGTGAGTGTTTATATAAGTGTTGTGTTTATGTTGTGTAATCTATGACTCTAGTATATGCTCAGTTTAGTAACTTTGAATGGTAGTAATTCTACCTTACATGTACTATACATTCGTTCTACAGTTTTTGATACTTAATGCTTGTCCTTCTTTTTAATATGCATCGGTTAACATTAACACAAGATCATACTTGGCTTATGTCTACCACAAAAATGTCATTGTGTAAAAGACTTTATATTCTAGCACATGTAGATGGGACACCATTTACCCCCATAATAACGTAATGACTTTTGTCGAAAATTGCTGACAGGTCGCATTAACTAAAGTTAAGAATGCCGGGGCGAACAACAAAGCCGTAAATAAATCTCCGTGCTATTTTAAGGAAGTTTGGTATGCTTTAAGGCATAATATTTTTGTCCAAATTCTAAGTACTTTAAAACCTTGTTAATAATCCCCACCTCAAAACATAACAATAAAAAGGTGAATACTGAATTTTAAAAAAGTAACCTGCCCGCAGCAAGTGCTAATAGTGTATGATAAACTAAAAGCCCCAAAGAACCACACACTAATTAAAGAATAGATATATTTATTATTTTTGGCTGCTAAATACTTAATTAGTTAAGACTAGATTACTGACATCTGCTTGAGGGTGGTCAATTTCTCATATTTTTCTCAGATGTTGGGCATTAAGTATTAAATACTGACCGTCCAGTGTTGTTATGGTAGGTCAAACAAGTTTTATGTAAGTATGACCTTGCAAGTATGTAGGTTGTTCTTTTAAACTTCACGATAATTTGAGATACTTAAAATTTCGTACATCTATTTATTGTTTGCTTCAGAAAGGGAAACGGTGATGTGCTAACTATTTACGGAAAGAAAAGTGCTAACTATATACGGAAAGAAAAGATAAATATCTTTCAGGCTACAGAATTTTAAAATATTTATATATTCTTCGCTAATTAAGAGTCATGGACAATAAACAAATAACCTTCCGATATCATTTAGTTTCATAGCAATTTATCGTGAAATAGTTTAATGAAATAGTAGTTCTATATTGTGTAGAAGACGTAGAAAGACAGTAGAACGATAAAATAAAAGGTTATTGGTGTTTCTAGGGTTATGCTCAAAATGTTGCACTATTAAACTAGCTGATGTGACTAATAATTATAGGGCCCCTCCACTTAGTAGCGGACGCTCTATAGTGATCAGTCTGTCCGTTCGTCGGAAACTAATCGTGTCCAAGCGATAACTTTTTTTTATCTTTGATGTAGGCTGTTGATATTTAGTACATGGGTAGACAAGAAAACTTTTGATGCAAAGCATCAGTTCGCCGCCGATTTATTCTGCATTCTGCACGCGTTTGTCAAAGTGATTTCTAAAAAGAAGGTATTTGAACTTATTCCCATAAGTTTCTGTGTAAAGCTAAGCCCCGTTGTGGCTAGTTTCAATTGCCAATTTCTAAATTTGTGCACATGTAATCTTTTTTTCATATATTAAATCATAAATATACTTGAATTAAACTTATATTCACGTGGTTCAATTAAATTATTGACATAACATTTATTTATTTATTGAATCTTACAAATGTCGTCATAATCCGGAATTGTCTACACAAAATAGCCTTTTATTCTGGTTTCCGATTTTTCAAAGCTACGCTCGTCGATAGAGCTATCAACGAAAGACTTAGTACCAGGATAAAAAATGGTCTCCCTCTATTATTAACTTCCGTAAATAGAATACAAACAAAAGTTATTATTACATGAAACTTTGATATCACCCAAGCATTTTTGCAGTCGAACCTCATACATCATCTTTATTTTTCACTCAAGTTAAATGATAAACATTCTTGTAGCAAAATTCTGTTCATTTATGGTAACTAAGTGTACTTCGAAATATTTTCTCCTTTATCCATCGTTAGCAACGAAAGTGAATACAAATATATCGCCGCCCGCCGCCCTCATGGGCGGCGATAATAATATCAAGGCGATGTGTCGTATTTCATGGTTGATGACCTTTGACCTTGAACTTTGACCCCAAGTTCAGCGGGCCCACAGAGATGGCTACAATCTTACTGATATCTTGTTAGTATAAGTGGTCAGCTTAGAGCAAAATATCCATTTAAAAGTGAGAAAATAGCGAGTACAGTTCTACAGAAATAATGACTTTGGCAAACATTTGTTGAAAACAATTGTGACATCGATAAAAGTCATAATAGTTCGGTTTAGAAACCGAGAAATAATTAATTTAACGTTACTTTCTGAAATGGTAAGCTTTTAAAAGACAGATACGTGTAATATATTTTAGCGTAAAGGCGAATCGCCCAACGATCTTATCAGTATTTAGTAACGAACTACTGTCTCTCGTTTAAATCACCTTTTTTAGCACAAATAGATTTGTGATACTTCTGTATACTGTCGTCACAAGGTTGTCTACTTACTATGACAAGACTTCTAGATATGTTTTGAACGACTATACCACGTGGAATATTTAGATTGCATTTATTTGTAATGTTATTTATATACGGAAACATTTAGCATCATTCACACTTTCAAAATGTTCTGCAAAAGCACAGGGGTTGAAATTTTTTACTTATAAGAAAAAGAAATAAAAACAAATATATTATTTTGATAGTTAAAGGAAATTATCACGTGGAAATTATATTCAGAGACTGCTGAGAAATTAACAAACAAGACGCATGCACTATTCCTATCATAATATTTTTGACTGTATTTAATTGAATTACTTGTATTTACTATGTCCCCACGTCATAACTATGATAAACATGTTTCAGTATCTTGCTGTCACATGGCAATGCTGTTCATATTTGATATCTCGAGCACAATAAGGTCGACTTCATTGTGTATTAGACATCCGTTGTCAGTCACTGCACTTTATTATCGATAAATTGCCACCCCCGCAAAACGAACTCTAAGCAAATTAACTACTATATTTTAAAAATTCGCAAGACCTTTCGACCTAAAGACCTGTTTTATTCACTTGATTTCATCAACTATGAAGAACTCTTGTGATCTAAATCTATATTCTTTAAAAATGACGTAAGAAACTTCTTTATTAATTATGGGGAAATATGACAGTTTGTCGCTTTATTTAATAAATATTACAAATAAAATCATATACATAAGCTTGATGTTTTTACATAGCTCAGAAAACTGTTTTTATAGGAATATAAGTACTACGCCAAAATATCTTGTATCGGGGAAAAAAACGTGAGAACTGGGGACATTATTTTATACACGTAAAATTTGATGCACTCAAAATATTAAGGACGTAGCATTTCCCTCTAAGGGACCGACCATTTAACTTGCAAGGGGGGGGGGGGGCTTGGTTTTTTCCTAAACAAATATTTTGAAAAGGATTTTTGATGAAAAAAATATTTTGGAAGCAGAGGGTAAGAAAAAAAATATTCTGAAGAAGGATTTCTGCTATATCAAATAATGCTATTAATGAAAAAAAATATTCTGTCGCGACGCCTTAAAGAAAAAATATTCTGACCAAAACAAAAAACCAAGCCCCCCCCCCTTCAAGTTAAATGGTCTGTCCCTAACAGTAAATGAAAAGGCCATACTAGGAGTGTTTCCAGTGATCAAGAGACATATCTGTCCAGCTCATCCTAGGACCATATTAGGAGGGTTTCCAGTAGCCACATAGCTGCGCGGCTCATCCTAGGACAATACTAGGAGTGTTAGCAGTAGCCACATAGCTGCCCAGCTCATTCTAGGACCATATTAGGAGTCTTACCAGTAGCTACATAGCGGCACAGCTCATCCTAGGACCATATTAGGAGGGTTTCCAGTAGCCACATAGCTGCGCGGCCCATCCTAGGACAATACTAGGAGTGTTACCAGTAGCCACATAGCTGCCCAGCTCATCCTAGGACCATATTAGGAGGGTTTCCAGTAGCCACATAGCTGCGCAGCTCTTCCTAGGACAATACTAGGAGTGTAACCAGTAGCCACGTAGCTGCCCAGCTCATCCTAGGACCATATTAGGAGGGTTTCCAGTAGCCACATAGCTGCGCAGCTCATCCTAGGACAATACTAGGAGTGTTACCAGTAGCCACATAGCTGCCTAGTTCATCCTAGGACAATACTAGGAGTGTAACCAGTAGCCACATAGCTGTCTAGTTCATCCTAGGACAATACTAGGAGTGTTACCAGTAGCCACATAGCTGCCCAGCTCATCCTAAGACCATATTAGGAGTCTTCCCAGTAGCCACATAGCTTCCCAGCTCATTCTAGGACCATATTAGAAGTCTTACCAGTAGCAACATAGCTGCCCAGCTCATCCTACTACCATATTAAGAGTGTTACTAGTAGCTACATAGTTGCCCTGCTCATCCTAGGACCATATTAGGAGGGTTTCCAGTAGCCACATAGCTGCACAGCTCATCCTAGGACAATACTAGGAGTGTAACCAGTAGCCACATAGCTGCCCAGCTCATCCTAGGACAATACTGGTAGTGTTATCAATAGCCACATAGCTGCCCAGCTCATCCTAGGACCATATTAGAAGTCTTACCAGTAGACACATAGCTTCCCAGCTCATTCTAGGACCATATTAGGAGTCTTACCAGTAGCCACATAGCTTCCCAGCTCATTCTAGGACCATATTAGGAGTCTTACCAGTAGCTACATAGCTGCCCAGCTCATCCTACTACCATATTAAGAGTCTTACCAGTAGCTACATAGCTGCCCAGTTCATCCTACTACCATATTAGGAATGTTACCAGTAGCTACATAGCTGCCCAGCTCATTCTAGGACAATACTAGGAGTGTTACCAGTGGTCACATAGCTGCCCAGTTCATCCTAGGACAATACTAGGAGTGTTACCAGTAGTCACATAGCTGCCCAGCTCATCCTAGGACCATATTAGGAGTCTTACCAGTAGCTAATAGCTGCCCAGTTCATCCTAGGACCATATTAGGAGTGTTACCAGTAGCTACATAGCTGCCCAGCTCATTCTACTACCATATTAGGAGTGTTACCAGTGGTCACATAGCTGCCCAGTTCATCCTAGGACAATACTAGGAGTGTTACCAGTAGTCACATAGCTGCCCAGCTCATCCTAGGACCATATTAGGAGTCTTACCAGTAGCTAATAGCTGCCCAGTTCATCCTAGGACCATATTAGGAGTGTTACCAGTAGCTACATAGCTGCCCAGCTCATTCTAGGACAATACTAGGAGTGTTACCAGTGGTCACATAGCTGCCCAGTTCATCCTAGGACAATACTAGGAGTGTTACCAGTAGTCACATAGCTGCCCAGCTCATCCTAGGACCATATTAGGAGTCTTACCAGTAGCTAATAGCTGCCCAGTTCATCCTAGGACCATATTAGGAGTGTTACCAGTAGCTACATAGCTGCCCAGCTCATTCTACTACCATATTAGGAGTGTTACCAGTAGCCACATTGCTGCCCAGCTCATCCTACTACCATATTAAGAGTGTTACCAGTAGTCACATAGCTGCCCAGCTCATTCTAGGACCATATTAGGAGTCTTACCAGTAGCTACATAGCTGCCCAGCTCATCCTAAGACTATACTAGGAGTCTTACCAGTAGCTACATAGCTGCCCAGCTCATTCTAGGACCATATTAGGAGTCTTACCAGTAGCCACATAGCTGCCCAGCTCATTCTAGGACCATATTAGGAGTCTTACCAGTAGCTACATAGCTGCCCAGCTCATCCTAGGACCATATTAGGAGTCTTACCAGTAGCCACATAGCTGCCCAGCTCATTCTAGGACCATATTAGGAGTGTTACCAGTAGCTACATAGCTGCCCAGCTCATCCTAAGACTATACTATGAGTCTTACCAGTAGCCACATAGCTGCCCAGCTCATCCTAAGACTATACTAGGAGTCTTACCAATAGCCACATAGCTACCCAGTGCATCCTAGGACCATATTAGGAGTCTTACAGGTAGCTACATAGCTGCCCAGCTCATCCTACTACCATATTAAGAGTCTTACCAGTAGCAACATAGCTGCCCAGTTCATCCTAGGACCATATTAGGAGTCTTACCAGTAGTCACATAGCTGCCCAGTTCATCCTACTACCATATTAGGAGTCTTACCAGTAGCTACATAGCTGCCCAGTTCATCCTAGGACCATATTAGGAGTCTTACCATTAGCCACATAGCTGCCCAGCTCATTCTAGGACCATATTAGGAGTCTTACCAGTAGCTACATAGCTGGCCAGCTCATTCTAGGACCATATTAGGAGTTTTACCAGTAGCTACATAGCTGTCCAGCTCATCCTAGGACCATATTCGGAGTCTTACCAGTAGCCACATAGCTGCCCAGCTCATTCTAGGACCATATTAGGAGTCGTACCAATAGCAACATAGCTGGCCAGCTCATCCTACTACCATATTAGGAGTCTTACCAGTAGCAACATAGCTTCCCAGCTCATCCTACTACCATATTAGGAGTTTTACCAGTAGCTACATAGCTGCCCAGTTCATCCTAGGACCATATTAGGAGTCTTACCAGTAGCCACATAGCTGGCCAGCTCATTCTAGGACCATATTAGGAGTTTTACCAGTAGCCACATCTGCCCAGCCCCTCCTAGGACCATATTAGGAGTCTTACCATTAGCCACATAGCTGCCCAGCCCCTCCTAGGACCATATTAAGAGTCTTACCAGTAGCCACATAGCTGCCCAGCCCCTCCTAGGACCATATTAGGAGTGTTAACATTAGCCACATCTGCCTAGTGGTGGCAGATAAGAAAGTTAGGAAATGTCAGGTTATTATACTTTTGAAAGTCCCTTGCACGGTAGACCCTTTTGTGGATTTAAAAAAAGAGTAGGGTAATTAAAGCCGCTGTAAAATTCCCAACTCTTCCCAGTGCTCCATACTTTTCCAGTAGAACTCCAATTGTTATTCGAGTTAGTTTATCCTTTTATCTGTTATTGTATGTAAACTTGTTCTTCTCCTGAATATAACGGACATATTGCCTGCTGGACGTTAGGCATACAGTCGATCAATCATTTGATAAATAAAATAGTACAGGAACTTGACCTTTACATATATTAAAGCATTCACAAATTAAACCTGAATGATCGAAAAAGTAACAACACAAAGGTGTTTAAAATGATATTTGTCGGGTTTTAGAAACTCCCAATATTAATATATTTTTACTATATTTTTGTCTCTCAGGTTTAAGATTCAAATGTGACCAGATTAGAATGAATTATACAATGGATAATGTCATATACAAGGTAGATGGTTATACAATGGATAATGTCATATACAAGGTAGATGGATATACAATGGATAATGTCATATACAAGGTAGATGGTTATACAATGGATAATGTCATATACAAGGTAGATGGTTATACAATGGATAATGTCATATACAAGGTAGATGGTTATACAATGGATAATGTCATATACAAGGTGGATGGTTATACAATGGATAATGTCATATACAAGGTTGATGGTTATACAATGGATAATGTCATATACAAGGTAGATGGTTATACAATGGATAAAGTCATATACAAGGTAGATGGTTATACAATGGATAATGTCATATACAAGGTAGATGGTTATACAATGGATAATGTCATATACAAGGTAGATGGTTTTACAATGGATAATGTCATATACAAGGTAGATGGTTATACAATGGATAATGTCATATACAAGGTAGATGGTTATACAATGGATAATGTCATATACAAGGTAGATGGTTATACAATGGATAATGTCACATACAAGGTAGATGGTTATACAATGGATAATGTCACATACAAGGTAGATGGTTATACAATGGATAATGTCATATACAAGGTAGATGGTTATACAATGGATAATGTCATATACAAGGTAGATGGTTATACAATGGATAATGTCACATACAAGGTAGATGGTTATACAATGGATAATGTCATATACAAGGTAGATGGATATACAATGGATAATGTCATATACAAGGTAGATGGTTATACAATGGATAATGTCATATACAAGGTAGATGGTTATACAATGGATAATGTCATATACAAGGTAGATGGCTATACAATGGATAATGTCATATACAAGGTAGATGGTTATACAAGGGATAATGTAATATACAAGGTAGATGGTTATACAATGGATAATGTCATATACAAGGTAGATGGTTATACAATGGATAATGTCATATACAAGGTAGATGGTTATGTAGATGGTTATACAATGGATAATGTCATATACAAGGTAGATGGTTATACAATGGTGATGTCATATACAAGGTAGATGGTTATACAATGGATAATGTCATATACAAGGTAGATGGATATACAATGGATAATGTCATATACAAGGTAGATGGTTATACAATGGATAATGTCATATACAAGGTAGATGGTTATACAATGGATAATGTCATATACAAGGTAGATGGTTATACAATGGATAATCTCATATACAAGGTAGATGGTTATACAATGGATAAGGTCATATACAAGGTAGATGGATATACAATGGATAATGTCATATACAAGGTAGATGGATATACAATGGATAATGTCATATACAAGGTAGATGGATATACAATGGATAATGTCATATACAAGGTAGATGGTTATACAATGGATAATGTCATATACAAGGTAGATAAGGACATTTTGAACTTTCAATCGTTGTAATAGTTATTGCATTAATATAATGACAAATGCGAAAGAATTTCATTCGCATTTAATTTAATTTTTTTAAATATGGCCATGGTTGTTTTTAAGATGCTCTTAAGATAAGATAAGAAAGCTTTATTTTCATTCGGCACAATATATAACAATATAACACAAGCTCTATAGAGCTTTTTACCGAATAAAAATCTCTTATAAATGCTATGGTCATTTTCATGTAAATGTTATTATTAACAAATAATTTATAGAAAAGGGTTGTTCTAAGTACACTCTCGGAACACGCAAATGAAAAACTATATTCATGTAATAGTTTTAAATATCTTTTTTATAATTTTAGTAAAAAAAATATCTTTAATGATGCAGGCCCTTTACACAAACAAGGAAGAATAGACATGTTCTATTCAATTTATTACAAGGTATCTGACAAGGCACCTTAGAAATGTTCGGACAGTGAAGAACAATGGCTAATACAATATGTGCTCTGTTTAATCTATCTGGACAAATAACAGGCCTGCAACCGGATTAATGATGGACTATTAGTGATGACAACAGTTAAGTTTTAGTGACAAGGAAGTGTAAAAATGTACAGAGGTTAATAAGATAGATGTCTTACGTCTAAAATTCTGTATAATGCTTCACTTGCCTACAATAGACAAACTCGAGGGAACAGACACCTAAACTTGTAGACAAACTCGAGGGAACAGACACCTAAACTTGCCCGTTTGTTGACTACATCTTTGTCCGTTCCATTCTCCCTAGCTGCTGAAATTTTATTGCATATTGTACTCTCGCGAATTTCTTACAACTTAATCATTTAATGTCCGTCTATATTATCGAACTTGTGATACATTTGAGCAACTACTTGACGTTCTGTTCGCAAAGCATCGATGTTAATGTGTCTGTACTCTACACGGCAAAAATATCATTTATACATTTTTATCACATGAATTTAGTTTATTTATTTTATTTGCCTCAGGAAATGAAGTGTATCCAATTATACAAAGTAAACTTCTCAGAACAAGACATGTGGAGCTAAAATGTTTAAGAAAAAGTATGAAAAATTATGAAAAGTAACGAACCCGTTCATATATTATTTTGTCCTTGGTAAATTAAACCATGGTCTAAAATATGAAGAACAAAATTCAAGGAATTCATCATAATAAGTCGTCAGGTGCCAAGGTTATTAAATGAAAGGAAACAGTCAGTGCAACTGCTGGTCCAGTTTCTTTTTGCCAACAAAGGCGCCTGTCTATGTCTTAGGTACAGTTATAATCCTGTTTACAATGAAATCCACAAGCATATCAAATGCAAAATATATGGTACTTCATTATAGTATGATGCCAAATGACATCAACTTAAACAGTACTGAAAAATTCAGTACATAAACAGTTCAGTAACTATTTCCCAAGTACGCCTTTGGTGGAGCTTGTAATTGTGTTTACAACTTTTTTATATCCAAACACGATTTGTTTATATTTTTAATCAAGTGTAAATGGATTAAACTCTAAGCACGTTATTATACTGTAAGACTTTTATTTGTATCTGTTTGCATGTAGAAATTTTGTTTTAAACGAACTATTATTGCACTTAAAAGCTTAGTATATGTTAAAACATAATAAAAGTACTTAGTACCAGAGAAAACAAATGAGTGCTACAAAAACATTAAGTGTCTAAACATAGGAATTTACACTTGTATACCGGGTATGCCAGTAAGTAAAGAATTTTACATATGTTAATGATATTTTAGTTCACCCCATGATTCAACTTATGGATGCAGAACAACTTTTTTGATCGTTTATTAATTTCTTTGTAAATGGTATGGTTCGGGAAATGATGACATTGATTCGTCAACCATGCATTAAACTCGAACATTGTCATGGGGAGTTAAATTCCACTCGTTGGTCGTAACTTAAGGGCATCTTATTATGTAGTGATCTTAATGCAACTAGCAAGTCAATTAAGTACCCTCTAAAAACCACAGGATCAACACGCTTTAGAAAAGATGAAAGGATTTTGCTTAACGACCTAAATTATATATACATACATTTAGTTTTTGGTCCTTTGAATAATTTGGAAATGAAGAGCTTACATTTTTTCACTTAAATTTTTCAATTATTCAATGACGTTTCGTGTTGATCGCCCTATTTATACAAGTAAAATTGAATAGCTATAACGAGTTACTTATTTATCTGATTTACATCTATTAATGGAACTAATCTCCTATAAACTCGAATCCAGTATCTTTTTCATAAAATATAAGAAGAAGAGTCTCTGTACTACTTAATCGCCATTATATTTTGTTAGGTACCGGAAAGAACATCGCGTTTGTTTCGTATTCTAGTCATATTTTGTCAAAATAAAACGGATTAGGATTCCTTAATATGAACTTATATCAACATGGAGGTATTTATCTGGGTTATTTATCAAATATCAGTAAACATAACAGTTTAATTGTACGAGGGCCTAACCTAACTCGAATCTAATTTTAAAGATGTCATATTTTTGAAAGCATATATTTTCATTAGTTGTCACCTACAGAGACGATCCAAATGTACTATATTTAACGGTTGGTTTATTTTAGAGTATTTTCTGGCAATGTTCTTTTTAAATATTGAATAGATTTATTAAACGTGTGAAAAAAACAAGAGATTTAGCAAACATATTCCCCCATTACACAGCATATTTGATAAATATTTGGTAAACCACATACATAAAAATACAGCATTAGATTAGTTCATATTGTTGATGTATAATATACACATTATTGTGATTAATTTATTATAACGAGAACCCTTATTTACAATATTCAAAATTAAAGATGATATTTTAATGTTTGTCACGCGTATAGGCAAGAAGTAAAGAAAACATATTTTAAATGCACCAGTTCACTTTGAAATATGCTGTATAATAATGTTTACTTATTTAATGTTATGTAAATAGGATGGAATAATAAAAAATGACATGTAAGTAATTTAAACCACGCAGAATTAACTCAGAGTAGAGGAGAAGTGTTTACATAAGGATTTTTTCTGAAATACAAGATAAAAAATTAAAATGTCTGGTGATTTACTCTATCAAAGGGGTTAGAGACCAATCTGCATATTAAGTCGACTTGTTTTCAAAGATAATTCAAGGGTATTAATTTTCCAACAAAAATATTATTTAATAGGAAATTGCGTAACAATGATCCATCTTCAATCATATTAACCACGGGTTATATTAAACGATGATTGAACATAAGAGCTATATCATATAATTTGTCTGGAGATTTCTGAACTTCCTACCAAGTTTAACGGTAAAAGGGAGACAACTTATTTTTCTTTCATTAATTTATTTCATGATGATCCTCTTTTTGGAAGATATAACCTAACACCATTCATATCCACGTGTTCATATCACATTCTGGTGACTTTAGTTTATACAAACACAGTGTTATTCGAATGAATGCTATGACATATTTACAAATTTTTGGAACATGTCGTAGGGAAAGTTTTCTTTCTATTTAAAAATTGCTGTTCAATACTCATCTGAAGTATCGACGTAAGTCACCATATTCATATAAACATGGTCGAGAATGAATAAAGGTAATAAAAAAATACTAAACACAAAGGGAATTCAGTGTAATTATATACTTATCTCAGGTTACGAGAATATGACCTAAATGGAACCAGATAGATTGTCAGCAGCGAAAATAGGTGGGAGCGAGTGAACGATTTCATTTTGTATAGATTGGCATAGGACATGGTATATTGATTGATGGAATATATGCTTACCGTCAAAAAGGAATTGTTCAGGACGAAAATAAGTTAATAAACAATAAATTTGCAGAGGGGTGTTGTGGACTGTCGTGTGTTGGTGCTTGTGCTGCCGCTGACTCGATTCGACGAAAGGGAAAGTCGAGTGCGTAAATCTTTCCTTGTCAGTACATACCCTCTACACTACCTAGACTCCTGCTGTGCCTCGTCGTGGCAACACACAGTAACTGAAGTCTAGCAGCTTCAGGCTAAACGTGTCGGGGAGCTCGGAGTAGCAAGGTCCCTAGAGGTGTAGAGTGCAGACCTACCGGTGTGTGGACACGCCCGGGCTCTCAACAACCTTGCCTCTGCTATATGTTAATTAGTTCCACTGCCTTGTGGATGACTTTGGTTAGTCAAAGGCTATGGAAGTAAATCCAGATTGAAAATCAGTGAAGATGATCATCACGTTAGCTAGGTATAGCAAACATTTAAGGGGAGGACAATCCCTACAGAAAACCACAGATTTCAGGGGGTTATTAGCAGGGTTAGCAACCCAGGCGTATACTATAGTATACAATTCATGGCTACAGAAACCGAAACCGAGGAAATTAGGCAATGGGGAGAAACTGAAACTACTCAGGACTCTGAACCTATGATGGATAGTAGTCAAACTCGTAAGGGAGCTACCAGACAGAAGGTGGATGTTCTCAACCCAAAAGAAGTTTGCAGAATTGTATGCTGGAACGTCCGCACTTTATATCAGACGGGGCAAATTGGCACAAGTCATAAAGGAAATGGACAAGTACAATATATTATATGCTAGGGGCCAATGAAATAAGATGGACTAGCGGAAGCTAGCCTCAGCACATCAGATTATTTATTCAGGGATTATTACGAAATACTGAGCGTAAATTAAAATGTACTTAAGCAGAGGTAGGTAAATGTTTACTGGGATGGAAACTATATAGTAACAGAATTTGGTCTGCAAGGTTTCATTCAAAATTTGCAAAGCTGACAGTGCTACTTTGTTATGTAACAACGAAGAACAAAGAGGGAGGATGAGGAGAAAGAAGCTTTCTGTGACCAATTACAGAAAGCAGTTGAGGCAACACCTGTACATGATGTTTTCCTGGTACTGGGATATCTCACAGGTTGGATCCATCAATGAAGGAAAGGAAAGTGTAATAGGAATGAACGGATGTGATGTAGTGAACAACAATGGCAACAGGCTAATTGATTTTTGTTACGATACTAGTTAGTTATAGGTAGTATCACATTTCAAAATAAGGACATCCATAAACTAACTAGGACGTCACCAGATGGCCAGACCAAAACCAAATTGACTTTGTTATGATCAACAAAAAATAGAGAGGAAATCTGCAGGACGTAAGAGCTATGCAGGATGCAAATAAAGGTAGGGAGCAAATGCTACTGTTGGTTAAATTCAAATTAAAACTAAAAAAGGCAAGGAAAAGCGAGCAGACAAAAACCTCATGTTGATGTTAAAACATTAGACGAACAAGCTTTTAGAAAATCATTTCAGGGTGAAGTAAAGAACCAAGTGCTAAGTGATGAACAAGAGCTAACTATTGACAACTGTAATACTACCCTTGTAGAAGCGAGTATAAAAATTTTAGGAAAGAAAAGAAGAAAGAAAGAAGATGGATTTCATCTGGAACTTAATAATCAGTTAAAAAGAGACGCAATACCAAACAAAAAATATTAACAACAAAGTCAGCAAGAATAGTACATCAACTAAAGGAAAGATACTCAAGAGAAGATAAAGAAGTTTTAAAAATGCGCGAAAGGATAAAAGAGACTTAGACAAATTACCACAAGAAGCAGAAGAGGCAGCCTCCAAACAAGACATGGGTACATTGAACAGAATATCAAAAACACTCGGTAAAGGGTTTACCGGCACTGAAACACCAGCGCGAACGCTGAAATCTTGCATCTAGCATTAAGAAAGAACTTGAATGCTGGGAAAATCAGTTTGAGAAAGTTTTGAACCAGGAACTGCCTCACTCAGAGGCAATAATAAATGAGAGGGAAGAAAAGATAAATATAAACAGTGGGGTATCCAACCAGATATGAGGAAGACAACATAGAAGAACGCAAATGCAAAAACGTTTTTAAAATCTCCAGGAATAGACCAAGTAAATGCAGAGCTGTTAAAAGCTGAAGAAATAGAAACACCCTAAGAAGTATGGGGAAACAGAAACAGTACCATTTGATTGGAATTTTGGTCTAATAGTAAAACTTCCAAAGAAAAGGAGATCTCTCGGATGCCAACAACTGGAGAGGTATTATGCTTCTTTCGATCACAAGTAAAATGCTGTGTAAAATTATCCTTAATAGAGTATCAGCAGTAGTGTATCTATACATCAGAAATGAGCAAGAAGGATTCATCTACGGAAGGTCATGCATAGAGCAGATATTCAACTTAAGACAAATTTTCGAGCAGTGCAATTAATGCAACGCAACCCTCTATTCAACTTTCATTGATTTCTCAAAAGCATTCGATAGCATTCACAGTCCTGCACTTTGGAGAATCCTCTCACACTATGGTATCCCTGACAAGATCATTTCATTCATTAAGATGTTGTATAAAGATTTCAAAACGAAAGTAATCTGTGCAAATTAACTTACAGAAAGCGTCTTCATCAAAAGATGGGTGTGTCAAGGATGCCAACATCTTTACTTTTGGTGTGGACTGGCTCGTAAGAAGTACCACCCATGGAATAAACAGAGATATAGCATGGACATTTGACACCTCATAAGAAGATCTTGATTTTGAAGATGACATCGCCCTTCTGGCACAGCGTCACAGGGATATTCAAAGCAAAACCAACGATCTTGTGAATTTTGAAAAGCTTGGAGTAAACTAAAAAGACAAAAATTATGAAAGTTAACTGGAAATGAAGTGAAAATCGACAACAGCAAAATTAAGGGAGTAGATAGTTTTGTGTACCTTAGTAGAAGATAACTGCCAACAGAGATTTATATAGTGATGTTATCAAAAGCCAAATTCGCCTTTACGAGCCTTGGAAATATCTGAAAATCAAATGATATTAAGACGAAAACAAAAATTAGAATTTTAAACAAACGTTATTGCGGTTCTTTCATACGAATCAGAGTCATGACAAGTCACCAAAAGCATTGTTCAAAAACTTGACACCTTCCAAACAAAATGTCTACGTAGAATCCGGAAAATAATTTGGCCTCACAAAATAACTAACTGTATGAAAGAATGATGACAGTTCAAATACCATTACTAATTAACGATAAGAGATGGAAATGGATTGGCCATGTGTTCAGAATGGAGATTTCTGAAATACCAAAAAGTCGCAATGAGATAGACACCACCTGGCAATCGAAGCAGAGGAAGACCTAAGGAGACATGGCGTAGGTCCATTAAAAAAGAGATGAAGGATGATGGGTGAACTTTGTCACGGTACAAAAAATGGCAGCTAACAGGCAAAGTTGGGAGGTCCTAGGTCAAGGCCAAAGTGCTACAAAAGGACTAAGTAGTAAGTAGTTGTGGACTGCCACGACAAAAATATGACAAGTTAGGAAGCAAGGGCGGTACAGATAAGTTTGATGCTTGTAGCAGTTATCATTCATGCCCCTTCTTATTTTCTTAATCTTCCACAAATTTTTTTATCGTGCATGGAGCGTGGTGCTCTCTAAATACCTCACCCCTACGGTCCACGGCAATGCTTTCCGTGTTATTAATTGACAATCCGCAGAATGAGAAGCCCCCCCCCCCCCCCCCTGGTGACGCACTATGTTGAGCAAGGCATGGGAACCCTCCAAGTATGTTTTTTTATTCATGAATATTTAAGGGCGTATACGAAGTAATAAACTACTGACTTGGAACAGTCACATGAAACATAGATTGGGAGGATGTTATAAAATATAACCCTTGTATTAGACAGATGAGAAAGCTGGATAAAACCTTGAACACACCAAAACTATTAAAAACGTTACTATTAACAAAAAATTGGAACATAACTATTCGTGATTTTGTTGTCTTATACAGGTGTTTTTCAATATTGGGAGGAAGAACAATAGAACTTTAGTTGAATTTCAAAAGTGAGCAACCGTGTGACACTTAATGATGTGATTTTCCTTGGGGTTTCTACCTCTGATTACTTACATTTTAAATTTACGGTCAGTATCAAACAAAAACGCTTTACTAAAACCTACAGTTAACATATCTGTCTAGCACACAGTTTATTAACGGTCCTTAAATTTTTTTTCAATTAGAAACAAAAATTGGCTATAGCTATCATCTTGTCAATAAATAATCACTAAAAACATGAACATTATTTCCAAGTTTCATTAAATTCTGTCAAGAGTTCTAAAAGCAATTCGGAGTTTACGCACGTCACGTGATATCTCACATAGCATTGGTATTAAAACAATAAAAGATTCTTAAATTTTCTACGGTGTATGAATATAACTTTAAAAAATAATACTAGTGTTTATTGGATGACGATTAACGATTAAATTAATTTACACTTTTAATTGCGCTTAACGCCTTACGGAGACGATGCCCCCAAAGAAATCAAAACCAGCATGCTGGTCTACAAATGAATCGGCAAGTTTTTCCAATGTAATAATTTGGCAACTTGTCACCATGTTTTTATACATGCGTCAGATCAAAGATAAACATTACTACATGTCGCTAGGAAAATAAAATCCTGTCTTAAAGAAATCCTACTTAAAGCCTTCGCTTCCACATATTTGACTACATATATGCTGTGTTAGGTTACAACAATACGCTTTTTTCAACTAAATAACTAATAGACATATTTATACTACAGCGAGGAACAGTATGCTAGATTTTATGATTGTGACTATTGGAAGATGTGCTTTTCACCTATAAATCGGAATTTCAAGGGGAACACTGTGCCCCACTCATTGCCGATTTGTTCCTGTATTCTATGAAAACTGAATTTCTTTAATGTCTTATTCAAGACAAGATATTAGAAACTTGGTCCTTAGAATCTCGCATATCTTGATGATGTTCTTTCAAATAACAAACCTCAATTAGCCGAGTAGCTTCCGTTTATATGTCCTTCAGAGCTGGAAGGCAAGAAACTACAGAAACAGCCTCATGTACATTTTTATATTTACATCTCGCATATGGCACCAACGGTCATCTCAGCACCAGACAAACAGTTGACGATTTTAATTTCAAAATTATACATTCCAGCTTCTCCTGCATACGGTCTTATTTCGCAGTTGTTCCTGGTTTACCAGGTATGCACGAGCTTGCAGTGAGTATACCGATTTTTGCAAACGTCCCCAATATCTTCGGGATAAACTTATAAACTAAGGTTACAAGAAAAAAACGACTCGTCCATGCTTTTAGCAAGTTTTACTATAGACATTTCCTTTTTTGAAAAATGTTTTTCTCATTTGGAAAAGTTTAACCCTGGACAGAAAATTACTACCGTTATAATCCGAATTCAATTTTGTGATGTCGGACCTCGCCAAAAAAAAAACAAAAACAAAAAATTTAAATAAAAAGCGAGGGTACGATAATTCGTTCTACTCCGCCCCCCCCCCACCCAGGCTTTGAATTCAGTACAGTAATTGTGCTGCGATGATTATTAGATACACCCATTACTGACTAGTGGTATACTATTCTATACCCAAAAAAGAAGCGGGAGGATTGGCATGCCATTAAACCTGGTTTGACCCTGCATTTCTTTTGAATTGTATGTATGTAGTCAGAACCATTGGACGGTTTCCCTCGTGTTCGGTATTTTGTTGCAACCTTCATTTGACAATATCATTGATCATAAACGAAAAACACGCTTCACCAGCAGATAAATCATACACTGGGTCGGGACATGGCGCTATTTTAGTCAATAGATATTAAAACGATTAGAATCTTCTGAAAATGTTTTGTTTTAACGTCATTTGCAGCATTAATGAGTGCAGGTTTTATTTGGGGAGGAAGCTGGTGTACCCGGTGAAAACGACAAACTATAAAAACTGGCAATCCTGAAGTTAACACACACTGACATAACGCGACACAAACCCTTTACACTTTAATATGTAGTCAACATGAGCTATTATTTAATTATCACTTGGTTCACATATCATTTTACTGCTCATCTTGATTCCTAACTGGCATAAAACTTTGTATATTATAACCAAACAATTTCCCCATCTTTTTTACCATATTGTTTTTACATTGTCTCTATTCCTTTAGGCCATTTGTTTTAGTGTGTATTAAATGAGGGTATTACAATGAAGGGGGAGTTTTGGGATGCCTTTAACTAGTTCAGCCTGCCTAATAATAGTGTGCCTATCCCATGCAAGGATATTAATACCCTTGTATTGTCTTAATCATTAATGCTTGTTGGTATCGATGCTGCTTCTTCCCTGTATCTTTGAGGCAAGCATATAGGATGTTTAGGGAACGCAATAATTAACTTGGGAACACAATTATTAATTCAACTGCTCCAAGCTAGAAGGCTTTGTCCCTTGTAAATATTAGTTAAAGAGAAAGTAAATACAAGAGCGTTTGTAAGTAACTGCATCTGTAACGAATATATCCTACCGACTGTGCTAAAACACTAGAATTCAAGCATTTTTATTCTGTGCATATAAATGTAACTCTTTACCTACTAACCCCTTATAAAAAAATTTGGTGTCACAGCTTTAAAACCATTGGCCAATCCAGAATGCAGATTCCTAAAGGAGGTAGGATATTATCAACTACTAACACAGACCTTGTACTAGGGGAGCTAAACATATTGCAAAGTTTGCTTCCATAAGACGTCTATACTAACACAGCCCTTGTTCAGAGAAGCCAAACATCAATGCACTTCTGAACAGGAGCATCTTGGTAGCAGTAAATGTTTTTATTTCACAATTTTGGGTACTTATTTAATTTCTTTTTTCACACAGGAAAGGTGAAACATCTGGTTTCGAAAATGAAAACATAAAATTATATCACAAAAAAGGCTTGCTATTATATCAAGGAAGTTTTGAATTTTTTTAAATCAAACAAACATTTTATTTACAAGAACATTTTATTTTGTGGCTACAGTTGATGGTGCAGCAGCTGTCCTACGTCTTGGCTTGGCTGTGGTTCCTTCACGGAAACCATTTCTGCAAGGAAAAAAGTTTTACATTGTACATGATACATTTCAGGAGATTACACTCTAGAATATTCTTTAAAACTACAGAGAGCTGCATCATCTCATACAAATGTTTTAAAAATAAATTCACTCTTCAGAGAAAAAAGAACATTAAACAACTAAACTACCATTATTGTGATTTGTCACTTTACATCAATAAATGAGAAAAAAAACCCCCCAAAAATGTGCAGAATTCAGGGTTCAACATGTGTTTTCACTAGGACTAGTCCAAAATAAATTCTATAGTCTTTTGTGATTTACAGAAGTCCCAGGTAGGCGGGATTCCAAGTTTGTCCCCCACCTTACTTGTAAGGTGTGTTGTAGGGCGGGTGCTGGCCCTGGGTATGGGGTAATTAGTGCAAAATCCTGCATTCAGAGTTTTTCCTGGCAACAATTAACAGATAACCTTCCAGGAGTGTTGAGTTTTATTATAACATTTCTATCTTTTCAACAACGATCAGTGAAATTCTGACTTTTATTACTCAAGTAATAATGAGAAAGGATAAAGAAAAAAAACCATCTAACAATTCATAGCTTTCTAGTTTTTGTTCATTTATTTGATAAAGCTGCAACAATTTGACGAAAATCACTCCTAGAACATTGTGCCAAACAGGTTAATTACCGAAAAATGAAACGCGGGCTATTGATTGATGGCAACTTCTTTGGCCGATTTATCCAATGACATCCCATTTAAAATGAAAATTAAAAAGTAGGAATTAAAAAAAAAGCATATGCACAATAGTTTTATTAACATTAAAAAAAAAACCCAAAGCATTTGAAATTTTGGTAGTCTGCTAGAAAATTAAGTTCTTGTTGCTTGGGTGATCGGACCAGTGAAAATGTTGAAACCTGGAATTTGTGTGTTTTCCTCGACTAACATAATAAAAATTCAATTTGTTATTGAAATACTTTTGTAAAACTTATATTGCCCAGCATGTCATAAAAATAACTGAGTCATATATTTTTGTTTTCTTGCAACTTACTATATTTTCTTTTTTGATCTCTTTGTAAGTTACATTGTTCATGGCCAAGTGTGTGTCTATCGATTCTTATTCACATTTACAATTCAGACCTGTCATTACACATATATACTGATGACAAACAAATCCATCATGTATTTGTCTGGTGCCACTTTTTAACAAAAGGTACCAGCATGTCATGACTGGTTTAATGATATTAAGATATTAACTTATGTTACCAGTGTATTGAAAGGAACAGTTCAATGTAATTCCTATGTGCAGTATAAGCAGTGCTGACCAATTTATATCTATTTCAAATAAACATGAAGGATTTAAGCCCATTAAAATTAGTGACAACTTGCATATATAGGACAATAAAAATGGGGATTTTAAAGAGTTTATTCCCAACTCAATACAAAATCATGTCATTTACTAGGATTCACACAAGAACTATTCTTCACAAGTAGGCATGCAGGGAGCAGTATGTAATCAGGTACTTATTAGGCCTAAATTTAAAAGTTGTTTGTTTCCCCATTCCCCGACCGACTCAGTAATTGCCGCCGACTCAAAAAAATTTTTTTGGTCCAAGTTCGGAAAGCTAAACTGTTAGTGTAGATCGTGTCAATTCCAAAACTGATTACACAATTTTAAACTCAAAATGGCCGAAAGAATTGGCCTGTCAGCCTCTGTCAAGTTAAAATGTCCCAATGGGAAATCAAAGAACATTGTTTCAAATAGACTTTATAGCAGACTTTTTCCAGTGTTAGCACTTTATGGAAAGAAATACTAGAAGACGTAACGGACTTGCAACTGAATAGGACAGATGATGTCGGCATCCAAGTTTCTTGGACGAACATCTTCGAACCCGACTTTTATGAACCAATAAGCATTGTGCATAAGTTAAAGTACGTTATTCGAAATTACAAGGAATACAGAAGAAGGTGACCAAAACAACAATTCACAAGAACAAATTCAACCACCAATGGCAACACCCAACGCCTTTCAAATCTTAATGAACCCAGCGTTGCAGGCAAACAAGTCAGCTAAAAAATGGATGACATGTTACCAAAATTTAATGGTTAGATCTGTAGTTATTTAAGATTTTACTTAGACATGTATTGTAAGAAATTCTGGCATCTTTTATCTGCAAAGAATATGTTTCATTAGGATAAGGGGAACTGGCCGAGTTCTTTGCAGTTTTCACAGCTCTCTTTAAATAAGAAATAAATATACATTCCCTGGCCAGAGACCCCCTTATTATAGATATGAAAGCTAAGGTGTATAAATGGGACAATCAAATGTCACAAAAAAATCACTGAGTGTACATAGACAAGGCCTGGTCCCTCTAATTATTCAACAGCCCCCCCCCCCTTTTCAAAGCACAATTTCTTGATCCATTAACTTAGAATATTAAAATGCCAGGCCACCATTCTAAGTACATTTGTCCCCATCCACAATAACATTATGAAAATCAAGAGGGATAAAATGCATCTGACATACATTGTGTATGTAGTTGTAAATCATGTTTTCAATGAAAATGGATTTTTATCTCTGACAGAAGTTTAATATACTAAATATTTAAAATCACTCTAACACCTACTAGGACATGTATGAAAACTAGCTTTGTTGAAAATTTGTTTTCAAGACTTTTGTTAAACATTTCATGAGGGTATATATGGAGTCTATTGAATGGTGGTTACAAATATTATGTATGCATTAGAAAATTACCAAAAAAAAACCCCACCTATCTACCTACCCCAGAGGTGTTTACCCCTTTGCTGTACTCCCAGTAATCCAAAATTATTTTTTTCAGTAATTTGGCACATTTATCTGTAATCTGAAACTGTGCAATAAATAGTCCGAACTTATAACAATACTAAAAGAGTTTCTGGCCAATCTTTTACTATAACATCTTTCTGATGCACATTTTATTGATCAAACATAAATAAAAAACATGTTTATTCAATATTGTAATACCTGTACAATGTCACAAAATCACAACCAAAAGCATTTGAAAGTAAATTGTAATACCGGTGGAAATGCGTAATTCCCGGGTGCATTTCTGTGATGCGTATTTTTAGACCCAAATTCGGAATAATTCAGGAAAATCCGTAATGGTAAACACCTCTGCTACCCATCTTGAAAAATGTGGGTAGGGGAGTGGGGAAACAAACATTTTTTTAATTGTGGCCTTACTCTACTTTTTTTTATGATTACACACTAACAAAGAGAAAGGTGACTACTGCAATCCTCCAAACTAGAGGCTCCCAGGAGCCTGTATCGCTCACCTGAACCTGAAACCAAACAACCCTTTTTTATCCAGCTTTTCTTTGCTATAAGGAAATGCCCAACACTTCTGCAAAAGTCATTAATGTTGACCTTTTAAGGGAAATAACTCCTATAAGGAGAAGCTTTTGATGCTTAGAGGGAGAAGGGAGGTTCACTTCAAATTTGCTGTACCTGTTATACTTTTTTAACTATTAGTCGAAAACTCTCTTGACTCCACCCCCCCCCCCCCCATTTTCTATTTTAAGCCAACATAGCTATGTAGGTAGTCAGGTGTCATGATTTGCACAATTTTGGTAGAGGATGTCATAAAGATGATGTGTGCAATGTTTCAAAGCAGTCCTTTTATGGTTTAAAGAGGAGAAGATTTTTTTAAATCAAGTAAAATTGATTAAAAAAATGTTCAAGGAGAATAAAACGGTTCATCAGACAATCTTGACCTTAAGTCATTTTTGTAGCCCTCATAGAGCAGAACAATTAAGAAAAGCTAACTTTTTCTCTAGTTCTAATAATTGTCAAGATTTTGAGGCAAAAATGGCAAAAATCATCAATTTCGACAATTAAAGGGCAATAACTCCTACAAGGAGTCGTCATACGACTTTGACCCAATGGAGTGTTTTGTAGAGCTTCGATGCTGAAGAAGGAAAGTCTCTTCGGTTTTCCTGTATCTGTAATACTTTTTTAACTATAAGCCAAAAACTGTATTTTAACCCCCCCCCCTCCACCGTTCTATTTTTAGCCATGTCAGCCATGTTGGTTAATCTGCGGCCATGGTTTGTGCAAACTTGGTTGAAGACATTTGATGGATAATGTGTACAAAGTTTCAAAGCAGTACTTTCAGTGGAGAAGATTTTTATAAATCAATTACAACCGATTAAAAAAAACAGTTCAAGTGGAATAACTCTTAAACGGTTTATCACACAATCTTGACCCTAAAGACATTTTTGTAGCTCTCTTAGAGCAGAACAATTAAACAATGCTAACTTTTTTTCTAGCTTTAATAATTTTCAAGATTTTGAGGCAAAAATGGCAGAAATCATCAATTTCGACAATGTTTTGTAGAGCTTTTGATGCTGAAGAAGGAAGGGCTCATCGGTTTTCCTGTATCTGTAATACTTTTTGAACTATAAGCCAAAAACTGTATTTTGAACCCCCTGTTCTATTTTTAGCCATGGCGACCATGTTTTTTAACGAATCAAAAATCCAAACGATAATTTGGTAAAGGACATGCTAAGCAACAACCAAACCAAGTTTGGTTGCATTCTGTCAAGTGGTTTCAGAGAAGAAGATTTTTGAAAAGTTGAACGGACAGACGACGGACGCCAAGTGACGGCAATAGCTCACATGACCCTTCGGGTCAGGTGAGCTAAAAATCAATTAAAACCGATTAAAATAAACAGTTCAAGGTGAATAACTCTTAAACGGTTAATCAGACAATCTTGACTCTAAAGCCAATTTTGTAGCCCTCACAGAGCAGAACAATTAAGCAATGCTTACTTTTTCTCTAGTTCTAATATGTTTCAGATTTTGAGGCAAAAATCATCAATTTCGACAATTAAAGGGCAATAACTCCTACAAGGAGTCGTCATACAACTTTACCAATGGAGTTTTTTGTAAAGCTTTTGATTCTGAATAAGGAAGGTCTCTTTGGTTTTCCTGTATCTGTTATACTTATTGAACTATAAGCCAAAAACTGTATTTTGACCCCCTTGTTCTATTTTTAGCCATGGTGGCCATGTTGGTTGGTCTGAGGCCATGATTTGTGCAAATTTGGCAGAGGACATTTTACTGATGATGTGTGCAAAGTTTCAAAGCAATCCCTTCAGTGGTTTTGGAGGAGATTTTTTAAGGAAAGTAAACGAAGACGACGGACGACGACGACAACGGACGCCAAGTGATGGCAATAGCTCACATGACCCTTCTGATCAGGTGAGCTAAAAAGTCCGTGTTGACTCCAGAACAAAACAAATTGTCACAAAACAATAAATGTCACTGCACCTTAACAAATAAGATTATGGTTAGACTCTAAGTTTTGTTTAATTAACAAAATACCTGAATCTTCTGAAGACTTTTTTCATATGTCTCATGCGACCTGTTCCTGTTGTGTGTCTCCTTTTCGCTTTCACACTCCAATTATCTGAAAAACAAAACAGGCGACATTAAAAAAAGTTAATTTTTTAAACATTTAAAGACATCACTTTTTCAAATTTCAACTTGTTTATTTCTAGATTATTTAATATTTAAAACCATGTGCATATAAAGCTATTGATTTTTGTCCAATGTACAATGAAATAATAAAAATCGAGCACTAGATTTGCACTTGTGAGTCTCTATTAACTTCGCCAATGATACAGGTGTACATGAACATCTTATGCCTGCTGACTAACACGAGGAATACACTTCAAGTATCAACAAAACTTTGGCAGGGGCCGCGCTGGGCTTCGCCAATGTCGCCAATTGCGATTTTTTTTTTCATTTGGCGCCAAGAATATTGCGTCTGGCGTTTTTTTTTGGCGCCAAGGTTTTATAGTGTTAAATGATGCATGCATGTTTTAAATTTATCGGTGATCTGCGATTGCATCATTAAAGATCCTTTGTCGGCTTCTATGGTCGTAAATACATGTGTGTTGTGTAGTATCCAGTGACATGTGTGTTATTTAGAGTTATTAAATGGAAATCGGCAATAAATGAATCAACAAAGTTGTCTGATGAAAAGCAGCGTTACCTGCATCACAATTTGAGTAGACGTGTAATAAAACAATTGATGCTGTTAATTAATTTATAAAAATAACAAAACAAACATATTTTTGTAGTAGTATTTATTTTATAATGTAATTTATAAAATACAGGTATGAAAACCGACGTCGTTGTTGAGTGATTTCCGGACCGGATGTCCATCTTAATTTCGTAATTAGAAAACTCTTACACATGCGTAGTTCTATTTTCAGTATTTCCGGTTTTATGTTCATTCACGGGAATAGATGTTTCTAATAAATTGCTGTAAAATTTTGGTTTTCTGCCAACAAGAAATCACTCACACATCTTTTCATGATTAAAATACAATTAGTGTACGGGCTGCTCGAGACCAAACTTTTATTTCGTCCGACGTTACAGAATATGTCACACATAATGTTAAACAATTTCGACATGTCATATAGTGATCTAGCGATTTCTAATACGGTGACACTTTTACAAAACTGGCGATGGAAAATTGCAGTTAGCAATTTTTTTGGCACCAGCTTTTTAGAAGCCAGAGTAGCCCCTGTTTGGGCAAGGTGTGTTTGATATTGGCTTTGAATCTTTGCAACCCACGATCAGCTATTTTTTTGGTACACATGGGTTTCAAAAATCCCATGAAAATCAGCATATTTCATGAGCAAATTTTAAAGTGCATGTGCTGGAATTGTTTACCAACACAGTTATAGGAACAGAACAAAAGTGGACAAAATGAATAAGTTGTTAATGTCAACACAGAACAATAATTACATTGAATTTTAAGCTATAACAGATAAATGGATGTTAAAAGAAAACAGACCACTAATTGCAACAAATAAATAAACAAAAACAATACACATACAACATGTGTTTGAAACAATATTTAATTAATATCTTTTTTATTCCATCAACTTTAAAACATTTTAGCATGGTTATTGATAACTCTATAGTACTGTTACAAAATCAGAAAAAAAAACATTTATTAGATTATTTTAAATCTTGTTTGCATATGAATTCATATTACTAGTGAAACAAAACATTAACAAGCTTCATATTTAGTAAAGAACTACATGGCACATAAGAATTGGGTGGTTCTATATTATTTCAACTTTTCCTGTGCCCTTGCCTTGGGCCACACTTAAAAATATTTCAGTTTGGACTTACCCTACCCATTGTTTTCAGGTTGGGTAGGTAGGTAGGTAAACTTTTTTTTTTTTTTTTTGCATCATACCAGGTTGCCTCGACGGGAAAACTGTACAGCCGATTTTGAATCAATGGTTTCGTTTTGTTCGATTCGCTGTATTTCAACCTGACAGACGAAGACAGAGTGAATCTGTCCATGATTTTGCAGAATTTACAAACCGGAAATATGTCGATAATTGTAAAGATGGAACAATGACGGAAACGACAACGGGAAAATTCCGGAAAAAAACTTTCGTTTTTTGGGCTAATAAAAAACTTCCGGGTCGGCGGGTTTTTTCCCGGTCGCTCGCGTTAGTGCAAACAAACATATTTTTAATTATGGCCTTGTGGAACAAATTCCCATGACCTTTTGAGCTTGTGGGAAATCCTATGTGGCTTGGGGAGGTCATTTCCACATAAAGAAAACATTTACAAAAAACCTATGAAAAATGGTGTTTACTGGTTCACACCTGTATTGAAACAAAAACAGACATTTACTACAATTGTTCATGAATTTCTCAAATTTATTGAAATAAAATGTAATTATTAGAATTGAATGCATTCTTTCTAATTCCACTGACCTATGAAAGCCTTGAGAGCATGCACATTTTATTTGAGAAGCACTGTGTTGTGTCAACACTTTTATGCGTCAATGAATTTCAAAATAATGCATTCAATTTCCAAGCAAGACCTACAATGATCACTATCAGGGCTCACGCTGGGTCAAAATTATAGGGAGAAGTCACTTCTCTTTTGGGTGGTTGACAGGGAGAAGTGAGGATAGAACAGGGAGAAGTTGCATTACCGGTATATTTCGCGAAAGCGTCCTGTTTTCTTTGATTTTTTTTAAAATAAGTGTTGGCATTTGCATTCTTATTGTTATATGTTTTTTTTAGCAGTTTAATTTATTGAGGATAAAGTATCAAAGATTTGATTCACTATTCAGTATACTTATTTCACACATTTTCATAAATACATGTATTAAACATAACAATAAAAAAAGAATAAACTGTAACAAAACTGTTCATTAAAATAAATGTTTCTTTGTCATTGGTACACAAATTGATTGAATTATAATGAAGTACTAAGAACTAGAGTAGAAGTAGAAAATTACATCATTGTGACACATATTATATTATGTAAAATGGTAAAATTCACTATTAAAATTATTTTAAAATATTTCACTTAAATTTGTTTAAAGTAACTGCTGAAATACTTTTTTACTACGTTTCTGTCATTGCAATACACATTTCATACCTATCAGCGTAGTACATTTGCAATCTCCGGTACCAAATTCATATCCTCTCCGGAAAATTTAATGTTTTTTGCACTGAACTGGTTATCGGTCGTATTTTAAACCTACGCTCTATATACTTAATGCAATTAAACGGGTACCAGTTGACTTTGTGGCGCGTAAACAAAATCAACATGACACGGTATCAAAAATACGACGATTCTTACCAAAATGGGAATAAAATTTTAAAGGCGACATTAGGCGATTCTACAAAATGATAGGGCGACTTCACTTCGCTTTGGAAGATGATCGAGGGCGAAGTGGGACCACGATAAAGCGACTTCTTCGCCCGAGTCGCCCTCCAACGCGAGCCCTGCACTATGGCAAAGTTATGCAGCAGTAAGAGTTTATGTCATACACTTTGAAATTTTCACCTCATTTTCTGATGGAAGTTCCTGCAGTCAAGCAATGTTTTTCTTTAACATCTCAAAGTCAAATAATTACACCTAACAAAAGACCATTCAGTTTTTATAGTTTCGTTTTCTTTTTAATAAGTGTAAAACCATTTCATTTTTTTTCCAAATTTCAAGAAACACCATGATAAATTTTCCCAAATTGAAAACGAGTGGCTGTTTTTAAAATGGCAAGATAATTACTGATTGAACCTGTGGAAACTGACATGTCTGTTCTGACCAAAAATATTAATATCAAGTTTTACTGTACACTGCACTTTACAACGCATTTTTTAAAAATAAAGGTACCTCTTTTATAAACTTACAATGTCCAGGAGTTGTTTTCTTCTGTATGTGATAATTTCTCCGGCCTGTTCTACGATCAAAGGTGTGGGTCTTATTGATCCGCTTACCAAAACTTGACGTTCCCTTAGTCTACAACATAATACATATAAAGAAATAATAACTAGGACATGTACATTTCGTTTGTTACTAAACACTGAGCGAATATGAAATCTCTCTGAAATTGTGCCAAATTAAGTAGCGTTCTCATGGTGCAAAATAACATTCTCTGATGATTAACTGGCCAACTTAATTACTGTATTTTGTTTGATAATTCTGTTTCAGTCTCAATTTTTTTTTTCATGTTCATTAATATCAAGTCCTTGTGTTAACTAAAATTATTCTAAAGACCTCTTATATTCTGAATGCTGCAATTGTCTTTTCTTGCAATTATATATGGACACATACAATTATATAGCATTTATAAAATCTTGTGCATAGTTTATGTGCTTTTGTTTTTATAATTGTGCTGCTTGTAATAACCATACTTTGTGTGCTTTTTACAATTGTATGCTTTCTATGCCTATACGCTTTTAAGCTTGTATGCTTTTTCTCTCTCTTTAGACTTAGCTAACAGTGTATTTTCTTAGTAAGTTTAAACTCTTAGCCGTCGTAAATGCGAAGAACAGTATTTGTTTTTATTATTTTAGTTTACATTTTACGTTTTTCAAACACTGGGGCCGATATTACCCATATAGTATAAGATGATTTTTATTTATGAATACAAATAGTAATTTAAGAAATTTAGGTATTATACAAAGTTAAATGTTGCAGAATGATATTTAAATGCTTCGAGCAACACTATTTGATAGATTTTTCTTAGGATGAATGCGATTGTAAATATAAAGTTTATTTTCACCATGTTTGTGCCAGTAACCGGAAGTCCAAAAAGACTTCGAAGAAGTTGACCCCCAAACTTAACCCGGACGCAGTTCGAATTTCCGCTACGTCACCATGTTAGATGTAAACAAATAGCTGTCACTGGCCACGTTGGAACTTGTGACAGGTGCCCGTTGTTATAATAAAAAGACAAAAATCATGTGTAATGTTATACTTTTAATAAATTTAAGAACTGCATTACTCAGCTTCAAAATTACTATAGAAAAACCGACAAAATGATGGAAATTATTCCATGTGATATATCTTCAACAATTTACCTAGGACATCAATCTTGTTATAGTTCAGAAAGTAATATTCCTAACGAAATCGGCATTGTCTTTGAGCAAGATCAGACTATAATAGAAAAACCAGCAACTATTGATGAACAAGTTGTTTTTGCTTTTAAAACACTATTGAAAAAGTACAAAAGACAAATGGGCGATACAAAGGATTTGTCTATAGTTACCGGTGGACTCCAACAATACTTGAACAAAAAGGCTTTGAAGAAAACGGAACAGACTGACTACTCAATCCAGTCGGAATCAATTTTCCATACATTACCAGTAAGTCAGTTTAAAATTAATATTATATCTATATAGGTCTTGAGTTATGTTTCATCATGGAAAGCATATACAAGTTTCTGCACAACGAAAGCCTGGGGTGACAACACTTATAATATTGTTACTAAAAACAATAAAACTGCAGTGTATTTATTTTGCTGGCACCAAAGAAGGTCATGGTCCGACACAATTAGTTTTTAAAAAGTGGTACGATTTATGTCAATTTGTTTGTTAGCAGAAAACATTATTAAAAATTTACAAAAACATTTCTAAAAAGATAAATTTCAAACCTTTTTCTTTTTTCAGATTGAGTGTAAACTTCATATATTCTCCTTCTTGGGTCCTCAAGATCTTTGTAGAATTAGTGCTGTTTGCAGAGATTGGTACTTTGTAAGTGAAGACAATATTCTTTGGAAAGAACTAATTGAAAGAGATGTCAAAGTTTGGAATGTAATTGGTCACAGCACAAATCCAGCTTTATATCAAGAAGTTCAGTCAGACTGGACTAATAAAGAAATGTAAGTGATTAACTTTGTTTCATTCAAGTGAAATATATTGAGTGTAGACATTTTTTGATTTTTTGACAATACATCAGGAACCTATATACTAGGCCCAGAATACATGTAGTGTTGTATAAAGTAGGAGTTGTCTTTTTTTCGGTGTTAACTTCTACTACAACTGAATGCCATGATATAGCTGAAAACTGCCAGAAAGTGTTTAATATAATAAGTGTTAATAGACAATGAAATATAAAGGATATGCATAATCCACTATTTTATTTATTATATGTATTTAATATTTTTGTAAAGAAGGTTGTGTTCTATATATTTTAATAGGTATTTTAAAAGTAATTTGCTTAGTTTACCCATACATGTATGAATGCCAATAAGTGTCCTTGCATTTAAGACTTTTTTGTAAATGATTGACTGAAATCATATTCTAATCTCATTTCAGATACCTCAGATGTTCTCCAGATATTAACAAGATGATGCACAAAAATGATGCAGTCTTTAGTTTCACTGACTTTCTAAAATCATTTCTTCCTAAGAAGTCTTGGACACCTAAAATAGCAATGTTCGGACCAGGTCTAGAGTCTGATTTGACAAGTGGAATTGTGAGAAAAATTTTGTATGAAAATAATCAATATATGGAACGAACAGGACTTGTATCTGGACAGTTTGAAGGTAAATTATAAGCACCTTATAGATTTTTTTACTTTTGAAATACATAAAATATGATGTGAATTAGTACTATTGATTAAAATGCTTCTAATAATTACTTTTTAAAACAATCTTAAACAAATTTCAAAATGTTTGAAAGTAAGGGATGTTTGGTCATTCATCAAAATTAGCTTTTCATTTCATTTTATACTTCCTTATTAAGAAAGTCTGAACTTTATAAAACATATCTCAAAATTTTCTCACATGACTAGAGCCTTGTATTACTACTAAACCAGAACATATCTGAATTGTAAAATGTTCACAAGTTATTGTTTATGATGTATTTCAGGTGTTGGATCAGGATGGTGTTACAGGCTTCCAAATGGACAGACATTTCAGTTATCTGTGTTATACTCAGCATCTAAAGAGCAGCGTACAAAAAAGTCATGGAACAGAGTGACTGGAAATAATTTAATTAAAGTTCAACAAGGTGAAGAAGGGGAAGAAACAGTGGAATTAAAACCTGCTGTTAGAGATTTTTGCCGTACTGTGGATGCTTTTATTTATGTTGTTGATTCTACCTCAAAAGATAATCTTAGTAAGTATTTGGATATTTTCAAATGTATTTTTTCTAAACTAGAATAGATGGAGTCTAGAATTTGTTTCTCTAAAGGTGGACATTATCAAAGACAATTATGGATCACCTACAGTACTACCAGCCTATTTTTTTCGTGACCAACAGACAAGCTTAAAATGTTTACAATTATTTTTTTAGTTTGTTTGAATGATGTTTAATGCCACATTTATTGGGGATAATCTGGAATAACAGGACAAAAGTCAGGACCTTCATTTTTAAAAATGCAAATCTTTGTCAATTAATACTACCTTAACCACTCAGCCAACAAGGCCCCTTGCAATATAGGATTTTTAATTAGCAATATTTGTTAAATGAAGTGTTATGATTTTTCAGGAGCTAATGAGAATTATGAACTGTCAGCCATGATACGAGAGAGATGGTCAGAAACACACATCCCTGTGCTCGTTATGTCCTGTATTCCAGACAAACTCAGTACTCGAATTCCTTGTGTAGATGTTGTAGAAGCACTTCATCTAGGAAAACTGAACAGACCTTGGCAGGTAAAAATTAACATCAGAAATGAATTTGACAGTTTAACATAGCTGATTGACATCAAATTATAACTATTACCTTGTAATGCAGAAATTTTGTTTTGTCATCAAACCCAAATATGTTTCAACTACTAAACAATACATGATGCTTTTTATCAGTATACATGATATTTCGTTGGCAGGAAAGTAAATAAAAAGTAAAATATGTCAGAAATTTTGTTGATGTGTTAAATTCCATTATTTTCCAAATTAGATGAACTGTGAAATTTTCCATAAATTTGTTTCATATTCAGGAATATATTTTGTGTGGGTTGATCTCCACCTTATAGTTTGTGCAGTAAATTTTGCCATTTGTATTTCAGGTTAGAGATTGCTGGATAGAAAATCTTGATGGTGTTGTAGACGGGCTGTCATGGTTAATAGAACAGGCCCATAGACGATAGTACAATAAATAATGAAAAGTTGCATTCAGTAGTTGCTGAACATGTGTGCCTAAAAAATGTGATATATGGCCCAAACGTGTCTCCAAGTCAAGACACAAAGTGAAACCCAAAGAATGTGTGCATGCACAGGATGATCATAGAAGATTATAAGCATGCTTCTATTAACAGTGTTTTGAAAATGAAGTTCATTGCAGAAGTTTCCTATTGATTATGATGCTTATTAAATGTTTACACACAACTTTTATACTTGTAATATACAACTGTTGATAATTTGTTTATATTTGTTGATTTATTTTAAAATAAAAGATGTTTGAACATTTGATTGGTTTTCACTGCGGCATGTATATATTTGTATCTGTATACAATTGATAGAGGCCTGTTTGTATAAGGTTTGTTTGTTTGTTTGATGGTGTTTAACACCACTTTCAGCAATTTTTCAGCTATATCATGGCATCCAGTTTTTATTGGGGGAGGGAGCCGGAGTACCAGGAGAAAAACCCCCTACTTGCGGTAGGAAAACTGGCAATCCTTGTCAATTAAGATTGTCGTCGAGTACACCTTGCAGTGAGATTGATAAGGTAGCTAGTTATCTACTATCACTGATGTGTCAACACTGAGGCTGTGAGTTTGATCAGGGTATCCAACATTGATTGACAAGGATTTCTAGATTTTCTGCCCAGGGTGAGAATGTTTATTCTAGGTACTTAGGCCTACTTCCTCAATAAAAGCTGGAACAGTGACAGCTTAAAACTCAGACATTAAAAAACTATTAAAACAAACAATTTGTGTAACTTACATTTTCTTGCCTTTTCTACTCTTTATCCAACATTAACAACAAATAAAAATTTTTCCTTCCAATAAGATATGGATTTTGTAAACATAACCATTTGCTAATAACAAAACTATGTTGTTTAATCAAATTATTATTAGACAGGGTCATTTAAAACTAGAAAAAATGTAAACATGGGTATGTGCAGTACTTATATATAACATAGTAATAAATATTTCACAATTTAAGTCAATAGGGTGCAATAAATTTCTGCATTTTCACACAGGGTGTCATTTGAATCCGTAAAAGTGCAGGGTCATCCTGAAATTACTTGGAACTTAATGCATTGTTGTCATCTGCTGAAAAATGTCTGAATAGACATTGCTAGGTCGACATTTTGGTGCAGAATTTCTTAAAAAATTCTGTAACAGGTATCAAGTAATGAGACCAGAAATGTTAACTGGCAAGGCAATAAATAAAATGACATATATTCAAACACATAAAACCGTGCAAGTCCATAAAAGGTGTCTAAAGGTAATTACCCCAATCATCTATCATGCATTCTAGAATATGAAATGCATATTTGATTGAGTAATTTAAAATAGGGTACCCAATTATTTAATTCACTGGTACTTATTTAATCTTCTTACCAACTCATCAATAAACTCCACTAGTTCATATATTGATTTCTAATCAATATCAGAACTAGTTCAATGAAACAATATAAAACATACCACAATACAATTTTGTGCAATAACTGAAATCTTTCTTGAAATATTTATTGCTATATAAAAAAGGGTTACAGCATGAATATTGATGAATTTTGTCCCTTGAGGAATATTTATATTGCAAGCTAGTGCACTATTATTTTCTACTGGGGGCAATATTAACAAATGTTCATGTAATATGTTCATGTGGATCCAGGTTAACATTTGAACAATTCAAGGTTATTTCTTTAACATAAGTTATCGTGAGGTTAATATTAAATCCATTATTTTTTTTTGGAAAAGCAAACATTTTACTTTGTAAATGGTGTATTTATGTGCTGTGTAGATGTAATAGGGGTCTTTTCTGTTGGTCTAACAGGACTCTGCTTTCCAAGAATGTTGGGAGCTGCATTTGTCTTTCAACTCCGGAATGGGATAAAGAAAAAGAATACTAATACAGATTTTAAAAAAACACAACATTCATTTCTGTGAGCAATATTTTTTAATCCTGTATTATTTTCATTAAACAAAATTGACAGAGACATACATGTATGACGTATAAAAAATACCACGATTTCAATTTAATGGTGGGTTCAAAAGAACAACTTGTTAGTGTAAAATTTAAATCTTTTGTGTACACAGCACCTTTGCAAGAAACAAGAAAAATCCATAAAAGTTTAAATAGATCCAGTACTGTGCACCCTTATAAGATTGCAACCATTTATACCCAGCTCTATAACAGGGTGGCAATGTGTCATGTGAGCACTGAGCATTGACTTCCACAACTAATAACAACAAATGTTTTGGCAGAATAAATAGGAATGGTATAAGGGGACACAAAAAGTGGATATAAATTTCAACAAAAATAAATAATTATCCATTTATTTTGCTACTATCAAAATTAACAGTTCCATGATTATCCATCCTCCTTAGTCCATGCATCCTCATTAACCATAATACCTCCTACCTCCAGGTAATGTGAACAACCAGTCCAACCTTTCTTAATGACCTAAGAATTGACCAATCAAAATTGATTGTAGACCTACCGGTACAATTATATTTATGTGGTAAAGGAGCCAACATGGACCCCTGACTTGGCAGGAGGCTGAGTTATAAATGGTGGTAACAAAACAATAAAAATAACTTGTGTGAAATGACACACATGATTGCTTCTTGACAGAGCATTTTACATACGAGGTCAGTAAATAGGTCACACCATGTCCTGATAAATTTTACTGGTCCTATTTTGTCATAGTAAAATCATGTTTAGACAACATTTTCATGGCAAATTAATGCACCAGAATTTTTTCACAAATAGGTTCCACAAGTAAGTGTTACACTAATGCTCAATCTGCTTTAAGTGACAGATACAATTTGTTGTTGATAAACTTTTTGTCTGGGTTGATTTTTTTCACTAACTGAGCTATTGTTGATGTCATTTGTTCTTTTGTTAAATTCAGTTTCTTTGCGTTGAATTTTTGGACAAGTTCTTTTGTTGTCATTGGTTTCCTGGTCAGGTATCGTCGTATTGCACTTTCTGTAATTCCATCCCTGAAAATAAGATAAGATTCTTAAATGTATAACAAGAACTCTTTATTTTCCAACTGTATAGCAAGCCCAACATTTTGAAAATTAACAGTAGTTAGCTTATAATATACACTCATAATGCATAACAAGAAATATTACCGTAGCAGACATGTTATGGTTTATTTCTTAACAACCATGTAAAAAAAATTTAAGATGCTCCCAGAATCCTGTAACTGAGACCAGAATAATGCAAATTACAATTTTTTTGCCACAAATAAATGTCCAATCTCTAACCCTGCTCTGTTTAGATTCATTCTTTTGATTTTTAATTTCATTGTCTGATTTAAGAACTTAAACTTGGACCAGTTGTTTCAAGTGAGAAAATTAAAATATTAAAACTTATTATATAGATAGAGATGAAATATAGAATTTTCCGAGTGACAGAAGTCACGGTAAATCACATGTGAAAATTATCGTTTATTTTCACTCTCGGGTTTTTTGCCGCCAAAATGACACAATAGTTTTGTACTATACAGATATTTATCCGCCGTTCGTAAAATTTAGGATTAAGCATTCAAATTTTACGAAAACATTTTTGATCTTTATAATAAATAGGATAATCAATTGGGCATTGTGAATATCCAAAATATGATCACTCGTGCCGCATAAAGCATCAGATTAAACTTGTGTGCAGAACAAGTTCCGCGCACTCGTTTAATCAGATGCGTTATGTGGCACTCGTGATCATATTTTGGATATTCACTCCGCCCAATTAATTATCCTATAAATAAACTAATATGGTATATGGTATATGATTGGTAATATATGGAAATACAGAAAGTTTGGGAGAGCTAAAATCTTTCTTTTATTTATTGTATAGAACATTTGTTATTTTCTTGCTTTTGACACATGACATGGTATGGGGATGAATTTTGCCCAATACTAGAGAAGCCATCTTTACTAGGTAGCAATCTTAATCATAAAATGTGTACATATTGGACATATTTAATTAGTTTATAGTTCAAACAGCAAAAGTTTTCTGATACAAATTTATAGGTAATTTAAAAACAAAATAATGTGTTTATATTTTTATACTTTACTACAGAAATCAGTTTTAGAATAAATTAGATGTTAGGAGCAATAAAAAAAATTCTGTCTCAAAACTGCACGTGGGTAAAAAATTGTCTGGGAATAGGCACATAGACACAATAAATAATTATTTGTTTGCAAAAGCGTGCCAAATACATGTATACAAGGGTTACTCAGTTATCACTACACAGTCCCCATGAAAGTATTTGCCTGTTCTGGTTTGTGTTGAGTTCAGTATAATAATGCAGTTATGGCCTTTAATCAACTTAAGGTAATAGCCAAATTATTACATTTCTAAAGAGTTATTTTTCTCGGTCCTGCGGACCTCAGCAAAATAACCCTTCCTTGTTTTAATTAATATGATTATTGTACTTTACTATGGTAATCAGTACTTAAAAAAACTAGATGTTACGAGCGTGTTGGGAAAAATGCCACGTTCCCCGCACGTTAAAGAACGCTGCTGTAGTATTCGCTATGAGTAGGGATTTCGATCCCGCTACAGGAGGCTAAATTGCCCGACCCTATCCATCCTCCCATTTGCCAGTGGCAATCTAAAATCCGTTACCCCTATTTTTCCTTGTGTCCCATCCCATTTTTATTCATCATCATTTCATGTTCATTTTATCCTCCATTTCATGTTCATCGCCTGAAAATAGCTGAAATATTGCTGCTCGGGCGTTAAACACCACTAATCAATCAATCAATCTTTTTCTCGTTCAAAACTGCATGTGGGTAAAATAACTGTCTCGGAATTTGCACATATACAAAATAACTAGTTATTTGTTCGACGTACCAAAGAGCGCCAAATTTGAAAAAGGGAAATGACTAGTTATTTATCCGAGGTGCAAAAGCGTGCCAAATTAATAAGTGTTACTCAGTTACGACTACACAGCCCCCTTGTTCTTGTTTGTGTTAAGTTCAGTATAATAATACATAAATGGCCTTTAATTGACTTCTGGTAATATCCAAATTATTAAATCTCGAAAAAGTTATTTTTCCTCGCTCCTGTGGACCCTGGCATTACACCCTCCACTACAAGCAGTATGTGTATAATACAGTCGAACTTCTTGGAGAAATCTGAAGCGTGAGAAACCAGGGCTTGTGATGTCCGAAAATGGTTCATGAGGGAACCAGAAGTGATCTCGGTTTATAAATTTCAATTAGATCTCGGTTTATAAATTTCAATTAATGTCAGGTCATATTGGATTGATAAAAATTGTGTTTCTTCATTGCATTTCATATATAAATCTTGCTTTTATGAACATATTTTATGTTTTTGTTCAAATCAAAATGTTTACTGATATTTTTCTTGTTTAATATTGATAAGTATTCTTGCATTATGACCTCGATTTGGATTTGACAGCAATATATTAGTGCATATATTAGTTAATTAAAACTTACTTTAAAAAATTTGCCAGCAATTTATTGGTGCATATTTTAGTTAATTAAAACCTATTTTAAAAAATTTGCTGACAGTTGGATTAATTAGTAGGGATTGTTAAACTCACTTAAAAAAACACTTACTGATTGGCTCAAAACAATGTCACGTGACTTTTATAAATTAGATATCTTTCTAGACAATGCCAAAAAGTCACCTCGAAACTGAACCAGAAACGGGGAGACAATACTATTGTCACCCTCTAAATCACGTGATCGGCAACCAGAAACAGGGTGACAATACCATTCCTCGACCTTGACAATCCTCATTCATTAAACTCACGTAATTGATAATTGGAAACAGATTGTATTAGTTAAATTTGCAATAATGGTTGTCAATGAAGTTTTGAAAATACATAATTATGAGAAATAACACCTTGTTTGGTCTATAAAGTTGGTCTCTCCTGATTTGTTCGGTTTAATAAAACAATTGTGGCCTTCTTAATGGGTGGACATCCAGAATTGTCAACTTGCCTGGGTTGTCAAGTTGACAATTCTGGATGTCCACCTCTTAAGAAAGCCATAATTGTATATTATATCATTAAAGATCAAGCTTGGCATTTCACAGGTAAGGCTGCTATCTTTACACCTTTTATGACCAATTATTTATCCAAGCTGTCAAAAAGTTTGGTTCAAGTTAGTCATGGTTTTTTCAATGAATTTTTACTATTGGGACTGCTAATTTAGTTGGAGTTTCTGAGAAATAGGGGAAAAGTTCTGTACTTTTATAGGTGTTCGAGAAATCCTAGTTGTTTGAGCAATCTGAGTTTGAGCTACTGAAGTTTGACTTTAACATTCTAGTAATTTTTTACAAGTATGACATATTTTATGAAAAAAAATTGCCAAAACCCTTACAACTTGTCACAGATATTCATAACTGGAACAAACTCGGACACATTATATACATACTTAGCACTGCCCACACTTGGACACATTACATACATACTTAGCACTGCCCACACTTGGACACATTATATACATACTTAGCACTGCCTACACTTGGACACATTACATACATACTTAGCACTGCCCATACTTGGACACATTATATACATACTTAGCACTGCCTACACTTGGACACATTATATACATACTTAGCACTGCCTACACTTGGACACATTATATACATACTTAGCACTGCCTACACGTGGACACATTACATACATACTTAGCACTGCCCACACTTGGACACATTACATACATACTTAGCACTGCCTACACTTGGACACATTATATACATACTTAGCACTGCCTACACTTGGACACATTATATACATACTTAGCACTGCCCACACTTGGACACATTACATACATACTTAGCACTGCCTACACTTGGACACATTATATACACACTTAGCACTGCCTACACGTGGACACATTACATACATACTTAGCACTGCCTACACTTGGACACATTATATACATACTTAGCACTGCCTACACTTGGACACATTATATACATACTTAGCACTGCCTACACTTGGACACATTTTATACATACTTAGCACTGCCTACACTTGGACACATTATATATACACTTAGCACTGCCTACACTTGGACACATTTTATACATACTTAGCACTGCCTACACTTGGACACATTATATACATACTTAGCACTGCCTACACATGGACACATTACATACATACTTAGCACTGCCCACACTTGGACACATTTTATACATACTTAGCACTGCCCACACTTGGACACATTATATACATACTTAGCACTGCCTACACTTGGACACATTTTATACATACTTAGCACTGCCTACACTTGGACACATTTAATACATACTTAGCACTGCCTACACTTGGACACATTATATACATACTTAGCACTGCCCACACTTGGACACATTATATACACACTTAGCACTGCCTACACGTGGACACATTATATACATACTTAGCACTGCCTACACTTGGACACATTTTATACATACTTAGCACTGCCCACACTTGGACACATTATATACATACTTAGCACTGCCCACACTTGGACACATTATATACACACATAGCACTGCCTACACGTGGACACATTACATACATACTTAGCACTGCCTACATTTGGACACATTATATACATACTTAGCACTGCCCACACTTGGACACATTACATACATACTTAGCACTGCCTACACTTGGACACATTATATACATACTTAGCACTGCCTACACTTGGACACATTATATACATACTTAGCACTGCCTACACTTGGACACATTATATACATACTTAGCACTGCCTACACTTGGACACATTACATACATACTTAGCACTGCCTACACTTGGACACATTACATACATACTTAGCACTGCCCACACATGGACACATTATATACATACTTAGCACTGCCCACACATGGACACATTATATACATACTTAGCACTGCCCACACATGGACACATTATATACATACTTAGCACTGCCTACACGTGGACACATTACATACATACTTAGCACTGCCTACACGTGGACACATTACATACATACTTAGCACTGCCTACACTTGGACACATTTTATACATACTTAGCACTGCCTACACTTGGACACATTACATACATACTTAGCACTGCCTACACGTGGACACATTACATACATACTTAGCACTGCCTACACTTGGACACATTATATACATACTTAGCACTGCCTACACTTGGACACATTATATACATACTTAGCACTGCCCACACTTGGACACATTTTATACATACTTAGCACTGCCTACACTTGGACACATTATATACATACTTAGCACTGCCTACACTTGGACACATTATATATACACTTAGCACTGCCTACACTTGGACACATTTTATACATACTTAGCACTGCCCATACTTGGACACATTACATACATACTTAGCACTGCCCACACTTGGACACATTATATACATACTTAGCACTGCCTACACTTGGACACATTATATACATACTTAGCACTGCCCACACTTGGACACATTTTATACATACTTAGCACTGCCTACACTTGGACACATTATATACATACTTAGCACTGCCTACACTTGGACACATTATATATACACTTAGCACTGCCTACACTTGGACACATTTTATACATACTTAGCACTGCCTACACTTGGACACATTGTATACATACTTAGCACTGCCTACACTTGGACACATTGTATACATACTTAGCACTGCCTACACTTGGACACATTATATACATACTTAGCACTGCCCACACTTGGACACATTTTATACATACTTAGCACTGCCTACACTTGGACACATTATATACATACTTAGCACTGCCCACACTTGGACACATTTTATACATACTTAGCACTGCCTACACTTGGACACATTATATACATACTTAGCACTGCCTACACTTGGACACATTACATACATACTTAGCACTGCCTACACTTGGACACATTATATACATACTTAGCACTGCCTACACTTGGACACATTATATACATACTTAGCACTGCCTACACTTGGATACATTATATACATACTTAGCACTGCCTACACTTGGACACATTATATACATACTTAGCACTGCCCACACTTGGACACATTATATACACACTTAGCACTGCCTACACGTGGACACATTATATACATACTTAGCACTGCCTACACTTGGACACATTTTATACATACTTAGCACTGCCCACACTTGGAAACATTATATACATACTTAGCACTGCCCACACTTGGACACATTATATACACACATAGCACTGCCTACACGTGGACACATTACATACATACTTAGCACTGCCTACATTTGGACACATTATATACATACTTAGCACTGCCCACACTTGGACACATTACATACATACTTAGCACTGCCTACACTTGGACACATTATATACATACTTAGCACTGCCTACACTTGGACACATTATATACATACTTAGCACTGCCTACACTTGGACACATTATATACATACTTAGCACTGCCTACACGTGGACACATTACATACATACTTAGCACTGCCTACACTTGGACACATTACATACATACTTAGCACTGCCCACACATGGACACATTATATACATACTTAGCACTGCCCACACATGGACACATTATATACATACTTAGCACTGCCCACACATGGACACATTATATACATACTTAGCACTGCCTACACGTGGACACATTTCATACATACTTAGCACTGCCTACACGTGGACACATTACATACATACTTAGCACTGCCTACACTTGGACACATTTTATACATACTTAGCACTGCCTACACTTGGACACATTACATACATACTTAGCACTGCCTACACGTGGACACATTACATACATACTTAGCACTGCCTACACTTGGACACATTATATACATACTTAGCACTGCCTACACTTGGACACATTATATACATACTTAGCACTGCCCACACTTGGACACATTTTATACATACTTAGCACTGCCTACACTTGGACACATTATATACATACTTAGCACTGCCCACACTTGGACACATTTTATACATACTTAGCACTGCCTACACTTGGACACATTATATACATACTTAGCACTGCCTACACTTGGACACATTATATACATACTTAGCACTGCCTACACTTGGACACATTACATACATACTTAGCACTGCCTACACTTGGACACATTATATACATACTTAGCACTGCCTACACGTGGACACATTACATACATACTTAGCACTGCCCACACTTGGACACATTTTATACATACTTAGCACTGCCTACACTTGGACACATTATATACATACTTAGCACTGCCCACACTTGGACACATTTTATACATACTTAGCACTGCCTACACTTGGACACATTATATACATACTTAGCACTGCCTACACTTGGACACATTACATACATACTTAGCACTGCCTACACTTGGACACATTTTATACATACTTAGCACTGCCTACACTTGGACACATTACATACATACTTAGCACTGCCTACACGTGGACACATTACATACATACTTAGCACTGCCTACACTTGGACACATTATATACATACTTAGCACTGCCTACACTTGGACACATTATATACATACTTAGCACTGCCCACACTTGGACACATTATATACATACTTAGCACTGCCTACACTTGGACACATTATATACATACTTAGCACTGCCTACACTTGGACACATTATATATACACTTAGCACTGCCTACACTTGGACACATTATATACATACTTAGCACTGCCCACACTTGGACACATTATATACATACTTAGCACTGCCTACACTTGGACACATTATATACATACTTAGCACTGCCTACACTTGGACACATTATATACATACTTAGCACTGCCTACACTTGGACACATTATATACATACTTAGCACTGCCTACACTTGGACACATTATATACATACTTAGCACTGCCCACACTTGGACACATTACATACATACTTAGCACTGCCTACACTTGGATACATTATATACATACTTAGCACTGCCCACACTTGGACACATTGTATACATACTTAGCACTGCCCACACTTGGACACATTGTATACATACTTAGCACTGCCTACACTTGGACACATTATATACATACTTAGCACTGCCCACACTTGGACACATTGTATACATACTTAGCACTGCCCACACTTGGACACATTGTATACATACTTAGCACTGCCCACACTTGGACACATTGTATACATACTTAGCACTGCCCACACTTGGACACATTTTATACATACTTAGCACTGCCCACACATGGACACATTACATACATACTTAGCACTGCCTACACTTGGACACATTATATACATACTTAGCACTGCCTACACTTGGACACATTATATACATACTTAGCACTGCCTACACGTGGACACATTATATACATACTTAGCACTGCCCACACTTGGACACATTATATACATACTTAGTACTGCCCACACTTGGACACATTATATAATACTTAGCACTGCCCACACTTGGACACATTATATACTTACTTAGCACTGCCCACACTTGGACACATTATATACATACTTAGCACTGCCACACTTGGACACATTGTATACATACTTAGCACTGCCTACACGTGGACACATTACATACATACTTAGCACTGCCCACACTTGGACACATTATATACATACTTAGCACTGCCCACACTTGGACACATTATATACATACTTAGCACTGCCTACACTTGGACACATTATATACATACTTAGCACTGCCTACACTTGGACACATTATATACATACTTAGCACTGCCCACACTTGGACGCATTACATACATACTTAGCACTGCCCACACTTGGACTGTCTGTTCTAATTTTCTTAGATGATGATGATTCTGCCTCATGCTTTCTCTTCAGTGCTAACAAAAAAACAGAGAATTAAGGGTTTTCCACATACAAGTATTTCTTCAAATTTAACTTCAATTGCTAGGTGTATGAATATTACCAATTCTAGTAAATTAATCAAGTAGCTTAACTGTTGTATGGTTGTTGTTTTTCGTTTTGTTTCATTGTGTAAGTGGTATCTTATGGATATATGTGTTATCTTTTATTGGCAATAGCTTTTGCATTATTGCTCAAAATTATTAAAAATGGATGTCTTCTTAGAGTGTAAAATTTGTGGCTTCACTAAATCTTACAAATATTCATAGGATTTGATTTTGTGGACTTAATTTCTACCAAAAAAATCAAACTTTTATAATCAATAAAAACAGTTGTTAGTTTTCAATAGCTTTCCCATTTATTCAATATCAACTAATCTTACATTTTTTATCGTCATTGTCTATTGAACTTGGTGTATCAGATCTTGGTACAGGAGAATTTCTTTTAGCTTCACTCTTCTACAAATTAAAAAAGATTTAGTATGGCTCAATGAAGATTCAACTTATAGTATTCTATCCAAAAATATATACTCAGACAATAGCTTCATATGTAACAAAAAAGAGGATTACTATAAAAGTAGACCATGTTATCAAACTAAAAGATTTCCATTTTATGAACTAACTTAGTAGTATTATAGCATCATATAGCTTAAATTGTACCTGCATAAAATGAATAAATATGGTCTTTAGTGAGTATATAAAGCAGCATTCCCTTTTGACATTCCTATCTTAAAGCATTAAGGATAATGTTCCCTTTTGACATTCCTATCATAAAGCATGAAGGATAATGTTCCTTTTGACATTCCTATCTTAAAGCATTAAGGATAATGTTCCCTTTTGACATTCCTATGTTAAAATGTTAAAGCATTAAAAATAATGTTCCCTTTTAACATTCTTATGTTAAACACACACAAAATTCAATGGGATATTTTGTTACAAATAATGTAAGGAGCTAATCAATGACATAATATGACTTTTTTATTACATACAAGTCATATTTAATATATATTGGATGAAGCAGAAACATTTTGTGAATCAAGTGGAGCTAACCATGAATGGGTGAATTGTCTACTCAACATGTTTTTGACAAAGTATGTTGATTTAATGTATTTAAAAATGATAAACAAGGTCTAGCATTTAATACAAACTTGCATACTAACACTGAATTTTCAGCATTAATTCATCCAGGATAAATCCTGTGAAACATTACCATAAAGGTCTTAGATGACCTTATACAGAACACAGGATGGACGAAACGTTTTTGTTTGAATGATGTTTTATGCCACTTTTAGCAATTTTTCATAGCATCTAGTTTTAATTAGGGGAGGAAGGTGGAGTACCTGGAGAGAACCCCTGACCTTTAGTAGGAAAACTGTCAATCCTTGTCAATTGTGATTGGAGTCGAGTACACCCTGCCCACAGTGAAACTCAAAACCCGCAACCTCAGTGTTGACAGACCACTTGATTAATAGTAGACAAACTACTTAAACCACTCAGCCACTGAGGCCCCAGGATGAAAGGTAACATTATCCTCAAGGTCTTAGATGATCTAATACAGAGCACAGGAAAGACGAACAGTAACATTATCCTTAAGGTCTTAGATGATCTAATACAGAGCACAGGAAAGACGAACAGTAACATTATCCTTAAGGTCTTAGATGATCTAATACAGAGCACAGGAAAGACGAACAGTAACATAATCCTTAAGGTCTTAGATGATCTAATACAGAGCACAGGAAAGACGAACAGTAACATTATCCTTAAGGTCTTAGATGATCTAATACAGAGCACAGGAAAGACGAACAGTAACATTATCCTTAAGGTCTTAGATGATCTAATACAGAGCACAGGAAAGACGAATGGTAACATTATCCTTAAGGTCTTAGATGATCTAATACAGAGCACAGGAAAGACGAACGGCAACATTATCCTTAAGGTCTTAGATGACCTAATACAGAGCACAGGAAAGACGAATGGTAACATTATCCTTAAGGTCTTAGATGATCTAATACAGAGCACAGGAAAGACGAACAGTAACATTATCCTTAAGGTCTTAGATGATCTAATACAGAGCACAGGAAAGACGAACAGTAACATTATCCTTAAGGTCTTAGATGATCTAATACAGAGCACAGGAAAGACGAATGGTTACATTATCCTTAAGGTCTTAGATGATCTAATACAGAGCACAGGAAAGACGAACGGTAACATTATCCTTAAGGTCTTAGATGACCTAATACAGAGCACAGGAAGGACAAACCGTAACATAATCTTCATCATTGTAGAGGATATAAAGTATAATAAACCAGTTGATGTTAACAGTACTGTTAAATCATTTACTAAGTAGATATAAACAGTTCAAGGTTTTGTTAACCATTTAGAAATTTTTTTTTTACCTATGTACTGACCATATAAAATTAATTACCTGTAGAAATATAGCAGAAGACAAATTTTCATCTTTTTCTATATCAGAATCTTCACCAGAACTAGAACTACTACTTTCACTCTCTGAACCTGGAATATAAATCAATTTATAGCTCAGAGAAAAAATAAAAGGTCCTTACATACATGTCTGTGAAAGTCAAAAGGTCCTGACATATGTGTCTCAGAAAGACTGTGTGATCTTGCACAATACAGTTGAACTTCGATGAATCAAACTCTAAGGTGCTGATGGAAAGTGTTAGAGAAATCAGAAGTTCAAGAAACTGGGGCTTGTAATTTCAGTAAATAGTTCAAGAGCAGACCGGAATCGATATCTGTGTACATTTAAATCAATTTCCTGTCATATTGGATCAATGTTTATTTATTGTATAGGATATGTAAGCTTACATATTTTTTTTTGTTTTGTTAAAAGTAAAAAAAATGTTTCATGTTATTTTTCTTGTTTATTTTTAGGCATTATTGCATTACATAAGAGTGTTAGTGACCTTGATATAAAATTGGATTTTATGTCAATTTTTTTCGTATATTGTAATTTATTAAAACAAATTTACTGACAGGCATCCATAAACACAAATTAATGACAGTAAGGTCCTAAAGAGGTAACTATTAGGGATTATATAATTAAAGATCATACAGTTATGGCTTGGATCTTCACATCTTTATGACCCAAGCCATCTATAGATTTAGTTCGAGTTATTCATGGTTTTTACAATGGATTTTCACAATTGGGACTGCTAATTTAGTTTGCATTTTGAGAAATCAGTATTCCAGAAATCAAAGCATTTTAACATTGATTATATATAAGAGGAAAGTTCTATACTTTTATGGGTGTAAATCAGAGTTATAGCTCCGGAAGTTCAACTGTATGTAGATACTTTAAGTTTTTTTTAGTGGAGCACAGCAAAATAAGCATAAAGACATAAACAAATTCCTATGGCGAGTTGAATGTTATGTAATAATAAATAAATTTTTTTCATGAGGAGTGTAGCAGAACAAGAGAAGTGGAATGTTATCTTATCAATACCATGATCATGTGTCGGGTATTTTGATATGGATGATGAGTACATATGAGTGCATGAAAGCTCATCTGTACTGAGTCAGCTGTACCAGAAATCATCTGTACTGAGTCAGCTGTACCAGAAATCATCTGTACTGAGTCAGCTGTACCAGAAATCATCTGTACTGAGTCAGCTGTACCAGAAATCCTCTGTACTGAGTCAGCTGTACCAGAAATCATTTGTACTAAGTCAGCTGTACCAGAAATCATTTGTACCAAGTCAGCTGTACCAGAAATCCTCTGTACTGAGTCAGCTATACCAGAAATCATCTGTACTGAGTCAGCTATACCAGAAATCCTCTGTACTGAGTCAGCTATACCAGAAATCATCTGTACTGAGTCAGCTGTACCAGAAATCATCTGTACTGAGTCAGCTGTACCAGAAATCATCTGTACTGAGTCAGCTGTACCAGAAATCATTTGTACTAAGTCAGCTGTACCAGAAATCATTTGTACCAAGTCAGCTGTACCAGAAATCATCTGTACTGAGTCAGCTGTACCAGAAATCATCTGTACTGAGTCAGCTGTACCAGAAATCATCTGTACTGAGTCAGCTGTACCAGAAATCATCTGTACTGAGTCTGCTGTACCAGAAATCATCTGTACTGAGTCAGCTGTACCAGAAATCATCTGTACTGAGTCAGCTGTACCAGAAATCCTCTGTACTGAGTCAGCTGTACCAGAAATCATCTGTACTGAGTCAGCTGTACCAGAAATCATCTGTACTGAGTCAGCTGTACCAGAAATCCTCTGTACCCAGTCAGCTGTACCAGAAATCATCAGTACTGAGTCAGCTGTACCAGAAATCATCTGTACTGAGTCAGCTGTACCAGAAATCCTCTGTACTGAGTCAGCTGTACCAGAAATCATCTGTACTGAGTCAGCTGTACCAGAAATCATCTGTACTGAGTCAGCTGTACCAGAAATCCTCTGTACTGAGTCAGCTGTACCAGAAATCATCTGTACTGAGTCAGCTGTACCAGAAATCATCTGTACTGAGTCAGCTGTACCAGAAATCATCTCTACTGAGTCAGCTGTACCAGAAATCCTCTGAACTGAGTCAGCTGTACCAGAAATCATCTGTACTGAGTCAGCTGTACCAGAAATCATCTGTACTGAGTCTGCTGTACCAGAAATCAACTGTACTGAGTCAGCTGTACCAGAAATCCTCTGTACTGAGTCAGCTGTACCAGAAATCCTCTGTACTGAGTCAGCTGTACCAGAAATCATCTGTACTGAGTCAGCTGTACCAGAAATCATTTGTACTAAGTCAGCTGTACCAGAAATCATTTGTACCAAGTCAGCTGTACCAGAAATCATCTGTACTGAGTCAGCTGTACCAGAAATCATCTGTACTGAGTCAGCTGTACCAGAAATCATCTGTACTGAGTCAGCTGTACCAGAATTCATCTGTACTGAGTCTGCTGTACCAGAAATCATCTGTACTGAGTCAGCTGTACCAGAAATCATCTCTACTGAGTCAGCTGTACCAGAAATCCTCTGTACTGAGTCAGCTGTACCAGAAATCATCTGTACTGAGTCAGCTGTACCAGAAATCATCTGTACTGAGTCAGCTGTACCAGAAATCCTCTGTACCCAGTCAGCTGTACCAGAAATCATCTGTACTGAGTCAGCTGTACCAGAAATCATCTGTACTGAGTCAGCTGTACCAGAAATCCTCTGTACTGAGTCAGCTGTACCAGAAATCATCTGTACCAGAAATCATCTGTACTGAGTCAGCTGTACCAGAAATCCTCTGTACTGAGTCAGCTGTACCAGAAATCATCTGTACTGAGTCAGCTGTACCAGAAATCCTCTGTACTGAGTCAGCTGTACCAGAAATCATTTGTACTAAGTCAGCTGTACCAGAAATCATTTGTACCGAGTCAGCTGTACCAGAAATCATCTGTACTGAGTCAGCTGTACCAGAAATCCTCTGAACTGAGTCAGCTGTACCAGAAATCATCTCTACTGAGTCAGCTGTACCAGAAATCCTCTGAACTGAGTCAGCTGTACCAGAAATCATCTGTACTGAGTCAGCTGTACCAGAAATCATCTGTACTGAGTCTGCTGTACCAGAAATCAACTGTACTGAGTCAGCTGTACCAGAAATCCTCTGTACTAAGTCAGCTGTACCAGAAATCATCTGTACTGAGTCTGCTGTAACAGAAATCAACTGTACTGAGTCAGCTGTACCAGAAATCCTCTGTACTAAGTCAGCTGTACCAGAAATCATCTGTACTGAGTCAGCTGTACCAGAAATCCTCTGAACTGAGTCAGCTGTACCAGAAATCATCTGTACTGAGTCAGCTGTACCAGAAATCCTCTGTACTGAGTCAGCTGTACCAGAAATCATCTGTACTGAGTCAGCTGTACCAGAAATCATCTGAACTGAGTCAGCTGTACCAGAAATCATCTCTACTGAGTCAGCTGTACCAGAAATCCTCTGAACTGAGTCAGCTGTACCAGAAATCATCTGTACTGAGTCAGCTGTACCAGAAATCCTCTGTACTGAGTCAGCTGTGCCAGAAATCATCTGTACTGAGTCAGCTGTACCAGAAATCATCTGTACTGAGTCAGCTGTACCAGAAATAAGCCATGTACATATTGCTCCTAGTTAATTGTTTGTTCTACTTATTTGTTGTTCAGTTACTTGAATGCTCTTAATGTAATGTACTGATCTGAAATCAGAAGTCCCTTGTTGAAGTGTTTTGTTTTGTCTAGTTGTTTACCATTTGTTTGCATGTAGAAAGACTTCATTACTATGGTGTAGTACTTATATAAACAAGAAACAAAAATGGCAAGCCAAAAACATCAATTTACTCACCTATCTTTGATTTGTCCTCTTTATCACAAATATGGCATGCCAATGACAACAATTTACTCACCAATCTTTGATTTCTCCTCTTTATCACACATATGGCAAGCCAATGACAACAATTTACTCACCTTTCTTTGATTTTTCCTCTTTATCATTATTTTCTTCTTCTTTCTTTTCTTCCTCCTCACTTTCCTCCTCTTCTGAATCAATTAATTTCCTCAGTCCTTTCTCCTCATCAACTCCTTTCTCCTCATATTTGTCTTTTTTTGATACCTCCTCTTCAGAGGAACTATGTGGGCATACAAAATGATTATTAATATTTTTATCTAAAACATAAATGCTTCTTTTTGTAGCTTTAGTAATGTGTAAAAGTGTTTGAACTTCTACAATACTAAATGAATACATTCTTTAACTAATTTCATAGATTAAAGTTAAAAAACCAAATAAATATGGACCTATTGTTATTATTCCATAATTTTGGTCATTTTGATGTTCACAGTTACATTATCTACAGTTTATTTATATTCATACACTGTCCAAAAATATACAGTATATTTTTGTAATTTGATAAATACAGTTTAACGCAACATTTCTCATCAATTTCTGAGTAAAAAATGTCTGCGTGTAATCTAGTGATGACTTGCCGTTACAAAGAAATATCAAATTTTATGTTGTGAATCAGAACAGAATACTAAATCATTGGAAGTGCGGACAAGGGTGAAGCTAGAAATAATGATATAAAATGTTTGAAATACATCATGGACTTTTTCCATTAACAATAAGATTTACCATTGAAAGGATGGCTATATTTTTAGCAAATATTACTTAAAAACACAAGTCAACAATACTTGACTATTTCAAATAGAAAAAGCCACACAATGAGATTATTGTTGAACTAATTCAGCAAACACCTGCAATATAACCCATTGTATTTTTCTGGCCAGCAATTTGTCAGAATGTGCTCGCCCCTCTAGAGCACCTAATATCACATTATTATCCAAAGGGGTTAGATCTTGGCTTTGTTGAATATTGTTGTGTTCCTGATATTTCTGTTAGGCATGGATATGTAAGTTTCTACTTGGCTTTTGTCATTTGCCTTTTGGCTTGGTATGTTTCAATTTACTTTGACTTGTTCCACAAAATCTTATATAGGAAAAAGGAAGAAAAGTTACAACTTACATCTTATTGTTACATCTTAATTTGTACCAAAATATGGAAGATAATGAATTTAAATGTGAAATATTTTATGATTTATTTAGAAAATTGTGCATATAAACCAATGAACATAATTTGAGTTGGCATGTGACAAACAAAAGGGAGAGGTGCCAAAAGGGAAAATAATTAATTCTACTACTTACTTTCCCTCTTTGAAAAGTGTAAATGTACTTTTTAGTAGATAAAATGTTTAAAAATTCAATAAAAATAATAAGTTGCAATTATTTGTTTAGATTTTTTCCACATAAACTCACTGATGTTGTACACATATATGTGTAACATGTGTTTATAACACATCATAGAGTTTATGTCTTCATGAAACACATCACTGAACATATTTCTTCATGATCTGAAAAATACATCTTTTTTAAAACAAATATTAGTGGTGTTCTAATGATCGGTTTAAGTCGCAAATCGGTTGGTTTAGGTTAGCGATGTCGATAATCGATTGAAAAAATTGCCAATCGATTGCCGTCGCGAATTTCCGGATTTACTTTAAGTTCCACTTCCGGTCCGTTACCACGTTTAAAATTAGTGTATTAATCAATAATAATGGCGGATTGTAACAACGGCGTGGTAGTTGTTGCAAATGAAAATGACAATGCACTACCGAAAGAACCGGACACACAAATAAATAATAGCTGAAAACAATTATTAATTATCCAGGAGGCCGTGCGAGATTATAAGTTTGGAAATATTTTGGTTTTCTTAAGATACGAGCGTTGCGAGGATGACAGTGACCGGCAACAAAGACACCAATTTTTTTTGAAAAAATTCTTGAAAACTAATAGGAAATAAATTAGCATACTATGAAAAAGATGGAATTCGTCTGTCAATTATATTTTTATTAAATTTATTTTAGCATCTACAGTAGGGTTTCTTCTACCACACCAATCTGAACTATAGACGTGTATAGTCACTCGATTCAAAATATTCGAATGAAAATGAGTCGGTATTCCTGCATAACTAAAATTGGAATAAAACTTGTATTTATATAAACTAAATTTTAAATATTAAAAGGTGTCATTATGTAGGAAAATGTTTAAAGATACTCAGAATGCATGCTGTTACCTTAGATGTTTGGGGTGGGGCTAGATGGCACCCTGCTATGTCAGTTATTTCTAAATTCTAATTTTTTCTGTTCTAAAATTCTGAGATGAAAAGTAGGGGAAAAAATGTTAACATGAAAAAATACAAACATACAGAGCCCAAAAGTGAAGATTAAGTTTTTACATTTTTTTAGTGCTATCCTGCAAATTATATAATTTAACTTAATTTTATGAAACAGTACATGCACTTTGACAGAATAAAACACACCATTTACCCTATTGTTCTATATATTATTTATTAGCCATATCAAAACGACAATAATTTCTGAATTCATGTATGTTCTATAATCAAGAATTATACACATCACCATATGAGTCATATTAAAAAGACAATTTTGTGCTGAAAAGTTGGGTCCCTAACAATGTTGTTAGGCTCCGGGATTTCTAGGCACAGGAGTCCAGCTGGCTACTAAAGGAAAAATAGTTAAGTTTAATCCATGCATACAGTGTATTCACGACTGATTAGTTACAAATACACCATAAATTTTGACTTGCCACAAGTTCCTTTGAATTTTTGCTATTAGAGAGTTACATCCTTATTATCAACATTTCCTAATGTATCCACTTGTGTACATAGATGGATAGTAAAGGAAATGATGTAATTCGCTAATAGCAAAAAAATTCAAAGGGACTTGTGGCAAGTCTACATAAACTTGAGTCAACAGTGAACAAAAACATGAGAAAAGAAACTGAACTGCTTAATGTTCAAATATAAAAATGAAAGTGTATTTAATTAATTGTATATTCGAAAGTATGAAACACAAGTTAGTTAAAACTGTCAACATTGGTGCAAAAACATAAAGCAAAAGCATTAGATCAACAAGGAATAAAGCAAAATCTAAATAACCATCATTTTACACATACTAAATGACTAAATGCACGTGCACATATTCCTGCAAAACTATCAACTTTAGTCTTCTTAAAGCCAAAATAGCATCAAGTCATTGCAATTTCAAACAAAACGATTATATCTAATAGTCGGTTGGTTGGGGCTGACCGATAGTAATAGATAATCGGTTCATGTTTTAAACCGATTGAACAACACTAACAAATATACAGTATATAAATGTAGAACCTTCCAGAGTCTGAGATGTAGTCAACCTCTCTGTCATCATAATCTCCTTCATCACTTTCCTCTATAGCTTCATCATCAGAATTGTGTTTAGCATTTCTCTTTTGTTTTACTTTCTTTGCCAATTTTTTCCCTTTTTGAGAATCTGAATTAAACACATAAAAACATAAATAACTGATAATGTGTTTCCAATAAAACATTATGGGTAGCCTAAGTATGAACCTGAGTATTTCAACAGCAACAGTTAAGGTTACAAATCAAACATTTGTCTAAAAAATCCAGAAAATCCTCTACTATTCTATTAATTGTCCCTTATGTTAAAAACAAGTGTGGACACAGAAAAACGTCTCGCCTGCATTCCGCATCAGTAACGAAAATAAATTTCGTCATAAGCATTACGTAAATAGCATTAAATATCAGCAGCGGCCTGTATACAAAATATTGTCACCATACCCTGCATAGTTACAGGGGAACAGCCGTAACCCAAAAACTTTAACGTAGTCGCTGGACCGTGAAATTGAGGTCAAGGTCAGGTGACACCTACCAGACAGTCATGTACTTGTCATCAGCAACCTATACACCAAATATTGTCATCCTACCATGTGTAGTTACAGAGGAACTGTCGTAACCCAAAAACTTTAATGAAGTCGCTGGACCGTGAAATTGAGGTCAAGGTCAGGTGACACCTACCAGACAGTCATGTACTAGTCATCAGCAACCTATACACCAAATATTGTCATCCTACCATGCATAGTTACAGAGGAACTGTCGTAACCCCAAAACTTTAACGTAGTCACTGGACCGTGAAATTGAGGTCAAGGTCAGGTGACACCTACCAGACAGTCATGTACTATTCATCAGCAACCTATACACCAAATATTGTCATCCTACCATGCGTAGTTACAGAGGAACTGTGGTAACCCAAAAACTTTAACGTAGTCGCTGGACCGTGAAATTGAGGTCAAGGTCAGGTGACACCTACCAGACAGTCATGTACTAGTCATCAGCAACATATACACCAAATATTGTCATCCTACCATGCGTAGTTACAGAGGAACTGTCGTAACCCAAAAACTTTAACGTAGTTGCTGGACCGTGAAATTGAGGTCAAGGTCAGGTGACACCTACCAGACAGTCATGTATTAGTCATCAGCAACCTATACACCAAATATTGTCATCCTACCATGCGTAGTTACAGAGGAACTGTCGTAACCCCAAAACTTTAACGTAGTCGCTGGACCGTGAAATTGAGGTCAAGGTCAGGTGACACCTACCAGACAGTCATGTACTAGTCATCAGCAACCTATACACCAAATATTGTCATCCTACCATGCGTAGTTACAGAGGAACTGTCGTAACCCCAAAACTTTAACGTAGTCGCTGGACCGTGAAATTGAGGTCAAGGTCAGGTGACACCTACCAGACAGTCATGTACTAGTCATCAGCAACCTATACACCAAATATTGTCATCCTACCATGCGTAGTTACAGAGGAACTGTCGTAACCCAAAAACTTTAACGTAGTCACTGGACCGTGAAATTGAGGTCAAGGTCAGGTGACAGGTGATTGACTGGCAAGTACTCATCATAAGCTACCTCTGGACCAAATTTGATGGACCTAGGGCTTGGGCTTACAAAGATATGAAGCAAGATGTCAAGTGTTTACGCCGCCGCCGGATTCCCATACATATGTCTCGCCTCCAGCGACTTTCGTCGCAGGCGAGACAAAAACTACTGGTATTTAAAATCATATCAACGAACAAGAAGATCACAGTTTCCAATAAACACAAAATTTATTCAGTTTCAACGATTTTAGTGATTCTTGGATTGTAAATATTTTTCAGGAAATTTTAATGACTTACCTCCCTTGTCCTTATCTTCATTTTCATCGTCATCATCATCGTCTTCATCATCTGACATATCAAACCATTCATCCATATCTGTTAACAACTACAATGATAAAATAATAAAACCACATTTCTTGGTGTATTTCACATATTTCATTAAATTTGGCATCATTAACTTATTATCCTTGGTCTGTATTTAGTTGATGAAATTAAGACAGCTTTGTCAAAACAGGTATGTCTGCTGGAAAAATAATTCACATCTTACATTCACTATTATTATAGAAATACATAATTTTCTCAGTTAAAGAAATACCAGGATTAAAATCAAATGTAAAAATTAGTTTATTTTAAGCCAAAATGAACAGTGACGTTCATCCACTGTTCATCAAAATTAGGATTAACCATTAAAATTTGACAAAAAGAATTGTTTATCTATGTAACAAAAAAGGATAATCAATTGGGGTAGTGAATATTAAAAATATCATGACTTTTGTCACTAAACATATCAGATTAAACTCATAAGCTGTAGCATACATTTAGTTTGCCTTCTACTCATATCTTCTTATGCAAACATTTAAAAACCAATTATCAGGTATAAAAGTCAAACATGATGTATGCACATATTTAAACTATCTTCCTACCAATACATTAAAAATCTTGATAAAATATTAATTTGCTACAAAATTTACATGAATATGTTCATTACAAAAGACAGCTTTACCAAATCTTTGCCTTTTTTCTTTGAAGATTTTACTTTGACATTTTCCCCATCATCTACACTTTGGTCTGGGTCTTCATCATTTCTGCATCTCTTTCTCACCATTATAGAGAAATAATTCAAAGTTTTGTCTCTCCTAAAATTATAACAATGTTACTGTTGATCTACTGCAGTTCAAAATATCCTGCTCACTTGCTGCTTAATACAATGTTATTTGATAGAACAACACCTGATGACTTGATTGATGTTTAATGTCAAGCAAGCAATATTTCAGCTATATTCAGAACGTGAACAAAATCTGTATTCTGTAAATATTAGACAATTAAATGAACTTCATATATTGCCCTAGACAATCAAATGAACTTTATATATTGCCCTAGACAACATTAAGTTGAATATGCTGGTAGATTATATGTGGCAATTATTTTTTTATTAAATATATCTGCGATTTTTCTCCCTTATTGTAGCCTCATGTTTTTATTGTGAAAGGAATACACTGTAAAAACAGACCTTTGGCAAGAAAACTGGCAATTTTTGTCAATACTGCTCACTAGAAGTTAAATGTCTTAATCACTATGAAATACATTCAATACAGAGATGTTATAAAAACATAGAAATGTCATTAGATCAGACAAAGATGTAAATAAAACATAGATATGTCATTAGATCAGACATAAAATATAAATAAAAACATAATATTCTGACTGGACTTCACAAATTTATTTCATAGCAATATTTTATGGCCATGACAGCCAAACAAAGTATGTAATTAAAGAAAAATGAAACAATAACCTTGTGAATTCTTCTTCAGCTTCATCTGAATTCAGATACTTGTATCTTATCATAGGAGAAAAATTGTACCATTCTTCAACTGGGAATGCTTCGAATGCTCCATCTGCACACTGAGTAAATATATAATATGAAGTATTTTCTGTAATAGTTCCCTCTCGTACACCTTTGTACCTAAAATTGATAACAATTGATTAATAGTATTTCACCTATAAAGTGATGCCATACTTTTGGTAAACTGCTAATAGTTATAACTAACTCATACATGTAACAATAAGAAAATGCAGGCCACCAAGCATAGCCTTGTTTACAGTTATACTGAAAGACACCCTTAAAGCACTATACTACAGTAACAAAGGTTTACAGGGAGGTAACTATTACAATCAACACAATTTATGGTTTTCAAAGTTGACCAAAATATTTTGGACATGATGGTTAAGTACAAATTAATTTAGATTTAGCTCAAAAATAACACATTGTACAAATAATAAAACACACACACAGCACTAATCACCATTGGTTGACGAGTACATCTTCATTAAACTTGGATATGAATATGAGCTAAAAGCAAATATATATGTACAGATGAAACAGATGAAAACTTGGTAGAAATTAAAATAAAAAAAATGTGTTGTTATTTTTACTGGTCAAACATGTATTAAATATTATTACAATCCATGTCATAGGAACCCTGAACCCGTATTTTTATGTTATGGGAATCCCTGCAACACTATTTTTATGTTATGGCAATCTCTGAAACCCTATTTTATGTTATGGGAATCCCTGAACCCATTTTTATGTCATGGGAACCCTGAACCGCTATTTTTATGTTACCGGAATCCCCGAAGCCCTATTTTTATGTCGTGGGAACCCTGAACCGCTATTTTTATGTTATGGTAATCCCTGAACCATTATTTTATGTTATGGGAATCCATGAACCATTATTTTATATTATGGGAATCCCTGAACCCCTATTTTATGTTATGGGAATCCCTGAATCCCTATTTTATGTTATGGGAATCCCTGAACCCCTATTTTATGTTATGGGAATCCCTGAACCCCTATTCTATGTAATTGTTATGGGAATCCTTGAACCCCTATTTTATGTTATGGGAATCCCTGAACTCCTATTTTCATGTTATGGGAATCTGTGAACCCCTATTTTTATGCTTTATTGTATGTACATTTACTTTTTCATCTCTTTATTCTTTCCTATTTTCAGCAGCCATGGTTGATCATTTGGGTTGTAGTTTTTCATCATGATACCATATTTCTTTTTCCTGGCAATTTCTTTTTGTTCTCTACCAAATTCACTACCAGCACCAAACTTTGGCAACTGATCAAGATCATTGGCTGTCTTATACTCTTTAAAATTATTTTCCCTCTCCATTCTTACTGGTGTCTAAAAAACATGTAACTATTATATCTAAATATGTGTGATTACACCACATCAAATTAGCTTAATCATTTTTAAATATCAAAGGGTTTTTTTTTTTATTTTGAGAATGTATATATAAAAATTCTTGCATTCTTTAAAAACAAGCTTCTTTATATACAAATCACCAAAATATACACTATATGACAATGACCATAGTTTTTAAGTCACAGGGCAAAAACTGAAAATTGTCATATAAGGGTAATAACTCCTATTGTCTTTTGATTTTTAGCAATTTACACTTGATAGTTTGACTATTATAGTTTTATATAGTTATATAGTAAACTAAACATTTGGTCAAACACCATATTATAAGGGCAGTAACTCCTACAGGAAGTCATTAAACAACTTTGTCCTAATATGAAAATTTGTAGAGATTAATGTACTGACCAATTTGAGGAATGGTATTTTCTTATATTATTATAATTTTTGACATATTGATAAAAAAATGTGTGTTGACCCCTATGTGCTTATTAGTGGTTTTACAGGATGGGCGGACGACAGATGAAACATTTGGTCCAGGTAAGCTTAAAATATACCTGACTCAGCTTTACAAAGTCCAATTCATTTCCTGAGGAAAATTTCATCATTTTGTAAATTTTTCTGTGGTCTCTGCAAGGTATAAAAAATCAATAACTTTTTAATTTATTAGCGAAGAATCATTACTTTGATAAACATGAGCCTTATATTTAATTATTTCCACTTGTTTGCTAGAATTCAAATAAAATGAAATAATTAAAATTTGTTTCAATTCTACACCTACATTTGTAACTGGAAGTTTAAATCAATACATTTAAAAAAAATGTCTGTAAACAAAAACACAAAACTTTAGGCAAAGTGAGCCGAGTCTAAAAACTGATTCAAAGTGAGCCGAGTCTAAAAACTTACTTCCTTTAGGCAAAGTGAGCCGAGTCTAAAAACTGACTTCAATTGCTAGTTTTCTTGCCAGAAAGTTCAGGGATTTGGCTCTTTAACTTTCTCGCCAATAGACACTGGATGCCATGATATAGTTAAACAATTGCTGAAAGTGTCATAAAACCATAACACTTTTTAGTAAAATTTTTATTGATCGAAAATGTGTGCTATTATCCTGGTCATTTTCATTACATTTTTTTTCTTAATGTACATTTAAGTTTAAAACAATGTATATGAATGTCTTTACACTATATGGATACATACTTTGGAACTCTGACACTGTGTTCTTGTGTAGAGCTAGAAGACGCTCCAGCCTAAAATTATAAAATGATAAATCTTTTAACATTTATATGTAAAGTATATTTTATTTCTAAATGCACATGTAGATATAAGTATTAGTAAAACTATTTCAGCTATCTATGTTGTATCACAGTAAGTGTGATTTAGCCAGGAATTGTAAAATATAAATAATATGCATATGTGTTCGATGAATGTTCCTCACTCAAATGAAAGGTAAAACAAGTGTGGACACAGAAAAACGTCTCGCCTGCACTCCGCATCAGTAACGAAAATAAATTTCGTCATAAGCATTATGTTAATAGCATTAAATATCAGCAGCGGCCTGTATACAAAATATTGTCACCATACCCTGCATAGTTACAGGGGAACAGCCGTAACCCAAAAACTTTAACGTAGTCACTGAACCGTGAAATTGAGGTCAAGGTCAGGTGGAACCTACCAGACAGTCATGTACTATTCATCAGCAACCTATACACCAAATATTGTCATCCTACCATGCGTAGTTACAGAGGAACTGTTGTAACCCAAAAACTTTAACATAGTCGCTGGACCGTGAAATTGAGGTCAAGGTTAGGTGACACCTACCAGACAGTCATGTACTAGTCATCAGCAATCTATACACCAAATATTGTCATCCTACCATGCGTAGTTACAGAGGAACTGTCGTAACCCAAAAACTTTAACGTAGTCGCTGTACCGTGAAATTGAGGTCAAGGTCAGGTGACACCTACCAGACAGTCATGTACTAGTCATCAGCAACCTATACACCAAATATTGTCATCCTACCATGCGTAGTTACAGAGGAACTGTCGTAACCCAAAAACTTTAACGTAGTTGCTGGACCGTGAAATTGAGGTCAAGGTCAGGTGACACCTACCAGACAGTCATGTACTAGTCATCAGCAACCTATACACCAAATATTGTCATCCTACCATGCATAGTTACAGAGGAACTGTCGTAACCCAAAAACTTTAACGTAGTTGCTGGACCGTGAAATTGAGGTCAAGGTCAGGTGACACCTACCAGACAGTCATGTACTAGTCATCAGCAACCTATACACCAAATATTGTCATCCTACCATGCGTAGTTACAGAGGAACTGTCGTAACCCAAAAACTTTAACGTAGTCGCTGGACCGTGAAATTGAGGTCAAGGTCAGGTGACAGGTGACTGACTGGCAAGTACTCATCATAAGCTACCTCTGGACCAAATTTGATGGACCTAGGGCTTGGGCTTACAAAGATATGAAGCAAGATGTCAAGTGTTTACGCTGCCGCCGCCGCCGGATTCCCATACATATGTTTCGCCTCCAGCGACTTTCGTCGCAGGCGAGACAAAAAACCAATATGTGCACATAAGTGTTTAAAAACTAAAGAATGAGCATTATCATGCACATATGAAATCAAAAATAAGCTCCTTTGTCTTGATTTTAGGATAGTATTGGTTTTTTTTTTTTTAATAAATGAACCCATATTTTTTTTCAATCTGAAATGCTTAAATTGAGTTTTGTGATGTTAGATGCGAAAACGTAGCTCTGATGGTCGCTCTTTTATTTTATTTTATTTTTTTGCGTGGTCGCAAAAAAAAAATAATAATAATAAAGGAGCGACCATCAGAGCTAAGTTTTCGCAGCTATTGTGATGTCACCAACACATTACAGTAAGACGTCACGTCATCAATGGAATGTAGATATAAAAAAATGGTAAAATTTGCCAGTATTGTGATCGCCAAGTACAGGAGATGCAAAACATACCTGAGGTTGATTGCTAGCCATGTTCTTTGTATTTTCTTTGCACAGCTGGAAATTAATTAGCAGCTCAAATAGAAGTAATATTTTCGCATCCTTTCTAATGATTACCGAATTATTAATTCTTTTTGGTGACACTGTAATGTTTGTTTTATTCTGCTCTGAATTTATATCTGGTTAATAACTTGGTTTAAGAAAACGTTACTTAAGTACAATACATTAAAGCGAATGCGAAACTTTTTAAATGCTATAACTACAGACCGGAAAGACTAACACCAATAAGAACAACAAAAATGGCCAGAAACGAAGAGAAACAGTTAGGGCGATTAAATAGATTATATTTAAAACAAAAGAAAGATGGTATGCAATTTAAGAATCTAATAAAATAAAAAAAAACCAGCATGTGACACAAGTTTAAAAAAAAAGATGCCAAATATTAAGACTATAAATGATTGGCATAAAATACCTCAAATCAGTAATAAGTATAAACTTTACTTAAAGTTAAACAATGAAGGTAATAACAAAAAATGGAACACAGATGAAACTGTAAAAAAAAATCATGTGCAAATCCAAGTCTGAGAAACCAGCAAACTCCAGAACCAACAACCACAGGGCTGTCAAGTTTTGATGAGCTGCTCGCGTGAGATTTGCCTAAAAATTGAAAGATCAAAGGAAAAAATAAAAACATCAAAGAAATTTGCTGCCAAATTGTGGACTAGATGCGTGAGTCTCACGCGAGTTGCGTGAGACTTGACAGGCCTGCAACCAACATAAAGCAACTACAAATGGTCCTGACTTGGAACAGGCATTTCAAAAGAAATGGAGGGTTAAACCAGGTTTTATGGTATGCCAAACTTCCAGCTTCCATTACTGTAGAATGTGAGTTTGTTAATTGATTAAAATAGATGGGTATCATATAACACAAGTCTCTATACTAGTAGGGCTGAAGGGGTCATTGTCGACCTGGGTACTATATCAGCGTACCCAGGGTACTTAAAATTTGAGAAATGGTAACCAGGGTACTGTCGCTTAACATAAACGTACCCAGACCAATATTTTTGAATTAAATCCATTATTTTTCAACAGTGTTCATAAACATTCACATAATCAAAACAAACTTAACTGTAAACTGTAACTAACGGCCATTCTTCTATTTACAATTGTGGACCAAATACAGTAAGGAAATGAACGTAATCTCGCGATACTTACCACACCGGGTACGTTTATGTAAAGCGACAGTACCCTGGGTACCATTTCTCAAATTTTTAGTACCGTCCCTGGGTACGCTGATATAGTATCCAGGTCGACAATGACCCTTTGAGCACTAGTAGGTACCCCGGTGTATCAAACAATCTTCGTAGCACAGGGTGTGACTTTTTACCACACGACACCACAGGTTACCACAGGCTACCATTTGCACCATCAAAATACCAAAATATAGTTTCGTTACAGTTTTATAGGTTTTTACTTAATTTTATGTAACTTCATGTGTTTTGTAACTGCATTCAAAGTAGCAGAATCAATATCTAATTTGTTTTGTGTACCATTGATAATGAGCCACTTATGGTCATTAAAAAACAACCACAGGAACTTACAAAACTGCATATATGTGTAGGTACCCGCATAATTTCATGTGATAAAAATGCATAGAACAAATTAATTCATTTTAAAATAACAAATAAATTTATGATAGAAATAATAAAACATATCATCTGATCATGTTGCTTTGTAAGTACCTGTAGTTGTCTTTTCATGATCATAAATGACTCATATTATCAATGATATGTTTATTCTGCTATTAAAAAAGATGTTGCAAAAGCAGTAATGACATTATTTCTAAATAAAAAAAAGTAAAAAATATATAAAAATTTAAAGAAAGTGTATATGTATTGTGGTATTTTGATGGTGCATGTGGTAGCCTGTGGTAACCTGCACATTGAATTCAAAATTGGGAAAACTTTCTGCAACCATATTTACAAACAAAGCTAAGAAACCAGTTATTTTATCATTAGTTATAGTTTAATGCTTAAAATATAAAGTAAAAAAATCTTTTAGCAAGCAGCTGTACAAATTTTACATTTTACCTAAAGTTCTATTAATTTCAGCTTCAAGCATGTCAAGTGTTCAGTTATCTTAGATGGAATTGAATAAGCTAGAAAAATATAATTTTATGTAATAAAAAGCCATTTATACTAATTCAAAGGTTAAAGTAACATACAATGTACACTAAATTTACCAAAGTCTACAACAACAGTTGATAATTTTAAATGAAAATGTTATTTTGATTCATGAAGAACACAAAAAGATGTTACATTATGGGGAAAAATGTAGTGTTCACAACATAAAACTGTTTAATTAAAAACTTATTATAATCTGAAATCATGTATCATTTCAACTGTTGTATTTGAAGTATGAATGTTTTAAAAACTACTTATTATGCTAAAATAGAAAAAGACTTAGCAAAAAAAAAAGTATTGATTAAATCTATATGCAAACATTTGTATTATAACTGTATTATAATCATGGATTTTTAAAAATATTTAATTGAAAAAGTTGGTAATTTCACCTTTTGTATTCCATATATCATTTATCCAATACTGTGCACCAAGGCATAAGATTGTTACATACAGAATCTTTAATGTTTTGTATATGTTTGTTGTAGACACTACATCCTTTTAAACTCTACATTTTTTAGAGTCTCATATTTTTTATTCTCTTCTGTAGGTACAAAAAATATTATTTCTTTTTTCGATTGCTCCTTGGGGTAGGTTTCTTGCACAAATGCATAATTTATTAATTTTCAATAGACTATCATTTAAGTGCATTTTATATTTTTGTTTGAATGTGATTGTTGTATCTGTATTTTCTTACACTAAAATGTTTGTTTATAATTTTTATATAAATTTTTTTCTTGCAACTTTTTACAGAAGAACAGAAGAAAAATCCTAAAAGACCAAGATTAGTAAGTTTAGAAAGTATTTTTGTTCGGCTTGCACGAAGTGCAAACCCGAGTTATAATATGTTGAAGTCGGGCGGGCGGGGAAAATAGGATATCTATTTTGTGTGATCAACTCAGATTACTGTGATTACACATTTATTGAAGTTGTGCACCTGCTATTGTGGAATTGTTCTATGATTTTTTTTGCTTCTTTCTCAGACTTAGGAACTTAGTAATTTTTCACAACATTTGCAGAAGACGGTACCTATTCTGTGTAATCAACTCGTCCTACATTTTTTTTAACAGACATAAAACCTTCTTGCAACAAATTGTAAACCATTCCCTATGTACTAGTATTAAGGCACTTAAATTTGCAACCCGGCCATTTCAGACTTTTGCAATTGTTTATGTTCAATGGTTTATGAATGCCAATGTTAAAAATTAAACATTGAAATAGTTTTAAAAAGTGTGGTAGCATGTGTAGTATGTCAGAACCTAAGCTTTTGCAGTATTCTCACAAATAAATTATGTTTAGATCGATGTAAGATTATTTTACTGGTTTCCCTAATGTTGTATTTTACAGTTTCCGCTAATGTTGAACCATTTAAGAAAATCAGTTTGTAACACTATTAGGACAACTTATAAATAATGCTACTTTTTCATAAATTTATTATTTTAAACTGAAGCACTTCAAATCATTACCATATTTTTTATAGCTACAGGTTTGTTTTCAGGATGCCATGAATACAGCTGAAGATATCAAACAATGGTTACCTAGTATCAAGAAAGACATTGATTTCTGTTTAAAGGTAACTAGGACACTATATTTTGGAAGTTGTAAATTTGTCTTGTACTCTAAAGTATTGTAAAAATTGGTTGAAGTTTTGAAATAAACTGGTATATTTAGAGCATAGTTTTCACTATATTTTTGTTCTCATCATAATCATTTTCTCTTCAGGTTTTTTTTTAATTATATTTTTGTTTTCATAATCATTTTCTCCTGAGGTTGTGTTGACAAAACAATGAGTCTTTGCAAACAATCTTTTCATTTGATAGATTAATTTCTCTTTAAGTTTTTGTTAGGGTGTGCTAGTGTTTTTAATATTTTTATTTTTGTCGGTGAACTTTGTGCATTGGTAAATAAACAAACAAAATAATTCTTTTAATTACCTAGGGTTATGTTTTCAAGTATTTATCAATCACTCTATTTTTTACTATACCATACAAACTTGATTGCACATAGTGTTAATAGTGTAGATAGCCAATGTGGTGACGTTGTCATAGCTGATAAGAGATTTGAGGTTTATGTGTCAAAATACATCATTTATTGGCACCTGAGAGAAAGATCTGCATTGAATTTTATTACAGTAACCATTGATAATAGGGTTGTATATTTTACACTTCAGGGCATAATTATGTGAGTGGTATACCACTGTCGGCATTCCATATGTTTGTAGTGAGTGAAAAACTTGAAAGAAAACAAAACAATTAAAACAATACAAATTGGTTTTTGTTTTCACAAATATATGCAGTGAACCAGGTAAATTGCACAAAAATACCATTAAGAGCCTCTTAAAGTCATATTGAAATAAGTTAATAGCCAGGGACTGTTTGATCGTTAATGTTAATGTCAGATTGTTAAATAAGATATGTTTTTTTTCTTTTTTATAGCATAAACTTTTTTTTAACTGACATTCAATTTTCTTTTCTTAATTTCATTTCATACTACATCTTAAAAATCCAAGAAGTTATATATTTCTGCGTCAGCGTGAATTTTAATAAACAGAACTCTTTACTGATCTAGAGAGACCTACATGTATCAACAGAACTCTTCACTGATCTAGAGAAACCTGTAAACAGAATTTTTCACTGATCTAGAGAGACCTGAAAGAAGAAGTCTTTACTCATCTAGAGAGAAACGTTTCCTGTCAATTTTTCATTTGTTTCTATCATTATTTTAGCTTATCTTGTTCCTAGCAAATTCCTTATAAACTATAAACTATAAAATGTTTGAAAACCTAGGTATTTTGAAACCGATCTGAACACGTACTTCACTCACATGGACTTGGATCAGTCCTGGTGTTGCTATGACTAGGGATTTAATGATTGTAGAATCTGCCTAAAAGTTTAAGTCTTTTACCTCAGAAACTAGGCCAACATGACCTAAACATGGCAACGATAATCCCGGAATTGGCCCCTTTCAAAATTTTATCGGATATCCCTGCCATAAATGGTCCCCTTTCAGGTCAATTATCTGATAGCAAGTTTCTGCTTTGTACACCACACAAGATGGTAGGTGTTTCTTAAAATAGAAAATCCTCAAATTAGGATGAAACAGCTTAATTTTGGGATAAATATTCACATTTGAGCCTATGAAAATAATTATGTTAAACATAAATTTTGGGATTGACGAAAATCATACACTGTTAGATTTTTGCCAACTATGCTAATTAGGCCTAATTTTAAGAACAAAACCTATTAAAATCCAGGATGAAGACATATTATTAACATTAACCCGTCTCAAACAGGTTAGTAATTATAGAATTCTTCCAACATGGTTAGTAATTATAGAATTCTTCCAACATGGTTACTCATTACAGAATTCTTCCAACATGGTTACTAATTATAGAATTCGTCCAACATGGTTACTAATTATAGAATTCGTCCAACATGGTTAGTAATTATAGAATTCTTCCAACATGGTTACTAATTATAGAATTCTTCCAACACGGTTAGTAATTATAGAATTCTTCCAACATGGTTAGTAATTATAGAATTCTTCCAACATGGTTACTCATTACAGAATTCTTCCAACATGGTTACTAATTATAGAATTCTTCCAACACGGTTAGTAATTACAGAATTCTTCCAACATGGTTACTAATTATAGAATTCGTCCAACATGGTTACTCATTATAGAATTCTTCCAACATGGTTAGTTATTATAGAATTCTTCCAACATGGTTAGTAATTATAGAATTCTTCCAACATGGTCAGTTATTATAGAATTCTTCCAACATGGTTAGTAATTATAGAATTCTTCCAACATGGTTACTCATTATAGAATTCTTCCAACATGGTTAGTTATTATAGAATTCTTCCAACATGGTTAGTTATTATAGAATTCTTCCAACATGGTTAGTTATTATAGAATTCTTCCAACATGGTTAGTAATTATAGAATTCTTCCAACATGGTTAGTTATTATAGAATTCTTCCAACATGGTTAGTAATTATAGAATTCTTCCAACATGGTTACTCATTATAGAATTCTTCCAACATGGTTAGTTATTATAGAATTCTTCCAACATGGTTACTCATTACAGAATTCTTCCAACATGGTTACTAATTATAGAATTCGTCCAACATGGTTACTAATTATAGAATTCGTCCAACATGGTTAGTAATTATAGAATTCTTCCAACATGGTTAGTAATTATAGAATTCTTCCAACATGGTTAGTTATTATAGAATTCTTCCAACATGGTTAGTTATTATAGAATTCTTCCAACATGGTTAGTTATTATAGAATTCTTCCAACATGGTTAGTAATTATAGAATTCTTCCAACATGGTTAGTTATTATAGAATTCTTCCAACATGGTTACTCATTATAGAATTCTTCCAACATGGTTAGTTATTATAGAATTCTTCCAACATGGTTAGTAATTATAGAATTCTTCCAACATGGTCAGTTATTATAGAATTCTTCCAACATGGCTACTAATTATAGAATTCTTCCAACATGGTTAGTTATTATAGAATTCTTCCAACATGGTTACTCATTATAGAATTCTTCCAACATGGTTAGTTATTATAGAATTCTTCCAACATGGTTAGTAATTATAGAATTCTTCCAACATGGTCAGTTATTATAGAATTCTTCCAACATGGTTACTAATTATAGAATTCTTCCAACATGGTTAGTAATTATAGAATTCTTCCAACATGGTTAGTTATTATAGAATTCTTCCAACATGGTTACTCATTATAGAATTCTTCCAACATGGTTAGTTATTATAGAATTCTTCCAACATGGTTACTCATTACAGAATTCTTCCAACATGGTTAGTAATTATAGAATTCTTCCAACATGGTTAGTAATTATAGAACTCTTCCAACATGGTTAGTAATTATAGAATTCTTCCAACATGGTTACTCATTATAGAATTCTTCCAACATGGTCAGTTATTATAGAATTCTTCCAACATGGTTAGTAATTATAGAATTCTTCCAACACGGTTAGTAATTATAGAATTCTTCCAACATGGTCAGTTATTATAGAATTCTTCCAACATGGTTACTCATTATAGAATTCTTCCAACATGGTTAGTTATTATAGAATTCTTCCAACATGGTTAGTTATTATAGAATTCTTCCAACATGGTCAGTTATTATAGAATTCTTCCAACATGGTTACTCATTATAGAATTCTTCCAACATGGTTAGTTATTAATAATAATAATAATAATAATAAATGCTTTATTTAAAGAGGGTAACTCAGTTAGTTAAAAACTAATCTTCCCTGAGGCCCTCATAAAGTTCATCATACAAAGTTACATGAATACAAGAGATAACATAATACATGTATTACACAATTACAAAAAAAAAGAAAATGAAAGTTCACAATACATTTAAAATAATGAAGCATACAAACACGTATCATTAAAACAGATGAACAAGAAACATTAAACATGTAAATGTTAAGGTCCATATTGTATACAAAATATAACATTATAAATTGTCTAAATTATCTCTTGATTTTGTGTATTCAATAAAAATGATTTTAATTTAATCTTAAAAGTATCTAGAGATTTACATGAACGTACAGTGATTGGAAGTCTATTCCAGAGAAAAGGTCCAGAATAGAAAAAGGATTGTTTAAAAAGTTCTGTTTTTGGTTTTGGAATACACAAATCTCCATTTGTTGCATTTCGTAATTGATAAGGATTTTCATTAGAGATGTAATTTATCTTTCTTGTAAGATATTGTGGGGCTTCATTATTAATACATTTATGAACTAAAATACATTTATGATACAGAATTCTATTTTCAACTGTCAAAAATTCTAACTTTTTGAAAAGAGGAGCAGAGGGGGCTAAAAAGTCAGCATCTAAAATAAGTCTGACAACTCTTTTTTGGAGTTTTGCAATACGATTCAAGTTGACTGCACTACAATTTCCCCAAATAGTGATACAATAGTCAATTAAAGGCAAAATATAACCATTATAAAACAGTTTCATTGAATCAAGAGTTAGATACCTTTTAATCTTTGACAACAAATAGATTCGACTTGAAATTTTTGAACATACACTGTCAACTTGTTCAGTCCAGTGTAGATTAGAGTCAATTTTAATTCCTAAAATTTTTTCACAATTTGAAATCTCCAATGGTATTGATTTTAGACAGAGATTGAAATTTTTATTTTGTGTAACAAGCTTTTGCTTAGTTCCAATAACCATACACTTTGTTTTACTACAATTTATAAACATTTTATTTTCTTGACACCATTTTTCAATTTCAAGTATGTCTTCTTGAATTTTGGGTTGCAGAACATCTACATTTTTACCAGACAAATGAATTGTTGAGTCATCTGCATATAGATCAGTAAGGGAATATTTAACATGAAGGGGAAAATCATTAATATATAATATAAAGAGAAGAGGTCCAAGTATTGAACCTTGGGGGACACCATACTTGATTTTCATTGGATCAGATTTTATATTTCCTATTTGGACTTGTTGTGTTCGATTGTTCAAATATGACCTGAAAAATTGAACTGTTTTTGTATTACATCCATATATATTTAATTTTTTGCATAATATATCATGGTCAACTACATCAAAAGCTTTTCTTAGGTCCAGAAGGATTGCAATGTTTATGTTCCCTTCATTCATTTGTTCAAGAAAATGATCAATAATATTAGTTAGAGCAGTTTGGCATGAATGATTTAGTCTAAATCCTGATTGTGCTGGATGAAGTAAATTTAAATTTGACAAATAACTGTAGAAATTTTTTTGAACATGGTGTTCAATAAGTTTTGTTAAAGTGGGGAGAACTGAAATTGGCCTATAGTTTGAAGTTAAATCTTTATCTCCTGATTTAAATATTGGTGATACTTTTGCATTTTTTAAAATATCAGGAAAAATACCCTTTTCAATCATTTTATTGAATATATAAGTTAAAGAAGACACAATAAATGGTGCACTTAGTTTGAGTAACTTTGGACCAATACAATCAGATCCTGCTGATTTATTTACATCAAGTTTATTTATACTCAGTAGTAAATCAGGTACCTGTATGTAGGGAATAGAAAATGGTTGTGCTAATTTATCCATTACAAATTCTCTTAGCTTGATAAAATCAGTGCATGAGGAATCAGAGTCAGTTTCTCTCAATTTGTCTACACATGTAGTAAAAAACTTATTAAATATGGTAACAATTTCTTTTGTGTCAGTAACATGTTTGTCATCTTCAATTTTTAATTTGTATGGTGTTGTATTTGGTGTAGGAGTAAGACTTTGAATGCAGCTCCATAAGATTTTTGGATCTTTAGAATCATTTACCATGTTGTTGTAATACAACATTATAGAATTCTTCCAACATGGTCAGTTATTATAGAATTCTTCCAACATGGTTACTCATTATAGAATTCTTCCAACATGGTCAGTTATTATAGAATTCTTCCAACACGGTTAGTAATTATAGAATTCTTCCAACATGGTTACTAATTATAGAATTCGTCCAACATGGTTACTAATTATAGAATTCTTCCAACATGGTCAGTTATTATAGAATTCTTCCAACATGGTTACTCATTATAGAATTCTTCCAACATGGTCAGTTATTATAGAATTCTTCCAACATGGTTAGTAATTATAGAATTCTTCCAACATGGTTAGTTATTATAGAATTCTTCCAACATGGTTACTCATTATAGAATTCTTCCAACATGGTTAGTTATTATAGAATTCTTCCAACATGGTTACTCATTATAGAATTCTTCCAACATGGTTACTCATTATAGAATTCTTCCAACATGGTCAGTTATTATAGAATTCTTCCAACATGGTTACTCATTATAGAATTCTTCCAACACGGTTAGTAATTATAGAATTCTTCCAACATGGTCAGTTATTATAGAATTCTTCCAACATGGTTACTCATTATAGAATTCTTCCAACATGGTTAGTAATTATAGAATTCTTCCAACATGGTTAGTTATTATAGAATTCTTCCAACATGGTTAGTTATTATAGAATTCTTCCAACATGGTTAGTTATTATAGAATTCTTCCAACATGGTCAGTTATTATAGAATTCTTCCAACATGGTTAGTTATTATAGAATTCTTCCAACATGGTTACTCATTATAGAATTCTTCCAACACGGTTAGTAATTATAGAATTCTTCCAACATGGTCAGTTATTATAGAATTCTTCCAACATGGTTAGTAATTATAGAATTCTTCCAACATGGTTACTCATTATAGAATTCTTCCAACATGGTTACTAATTATAGAATTCTTCCAACATGGTTAGTAATTATAGAATTCTTCCAACATGGTCAGTTATTATAGAATTCTTCCAACATGGTTAGTAATTATAGAATTCTTCCAACATGGTTAGTTATTATAGAATTCTTCCAACATGGTTAGTTATTATAGAATTCTTCCAACATGGTCAGTTATTATAGAATTCTTCCAACATGGTTAGTAATTATAGAATTCTTCCAACATGGTCAGTTATTATAGAATTCTTCCAACATGGTTACTCATTATAGAATTCTTCCAACACGGTTAGTAATTATAGAATTCTTCCAACATGGTTACTAATTATAGAATTCTTCCAACATGGTTACTAATTATAGAATTCTTCCAACACGGTTAGTAATTGTAGAATTCTTCCAACATGTTGCTGTTAATATAATTTACTGAATACATTTCAGCAATCACAAGTACCTTGTTACCCTGATTCAAAAATCAAAGAATTTAATAAGAAAATAGATCATTTACAAGGAGAATACAAAGCCTTTGTCAGGAAACTGAGAAGACTGGATCCAAAAATGGGGGAAACACCTTGGATAGAAAGAGGCTACCAGAAGGGTTTGTGATTAATATCAGAAGCTTATTCGGTGTTTAAACTTTGTAAAATTGTGTGAGATTCCTCACGTTTATATTTGGATTTAAATCAAGTCTTGATTGATAGATTGTCATTGCATTCAATATAAAAAAACATTTGTAGATATCACTAAACTGGGCACTGGGTTGCATGATTGTGAAATTATAATTATACCCACGCTTCAAAGAAGGGGAGGTATACTGTTTTACCCTTGTCTCTCTGTTCATCCCTTCATTCATCTGTCTGTTCATAACAAAAATTTCAGTAGCAGTTTTCTAAGCAACTATAGGATGCAGAAGCCTGATATTTTGCATATTGCTTTATTCTATAGTACCATATGTTGTATAATTTTATGCTCCTTGGCCATCTACTTCCTGGTTACCGAATACTTTTTGTGAAAGGGGAGTGTCATTGGTGAGCATTAGCACACAGATACACTTGTTACAAGAAGGTACAATAAGTTAATCTCACAGTTGACCTGTTTATTTGTGAAGTGGCAAACTCATAACCAGATGTATAATGGATGTCAGAATCTTTGAAAGAAATTTATTTTGTAAACATATAAAAAACTAGAGAACATTTATATATTCAATTCCATTAATGACTTAGAAAATGCAGCAAAAACTCAGTGGTTTAGATCTGCCAAAACTCAGTTGTTTATATCTGCCAAAACTCAGTTGTTTGTATCTTCTAAAAATCTGTGTTTTATATCTGCCAAAACTCAGTGGTCTATATCTGCTAAAACACAGTGGTTTATATCTACCAAAATTCAGTGGTTTATATCTGCCAAAACACAATGGTTTTTATCTGCCAAAACGCAGTTGTTTATATCTGCCAAAAAAATTAACTAAAATCACTGCAAAGAAGTATCTGTAGTGAGATCACTCATTCTGTCAGTCTTTTTTTTTCATGACAAAGTATTTTATGAGTTTGTCAAGTTTATATTTTTTATAGTACATATTTTATTTAAGTTAAATGTTTTATGTATTACAGGGCAAGAAAAGAGCAAGAAAGATCTGCCTGTTGACTTGAAGAATGAGCCAGCAAGACAAACAGACAATGGAGATCATGTTACCGCATTTTCATGTGACCAAATACACACACATTTATCAAATTTAAGAGAACATGGAGACACTCCTGAATTATTAGATGAAAGGATAGACACACATTTATCAGAACAGAAAAACACTTCATTAACATTAGATGAGAAAACAAACATGCTATCCAGTTTTGAGCCTATAATGACTCCTATTTTAGAAAAAGATTTTCAATACAAAACGATGTACGGATACTCACAGAATTGTGTCGGTGAGAATATTGTTAATTCAGAACTAAACGACATCCCACTTTCATTTGTTAAAAAAACAGACAATCAATGTAAAAACGATTCTTATCAATGTAAAAAGAGCATTAGAATACCTTCTACCAAGTTATCCAAGGGAGATAACTCACTTTTAAATTTACTACCATACTCGGATTCTTCTGATGATAGTGACAATTAAAAGTTTTATTACTGTTTATTTATTTTGTTATTATTTATACATTGGTTTCATCAAGTCCATTGAGTTTGTGAATCAGGTATTTGAATCAGAATCCTACTTTTCATCAACACAACATAGCTGTACAATAACGGTATGCCTGTAATATATGAATAACTTCTCCTTGTATCTTATTCATATGACAAGCTTACAACATTAGACATATAATAAGTAAAAGTACATGTATACATGTCACGGAAGAAATATCTTTGTTAACCAAAGGTTATGATCCGATCATCTTCTTAGCAGTTTAGTGACAATGCAGAATTACCTATTTTGAAATTTCTATGAAGCAAGAGAGACAAGTAACAATTTCTACCTATTTCTTATACTTTGTAGAAATAAATTCGAAGTTTTCAGACCATGATCAAATACTGTATACAGTATACAGCTATTGAAAATGAATGAATAATTGAAAACATAAGTAACAGTTTTTTTTCTTTGCAAGAAAAAAGCTAGTTATAAACTTCTTACAGTAATTAAAAAAATCAATGACATTTTATAGTTTAAACAAGAATATCCCACAAGTTATATTATTATTTTTAGGACTAACAAATTTAACTTGATCTCTGTTGAAGAAAATGTCAACATGTCCAATTGTGTACAAAATGGTACATCTATACTTACTCGCATATCCTCTTCTGACTGTAGGTAACCAGCTATGAGGTCCACTGCTGTCATGCTGTTGTCACATCGGGTTCTAATATGGCCTTGTGATGTTTATTTCCTGTGTATAATCTTATTTCCTAGGCTGATGCTTCTAATATCTATCGAGTCTAGCTTTGAATGTTTGTACTGATGGTGCATTCACAACTGTAGATGGTAAATTGTTCCATAGATCCACAGTCCTTTGTGTGAATGAATGCTTCCTAATATTACGTCTTGATCTGTCTATGTATAATTTTAGGTTGAGCCCTCTTGTGGTGGAATCTAGTCCCTAAGGTATGAAGGTGGTGACTTGGTTATCATATATTTCAGTTGGTATCTTGTACATTTCTATTATATATCCTCTGGTTCTTCTGTAGGCAAGTGTAGGTAATTTAAGTTTTTCTTAATCAATCTTTATATGGTAGATTTGACAGTCATTTGTTTTGCTTAGTTGCATGTTTTGTACATTTTCTATAGATTCTATATGTATTTTGTGATAAAGGCACCATACCTAGTTGCTGTATTCCAAGCGCGGTCTTACTAGGGCTGTGCAAGGAACATTGTAAAGGTTTTTAACTTTAAATTTGTATTTGTAAATGATATTATAAAAATCTTTAAAAAATTGTTGATCACAAGTAGTTGTTCTTCACTGGTACATTCCCAGTGATAACTATCAGATCTTCCGGGGCCTTGGTGGCTGATTGGTTAAGGTAGTTAGTCATCCACTATTGATCACATATCTATCAACATTGGGGATTTAGGTTAAAGTGTCGATACAAAGAGGGTGCACTGACTTCAATCTTAATTGACAAGAATTGCCTGGTCGGATGTTTTCACCAGTTACTAAGGCTTCCTCCCCCAATAAGTACTGTACACCTTGATACAGCTGAAAAAATTGCTGAAAGTGGCTTTGAACTACATTCAAACGAACAGTATGTGCTAGAGTAGCAAATAGAAGATGCCTTCTTGATGAGTTATCAGGTTAAAATACCAAAATCAAGGCATGGACTTTTGTGGGGTTTAAATTTGAAAATTACTATTTTCTTTGCAAGTTGAAGACTTTATTTAGCTCAAATGGACCTTATGACCTTTTGCCATCACTTTGCATATGTTGTCTGTTGTCATGGTAAACTTTGTCAAAAAGCTTCTACTCTGAAACCACATTGCCAATTTTTGTCAAATTTGTACCCAGATTGTTGATCAAATGATAAAGATGGCCATGGTTACTAAAAATAAAAAATTGGTGTCAACATGTTTTTAGCTCACCTGACCCGAAGGGTCATGTGAGCTATTGCCATCACTTGCCTTCCGTCGTTGTCGTTGTCGTTAACTTTTCTTTAAAAAATCTTCTCCTCCAAAACCACTGAAGGGATTGCTTTGAAACTTTGAACACATCATCAGTAAAATGCCCTCTGCCAAGTTTGCACAAATCATAGCCTCAGACCAACCAACAGGGTCAAAATACAGTTTTTGGCTTATAGTTCAAAAAGTATAACAGATACAGGAAAACCGAAGCGACCTTCCTTCTTCAGCATCAACAGCTCTACAAAACACTCCATTGGGTCAAAGTTGTATAACGACTCCTTGTAGGAGTTATTGCCATTTAATTGTCGAAATTGATGATTTTTGCCATTTTTGCCTCAAAATCTTGAAAATTATTAGAACTAGAGAAAAAGTTAGCATTGCTTAATTGTTCTGCTCTATGAGGGCTACAAAAATGATTTTAGGGTTAAGATTGTCTGATGAACCGTTTAAGAACTGTATTTTGACCCCCCTGTTCTATTTTTAGCCATGGCGACCATGTTTTTTTACGAATCAAAAATCCAAACAACAGTTTGGTAAAGGACATGCTAAACAACAACCATACCAAGTTTGGTTGCATTCTGTCAAGTGGTTTCAGAGAAGAAGACTTTTGAAAAGTTGAACGGACAGACGACGGAAAACAGACGCCAAGTGACGGCAATAGCTCACCTGATCCTTTGGGTCAGGTGAGCTAAAAAGGGTTGTTTGGTTTCAGGTTCAGGTGAGCGATACAGGCTCCTGGGAGCCTCTAGTTTGTTTGTTTGAATGTTGTTTAACACCACTTTCAGCAATTTTTCAGCTATATCATGGCGTCCAATTTTTATTGGGGGAGGAAGCCGGAGTACCCAGAGAAAACACCTGACCTGCAGTATTTAAACTTGCAATCCTTGTCAATTAAGATTGGAGTCGATTGACCCATGCCCGCAGGGAGACTTAAACCCACAATCTCAGTATTGACAGACCATATGATCAATAGTAGACGATCTACCTTAACCACTCAACCACCAAGGCCCCTGTTTTTTTGTCAATATCTCAAAAATTATAATAGCTATAGAGAAAACCATTACATTAAACAGAGCAATGCATTAAGCTATACAAAAGTTTCTATTATTCTGAAATTGTGTAATGACTTCCTGTAGGGTTATTGTCCTTAAAATTCCCATTTTTGCCAAAATTTTCATTTTTCACTATGTTAACTTGAAAACTGGAAGAGCTAGATTGATATTGTAAGTTGCTTTAATGACAAGTCTTACTAATCATTACTTAGTCCAAACGTGTCAGATGACTCTTTATAGAAGTTATTGCCCTTAAGGTATGAATTCTGACAAAATAATCAGTGTTTGTATTAGTTTTTGCCCAATAACATAATCTATAACAGCTTGAATAAAACTGTAAATTGTAAAAAAAATATATAGTTCGAGTTCATTGGTGTGTTCACGTTTCTCCAACATGTGATAATTAAATAAAACAACACCCAATTAAGGGTGGGGATTAAGGGGCATCTGAAGGATTCTCATGTTGATATTTACTTGTAATATATATACCTGTTTAATAAACTTTAATAGGTTATAAGTTTTGTGTCTTAACACAATATTTTGTTTTACATAAAAGACAAATACAGAGGCAAACCAGATTCAGGTGGCATCAGACCAGAGCAAAAGAAATGGAGAAACATTGACAACCGACTCCATGTACAAGCAGGAATATCTCAGTCCTGGACTGCGCATTCAAAGCTTAGTTATCTTCCGCATGTAACGTCGACATGAATGTTTTTGTTAATGTGTTGAAATTTATTCTGCAAGTGCTAGCCATATTATAGTATTGCTATGCATAGAATATAAAATATAAAAAATCTCAATACTAATAATGATGAAGAAGCTAACAAAAACATAACAATAAAAAAGAGCAAAAGATTAATTACCGATCATTTTATCTAAAATCTGTGTTAAATATTATGTGTTGGATGATCCCTTTGAATGCCTCTTAATCCCCTGTCTTAATTGGTTGTTGTTTTAGTCAAAGTGACAATGTTGGAGAAACGTGAATAAACCAGTTCATTTGTGTTTCAGGTGACCAATTACAAGTTCTTGGGAGCCTCTAGTTTGTAGATATTGAACAAAAAGGTCCATTGTAGTCACTAAAAAAAATGTCAGGTCATTTATATTTTATATCTATTGGTCAATTACTTTTCTCCTGATTTGTTGTTTGTCAACCTTTTCTTTTATTGAATATAACTGAAACATGTAAAATACTGCTCACTAGATATTAAGCGGCCTTTCAATAAATCCTGTAATTTTGAGACATTGTTGAATTTGATAGATGTGAATAATTTGTTAGATTTTGTAGATGTTTAACGCTGGATGTTAAGTAACCATTCAATGGATCATAAAACTTTGTAATTGGTGTCATTTATAGTGTGGATTTGAATTAAGCTCTATTTTCCCCACCAGCCCATTCACCCAACTTTGCTAAGTTTCCTGTTAGAAACTACATCTTTATAGTGTGGATTTGAATTAAGCTGCTAAGTTTCCTGTTAGAAACTACATCTTTATAGTGTAGATTTGAATTAAGCTGCTAAGTTTCCTGTTAGAAACTACATCTTTATAGTGTAGATTTGAATTAAGCTGCTAAGTTTCCTGTTAGAAACTACATCTTTATAGTGTAGATTTGAATTAAACTGCTAAGTTTCCTGTTAGAAACTACATCTTTATAGTGTAGATTTGAATTAAACTGCTAAGTTTCCTGTTAGAAACTACATCTTTATAGTGTAGATTTGAAGTAAGCTGTAAAGTTTCCTGTTAGAAACTACATCTTTATAGTGTAGATTTGAATTAAACTGCTAAGTTTCCTGTTAGAAACTACATCTTTATAGTGTAGATTTGAAGTAAGCTGTAAAGTTTCCTGTTAGAAACTACATCTTTATAGTGTAGATTTGAATTAAACTGCTAAGTTTCCTGTTAGAAACTACATCTTTATAGTGTAGATTTGAATTAAACTGCTAAGTTTCCTGTTAGAAACTACATCTTTATAGTGTAGATTTGAAGTAAGCTGTAAAGTTTCCTGTTAGAAACTACATCTTTATAGTGTAGATTTGAAGTAAGCTGTAAAGTTTCCTGTTAGAAACTACATCTTTATAGTGTAGATTTGAATTAAACTGCTAAGTTTCCTGTTAGAAACTACATCTTTATAGTGTAGATTTGAAGTAAGCTGTAAAGTTTCCTGTTAGAAACTACATCTTTATAGTGTAGATTTGAATTAAACTGCTAAGTTTCCTGTTAGAAACTACATCTTTATAGTGTAGATTTGAATTAAACTGCTAAGTTTCCTGTTAGAAACTACATCTTTATAGTGTAGATTTGAAGTAAGCTGTAAAGTTTCCTGTTAGAAACTACATCTTTATAGTGTAGATTTGAAGTAAGCTGTAAAGTTTCCTGTTAGAAACTACATCTTTATAGTGTAGATTTGAAGTAAGCTGTAAAGTTTCCTGTTAGAAACTACATCTTTATAGTGTAGATTTGAAGTAAGCTGTAAAGTTTCCTGTTAGAAACTACATCTTTATAGTGTAGATTTGAAGTAAGCTGTAAAGTTTCCTGTTAGAAACTACATCTTTATAGTGTAGATTTGAATTAAACTGCTAAGTTTCCTGTTAGAAACTACATCTTTATAGTGTAGATTTGAATTAAACTGCTAAGTTTCCTGTTAGAAACTACATCTTTATAGTGTAGATTTGAAGTAAGCTGTAAAGTTTCCTGTTAGAAACTACATCTTTATAGTGTAGATTTGAAGTAAGCTGTAAAGTTTCCTGTTAGAAACTACATCTTTATAGTGTAGATTTGAAGTAAGCTGTAAAGTTTCCTGTTAGAAACTACATCTTTATAGTGTAGATTTGAAGTAAGCTGTAAAGTTTCCTGTTAGAAACTACATCTTTATAGTGTAGATTTGAATTAAACTGCTAAGTTTCCTGTTAGAAACTACATCTTTATAGTGTAGATTTGAATTAAACTGCTAAGTTTCCTGTTAGAAACTACATCTTTATAGTGTAGATTTGAAGTAAGCTGTAAAGTTTCCTGTTAGAAACTACATCTTTATAGTGTAGATTTGAAGTAAGCTGTAAAGTTTCCTGTTAGAAACTACATCTTTATAGTGTAGATTTGAAGTAAGCTGTAAAGTTTCCTGTTAGAAACTACATCTTTATAGTGTAGATTTGAAGTAAGCTGTAAAGTTTCCTGTTAGAAACTACATCTTTATAGTGTAGATTTGAAGTAAGCTGTAAAGTTTCCTGTTAGAAACTACATCTTTATAGTGTAGATTTGAAGTAAGCTGTAAAGTTTCCTGTTAGAAACTACATCTTTATAGTGTAGATTTGAAGTAAGCTGTAAAGTTTCCTGTTAGAAACTACATCTTTATAGTGTAGATTTGAAGTAAGCTGTAAAGTTTCCTGTTAGAAACTACATCTTTATAGTGTAGATTTGAAGTAAGCTGTAAAGTTTCCTGTTAGAAACTACATCTTTATAGTGTAGATTTGAAGTAAGCTGTAAAGTTTCCTGTTAGAAACTACATCTTTATAGTGTAGATTTGAAGTAAGCTGTAAAGTTTCCTGTTAGAAACTACATCTTTATAGTGTAGATTTGAAGTAAGCTGTAAAGTTTCCTGTTAGAAACTACATCTTTATAGTGTAGATTTGAAGTAAGCTGTAAAGTTTCCTGTTAGAAACTACATCTTTATAGTGTAGATTTGAAGTAAGCTGTAAAGTTTCCTGTTAGAAACTACATCTTTATAGTGTAGATTTGAAGTAAGCTGTAAAGTTTCCTGTTAGAAACTACATCTTTATAGTGTAGATTTGAAGTAAGCTGTAAAGTTTCCTGTTAGAAACTACATCTTTATAGTGTAGATTTGAAGTAAGCTGTAAAGTTTCCTGTTAGAAACTACATCTTTATAGTGTAGATTTGAAGTAAGCTGTAAAGTTTCCTGTTAGAAACTACATCTTTATAGTGTAGATTTGAAGTAAGCTGTAAAGTTTCCTGTTAGAAACTACATCTTTATAGTGTAGATTTGAAGTAAGCTGTAAAGTTTCCTGTTAGAAACTACATCTTTATAGTGTAGATTTGAAGTAAGCTGTAAAGTTTCCTGTTAGAAACTACATCTTTATAGTGTAGATTTGAAGTAAGCTGTAAAGTTTCCTGTTAGAAACTACATCTTTATAGTGTAGATTTGAAGTAAGCTGTAAAGTTTCCTGTTAGAAACTACATCTTTATAGTGTAGATTTGAAGTAAGCTGTAAAGTTTCCTGTTAGAAACTACATCTTTATAGTGTAGATTTGAAGTAAGCTGTAAAGTTTCCTGTTAGAAACTACATCTTTATAGTGTAGATTTGAAGTAAGCTGTAAAGTTTCCTGTTAGAAACTGTTTTACTAAATGGAGTTGTGACAATAGTTTTGTGTTTGTTACAAACACAGGGAAATCTTTCTCTACATTTTTAATTGCTTAGTTTATGTTTCCTTTGATCCAGCACCCTATAATGTTACTAGGGCAACCCTTTAGAGATCAGTATACAAAATAGCAAAAGTCTGAAATAGCTAGGTTGCACACAACTGTCTTAATAAATGGAGAATGGTTTACAATTTGTTTGAAGAAGGTTTTGGGTCTGTGTCAAAAAATGTTGACCAGTTGATGACATAAAAATAGAACAGTGCAAAAAATGTTCTATTGTCATGAAAAATGGGAAATCCTTCCTTTAACAATTACATAATAGCAGATGCACAACTTCAATAAGTGTGCAATCTTTCTGTTAAGTTTCAGTGTTGGAGGAGTTGATTACACAAAATAGGTACTGTCTTCTGCAAAATTACCTTGAACAATTCCATAATAGCAGGTGCACAACTTCAATGCATGTGTAATCTTTCTGTGAAGTTTCAGAAATCTGGGCTGAAAACTGTAGGAAGAATTGATTACACAAAATAGATACTCTATTTTCCCCACCAGCCCATTCACCCAACTTTGCCATACTGTAACCCCGGTTTGCACTTTAAGCAATCCGTTACAAAAATTGTGAGGTGAGAAAGGTGTGCATACAAGATAGAGTATATCTGGGTTAGAAAACAGCTTGTAGTGTGTTATCCATGTTGATAATCAAAAGTTGCAATCAATAAGTTTATTAGTTACTCCCTGGATGTGAATCGATCCTTAGTGATTATTTTTTTTATCATGCCATGGACATCTGTGTGTCTGTGTCATACTTATCTGACATTGTAAGTCATGCCATGGACATCTGTAGTGTCTGTGCCATACTTATCTGACATTGTAAGTCATGCCATGGACATCTGCTGTGTCTGTGCCATACTTATCTGACATTGTTAGTCATGATATGGACATCTGCAGCATCTGTGCCACACTTATCTGACATTGTAAGTCAGGCCATGGACATCTGCTGTTTGTGCCATACTTATCTGACATTGTAAGTCATGCCATGGACATCTGCTGTATCTGTGCCATACTTATCCATATCTGACATTGTAAGTCATGCCATGGACATCTGCTGTGTTTGTGCCATACTTATCAGACATTGTAAGTCATGCCATGGACATCTGCTGTGTTTGTGCCATACTTATCTAACGTTGTAAGTCATGCAATGGACATCGGCTGTGTCTGTGCCATACTTATCCATATCTGACATTGTAAGTCATGCCATGGACATCTGCTGTGTTTGTGCCATACTTATCTGACAGTGTAAGTCATGCCATGGACATCTGCTGTGTCTGTGCCATACTTATCTGACATTGTAAGTCATGCCATGAACATCTGCTGTGTCTGTGCCATACTTATCTGACAGTGTAAGTCATGCCATGGACATCTGCTGTGTCTGTGCCATACTTATCTGACATTGTAAGAATACAACATTAACACAAAATATTTTCACAGTCATTTATTTATGATTTTGATATGTCAACAAAAACAAATATTTTAAATTTTTTAAAACTATTCAAGTGCATAGCTGCACTGTATAACATGTATGTACATTCATTGTATCAACCTATCAGATCTAACGATCACAACATTACTAAACACAACACTGTACTACAACAACAAACTAAAAACCTGATTCTACATAAACCTTCTGCTTACTTGAAGCATACATTTTAACATGCAGATTTTAATTTTATTTTTGAAGTGTAAATTTAAAATCTAAAAACAAATTGATTAAAAATTTAATGTAAAGACACTTTTAGAAAAAAATATGCCAGCATATTTTGCAATCAAAAATCACAGTTATCTTGAAGTTATGTTCTGATAACTTATTGCCTTTGCCACCATTACAAAGACAAAACTATTTTTATGACATTCAATCTCTACAGTAAAGTAAATTTAACAAATCAAATAGTGAAATTGGTGTAAATTTAAATAAACTGTATCAACTTATTCAAAATTATATCAACATGTTAAAAATGTATGATACCAATAGCACCAAATACTTCATAACATCTGCCATTGTCGTCAAATTAACAAATTTTAATACAATACCTAAAACTGAAAATAGAGTATTTTATAATTCATCTTTCATATTAAACATGTCCTTTTGATAAATCTATCTTCAATTTACACTGTGTCTAATACATGGATATTTGTTTTTAAAACTGTCCCAATAGATTATTTCCAACACAAAGCCACTGATTTTGGTTTACAAACTCCGGAGTTTTTAATATTATAATATTAATGATAAATTTTTAAAAAATTGTTTTATGAATGACTGTTTTTATGATAAATAGCCTTACATATAGAGCATACAATATAAGTATTTTATATTTTATAAACTAAAAAAAATATTTTTCTATCAAGCCAAAATCAATATCAATGTCGACTACAACATGAATTTTAACAAATTGTCATACTGTCTAAATGAATTTGGTTTGATATGAAAAATACCTCAATGGTCTGATTATAAAGTTAAAAAAACAAAGCTTAGAAATTAATATGCAGTCATACATGTATATTTTATACATTGTCATTTCATTCAATTATATTTTCGTTTCCTGCAGAAAAAAATTAACTAAATAATCCAAGTATTTTACATAATTGTTAAGGTGAAGTTTTACAACATACATATCAAGGTACATCCTCACAAGTCAGGGTTTCTTTGTCCACATGTATCCACGAAACCCTGACAAACTTAGCTAGGAAATTCCGGGCTAGAAGTCACTATTTTCATTGGCTACATCATACCTTAATATAGCAAATCAAAAGCTCGCTTTCATTCATGACTTGGTTAGGGGATATCCTGATGTCAATTGTAAATGAACCAAACGGATGTGTTGCATAGACCATGTAAAAATCAGTGTATTCTGTACAGTAGTGTTAATAGTGTGTTATTACCGCGTTATTTATTAGTTGCGTTACGTTTTCCTCCTACTCAAGAATGAGTAAGAATGACTACAGCCAAACACTTGTTTCTTTCAAGCAATTTCATTAGTTCATATTTTAAAGGTTTGACGTCATTTGAAAATCTTCTAGCCCAGGAATTTCCTAGCTAAGTTTGTCAGGGTTTCGTGGACACAGAAACCCTGACATGTGAGGATGATCTAGGTACTGTATACAAATAAATTTGGTTTTGGAAACCTAGACTGATTAAATTTTGATTTGCAATGAAAGTATTTTCAAAATACTCAAGTTCTAACACATAAATTTCAGTGCTAATGTGAATAGGGTTTAATCAGAAACAGTGCTTATGTCTGTTTGAATAGGGTCGCACCTTCAGCAGAAAGAGTGCTCTTGTTTGTATAAATAGGTTTGAACCTTCGGCAGAAACAGTGCTATTGTTTTAATAAATAGGGTTTAATCATCAGCAGAAACAGTGCTATTGTTTGTAAAAATAGGGTTGAACCTTCGGCAGAAAGAGTGCTATTGTTTTTTTACCTTCAGCAGAAAGAGTGCTAATGTAGCATTGAAAAACATGTAAGCATTTCTATATGTAACTGTTATATTTCTGCATGGATTATGCATTAAGAATGTGGAAAGTCACATTTTCAGTAAAAATACATGTATTTAACAAAGAAGGAAATTAGCATTGTATACATTTAGGTAAAACAAAGAAAATAATAGTATCTAAGCTGAAGTAAATATTCATCAAAAATTAAAGCAATATGAATTTATATATATAATGCATAATTTTCAGACTGAATAGCATTTTACTCATCAAAATTAAATTACATATATTTTTTCTCCTAATATTTTATGTCTTAAATTTATGTTGTCAATTCTAACTATGTGTTTGTGGTACAAAAATATTCAAAAACTAATGTAGTGGGTGAAACACGTTTATCTGTACCATCTGATATGCATATTTTTTTAAACTATAAAAAAAATTTAAAATTGTAACAATGAGTTGTAGAAGGAAAATAACAATTAACATTGGAATGTGGAACAAAGCCATTGGTTAAAATACACAAACATGTCACAACACTTAATGTACGAGATCCGAAGCACTTAAAAACAACACATATACCTTGTAGACATTATATTACTGGTAGGAGTTTACACATATATAAATAAAAATAAATATTTTCAATAAATCGTATATGTAAATTTAGCAGTTTTAATGTAAATATAAAAATGTATTTATTCGGTTTAAAATAATATTTTATTAATGTCCTTAAATGCAACATGTTAAATTCTTGTTTATCAGGAATTGTTCTTTACAAAAAAAATGAACAACAAAATTTGTCAACAAACTATTTCATTTATTGCTGAGAAAGTCAAACCAAGTTCGATGAGTGTAAATATCTGAGTATTATTTCTTGCTTCATATCCAAACAACAGACAATTTAGCAGAACACACAATGAGGTAGGATATGCACATTTTCCTCCTTATGCTTGCATTAATTTATACAACATGCATCTAAGGTTAAACACATCATGAAAAGGATTTCAGAATATCTTCTAATAATGTATAGCCAAACATTCGGTTTGAACAAACATTACATTCCAAAATAAATAACCTCAATAAATTCATCTTTAAAATGATATAAATATAAAAAATGTATCACTGCTGGATCAGCGAATCTTCGTTGAAATAATAAAGCTGTGCACAAATTTATAAAAATATAATTTTGCATCATAAGTACACTACAACTGGAAATAAAATATATTTTCTGAACGACAGCTTACACATTCCTTTATTTCATCCAGTCTATTTAAATAAAAGCAGTGTCTGTACCGGTATATTTTGTTATATATAGATGAACAGTGTTTTTTAAATGATACTAGCATTCATTCCTTTGACATATGATTCACTGGTATAGGACTAATATGCAATAATAGTTTTAGCAAATGCAGGACTGGTTACAAATGTACTGATACATGATGTTCTTCTGGGGTAGCTCAGTCATCATACCATAGAGATGTATGGTTTTGTTTCTTGATACACCTTATAAAGTTTTATTTATTTCTGCTATCTTATTGTTGGGCTAAAAAAGAAAAAATATATAATATAATGCAAAAGTCATTGCAAGTTCAGGATTGTCACTAAGATTTTTATTGTTAGGATTACAAAAGTCATTGCAAGTTCAGGATTGTCACTAAGATTTTTATTGTTAGGATTACTAATGTATATCTAGCAGGAGTTCTTAGAATTAAGCTAAATTAGTTCCATCGCAAGAAAGCTAAAGTAGATTATAATCTGTTAAGCAGTAGAAAAGTAAAAAAAGCAATTTATATAACATGTATTATTTATATTTTCCTTCTATGATTAGCAAGCTCTTGAGAGAAAAATGTTTCAAAAGTGTAAAAAAAAGGGTGTATTGACATCACCATAAATAGAAAATTTCTAGACTTTCTATAAGTTTCCATAAGACTGAAGTCTTATCTTTAAGGTATATTAGAATGCTATGTAGATAAATTATAAGCAATCTTTTCTTTGATCAAATCAGTCAATTCATATTATTTTATATTCTGCTTTTCCTATAACCAACATTTCTGAGAATTTGTATAAATGTTTTATAAAGATTAAGATGTCATAATTGTTGTGATATTTTGTTTCATGTACATGAAATCCATATATATATATATCATTTACCTAGGTAAAGGTGATACATTACTAGAGGACTTCCTTTTCTTCACTATTGCCTAAAAGTATAAATTAAAGAAAATAAGAATTAATTCACACACATTTACACACTACATAAGTAATCTGTACCAAATTTCATCATAAGTAAATTTAATATATTCATCATTTATATAGCAGTATCTTGGTGAATCTTAATATCAAGAAGCTTGTGCAACAGAAAATTCAAAATTCAACATGATATTTAAAGCATTAAATGGATCAGAACCAAATTCATGATATAACAGTTTCATTAAAAATATTCAATTGAAGACAAATTCCAATTAAAACAAATAATATTTTGAAGCAATTTAATTACACATATCTTTCTTTCCATATTTAAAAATTATAAAAAAATATAAACTATTATTAATTTCTTGAATATGCACATTACTTATTTTTAGTATCATCAATTGAAAAAACATAATACTTTGTCTTTTATAATAAACATCAACAGATGATCGTAATTATTAATTTGCACTCAAAAACAATACATTAAACAAACACAAAACTGTTAGAAAAGCAACATATGACAAGATCTAAGCAATGATAACTTATATATAAGCAAGTTAAAAGTGTGGTTTACTTTGCAACTTAATTTTAAGTAAACATGAAATTTTAGTATGTGAAGTGACTGACATTATGAATGGGCTTTACAAATCTAAGAACTTGTTTCTTTGTTCGAGTTGGAATACCCTCATGGTCATCATTTTTGGCTCTCAAATTACCGGTATATATTTTCAATAATGCCTATGAACTTTCTTTTTTTTCTGACCACCATGTGATTAGGGGTGTAAAGATTATGATACTGAAAGCTTACAAAGTGTTTATTGATTATATGGAGTCTTAAGACTTAGCAAGGATATTTTAGCTGTATTCAGGATGAGCTAAACCAGTAGCAAGGATAACACATACCATTTCTTGTCTACAGATTTTCGTGGGTTTTTTTTAAAATTAAATTTGTTACAAAAGTATTTTATGATACAATATCAGTGTACAATATCATTTGTGTTAGGAACAGTACATTAGAGCTAGCCTTTTGTCACATGTCACAAACTGATTTCTTGATTCTTATTTAAACCTGTTTCTATAGGGATATATATGGAGTTTATACCAAAATTTGTCTCCAAGTTTTAAATGCTGTATCAATACTTTCAAAAAAGACTTACTGACAGTTTAATATGCCTATCTTATCTCATTTTTTATGCCCCCGCGACGACATGTCGGGGGGCATTAAGTTTTACTCATGTCCGTCCGTCCGTCTGTCTGTACATCCGAACAAATTTCCGTCAAGCTTTTTTCAGAAACCGTACATGAGAACAATTTTAAATTTGGCAGAGTGGTTCAGTATCACAAGTTGTATGTCCTAAGTGAATTTCAGACCTCTCGGACAACTACTTCCTGTTTGGGACTTCATTTGTACGTAAATACGTCCGTCTGTATGTACAAATTTCCGTCAAGCTTTTCTCAGAAACCGTACATGAGAACAATTTGAAATTTGGCAGGGTTGTTCAGTATCACAAGTTGTATGTCCTAAGCGACTTTCAGACCTGTCGGACAACTACTTCCTGTTTGGGACTGGGCCGATATGAAAATGTGTTAACACAAGTATGAAAATTTCCGTCAAGCTTTACTCAGTAACCGTACATGAGAACAATTTGAAATTTGGCAGGGTGGTTCAGTATCACAAGTTGTATGTCCTAAGCGACTTTCAGACCTGTTGGACAACTACTTCCTATTTGCGACTGGGCCGATATGAAAATGTTCTAACATGAGTATGAAAACTTCCGTCAAGCTTTTCTCAGAAACCGTACATCAGAACAATTTGAAATTTGACAAGGTGGTTCAGTATCACAAGTTGTACGTCCTAAGCGACTTTCAGACCTGTCGGACAACTGCTTCCTGTTTGGGACTTGGCCGATATGAAAACGTGTTAACATGAGAATGAAAATTTCCGTCAAGCTTTTCTCAGAAACCGTACATCAGAACAATTTGAAATTTGGCAGGGTAGTTCAGTATCACAAGTTGTACGTCCTAAGCAACTTTCAGACCTGTCAGACAACTACTTCCAGTTTGCGACTGGGCCGATATGAAAATGTGTTAACATGAGTATGAAAATTTCCGTCAAGCTTTTATCAGAAACCGTACACAAGAACAATTTGAAATTTGGCAGGGTGGTTCAGTATCACAAGTTGTACGTCCTAAACGACTTTCAGACCTGTCGGACAACTACTTCCTGTTTTCGACTGGGCCGATATGAAAATGTGTTAACATGAGTATGAAAATTTCTGTCAAGCTTTACTCAGAAACCGTACATTAGAACAATTTGAAATTTGGCAGGGTGGTTAAGTATCACAAGTTGTATGTCCTAAGCAACTTTCAGACCTGTTGGACAACTACTTCCTGTTTGGGACTTACTTTAGCAGGGGCATCCGTGTCCCATGGACACATTCTTCAATTTTTTCCTTAAAATTTATGCTAAACAGGAATTTTTCTTTAAGCTAGAACATTTAAACAAGATTGCAATTTTTCTAGAGTTTTTTGTGGATCCTTTAGTTGCCATGCTTTTTCAATGTCACAGAATTAATTTAAAGGATTTTCCATTTGCTATCTGACATTTAATAACAATAACATAATTTGTCTATGTCACCCATTTTAATCTGAAGTAACATGAAGAGACTCTTATCCTTTGATTCAATTTATAAGTAGCTACTTGTCAGATTGCATTAAGGATTCAATTTATAAGTAGCTACTTGTCAGATTGCATTAAGGATTCAATTTATAAGTAGCTACTTGTCAGATAGCATTAAGGATTCAATTTATAAGTAGCTACTTGTCAGATAGCATTAAGGGTTCAATTTATAAGTAGCTACTTGTCAGATAGCATTAAGGATTCAATTTATAAGTAGCTACTTGTCAGATTGCATTAAGGATTCAATTTATAAGTAGCTACTTGTCAGATAGCATTAAGGATTCAATTTATAAGTAGCTACTTGTCAGATAGCATTAAGGATTCAATTTATAAGTAGCTACTTGTCAGATTGCATTAAGGATTCAATTTATAAGTAGCTACTTGTCAGATTGCATTAAGGATTCAATAAGAATCATGAAATACATTTATCACAAACAATCAATTAAAGTACTAGCAATTAACTTTTAAGAATTTCTATTTTTAGATCTTGCTATTTCATTGCACACATCACTATACAAGACTTACAGGAGAGAATTGACTTTTAAAGTTAACATGAGCATACAATATGACTCCTATATCTTTATGTCCAGCCTCCATGGCTATTGACAAGGCTGTACAACCATCCTACAATAACCATGCAACAAACATTACCACAACATGCAGAAAGGTTAGAGGTCAAGGTCACATGATGCACAAGATAACTCAACTTTACGCTGATCAAAAAAGAAGAAGAAATTAACAAAAATTAAAGTTTTTAACTGCTTTTAGAAAAAATATTATCTAAATAAGAAACATATAATTATGAGAAATACTAAATTTAACTAAACACGTATGACAACAAAACAAGTTACATATTAGATAAAAAATAGCACTTTTACATTAAATACAACTGAAAACTTAACGAGACAACAAAAATACAAAAACTAAAATAAGTCAATTTTGAACAACATTTACATGTAACAATCATGCTAAGGTTAAAATCCTTACATTATCAGAAAGGGTTGAATCACAGTCGGGATGAGCAAGAAGAATTTTTACAATATCAGTATGTCCGTGTTCACATGCACACATAAGGGCTGTAGATCCTTCGTTGTCCTGAATATTGACATCAGCACCAATTTCAAGCAGTTGATTAACCATTTCAATTCGACCTTGACTGACAGCTAACATCAGAGCAGTTTGGCCATCCTAATATAATGAATTAGTACGTGATACAATTGATAATTTAATGCTCCAAACATGAGCTTGTCCTTCCTTATAAAATTCAGTCACTGTATTGTAGCAGCAAAGCATTATTTTTTTTATCTTTGATTTCAAAACTTCACAAAACTTTAAACCAAAATGTGTAGAAATTTATAAAGAAGGATCTGATGTATATAATGTATGATAATACATGAATACTAGTACACACAATACAGGTGTATCATGCATGTAATTTATAATATTACCAATATTCTGAAACATGCTCTATCAAATAGAAAGGAATTATACGGTGATTCTGTAAATAATCTACGAGGTGTGGCTATTATCATTTATGACTCATTTTTACCTAAAGTTCCTAAATTTGTGTGAAGTTACTTCTGCAAATTCATATATTCTGTGGAACTTTAGCTAAAAATTTTTGCACATAGAATTAACTTGCAATGCAATACCTCTAAATAATGTCTAATACAAATTATATTCGAAAGAACTCATGATAAGTGGATTTCTTGGAAGTAGTCCTCGGAGGAATGTAGACGGATCCGGAGGATGAACGAAATCCAGGAGTAATATTCTGCCTACTGCAACCCTCAGATGATGTATCCGAGAGTAGAATTGGCTTCACATCCGATGTTGCCTAAAATGTGTGCACAATATTTCTGACTTTAAGTTACTTCTATGCATTCCCCCCAAACTAACATTCCTTTTTAATTTTAAACATATGTATTTCGCATAATTCTTTCAAAGAGAAATTGACAGACCATTTTATTTTGTGAAGCAGCATTTTAAAAAGCCAAGCATCTAACTGGTTCATTCAGCACATTCCAATCGTAACATTAATACCTCATTGATATACTAACCATGTCTGTTATAAAAAGTCAAAGTCTGATTCATATAAGACAAAATACAACAAGTAAAGACATTTATGTAATTTAAGAGAACACAATTTGTGTTCCTGAAAAAGGTCGAACTAACATCAGTAATGTGTTACTTTGATCAAATTCACAATTATATTACCTAAACTTTCCTTTCGAATAATTATAAGAAATAAATTTTTGAAAAAATGAATTTGGAATGGTTTTGGCCTTATAGGTGGTTGGTATGTTTAAAGACAATGGATATAAAGTTATACCTTAGATGCTCTGGCATTGATGTCGGACATTGAAAACAGTCTCTTCACAACCTCTCTCTGTCTGTCCGTCTGTGTGTAGGCCAGAGTGGCTAACATTGTGGAAGTATACCCTGCTTTATTCTGTTTGTTTAGATCTACAACACCTGTGTCCAACAAAAGGCTGACTATTTCGAAATTGCAGTGAGATACGGCATAATGAAGAGCAGTGTTTCCCTGAAATTTACATAATAACATCAAATTCAAAAAATCAATTACAAATAAAATAGAGCAGCTGTGATTAATGGTAATCTACATACTGCAGTAATGTAGTTAATTCATTAAAATTTCATGTATTGATCATCAAAATTACAGAGCCAATGTAGTCATTAATATTATATAACTGTTGTATTCATGTTAAAATGGCAAAAATTTCCCTCAAAACCTCTGCAGCTGTTATTTATAACTGACTATTTGTTCCTCAAAAGAATTTATTCCTTATATTTGCATTTCTTACTTACATTTTGTATCTATTCAAATTCCTTGTTATAAATATAAAATGTATTTGTTAGTATTGAGGACAAATTATTGTTTCTATATTTACCTCTATCAGGTTGACTTAGAAAACTAATGTGGTGTATAATACTCACATGATCAGCCTGTGTAAGTACTGTACACAAGAAATTAGATCACATGATCAGCCTGTGTAAGTACTGTACACAAGAAGTAGATCACATGATCAGCCTGGGTAAGTACTGTACACAAGAAGTAGATCACATGATCAGCCTGTGTAAGTACTGTACACAAGAAGTTAGATCACATGATCAGCCTGTGTAAGTACTGTACACAAGAACTTAGATAACATAATCCAGGGTTGCCACTCTTTTCTTGACACAAAATTCAAGGACTTTTCAAGGGTTTTTCAAGGGTTTTCATAATTTTTCCAGGATAACTTCAAATGAATTTCTAAGGTGATTTATAGATACGAATATCCTTTAAGCTATATAATTTTTTCACGTACACATTCACTCCATATGTCTATTCAATTTCCTATACACCCTTCCAGTGTGACATGATGCAGACTTTGTGTAAACTACAAGTGGTTTTCAATGCAGATTTACCTTATTAATTCACAACGCTGGCCAATCTTCAGTCTGAAAACTGTGTGTCTTCATGATTTGACCAGAGACATGATATACATGTGTTTTATTTCTCTGATTTGACCAATAAATAAGGAAATAGCTATGTGTTCATGTACACGTACGGGATGGAAGTCTTTGGTAGATCAGATGATTTTGTTGCAGCCGTTCTGGATTCTGAGTACTGATTTGCAATTGTCAAAGTTCGTGGAAGAAAACCCAGTTGTTTGATGCTTTTGCCGGATACCGTTTTAATATATTGGATCAACAAATCGTCTTGTATGGTGTTCGAGTTTATAGTGAGCGTAGGAGGGAATAAATTTGAGCCTTTCAACTGGTAATCAAAATATGACTTCATGAAACCCGCCATATTATCTGAATCAATTTGACGACCGCATCATGCTCTACAAATTCCTTAGTGTCAAACACTGGAAAGACTCAGAATCTTATAAATCTCGACCCATACATTTCGCCCCAAAAACTTCCATTATTTTCAATGTAAAGGACGATCTTCCGTATGGGACGAACTGTTCTACTTAAGCAAGGGGAAGACAACTCGTGCCAAACTTACTAATCGCGATCAAAATTAAGGATTTTTCCCGGATTTGTTCGTTTTTTCGAGTTTTCACTGATGTTTCCCGACCGGGAACGCAAATTTCGAAATTCAAGGACTTTTCTTGTTTTCCCGGGCGCGTGGCAACCCTGATAATCAGCCTGTGTAAGTACTGTACACAAGAAGTAGATCACATGATCAGCCTGTGTAAGTACTGTACACAAGAAGTTAGATCACATGATCAGCCTTGGTAGTACTGTACACAAGAAGTAGATCACATGATCAGCCTTGGTAAGTACTGTACACAAGAAGTAGATCACATGATCAGCCTGGGTAAGTACTGTACACAATAAGTAGATCACATGATCAGCCTGGGTAAGTACTGTACACAAGAAGTAGATCACATGATCAGCCTGGGTAAGTACTGTACACAAGAAGTAGATCACATGATCAGCCTTGGTAGTACTGTACACAAGAAGTAGATCACATGATCAGCCTTGGTAGTACTGTACACAAGAACTTAGATCACATGATCAGCCTGGGTAAGTACTGTACACAAGAAGTAGATCACATGATCAGCCTGGGTAAGTACTGTACACAATAAGTAGATCACATGATCAGCCTGGGTAAGTACTGTACACAAGAAGTTAGATCACATAATCAGCCTGTGTAAGTACTGTACACAAGAAGTTAGATCACATGATCAGCCTGCGTAAGTACTGTACACAAGAACTTAGATCACATAATCAGCCTGTGTAAGTACTGTACACAAGAAGTTGATCACATGATCAGCCTGGGTAAGTACTGTACACAAGAAGTGAGATAACATGATCAGCCTGGGTAAGTACTGTACACAAGAAGTAGATCACATGATCAGCCTGGGTAAGTACTGTACACAAGAAGTGAGATCACATGATCAGCCTGTGTAAGTACTGTACACAAGAACTTAGATCACATGATCAGCCTGGGTAAGTACTGTACACAAGAAGTAGATCACATGATCAGTCTGGGTAAGTACTGTACACAAGAAGTAGATCACATGATCAGCCTGTGTAAGTACTGTACACAAGAAGTGAGATCACATAATCAGCCTGTGTAAGTACTGTACACAAGAACTTAGATCACATGATCAGCCTGGGTAAGTACTGTACACAAGAAGTAGATCACATGATCAGCCTGGGTAAGTACTGTACACAAGAAGTAGATCACATGATCAGCCTGGGTAAGTACTTTACACAAGAAGTTAGAACACATGATCAGCCTGGGTAAGTACTGTACACAAGAAGTTAGATCACATGATCAGCCTGGGTAAGTGCTGTACACAAGAAGTTAGATCACATGATCAGCCTGGGTAAGTACTGTACACAAGAAGTTAGATTACATGATCAGCCTACCGAAGTGCTGCACACAAGAAGTTAGATCGCATGATCAGCCTAGGTAAGTACTGTACACAAGAAGTTAGATCACATGAACAGCCTGGGTAATTACTGTACACAAGAAGTAAGATCACTTGATCAGCCTTGGTTGTACTGTACACAAGAAGTTAGATCACATGATCAGAATGGGTAAGTATTGTACAAAAGAAGTTAGATCACATGATCAGACTGGGTAAGTACTGTACACAAGAAGTTAGATCACATGATCCTTTGGTAGGAAAACTGGCAATCCTTGTCAATTACCATTGGAGTCGAGTGCACCCTGCCTACTGTGAGACTCGAACTCGGCTTCCTAGTGATGACAGACCACGTGATCAATAGTAGACGAACTACCTTAACCACTCGGCCACATAGGCCCCTGTCTGGGTAAATAATGTACACAAGAAGTGAAATAGGTTTAACTTAAAAAAAAGAACATCAGATTGGGTGGGTATAATACATCCACAGATAATATATCCACAGATTGGGAGGGTATAATACATCCACAGATTGGGTGGGTATAATACATCCACAGATTGGGTGGGTATAATACATCCACAGATAATATATCCACAGATTGGGTGGGTATAATACATCCACAGATAATATATCCACAGACTGGGTGTGTATAATGCATCCACAGATAATATATCCACAGATTGGGTGCGTATAATTCATCCATTGGCATAACACAACCAATTATGGTAAATCTTACATTTGAATCTTGAATGTTAACGATATACTCCAACAGTCGTCTGGAAATCTCATTAAAGCTGGACATGAAATCTTCCACTTGATAAGGTTCGGAAAGTTTACCACTAGAAATCTTGAACCATTCCTCTTTTATTCTCTCCAAACTTGCATTCTACAATATAAAGTATACTTCCATCAGAGAAAGAAGTTTGTGTTCTGTCAACAGGTCTTCAAATACAAAAACATTCGATCCTTATTATATCACAGAATCTGAAAAAGTGTGAAAAGTTGTAAACATACAACTTATTAGTGTGTAGAAATACCGGAAATTCAAAAATTAGTGGTCTGAGTATGCACACCAGTGTCAGGTTCCATAAAGTATGGGTCTTTTTACTGTATCATTTGTTGTTAAATGGGCCTTGATGTGTGCTTCCAATGAATTAGTGCCTAATTTTAATTGTTATATTCATATATTATTTTAAAAAATTTAATAAACCGCTTTCATTTCATTTCCAAGATAGATTTCCGTGAGATACAACACTGAAAATAGTGATACTACTTAAACCACAATATTGGAACAATACTAGAACAAATTTTTATTCCAGTATTATGCTCAACACTGATATACCAGTATTGCAATCACCAAGTACAGATGATCAGATACAATTTACATTAGACCAATTTTACAATAAATTTTTAAATAAATAAAAAAAAAATTGGTTGTTGAAATATTAATTCTGACACTAAACCCTTCAATGTAGTACTTAATCATCACAATCTCTTATCATCTGTGAAGTTTAATGAAGTAGCAAATTAGTACATTGAAGAGATTTGGGTTGAGTGTTTTCAATTACCATAATGAAATCTCCCACATAGACATGTAAACAAATTAAAGATTTAATTACAGTTTTGTCTGTTTTTCACAATGCTCCACAAACTTAGCATTAAAGTAAATGAAACGATGTTCAACTCTAAAACACACTATCCAGTACATTCTTCGTTTAATACATATATTAAGGTTCATTTCTTAGCAAACCAATTCATTCTAATCTTACATTTGTATGGTCAGCATTTTGCTATCTTAACAGTTTTTATGGGTGTGTTTTTTACTCCATCACATTACTTTGATCACAAAAATACAACAGAAAAAATACCCTGTACACTATCAATGTGATACTCCTAAAACAAGTGTATTTTTTTTGTTGCTTGAAACAATTAAAGTCTAAATCATAACCTACCAATTCCTTAGTCTGCACCTCAGTTGAATCCTCCAAATATTTTGCCAGTACTTCACATGACTTTCTCATCTCTCTACTTAATTCGAAACTACAAAATATGAAATGCTGAATTGCAGACAAATATATCAGCTAGAAAGTGTTAAATAAAGAACCTTAGTGGGCACGCTCCCAAATACCTATCAAGTTCTATACAATTGTGATCAGTAGTTTCTGAGAAAGCACATATGAGTTGTTTCATACATATATTTTGAGAAATTTCTAAGTTCAAAGGGGCAAAACTCTTACAAAAAATATTCTATCATAATTTCCTGTTGATATGCAGAACTACATATGGTGTCCTTCATTCCTACCAAGTTTTATAAAATTCTGATCAGTAGTTACAGAAGAGATGCACTAACAAGAATAAAACTGAGAGAGCAGTCAAAAACATTATAAGTAGTAATAAAGGTCATGTACGCCGCACGGTTAAAAGGTAAAATCAACACGAAAAAAATAAAACTCTTTATTATTTATTTCTCCACCACACAACTTTAATTATTATTCTATAAAAAACATTATAACATCTGCAACTTCCTTGCATGGGGTATAATGTTTGTTTGTTTGATGGTGTTTTCAGCTATATCATGGCGTCCAGTTTTTATTGGGGTTGAAGCCGGAGTACCTGGAGAAAATTTTCCCAACCAGTTATAGGAAAACTGGAAATCCTTGTCAATGATGATTGGAGTCGAGTACACACTGCCTGGAGTGAGAATCGAAACCGCAATCTCAGTGTTGACAGACCACGTGATCAATAGTAGACGAACTACCTTAACCACTCGGCCACCGAGGCCCCACCATTTTTAACTTAAAAGGGTAATAACTCCTATAACGAGTTGACTGCCAATTTCTGTACAGTTGACTTATTTATTCCAATGTTTTACCTGAAACCCATATATATATATATATATGCATCAACTAACCTGAGTTATCTTGCCTGCAACAAATGTCATAACCCCAAATATTATTTGTGATGAAGATTTTCTAGGAAAAAATCACAAACATTTTGTTCAAATTTGTCCACTGGTTTCAGAGGTGATTTCTGTATCAAAATTAACAAATGACAAACACCAAATATATTGGCAAAAGGTCATATTGATTTTGAATAGGTGAGCTAAACAGGTAATCTCTCCTAATCCTGACACACTGGGATCCATAATTGAAAATACATTCACAATAAGTTAGATTTTTTTATCAAATTAAGAAAAATTATCAAATATCTCTGAATTAGCCATGTGTAAAGCTTGCGTTTCTCTGATATTCTGATCAATGTGTAAAGCACTCGTTTCTCTGATTTTCTGATCAATGTGTAAAGCTTACGTTTCTCTGATATTCTGATCAAACATTTTAGCTCCTGGTATTCCTTTAGCAATAGCTTCATCATCTTTACACTGGTACACTATACTTCCTTCTCTGCCATCGTAGGACCCTTCATCGTAACTAGCCGTGGACCCACTATCTGACCCATCGTCGTCATCATCATCAGAATCTGTACTACTGGATGTATAGCTGTAAAATATAATTGTCCCCTTGAGAACCCATTGATACCATAATCAGCTATAGCTGTAAACTAAAATTGTCCCCCATTTGTATATAGCTTCTATACCATTATCAGATACCATGACTCAGCAGTTAAACTGCCAAACCGTAACCTTAGTGTTGATAGGCCACTGACACCCCAGAGCCCCATAATAATAACCATAGTGTTGATAGGCCACTGACACCCCAGAGCCCCATAATAATAACATTAGTGTTGATAGGCCACTGACACCCCAGAGCCCTATAATAATAACCTTAGTGTTGATAGGCCACTGACATCCCAGAGCCCCATAATAATAACATTAGTGTTGATAGGCCACTGACACCCCCAGAGCCCCATAATAATAACCTTAGTGTTGATAGGCCACTGACACCCCAGAACCCCATAATAATAACATTAGTGTTGATAGGCCACTGACACCCCAGAGCCCCATAATAATAACCTAAGTGTTGATAGGCCACTGACACCCCAGAGCCCCATAATAATAACATTAGTGTTGATAGGCCACTGACACCCCAGAGCCCCATAATAATAACCTTAGTGTTGATAGCCCACTGACACCCCAGAGCCCCATAATAATAACCTTAGTGTTGAGAGGCCACTGACACCCCAGAGCCCAATAATAATAACCTTAGTGTTGATAGGCCACTGACACCCCAGAGCCCCAGAACCCCATAATAATGACCTTAGTGTTGATAGGCCACTGACATCCCAGAGCCCCATAATAATAACCTTAGTGTTGATAGGCCACTGACATCCCAGAGCCCCAGAGCCCCATAATAATAACCTTAGTGTTGATAGGCCACTGACACCCCAGAGCCCCATAATAATAACCTTAGTGTTGATAGGCCACTGACACCCCAGAGCCCCATAATAATAACCTTAGTGTTGATAGGCCACTGACACCCCAGAGCCCCAGAACCCCATAATAATGACCTTAGTGTTGATAGGCCACTGACATCCCAGAGCCCCATAATAATAACCCTAGTGTTGATAGGCCACTGACACCCCAGAGCCCAATAATAATAACCTTAGTGTTGATAGGCCACTGACACCCCAGAGCCCTATAATAATAACCTTAGTGTTGATAGGCCACTGACATCCCAGAGCCCCATAATAATAACCTAAGTGTTGATAGGCCACTGACACCCCAGAGCCCTATAATAATAACCTTAGTGTTGATAGGCCACTGACACCCCAGAGCCCCATAATAATAACCCTAGTGTTGATAGGCCACTGACATCCCAGAGCCCCATAATAATAACCCTAGTGTTGATAGGCCACTGACACCCCAGAGCCCCATAATAATAACCTTAGTGTTGATAGGCCACTGACACCCCAGAGCCCCATAATAATAACTTTATTGTTGATAGGCCACTGACACCCCAGAGCCCCATAATAATAACCTTAGTGTTGATAGGCCACTGACACCCCAGAGCCCCATAATAATAACCTTAGTGTTGATAGGCCACAGACACCCCAGAACCCCATAATAATAACATTAGTGTTGATAGGCCACTGACATCCCAGAGCCCCATAATAATAACATTAGTGTTGATAGGCCACAGACACCCCAGAACCCCATAATAATAACATTAGTGTTGATAGGCCACTGACACCCCAGAACCCCATAATAATAACCTTAGTGTTGATAGGCCACTGACACCCCAGAGCCCCATAATAATAACCTTAGTGTTGATAGGCCACTGACACCCCATAGCCCCATAATAATAACCTTAATGTTGATAGGCCACTGACACCCCAGAGCCCCATAATAATAACCTTAGTGTTGATAGGCCACTGACACCCCAGAGCCCCATAATAATAACCTTAGTGTTGATAGCCCACTGACACCCCAGAGCCCCATAATAATAACCTTAGTGTTGATAGGCCACTGACACCCCAGAGCCCTATAATAATAACCTTAGTGTTGATAGGCCACTGACACCCTAGAGCCCCATAATAATAACCTTAGTGTTGATAGGCCACTGACACCCCAGAGCCCTATAATAATAACCTTAGTGTTGATAGGCCACTGACACCCCAGAGCCCCATAATAATAACCTTAGTGTTGATAGGCCACTGACACCCCAGAGCCCTATAATAATAACCTTAGTGTTGATAGGCCACTGACATCCCAGAACCCCATAATAATAACATTAGTGTTGATAGGCCACTGACACCCCAGAACCCCATAATAATAACTTTAGTGTTGATAGGCCACTGACACCCCAGAGCCCCATAATAATAACCTTAGTGTTGATAGGCCACTGACACCCCAGAGCCCCATAATAATAACCTTAGTGTTGATAGGCCACTGACACCCCAGAGCCCTATAATAATAACCTTAGTGTTGATAGGCCACTGACACCCCAGAGCCCCATAATAATAACATTAGTGTTGATAGGCCACTGACACCCCAGAACCCCATAATAATAACATTAGTGTTGATAGGCCACTGACATCCCAGAGCCCCATAATAATAACCTTATTGTTGATAGGCCACTGACACCCCAGAGCCCCATAATAATAACCTTAGTGTTGATAGGCCACTGACACCCTAGAGCCCCAGAGCCCCATAATAATAACATTAGTGTTGATAGGTCACTGACATCCCAGAGCCCCATAATAATAACCTTAGTGCTGATAGGCCACTGACACCCCAGAGCCCCATAATAATAACCTTAGTGTTGATAGGCCACTGACACCCCAGAACCCCATAATAATAACCTTAGTGTTGATAGGCCACTGACACCCCAGAGCCCCATAATAATAACCTTAGTGTTGATAGGCCACTGACATCCCAGAGCCCCATAATAATAACCTTAGTGTTGATAGGCCACTGACACCCCAGAGCCCCATAATAATAACCTTAGTGTTGATAGGCCACTGACACCCCAGAGCCCCATAATAATAACCTTAGTGTTGATAGGCCACTGACACCCCATAGCCACATAATAATAACCTTAATGTTGATAGGCCACTGACACCCCAGAGCCCCATAATAATAACCTTAGTGTTGATAGGCCACAGACACCCCAGAACCCCATAATAATAACATTAGTGTTGATAGGCCACTGACATCCCAGAGCCCCATAATAATAACATTAGTGTTGATAGGCCACAGACACCTCAGAACCCCATAATAATAACATTAGTGTTGATAGGCCACTGACACCCCAGAACCCCATAATAATAACCTTAGTGTTGATAGGCCACTGACACCCCAGAGCCCCATAATAATAACCTTAGTGTTGATAGGCCACTGACACCCCATAGCCCCATAATAATAACCTTAATGTTGATAGGCCACTGACACCCCAGAGCCCCATAATAATAACCTTAGTGTTGATAGGCCACAGACACCCCAGAACCCCATAATAATAACATTAGTGTTGATAGGCCACTGACATCCCAGAGCCCCATAATAATCACCTTAGTGTTGATAGGCCACAGACACCCCAGAACCCCATAATAATAACCTTAGTGTTGATAGGCCACTGACACCCCAGAGCCCCATAATAATAACCTTAGTGTTGATAGGCCACTGACACCCCCGAGCCCCATAATAATAACCTTAGTGTTGATAGGCCACTGACACCCCAGAGCCCCATAATAATAACCTTAGTGTTGATAGGCCACTGACACCCCAGAACCCCATAATAATAACCTTAGTGTTGATAGGCCACTGACACCCCAGAGCCCCATAATAATAACCTTAGTGTTGATAGGCCACTGACACCCCAGAGCCCTATAATAATAACCTTAGTGTTGATAGGCCACTGACATCCCAGAACCCCATAATAATAACATTAGTGTTGATAGGCCACTGACACCCCAGAACCCCATAATAATAACCTTAGTGTTGATAGGCCACTGACACCCCAGAGCCCTATAATAATAACCTTAGTGTTGATAGGCCACTGACACCCCAGAGCCCCATAATAATAACCTTAGTGTTGATAGGCCATTGACACCCCAGAGCCCCATAATAATAACCTTACTGTTGATAGGCCACTGACACCCCAGAGCCCCATAATAATAACCTTAGTGTTGATAGGCCACTGACACCCCAGAGCCCCAGAGCCCCATAATAATAACATTAGTGTTGATAGGCCACTGACACCCCAGAGCCCCATAATAATAACATTAGTGTTGATAGGCCACTGACACCCCAGAGCCCCATAATAATGACCTTAGTGTTGATAGGCCACTGACACCCCAGAACCCCATAATAATAACCTAGTGTTGATAGGCCACTGACATCCCAGAGCCCCATAATAATAACCTTATTGTTGATAGGCCACTGACACCCCAGAGCCCCATAATAATAACCTTAGTGTTGATAGGCCACCGACACCCCATAGCCCCATAATAATAACCTTAATGTTGATAGGCCACTGACACCCCAGAGCCCCATAATAATAACCTTAGTGTTGATAGGCCACTGACACCCCAGAGCCCCAGAACCCCATAATAATAACCTTAGTGTTGATAGGCCACAGACACCCCAGAACCCCATAATAATAACCTTAGTGTTGATAGGCCACTGACACCCCAGAGTCCCATAATAATAACCTTAGTGTTGATAGGCCACTGACACCCCAGAGCCCCATAATAATAACCTTAGTGTTGATAGGCCACTGACATCCCAGAGCCCCATAATAATAACCTTAGTGTTGATAGGCCACTGACACCCCAGAGCCCCATAATAATAACCTTAGTGTTGATAGGCCACAGACACCCCAGAACCCCATAATAATAACCTTAGTGTTGATAGGCCACTGACATCCCAGAGCCCCATAATAATAACCTTAGTGTTGATAGGCCACTGACACCCCAGAGCCCTATAATAATAACCTTAGTGTTGATAGGCCACTGACACCCCAGAACCCCAGAACCCCATAATAATGACCTTAGTGTTGATAGGCCACTGACATCCCAGAGCCCCATAATAATAACCTTAGTGTTGATAGGCTACTGACACCCCAGAGCCCCATAATAATAACATTAGTGTTGATAGGCCACTGACACCCCAGAACCCCATAATAATAACCTTAGTGTTGATAGGCCACTGACACCCCAGAGCCCCATAATAATAACCTTAGTGTTGATAGGCCACTGACACCCCAGAGCCCCATAATAATAACCTTAGTGTTGATAGGCCACTGACATCCCAGAGCCCCATAATAATAACCTTAGTGTTGATAGGCCACTGACACCCCAGAACCCCATAATAATAACCTTAGTGTTGATAGGCCAATGACATCCCAGAGCCCCATAATAATAACATTAGTGTTGATAGGCCAATGACATCCCAGAGCCCCATAATAATAACATTAGTGTTGATAGGCCACTGACACCCCAGAGCCCCATAATAATAACCTTAGTGTTGATAGGCCACTGACACCCCAGGGCCCCATAATAATAACATTAGTGTTGATAGGCCACTGACACCCCAGAACCCCATAATAATAACCTTAGTGTTGATAGGCCACTGACACCCCAGGGCCCCATAATAATAACATTAGTGTTGATAGGCCACTGACATTCAAGAGCCCCCCAATAAAGAAACAGAATAGATATATTAATTTGTGAATTTGCATAGGTCTTTAATTAATCTATAGATGTCTAAAATTATTTTTTGTCTGGAAACATTTATTTGCTTGCTAAAAACACTTGTGCATTCTGTTGTTTTTCTTAAGTGTCAGTGAATTAAAGTACATAAAAGATTCTAAAAGAAATAGTTACTGTCATAAAACTGTCGTCTGAGTATACATAACTGGTACACTTGAACTTCCAAAGTAAACTGAAACTTGACATTACAGTGGTGACTTTGTTTTAACTATTAGTACATACACATAGCATGTAAAGTTTGTCTGTGATTAAAGAATTAATCTGCAGACAATTTACTCAGCCTCTGATTATATTATGTCAGTGAAAAATCCCAAATTCTAGGCCCAGACAGGATAATTCTAACACAGCTCTCATTTAAACATAAATACTGCAGAAGATGCCAAACATTATGTCATTACAGGTTTATACAAATCTAACATATGTTTACTTCAGGAGAAAAGCCTACTGCCCAAGCTAACTATGTGTTTCAAGTTACAGACAGTTCAGATTATATTTAATAAGCATTTTCATAACAGCATATTGAAGTGTTTGTTTATACCTGTAAAAATTACATAATGTTTTGATTGTTACAGAATTTATTACCTTTTAACCAAACAAACATGAGTACCCATGTAAACTATTTTTACATAAAGTATTTAAATACATGTACAACACACTGACCTTGCCTATCATATTTACTAAATCAGATAAAAATCCTTTTTAGGATTATTCATCTTTGTCATAAATCTATCTTGTGTCAACTAAAACTGTACATTTACAATCATAGGCTTACTGCATACCCCCTGCAATGTATGTCATATTGTATCACCTTGATCTTAAAAACAAATAGGACAGTGCTCCCATTGCAGAACAACTTAAATGAACTGTATACCTCATATCAAGACCTTTCAACTCTCTTTTCATGACAAAACATATTTTTCAAGCAAGGAATGTAGTTTTGTATATTTATACTCTTTTACTCTATAATCCTCTAAACTGAGAAGTAGGTCAAAAAAAGATACTTCTGCAATAAAGATAAAACAATTACATTACTTTTTAAACTTTCAATGACAGAATCAGATTATTAGAGGATCGGGAGGACCTTTTTCGGCATTGCCGCAGATTGGGCATTTTATTTAACGGGAATTAGGGATTCGGTTAAAATTTGAATGGGAATTTGAGATTAAAACGGAAGCGAGATCCAAGATTAAAGAGCAAATTTTTTCACAAAGAATTTGGGAAAAAGTTACAGGATTAATTTTTATTGTTTACTAAAAGTTAAATCCCACACTACTACACAGAGTTTCGGAAGACCAGGGAATATCATATTATCACTGATTACAAGTCCAGTGAAGTAAGTAAGATCTGGACTTTTTAGCGTATCCCTTTGACAATGCTGAACTTGTTGTTCATTGCTAATAATAAAATAGTACAAAAATTATGTCAAAACAGTATGACAATTATGTCAATAGCAACTTTAGGTTGATCTACTTCTAAAAATTGGCAATATTGAGACATATGGAGAATTTTTTATTGATTAACATTCTGAATTTCTCAGGAATTTCGGGAAAATGTCATTTTATGAATTTAGGATTTTCTAATTTGTTATCAGAAATCCTGGAGTATGACCCTCCTACCCTCCCTCTTATAAGCATAATTTGATTTCAACAATATTATAGTGGGAAGTGAGGGAGAGTGGGAAGTGAGGGAGAGTGGGAGGTTAGGGAGAGTGTTTTGACCAACACTATATACAATTTGAAAGTGATATACAGAAGCTTTGAGAGTGCATGATTAGAATACAATGTTCTTTCGATGTAAAAATCAAAATGTTTTCTCTTATAAGGAAAAAGAATATCAATCTTATTTGTAAGAAAGGCAACTTACCCTCCAACAACATTCTCAGCAAAGCGAATTCCTTTCTTTGACTTTTTTTCTGACTTCGATGACTTGATACATGACTTTAATGAACCAGAATCACTGTCTTTACTATCTCCAGTTTCCCTTCTTTCTATAACTTTCACACCCCCATCTTTTGATTTCACGTATTTTTCGTAGTAACTTTTTCCTCCACCATAATAATCTTCTAAGGTATAAATCTGCGTAATCGTTGTCACCTCATCAGAACTTGATGACGAGGTACCCATTCCTTGATCTGAGGATTCGCTAGTCTGAGAGGATGTCATTGATGTACCCAAGTGCTCATCAGACCCTGACAAACCACTACCACGAACTTTGTTGGATGCAGTTATTATTTTATACCCTCCTGTATCATTGTTATCAGAAATCCCTGAGGAACCTCCAGATCTAACAAGTGTGTCAGAAATTCCAGAGGAACCTCCAGATCTAACAACTGTTGATGATGAAGAGAAAGAAGACTGGGACCCACTTAAATTTTCATCAGAGCCACTACCTTTCATCCTTCCTGTTGATGATGAAATTATTTTGTATCCTCCAGAGCCATAAGCATCACCAGAAGTGTCTGAAGAATCCTGATATAAACCTCCAGATCTTCTAATTGTTGTCTTTGATGTGGTAGTTTCGGTATCACCTTGAAGTCTGTCAAGTTCGGCTTTTAATCTCAGTGCCCTGTCATGTGTGCTTTTTACATTGCTTTTGAAGTCACTGTCATCAACGAGTGTTTTACGTATCACAGAAGATGATGTGTATTCCCCAGTGCCACTAGAACCCTCCCCAGATGTAATACTGTAGTCGCCACCTATGTTTCTGGAATCACCACCACTACTACTAGATATAATGGTTGTTTTTGAAACATTCCTCGAGTCCAATCCTTCATCATCCTCTTCATCACTAACAGATTTCCTTGTTATTGTTTGAAGTGTATATGAACCTCCACTACTTGTAATTTTTTTCTCGACCATTTCTTCGTCAGCTCCACCTTTCTTGTCAGCATCAGTTATTATCAAAGTTCCTGTTGGAGCAATAATTTGTCTCACAACTTGTGTTGATGTGGGAACGTCCTTGACAATAATAGTTTTAATGGAGCTATCTTGTATTGCATCGTCATCCCATTCCTCCTTTACAATTCTCTTTCTAGTCTTTTCTGAAAATCCTTTATCAATGATTTCTTCCTGTTCTCTATAAATGACTTCCTCGACAGTTTCCTCTTCCATTCTTTCTTGGACTTCATCATCAAAGGAGCATACAAAGGAATCAACAGTATCTTCACTAACTGCCACATCTCTATGTTTTTTCTTTTCAGTATTGACAGACACATCATGTCTTCTGGTGGCTTCAGTGTTTGTAGCAACATCCGATGCATTTAAACCTCGAGATTTGTAAGTGACTCGTAAATCAAAGTCGGAGTCGATCAATTCTCTCACTTCTGTATTCATTGCTGTATTTTTGAAATGCTGTTTTCGTGGGTTACTTCCTTGATTTTTGACCTGTTCTAAAGCATAAAACACTTTTAAATCAGTTTGTGTTTTTTCAGATATCATTGTGCTATCATCAGTCATTGTACTCACACTTCCAAGACGAGAAAGTTCTGTTTCAGTGGATCTATGCTCTTGGAAAATCTGAACGGTATTTGTGCTCTGGTCAAGTTTCCATCCATAGTCAGTGTTAACAGATTTGTTGATGTTCAGAGGACACACATCGATTCCTATTGTTTTCATGGGAACTGGGTGTTTAATTATAATGTCAATATGATCATCACTTACACCAATTGACCGTGTAAATGAATTTGAATATTGTGTACCGGTTTCTTTTTTCTCTACATGCATAGCACATGACGTACCAACACTCCTAACACTCTTTGATAACACTTCTTTCAGGGCAGTTCTCATTTCCTCTGCCTTAAAATTTAATGTATTCACAAAAGCACCGGTATCCACATTGATTCCAATAGATCGTGTTGAAGGTTTTTCATCATCAGCAGAGAAAAGCATTCCAACATCCCTGGTTGCAACCCTACAATCAACACCGACATTTCTTTTACCAACACCTTGGTTCTGACCAATAATAACAGTTCTCAATTCTTTTTCGTGGATTTTCATACTGGAATCATCAAACACATTTCCTTCTCCGATGCCTATTGTTCTGGTCTGTGGTTTTGGTGCTTTAGTAAAAGGTGAATAGACAGCAGACTGACTGGTGTCCCTCTCCAAAACATAAGTATCCCTCTGATAAAACTCATTATCTCTAATAGTGTAGCTGGGTGGCAAGTCGGGTTGCAGAAGGTAAGGTTCCAACACACTGTGATCACCGACACCAACCAATCGAACTTTTGGTTTAGGGGCTACTGGTGGGGACTTTACTCTGAAGTCAAATGTTGTTGGCGTTACGGGTGATAGAACTTCCTTTACATCATAATCACCGACACCAATTGTTCTGGTATTCATCTTATGATCCTTAGCTTTTTGTTGCAGAGCCAACAGTCGTTTTTCTTCCTTTAGCACTGAGATTCTAACCTGCAGAACAGGAATGGCTTTCACCTGTTCCTCCAGCTCCTTCAAACGCTGAAGACTTACAGCCATTGCTTCTCGTATGGCTGTCAATGAGTTTTTGTTTATAATGGTAGTGGAGGACTGAGGAGAGGAAGCACCATCTTCTGTTGGTAGGTGTGTTGCCATAGTAGCTGCTAGCTGATCTGAAGTTATGTGTGTAATTTTAGAAATTGTTTCACTAGTGACACTGGTAGATGTATGTGTATATCCTTGTTGATAGGGAAGAGAAAGCTCACTAGAGATAGATGATAATGAACTCTGAGAATCAGTGCGGCCAGATCTATCAAAGCTGGAGTTATATATTGCTATTTCCTCCTGCATGTCTTTCCCTCTTTTCATTGGGAATGTATTAAATTTGACATTCATTCCTGGACTTGATGAACCTGATGTTTCATCACTTTCCGAATACATTCTGGAACTTTTGGTTGTATACATCATGGAGTCAATGGAATGTAATGTGTGGTCAACTGATGAGTCGATTTCATCTAAGACTTTATTTGTAACATTGTTTTGGTGTTCAACATTCTTCAAGAAAGCTGTAGCCTGCACTGTTACAGTTTCTGGTTGTGTGTAATATTCCTGAGTAGTTCTGGCCTCTTCCTGTTGGTTCAGAAACACTTCCATAGATTTGCGCAATTTTCTCTTTTCTCGTTGGATTCGTTTTAACTTCTTTAGATATGCTCCATCGGATATATTCTCACAATATTGCACAAAGCCGAGGTCAATATGGTATCCATAGGGACAACAGGTACATTTTCCCCCTTCGGTCAGTGTCGTCCCCTTTTGCTCAGATGTTGTAGTTAATTGTTCAGTTCCTATATCAGATATATTAAAAATAATTCATTTTTTAGCATAAGAATAGGTCAATATCTGACATTTATGAATTCTTAGATAACTGTATAAATAAACAAACTGTTAACAATTCAGGGTCATCATCCGTAATGAAAATATTTGATTATATTGTTATTCTTCATAAATATCAACTTCTGAGCACTCCTTTAGCAAAATTGAGAATGAAATTTAAACTGATCTAGTTTTGTCACTATCTGTATCAGCCTGAAGGACAAAAATGACAGAAATTTCAAGTACCTTATGAAGATATAGCAGACAATAAAGTTAACAATCGAATTAAGCAACATCTCTAATGATTTTCATTCATAGCCATGTAGATCAATAAATGTCAACACTGTATCAATCTGGCCTTCTTCACAGTAGAAAGATCTTTAGAATAGCAAGCAGGAGGAAATGAATTCTGCTACTATATACATCAACATAATCAATTATCATATAACACAAACCTACATAATTTCGTAAAAACTCATTGAACAAGAACAACATTCAACTTTATTTGTAACTGATAGCTGACTCACATACCAAATAGCATCTCAATATCTGCGAGTGTTTAGAAAAAAGTAAGAAAAAAGTTTTTTTTAAGGATTTTCTAAGTCCATGGGACATAATTTCATTAAAAATCATTGAACCCGAACGATATTACAACTTGGTCTGTAAATGGTCTTGGTTGACTATCATACCAAATGTCAGATCAAAATCTGCAAGCATTTAGAAAAAAGTCCAGGAACTGTTATTTTCTAGTTATTTTTTAAGTCCAAGAGCCATAACTTTTTTCAAAAATCATTGGACTGGAACAACATTGTCCAATTTAATATTTAACTCATCTTGGTTGACTTACATACCAATTATCAGCTCAATACCTGCAAGCATTTAGAAACAAGTCTGAAATACAAGTTTGTGACAGACTGACAGTCTCGCAGATGAAGTGAAAACCTATAGTCAAGTTTGGGAAAGCAGTTAGGGGACTAATAATTGTACTATTAACAAAAATTTACATATATCTCCTGACATACTGTTAATTTCTCACCTCTCCTCCGTACTTCTGACATCATGCTAGTTGTACCTCCACCCTTCATCTCAGCTGTAGCACATTCCGCGACGATCATAGACTGTGGAATAATGACTGTTGTAGTACTGCCATTTACAGTTGTAGCTGCACTTTCTGACTGTGTTCTATTGACTGTTTTGGTGTTATTACTTCCTGAGTGTATCCTTTGCAAAGACGACTGGTTTTCCACTGTTCCCATCACTGACATGTGGTTTTGATTAGCATCCAGTTGACGAATCTCTGCTGTTGCATTTTTAGGAAACCTGTTGATGGTATCTGAATTGCCAGTTCCACTGCTGGACGATGACATGGTAGAGAATTCAGATCTAGACTCTGACTGAAACATCTGCTGTTCAACTGTACTGAAGTTTCCATTCATTCCCTCTGTCTTCATGGCTCTGTAACTACTTGACATAGTGCTACCTGGTGACTGGTTCATGGAGCTGTAACTAGCAGTCATGGTAGCTCCTGGGGATCTGTTCATCGGTCCAAAGTTCATGGTATTCATAGGTGAATGACGAGGGGATTCATTTACAATAAGTGCTCGGTCAGCCATGATTTCTTCTTCCCGTTTTGATAAATGTCTTCTTAAGTCATATCTATAAAAAAAATTTTGCATATGGTCTTAATATGTTTTGATGTTTTGGAGAGTAAAACATGATATAAAGACTATAGATTAGATTGAATCCAAATGAATAAATACAAACAAGTTTAATCTAATTCAACCTTCTGGCTATGTCTCATATGACTGTATATACATGTACCATATAGGTGGGTTTTTTTTGCGGTGAAGTTGGAAAGCGAAAAATAAAAATGTATGAAATATTAAGAGAAATGATGTGAAAATTACATGATGTCAAAATTAACTCACAGTTTTTTTAATAAAAACACTAAATTTTCCTCACACGAAAAAAACCACTTATACGGTAATTCAAATCTTACTTAAACATGAAAGTATTACTTTTTGTGTTTACTTCTTTTAATGTTTTGTGTCTTAAAGCAATTATCAACAAGGACGCCAGTTTTCCTGCCACGGGTTTTCACAATGTTTGCCAGTTTCTACAACCCCCACCCCCCTCAACAATACCAGATGCCATGATAAAGTTGAAAATCGTTTAGTTGCATTAAATCTCGTTTAAAACAAACAAACTAATGAAAAAGATAGCATCTAATTGGACATTAAATGGTACCCTACCACTTCGCAAATTGCTGACAAAAAAATGTTTAATAGGCCCAAGTCGAAAACTAAAAATTGGATTGTGCTAAAACTTAACTTGATCTTCATTTCATCCTTGATTTTTGTTTGTTTGACTGTATTTTAACGCCATTTTCAGCCATTTTTCAGCTATAAAATAGCATCCAGTTTTTATTGGGAATAGAAGCCAGAGTACCCAGAGAAAACCCTTGACCTTGGGTTGGAAAACTGGCAATCTTTGTCAATTAAGATTGGAGTCGAGTGCAACCTGCCAGCAGTGAGACTCGAACCTGCAATCTCAGCACGTGATCAATAGAAGATGAACTACCTTAACCACTCTGCCAAATCTTCTTGAAACCACTGGGGAATGGACAGATGGACAGACACTTATATCCAAACGAAGGTAGTCCTATACACACAAATCATTAACATAAACCAAATATAGCATTAAACTTTCTGATAAAAATGTAGCCCATTATAATGTAATCATTATTGTCTATTAAATATAAGACAGTAAAGTGTTAATTTTCATACATGATTATCTGGCAGAATCAATACACTTTATCCTGCAGTTCTAATCAAGTTACCATTTCAAAGGTTCCCACCAGCTTCAAAGTGAATTGTTAAATGCTGGAATAAGTGCTTAATAGATGATCAATAACTGATAATGAATTCTGAGGGGGGGGGGGTCACACTTTATATAAACATACAGAGAATCCTAAAAAAAAAATCTAAAGCTTGTTTACAGATCTTCATCATGCTTAATGTTAATTTGTTTAGGGTAGAATGAGTGAATGATCATAAAAAGAGGGAGGGTGAATAGCAAAATAAAATTGTAAAATATTTTTTTCTATCATGAACAAATAATTCAACACATTTTTTGAGCACACATATACCCGTGACAATAAAGGTTACATTACTAACATTATTGTAGCTACATTGTCATTTAAACTAATTAATGGACATGCATTATAAACAGCAGAATATGAATACTTATGTTATAAATTATACAAAAAATTCATCTTATATAAACCACAATTAATAGTTGATACACAAAGTATAACGTTCTTTATGAAAATGTAATACACGAAATCTAAAACAAATTGTCTTACCTTGGATAGTATCATACACAGCTTGTTTTATATAATACATGTAACATAATGTAATCCTAGTATAACTATTATCCTTATAATCAATAACAGTCAAGGTTAACGGTTCACATAGGGTAATATACTTGTAACAAAGACGTCATTTTCTACACCAGCAAAATATACAATCTTTGATAACAAGCTGCTTATACCCATAGCTATCCATTAATGGGCAGGTTTCCTCAGCCAGTTATCTATAATACTTATATCTTACTTAAATATCTAATAACTGACTAGACTATATTTGAAAATGGAGATTGTTTTTACGCCCTATGGGTTTTAAACAAAATTCAAAGGTAAACCTTGTTATTAAAAGATAGTCCAATCTTCATCATGAAAACAGATGTTTATCTTTAATACAAACATATGACATACTCAACAAACATAAGAAATATAACATGTCATTTATAAGCAGTGAAAAACATATCACAGAAAAATTCATACACTTGTACATGAAGCCATATAATAATATAAAATGTGTATGCAAAGAAACAAATGAGAATGTATGTCCAGTTTTTATTTGGGGAGGACGCCATAGTCCCCAGTGAAAACCTGCAAATTGCTGATTAAAGAAAAAGATTTCATCCTTGTTCCTACAAGTTTGGTATTTTAATTCCAGTTGGAACATAAGATAGTCTCCCCCATTTAATTTTGTTTAGACTAACATTGCATCGTAATGACCCTGAAATAGCGAAATTGTGGCTTGTGGCTTAATGGTGGCAGTATATCAAGGAAGAACAAAATGGGAAATTAGTGGCAGTACACGAGGGACTGCCAATATACAGTGCACCTGATATAGTTCCTGCATGAGGGGGCACTTCACAATACCCGACCTTGAATACACAAACCAAGAGGCATAATAATGTCTGCCTGATGTTACAAATCACTTTAGACAGTCTACTTCCTTTCATATGACAGTTCAAATGTGATGTGTTTATCTTTAGGAAAAATAATTAGATCTCGTTGGCAACTACATCAACATTTGGTTAATTATTTATCACCTGTTTACATCAATATAACAAGAAGGTTTTTATCACTTTATCTCAAACTAATATGTCTAAAAAACAAAAATAATGCAACTCATGTAAAATGTTAGCAATAGAGTGGTGGTCTAAAGAAACCTAGATACATTTTGTTTGTTTAAGTGGTATTTAATGCCACTTTCAGCAAGTTTTCAGCTATATCTTCGTGTCCAGATTTTATTGTGGGAGGAAGCCGTAGTACCCGGTGAAAACCCAACAGACCTGTGGTCGGACAACTGGCGATCCTTGTCAATTAAGATTGGAGTCAAGTACACCCTGCCTGCAGTGAGAATCGAACCCGTAATTTCAGTGTTGATAAAACCATGTGATCAATAGTAAACAAACTACCTTAACCACTCAGCCACCGAGGACACTAGATACATTTTGATATATGTTGTAGTAAGGAGCTGCAATTAGGGGGAGAGGGGCTGTATAACGAAGGGCCACTGTAACTTACAATTTCAAATATTCCTGACACTTTTGATACCCACTATGCCTGTTTGTGCAGATGCAAGTTCAGTTTAAAAAAAAACTTTATGAAAATGTTATACTAGTATATTAGTCCACAATTATCTTAATTTTAAATATCAATGGTAAAAAATTATACAAAGTTGAATAAAAACAATATAAATTACTTTAAAGTGGTTTATGAATATACACAAAATCTATCACAGACTAACTGTATATTTCTTGTCAAATTCACACAAAAATATTTAACAGAAAACCTTGTAGACCTAATAAAATCATTATGAGGAGGGTTAAACAGTTAAAGAAAACCTTGTAGACCTCACATAAATCATTATGAGGAAGGTTGGACCAGTTAAAGAAAACCTTGTAGACCTCACATAAATCATTATGAGGAGGGTTAAACAGTTAAAGAAAACCTTGAAGACATCACATAAATCATTATGAGGAAGATTGGACCAGTTAAAGAAAATCTTGTAGACCTCACATAAATCATTATGAGGAAGGTTGGACCAGTTAAAGAAAACCTTGTAGACCTCACATAAATCATTATGAGGAGGGTTAAACAGTTAAAGAAAACCTTGTAGACCTCACATAAATCATTATGAGGAAGGTTGGACCAGTTAAAGAAAACCTTGTAGACCTCACATAAATCATTATGAGGAGGGTTAAACAGTTAAAGAAAACCTTGTAGACCTCACATAAATCATTATGAGGAGGGTTAAACAGTTAAAGAAAACCTTGTAGACCTCACATAAATCATTATGAGGAAGGTTGGACCAGTTAAAGAAAACCTTGTAGACCTCACATAAATCATTATGAGGAGGGTTAAACAGTTAAAGAAAACCTTGTAGACCTCACATAAATCATTATGAGGAAGGTTGGACCAGTTAAAGAAAACCTTGTAGACCTCACATAAATCATTATGAGGAGGGTTAAACAGTTAAAGAAAACCTTGTAGACCTCACATAAATCATTATGAGGAAGGTTGGACCAGTTAAAGAAAACCTTGTAGACCTCACATAAATCATTATGAATAGGGGTTGGACCAGTTAAAGGTTACCTTGTTGGATACATATATATAAATCAATGCTGATATACTGCAACATGTTCATATATAATTGTCTATGAGATACATATGCTTATACAATTAGTTTACTATACAGGACTACAACACAGACAGATACATGTACATGAAAATAAATCCTAACATGCAAATTGACTTCATTGATAAAATCAATTTGTTAACAAATAACATGACATGTATTATCTGATGTGAAATAGATAAGAGTTATCATTATGTTTAATTGTGTATTAGTTGTTGACTGATGAGATTTACATAGGCTTGACACCTGCTGGTCAGAAATGACACACCTAAATAACTGGCTTGAGGCTATTTCTGGACTGATTACTAACAAAACTCACCAAGCCCAGAAATGTTACAACAATGAACATAAATGTTTCTTTTTACCGAATTTTAAATTCATGCACAGCTATACCATAACTGGCTGTATATAGTACACACAGATGTATTATACCACCCAATCTAGTGTTCTCATTACAAGGAATAATAACTTACATCAGGCTGTATATAGTACACACATATGTATTATACCCACCCAATCTAGTGTTCTCATTACAAGGAATAATAACTTACATCAGGCTGTATATAGTACACACATATGTATTATACCCACCCAATCTAGTGTTCTCATTACAAGGAATAATAACTTACATCAGGCTGTATATAGTACACACAGATGTATTATACCACCCAATCTAGTGTTCTCATTACAAGGAATAATAACTTACATCAGGCTGTATATAGTACACACAGATGTATTATACCCACCCAATCTAGTGTTCTCATTACAAGGAATAATAACTTACATCAGGCTGTATATAGTACACACATATGTATTATACCCACCCAATCTAGTGTTCTCATTACAAGGAATAATAACTTACATCAGGCTGTATATAGTACACACATATGTATTATACCCACCCAATCTAGTGTTCTCATTACAAGGAATAATAACTTACATCAGGCTGTATATAGTACACACATATGTATTATACCACCCAATCTAGTGTTCTCATTACAAGGAATAATAACTTACATCAGGCTGTATATAGTACACACATATGTATTATACCCACCCAATCTAGTGTTCTCATTACAAGGAATAATAACTTACATCAGGCTGTATATAGTACACACAGATGTATTATACCCACCCAATCTAGTGTTCTCATTACAAGGAATAATAACTTACATCAGGCTGTATATAGTACACACAGATGTATTATACCACCCAATCTAGTGTTCTCATTACAAGGAATAATAACTTACATCAGGCTGTATATAGTACACACATATGTATTATACCCACCCAATCTAGTGTTCTCATTACAAGGAATAATAACTTACATCAGGCTGTATATAGTACACACAGATGTATTATACCACCCAATCTAGTGTTCTCATTACAAGGAATAATAACTTACATCAGGCTGTATATAGTACACACATATGTATTATACCCACCCAATCTAGTGTTCTCATTACAAGGAATAATAACTTACATCAGGCTGTATATAGTACACACAGATGTATTATACCCACCCAATCTAGTGTTCTCATTACAAGGAATAATAACTTACATCAGGCTGTATATAGTACACACAGATGTATTATACCACCCAATCTAGTGTTCTCATTACAAGGAATAATAACTTACATCAGGCTGTATATAGTACACACAGATGTATTATACCACCCAATCTAGTGTTCTCATTACAAGGAATAATAACTTACATCAGGCTGTATATAGTACACACATATGTATTATACCACCCAATCTAGTGTTCTCATTACAAGGAATAATAACTTACATCAGGCTGTATATAGTACACACAGATGTATTATACCCACCCAATCTAGTGTTCTCATTACAAGGAATAATAACTTACATCAGGCTGTATATAGTACACACATATGTATTATACCCACCCAATCTAGTGTTCTCATTACAAGGAATAATAACTTACATCAGGCTGTATATAGTACACACAGATGTATTATACCACCCAATCTAGTGTTCTCATTACAAGGAATAATAACTTACATCAGGCTGTATATAGTACACACATATGTATTATACCACCCAATCTAGTGTTCTCATTACAAGGAATAATAACTTACATCAGGCTGTATATAGTACACACAGATGTATTATACCACCCAATGTAGTGTTCTCATTACAAGGAATAATAACTTACATCAGGCTGTATATAGTACACACAGATGTATTATACCACCCAATCTAGTGTTCTCATTACAAGGAATAATAACTTACATCAGGCTGTATATAGTACACACATATGTATTATACCACCCAATCTAGTGTTCTCATTACAAGGAATAATAACTTACATCAGGCTGTATATAGTACACACATATGTATTATACCCACCCAATCTAGTGTTCTCATTACAAGGAATAATAACTTACATCAGGCTGTATATAGTACACACAGATGTAATATACCCACCCAATCTAGTGTTCTCATTACAAGGAATAATAACTTACATCAGGCTGTATATAGTACACACATATGTATTATACCCACCCAATCTAGTGTTCTCATTACAAGGAATAATAACTTACATCAGGCTGTATATAGTACACACAGATGTATTATACCACCCAATCTAGTGTTCTCATTACAAGGAATAATAACTTACATCAGGCTGTATATAGTACACACAGATGTATTATACCACCCAATCTAGTGTTCTCATTACAAGGAATAATAACTTACATCAGGCTGTATATAGTACACACATATGTATTATACCACCCAATCTAGTGTTCTCATTACAAGGAATAATAACTTACATCAGGCTGTATATAGTACACACAGATGTATTATACCCACCCAATCTAGTGTTCTCATTACAAGGAATAATAACTTACATCAGGCTGTATATAGTACACACAGATGTATTATACCACCCAATCTAGTGTTCTCATTACAAGGAATAATAACTTACATCAGGCTGTATATAGTACACACAGATGTATTATCCCACCCAATCTAGTGTTCTCATTACAAGGAATAATAACTTACATCAGGCTGTATATAGTACACACATATGTATTATACCACCCAATCTAGTGTTCTCATTACAAGGAATAATAACTTACATCAGGCTGTATATAGTACACACATATGTATTATACCCACCCAATCTAGTGTTCTCATTACAAGGAATAATAACTTACATCAGGCTGTATATAGTACACACAGATGTATTATACCCACCCAATCTAGTGTTCTCATTACAAGGAATAATAACTTACATCAGGCTGTATATAGTACACACATATGTATTATACCCACCCAATCTAGTGTTCTCATTACAAGGAATAATAACTTACATCAGGCTGTATATAGTACACACATATGTATTATACCCACCCAATCTAGTGTTCTCATTACAAGGAATAATAACTTACATCAGGCTGTATATAGTACACACAGATGTATTATACCCACCCAATCTAGTGTTCTCATTACAAGGAATAATAACTTACATCAGGCTGTATATAGTACACACATATGTATTATACCCACCCAATCTAGTGTTCTCATTACAAGGAATAATAACTTACATCAGGCTGTATATAGTACACACATATGTATTATACCACCCAATCTAGTGTTTTCATTACAAGGAATAATAACTTACATCAGGCTGTATATAGTACACACATATGTATTATACCACCCAATCTAGTGTTCTCATTACAAGGAATAATAACTTACATCAGGCTGTATATAGTACACACATATGTATTATACCACCCAATCTAGTGTTCTCATTACAAGGAATAATAACTTACATCAGGCTGTATATAATACACACATATGTATTATACCCACCCAATCTAGTGTTCTCATTACAAGGAATAATAACTTACATCAGGCTGTATATAGTACACACAGATGTATTATACCACCCAATCTAGTGTTTTCATTACAAGGAATAATAACTTACATCAGGCTGTATATAGTACACACATATGTATTATACCACCCAATCTAGTGTTCTCATTACAAGGAATAATAACTTACATCAGGCTGTATATAGTACACACATATGTATTATACCACCCAATCTAGTGTTCTCATTACAAGGAATAATAACTTACATCAGGCTGTATATAATACACACATATGTATTATACCCACCCAATCTAGTGTTCTCATTACAAGGAATAATAACTTACATCAGGCTGTATATAGTACACACAGATGTATTATACCACACAATCTAGTGTTCTCATTACAAGGAATAATAACTTACATCAGGCTGTATATAATACACACATATGTATTATACCACCCAATCTAGTGTTCTCATTACAAGGAATAATAACTTACATCAGGCTGTATATAGTACACACATATGTATTATACCCACCCAATCTAGTGTTCTCATTACAAGGAATAATAACTTACATCAGGCTGTATATAGTACACACATATGTATTATACCCACCCAATCTAGTGTTCTCATTACAAGGAATAATAACTTACATCAGGCTGTATATAGTACACACATATGTATTATACCCACCCAATCTAGTGTTCTCATTACAAGGAATAATAACTTACATCAGGCTGTATATAGTACACACATATGTATTATACCCACCCAATCTAGTGTTCTCATTACAAGGAATAATAACTTACATCAGGCTGTATATAGTACACACAGATGTATTATACCCACCCAATCTAGTGTTCTCATTACAAGGAATAATAACTTACATCAGGCTGTATATAGTACACACAGATGTATTATACCACCCAATCTAGTGTTCTCATTACAAGGAATAATAACTTACATCAGGCTGTATATAGTACACACAGATGTATTATACCCACCCAATCTAGTGTTCTCATTACAAGGAATAATAACTTACATCAGGCTGTATATAGTACACACAGATGTATTATACCACCCAATCTAGTGTTCTCATTACAAGGAATAATAACTTACATCAGGCTGTATATAGTACACACATATGTATTATACCCACCCAATCTAGTGTTCTCATTACAAGGAATAATAACTTACATCAGGCTGTATATAGTACACACATATGTATTATACCACCCAATCTAGTGTTCTCATTACAAGGAATAATAACTTACATCAGGCTGTATATAGTACACACAGATGTATTATACCACCCAATCTAGTGTTCTCATTACAAGGAATAATAACTTACATCAGGCTGTATATAGTACACACATATGTATTATACCCACCCAATCTAGTGTTCTCATTACAAGGAATAATAACTTACATCAGGCTGTATATAGTACACACAGATGTATTATACCACCCAATCTAGTGTTCTCATTACAAGGAATAATAACTTACATCAGGCTGTATATAGTACACACATATGTATTATACCACCCAATCTAGTGTTCTCATTACAAGGAATAATAACTTACATCAGGCTGTATATAGTACACACATATGTATTATACCACCCAATCTAGTGTTCTCATTACAAGGAATAATAACTTACATCAGGCTGTATATAGTACACACATATGTATTATACCACCCAATCTAGTGTTCTCATTACAAGGAATAATAACTTACATCAGGCTGTATATAGTACACACATATGTATTATACCCACCCAATCTAGTGTTCTCATTACAAGGAATAATAACTTACATCAGGCTGTATATAGTACACACAGATGTATTATACCACCCAATCTAGTGTTCTCATTACAAGGAATAATAACTTACATCAGGCTGTATATAGTACACACATATGTATTATACCCACCCAATCTAGTGTTCTCATTACAAGGAATAATAACTTACATCAATTTTACTTCTTGTAAACAGTACTCACTATTTTAATCAAAAAGGGGACACTATCTGACCTGTTTAATGTTAACCTATTTTAGAACCTGTTCCCTGCTATACATTTTAAAGTTTTTTTTTCAAAAACAGATTTTCCCAATACTGGTTGTTTCTGGTAAAATAAATTAAACAAAAAAAAATATTGCATCAAACTTAAAGCTGACAAAACCATAACTGAGTATGACTTACCTATGTTTGAAATAGTTTCATAGTTTAATTCGTTATTCGTTTCTATGTCTCACTCCTCATAAAACATATGTTCAGATAAAACTATGCATTAAACACTCCATGTTTTGTAAAACTTATCTTAAGTAAATTGTTTGCACCTTCTAATAAGTTAATTCACAGCACATACCTTTTTTTCTACCTGACCTGATAGGATTTTGACTGACCTAAGCCGATTAAGTAATTCTGATATCATTCATATTGGCGGCATTACGGTGCCTTTAACCTAATTCAGTAATTCACACAGCTATTTGTTCAAACTTAAAGATCGACCTGGATTTAATTATTTGTCAAAACACAAACATTGATAAGTAAGTTTTCTGTCCAAACTACATTAAATTTTAATTAAAAATATAATAATTGTGCTGTTCATTAATTCTACTGAAAAATTAAATAGCCCCAAATCACCTTATTTATAAAATCTCAAACTAGACAAAGTCGATCTAGCGATCGATGATACCCCCGCTTAATTTTGTGTGTGTGTGTAAATCTCAACGTTTATTGTAAGTTTCATTCAAATCGTTTTTCGTGGACTGTGACCTTGAAAATTGACGAATTTACCCCAAAATCAATAGGCTTCTTACTAACCTGATATATAACAATATCCCAAAGTTTCATTCAAATCGGATGTAAACTTTTTGAGTTATTGTCCGGAAACAACTTTTTTGTTAAAATTTCTAACGTTTTTCATGGACTGTGACCTTGAAAATTGACAAATTTACCCCAAAATCGATAGGCTTCTTACTTACCTGATATATAACAATATCCCAAAGTTTCATTCAAATCGCATGTAAACTTTTTGAGTTATTGTCCGGAAACAACTTTTTTGTTAAAATTTCTAACGTTTTTCGTGGACTGTGACCTTGAAAATTGACGAATTTCCCCCAAAATATAAAGGCTTCTTACTAACCTGATATATATCAATATCCCAAAGTTTCATTCAAATCGGACGTAAACTTTTTGAGTTATTGTCCGGAAACAACTTTTTTGTTAAAATTTCTAACGTTTTTTTCGTGGACTGTGACCTTGAAATTTTACCAATTTCCCCCAAAATCGATAGGCTTCTTACCAACCTGATATATAACAATATCCCAAAGTTTCATTCAAATCGGATGTCAACTTTTTGAGTTATTGTCCAGAAACAACTTTATTGTTCAAATTTCTAATGTTTTTCGTGGACTGTGACCTTGAAATTTGACTAATTTACCCCAAAATCGATAGGCTTCTTACCAACTTGATATATAACAATATCCCAAAGTTTCATTCAAATCGGATGTAAACCTTTTGAATTATCATCCGGAAACCAAATGTGGACGGACGAACGGACGGACGGACATGAGGACCACTATATACCCCCGACTCTGTCGAGCGGGGGTATAAAAATAGATAGTTAAGTTTCTGACCAAACTACTTTCAATTAATACAATAATTTTGTAGGCCCAAATTTTCTTTTTAAAGTTCCTTTTTCGAAACGTTTTCAATCATATATGTACAAATATACTTTGATAAACTTGCATAAAAGCGGGTCCTTTGAAATTTTCTTTGACAAGATTAATCAATACTGTATACATTTTCAGCTGATTTCTATTAAATTTGGAACAAATATCTAACAAACAAACCCATAAAAGCTGAATGTAAACAAAATCATATTGACAATGGTATAAACTGAACAATATTTTGGTTATATAGTCAACTGTCTATAGTAAACAGGCTCCAATAATGTTATATGGACCCAATATAAACTGTTATAATGTGTTCTGGTTACCTCTAAGGAAGTATCCAAATTACTACAATGTTAGTGTTTATATAGTGTATGTTGTATTATGGAAATAGATACATATGGCCAAACATGTAGTAAAAACTGATGCATTAAACACAGTTTTTACCTTTAATTTATAGTAACTTCATTGACAGATATTTAACCAAATAAAAAGATAAAGCCAAATTACGAAACATTTCTCATTTAAAGGACCAATGACACACACTTCCTAATCTCTTTTGCCTGGGAGCAAAACTAAACTGTTACAATTATGTCTATATTAAATCAGCCATCTTTTGTTCAATTTTACTGAAGTACTTAAAATAATGACCTCATAAAAACTTTAAAACCCCATCTCACAACACATAATTATAGGTTTGGAAGAAAATATGTCCATAAAGTCCACACGATGATGTACAGTTATACCATGATAGTTTACTGGAATTGTCAACAAGGACCTTTCAACCTTCTAAATATGCTAATTTATGTTAATGTCTGTTATTATAACAGCAGTAATTGGCTATCTCCTACCGACAAAAGTGATTCTGTAATGTTCAAGACCATTTTTAACAGTGTATTTGTTGACTGTGGGACAAATTGGTACACATTTCCTCAGTTTTAAATCAAAGAGGATTTGGAGTTGGATGGTCAAAAACTGCAGGCTGTTCATTGATGGCGTTGTGATGCAACACTGCATTTAGCATAGAATCTAATCAAATGTAAACAAGCGTAAAACTGCTTTGATGTTCAGAGCCACCCATATTGTTTTAACAGTTCACACATTATAAGAGACTAGAGCACATCAATTTCTATTTAAATATTAGCTGTATAGGAAAGAGGTTTTTTTAATGTTTTAAAATAATTTTTACAACTGCTGCATGCAAAAATGTTGCTAACAGCACCAATGAACAATCTTGTAAAGCTACACAGACAGAAAGATTCACATAAGTGACAGGGATAGTGTTGAAAACATAACTTCTTGCAGTGGCATTAATAATGGCTAAAATTCATGTTTTTTCTGATGTAATACAAACTAGTCATGACTAAAAAATAATAAAAACTCCTTAGTTAAAGAAAAAAATGTGTGTTATTAGACAGAATTTTAACCAATCTTATCAGTTTAAAATTGCTACGAACATTTTCTGAAATTAATTGTCAAAGGAAAAATTACTGGTTCGTTATCAATATAATTTTATATGAAAACATGGATGATTTTCTACTCATAACAATTTACATCTATGCTTTATTATTTTATTCAAAATGCAGGCATTGAATCTACATATACCTATATACTTGTTTAAATATTCCCACTTGTCTTCAAATCTGCAGAAATAAATTATTTACTCACAGTAGTATTGCCATATAATGGACTACATTTAATCCACAGTTAAACAAATATTCACAGCTAGTACATTAATAAACAGTGAAACAGATAACATGGTATTATACAATAAACAAATGCATTTAAATGAATGTTAAATTCCCTACAAATTTCAGTCAAGCTTTGTGTATTGCTACTTACAATTATGCAATACACACTTAACTAGAGGAATGTATTCACACGAATACGACTTACCCGCCTGCCCAATTTGTTTTCGAGCACAAATGTTGAACAATATAGTACCCAATGCACAGTCAAGATCATGGGTGTACACGCACGATTCAAGCGCTTTTTATTTTTTTCAATCTTACAATATTTTGCCACTTGCAGCAAAAGACTTCAACATTTTGTTATTATTTCTGACTGAAATTTTCACCATTCAATTTGCCATTTGTTACCAAATGACACTAAATTAATATGTTGAAAAGTACACCCGACATTGTTACAATCCTGATTCGGCACGGAAACTATCAACACACGGTGTAGAATGGTAACGGACTAATCGGGTTAAGCAAATGACTGTTCGTGCCAATAAACATGAAAAATGAGTTCAAATGATAACAAGAAGAGGTAAGTTTTATTAAAAACCATACTCACGAAATACGATAACTCCTAGAAATGTTACGTCGATGTACCTCGTGGTTATTTCACAAAGTAAAAAACAAATGAAAAATCGAGAAAAGAAAACATGAATTTCTATCATTCATCGTCAAATTGATATAAACAATAACTTCTTATGTTTAGAGATGTCCTGTTTTGAGTTAAAAATACATTCAACAACGCTCTAGCAATTAAAATTGAACAATAATCATTTGCTTAACCCGATAATCCGTTAAACAGAAAAAAACTCGATAAGTCCGTTACCATTCTACACCGTGCAACCATAAGAAAAATAATTACATTAAAAAATTAAACAAACGTGAAATAGATAGATAAAATCTGAGATTTTGTTTATTAAATAACCCCCTTCCTCAATATAATGAATTGGCATTCAAAACCGCGTGGGTATATTTAAATCCACTGTGTTATCTATCTACACTGCAGCTGTAGCTGTGTAGGCTATTTATAGAACAGTGTGCACAACAGTGAACAAAGAACATTAATTAGGGAATATCTCTCTAATAATTTAATTAATAAAAAAGTGGAGATTTATATTAATTTTAGTAATACAATCGATAATTTATAATCTACACCTTTTCACTATCTTTTAAAATTATTCCACGTGACTATGTTTCTAAATTATGTCACGTGACTTTTTTCACAAATGCACAACCACGTGATATATTTAAATACCTGTGTTATCGATCGACAACGTTGGTTATTTATAGAACAGTGCACACAGCATTGAACAAAGAAACCTTAATTAGTGAATATCTCATTAATAATTTAATTAATCAAAAAAAGAGCGCCGTTCGTCTATTGTACTTAATGAGTCCGATAATCCCTGCAAGTTTGAGCTCTTAATATTGTGTAGTTTTCGGATAAAAACGGTTTCACACAAAATCTGTGACGGACAAAATTTTGCCAAAGTGAATACATTACTTACCCGCCTCCTACAGGAGGGCGGGTAAGTAATAATAACCAAGCTGAAATGTAATCTTCGTAAAACATATTTAAGGGAAAAGAATGGAATATGTGAAATCATGAAAACACACTTCAAATTAAAAAAAAATCATATATCAGACACAAACTATGTACAATTTCTTACATGATATATGGCATAAAATCCTAAGAGTCTGACAATTCCCAGAAAAGCTTTCACTCGCCACTATCCATATTAAATTAACCATAGTGTGTGATCTGAGCCATCCCACTTCATAATCACTCATGTGTGACTTTTTACCCAATCACAAAAATTGATTTTTTTCCCTAGTTTAAACTTTATGCATTCTGTACAAGAATAATTCAATATTTTATATTGTAAGTGAATGCTAAATGTGTTAATACATGCATAATTTTCAAGGTGTAAGCAGTCGAACCATACAAGAGTACAGCCGAAATACAGTTTAATATACACTTAATAAAGTTCTGTCAATATCTCTAACTGTATGTACATTTATATCCTACAAAGAAATCAAAGGCTGCTATTTATTGTTGTCCTTGTCAGAACTAAATAGTATCTCCATGTATCAGTTTACCAATAATTTATTTGAAATACAAATATTAAACAAACTAAATATTCAAAGACAGTTTACTGTACAAACAACTCTTTAGTTCACCCCCAGTTTCAGGCAGAAAAACAGAACCATTATTATGGTTGTTACAGGTAGTTTTCTTGGCTAGACACTGTTTTATTTTGTTTTTTGTCACAACTGCTAAAAGACTGGAGGAAACAGGTTTATATGATGAATTGCAGACTGACTACCTGGCTACATTGTCCCTGCAGCCTGTGGTGCTATACATGAACCAAATGTGACCCTAACATCACAGTAGCTTCTGAATGTTTATGAAACAAACATTTGTTGGACACCTTTCACTAACAAAAGGCTAACATGAAATTTTTTGTCCTGTTTTCATATTAAAATTACTATTCATTTCAGAAACCAAAAATCCTCATAAAAAGTGACAACAATTCTTACAACGATTCAAACTAACTGTGTTCTTGTGTGGTAAAATATAACGGTTAAAGACAAATCTCCAATAACATCAAAGTCATGTAATTACAGACAATATATATCATTAACAACTTTACATATTTTATTGTAATTGAGCTGACTCAAAACAATGTCATTTGTTCGACTTAATTTTCTATTTTTAGACTGTAAACATATCACATAAAGTACAGTGACCCACAACCATAAATTTTCAAAGTTTAAATTTTTGACATTTATTACACTGATTATCATTAATAATGCCTTAAAGGAAAAGACAAATAAAAAACATGTCAGACATACAAAAACTAAAATCTGACCCAGAAAATAAATGTTTAAACATGTTACTTTTCCTCCACTCAATATATACACCTTGAAACATATGTTTGGAACATAATGTCATAATATATATGCTTGCCTTAAAACCTATAAACATAAACATTGAAAAGATACATATATATATACCTTATGTTACATGTAAAATCCCATTTCAATTACAAAGTTTATCACACTCTACAAGAAACAAACAAACAGCATTGCTGTATATACTGAATTTTTACTTAGTGGACAATCTCCTAGGGCAGGTATTGTATGATTAATCAGCTAATACGCCACACCTGACAAAAGTCACATCTTAATAACACTAATCATTTCTATTTACTTAGTATGATAACTCCGTGGGTTTGTATTATATATCCATTTTCTTTGTAATTATTTTAAACTTGATACTTAGTTCCAAAAAAATTGTTAAGGCATGTACAATGTCCAATTAAGCTTCTAATCTCTGACCCTGCATGTAGTTCATCATAAGCTGATAATACCACAGAAATAGAATGTAACACTTACAGTGGAAATGTATATGTTGTATGCCTTGTCTTCACAAGTTTGCAAACTGTATCAGAAGGATTTTTTGATTATTTGATCATGTATGCACAAGTGGAATAAATGAGTAAAATATGTTTAAATCAAATGAGGTCTATAATTTTAAAAAAGAGTCGATATCTCTAAGCTTGGCCTGTTCAAATTAATGACAAGGTTTCAAATCATTGAATTATGTGTACATTATAGATGTCAAATAAATAACACTTGCCATATTTGAACAACAGAAATATAGGACAACTGAAGTTGAAAAACAATATAGTCAGACAACTTTAAAACTGACTGTATAAAGGACATTATCTGACGTAATATCAGAAACTTTATATAACATTTGTATATGATTACCGGTAACATTCATTTTTTTAGTTTTAGTTCTTTATGCAAATAATCTCTAATCATCTTATACAACTTGCATAAATAATATACACATCAAAAGCCCAGCCAATTAGTGTGAAATTGTTCCTCAACAGTCTTTATGTGTGGTTTACTCTGGTAAAAGAATGTGTTTATATTATTTACATTGAGGGATGTTATTTTCAGCCTATTCAACTTGATGTATTCATGTAAAGAAATTGGCTGTTTGGTTTCCATTTATAGGCATTGTGATCAATTTAACAAGTGACCGTTAAATATCCTCAGTAAATGATCTTAGTCACGCTTTATCAGAATCTAAGAAATCTTTTTGTTCTTGGCATTATAAATTCATTAAGTTTAATGTGTGGGCTTTTTCCAAGCTGAAGTGTATGATTGACAGGACCTTCCAAACAATTTCTATGAATAACTGACATTTTACAATCCTTACAATATCAATTGTGCATTTTTTTTACTGTAAATTGGCACAAAACTGGGAAAGTAAAAAAAAACCTCTCAAATTTAAATACTATGTGATGATAATACTACATTTCAAAATATAAACAGTACAGCAACTAACCTGATTTATATCTATAAACATCCCTAGAACAATGATCTGTCAATAATAGGACTACATCTAACACTTAAATATTTAAATAGGTAAACAGACAATAATAATATACCTGGACAGGTAGCTGCCAATTAATAAATCAATACAGACCACCAGCAATGACAGGTTCCTGGGTAGAGGGAAAGTTTATGTAATATCCAACTAATACTAAAAATTGATTTTTATCTTGACTAAGCTTTTTTAGTAAAGCGACAGATAAGATTTATGTGTGGAAAAGGCAACACCCTTATGAAGCCGCTTTGGGTGCAATAGGTTCATTAAAATCCTTAGGAATTTTTAATCTGATGTGTAAGTTAGCCGAATGTTTAAATGTCGCCAACAAATTTCTGCATGAAATGAACATTTTGTATACATTAATTTTTTTTATGAATTACCTGTACAAGCAGTTGTTTACACAGATGAACGGTTTTATACAATTTCATAGAAACTGAACCAGTGAAATATGGTTGTAAGAGATATGTAGAGTTATACAGCCTGAGTAACAGGGATCCACAGACCTTCAGTAGATAAACTGGCAAAGCCTGAGTAACAGGGAACCACAGACCTTCAGTGGAAAAACTAACAGGGAATCACAGACCTTCAGTGGAAAAACTAACAGGGAATCACAGACCTTCAGTGGATAAACTGGCAAAGCCTGAGTAACAGGGAACCACAGACCTTCAGTGGAAAAACTAACAGGGAATCACAGACCTTCAGTGGATAAACTAACAGGGAATCACAGACCTTCAGTGGATAAACTGGCAAAGCCTGAGTAACAGGGAACCACAGACCTTCAGTGGAAAAACTAACAGGGAATCACAGACCTTCAGTGGATAAACTGGCAAAGCCTGAGTAACAGTTAACCACAGACCTTCAGTGGAAAAACTAACAGGGAATCACAGACCTTCAGTGGATAAACTGGCAAAGCCTGAGTAACAGGGAACCACAGACCTTCAGTGGAAAAACTAACAGGGAATCACAGACCTTCAGTGGATAAACTGGCAAAGCCTGAGTAACAGGGAACCACAGACCTTCAGTGGGAAAACTGGCAAAGCCTGAGTAACAGGGACCACAGACCTTCAGTGGGAAAACTGGCAAAGCCTGAGTAACAGGGAACCACAGACCGTCAGTGGGAAAACTGGCAAAGCCTGAGTAACAGGGAACCACAGACCTTCAGTGGGAAAACTGGCAAAGCCTGATGGCAAAGCCTGAGTAACAGGGAACCACAGACCTTCAGTGGAATAACTGGCAAAGCCTGAGTAACAGGGAACCACAGACATTCAGTGGGAAAACTGGCAAAGCCTGAGTAACAGGGAACCACAGACCTTCAGTGGGAAAATTGGAAATTTTGGTCAACTGAATTGATATTCGAGTATGCATTGTTGAAAGTCAGACTCACACTCACATCTTTAATGTTGGCATGTTGGTAATCAACTGTCGATTACAAAATACATAGACTGGCCTCTATTGCTGATATGTGGAAGCATAGTTTTAAAGTAGAACAGTTGGTCTGAACTTAAGCTGCTGTTTAAACAAAAACAATCCAAGTCATCTTCTATTTCTACTTATTTAAACCTATTAAATGAGAAAAATATTTTGCTTTTTGCCACACAAAGAATTTCTGTCAATAAATTTTTTTTATCACCTTGAAACCATATCCAAACTAATGAATATTTGACATTATGGTGAGTCATGATCTATCAAAGCTGTGTTTCTTTTATCTTGAAGGGGGATGAACTTTGTCACATAAAATGTAAAAATTACAACATAAAATGTTAAAAATTACAACACATAAAGTATACTGTCTGACTTACCTGTTAACTTCAGGATTAAAATATCAAGTTCTTTCCACCTACTTAAAGCATCTCACTGAAACAGAATCGAAAAAAAAACTTCACTTAAAATAAGTATTGTATTCCACATGCATGACATGTCAATCCACCATTAAAATTGTACATGTCAGTGCTATAAGGACGTTGTGCATTTAAGCAGAAATGAATCAAGGAAAAACACTTAAATATCTATCATCTGATACAAAAGGAATACAAAACATTTAAATGAGTGTCATTTAAACTTCAATGACCAGACACCTTATTTACTAGAGCAGAAAAATACTGTGTCATTACTCATTATGTGTAATCTCTAACAGAAATGTATTCATTGATGATTGATTTGCAAGACAATTTGTTCATTGATTGATTGATTGATTGATTGATCAATTCTTTACATCAAGGAACAAAATTGATATATTCAGGTGGAAAACAACAAAATAAATCTGGTAAATGCCATTGAGGGTTCAGGGAAGGGGCATTGACTGCCAGTAGATAGCTTTAATATGTGTTACTCCTTTATCACATCAACAAAAGGTTTCTGTTAATGTCACCCACCTTGATTTATGGCCAGGCCTCCTGTATAAGTACCTAAGAGGGCCCAACTGAGAGGGCATCCGCCATCCCCATCCCACCCAGGGATATGCTGTGCAGGGTTTATGAGTGATTCCAGTTCCTGCCCACAGTGAGACTCAAAGCCGCAACCTCAGTGTTGACAAACATGTGATCAATAGTAGACGCCTAACTACCTTAACCATTTGGCCACCATGGATGTAATATACCAGTAAATGAATATAAGCTATAACTCTTTGAAGAAAGGATCAAATAGGCTTTAATCTTATTCTGTTAATTTCCTTCAAAACACAAATTTGGGTTTTATAAGTTTTATATACATGTACAGAGGGGATTTAATAAGAACAACAAGGCAACCACCCTTTATATAAGCAGAATTGTGTACAGCAGAATACCCATTTGAAAAATAAACTGACAAAAAATATTGTCTAGCTACTGGATGGCAATTTAAAAAAATTACAGTTACCTCCTTTTAAATAAATAATGTATAATAACAAAAAAACATACAAGGGATACTAGCTATTTCATGATCATTTGCAAATCAAAACTGCATGGTTATTTATATACACCATGTATTCTGGATACTTCCTTAGATTACATGATACATGGAGCTTATTAAATAAATTTCCAATCAAAGCCCCTTTACCTTATCATTAAACTTAAGCAATATTTTTTTCTTGTCAAAAAAGTTTCAAATACAATTCATGTTTTATTTAAATACCAACATTAAAATGATATTTATCACCATTAAAAATGTTGTTATGTACACAAATGTGATAAAAAAAATGCATACATTACTACTAGTACAACAATGAAAATATAAGTTGAAACTGCAGCTGTTGATGTAATCATGGTAACACACAAAATGAAAATTCCAGGTTGCAAAACTGTCAATCGATATTTCATCTGATGCAACAAAATTTCAATTTTTTTATCTTAAAAATATCACATGACAATCCTGAATGGCACAGAATGCCTGTAAATGATTTTGTATAGAAATAAATAATAGTTCAGGTAACTAGGTGTGAAACTGATGGTCGCTTATGACAGGCTTTTTATAACTGAGATAATTAAAAGTTAAAAACATACATATCATTTTACTGACATAAAAGTTATACAGATAAAATTCTCCATAAAAGACTCTTATAAAGGTTTGACTGATATAAAGTTTCTGGATGAAAAAAATTGCAAAGAGTTTTACAAATTTTTAATTCTCGAAAACAAAGCGGTTGAAATAAAATCTGTAACAGTGAACTATATATAGCAGAACTTTGTTTATCAACATTAACACAAAATAAAAATTTCATAATGCTACTGAGCACATCTAGACTAAAGTTAAAAAGTTCTTACTTTCAACAGAAACGATTCCAGTGAAAAAAAGTCCCATAACATCAACATCGTTTCAAATAACATTTAAACTCTAATACTCTCATATCAAATCACTGCACAAAAATGTATGAAGATCAATAGATTAAGCTGGAAGTTCGATGCCCCAGTAAAAAGGAAAGCTTTTAATCATATTACGATATGAGTATCCTTGACAAAATAAATCTTAAATCAATAAGAAAGAGATGCTTGTGGATCCTCTTTCTGCCTGGGGGACATTTAACCATAATATATTTTAAAAAATAAAATAAAAATGCATAGCATCTGTTATATATATGCAAGAGAACTGATGCTAAGTAAAATACATAATATACAATCTGTGAACCATAAAACTTTTTCTGGTACACATTTGTTTAAATGACAAACAAAAATGAAAAAAAAGCCCAATCTGTCAAAATATTTAAAAAAACAAGGTAAACCCAAGTTTACTGATGCACTATACACTGCAGGTGGAATAAACTCGGGTCTACAAATATATCCCTATTTTCACTCATAAAAAATTGAATTAGTCAAAAATAAAATGTTCCAAAATATTCCTATTTTCATGCATATTTCAAGTCTATGAACATTTTGCAATTGACATTTTATACAATATTAATGGACAAAATCTTTTCAGATTAAGCCAAATTAGTGTATGGTGCTATTACTTAAAATAAAACCTTAAGTTCTGAACTGTCATACCCTTTCACTCATCTCATAGGTATTAGATGCCTAGAGACAAACATTTATCTCTACAGAATTACAGCCTTTTGAATGATGATAAAGTTCATCCTCAGCATCATTAATTTTCCTTTACAATACACACCTAAGATTCAGACACTTCACCTAATGCCCCAAACCATTTAAATATGTATAGGTACATGTTTGATAAGAGGACATTTGCAATATTTTATTTTTGTACATTGTACACAAAGTAATGAAATACAGATTTATTAAAAAAGAACTAACAGTGAACGAACACCTTTTTCTGAGAAAACACTGTTTAAGTTATAAATGAGCCATCTTTGTACAACATTCCAGAGGACAACGATGTTGCAGCCCATTACAAGGCTAGCTAGAGTAAAAAACCTGTGAGCAATGCTTACCATTGATACCCCCCGCTTCACAACTACTTTGAAAATTCAGGTGTTCTTAATTATGAAATTGAAACTTTATCTAGTTAAACGTGAAGGCGAAGTTGCAGATAAAACATGTAACCCTCCCCAATCCCCCAAAGAATGGCATCCCCTATGTCCAGTGCACAATGGCAATATGTGACCAAGATTCTGTGTAAGTTTCAACAAATTCCATTCAGTGGTGTAGGAGGAGTTGCAAATAAAAGATGGGTATCCCCTTATGTCAATGACAGTCCGTGATTTTCTATGGGAAACGCCAAATATCATTCCAATCAAAATGTTAAATATCTCCTGCACAATGGCACTATGTGACAAGGATTCTGTGTAAGTTTCAACAAATTCCATTCAATGGTGTAGGAGGAGTTGCACATAAGAGATAGGGACCCCCTTAGGTCAATGACGAAGTCCATGTTTTTCTATGGGAAACCCTAAAAATCTTTCCGATCAAAATGTTAAATATATCCTGCACAATGGCACTAGGTGACAAAGATTCTGTGTAAGTTTCATCAAATTCCATTCAGTGGTGTAGGAGGAGTTGCAAATAAGAGAAAGTGTAATGGACGGATGGACGGACGGACACCATGAACACTATATACCTATAAAAAAGAGCTAGATGTCACCCAGGATACCTCACATGGTTTGCCCTTGTAACTAGAGGATCCCAGGAGCCTGTAATCGCAAACCTGGAACACAAATGACTTCAACTTTACTTAAATTTTTGGAATTTACAGTTTCAGTCTAGTTGTTATAGTTTTTTAGTTACTTTGCAAAAACTAAACATTTCTTCAAAACTTTTGGTAAAGTACAATAACTCCTATAAGGCGCCATCAGACAATTTCTCAAAATCAAATGATTTGTAGGCCATGATCTTTAGGTTGATTTGGTAATTAACAATTGTACTCTAGGTGTTATAGACTTTAATTAATAACAGAAAAACTGATATTTTGTCTAAATTCGTAATTACAGGGCAATAACTCCTATAAAGAGTCACCTAACATTTTTGGACTAAGCAATGATTTGTAAGCCTTGCTTTGTTGATCATTTGTGCAATTTACAGTTTCAATCTAGCTGTAAATATGTGCAATTTAACGACAATAACTCCTATAAAGGGTCATTTGACAATTTCAGACCAATGAAAAGAATTGTAGGCCTTATATTGCTGATCATTTTTGCAATTTACAATTTCACTCTAGATGTTATAGTTTTAGGTTACATGACAAAAATGAAAAAAATTCATTAAAAAAATTGTCATTAAAAAGCAATAACTACTATAAGAAGTCATCTGACGATTTCAGACCAATAAAGTTAATTGTAGGACTTGTATTGCTGATTATTTTTGCATTTTACAATTTTGGTCCAGGAAAGCTAGAAAGATCATTTCCAGACAAAAAGAAGGGGTCAAATTCACAAAACATCCAGAGACCTGTTTCAACAAAGTAAATGGTTCAAGGTGATGTCAATGTGCCACCCTAGTAGTAAATGGTTCCAGGAGACCTCAATGTGCCACCTTACTAGTAAATGGTTCCAGGAGACCTCAACGTGCCACCCTACTAGTAAATGGTTCCAGAAGACCTCAATGTGCCACCGTACTAGTAAATGGTTCCAGCACTCAAGGTGCCACCATACTAGTAACTGGTTTAAAAAGTTTTCAATGTTTTACCTTTCTAGTAAATGGTTCCAGGTGACCTTAATGTGCCCCCCTAATGGTAAATATTTCCAGAAGACCTCAAGGTGCCACCCTACTAGTTAATGGTTCCAAAAGTCTTCAAAGTTCCACCCTACTAGTAAACAGTTCCAGGTGACCTCAATGTGCCAGCCTACTAGTAAATGGTTCAAGAAGACTTCAATGTGCCAGCCTACTAGTAAATGTTTCCAGGAGACCTTAAGGTGCCACCATACTGGTAAATGGTCCATGTGACCTTACTGTTCTACCTTTCTTGTAAATGGTTCCAGGAGACCTCAATGTGTCACCCTCCTAGTAAACAGTTCCAGGAGACCACAATGTGCCACCCTAGTGACAGGTTCCTCAAAGAACTCAATGGGCCACCCAAGCAAAATTTTCTCAAAGGCCTCAATTTCAATGATCTTCCATAACCTCCAAGCTAAATATACTTGAGGAATCAATCAAATTCATTATTCATTGTAAATTTGATAAATATATGCTCAACAACAAATTTGTGTTTTCTGACTACCGATTATATAATGGTTGTAAAATGAGTAAAATCAATTTAACATGTACATATATTTCTTTGAGTCAAATTTGAACTCAAAATCTATAAAAGAAATATCTGATACATTGTTACTACTCTGTGTCAGTTTTGTAATCGACAGACATCTTTAAATACCCAAGGTTCGTCTTTATTATCTACATATAATACATATTAATCTGTCAGTGTCTAATTTATGATATTCAATAATTTAAGGTATTGATAATTCAATGACTTAATCGGTTCTTAATATTACTTGATGTTCAAATATCATAAATGCAATAAGGTTTTGACTGCCAACAAACATTTTTCAAAATTTACAATTTTTCACATGAAGTGGATGATCTAGCAGTTCTTCAAACGATTTTGATATTTAATGAGAATTTAATGAATCTCAGTCCATCCTAAAATGATTTACTGTTGTGTACTTCAACAAACAGTTGGTGTTCAATTTCAGCTTTAAAATGTTATAATCATGAGGATCACTTGAAAACCTTCATGTCCACCAATGGCATGATATATGATAATTTTTAAAGTTACATGTGCAAGAGTAAAAATCCCAAGTGCTCTTGTAGTGTCATACTGTCAGCTACAAATTACACTCGTGAAAAATATGAAAGCCCCACCTATGTCACACCAAAGTAAGGGAAAAAACTTGAAATATATACATTGTGACACTTTGGCTACTACAAAATTAAAATTGTGTTTGGTAACCTAAACTGAATTTTTATAGACTATTGAATGCTACATATCTAATTGAAACCCTTATAGCTAACTGAGCTAGTTTACTAAAAATTTCAACTATCACAGGCCAAGTTTTAGTCTACAAAGGTTACTAGACACTTGATAATTTGTATCTTAAAAGTCAATATCATTAATGCAGAAAATTAACAAACCATTTAACATATTTTTAGACCAAACATCAATTAAATATATAATGTATAAAATTGCTATCCTAACTTATTTGAGTTTTTGGTTTCAGTTTATCTTCTTTGTGACATCGTGTTGAATTATAGCAAACAACTTTTATTTTATTTTATTGCATTAGAAAATCAACCCATGATGAAGTTTTTACAATCGTCATAAAAAAAAACCTTCCATGCAAAAGTAAATCTGAAGTGGAAATGATAAACAAACAACAGATGAAAGAACCGACAAATGAACAGTAAGAAATCTCTGTCCCCTTTTGTTGGGAGGACATAAAATGAATGCAACAATTAGAGGAGCTTTCATAATTTTCAGATGCTATTATAAACTGGTCAAAATTTTACATGCAGTCATTTTTTTTCACGAAAAAAGATGTTGTAATCTTTTACCCTTTCTGTAAGTTAAACATTGCAAATGAAAGTCTGACATGTGGCATTAGAAAACAAATTCAAGTGAATGAGTTTTCATGCAAAATAGAACACTATTTACAACAACATATTAAAGGATACTAGTAAGCTCTATAATATAATAATTGCGCAATGATATAGCACCAATATTTGTAAACTGATTGATTGAATGTTTGCTTTATGTCCGGTGTGCAATATTCCAGCTTTATAAACAAAGAAATAAAGGCTACAAGTAAGGTTTACAATAAAATAATTAAACATTAATATAGCACTCATAGTGCAACATAATACTGAAAGCTATTATTAAGCTAAATTATCCAATAATTTGTTAAAAGTATAATAACTTAAAAGATAGTTCTTGAGAATATATTATCAAAGAACACAGACACGAAATAAATTGCACTCATAAGGCAAAGATAAATGATCTTTAATAAAAAATAAATTATTCAAAGATTATTACCAAAAGCCAACTCACCTTTTGAATAATTATGCATAAAATAAATAATCACCCACCAGCAACAATTTTTAAAGTCCAGGTTTATATTTGTTCAACTTGAAGCATATGTGGTTAGAATACAATCATATATAAAATGTCAACATTCCTACCTGGACAGAGACAAGCTCAACCCTTTTAACTACTGTTTCGGAAACACCTTGGCCTCCAGAAAAAGGCACAAATACTTTGGTCGGAGTAAAAACATTTATCAACTGCAAACAAAACATGTTGGCAAATCTTTACTATACAGATACCAAGTATTGAGAGTTTTCATCCTCTGTTTACTGAGGGTCAATAAATACTTGTTGACATTCTATTCTAAAGCACTGAGGTGCTACTTAGTAAAAGTTTGCACACATTTTTTCAAATAATAAAAAATTGATTACCAAATATTTTAAGCATTTATCGATTAATGTTCTTTTAGAAATTATAGAAATCACAAACAATTTATACAAAGAATGTGAAGGAATCTTCCTGATGTGAATGATTTACAATAAAGAATAGTTACATTATTTTCAACATTATACGGTGTATTTAATTAAGAAAGTCTACAGGTTTAAACATTTGTTGTCACATATCCTATAAAAATGTACGTACCTGTGTATATTATTGACAAACTTAGGGGCATGTACTTTTGGCTACATATCCCAAAAACGTTCAGATGAGGTTACATACCACGTAGATCATTAAGACAGTTTACATATATAACAGATACAATAATGTAGCTCCTGTTTATATATATATATAGGGAGCTACACATATCCATGTATAAAATTGAGCATCTATACAAACACAGATGTATGCATTTTTGGCCACACATCCCACAAAGGTTCAGCTGATGTAACATATCACGTACATAATAATTCATAGTTAACAAAACTGTTTTTTTGGTCACGAAGGTTCACATGAAAATTACAGTTATACTCAAGCACACCTTGCTTAAAGTTATACTCAAATTCAAAACTCTAATTGTGGAATGATGATCAATACTCAATTCAACTACATGTACATAGATCAAGAGGCTTTTGTCAGCATTAAATTTTGGTTCATAAGATTGACTGAGTGGACAATTTGTTATATATTTCATTAATTCCTTGCTGTAAATTGGTGCAATTTCTCTCAGTAGCCAAAAATCTGTAGACTTCTTGAATTGTGCCTGATCGTAGGACCAGACAAGCAATTGTTGCTTTATTTATGCAAAGAATTAAATGCTTGACCAAAGGACATGACAGGCAATTGTTGCTTTAGTTAGGCAAAGATTAAAATGCCTGAGCATAGGACATGACAGGCTTATGGTTAAGAACATATGAAACATGACATTTTTTTTAAAGTGGAGAAGATTGATGACTGTAAACTAAAAGTGTCAGAACTAAAAACATGCCACTCAAGTCAAGATGCATGGCTATAACTTTAAGTGTCAGAACTAAAAAACCTGCCACTGAAGTCAAATTTGGGGGGGGGGGGGGGGGGGGGGGGGCTGATAAACTTAGTTTCAGAACAAAAGCTATTCCATTCAAGTCTGCTGCTATCATATCACGAAGAAATCATTTCATTAATATCAACTCTTTTAAATGAATACATCCCTGGGGGAAATACTGGCTAAAAAAACCTAATTTCCTTGAAAATGTTCAGCAATGATGTACAACTGCAAAACTGCAAGCAATTAAAGTTTATAAATTTAAGAATAAGAAATCCCCAAAAGAAATTTTCAGAGACAACCAAGAATTCAGAGCCAGTATTACAATGTAGTATAGGTTTAATTGTGGTATTTTTTTGTGGGAGAAAAAAACTGAACACTTTAACCAGAAAAGAACTCAGAAAGACAAAAGCCATAATGAGCTTGCATGCAGATTTAAATTTTATTATTTTACATGATTTAAACATTATTATACATATCCGAAATATTTGACTTCTTTATATAATTTTTTGCATTTCTACATGAAGGTCAATAATAATGTTAAGATACACTGAAAAAAAATGAATACAAGTGGAGACACTTCCCAGATGTGTAAAACAAGCATTTACAAACATACGTTACTTTACAAAAACTTTTTACCTCTACACAGTAGATGTGAATTAATTATAAATAAACATTGCATCCCTTAAATTTATTCAAAATCCAAACACAGCATGATTTCTTACATATATTCACAACTGGAACATTTGTACAGAGTACAAACATATCTCATATTTAAAATTCCTCATTTGGCAAGATCTCAAGTTAGATTTTCTTTCATATTTGTGCTAATTAAACATTCTATTTACGGTATATATGAGGTGGGTATTGATGATCTATGTTTTATTGGTACCTGTTAAGGATAACAAGCCATGTAACCTCATTTGAATAGCCTACAGATATTACTTTATGTTTATTCACACAACCCACTCAACCAAGCTAATTTCCATTTATGTGTAAGATGTTAAACATTATTTCATTTAATTAACAGATTTAATAAAAAAATAAAGGGTTTTTTTTTTTGTTTCATGTACAGCTTTTTAAATTAAAACTAGAGGCTCCCAGGAGCCTGTATCGCTCACCTGAACCTGAAACCAAACAACCCTTTTTTATCCAGCTTTTCTTTGCTATAAGGAATTGCCCAACACTTCTGCAAAAATCATTAATTTTGACCTTTTAAGTGAAATAACTCCTATAAGGAGGATCTTTTGATGGTTAGAGGGAGAAGGGAGGTTCACTTCAAATTTTCTATACCTGTTATACTTTTTTAACTATCAGTCGAAAACTCTCTCGACCCCCCCCCCCCCCCCCCCCTTTTATCATTTTTTCTATTTTAATCCAACGTAGCTATGTAGGTAGTCAGGTGTCATGATTTAGACAATTTTGGTAGAGGACATCCTAAAGATGATGTATGCAATGTTTCAAAGCAGTCCTTTCATTGGTTTAAGAGGAGAAGATTTGTTAAAATCAAGTAAATTTGATTAAAAAAATGTTCAAGAGGAATAATTCCTAAACGGTTCATCAGACAATCTTGACCCTAAAGTCATTTTTGTAGCCCTCATAGAGCAGAACAATTAAGCAATGCTAACTTTTTCTCTAGTTCTAATAATTTTCAAGATTTTGAGGCAAAAATGTCAAAAATAATCAATTTCGACAATTAAAGGGCAATAACTCCTATAAGGAGTCATCATACAACTTCAACCCAATGGAGTGTTTCGTAGAGCTTTTGATGCAGATGAAGGCATGTCTCTTTGGTTTTCCAGTATCTGTTACACTTTTTTAAATATAAGCCAAAAACTGTATTTTACCGCCCCCCCCCCCATCCTATTTTTAGCCATGGTGGCCATGTTGGTTAATCTGCAGCCATGGTTGGTGCAAACTTGGTTGAGGACATTTGACAGATGATGTGTACAAAGTTTCAAAGCAGTACTTTCAGTTGTTTCGGAGGAGAAGATTTTAAAAAATCAATTAAAACCGATTAAAAAAAACAGTTCAAGGGGAATAACTCTTAAACGGTTAATCAGACAATCTTGACCCTTAAGTCATTTTTGTAGCCCTCATAGAGCAGAACAATTAAGCAATGCTAACTTTTTCTCTAGTTCTAATAATTTTCAAGATTTTGAGGCAAAAATGGCAAAAATCATCAATTTTGACAATTAAAGGGCAATAACTCCTACAAGGAGTCATCATACAACTTTGACCCAATGGAGTGTTTTGTAGAGCTTTAGATGCTGAAGAAGGACGGTCTCTTCGGTTTTCCTGTATCTGTTATACTTTTTGAACTATAAGCAAAAAACTGTATTTTGACCCCTCTGTTCTATTTTTAGCCATGGCGGCCATGTTGGTTGGTCTGAGGCCATGATTTGGGCAAACTTGGTAGAGGGGATTTTACTGATGATGTATGCAAAGTTTCAAAGCAATCCCTTCAGTGGTTTTGGAGGAGAAGATTTTTGAAGAAAAGTTAACGACGACGACGACGACGACGACGGACGACGACGACGACGACGGACGACGACGGACGCCAAGTGATGGCAATAGCTCACATGACCCTTCGGGTCAGGTGAGCTAAAAAAAGTCCTGACTAGACCTTCAAAAAATTCAAGTATCACATAAAAATTCTTTTGAAACCAAAAAAAAAATAAATAATTTGACGACAACCTCACCTGAAATAGCATTTCTAAAAACATACACCTACACTAAGATTTTACATTAAATTTTCCACATGAAAGAATTACAAAAATGAGCTTAACATACGCATCCAAGTGAGAAAACTTCATTCAGTAAAAATACTTTATACCCTTCTCCATATACAGATGTTCCCTTGTCCCATAAGAATTGAATAACAATCTTTTGTTCCAAGTGACTGAAAACATTGATCTTTAATTGATTTTTAGATGTTGATTTAATTCAATACTGTCTAGCTTTGATGATATTCTAGCTTTCAGAACCAAATCCCCAACAGATGACAACGGCTCTGTAAATGACCTTTGACTGAGGGAGAGGAAATTAGTTCTTATTTTGATATTTGGCTGCGCCGAGCTGTAGCATGGACACTGAATTTATTATTCAATGGAATTTAGATATTAGAGCTGCATTTAAAAAGCAGTTTCATACAGAATTGATAAATAAATTTATTTATATAGTTTGTTAAATGTATTGGATATTTTTCAGCTGATTGTGCAAAGCCCATTTCTGGACTATTTTATGGGTGTTAGTGAGTTTCCTTGAATACCCTTCGGGTTTTCTAAATTTGCGAAAAATTTTATCTGACATGGGACCCCGAAAATTTAATGTGATATTAGTGAAATGATTTCGCTCGTTTGAGGGGTCTGTCGCTACTCAACGAAACTTGGTGTCCGAGTCAGAGCAAAAAATGTTAATAGTTTCCCAATACACAAATAATTAAGAGGCCATTGTCAGATATATATATATATATATATACACCACAGACCCTATGCTGCATACACACTATAAACCATCTACTGCATAAACACTATATATATTTGCACATTTGCATATTCTTCAAATACAAATATTCATAATAAAACCATCCAATTCATAATCAAAATTATGTTACGCTTCATATAGACATTTTTCCTTCACTAAACATAGTGGTAGAAAAGCATGGTATACATGTATTTCAATTAAGTATGGGTACATGTAATTTAACAGCTCAAAGTGATATTGACATAGCACTTAAAAGTTTTAATAAACAAATATATCAAACAAATTTAATAAACTTACCGAAACAAACAATAAAGTCTGATTAAAAGAGATGCAAATAATCCAACAAAATTGACTGAGAGTCTGACCTGATATAAATCCAGATTATAAAAATGATAGTATATGCCAAACATACCTTTAAGGCAAATAAACAAATAAACACTCACTAGATCTTGATCATTTAATTTTGATCAACATCAAAGAAAAGCTTGGGATAACTGTACAAACATTTTAAAGAAAAGTAATTGACCTTTCAAAAACATACCTACCTACTTCAACCAAGGATTAACTTTTGACTGAAATTAAAATCCCATCACAATAACAAAGGTCGAGCCCTATTCAATAACATATTGACTAAATGCTTGGACAGATCATAAGAATTAAATTACCTATTTTAATTTTTAAAAACCAAACCACAGCAAAAAATTACACACACAAATGAAAAATCTATTGATAGATGATTATAACACAATTTTCACATAAAAAAGAAACAACCACAGGCTCCATGAAGTTTGGAATCAGTCATGTGTCACAAGTAAGCTTTAAATTAACATGATTAATAATAAATAAAATATTAAAGAACAATTCTTGTGTGAATTTCCAGGTAAAATTTGAGTCTTATTATATTTTGTACTTAAAGCTTCCATTTAACCAATGTATTTCTCACTAATGAGACAGCGTGGTACCTAATTTTTGATGGCTGAAATATCCTTCTCTCAACCCAGAATGAGATCAGAATTTCATGCTCCTTTTCCAGTGAAAATGAATTGTGACATCAACTTTTGGTACAGAAACAAAATATCTCATTTCTATTTTTATAATTAATGCTTACTTCCAACAAAAATTACATCATCAGTTTTTGCAGAGCCATGTTAAAATAAAAAATTGACTATGATAACAAAATATGCATGATTATATATACCTTTATATAAAGCAACACAGTATATTACAGAGACCAAGAATAAAAGTGGAATATATGTGGTTAATTGAAATTAAACAATTATGGCAGCTCTGTTCATGTGATTTCATGTTTTATGGAATACTTAAAGCTAAGACCAATATATCCTGTAAGTGTTCCATAAAGCATATTATTAAATGACTAGTGATTTTTCCCTTGACATTCTGCTATTAGCCAACAACCACTGACTTTGGATTTATCATGTTGCAATTTTGCATGCAGTATAGAGATTACATTTATCACAGCTGTCTAATCCCACAAAATTAAATATGTTTGTATGTTGTAATTGGATACATTATTTTATCAGCCAATCCGAAAAAGTCTTATGACAGAGTTCAGGGTCAATGTTGAATTTTGAATCAAAGTGTCTGCATAAGTAAATCAAAGTATAAAGAATGTTATTTTGTAAATTTTGAAATTTCATTATCTAATTTTGTATAAATGTTGATAGAAATGATGAATACTGGGAAAATGTCATTAAAAAAAAAATTTAATGACTGTCAGCTTTAGTTGACATCAGGATTAATAGAAATTACAGAAATTGCGAAAATGTCATTTGATAAAACAGATTTGGTTTCAGCTGACATAAGGATTTATCGTTGGTCTCAGAAAATATCGCACAACTAAAGTCATTACATACCATGTATATATTATAATTACCAGAAGTTAAAATTAAATGGTGCATAAGGTAAAATTTACTACTAGCAGTTCTCAAATGAACCTTATTCACTTAGTATAATAAATCTGATCAAAATTCAAGTAACTTTTGCATAAGCTTCCGTGTTCCAAAAGAAAAGAAGATGGGAATGGAACACTGTTTCGCAAAAGGAACAACATTAAGTTCAAGACCATACAAGAAATACCATAACTAAATAAAAGGATGAAATTGGCATCAAACCCTATTCAACCGATACATTTCTTTTACGAAATTTTATGCATTTTCAAATTTCAATGAAAAAAATAAGGATATGTCAATCTCTATTAACAAAGCATTTTAATGTATACACTTGTCTGTACAAGACATTTAGAATAAAAAAAAAAAACGTGTCGTTTCTTTTCCACACAGTCTATATATTAGAATACAAAATAAAAAATCTGGGACAATTTAAACTGATCCTATACATTAATACATTAACATGATTTCTTACTAGGATATGTATTTTACTAGGATGACTGTTGGTTTCATGATTATAAAGTTTTTGTTGTATTTATACGGTTATGTACTGAACATCTGCTGCCCAACAAGAAACACCACTTTGTCTGATGATATCAATCTAATTAATGTTAAACCTTCACTTACTCACCCGTATTAGAAAAAGGCATAATTTAGATTTATTTTAATTATATTAGTCAAATATTTCCCCCTATTTCTTTCCATTACAGGTGTCTCTGAACTGCTGACCTTGTTTATTCCATTGTGTTCCTTGACACATTTGTTCATTACACAGACATGTAATAGGAACATGTTTAGTGTATCTAACAAAAGCAATAAACTAAAATGCTGTCTGCAAATAATTATAAGAATTTTGTATCTGTCCCTCCCCTTCTATCCTTTAAAACATACTACAAAAATGTAATGATCATATCTTTTCTCGTTGTACTACAGTAAGGGTGTAATCACATTGCTGTGTACGATATATTATATGGATGTTTTATGTGTGCCCAAAGGAAACTTGTTTGATATAAAGAAAAAAATAGCATTACCTATGTATGTAACTTCAGGCTCTTTATTCTTTACCTTGCCTGTTTTTATAATCTGAAATAATATATGTAGAGGCATATTTACTTTAAATAAATTTTATTGTTCAAGTAAATGAAAACAATTTGGATTAGACACAAGTTACAACAACTTAAAACAATCTCCTCCATATTTGAGGCATGATATGTCTTTTTTTGTAGAAATAGATCTTTTCTTTTTCAGTCAGAATATTACATATTAATTGACACCTTATTAAAATCCTAAGTATTATGCATTCAATTCTAGTGACAAATATACAGAAAAATTCAATGCACAGCAATAAACCTCTTCTATGTAATTTTTGATTACTTAACAGTTTTTATTGGTTGAACATGTTTAATATTATTTTTATTTAAGAAATAGATTATTGCAAGTGGACTCTATGCAAATTGGAACATGGTCCCAACATATATTTGTCAATACTTCATACTGAGCAATAGTGAGGTATAAAATTAAGATAAATATAAGGTCTGACCATGTTCTAATTTGCATAGAGCCTTATTGCAATAATCTATTTTGATTCTAACAAATGTTTTTAAATTTCAAAGCGGCTCTAAGAGGATGCTTCCAATGGAAATAGTTTGTTGAAACCAAAAATATATATGTAAATACAGCATATCAAAAACAAATAAAATTGACAAAAAAATATATACTCATAATTTTATTGAATATATACATACCTTTTAGGCAAAAAATATTAAGAAACAAAAACACATTGTTCCAGTTTGAAATTTACAGTTGAGTGTATATGACACGGAATTGTAATATAATTGTGATGTAACAGCAGGCTCTGTTTTTTATTAGAAAACTTACATGTTTTCAAGCATATGAAGGACACCATATTATATTTATATTGTACTTTAACATGTTTAATTGCGAAAACTGTTGCTAATTGTTTTCCATGTACATGTACATTGAAAATATCAATGCAAACATCAATATGGTGTTGTTCAACTTTTATTCACATTTTACAACTGTATGTAAAATTGAGTAACATTTAAACTTTGTTTAAAAAAATAAATTAGATTAAGACTGTTGTCTCTAAATTTTTGGTCAAACACAATACCAATTATAGTATTTGTCTTTATATTATGGCCAAAGGCCAGTAACTCCTTTTCCATTAAAAAATCTGAATTTTAAATTTTTAGAATCAAAATAATTCAGGTGTATTAATTTTAAAATATATACATGTATGTAATCACAAAATTTTAAATATCTATCATAACTCATCTAATATCATGAATAAACCTATTAATGTCTTGATCATAATTGTTGGTTCACTTTTTAAGATATGTAAATTTCATACATATATTGATATGTTTCATCTAACCGAGTTTGTCACATATTACTCTTTCTGAAAATCTGTCTACAATTAAGTGAAAGTAGGGGTGTATTTGTCAGCTCAAAACCAGCTTTTGTTTATTAAACTTTCTATTTGCTGATGAAAACTGGTTTGACATTAGTTTGGAACCTAAACTGGATTGCCATTTGGTAGTAGCAAACTGAAACTGGTTTTACAAACCATCCAAACCACATACAGGAGTGGTTTATAGGTTGGGTTTAGGTTTTTAGGTTTAAGTTTAAAAAATGGCAGCACTAATGTTGCAGTGTGGAGATGATGTAAAGATAAACAAACAAATATTTTGAAAAATCAAAGAAACTTGAATCTTTACTAGATCATGGCATTTGCATCATTATTTCAACAAATGTAGGAAATATCAGCTTTTTCCCCATTAATAAAAAATGTTAAAAACTGACCATTGATATTTTAGTAAAGAATATATAATCATAAACATATTTCCTGTCTTAATAAAATGGTAAATAACATGTTTTATGGTACCTTTGATCTGTCATATAATTACAAAAACAAATATTTCAAATGAAAGATATCAAATCGGAGGACTTCATATGTTGCCTTAAATTTCATTTTGTCTGATGCAATTAATAAAAATACAAAGACTGTTATCCATTTTAATTGTTTTTTCAACTTAGTTTTAAGCCACCTTCAACATTTTTTCAGTCATATTGTACATCATGAGGTCCAGTTTTTAATTGATGAGGATTTAAAAGACACATTACAATGTGAAGACTTTTGGCAGGAATATATGTTTTGTTTGTTTTGTTTGATGATGTTTTAACGCCACTTTCAGCAATTTTTCGGCTGTATCATGGCGTCCAGTTTTTATTGGGGGAGGAAGCCGGAGTACGAACTACCTTGACCACTCGGCCACCGAGGCAGGAATATAACAATCCTTATTAATTAGGGTTGGGTTTAAGTACTACCTGCCACAATTCAGTCTGAAACTTGAATGTTGACACGAGTGACAATATACTAGTAAGATGGCTATTACCTCAACCACCTGTTTTGAAGGTAAGTGCAAAAATGTGAGCAACTTTGCTGATTCAGCATAAGTCATTGAATCAATCTGAGTTTCCTTTATCAGATTTTACATGTACCAGGCACCTACCTGTAGGTGTACAATGTAAAATGGGATGTTTTGTTATTGCTAAATGATGACGATTTCAAAATATTCATTCGTACATGTGAAACAAACTTGATCAGTCTGACATCCCACGCAAAAAAATCGTTGGACAGGAAAGGATTCTGGGACTTGAATCTGACCAATCAATACACATTCAAACTGTAGTGTAGAGTTTTCTTGGTTTATGTTACCTTTCTGACTAAATCATTATGACAAATAGAAAGAAACTGTTATAACCATGTCAAGGGCAAGATTGCTACACAGCCAAATGTCTCCTACCTCACTCCGTAACTGCAGTAACGAATGCTTAAGAGGTGTGAGAAACTAAAATGAGACATTTTGTTTGGGGTACATTTAGTTACGAGACAAAGTAACAAGCATGTACTAGTAATATTAGAATTATTTTGATTGGTATTCAGTAGAATAACTTATTAAGCAACTTGCATGATAAAACTTCATCAGAATGTGCAACTTTAGTAGACTGCTTGACAAAATTAGCTTTCAATATTGTTAAAAATTGCTAAAATGGTTTAAGTCCTATTACACCTACAAAATTTGACAAATCAAAGTGATGGTTCATCTAAACTTCATAATGATTGATCGTACCAATTAATGAAAGCAATCTACTAAGGGTTTTCAGAGGAGTGAGACTCAAACCCGCAATCACAGTGTTGACAGACCACATGATCAAGAGTATGCGAACTACCTTAACCACCCTGCAAATGAGGCCCAGAGCTACCAATTTAAAACTAACCCACGGGGTAATTACCTCATTGGTGCACTAATAAAAACATTTAATTATTATTTAATAAACAAATAATTTGTTTATTTTTAAAATGATTATTAGATCCTCTTCAACTAAAATCATATTTCGTAAATCTTTACTATCATCATATTTCGTAAATCATTTACAATCTGGCAGCACACCCTTGGATTGGTAACAACCCAATGTGGTACCAGCATTTAAAAAGGGGAAAAATATAACTTTTATAAGCTTACAACTATCCCCCAATCTCACTCACTTGCATCAGCTGCAAACTCATGGAGCATATTGTCACCAAACACATACTTTGCCATTTAGAATGTAATAACATACTGTATGACTTGCAACATGGATTCAGACACTCTAGATCCTGTGAAACACAACTTCTGTCATTTATTCAAGGACCTGCCTCCAACTCTGATCAAAATACACAGAACGACCTAATCATTATGGACTTTGCAAAAGCATTTGACAAAGTTCCACATCAAAGACTTCTTTATAAACTAAAATACTATGGAATCCAAAATGAAACTTTGAATTGGGTAACAGCATTCCTCTCTTGTAGAACACAGACAGTGGTTCGTGATGGGAAGTCATCAGACAGTGCCCCAGTCACTTCTGGTGTCCCCCAAGGAACAGTACTAGGGCCAGTTCTTTTTCTGATATATATAAACAACCTATCTGAGTACTTATTCCATAGCAAACTCAGACTGTTTGCTGATGACAGCATCATATACCGAACTATCCAGTCACAACATGCCCGTGACAGCCTCCAATTTGATCTTGATGCTGCTGCCAGGTGGGAAAAAGACTGGCTGATGGCGATCCACCCAGATAAATGCACAGTACTTTCTGTAACAACTAAAAAGAACCCGTTTAAATACAAATATATCCTACACAACCATATTTTGGAACCTGTATCTTCAGCTAAATATCTTGGTATCACCCTGCAAGCAGATCTAAAATGGAATCAGCATACTAAAAATATAGCCTCAAATGCCTCGCAAGCACTAGGCTTCCTCAAAAGAAATTAGAAAACAAACAATACAGCCATTTAAGTCCCGGGCATACCAGGCGCTTGTCCGACCAAAACTAGAATATGCTAGTTCTATATGGGACCCACATACAGCTGACCAATCCTATAACCTGGAGATGGTCCAGCGGCGAGCAGTCAGGTATGCCTGTAACAGGTTCCACAACACCAGCAGTGTTACTGACATGATGAATACATTAAATTGGCCCACACTACAACAAAGGAGATTAAAAACAAGATTCATTCTATTTTATAAAGTAGTACACAATCTAGTTGCCATCCCAACCACAGTATTAATACCGTCAGACCCCAGAACCCGTAGAACACAACCATATACATACAAACATATTTTTGCCTCAAAAGATTGCTATAAATACTCATTCTTCCCCAGAACCATACCACAGTGGAATCGTATACCAACTCATATCTTGCAAGCACCCACAATAGATGCTTTCAAAGCATAATTGACCTCACAGTGATACTTGTAGGATTTTTTTATGTTGAGTCCTGGACTCATCACTTTTGAAAGTGGTGAGTCCCAAAATATTTTCATGAGTCCCACATATTGCAGATGAGTCCAGCTAAGTGCTTGCATACAACAGTTTTTTTTTATGACCGACCCATTAAATGTCTTTTCATAAAAAGATATAATATGGCTTGTAGAATGTTTATCCCATGCTATTTTATATTAGTATTAGCTGAGTTTGGAAGTCTTTTGGAGTATGATTGAACTGCACTCATTTCTTGAAACATGGTGATGTTTGCCCATTAAAGAGAGACTTTTGTCTTACCTGGATGCAGATGCTGATATAATATTTCTTCCAAAAAACTCATTACCCACCCACCCCCCTTTTTCAGATCCTAGTCTATAGCAGATTATCTTATTGATATATACAAACATTAAAAGTTTATTAGATAACTAATTAATGTTCATATTGAAGATATCTTTGTACCGGTCAAGAATTCTTACTTCTAAACTGCAAGGTTCCGACGGTGTATTAAAATTTGAAACGAGTGTATTGTCAACGCTTAATTTTAACCATAAAGAGTGTCCATCAACAATGCACGTTTATTGTTTAATAAACATCTTAATTAAAGCATATTTGCCGCCTGAGTGATTGCTACCTGCTGAGAATCGGACGAAACAGGTAAAAATCTATCGCCATTTGTAAGAATGTGTAATCGCGCATCGGAGACGGAATTGACATGACAGAAATTCGTACGCATCTGACAACTGACGCTGACACGTACTGGGACGCATTAGATGTAAAAAAGGTGCGTCCAGAACTGAAAATACGCTTACAATACACATCTAGACACGTTGCGAGGATACCTGCCTCATCTGTTATTTCTACAATTAGTCACATTTAGTCAAAACAAATATAATATATAAATATATATATATATATATATATATATATATATATATATATATATATATATATATATATATATAATTTTAATCACATTGTTTCAAGTTTTTAAACACCATTTTGATTTTCTTTTATTGTTTTTATTTCAGTACATAAGTTTTGGATTACCACGCATGGGCAGCAGTTAGTAATCATCATTAGTGATGGATAACTGGATACCAAAGAAGAAGAATAACTAGTTTTAATTTGGTTTTATCAAATTATAATTAAAAACAATGAAAAGAAAATTACACCCAATAATATACTTAAATTTATTCATATGGGGACGATCAACCAAAAACTAGGAGACTAATCGACTAGGGGACGTATTATCTGAGGATGAATCAACCGAGGCCGGATTGTCCTTGGCACAGAAAGACTTGCTACCAAATGCCACACATAAGTGACATACAGCATGGACAGTCTATACTAACTGTCCCTGCATATAGCCTTTTAGAATACGTGTTTTAAGTTCTCCAGCAAAGCACACAACCATAAATTTTGAACCATATTTGGTGTTATCATATCTAACTACAAACTAATAATAGAATATATGTCTCGTATAGTCAACTTATAGGTATTGTTCCTCATAGAATATTACATTGTTACCGGCGATTGTGTATTTGATACAGTAACTGCATTACAATTTATATCCCACAGGGATCCTCGCAACGCGTCTAGATGCGTATTGTACGCGTCTTTTCAGTTCTGGACGCGCCTTTTCAACATCTAACGCGTCCCAGTACGCGTTCATGTCAGTTGTCGGACGCGTACGAATTTCCGTCATGTCAAATCCGTCTCCAATGCGTGATTACATATTCTTACAAATTTACCTGTTTCGTCCGATTCTCAGCAGGTAGCAATCACTCGGGCGGCAAATTTGCCTTAATTAAGATGTTTATTAAACAAAAAACGTTCGGTATTGATGGACAGTTTTTACAGATAAATTTAAGCGTTGATAATACACTCGTGTTTTCAAATTTCAATACACGGTCAGAACCTTGCAGTTGCAATTCTTACGCTTTTTTTAAAGAAAGAATTCTTGACCGGTAAAAGATATCTTCAATATGAACATTAGATTAGTTATCTTATAAACTTTTAATTTTTGTATATATTGTAACGGTAGAGCATGAAATAATGACATCGTCACTACCGGGGATCGAACCCGGGATCTCAGTATTGCCAGCCAGCCCTCTAACCAAGTGAGCTAAAGAAGTACTCCGTTAGCTCAGTCGATTTTGACTGGCTATATACCTACTACCTGCTAGAACGCAGATAGGCCTCCTGTTACACTCTTCCCCCCTTACAAAGAATCATCATACTCATGATGATTCACACCAAACCCGACAATTCCTCCATGTGGGTTTTTTAGTTGGGCGCCAAATGTAACGGTAGAGCATGAAATAATGACATCGTCACTACCGGGGATCGAACCCGGGATCTCAGTATTGCCAGCCAGCCCTCTAACCAAGTGAGCTAAAGAAGTACTCCGTTAGCTCAGTCGATTTTGACTGGCTATATACCTACTACCTGCTAGAACGCAGATAGGCCTCCTGTTACAATATCAAGAAGATAATCTGCTATAGACTAGGATCTGAAAAAGGGGGGAGGGGTTATGAGTTGTTTGGAAGAAATATTAATGTCAGCATCTGAAATTCAATTCTAAGAAGAGCCAGGTAACTTGTAATACACAAGTCTCTCTTTAATGGGCAAACATCAGCATGTTTCAAGTAATGAATGCAGTTCAATCATACTCCAGAAGACTGCAAAACTCCACTACATTAACTACTAATATAACATAGCATGACATAAACATACTAGTAAGCCATATTATATCTTTTTATAAAAAGACATTTAATGGGTCGGTCATCAAAGAAAACGGGTGTATGCATGCACTTAGCTGGACTCATCTGTGATATGTGGGACTCATGAAAATTTTTTGGGACTCACCATTCTCAAAAGTGATGGGTCCAGGACTCACCATAAAAAAATCCTACAAGTATCACTGATCCCAGCCCCAGGTGCAGTGGCAGAATTTAAAATACTACAAAATGATATTACGGGGGTATTGTTCATAATTTTATATATTTTAATTCCTACATTATTGACACTGTAAGCAAATAAAATCATATTAACATCCTACAAGCTGTTTTCTCTGTTATTCAAAATTACAAGTCTGTATTTCCGGTTTTCTAAGTTTAATGTGAAAACGGAACGAATGATAATCTCCGTGAAAATAAGGCGACATAAATAAGCTTTAAAAAAAAGGGGGGGGGTGGGGGTAACTAGGAATACTTTTAGGTACAGGTCTGCGGACGGAGATATGAAAACCCACCCTATACATATACGATATTTTCATACGTTATGAAACGGGACCTTATCAGACAACTCGGCCGAGGACAACTCGCCCCGGGACAACTCGGACCGCAGTAAGACAAATCGGCTAGATAGAAATAATAATTTAAATCGTTACCAGTCATTTCGTACCATAACCAAATCGTACCATAATTAAAACCATTTCGTACCATAACCATTTCGTACCATAGCCATTTCGTACCATATGGGGAAGTGTATTAATGAAAACCTTTATGCATTTCAGCATAATATTGCTCTTTCGATCAAAGTGGTAAATAGAAATAAAAACTATTTTTATTTTTAATTTTTTAATTTATTAACATCATCATTCCGTCATAACATAAAATATCAGATAACAACGTAATGACACAGATACAAAATATGTTTTAAAGCGTAGCAACTATTTTAACATGAACTACTATTTTCAATATTGTTACAATCAATTGTCTTTCATAACAGCACTGGGAAAGAAACTTTTTACGGAAAGTCCTTATTTCTTTCACATCTTATTAATGAATAATAAAACCATATTTGTTTACGCAACAAGTATTTCAAATAACCCCTTTTTAATTAATAATATTGAAAATCTTCTTTAGATTAATTTAAAGATTTTTTTTACGAATATTTGGAAAAAATACATTAAAGTATTTCAATTTTTCGCATTCTACGAAATTGTTTACATGTGGTACGATATTATTTTCATATGGTACGAAATGGTAATAAGTTATGGTACGATATGACATTTTGATGGTACGATTTGGTAATTTTGGGTACGAAATGGCAATGGTACGATTTGGTTATGGTACGAAATGACTGTAATTCATTTAAATAATTTAAAATGATATTAAAAAAATTTACTATCATACTACTGAAAAACTTTATTTTAACTGATATTTTGAATTGTGAACATAAATAGTAAATTATACATATAAATGTTAATTACAATTGTTTAAGAATAGCAGGGACAGTTTATACTAACGGTATAGTATAGACTGTCCCTGAGTTTAGTTACTGTCTGAATTGCTAAACAATTCAATAATATAATTAAAATCAATTAAGTCTTAAGGACATTAATCCAAAATAAAATAAAAATTTAGTTAACAAAAATTTAATTATTAGAAAATTATTATCTTAAATGTCATAACCGTAGATCAACAAATTTTAATGACTGCAATTGAGTCTGTGTGATTATAAATGAGAAGTTTATTTAGGAGCGGCTCCTGTTGATGTTAGCTTGGCAAAGCCGCAATGTCAGTCAACTGCAAACGGTGATCTGTCATTCGACCTCGTCAAGAGTTATGTTATTGCTGTGACAAGTTCTTTCACGGAACATGCACTAATATGACCCAGAAAGATTATCGAGAACAGTAGGAACTTTACCGACGGGTTACCTTCCGGCTCTGATCAACGTGGACCACACTTGTCCCACGCCCAGCTGCCGAAAGTACCAGACTCTCCGAGACCGCTGAACACACAATTCCATACAAAGCTCTAACTATTCCATACTCAGACAACTTCATGGGTCCCATCAGTACTATCTACTTTTCTATGTCAAATATCTCGTCTGAGTATTATTGTTGCTGTTAACTGTTCATGTAATAAATGCAATGAAGGGTGTAAATAAAACTTATCTTTTTTATTTACTGAAACAGTTGCACCTTGTTTCAAAAACAAAAAAGACACTGACGTACAAAAAATTCAAGATATATTGGTAAAATAAAATGGAAATTGAAATAAAACTTCACATTTGATGGATGGTCCGAGTTGTCCTGTATCGGGCCGAATTATCTTACTGCGGTCCGAGTTGTCTTATAAACCGGGCCGACTTGTCTCGAATATCGGTCCGAGTTGTCTGGCTACCTTAAATCAGACCTATTCATACATTTTATTCAGTGGCGTAGCTAGGCTCTGATTGCAGTGCACGCAAAACTTACGGCAGGAGGGCCCCAGCGGGTCCCGGGCAGGGCACTGGTAAGGGTCGCCACCTTTCCGCGGATATAGCCTTTTAGAACTAAATTTTAAGTGTATGGAAGCTTACTTTTCCAAAGAAATTGATCCAGTAAAAAAATACCGTTTCGTTTGTTCAGGCAAGTGCGTCGTTGCGTATAAATGGTAGCTTCGCCACTGATTTTATTATTGCACATCCCTATTGAAAAAATAGTCCATTCAATACAAAAATGATCAAATGATGTTAATGGAACATGTTGTTTGTAAAATCATCGTGGTTAAGATGGATATATTTAGATAATTTACAACTACCCAATTGATATATTTTTCAATGACAAAAGCTACCTTTTCATATATATTTTGGAGAGCTACAAATCCGTATTACCATAAATATAGCAAGTTATCCCCCCTTCCCCCGGTATGTATGACGATCGTTTATGTTGTTTGAATAGCCTTATATGGAACGCCGTAGCTGTCTTATCTGGTCAATTATCTTTATATGCCGTGCTTTCTTCTTTATATGTGGTGCATTCTTCTTTATATGTGGTGCATTCTTCTTTATATGCGGTACTTTCTTCTTTATATGCAGTGCTTTCTTCTTTATATGCAGTGCTTTCTTCTTTATATGTGGTGCATTCTTCTTTATATGGTGTGCTTTCTTGTTTTTATGGTGTGCTTTCTTCTTTATATGTGGTGCTTTCTTCTTTATATGTGGTCATTCTATCATTATATGTGGTAGCTCCCATCTTTATATCGGGTGCTTTTACCTTTACTTTATACGCGGTTAAAACTTTTTTATATGATGTTCACTCATCTTTATATACGGTACATGTTTCTTTATATAAGGTCTATTTTTCTTTATATGCTTTGCATGAGTGTGTAAACAAATAGTCATATGAATTTGTTTGAAAAAAAAATCCGGACATTTTTGACTTGGTGAAATTTTCGTAGTTGTCACAAAAATGGAAAATATGGAAGCAATTCTGATTGAAAGTGGTTTAGAATCCCTTATAGAGTCGTTTTTGAAAGAAAACATTACACCTGATCTAGTTGGAAAGTTATCTGCCTCTCAAATGAAACAGTTAGGTGTAAAAGATAGATCCGATATGATGAAATTAAGAATGCAGTGTTTGCCATACGGAAGCACACAACCCAACAAGAAAAATAATGGCAGTGAATTTGATATTCCTAAAGACATCATTGAAAACCTACTTGAAAGCGACTTCTCTATAGTGGAAATTAGCAAGATGCTCTGTGTTTCCGAAAGTACTGTGTATAGAAAGATGAGGATGTATAATTTAAGTAAGCTAGACTTTGATGAAATTGAGGATGAAGCATTAGACCATGAAGTTAAACTGACTACCCAGGAGTTTCCTCATAGCGGCGAAGTGATGTTAAGCCAAATTTTACGCCAGAGAAACATTAAGGTATTTCTCCAAATTAAATGAAAGGGGATATTGTTTTCAGGTCTATTTGTCCCTAAATGACCAACCGTTTAACTTGAAGGGGGCCTTGGCTTGGTTTTTTCCTAAAAAAGATATTTTGAAAATGATTTTTGAGGAAAAATATATTTTGGCAGCAGAGGATAATAAATAAAATACTCGGAAGGATTTCTACTATATAAAATAATGCTAATAATGAACAAAAAGTCTGTAGCGACGCCTTAAAAAAAAAATTTTTCTGACCAAATAAAAAAACAAAGCCCCCCCCCCCCTAATGGTCCGTCCCTTATTATAATCAGGTTTACCTACTTTTCTATGAAGGAAGTATGTCAAAAACATAAATAACTATTTTGTTGAGTTAAACGAACAATAACTCCTATAAGAGTGACCACTGAAACCTGAATTTGTCCAAAGCGGAGACGATGGCATGTATATAATGTCCGGTTACGTCCATCGTACCCCAAAATTAAGGTTAAAGCCCGTTTTCGATGAAAAAATATTTTATGAAAGGATATGGGATAAATGAACACGAGACCATAACACTTATGTTAAGTCGAACTGCAATTAAAAATGAGCTGTATGGTAAATTAAGTTCGCCATTATTGTTGAACTTGTAAAATTTACATGACACATGTGCATTAGGAACACGGACTGGCCCATTTGCGTGGACTACAACAAAGTTCAAAGCGAAAAAAATTAAAACTGCATCTGACGCGCATTTCGTCTATTAAAGACTCATCAGAGATGCTCGTTCCAAAAGATGCAAGGCCAAAATAAGCTATAGAAATATGAAGAGCACATATAAATCCAAAAATATCAAATAAGACGACAAATTCAAAACTAAGACCAACTTAGGGGTCGTCCATAATTGTCAACCATTTTCATAAGTGTGCAAACCGCACACTTTAGGGAGGGGGTGAAAAATTTCAACATTTTTGGCTACACTTTTTTTTATCTTCAGAAATTGTTCGTTTCCGTAGGGTTTGGTTTTTATATTAGTTTAATGGTTGATGTACACTTTTTGACGGGGGGTGGAGGGGTCTCAAAAAGTGTGCTTTTTGCACACTTGTGAAAATGGTTGACAATTATGGACAATCCCTTAGCATGAGAATAAATTAATCTAAAGCTTCAGTCACACTACACCGTATAGCGTTAACGGACGTCCAATGCATAACAAAAATTTTCAATCCGTCCATGTTCGTTCGCATGCGTTTCTTTTCCGTTTATCATGCGGCGTTGGCGCTTCTTGTCCGGCGATGTCCAGCGATGTTCGTTCCGTTCGGTGGAAACTTTTGAACAATGTTCAAAATTTGGAACGTACAGCACCGGATAAAGTTGTCCGTCGGATGTACGGTAACCATGCGCTGGTATGCGTTTTGTTCGTTACTCGTACGTTCCTTATTCTGTACTTGTCCGGTTCGAGTTCGTTCTTACCCGGTGGACCTGATTTACGGCCGGACTACTAACGGACATGCAGCGGATGTAACGTAAGTAAAACGAGTTAAAAGTTCAAAGAACGTTTTGTCAGTTCTTCATGCGCTGCGTACAAATCCGTTACTAGTACGTTGAAGTCCGTTAACTGTACGTCGTTCATCCAGTATATGTGCGTTTATCGTTCGGTCATTGTGCGTTTTGCACGTTTTATGCGCCCCGTACAGCGATCATGAGAGCACCGAGCAGCAGCAGCGGGAAATGCTTTTCATCAGCGCACCGGATAACTTTCAGCCGCATTTTTCTTTGCGTTTTGGCGTCCGTTAACGATATGCGGTGTAGTGTGACTGCACCCTAAGGATTTAACAAAATTTGTGTACTGAAAACAAATGTGATCTTTTGTCTGTATGCCCCCCCCCCCCCCCCACCCACGACGACATGTCGTGGAGCGTTAAGTTTTACCTATGCTCGTTAAGCTTTTCTCAGAAACCGAAAATGAAATTTAAAATTTGGCAGGATAGTTCAGTATGACAAACTTGTATTCATCGAATTTGTACAAAAATTTAAATTGAGCTTTTCTCATAAATCGGTCATAGCGAATAATTTGAAATTTAGCAGGGTGATTCTGTAGTGTATTTATATCTTAAACGATTTTTAGGCCTGTCAGACTTCTACTATTGGTTCGAAAATTACCTTCTTTTAATAAAAAGACTACATGAGAAACTGCATGTCCTAAGTGATGTTCAGACTCCTTAGGGTCTCTTCGGGGCCATACGCGGGGGCATCTATGCCCAATGAACACATTCCTTATTCTTACACATAAATAAGGCAGGAAACTATCCAAGAATAACAATAAGATACTAGTATTATGCCTATCGAGGTCTTACCGGGGGATTATAATATGATATTATTACGTGATGATTTCTGTATTGGCCTGAGGCGCAGCCGAAGGACAATACAGCTGGCCAAGGACTAATAGCTATAAGCCAATACAGAAATCATCACGTAATGATATCTTTATTAATTAACAGTCCAAATCAACCAGGCCAATACAGGTTGAATCAGGTCAATACCGATATTGGACTAGTTAATTTCGTATTGGGCTGTAGTTAATTAATAACATGGAATACGATCATGAGACAAACATTTAGACATTTAATAAATACTGAAAAATACAATATTACATATGGTGTGTTAAGTCCTAATTTTGATTGGTTCGTGTAGACAATGTCCCCCCAAAATATTCTGTGTATATATTCTATTTCTAAAGCATATTTAAGGCTTGTTTCTAAAAATAAATCCGGATATGTTACTATTTATAAAGCATATTTAAGGCTTGTTTCTAAAAATAAATCCGGATATGATACTTCGTCCTCGGTCAATATTTTCCTCCACGGTCCATATAACTACGTATTGACCTCGTAAAAAGTCCTTATTTGATAAATATATGTCCATGGCGAGATTCTCCTTTTATGACAGAAGAAAATGATAGATTATAGTCATAATGGACGGTGCTAATGTATATACTTCAGTTACATATTGACTGTGTGTAGAGTTTCAAGATTTAATTGTTTTTTTACAGGTTCCTAGATTTCGATTGAGGGACAGCTTACACAGATTAGATGAACATGGTGTACTGGAAAGAAGTAAAAGACGCCTTTCGCGTAGAGTTTATAATGTCGATGGAGTAAATCATTTATGGCACATTGACACTAATCACAATCTTATAAGATGGCATTTTGTTATTGTAGGTGGCATTGATGGCTTCAGCCGTTTTATTACGTTTCTTCGCTGCTCCGATAACAACACATCAGATACTGTATTTCAGTGTTTCGAGTCCGGTGTCAAAGAATATGGTCTTCCCTTAAGGGTTAGGTCGGATAAAGGGCTAGAAAATATCAAAGTTGCAGAGTACATGATAAAAATGCGAGGGGAAAACAACAACAGTATGATAACTGGAAAGAGCACCCACAATCAACGAATTGAGAGATTGTGGAGAGATGTGTACGAGGGTGTATTGAGTTTTTATTATGACCTCTTCTACTTTATGGAAGACAACAATATTCTAGATATTATGAACGATTTACATATTTATGCGCTCCATTATGTTTTCATGTACAAAATAAATGAAAAGTTGACAGTTTGGCGACAAGCATGGGCCAGTCACAGAATTCGTACGATCAAAACATCACCCTTGCGTTTATTTTCGGCTGGGATCTCATTGAACCCATTGCCCACTCCCGACATCCTGGACGCGGAGAATTATGGCGTTGAAGGCAATGTGGATTTTGAAAGCGTAGAGGATAATGGTAGACCCACATACGAAAGTCCATCAGTGGTCCGAGATATTACAGAGAGATGTCAGCACATACTGAATACTGAATGCCCAAAGGACTGGACGTCAGCAAATCATGGGATTGATATCTTTGTGAAGGCTTTGACTATTTTAGAAAACTCGACAACTTGAAAAAACTTTTACCTGTTGATGAAATTTTACATGATGCTGACTTTATTTCTTCCTTTTAATTTCAATGAAAATAAAGCAAAAACCGTGAACTAGTTGCATACAAAGTTTTATAAATTTTGTTTGAGTAATTTCAGAAGAGTTTAGCGGAAACCATGGATAATGATCATGAGGAATCTGCAAGGCAAAAACCCAAATTCATGACAATTTATACAATAGGGGTCTTCTTTGACCTAAAATGCACAATCGATAAAGTCCCATGACTCATATAAATTTTTTCCAATCAAAATGGCTTTGCGCTATGATTAAGACAAACAATCCTACTAAATTTCAGCAAAATCCGTTGAGCGTCAGAGGAGTTGTGTCCACAAAAGTATGACGGACGCACGGACGACCATTACAGAAACTGCTTACTTTTCCGGGCCACCAAGTTCCTTACATTCATTTTCGTATTTACATTTGATTGGTTTATTGGTACACCTACTTGTTATTGTTTCATTATTTGACATTGCAAAAAATTATCAAAGAATGTGTCCATGGGACACAGATGCCCCCCGCTAAATGAAGTCCCAAACAGGAAGTAGTTGTCGACGCCTAGAACGTACAGCTTGTGATACTGAACCACCCTGCCAAATTTCAAATTGTTCCCATGTACAGTTTCTGATAACAGCTTGACGAAAATTCGTACGGACGGACACGAGTAAAACTTAATGCCCCCCCCCCCCCCCGAAATCCCGACATGTCGTCGCGGGGCATAAAAATGATGAAAAATAAATGTTTTTGCTTCAGTTTTTATTTATCAATATGACACAAAAAAGTATTCTATTGTGAGTTAAAGACAAAGTAGTTACAGATATAGTGTATGCTCCATTCAGTTTTCAAAATGCCAATACAAAACCAGTTTAGCTCAAGGGTCTAATAAGCATACACAGGTTACCAATGTGGATTAGAATGCCAGAAAGTTTTAATAAATAAACATCTAATCATATAAGCTATTCCTTGTGTATTTATAAGAAAAAGAAAAGCAGCTATTATTATTAAAATTGACTGACAAAAACTTAACTAGTTTAACTGGTTATTGAAATGTAAGAACAACAAAAATTTACATACGATCTTAAAAATCTGAGCTCAAATTATTTTTCATAGTAGTATCATGAAGGAAATATTATAAAATACATAAAACAATAAAATGCATCTACAAAACATGATGATTTTAGAAATTATTACAATCAAGATGAATATGAAACCTATGTGTAACTTACAAAGACCTATCGAGAACTCCTTGCACAGCAGAAAAGTTTTCTTTGCCAAAAAAGACCCTTCAAATTTTCTATTTTTAACACAGCTTTTACCTTGACCTTTTAGGGAATTTTCCCCAAACCATAGGGATCCTTTCTATCTGGTAAATTATTATAAATATTAACAATATCCCAAAGTTTATACAAATTTATACACCATCAGCATGACATTTGTGAGTAATTTTTAGGGTGGGGTTGATTTTTGAAACTTGTTTTCATGTTCATACCCATGACATTTTCGAACCATATTTGCTCCCCAATAGTAGAAATCCCAAGTATTTGAAGCAGTGGTAATATCAACTATTTACAAGCCTTAGGCTATCAATTTGATTATTTATAAAGTTTTGAAGAAATGAAGGCAGCTTGATTTCAACAAGAATGTCCCTAACGATGTCCATCATGTCCTCTGCTAATGGCAGGGATTTACAATTGGTTTTTGGATTATAACTCCAATTAAATAATATCTAAATGGTTCTCCCTGATAAAATTTTGCTTAACATCACTTTGCCGCAATGGAGAAATTCCTGGGTAGTCAGTTTTACTTCATGGTCTAATGCTTCATCCACTGTTTTTGAAACCGTATTTCGGTCAGCTGCAGCTGTGGATAAATAAAGTCCAATTACTCCTATAAAATTTGTCAAATCAAAATGTTGTTGGGATATGATCAACAACATATGGCAAACAATCCTACAAAATTTCATCAAAATCCGGTCTCAGAACAGTTATGTCCACAAAAGTGTGACAGATGGATGCTCGGAAGAAGACCATTACTAGGTCCCTCTGTCATGTTATGGCGGTGGACAGTAAAGAAGAACTAAATACCATTTTAATTCTAATGTCATTCTGGGCCCTTCTTAGACCTTTAACAAATGGCCTAGTTGAAAGATAGTTGTCAGTTTTGAAAACTTCCTCAATGAGTTAAACAGTAGTGGCAGTATACCATTTTATAATTAAATTATGTTTAAACCAATTGTTGACCCAAGACTGCCCCCAAAAATACCTTGATCTAATACAGAATGCAAAATCGAACAAATTAAATATTGGTGTGTGCGAATTGCAACAACAAATAGTTTACAAAGTTCATATATCATAAAACCAACATCATTGAACAAAAAGATAAACTTTCAGAGCAAATTCTAATTAATGGATTTACAATATTTTGAAAAAAAAAACAAAATATACCAAGTCAGTAAAAACTTTGTTAACCAATCAACTTACAGATTCATAAATGTTGATTATTCATATGAGAACACAAGTGTGGACACAGAAAAACGTCTCGCCTGCATTCCGCATCAGAAACGAAAATAAATTTCGTCATAAGCATTACGTAAATAGCATTAAATATCAGCAGCGGCCTGTATACAAAATATTGTCACCATACCCTGCATAGTTACAGGGGAACAGCCGTAACCCAAAAACTTTAACGTAGTCACTGGACCGTGAAATTGAGGTCAAGGTCAGGTGACACCTACCAGACAGTCATGTACTAGTCATCAGCAACCTATATACCAAATATTGTCATCCTACCATGCGTAGTTACAGAGGAACTATCGTAACCCAAAAACTTAAACGTATTCGCTGGACCGTGAAATTGAGGTCAAGGTCAGGTGACAGGTGACTGACTGGCAAGTACTCATCATAAGCTACCTCTGGACCAAATTTGATGGACCTAGGGCTTGGGCTTACAAAGATATGAAGCAAGATGTCAAGTGTTTACGCCGCCGCCGCCGGATTCCCATACATTTGTCTCGCCTCCAGCGACGAAAAGGCGAGACAAAAAATAGAAGAAAATTGAAAAAGACAAACTTTTAGAGCAAATCCCATTTTGGTTGTAAAATTTTTAGAATAAACTATAAATAAATATGCTCAGTCAGTAAAATTTGTTAACCAATCAACTTACAGATTTATTAATGTTGAGTATTCATATGAGAACAAAAATAGAAGAAAATTGAAAAAGACACACTAACTTTTAGAGCAAATCCCATTTAGGTTTTAAAATTTTTACAATAAAACTAAATATGCTTAGTCAGTAAAATTTGTTGACCAATTAACTTTCAGATTCATATGAAAACTTTGTTTAAATTCAAACTTGAGTATTCGTATAAAAACAAGTGAAAAGCATTAGCATTTTCATTTATCAAGTTGTTTCAAGTATAGGTATGATTTCAGTAATTATATCCACGCAGACTTAAATCCTCACAATTTTGAGAAAAATTTGCATAGGGTGGGAAGCAGTTAATTTTGAAGACCACTTGTAAAGTGGAGAGGTGGGTAGGGACAGAAAATTTAGTCTATGTGGTGCCCTACTTGGCGGCCCACAAAGGGATCTTTTACATGCATGAAGCATGGCACTCTCCACACACACAGCCCACTATGGTCAGGGGTCAGGTTTTCTGTGTTATAAACCTGAAAACCCCAGCGGACGAGGGCCACCCTATTTAGCCACCTAGGGTACACACTTTGGTTGCTCTGAGGGCTGAGCACTAACCGGATGTCAGAATACCAAGACCTTTAGTCGCCTCTTACGACAAGCTAGGCACTGCTGCGGGCCTATTCGCCATCCAGGTCCTGCACAGGATCACCAAATTTAAACATTAAATTCTTTAAAAATCTACCAATTTTGAATATTTAATTCTAAAAAAAATATATATCTTTCAAAATCGAAAAACTTTCATAACTTTTCAAAATCATCTCAAAATAATTCTTTTTATTTCATACCCATAGTTCAGAAATGGCAGCTCATTACAGATTATTCTTACAACAAAAGCATGGTTAAGGTCCTCGGCCTGGCAAAATTTTTCGACCATGACCTTTTCATCTTTAGACCCCAAAATTAAAAGGCTTCTTCCCTCATAGGATTTCATGTGTGTAAGTTTCATGAAATTCTATTTATGCCTTCATTAGTTATGTTCCGGAGACCAATCTGAACAGAATAACAGAATGACAGAAAGCTAATTTCTATACTTCCACGCAGAGCGGGGCAAGCTTAAGTGAAATAAGGATAATTACTGAAATAATACCTATAACATTCATCACATGTATTTCCCTTACTGTAATCCATAGAAATTATTACAGAATGCAAAATCAAATAAATTAAACAAAATATCATCCGGGGGGAGTTCATTTCCCTCTGAAGGAATATTAAGATTAAGCCGATTAATGCATGTATTTGCTGTTGGCAAGAAGCTCGAGCTCTCCACAAATGAAATTGATGGTTGGAGAGCAAATCCAAGGCAGGGTTCTTCCTCTGCAGAAGTTGTAAACCTCAGTACACTTCGAAGATCACTTGGTCTCCTACCACCTATAACAAAACAAAAAACAAGGTCTAGACAAAAATGACTGGATTTCATACAACATGAAGAAGTTGAGGGACAAACCTGAAAATAAGAATATTTTTCCTGCCCACAGGGTCAAAAAATTTCACCAAAATCTATTAATAAACCATTTAAGTTCACTGATTAGATGGCTAAACTAAACACATATTTGTGGAAATTGCTGAATTGTATTGTCCTTGCTATGATAATTTAGTTAACATAAGGCAAAAGTTCTGTTACTCAATTTTGTTTAACATGTACTCAAAATTTTATATATTCTGCAGTAAATTTATGCAACTCCTACATGAATAAAATCTAGAACCATTCTAAAAAGAGGAACGGACCAAGTTGAAGTCAGGTTCATTGACATTACAGAGAGAGAGAGAGAGAGCAACAATGAAATTAATGTAAATATTGGTTTGGAATTAGGTTAAGTCTGTAAAACCCAAGACATTTTACCTTTAAAATCAATGTGATACTAAATTTTACTGATATAATGACAGACAAATTGAACATAATGGGGCACTTTTAAATTCAAACAAACACACTGAGAGTATTGCAAAACAGGACCTAGTCTGCATATTTAAAAGTTCAATGGTAATAACTGTGGTAAACATTGGCAGAATGGAAAACAAAACAAGGAATACTGAATGTGAGATTTCACAAAAGGATACCCTCCGCTTCATATCGGACTCTTTATCGCCCCCAAAACTCAGTCTAATTATCTCTTATAAATGATATTCAAACACAATAGGGGACTTTAGAGAAGACCTTATCTGCAATAAAAACTTACTTCCTGCTTCCCGTAAGTACTTCAAAAACTTAGAGTAAACACGAGTTTCCTCTCTCCTTCTGTTTGACCCCTCAAGGCTGAACATTGGCTTTAAAAGATTTGTTAGAAGTCTAAAAGTCAAATTTACTGCACTATTAGCAGTAAACAGATGAATCAGAACTGGCAGTTGTTTGATTATCTGAAAAAAAAAGTTTAAATATCAGCCATCAGTTCAAAATTTTAGCAAAGTTTTGTGATTTGGTAATGCCACCATTAAAAAAAATCGTTTGCCAGAACCCAAAATCATTTGTCCATATTCTTTAAAATAAATGCGATTATATCCATTACTTTAAGATAGAGAAGCGAATCCCCTTAATCCATATTTATTTATTTATTAAAAAAATGTCTTCACCAAGCCAGAACCATTATGATTTTCAACTTCTCCAGCATGGGACTGCCATTGAATATGTGTGTTTGTTTGCTGTACTCCAACTGAGCCTATCTGTAGGCCACTGATCCTATAAACTTCTATTTGAATAAAAACAATATAAATGCCCAGCTACTATCCCTTTAATTTTTTTCCAACAAAGAACATAAAAACATTAATAATTTTGGAGGGTCTTACTGTTCCTCGGTCAGCTGTGTTTTGCCTTCAACTACACCTTTGACTAATACAATAAGCCTGAGACCAATATTAACTATGCCAACACACAAACCCTTAAATCATTAATCATATAAATATTTTCCATCAGAACTTAATATAACCCATCATAAAAAAGGAGCACTAAATACCGTATAAATTCCAAGGCCATCAAGTCCCTTTCTTAAATCTTTAACAAATGGCCTACATGTAGTTGAAATATGGTCGTCAGTTTTGAACACTTCTTCAATTATTTCAGGGCTAAACAGGCGTGGCAGTGTACCGTTTTGAAGTAGACTTAATGCTGAAAATAGATGTTAAAGAGTTTAATATATAATAATATATAATAACTTACTATAAATTCACAACAATTTACAAAATAAACTGAAGACAGACCAATATATTTATTAATTAAGAAAAGTTTAAACCCAATAAGACTCTCAAAGAAACTTTGTTTTGAAAAACTTAAATATAGCTAGGAATAATTGAGTTGAGATCATGCTAACACGTTTTTTTAATTCATTTTATTTTTTAAGATTTACTAGTACATTGTACACATTAAACTTCTTAATAGAATGGCACTTATATACTATTATATGTGGCTTTCACGCATTGTGAATTTGTATATTTTTTTTTATTAATTGTGAAACTTTAATAAAATATTAAATCTGAACCTGAATCACAAGTTGTCACTTTACACCATATAGTATTATAGGACAAATTAAAGCTACTTATTAAAAATAAAGAGGCTGTGACATGTGGGTATACACGATTCATGTTGCTCTGAAAACTGTGACAAATTTTTGTGACACCATGATAGCACCACAGATAGTGCCAATGTGACCCCTATACATTATGTATGTCACTTTGCAACATGTTGCAGCATAAAAAAACAACAAGTCTTCTTCAACAACTGTATTTGCGAGCCCTACATGTACTAGAATATGTAAATGCGAGTTTGAATTAAGCACAAGCAGAGGAGCAAAATGTTCCTGAATTTAAAAATTTTGTTTCTTACATTTACTACATTTTGTACAACGAAACATTTGCTTAAGAAATTTTCGTTCATTTTTGCCTAAAAATTGCCAAATTTGCTTCTTAATTTTATAACAAGTAATTTTTAGACCCTTGAAAACATTTTTTAACTTCTATCCCTGCAATAAACATAAAATTTTTTTATATCTAAATAAGTTACTTGCCCATTATTTTTCCAATAACTTCATAGTCACTGGCAAACTCCCTCACCGGACTGAAGTATTTATCTCTAATCTCCTTTAAAATCAAGTTGAAAAACTCTTTTCTTGGACCTCCCATATCCACTGCAGACTGAAAAAAAAAATCAAAATTTTAAACAACTCTGTAGTGTTGCCCTAGAATGATGCATTCGTTTTAGGTACCTAAATTACACATTTATTACAATTTGTAAAATGTTCATATATACATGACATTTGAATTAAAATCTAAATATAGCATTTCAAAGCACAAATAGATTATAGTACAATACTAGTACATTTAAATTTCAAGACAATCATGTCTCCTTAGAAGATCCTGAACAATTATGACAAATGGCAGATGGCTAATAGGATTAGTCAAAAACATTGTACATGTGCAGGTGTACATTGTACCTCTACATCTTTTTGTTAGAATGGGGTAGTACAATTGTAAAATGAAAACAAAATATTATATACATGTACATGTATATAAACCTGTCAATATCTTTGATACTAAAAATTACTACATTTTTTTTTATTTATTATTCAACTTCAATAGAAATCTCATTGATAATTTGGATAGTTTTTTTATATAAAAATCAATAGTTAAGAAAGTCCAGCAGCTACAGGTCAAGAAAATCTTAATACCAATCACAGCATCTAGAATAACGTACAAGTTGTGAAGACAGATGTACACAACATACGCTGGAGCTGCATGATAGCCTGTTGCTATCGATGATCTGGAAGTTGTAATCATCAAGTTTGTCGTCTGGTCTAATTTGTAGTTTTCGAGTCTTTCAGTTTGGAAGTAGGTTTAAGTAAGAGGTCGACATAAGTGTATTGGTGGTGTCTTAAATTTCAAGCTCGTTATGGTAGATTGAATAGAAATAATTACCAAATTTAGCATTGTTCAGGGACAAAACATCATCAATATAGCGGATTTGAAATTATAGGTCCGGTTCAGTATCATTTCTGATTTCTTTTTCAGAAGGCCTTCCAGGAACTCACCGTCATAAAAGTTCAAAAACAGGTCGGGCGCGGAGGCACATTTACAGTACTCATAAATGGGTCACACTAATGTGCTCCAGGCGAGGAAGCAGTACATGTCTCTTATTAGGCATTAGATAATAGAATTTTGCGTGTTTTTGATCGGTTAGGCATCCTTCGACTTACTCATCGTAATATGTCAGTTAAAAGTCAAATGTTATAGGAATAGGAACACCTACGACTAAACAGGTCTGATCGCATCTGAGAGATTAATTTTCTTTAACAGTCACCTAAGTCACTGCAGTAGAACTTCTGATAAGCCATCAACTTATAGGTGCAACAAATGCCTGTTTGAAAAGCTTACTGGTCAACAGCAGCGACCAGTTATCAGCAGCATACCGATCACAAAATCTACCGTAATGTAAAGGCCATTAGCGGAGGCTGATGGAATATTTCTATTAATGAAACGAAAGTTGACAATTGGGACGTTGAAGTCATCGTTCTTGTCTCAGAGTTTAGTTTGTAGTTTTCACGAATCTTTTCTGAGAGCACGGTTTTGGTAGCAGGTAAGAGGGCGACTATATAATTATACAATTTGTATAACTTAAGGAATGGCAGTAGGACATTAAATTTGTTTAGCATAAACTACCAAAGATGTATACAAATTTACTTATTTTTTCATGCATTATACCGTATTACTCTACAGTCTGAAACCATTATGCTAGCTACTAGTATAGGTTCTTAGGTACAATATTTGGAAATCGTGTTGTTTGCTGATGTAAATAGAAGTCCTCAAAGAAATCTTCTGTAAATCACGTTCTTCTTGATGGTAACCAACTATGGGTTGTAAAACGAGTTGTAAAACAATGTACAAATGAAATAAAAAAACTGTCTTTAGTGAGGCTTCTGTGTCCAGCTGGAGAAAGCTTGTCGAGCTAATACCTTTACTGTGTGTCCAATATTGTGGGTGTCTAATGTACAGTTTTTCACATGAAGCCTCAATACTGGAGTTGGGAAGGCGGACAGTTTATTAACTAACTGCATGTATGTTGATTTTCATGTTGTTTGGTTTGTCCTATTTTTCCACCAAAATCAGCTTTTGTATTTGTGTTTTGTTCAGCCTGTTATCAGCTAAGGCGAGCAGCCCTGCTTTGGATGATGAAATGTAAAACTGTATGTCTGTAACTGTTTTTATATGAAAAAAACATTTCATTAAACCGGAAATTGATGTGATCGTCATAGGTTCGATCCATACTGAAATCTCGACAGCGCTGCTCGTTATAATTCCTAAAAACAAATAAAATATGGAAAGTTCGGGTTTCGTCGAAATTTTTTTACCGACGCGGTTTATTATTTTGTTAAATGAATTTCAATTTTATTTTTATTTTATTTGCACTCTTTAATACAATCTCTACATTTCTTTGCACCGAACACATCTAAACTGTTTATTTTTATGTAATACTGGCTATTGGTACTTTGCGGAACGGAACGAAACGGAACGGAACGGAACGGAACAAGTACAGGGGATCCTTAAAGGGGAATTGTTTTTTTTATACTTCACAGTAATATTGCAGTTACTGTGCAATATAAAAAAGTAATGTGCAAAAGCATGAATATGTTAGTGTTGACCGTGTGTTGACTCGTCAATCTGAAAATTGAAAATATATTGCGAATAAAGTACTTTGCGAATCTAAAATATTTTTTTTCCATATTAAAATTATGTCAATTTTCATATATTTGCTGTATGTCAATGGTTAGTTTTTCAGTGTTAAATATTTTCATATGAAAATATTAACGAAAAATTCTTGTTCGGTTTCGTTCCGTTAAATACCAATAGCCGGGGGATATTGGTACTTAGCGGAACGGAACGGAACAAAACTTTTTTCTTAAAAATATTTATATTTCATCAAAATTTTAAAAATTATAATAAAATTGCTATTAATGCTCATACCAGCTTTATTCTTTTTACTGCTTGTGTAATTATAAACCCGCGTTGACCTTTCAAAATAAGCTAACATAACCATGCTTAATACTGAATGCATTTCTCTCCCATTCAGTGCATATATAAGCAGGTGAACGAATTAGTGAAAACACGACGGATACAATTCCAACGTAAAGAGCCGATTAGCGATTTAGTCATCATTTCGATCACAATGTCCGTCTGTCTTGAGTTGTCAAAGACTTTTAGTGTCAAATTCTGAGATTGAGCAGGCATCAAGGTGTGCAAAATAGGGCGTTTGTTTGTTATAACGTTCGATTTCCATGGTTTTGAATCGATTGAAATATGTAAACATCATTTCTGAAAAAAAATCTTGTTCCGTTCCGTTCCGTTAAATACCAATACCCGGGGGATATTGGTATTTAACGGAACGGAACGGAACAACACTTTTTTCTTTAAAATATTTATATTTCATCAAAATTTAAAAAAAATTATAATAAAATTGCAATTAATGCTCATACCAGCTTCATTCTTTTATTGCTTGTGTAATTATAGATCCGTCATGACCTTTTGTAACAAGCTATAACAATGCGTATACTGAATGCATTTCGCTTCCATTCAGTGCATATATAAGGAGGTGAACGAATTAGTAGAAAATATGACAGATACAATTCAAAGGTCAAGACATATCGGCTAGCGATTTAGTCATCAGTTCGATCACAATGTCCGTCTGTCTTGAGTTGTCAAAGACTTTTAGTATCCAAATTCTGAGATTGAGCAGGAATCAAGGTGTGCAAAATAGGGCGTTTGTTTGTTATAACGTTCGATTTCCATGGTGTTGAATCGATTGAAATATGTAAACATCATTTCTGAAAAGAAATCTTGTTCCGTTCCGTTCCGCAAAATAAACATATTCCATTAAAATGGATGTTTTTGCTGAAAAACAAACACTGTGAAATTTAACAACATTTTTGTGCTGCGCCATATTCAAAATTCTTGCTTCTTTTAAGAATAAGCGTTCACTGTCTGCGTCATTTATTAAAAGTTCTTTTCTTATGAGTTCAGATCCATCTTATTTTGATTTACATAAAGAAATAACTCCATAACTCCCACTACCAATAGTTTCTAGTCTGATTGATTGATTGATTGGATGTCTGCTTTACGTCCAGCGAGCAGTATTTCAGCTATATTCAGGACGGGAACAAGTTAACAAACAATAAATCAACGGAAAATAGGGGTGGGATGGGTCGCGGGAATACAATTATGACTGCCACTGGAAAAGTATGGAGTTTTGGGTGGGGGCGGAGAATTTAGCCTTTTGTAGCGGCTACAACGAGCCTACTCTTTTTCGAAATCTACAAAAAGGTCTTTATCGTGCAAGGAGCGTGGCACTCTCCAAACACGTTACCCACTACGGTCCGCGGTCAGGCTTTCCGTATTATGACCTGACAACCCCCCCCCCCCGCAACGAGAGGGTCTCCCCTATCCGCCACCAGGGGACGCGCTGGGCTGCTCTGTGGGTCGAGCACTGGGAACCCTCCCAGTATGGTCCCAGTTTCTAGTCTGTCAAAGTCTGACACATCTGTAGTTTGTAGATTTAAATTTTCTCTGGTCTCTGATGCAACTATTATTTTTTTCCTGGGGGGCCACAGCTTTGGTATCTTGAAAGCCATCTTCTACTATCTAAAATTTAAAAACAAGAATTTGATCATCATGTGTACCTAAGTCTTTATGCCCCACCTCAGAAAATTTTTCAAAAGCTCTAACAAAATGAAAGAAGGCAAAATGTAAAATGTAGATCATAAACTACATAGTTTACTGTGTCTATATACATATACATGTACTGGCTTCATTGTAATTAGATTCTGCCTTCATAACAAGGCAGACACTCTAGTCCAACTGTAAATTTTTCGATTTTCACATATATTTTTACCCTAGATTATTACATGTATAGATATGTGTCCCTGTGGGTAGGAGACCACAATTATAGCCCCTACAGAAAATAATGCTTTAATAAAAAAACATCACAAAAACACCTTTTGGTTAATCATTTTCCATTACATGATTGTTAATACTAGTAGTTTTAAGCTGTAGATTTTACTGTTTTTCTGTGTCTTTGAACACAAGTCATATCAGGCCAAACAAAAATGTGTGTCTGTTTAGGGTTTCCCTACCTACCCAATTTTTCCCACAGGGGCTTGAATTCTGGTCATTTATATCGACTTAAAAAAAAAATCGACCCCCTACTCTATAATACCCACAATTTATGTCGATATAAATGACCAGAATTCAAGCCCGTGATTTTTCCTTCCTACCTTAGACCATTTTACTGGTATTTTTAGATAAAAAAACATCGCTAAAAGTCCCCGATTTGATAGTCTGTCTCATAGGGGTCTATATAAAATGATTTTTAAAAAATAAAATCTAAATGAATTTACCTTAGTACCTACCCTAATATTTCAAACAATGATTATGAAACCCTAAACAGACAAATACTTTTTTCTTGGCCTCAAAGGCTCATATACTAGTTTCCATCAAAAGTGCTCAGACGAGTGAATTTGCTATTAAATTCTGTTGATTTTTATCCTTTCACTAGAAAGACGGATTTTTTTAACCCGTGGTATTGATTCTGGTGGTTACTTTTACGGTAGCAATATAATGAACACAACTGTAGGTTAATATGACAGGGATGGGTTGCTTTGCATAAATTTGGGGTCGTTGTCTCTCAGAAATTTACCAAAATGTTTATCATCTATACTACTAAAATTATAGACCCTCTTGTTAAAGCGTGCATCACAAAACACAGAGAAATAATGTAATATATCAACATTAAATATTTTTAACATCAACTGCATGTAACCTTATACATATTGAAGTACGAACTACAGCTATAGACTTCCGTCACGTAAAGCAAGCGAACAATTCGTTCTTGTTTAAATTCAGCCGGCTCACTTCAAGAAAACCATTGGAATCGAAGGAATTTTCACCAGACATGTCTGGTATGTCCTAAGAGTTTTGTTTTCACTGTGATCAGGACTAATATGACATTAAAACAGAACTAAAGTTACGCTTTCACTGATTACAAATTGACCTTGTAATAAATGCCTTCTAATTTGATGGTTGCCAGTTGGGAGGCGTTCGTTTGTTTTGTACCCCTCACAGGTTTTCATTGCCCCGGAAATAAATTTTTGAGTGTAAAGGAGGACCGTATCCGGTACAAATTTGCGGACGTAATTAATCGTTAATTGCTAATTATTTAAAGCAATAATCGATATAAAAAATTAAATATTTTGCATATGCAACATTAACTGCATGTAACCTTATATGGGTTAATACTGCGCTATTTCCCTGTGTTTTGTGATGCGCGCTTAAAAAAGGGGGTCTATAATTTTTGTAGTATAGATAATGAAAACTCATTTAGTTTTGAATAATGCAAAAAATAGTCTTGTTTCCGGCTACCCTATTTTTGGCTCCTAATCTAAACAGACTATTGCCATTTTGGCTTTATGGATTGTGTCCCCATTTACTCAAGGCAAAATAATTTAAACAAGAGGCCCCAGGAGCCTGAATTGCTCACCTGGCTTCAATGGTTCAATATATAATTCTCACTGCCATTAGCCATCTTGGACCATTTGTAAAGCTCAATAGGCTGAACATTTAAGCACCAAGTAGTATCTCCCTTGTGTTTTTTTCGTATGGCACATTAACAAAATATTGATAGAGGGGAGCAAGTCCATGTGATTTAAGCAAGCAAAAGCTTTCTCTTTCATTTATAATTCACAATCTATGAGCAAGATAGAACTATTTTAAATCTTTAAGAAACTCTTACAATGGGTCATCTTGTGTTTTTGACCCAAAGAACTCAATTTATTAGCTTAACCTTTAAACAGACAAAAGATTTTTCTATCTTCTAATCCATGTTTGAAATCTACATATTTCAGTCCTTTCCTTTGAAAATTTCCAGAATTAGCCGGAATTATTAAACATTGGACAACATTGAACTAGTGGAGAATTCACTAGCTGAAATGAATTTTTAGTAGCCCCGTTTTAGTTTTAGTAACAGGACAATAACTCATATTTTATCTATAAGGGGTCTCATTACCACTTCCCTCTGTCATATAAATCATATATGTTATTGTTTGTAATTGTCAGGGTTTTATTGGATTTTGGATTATCAATAGAAACATGTGTACAAACAACTTTTTGGGCATTTAAAGGGCTTAACTATTAAGTTTTTCTTTTGCTTTTACTGTTTTCAATACAATGGCGAAAGGCTGTGAAAATGGTCAATTTTTGATATATACTCCTAAAAGCTATGGTCCTTGTGGTGCCTCGGCGTTGCTTGCCTTGCTAACAGTATAACCAACACTCATGTTTTCGATCAATTTATTCAACAGAACTCAAAGTACATAGGTGACGATGTGACATGAAGAGTTATGTGATGATGAATGAGTGCGTGTGAACATGAGTGGGATGTGTGTGGTAAATTACTGAAAACAAACAAGAACAAATATTTAAAATAAGGAAAGAAAAATTAAAAACAATATCTTACTGCTATAATAACTCTCGAATTATTATAAAGGTGTAAAACTTTACCAAAACAATTTATCAACTTATGAAATTATGACAGTCATTGTGTTCCATACATTTTTAATTCGAACAGCATCCTAGTGATATCGGAGTTTGCAAAACCTATTTTTAGAGTGGATCTGTTAGGAAATGAGGCCGTGTCGGCCAACTTATCAAATTAGCGAAAATATAGTTGAATTAAACAGTACAAGTGTAAAATGCAATGATATCTGACAAAATATGTACAAAACAAAACTATACAAGCGATACAAATGATTAAACAGCGGTATCAAGGGAGTGGAGGCGAGTGTGTGCTGACCGAATTATGTAAACAAATAAAATGCAGAAAAATGAAAGTTTATCAAAATAACGTTAATTAACTACTTTAACCACGAATAAAATGATGTAAATGATTACCATGATAAGAAAATAATAAAATAAAATAAAACTTACTCTGTGATGAGCTAATGATTAAAGAAATCAATGAAAATGTAGACAATAACAAACAGTGACCTAGATGACGTGTTAGGTAGCAGGTTCTTGAGGAAAACTACGGAAAGCATTAACGATAATAGCTAACTTTATCAAATGAAAACAAAAATTGCAAAATAAAAATGAAAAGGTAGCACCACAGTCCTACAACTTTGACCCTGTTTCATATTTTGTAGATCTTAATGTGCTTAACAATATTAAAGTTTCTGAAATATCTTGTAATGTTTTTCAAGATATTGAGCTTAATAAGTGTAAAAATCAGAAAATTTTTTTTAAAAGGGCAAATAACTCCTACATGGGTGGTTACTTTCAAAATTTCCGATCTTAAGGTGTTGATCACTTTTGCTTCCCACCAAAATTTTGATAACTGTCACCATTTTTGAGTTTTGCATACAACTGCAATTTACCCCTGTGTGAATTGTTATATTTTTAGCAACAGCAGCCATATTTTCAATAAATCTGAAATCCTAAGGACAGTTTTCTACCACACGCCGTAATGAACATCTATAATGAAAGAACCTTAATGAGAACGCCCACATACCCCACGCGTCCACATTTTTGACAGAGATTATCTATTTTGAATTAGGAATCAAAAGTCAGAGTTGTCTTTCTAAGTCAGCTCCTTAAACATGAAATAGATGATCGACAGACCTGAAAATGTATCCTACCATATGGGACTCCTACCTAATGCTACATACCAAATATCAAAAGCCTACGATTAGTAGTTGCTGAGAAATCTGTTACGAAAATTTTCAACCCTGAAAATTTAGTGAAAAAAGTCTGTCGGCTTATTAAACAAAAAGTAGATGATTAATTTAATTGCAATTTTATTATAATTTTTCAAATTTTGATGAAATATAAATATTTTAAAGAAAAAAGTGTTGTTCCGTTCCGTTCCGTTAAATACCAATATCCCCCGGCTATTGGTACTTAACGGAACGGAACGGAACAAGATTTTATTTCAGAAATATTTACATATTTCAATCGATTCAACACCATGGAAATCGAACGTTATATCAAACAAACGCCCTATTTTGCACACCTTGATGCCTGCTCAATCTCAGAATTTGACACTAAAAGTCTTTGACAACTCAAGACAGACGGACATTGTGATCGAACTGATGACTAAATCACTAGCCGATATGTCTTGACCTTTGAATTGTATCTGTCATGTTTTCTACTAATTCGTTCACCTCCTTATATATGCACTGAATGGGAGCGAAATGCATTCAGTATACGCATTGTTATAGCTTGTTACAAAAAGTCATGACGGATCTATAATTACACAAGCAATAAAAGAATGAAGCTGGTATGAGCATTAATTGCAATTTTATTATAATTTTTAAAATTTTGATGAAATATAAATATTTTAAAGAAAAAAGTGTTGTTCCGTTCCGTTCCGTTAAATACCAATATCCCCCGGGTATTGGTATTTAACGGAAAGGAACGGAACAAGATTTTTTTTTTCAGAAATGATGTTTACATATTTCAATCGATTCAACACCATGGAAATCGAACGTTATAACAAACAAACGCCCTATTTTGCACACCTTGATGCCTGCTCAATCTCAGAGTTTGACACTAAAAGTCTTTGACAACTCAAGACAGACGGACATTGTGATCGAACTGATGACTAAATCACTAGCCGATATGTCTTGACCTTTGAATTGTATCTGTCATGTTTTCTACTAATTCGTTCACCTCCTTATATATGCACTGAATGGGAGCGAAATTGCATTCAGTATACGCATTGTTATAGCTTGTTACAAAAGGTCATGACGGATCTATAATTACACAAGCAATAAAAGAATGAAGCTGGTATGAGCATTAATTGCAATTTTATTATAATTTATAAAATTTTGATGAAATATAAATATTTTAAAGAAAAAAGTGTTGTTCCGTTCCGTTCCGTTAAATACCAATATCCCCCGGGTATTGGTATTTAACGGAACGGAACGGAACAAGATTTTTTTTCAGAAATGTTGTTTACATATTTCCATCGATTCAACACCATGGAAATCGAACGTTATAACAAACAAACGCCCTATTCTGCACACCTTGATGCCTGCTCAATCTCAGAATTTCGATACTAAGTCTTTGACAACTCAAGACAGACGGACATTGTGATCGAACTGATGACTAAATCGCTAGCCGATATGCTCTTTACCTTTGAATTGTATCTGTCATGTTTTCTACTAATTCGTTCACCTCCTTGTATATGCACTGAATGGGAGCGCAATGCATTCAGTATACGCAATGTTATAGCTTGTTACAAAAGGTCATGACGGATCTATAATTACACAAGCAATAAAAGAATGAAGCTGGTATGAGCATTAATTGCAATTTTATTATAATTTTTCAAATTTTGATGAAATATAAATATTTTAAAGAAAAAAGTGTTGTTCCGTTCCGTTCCGTTAAATACCAATACCCGGGGGATATTGGTATTTAACGGAACGGAACGGAACAAGATTTTTTTTTCAGAAATGATGTTTACATATTTCAATCGATTCAACACCATGGAAATCGAACGTTATAACAAACAAACGCCCTATTTTGCACACCTTGATGCCTGCTCAATCTCAGAATTTGGACACTAAAAGTCTTTGACAACTCAAGACAGACGGACATTGTGATCGAACTGATGACTAAATCGCTAATCGGCTCTTTACGTTGGAATTGTATCCGTCGTGTTTTCTACTAATTCGTTCACCTGCTTATATATGCACTGAATGGGAGCGAAATGCATTCAGTATACGCAATGTTATAGCTTGTTACAAAAGGTCATGACGGATCTATAATTACACAAGCAATAAAAGAATGAAGCTGGTATGAGCATTAATTGCAATTTTATTATAATTTTTCAAATTTTGATGAAATATAAATATTTTTAAGAAAAAAGTTTTGTTCCGTTCCGTTCCGCTAAGTACCAATATCCCCCGGCTATTGGTATTTAACGGAACGAAACGGAACAAGAATTTTTCGTTAATATTTTCATATGAAAATATTTAACACTGAAAAACTAACCATTGACATACAGCAAATATATGAAAATTGACATAATTTTAATATGGAAAAAAATATTTTAGATTCGCAAAGTACTTTATCCGCAATATATTTTCAATTTTCAGATTGACGAGTCAACACACGGTCAACACTAACATATTCATGCTTTTGCACATTACTTTTTTATATTGCACAGGAACTGCAATATTACTGTGAAGTATAAAAAAAAACAATTCCCCTTTAAGGATCCCCTTTACTTGTTCCGTTCCGTTCCGTTCCGTTTCGTTCCGTTCCGCAAAGTACCAATAGCCGTAATACTGAAACTCGTTACAAGTTACTGGTTTAACATGGAAGAAAACTTATGCATATCAGTCGAACACCATTTGAAGTATCAATGTTTATTTGTAATTGTTTATTTGTATGCTTTCAACCCTTAGGGGTATAATTATGCATTATTGAATAAAGTATTAAAGTTATTCTGTATTATGACTGCGATACAATGACTTGTACTCAGGTACAGATGGATAGTCAGGTGATAATTGCGCAGACGTGGAATCAGAACTCCAGACTTGGGATGATGGTACACATGCAAACGTCGCAACACATGATCAGCAAGAGTAAAAAGGATAAGGTAAAAGAAGAATGAAAAAAAAGTTGTTCAGGTTTTATGAGCATAAATATAAGAATACACAGAAGGTATCCAATACACACGAAAATCCCGGTATAACGTTTTTTTTTAATTTGCAATTAACTTTCATTAATCCGAACTGAAATTTTATATAAAAGATACCTACAAGTTGGCACTACCCGGGTATATCATTTAACATCAAAGTCACAATAACATATCAAGTACTTTGAATTACAGTTACAAAACAAAAAGAAGAATCGATTAACCGAATAAATAATTGTTGCAACAGATCATTTAAAATTTAAACTTAAAATTAAAGAAAAGTTAATCTTAGAATTTTTTATAATCTTTGAAATAACATGCCATAATAATATTTAGTAAACATTTCATATCATACCATCCTCCCAAGTCAGGGGTTCTGAGTCCGCGTTCGCTCCATCATGATGGAGCGAACGCGGACTCAGAACCCCTGACTTGGGAGGATGATATCATACCAACTCTCTGACATTTTGCTTTTACTCGAAAAATCCGTTTGTAAATTTTAATAAAAATACTATAAAATATCAAAAACCGGTTTTAATATAAACATTACTGCAAATTCAGATAACCCGTTCTTAACGGGTGTACTGCGTCATACATTTTTGGCTAAATGGTTGGTGTAAATTAACTAGATACCAACTACTTGATACTACCCGCTTCTCTACATCAAGGTCCACGTTTTCCTATGGGAAACCCACTAAAAACATCTCAATTAATTCGGGGGGGGGGGTTAGAGGGGGGTTCAATTAACGGGTTAACAATTTTTTAATTTTCCCAAAACAGTTAAAAGCACATTACATGAGGAAATAGAAAACAGCGAGTTCTAAAATAGAAAAAAAAACAGTTAACAGCAGAATCTCATCTAAGGGCAATACAATTAACAGCAAACAGGGTTTTTATTTTCATTATAACAGTTAACAACAATGTCAATTTTTAAGAAAACAGATACTAACACACGGTTTACAGTTCCTTTATTTACAAAAAACAGTAAACACACTTGTAAAAATGTCCAAAACACATTAACAGAAAGGTTTTGTCTTTAAAAATGGCACTACGTAACAAGATTTTGTAAACTTTAATTGATTTGAATTCCACTGCGTAGGAAAAGTTGTGGAAAAGAGATGATAACGACGGGCGTACATCCCATCAGTATATAACCACCCCCGCCCCCACATACACACTGGTATAAATAGCATTTTAGACCATCATTTTACTTAAATTAAATGCCGAGTATATATCGAGAACTTTAAAAGTTACTATCTGGTTTTTTGGTCCGTTGTGTAAATTGTATTTAATAATACAAAATTCCTGAAAGCATCGTCAAAAGCCCACGTCCGTGACGTGACGTGGGTTTCTGATAATATCCTGAAAGTTGATTTTTTATCTATTTGCCCGACAAATTAAAAAAACTGTTAACACCAAACTATTTTTATGTATCTTGTATGCGTCATTAATAGTTTGTAATTAAATATTTTTGAAACTAGAGATGAGACGGGAATTTTAAAATTTCTATTAGATCCAGGATAATTTTTCTTATTCGAATATAAATAAATATGAAAAAATGTGTTAACTTGTAACTTCTAACGCGAACAAGCGAAAAGGGCGAAATTATTTCGGCGTTTCAAGTTTCGGCATTTTTGCTTTCTCGTTTTCGCCTTTTCCACGTTTTCGAGTTTTCGCGCTATAAAGACCTTTCCAATTATTGTGCCTTAACCATGTACTTTACCATGAGTTTGTGTTATTAAATATTTGTATTTGTTAATTTCGAACCAAACTGAACAAATTATGATTATGGAATCAGTTTTGTTTATTGATACATTCACGAACATAGTACACTCACCAATGTAACTTTAAATAGCTATTTTAAATGCCATTTTAATACTATCATTTTGTTAGTCCGAGAATCCTCTGCCATCCAATGCTATGCGTCCCACGCAAAAAAAAACGTTGGACGGCAGAGTATTCTCGGACTATATAAAACAAAGATCAAATTCAATTCACATGCTAAACACTAAAGTGTTACAATTTATTGAACACTTGAATGTGAACGTTTTAAACACAGATGTTTAAATCTTGGACACTATATTTGTAAAGATGAACACTTCTTAAACATGCAGTGTTAAATCTTTGCACACTCTCCGTATGCAATTTAAACGCGTTAGACGTCCGTTATATATACAGTGATCTACAGTGTATAGAGTTGACAATATACCGTTTATGAACGACATTTGTAGTTTCAATCATTTTAAATAGTGAGATGTCATGTAACTTCCGTTGAAGCTGCAAGTGGTAGGTGTGCTCCAGTCTGGTCAAGTTGAAAGAACTGTTGTCATTGTCTCCTAAAGAGTCATTTTTGAGGTTTTGGAATCGATTGCAACAGGCTGGTAATGTTGCACAAAAAACCAGTCAGATCGTCTGGCGGGGTCAACACCAGCCAAATGAGACCGTGGTCTATCCAATATAGCAAAGAGGCAATGATATCGGTGTACTGTTGTGCTTCGGTTGAATTTTACTGCTGTTATAATCTGATGTTTGTTTTGTGATTTGTCGGATTAACACCACAAAAAAGCTAGGGTACGATTATTCGTTCTATGTTGTGCTGAATTCCAACTTCCGTACAACAATAATAGTGCGTGTGTCATCGCAAAAGTCATACACAGACTTCACGCAGCTTATCTCGATGGAGTACGTTTCTGACATATTTTCAGACCAGCAGTTGGTCCCCAATTGACCATGAGACATCGAACAGCTCGACTATACTGTGGGCAAGAAATCGTGCAGTGGCAACTGCGTCAATGCACTCATTTTACAGATGGGTCACGCTGTTTTGTAAACTTTCGTGATTAAGAGAGACGAGTTACTGAATGTGCGTTCGGTACCTGAAACAAACTCTTCACGATGCAATTCAGCTCATGGTCACACTGATTTTTTAAGACAATACATGATTGTATTGTAAAATGGAAATTTTTTTTTTAACTTTGCGCTTTCACTGTGTGCTTTTTCATTCGGATTTGAAGGGGGTTCTGACAGTGAAGTGGGGGGCTCACCTCAACAGATGTTTGACAAAAGTCAAAATTTAAATTTTATAATTATTGAATATACTCATGATAAATATTATTTTTATTTGTTATGAATTACACAATTTATAAAATACGATCCATAACTTTGCTTATTTGTCTTATTTTGTTCAAAGCAGAACAACCACTACACCCCATATTATATGCAAATCGATCCCTGTTGTTGCTGTAATTATATAAATGATAATCCATTTATGAAGACTCGCAGTAATAACGTTTGCCTCGATGTGTTTTCACTGTAGAACGAATAATCGTACCATCGCTCTTTTTGGCGATGGTTAGTTTTGTGATTTGTCGGATTAACGGCAGAATTCAGTCCTATTGCTGGTGAATGCAGCAAATAAAAATTCTAACCGGTTTATTTATACAAAATTCATTTGTTAATCCGACAAATCACAAAACTAACCGGATTATAACGGCAGTATAATTCGGCCTATTTTCATTTAACCAAACTATTTCGAAAACAGTATATAAATATTACATGTCTGACAATTTTACTGTCACCCTGTGAGACATGTAACATTTATTTTATTATACCGAAAAACTATTTAAACCATGAACAACTTTATTCAATATTGGCATTTAATTGATGTAATAATGGTAATGAAATAGCAATTTAAGTATAAAAGTAAACTAACAGTATCCAGAATCTTTAAATCTGCCTCGTTTGTGGTAAAAAAACGTTTGTTGCTTGACATTATTGTCGTCTGTTTACAACGGAAATGTAAAAATAGATATTGCGCATGCGCGAATGGTCCAGTATAATTTTCCTAACATTCCGTAACTATGGTAGCGGGGACAGTATTTTTCCGACAGTAAATTTTTGTTGACAGTACTTATATGTCACGGTGGCTATGGAAGATTAACATTGTAAATGAAATTGAGGTATAATAATCAATACTATGTGATTCAATTCTAAATATGAAAATTTCCGATCGAAGTGCTAGCTCTGCGTTCGTGTCCTAGAAATTTTGCCGAAAACGCCAGTGACATGTCCCGTTAGTATAGACTGTCCCTGATCCATCATTCCGTCCGTCACACATCTTACATGGACTTTGGGTTTTTAAACGTTTGCAGATATAAGTCATATAAGCCGACATTTGATATTTCAATATCGTTCCGCTTGGATGATTTTTGACAAAAATGTAGGGGGGTCCTCAAATATGGACTTTTCTTTAAATTATAGTGTTCCGAACTTTTTCTAAACGCTTGCAAATATTGAGCTAAAATTTGGAATCAACTCGCATACTATATACTTAGTAGTTAGTAAATGTTATATGCCAGTAGGTGAGAATTGTATGATCAATATTATCCACACTTGTTACGTAAGTAAGTAAGTAAATTTTATTTATAGTCGGAACATATATACAAAGACAACAAGACAAACATTAGCTCTAAGGAGCTCTTACAACCGACTGACATATAGCTATATATATACACAACAATAAAAGAACATGCATGCACATTTCATTACATTACATATAAAACAAAGCACATTTTACTTAAATAAAAATAGTGGTTTCAAACAGCTCTAGCAAATTAAAGCAGTACTAAGATAAGCAGCACATATATAAAAACAGTTAAAAACATACATTTTTAAGTATATATATAGCATAAAAGCATGTGCGGGCAGTAATTATTAGTAGCCTAGTAGGAGCTTTCCAGTTAAGTTTATAAGTTATAAGTTATATAAAGCAGTTGTACAAAGTTATTGTATCATAACAGTTTACGACTAAAATTTACTGATAAAAAAAAAACAAAACAACAACAAAAAGTAGAATCGTTAAAAAAAACCCAAATACTTAATGATACTTAATGATTCATTCCAGCACAAGTGTCATCTGTCACTTCTTCGCCGGACTCAATAGTTTCCGAATTCATATGTACACGCCGGGTATTCGGACACACAGAACAGGGTGGGACACAAAAGAACGGGTGAGATTGATGTAAACATCGTGTTCAGGTAGGTGTGTTATTTTCATTCTGAACGTATTGAAATAGGATTAAAGACAGAAATAAGTTTATAACGTCGTTTGTATGTCCCTTAACTACTAGTACACCAAGTATTGTCTGTTTTTACTGGAGAAATAATCCACAGGAACGTCATGAACACGAAAATTACTTCGGAAAAAGTAGATTTTCAACTTTCGTTGATTGTAACTCCTCGCGAAGAGCAAGTTACAAAGTTTTTATGGTCAATATAGAAACCCCAATGCATAATTGATTATCTTTGAAAAGATGAACTTCTAATTCGACGTATTAAGCATGCACAGTATTCTTCATTATCCAAACATACTTGGCGGAATTTTGACACAACGGACCGCGGGTGAGGACACTTTGGAACCCGGGTGTGTGCTCCTTAGAGAACACAACGAACCGGGTGAAAATGCTTATATTTTTTTATTTAAACTGTTTCGTCCCCTTTCTATTATTGTAATGAGCAACCGTATATTTTCTTTTCAAGAATAGAAGAGGAACAATGTTTATCCTGCAATCCTTCGATTAGAGCAGCTTTAATTTTGTATGTGTTTCACTGCCACTGGCTATGAAACGAGTTTTAGCCACGCCCACTTTAAGAACTACTTTTGTGTATTGCAGTAATGTACTTGTTTGACCTTTCTTGCAAATGTAAACAAATCGGAATGATGCAATCGCGCAAATACGTGTTTTTGTTTTAATCCATAAATAAATATATTATTTTCATCTGTGTTGGTTTTTTCTCTTCTACAACAAACGCTTCAAACAACCTAAATTAAAAGTATTATGGCGCAACCCTGCAAATCCAGACCATGAATGTCTATTTATTTTGCAACTACCGGTTCAAAAACGACACTACGAATAGCAAAGCTTTGTTTAAGAAATAGATTATTGCGAATTAGAACATTGTCAGACCATATATTTGTCAGCGAGGTATAAAATGAAGAAAAATATAAGGTCTGACCATGTTCTAATTCGCATAGATACCAATTGCAATAATCGATTTCAATTTTAATATGTATAACAAATGAGTTAAAATTTCGCAGCGGCTCTAAGAGGACGCTTTCAGTGGTAATTTTGTTTTTTGAAACTAATAAGAGATATCCCACAGCAGTATGTTAAAGCAAATAAAATTGACATGCACATATATTCTCGTCATTTTATTGAATATAATTACCTTTTAAGAAAACAAATATTGAGAAATCTTAACAAAATTGCAATGTGTTTGATTGTATATGACAGAACTTACTTCGTCATAAATTACTCTAAATATAATACCGAAGACCAAATCTGTCATATGTCAGATTTGGTTGACATGTTTTTCAACAGACTGTTGGTATTCCAATGGGTACTAATTGTGCTCTTCTCCTCGCCGACCCGTTTTTGTACTCTTATGAGGCTGAGTTCCCAGAAGGCCTACTGAAGAAGAAAGAAAAGACACTGGCCCAGACCTTTAATTTAACTTTCCGTTATATTGCTGATGTTTTGTCACTCAACAATGCTAAATTTTGTGACTATTTACATTCTATTTACCATGCGAGCTTGACATTAAAGATACCATCAATACACTAATGTCAGCCTCTTTTTCTGAAATAGACTCAGGAAAACTACAAACTAGACTCTACCGTACAAACGTGATGACTTCAACTTTCTTATTTTCAACTTCCCGTTTATTGATAGCAACATTCCAGCAGCTCCAGCGTATGTACATTTCACAACTTATACGTTATTCTAGATCCTGGGATAGGTATTCCGATTTTCTTGACCGATCACTGCTGTTGACTGCTAAACAACTCAAACAAGGGTTTGTTGTACCTAGGTTGGTGTTATCCGTTCAGAAGTTCTATGGTCGTCACCATGACTTAATTGATCCTTATTGGAAATCAGTGTCTCTAATACGATCTGACATTTTCGCTGCGTCATAGTGTTTCCTATTCCTGGATTTGACTTTTCCCTAGACATGACAATGAGTAACTCGACGAGTGTCTAATTAGAGGCAGAGACTGCTTACTGATCCGGAACACCTGAGTGCACCCATGGTTTTTATTGGGTTCGGGTTACTCTCTTTCTGTTTTTTGTGTTTATGGTTTTTGTATTGCGTTTGTCTATATCCGGATTTGTAACTGTCCCTTGACTTTTGGCTCTTGTTGTTCGGTCGGATTTTTTGCTATTTTCATAATTCGGATCACCTCGGTTATTTCCCGACCCTTGACGGAAATGGCCGAGAGATGTTCCGATTGCTATTTTCATGTTTTTTTGTGTTTTTGGTTTTTGTATTGCGTTTGTCTGTATCCGGATTTGTAACTGTTCCTTGACTTTTGGCTCCTGGTGTGCGCGGTCGGATTTTTTGCTATTTTCAAAAATCAGATCACCTCGGTTATTTCCCGACCCTTGACGGAAATGGCCGAGAGATGTTCCGATTGCTATTTTGATATGACGACGGAATTCTTTTCATTAGTATAAAATGGATTTTCTGGTTGCAGAATTAAAACAATATTCGTACATTGTCGGAAAATATAGTTTATTTGTACTCGCCGCAAAACAGGTAAGAAATTCTCGATAGAACCTCGAATTCCTACCTGTTTCTAAGGCTAGTACAAATAAACTGTATATTTTATGACAATGAACGAATATTGTATATATGTGCGAACGCCATTAAACATACAGGAAAAGTTTGTACGCCGAATCGACGAGTTTCGTAATACAGTACAACTTATGTGATTGAAAATAGTATCTTGTTGTTATTTCTGTTGATAATGTTTTACTAAACTTGTAACGTGCATTATTCATAATTCACCTTGAAAAGCAGAAATCGTTCTTGAAACATCATTCAATTTACGTCAATCATATTGATTACCAAAATACTGCGCACTATGTGTATAGGCTTAATAAGGATACAATTACAAAAATTTTTAGGGGGAAATATTTAAGGATAGCTTGCAGGATAAACATAATATTAGTATATTGACTTGACATAAACACAATATAAGGACTCGGCACGAAACTGGGAAGATTGGGCAGAGCCTCGCAATTATACTCCGTTTCTAAGCCTTGTCCTTATATTGGGTGTATGTCAAGTCATTCCACTAATATTTATTGGCGTAAAAGAAACTTGCTTAGAAACAATTATAGACCATTGTTCATCTGATCATGGCACCAAAACGCTTAAATACAGACAACTTATATTGCACGAACCAATGGGAAACAAAAAAAAGATATCAAACTAAAATACACGAAGGAGTCGTTCCATCTAAACTAAAAGAAAGTGGATAAACTGTTCAGGACGGTCTTACATATACCCTGTTCTGTTTGTGCAACACCCGCGTTCTAAGTGTTTGAGTCAAATGTTGCCTGAATAATACTATATTTATAAAAATAATATATAAGCAGTAAGTTATTCCCGAATTTGACAAAACACATATATTAACTACAGAGAATATGTCGATGTAACCACCGTAATATACTAGTATGAGGTTAACTTAGTATACGTAAGTGCACATATTTATTCTATAACAAAGATATAGGACCAACATGACTTAAACTGGTGTTCTACAACAGTTGGACACAGAAAACTAAATAAAACAGTGATTATAGACACTTCTTTAATACCAGTTCATTGCTAGTTAACGCCATGTTCTGTATGTCCAACACCCGCGTTCTTAGTGGTCTTCATCTCGAATCACCCGCGGTCCGTTGTGTCTAAATTTCGCTAGCTATGTTTGGATAATGAAGAATACTGTGATTATTACGTCGAGTTAGAAGTTCAACTTTTCACAGATAATCAAGTATGCATTGGGGTATCTATATCGACCAAAAAGACTTTGTAACTTGCATTTCGCGAGAAGTTACAATCAACGAAAGTTGGAAGTCTACTTTTTCCGAAGTAATTTTCGTGTTCATGACGTTCCTGTGGATTATTTCTCCAGTAAAAACAGACAATACTTGGTGTACTAGTAGTTAAGGGACATACAAAAGGTTGACTTATTTCTGTCTTTTATCCTATTTCAATATGTTCAGAATGAAAATAACACACCCACCTGAACACGATGTTTTCATCCACCTCACCCGTTCTTTTGTGTTCCACCCTGTTCTGTGTGTCCGAATACCCGGCGTGATGTATATTTCCGTATCTTCCGGATATCTCAGCTCTAAAATCTGAGTAGTAGAGGTCTTCACTTCCCCATAACGTGTCTAAACGGTTTTTGAACGAGTTAAGGGTAGGAGCATTAGTCACATATTCAGGTAGTTTGTTCCAAATTTTTGCTATCCTAACAGTGTAAGAATTTTTCCTGGTGTTTGTGTTAAAGCGCTGTTGGACAACCTTAGTTGAGTTAGTTCTTGTACTATGCCTGGCATTTGTGTCACTTAATAGTTTTAGGAAGGAGCATACATCTGGGTCATAAATTCCTCTAATAATCTTGTAGGTCTCAATCATATCTCCCCTGATTCGTGTATAAGCCAAAGTTGGTAGTTTTAGTTTTCTTAGTCTTTCGGGGTAGCTTAGATTGTTAAAACCTGGTATTTGTTTGGTTGCTCGTTTTTGTACACTCTCAAGTTTGTCGACATGGCATTTTTTGTATGGGGCCCAGACCGAGTTAGCATAATCTAGATGGGTTCTTACTAATGTTTTATACAACGGGAGAAAGAGCTTTGGTGTCATATGTGCGAAGGTCCTTCTCAATGCCCCAAATATTGAGTTTGCTTTGTTGACTTTTTCACATATATGTTTCTCAAATGATAGGTTCTCGTCTATTATAATTCCAATATCTTTTTCGTGGTCTACTTTATTTATGTTTGTACCAAGGAGATCATATATTGTATTGTCTTCTTCCCGTGATCTAGAAATATGCATATGCTTACATTTTTCTGGGTGAAATTTGAGTAGCCAGGTCTCGCTCCAATCTTCTAAGGTTTTCAGGTCATTCTGTAGTACTAATTTGTCTCTTACTGTTTCTATAATTCTGAATATTTTGGTGTCGTCTGCAAAGAGGTATGCATCTGAGCTCACTGTATCTGGAAGGTCATTTATATATAGTACGAATAGCACAGGGCCAAGAACTGTGCCTTGCGGAATGCCCGATGTCACTTCTTTTGGGTTTGAGTGTTCACCATTGACTGATACAAATGTTCTTGATAAAAGTAATTTCATGTAAATGGGTATATTACCACATTTTAAAATTATTATTATATTATTGTTATTAATAGCCGGTGTGCCAAAACCAATGCCCTCTTCTGCTGAAGTCTGGTGTGCTCGACTCCAACATTACTTTGACAACTGCGGTGGATTGTTAATTTACCTATATACACAAGCTTACTCCCAATGAAACCCGACACCAAGATAGCTAAATCATTGCTAAATCTGGCTTAAAACAACATAAACACATGCATCTCAGACTATTTTTAAATGTCTCGAGGAGCCCCCCCCCCCCCTTCCCCGACTCAGTGTACACTATATTGAACTGTGAGTATTTCGAGTACTTTGACCAGACGACCTGCGTCACCGAAACTGTTATGATACAATAACTTTGATTGGCATAATATATTATAATGTATTTCTTTTTCTAATTTTTAACCAATCAAATATGCGTTTTTATTTGGTTGCATCGGCCACCTGTAAAGTAGTTCTTATACATAAATTAATTCGCATGTGACAATACTCGGGTCTTTATTTTTGTCAAAAAATAAACGAATCGAAGCAGTTATCTTTGTTATTTTTATTCTGTATGTTTATCTTCACATCAACATAAAAATCTAGATATCTATCTGAAATATTTTTATGACGAGGGCTATCCTAGCGGACGTTTTCTATTGATGATGTGTGATCAGTGTGTTCATCATGTCGATGGATCATCGATCCTATTCTTCCAAGTTTTTCCGGAAGTAAGTGAATGGATTTGATATATTTTATCAAACTGTGGTGACAAGATAAAGAATGAACATTATATTCATGCCAAATTCTGTCGTAAGATAATAAAATGGGAAATTGTTTGTGTCCTGACAATTCTAATCTTAACAACTCATCGTCCGCAGCTGCTGGAGCTACTCCACTACAGAAGTCATCTGAAACAAATGGTGCGGTCGTATCTCCGAATCAAATTACTATTACAACAACTTTACAACCAGAAAACCTAGTTGTATCCGTTGCCTCCCAGCCATCAGAACCGGCTGCTAGTGAAGCATCGTCTAGCACTGTTAAAATCTTTGTTTCATTATATGACTATGATGCTAGAACAGCAGAAGATTTAAGCTTCAAGAAGGGTGAACACTTAGAAATTTTAAATGACACACAAGGAGATTGGTGGTATGCACGATCACGATTATCAAAGAAGGAAGGCTACATTCCATCGAACTATGTAGCCAAACTCAAAAGTTTGGAATCTGAACCGTAAGTAATTTATATTTCATATATTCATATATTTATTATTTATAACACTATAGTATAAACTTATATTGTGACATTACATGTATCTGTTGACAGAATTATTTTTAAAATTGTATGTGTATTGTGTTCTTGAATATACATGTATATTGATGCTAAATATCAATTAGTAAACCCTTTTATGTATTTGAATTGGTCGTTTTGCAATGAATTCTATTCGCCTCGATTCCCATTCACCCTGTGTCGTTACGCCTGATTCCTGTTTGCCCTGGCTTGTTTCGCCCCCATTTGTATATGATAAATAAACACTGGTGTGGCTCATTTTCTGGCATCCTCACAAGTCAGGGTTTCTGTGTCCACATGTGTCCACGAAACCCTGACAAACTTAGCTAGGATATTCCTGGGCTAAAAGACTTGGTTAGGGATATCCCGATGTCGATTGTAAATAAACCAAATGGATGTGTTGCATAGACCATGTGAAAATCATTGTATTTTGTACAGTTCTGTTAATAGTTTGTTATTACGGAGTTATTTATAAGTTGCGTTTCGTTTTCTTCCAACTCAAGAATGAGTAAGAATGACTTCTGTCAAACACTTGTTTCTTTTAAGCAATTTCATTGGTTGATATTTTGAAGGATTGACGTCATACGAAAATCGTTTAGCCCGGGAATTTCCCAGTTTAATTTGTCTGGGTTTCGTGGACACAAAAACCCTGACTTGTGAAGATGATATTCTGGTGAGTTATACATGTTTTGGCTAATCAAACATTTCAAAAATTACTTTAAACTTTTAATCAAAGGTGTTTTTTAATTTAATTGAAATTTTATTTAATTTCTTTTCATCATCACATTAAAAAGTAAAGTGATAAGTGGTATTTGACAGTTTATAACAAATGACATTAACTATTTGTGTTCATTCTGTTAAATATTTTCATCTGTTCTTGCATATGGTGGCAAACTTGTTTGGGGGGTATATAGGAATCACCCTGTCTGTCCGTCCATCCCCATCCTTGTAAGCGCAACTCCTCCTAAACCGCTTGATGAAATTTAATGAAACTTAACATAAAGGAAGTACATTACATGTAGATATAAAGGATTTTTATTGACCTCGGATATCATTAAGGGGAGATAAGTGGACTTGAAAGCGAAGTGTGGGGTATTGCTTTGTGAGCATGCTCACAGTCCACACTTGTTTTTTTTTTTTGTTATAAATATATTTTTATGTTTAATAGGAATTTTACAGCATTATCTCTTATATTTATGTAAGTATTAAGAATTCCGCTGTCTTAAAAACCCCAGAAAAATGAAAACAAAAAACTTAAATCCCAGGTAATATGAGGGCGTGAAACTAGGGACAGAGATTTGCTAGTGAACTCTGAACTCAATGAATAGGCTACATAATTTTCTATTGACAAATGTTATGCACTCTTTGGGAGAAAACTGTATGTAGATGTTTTATGACATGTAATTCAAAATGTTCCAGTGTTAGGGACTCCAGGGGTGTGATTGTGACAGGAATTTTTATTTCAAGTTTAATCAATTATGCCCTTTTTTATAATTGTAATAATGTGTATGCAAAAAGTTCGAATATAAGCTAATTTCACTATAATACGCTTTATTATTTAAAGATAATCAGCTTCAATACATTTTTTTATTTAGAGTGAAACGGCTCAGGGCCAAACGACTCACTTTATAGGTGTTAAACCACCCTGGGCAAAAATGACCCAAGGTGAACAGGTTATTAGGATGAAACTACCCGACTCCATGAATTCAAATCAGATGTTGATTGTAATTGAGATTCATAAACTGCTACTGATGCCCCAATAGATTTGGAGTCATCAGTTACATTTTGTAATCACATTCTGGTCATATATGATATCTTGTCTTCTTTCAGTGTAGTAAATAATTCAGTTAAAAAAAATCTTCAACTGTCATCAATAAATTTACAAGACATTACAACTTAGAAAGTTTATTACTTGCATGGCCTCGGTGGCCGAGTGGTCAAGGTAGTTCCTCTACTATTGATCACGTGGTCTGTCAACACTGAGATTGTGGGTTCGATTCTCACTGCAGGCAGTGTGTACTCTTAATTGACAAGGATTGCCAGTTTTCCTACCGCAGGTTGGGGGTTCTCTCCGGGTACTACAGCTTCCTACCCCAATAAAAACTGGACACCATGAAATAGCTGAAAATTGCTGAAAGTGGCATTAAAACACCATTCAAACAATTCAAACAAACTTGCCATGTCATCAGCTTATATTGATACTTTATATGCATACATAAAGCTAAAACATTTGTCCATTGAAAACAAAACCAGGGATCCTCACAAAACATCTAGATGCGTATTGTACATGCCTATTCAGTTCTGGACGCACCTTTTCTACATATAAAGCGTCCGTGTCAGTTGTTTGATGCGTACAAATTTCAGTTATGTCAATACTGTCTTCAATGCTTGATTACATTTTCTTTCAACTGGAGACAGGGCTCACGGTGGGTCAAAATTATAGGGAGAAGTCACTTCTCTTTTGGGGGGCTGACAGGGAGAAGTGAGGATAGAACAGGGAGAAGTGGGTGAACAACAGGGAAAAGTATCAAAGATTTGATAAACTACTGTATTATCACACATTTTCATAAATACATGTATTTAACATAACAATACAAAAAAGATTCAACTGTCACAAAACTGTTCATTAAAATAAATGTTTATTTGTCATGATTGATATACAAATTAATTGAATTATAATAAAGTATTATTAGAACTATAAGTAGAAGATTAAATCATTGTGACACATAAATATATTATATAGTTAATTTAAAATTGTAAAATTCACTATTAAAAGTATTTAAACATATTTAACTTAAATTTGTTTAAAGTAACTGCCAAAATACTATTTTTTACTACGTTTCTATCATTGCAGTACTCATTTCAACATTATCAGCATCGAATATGTGCAATCTCTCGCACCAAATTCATATCCACTCCGGAAATTTTTACGTTCTTTTGCTCTGGACTGGTTTCCGGTCATATTTTAAACCTACACTTTATATACCAGATATAACACCGTATTAAAAAAAGGAAAATTTCTTACCGAATGGGAATAAAGTTTAAAAGGCTACATCAGGCGATTCTACAAGAGGAAAGGGCGAACTTCACTTTGCTTTTGAAGATGATCAAAGGCAAAGTGGGACCACGATAAGGTGACTTCTTCGCCCGAGTCGCCCTCCAACGTGAGCCCTGGGAGATCATTATTTACCCGTATCATCTGATTCTCAGCAGGTAGCAATCACTCGAGCGGCAAAAATGCTTTAATTAAGATTGTATGCAAGCGCTTAGCTGGACTCATATGCGATATGTTGGACTCGAGAGAATTTTTCGGACTCATCATTTTCAAAAGTGATGAGTTCAGGACTCACCATTAAAAAATCCTACAACAGGGCTCACCACACTGGGCGAAGTGGGCGACAAAGTACTAGGACCTGAAGGCGCCTTGAAAGCGAAGTCGATGTCGCACTGTCATTTCCCTCAAGTCGCCCGATGGTTCACATAAGATACTTGTAAATCTGGTCCAAATAATTCACCCAGACTACCAATTTATCAGTAATCAGGTCTCTTCAGTACTCTGTGCAAGTCAGTTAGACACATGATTCTGGTCATTTCGGTACCTTAAATTTAAAAGTGTTATTTATCAATCTATAACAGTAGTACGTTAAGGGCTGTTGTACTTTAAACTTTTTGGTAATTTTAACATATGCTGAAAATAAACAAATGGTGCCTAATAAGCTTAAAACATAAATATAACATGTTTGAAAAAAGAATTAAATATGCAAAATCTTTTAATTTTTTATTAGTTTTACACTTAACCAAAAGGTGGAAGTTGGGTCCAGTCAGAATGACCTGGTTATATATTGATATACTAGTACAAGTATTTTTCGTTAATTGTCAGAAAATTCAGGTAGAGTGTCAATAATAACAGGGTGATTGACAATTCGTTTTGAGGTCTGCATGGTGATTGCTGTCACAGTAGGACTACTTTGCCCAGTGTTATGCTTGAATTGCTTTTTGTTTTTCAGATGGTATTTTGGTAAAATCAAGCGTGTTGAAGCAGAGAAAAAGCTCCTTTTACCTGAAAATGAACATGGTGCTTTTTTGATTCGAGATAGTGAAAGCAGAAGAAATGATTACTCTCTTTCAGGTACAATTCATATCAGCAATACAGTAAAATATAATACTCTACTTAACAACTTTTTTATAAGTCTGCATTAAAAACAGTATATTCTAGTACATGTATTGTCGCACAGTTGTATGAAATTAATTGTAAATAGTTGTTGGTTACAAAGTGAGGTAACTCCATTGTTTACAATTTCATGCAAACTTATACAGATCAATCCGGACTAGAAATTAGGAAAATAAAGAAACACCTAGATAAACATAGCAAGAATCATGTCTTGTGACAATGACTTGTCTTACAGGTACATGTACATATATGTAACATCATTTTTTCACTTTGCTGTGCATTTTATTTTAATTAACCCTAAAACTACTTGTCTGATCAGACCCAATTTTGTTATTTTTTAGGAATGTCTCGTAATCAAGTCTTGTATATTTTATATGTTGCATCCTAATAGAATTTTTTTTTAATAATTTTGATTTGCCATTGTAGTGAGAGATGGTGACACAGTCAAGCATTACAGAATCAGACAGCTTGATGAGGGTGGATTTTTTATTGCCAGGAGGGTCACGTTTAGAACATTGTCAGAATTGGTCGATCACTACTCGACAGAAGCCGATGGTCTTTGTGTTAACTTGAGGAAACCGTGTACTCAGGTATGATTTTTGTTCCTTGTTGAAATTACATACATGTAGTTAAGTGAAATATTGTTATAATTTATAGATTTTAATTCATTCTCAAACGTGTCGTTAAAATTTCATGTAGAAAGCAATATGTATACATAACTGATGAATTGCCCATACAGTCCTACATCTGTATACATTTGTATCCTGCAGTGCAAGGTCCTTTGGATACCAGAAGCAAAACAAACACAAGTAACCTATGAAGAACAACTTGTGTTACATTGATATTGATTGTTTCACAGATAAATCCTATTAAGAGAACATGAAGTTAAAACATTTCCACTCTGGTGGGAATTTACAAGTACATCATGGCATAAGATAATTAAACAATAATCTACCTTTGTATTTCAGACAATAATGGTAGGAAATTGGTTTCTTCAGTTCTTTATATGTACTATAAATCTTTAATTATCTGTACCCATTATGTAATGCATTTGTAGCAGGTTCCTTTGAATATTATTGAAAATATAGTGTTATGTCTCATCTTTATTCGTTGTTCAACAAATTGTAGTCTAAGCATCAGGACTTTTTACTCAGAGTATTGCGTATGAATTACAATATTAGTAAGCATCCATTTCTTTGATTGTGTCCATGATCCTGCATGATCTTCCTTTTTGGCACAATTAAAAGAAGAAAATTACTTTGTTGAAGTTGTGCCAACTGTGTATCCTCCCATTAGTACTCAGAGTTATATCTGATATGTTGTTACTTGCAAACATTTGTAAGTCATGATGGGTAGATGCATGACCACTAACAGTTTCTCCTTCTAAAACTTGGGATGTTATGATTTAAATATTGATTATAATTTTTTCTTAATGTTTGGTAATGGCTTTGTTTTTGTATGGAATATATTTTTTGTCATTGTTGATTTGTCAACTTAAAACATGTAATTTGTCATGAAGACACTTGTATATCCTCTGTTTATACACTTTTTAATGAAAATATTTATCATCCTGAATCTATATATGTAGCTGAAATACTGCTCGCTGGATATTAACAACCAGTCAAACAATCAATCAGTCATAAGTTTTACCAAAAGTATTTAAATGTCTAGTCTATGTGTGACCATACGATATTGTCCTGTGGTACGTACATCCTGAAATTGGTTTTAGCATAATTGCTACAGGAAGCCTTGACTACATCATTGGGGATCACTAGGACAGGTCGATTTCGGACCTATTTTATATTTGTTTTTACCAGTGTTATGTTCCCTTAGTATTCAGAAAATATCAAAATTTGTGGTTTCCACATGATAATAATTTGAAATTTTCTAAGTGTTGCTGGTGACAACACTTTGGGTGGAGACATTTGTGTTTTATGGGATACATTTTTATTTATACAACTACAAGAATTCATACTAGTACATGTAGGTCAAATTAAAAAATACATGTATGGTTTCTTTAACAGAGGTTAAGAATTGAAAACACAATAAAAAATCTGTTTAAATAGTTATTATAATGTCTTGCAGTTGAAGATGTATTGGGTCTATGTCAATCGAAAAATAACTATAGTCATTAATGAGTACAAATCTTTTGTTTTAATTATAGAATTACCTCTCAAGCTCAAATTTTTTATAATGTTGCCTATAAAGTCGCCTACTTTTAATGTATTTAAACCATTTCTTATTTGATATGGTTGTATACATTTCAAATGGATCAAATTTATAGAAAATTAATTAAATTTAATGAAATTTAAGTAAAAAGTAAGTAGAAAGTAAAATAATTTCACCACCAGTGTAATATCTGTTCCAAAATTTTCAGAAAAGATGACAGATAGTGTTCTAAGATTCTTCACAATAACACATCAGATACATGTATAACCTTTAAGGAAATAGCTACTAGTTTTCCTCGTGTCAATGAAAACCATGAAAATTCATTACTGAAATATCTCACAATCAATTACTTAATAAAGAAGCCAAATTCCATTCTATTTGGATAGAAATAAATTTTAATTGGTAGCTGGTACTTGAACATAATTTGATATCCTTTTGTATTGAGGATGTCATTGGTATTATAAAACCTTTGTACACCATCGTGTCATGTTCGATATTTCCTATACACTGTGCTGTATAGTTAACATGGTCAGACAAGTATATGTATATGTCACTGGTTTGTTTACTGTTTATGTGTCTTAGATGGATCACATGCTTAAATTTGGCAGAATTAAGTCGTCTCACTAATGTAATTCAACTAATGTCATGGAGGGCTGCTTACGTAAAGACAGAGGTGTATCCTATAGACCAGATCATATCCCTAAAACAACATGAGTTTCACTGACCAAGTGTTCGTTTTGGTTAAACATGTCCTTTACATACACAATGTTTGTGTAATTGAGATTTAATTACAACAATTTTTCATACAATTGGACGTCCTGAATATAGCTGAAATATTGCTTGCTGGATGTAAAACAACAATCAATCAATCAATCAATCATACAATTGGAATGGATATGTGAGCAGTTATACAGATTCTGACATTTGGCTTCGTTTTGAGTTTCTGTCTATAATTTTGTATTTATATATGCTCTACATTTGACTGTATTTTAACATTGGATATAGGTTTAGCAATTTCTACACTAGATTGCAAAAAAATAATTTTTTCTAACTGAATCTCTGTTGTCTAAATATTTTACAAAGTATTTATCTTACTCACCACATTTCATACAGGTCTCTCATCCTAGTACGTTATGAATTTCACTGGTTTTTTTCTCAAATTACTAGGAATTTACTGTTTTTCTAGTTAAGTAAGTAAGGGTGTACTTTTTGTTTCTGTATCAATTTCAATTGGGTGTTATCACAGTTATCAAAGACCAGTAATTGAAGGTTGAGATTTATTTTGAACCAGCAAGTGTTCAATTCATTCAAAATATTGTGTTAATATTGAGATATTAAGTACCACTTTTTATTAGAATCATGCAAAGAGCGATTCATGGGTGGAAAGCCTACACCACTTTATTTTTGATATGTTACTCCTACTTCCACCCTGATTTGATAATTTGTACTCTTTTTCCAAACTAGCCCTGGTCCTGAGAGAAAAAAATATATAGAATGCATTGGAAAATTGTAAGAAAGGGAGATAACTCTTAAAACTGTCAATAATTTCAATAGAAAGCATTGTAATAAAATGGCAAGATTTATCCCAGGACCAGGCAGTTATGAGCAAATTGTTATTTATTTCTTATTTTGTATACTTTGAACTATCTTTCGTTAAAAATAAACCACTGTAGCCTTTTTATCGATGAATCACTTTTCTTCAATTTTGCATGATTCTTAGGTTGACTACTACTTAAATTGTTAAAATGATTATGTTCAACAAAGTGGAAACCATCCATTATATCGGTGACCCCGGTCAGTCAAGTACTAAATTTTGATGGTAATTACCTGGGTATTGGGTAATTATAGGTGGCTATTCACACACATTTATACATGTACCTAACACGCTCTGTCAAAAGTCTACATTCAAATTCTATTTTATTGTTTGTTTAGTACATAAGGTCGAAACAGGTGAAATTGGCTTACATTTGTTGTGTTTTAATAGTCTTAACCTGTTTAATGAACTTCTTTCATGTGAAATATAAAATTGACAGATTTTGGACAAGCATAAAACAATTGCTATTTGCCCTTTTTTGTTACCTAAACTTCATTTTAAAATCTTGTTATTTTTCTTCAAGATCATTTTAGTCCTAATGAGTGTCAAAAATGAGATTTATGTAAATTATGTCAAAAGTGAGAAAGTAGGTTATTATCCATCAAAATGTAATAACTAATAAGTTCAAAATAATTTACTCAAAATAGAGCTTTAAATATTTAATCAAAGTGTCGGGTCTATTCTTTCCATTACATCTTTATTTAGTGGCAATGAACAGGTGAGTAGAAATATTTTCAGGTGAAAGCTTTATTTATTTTTCAGAAAATTATTAATAGAACCTGATATAGAATAATTTTGAATAATTTTCCAGCTAAAATCATATTTAAACTAAAATTTGGGAACAGCAATCTATCTGATTTGAGTTGTACATGTATTAGAGGGGACAGTTTAGATGTACATTCTTTTGCGGGGCAAAACAAAAATCATAATCTAATCGCTGTGATCACTTCACCTTACTGATCATCTTTGTCCCCGATGGGAAATAAGGCTTCAACAAGTTTTCACAATCTTCTGCAGAGCTCCAGATAAGATTTTCTTAATTGGGTTTTTTACCCATCTGATGATTTATTTCATTGGGTATTTTTTTATATATCACTTTTTATCATTTTTTTTAACCCACTCCAAAATAAGTTAATTGGGTTTTTCACCCATCTAAAATTTATTGAATTGGGTTTTTTTACGCTGACAAAAATGTACTTCACTATGGTTTTATACATGTAGATAACCTTTTTCTTCCATGTCTATTCATCATGGTGCCAACAACAAAATACTAGACTGGTTCTAATTATAAATAAAATTTTGGAAGAAAAGTATTTATTTTCAACAGGGAACATGCATCTCTTCTTGTGAAATAAATCTGTATACCTAGAGCACCGTATGCTGCATGAAATAGACATTACCTTCGGAATACCTCGGTTGTTAGGTTTCGAAATAATGGGATCGTAATACCTTACGCAACTTTGTGTATTTATTTGAATGAATTAACGCAATCACTGAACAATTTTATGCACTCAGTGAGTGAATTAAGCATGTTTCTAAAAAATTAATGGGTTTTAGGCCTTTGATATTGCTTTTTGCCAAGCAAAGCAATAAAAATAATTGGGTTTTATGAAAATTTAATTGCGTAACAACGCAAATACGCAGCTTATCTGGAGCTCTGCTTCTGTTTTTTGCTAAGCACCGTGCTTGTCCCCAAGAATAGCCCATGTCAGTTCTCCTCCAGGTGGTGCTTGGTCTGCCTCTCTTACCAGGTGTTGTCCAGTGTAGAGCAGAGAGAGAGAAGAGCAGAGAGATCACTTCACCATAAATAAAAATATTTCCAATTAAAGTTTGACAACTTAAAAGTGTTTTATACTGATATTATTTTCAAATTGTGAAAAAAACACACAAAAATCTTGTGAACATTTAAAATATAAAACCTGTCAGTACCATAAGGTAAAATGTTTTTATATCTTGAATAAAACTTCAAAGCTCTTAAATTGTTATACTAGCAATAAGTGGAATCTGTTAGACATAACTGTATACATATGGTTCATGTTAATACCTGTAACAGTTATTCCTCATCAAAATTCAGTAAGCATAACTTTTACTTTCTGGACATCTGGCTTGTTCATTAAATAATGTTGTGTACATCCACTACTTTTAAAATTTTCTATTGATTATTTTACAGTTAGTGGATACCAAGGTTTTTCTCAAGTTTGATTCAAATTTGACTAACGTTAGTGCAATAATTTGAAAGGAAAAGAAATATACATATATACATGTAGAATGTGATAATGGTGGTTCAATCAGTATTTCATAGTGAACAAAAAAATACAAAGTGACCATGTGTTAATTTTCAGATGCTTCTTAATTCTGGGGGGGTTTTCTTTGGGGACTGCAGCTTCCTCCCCAATAACAACTGGATGTCATGATATTGCTGAAAGTGGCATAAAACACCATTCAAACAAACAAACACTTATGTATTAACTATGCTTTTCTGTATGAAATGAGATTCTGTGTACTTCATTCCAAAATGACGTCAGTGTGTAACAGTTAACTGTTTCACTCCTCCCGGAACAACTGTTCCATGCCCGAGAACAATGTGCAGTGTCAAGTACACAGACTAACATCTCATTTATGTCATTTAAAGATTGATCACTCTCTCTGTAAAGTCTATAAGTTAACAAAACAGTTATTTAATGACTGTTCATGGAGCAGACAAACTATTATTCCCTCAGTGATCAGGAGATGATTTAAGAACTGTTGCCTGCGGCCTCAGGCAACAGTTCTTAAATCATTTCCAGCACCTTGGGATAATAGTTTTGACTGCTCCATCCATGAACAGGATTTACCAATGGACAGTTATAAGGATGCACTTGTAAATGATATTAATAGAAACAATGTTATCAGGCTAGCCATATAACACTGGTAATCTTCAGAGTAAGTAGCAAACTAGGGCTAAACATTGCTTAAGGTTTTAAATAAAATGTGTGTGAGATGTTGTTTTGCAGAATAGTACTGAAATAAACTTCAAGTATTCTGTCAGATGAAGTCAAACTTGATGCACTTGATGATTCAGAAATATTGTATCTGATACATCACATTATTTTTCTCTTTGTTACACTTGCTTTATGAAAATTATGCAATTTAAACAGTTTTTTTGTTGTGTTCAATGGTATACAACTTATACTCACAATAAGACATTTGGTGTGCAAATGGATATTTAGTTTGTTCACCAGCTAGACCTTAAATGCTTGTAGTGGTCATTCTGGTCCAGTCTTACATCTAACTTTAATTGATGTTTGAGTCCGGCTGTAATGGGCTGATTTTGTTGGTAATTACATTTCTCTTGGATTTAGAGATTTAGAAATAATCTCTTAACATATTGATATATGTGTTAATTATTTTCTTTTTGGGATTTTCCATGAAATTTGCATTCAGGTAATTGTGCTAACACTGAAATTTACATCTTAGGATTGACCTCTATAAAGATGGTGAACAGTGATTAAACTTGTGTACATCATTCATCTCAAATTTCTTATATTTCTAAATGAGTATGATCAATGTTATAGGGCGAGGTCAATTTATATGTTAATGAATGAGTATGAATTTTCAGGGATATTGACAAAATATTGATCGTTTTATGCATGATTCAGGAATTAGTCACATGTCTGTCAGTTATCTTATGTAAGGGTTGATGAAGTGATCCACTGGTCTTTATGTTAAGTGTGATATTTTTAGTTAGTAATTAGAAATCCATATTGATCCATCAGTACAAAGCTTCAGTAGAATAGAAACAAAATTGCATTTCAAGAGAATTTTTAAAAAACCTTCCTAATTGGTTGATTTTGTATCAAAAACACTTGAAAGTATTGATTATTAATCTTTATAAATAGACATTATACCAGGAAACATGTATGACCGTGACCATAACTTAAGATTTGCCCACATAAAGGTTCAGATTTGAAATCTGATACCTTATTTTGTGGATCATATTGTTTCCAAATGAGGGAAATGTTTGTCAGTTTTGATAATCACTGAATATTATCAGGTGTTCAAATCTTAATTAATTGGTTATGACATGTTCATGTAGGTGTAAATTTTATTGCGTAATGGGTTTTGCTGTTAACAAAATTTAGGAACAATTCAAACAAAAAGATTTTTAAAATGAAATGTGGGAAGAAGTATTATTGGTTTTGTAGTGTACAGTCTACATATGTATCTATAATCTGGTAATGAATATCTTTGCATATTCAGTCTTTGTTGTTTGATATGCTTGTACTTCTGTGATCTGTAAACATTGTTATCATTTTCTGTTCTTTGAAAACATGAGAAACACCAGTTCACTTCCTATCTGTTGTTTGTTTTTGGGTTCTTATCTAGAGTAAATAATCTTCATCTCGTCTGTCCTAAGCCAACTGAATTGTGCATTGTTACAGACATTGTTTTGATGTTTATGGCAGGATATTTTCATCATTCTGAGATTAATTTTTTTAACAGCTGGGATAAAAAAGAAAGAAGACTAATTAAATATTGTAGTAGAATTAGATTCTGAGTAATAACATCTGTATAATAAATTTCTGCATTGTCTGATTCACCTTCAATAAATCATATATGTTTAGCAGAAATAATTTAATTTGTATTGTCTTAAACTCGCATATTTATTTTTGTTTTGTTTTTTTTGTCATATAAAGCCAGGTTTATTATTTGAAAATTGAATCATTCTTTCTAAAATTCTAGTCAATCCATATACATATTTTTAAACAAATTACAGTTATATTGTTTTCAGGTAATTCCAAAACAATAATTTTAAAAGATATCAATACATGTAGGTGTCACATGTTACAGTCCTTGTTTATTTCTGTTTTGCAGATTGAGAAACCACAGACAGTAGGTTTATCATATAATACCAAAGATCAGTGGGAAATTCCTAAATCCTCTCTCAAACTTATTCGTAAAATTGGACATGGTCAGTTTGGAGAAGTATGGGAAGGACTGTGGAATAACACAACACCGGTTGCAATCAAAACACTTAAGCCAGGTATGTTACACTCTATTTTTATATGGTATTGGTTTAAATCCTTAAATGGATGACAACATTTGTATTTTCATTTCAAAATATCATGAATAATGGGTTCAAGACATTATTTCGCCAAATTTACACAATGTTTATACTTCTGAAATGTATTAAAAACACGTAAATTTGGTAAGACCACTTAGAACCATTGTATTGATCTATAATTAGGTACATAAAGTGATAAATGTGAATGTTAAATGCAGTAATTTTGTTTTTCTGTGTGGATAACAGTTATTTGCACTTAAAAATCATAAAAGTCATTGCTTTCATGTTGCATAAGTACATTTCAGCACATTTCAGAATATAGAAATACATGTACCATCAGAGGTGAAACACACATTTTTTTTTACATTTTGAAGTGTTTTTTTCTGTATTAATTATTCACATAATTTACAGTATACCATATGTAATACTTGATAATGAATTTGTGAGGTGGTAGACTTACATTATTAATCATTGGAAGTATGATGTTTTCATGCCCTGAAAGTCAATAATTACTTACCCGCCCTCCTGTAGGAGGCGGGTAAGTAATGTATTCACTTTGGCAAAATTTTGTCCGTCACAGATTTTGTGTGAAACCGTTTTTATCCGAAAACTACACAATATTAAGAGCTCAAATTTGCAGGGATTATCGGACTCATTTAGTACAACAGTCTTCACGAAATGCGTCGGTCCGACGGACAAAACCGATATAATAACGCTTGGACCGGTAAAAAATCGTGTTTCGTCGGTCTGAAAGTCCGACATTGTTATTATCGAAGTTCAAGTTGCCCTGTTGGTTCGTTCACAGAAAATACTTATTTATCTGGTAGTACTGATTCACACAGCTTCCAACTTTTGAGTAAATATGTAAAACCAATAAAAATTGCAAAGATCATGCGTATTTAGCTCATTTTTGAAACGTTTTACTTTTCAAATGGATTACGCGCCATTTGTTTATTTCCGGGATCTTCTAATTACTAACAACGAGAAATGAGAAAAGAGTAGACTACAATGGCCTTTAATGAAAAATCGTAACTGTTTGATAAACAAACACTTTAAAATGGGGTTGAAACTCAAAAGTTCGTTTAAATCATATTTTATTTTAATCACTGGCTTTGATAATATATAAAATATATACTAGTAAGCTAAAATTGAAGGAATAAAAATAAATGGTTATCAATGACCTCATGATAATTTCTATGGATGGGTTTCCCATGAAGCAGTTGCTTTCAGCTTTGTGAATTATTTCTGTGTATAATAAAATGTTATTTTATTTTTATTCTTTTGAATTTTGTCCAGATATACACAGCTTGTTTATAACAGTTATGAATAGTATGTAGTTTACAATAACTTTTATGTATGATATATGACTGTATCTACATGAATATAAGGTAGCTAGTTAAATGTAAACAATGGCAACATCGACAAATTTGGTCCGGCAAAAGCTGCTTCGGTCCAGCATTTCTGGGGAAGTTGGTGGACCGAATGTCCACCATTCTTTGGAAAGATTTCGTGAAGACTGGTACAATAGACGAACGGCGCTCTTTTTTTGATTAATTAAATTATTAATGAGATATTCACTAATTAAGGTTTCTTTGTTCAATGCTGTTTGCACTGTTCTATAAATAACCAACGTTGTCGATCGATAACACAGGTATTTAAATATATCACGTGGTTGTGCATTTTTGTGAAAAAAGTCACGTGACATAATTAAAACATAGTCACGTGGAATAATTTTTAAAAGATAGTTAAAAGGTGTAGATTATAAATTATCGATTTTATTACTTTTTTAAAATTAATATAAATCTTCACTTTTTTATTAATTAAATTATTAGTGAGATATTCCCTAATTAATGTTCTTTGTTCACTGCTGTGCACACTGTTCTATAAATAGCCTACACACAGCTACAGCTGCAGTGTATAAGATAACTATACCCACGTGGTTTTGAATTTTTTATATTGAGGAAAAGGGGGGGGGGGGGTTATTTAATAAAAGAAATCTCAGATTTTATCTATCTATTTCACGTTTGTTTATTTTTTTTAATCTAATTATTTTTCTCATTGTTGCACGGTGTAGAATGGTAACGGACTTTTCGAGTTTTTTTTCTGTTAAACGGACTAATCGGGTTAGCAAATGATTATTGTTCAATTTTAATTGCTAGAGCTTTGTTGAATGTATTTTTAACTCAAAACAGGACATCTCTAAACATTAAAAATATCAATTTGACGATGAATGATAGAAATTCATGTTTGCTTTTCTCGATTTTTCTATCTGTTTTTTTAACTTTGTGAAATAACCACGAGGTACATCGCTTAACACTTTCTAGGAGTTATCATAGATCAATTAAGTATTTCGTGAGTATGGTTTTTAATAAAACTTACCTCTTCTTGTTATCATTTGAACTCATTTTTCTGAGTTACTTCATGTTTATTGGCACGAACAGTCATTTGCTTAACCCGATTAGTCCGTTAAACAGAAAAAACACGATAAGTCCGTTACCATTCTACACCGTGTGTTGATAGTTTCCGTGCTGAATCAGGTTGTAACAACGTCGGGTTACTTTTCAACATATTAATTTAGTGTCATTGGGAACAAATGGCAAACTGAATGGTGAAAATTTTCAGTCAGAAATAATAACAAGATGTTGAAGTCTTTTGCTGCAAGTGGCAAAATATTGACAGATTGAAAAAAATAAAAAGCGATTGAATCGTGCGTGTATACCCATGATCTTGACTGTGCATTGGGTACTATATTGTTCAACATTTGTGCTCGAAAACAACTTGGGCAGGCGGGTAAGTCGTATTCATGTGAATACATTCCTCTAGTTTTTTATCAGATATAACAAAGAGAAGTGGAATATTATTTCTTATTAATGTTTAATGTTTCTTTTTCATCAGTTTTGATGATATGTGTTTGTATGCTTCATTATTTTAATTGTAATGTGAACTTTAATTTTTTTTAAATCCTTTTCTTTTTTTTTTCTTTCTTTTTTTCGTTTTTTTTGTAATTGTGTAATACATGTATTATGTAATCTCTTGTATTCATGTAACTTTGTATGATGAACTTTATGAGGGCCTCAGGGAAGATTAGTTTTTAACTGAGTTACCCTCTTAAAATAAAGCATTTATTATTATTATTATTATTATTATTATTATTATTATTATTATTTTATGTAATGATGTACATGGTCTTCAGACAGGTGAAAATCTAATTTCTTTTATATGCTAGGTTATATGTAATATAAGTATAAGCCGGCAATGTTATTTTCTGTTGAATAACTGTATGATGCGCTTTATCAGTGAAATATATTTTATAAATGATCATCTATATGTAAAAACATCTAGTGTACCTGTAGACTATGTTAACCTTCTGATATTCTGTTTTTGAACCATACATTGTATATTTATTAATATTCATAAGATGTAATACTATACACCCTAAATCAATATGTTGTGTTCGTCTGCAGACAGTTGTGTGGCATGACAAGTGTTTTTTTTATCCATATCTAGCAACCTGTTAGACTTTCATTGGAGATGAAAGAAATACAAAAAACTGACTCTTCTCAAAAATGGTTTGGCTGTGGTACTGTTGTAATTCTGAGTTTCTGGTATTCTTTTATATTACATATGGCCACCAAAATGAAATGTGTTTTAAAATTTCTTATATACATGTATACACACCCCTAAGCATTAAAATCAATATTTGCAAAGAAAGTTCAAGAAAATAGAAAGAACTCACTATAATGTTTGCTTTGATGTATATTAGTGTTGCAGACTTCTGCATTTATGTAGGTTACTTAATCATGTTTATCCTTGTGAATTTCAGGAACTATGGAAGTTAAGGATTTCCTTGCAGAGGCACAGATAATGAAGAAACTTCGTCATACAAAGTTGATTCAGTTGTATGCTGTTTGCACACAGGATGAGCCTATCTATATTGTCACTGAGTTGATGAGACATGGTAGTTTATTAGAATATCTACAAGGTACATAAGCATTTGATGTGTTAACCATTTTTATACCCCCCAGCAAACTTGTTTGGGGGGGGGGGGTATATAGGAATCACCCTGTCTGTCTATCTGTCCACATTCCTTGTAAGCACTTCTCCTAAACTGCCTGACAGATTTTGATGAAACTTTACATGAAGGAAGTACATCATATGTAGATGTGCATGAAGAATTTTCATCGCTGTCAGATATTATTCAGGGGAGATAATTGGACTTAGACTTTTTAAATATACTAATCAGTTCACTACTTATTTTACCCCATGCAACTATTATGTTTTTGACAGGTTCATCAGTCCTATTCTGAACCTATTGATCAAAATTGTTTGGAACTTGGTAGGAAGGAAGGAGATATGTTCTGCATTTCAACAGGAAATTAATTATGATAAGATATTTTTGTACGACTTATTCCCCATTTGAACTAAGACCTTCCAAAATATATGTATTTAACAACTTCCAAGAACTTCTATCTGAAACTACAGATGAGAATTTTATGAAACTTGAATGAAGGACACCATATGTAGTTGTGCATATTAGTTGCTCACTAAAGATTTTTTTCTTGTTCAGAGTAGCACTGTCCAATGTGAGTTCTCAGGCTTCCTCTGACAGTAAAATTAGGCACTACAATATATATACTATATGCATGTATTTATATAATATATATAATGGCTAAAAGTGTATTTATTCCAATAAATTCTAAATGTTTAGGTAAGATCTTTTAACTGAATGATACTACTATATCAACATCTTGAGTCCTTGCATTTATGAAACATTAGTAAAATAATGACTTTTTGTAGGTAAGGGGCGAACATTAAAACTTCCTCAGTTGATAGATATGGCAGCACAAATAGCCAGTGGCATGGCCTACTTAGAATCTCAGAACTACATCCACAGAGATCTGGCAGCCAGAAACATATTGGTTGGTGATGGCAACACTGTTAAAATTGCAGACTTTGGGTTAGCCAGAGTTATTAAGGTTAGTTCAAGTTTGTGTTTGTTGTGTTTCCCCTTTCAAGACTGGTACCTGTATTAGTTAATGAGTACTTATATATTTTGTTATAATAATAATTGCATTGGTCAGTTGTAAATAAAGCTGAATAAATGAGCACCATGAAAATTATTTTGTGTAATGTTTATTTTTAGCATCATCATAGGTTAGGACATTGCTGATTGTCTGACCAGTTTTATTTATGAAGTTTTCTGGTCAGTTTCAAAATAAGACTTTCAAAAAGTTGTTATAGTTTGTAACAAATTTTATACAGAAACAAAAAAGGCAAAATACACATGTAATGGTATTTCATTGTGCTTATTTTCTGAGATATTAGAAATGGAAAATTTAGTTGATATCGACTTGATTTTTAAGATTTTGCATGGACAAGTTTAGCTTGTCAAAAGCCTCAAGAAAAACAAGTATTATATTTTGTTAGTTTGTATTTCAACATGAAGTTGTAGGGCAGTCCAGAAAAAAATTAACACTTTGAAATGTATATAATCGGAGGAGTTGCTTCACAAAAAACATAAGGACATCCTTCATCTGTACAGAAACATCACAAAATGTAGATTATACATTTCATTTACATATACATATCATTAACTGGCCAAAACCAGACTTGCATATACATTTAGAGATTATTCATTTATAAGCTAAGCATAAGATAAGCTACAATAATGTAGCTCCTTTTTTTTCATGGATGGAGCTACAAACAGGTCCATTACTCGTAACGGAGCAGCCGGGAGTGATTCACAACCAGGGGTTTTATGCATATAATCAGCTATTAAACTGTTTTCCTGAATTGCTACTTACTTTACAATGTCTTGGAATTTTAACTGATATTTTTACAACACCTTATTCGTTAGTATTACACTTATGTCGTAATCATGGCATTGTTGACAAAATTTTCATTCCGGAAGTGCATAATTTCAGAATTGATTGGTAAAAATTTTCATCGCGGATCTGTTTTTCCAGATTTGTTGCATTCACTGGAATCTTAATTTTACTGATATAATTCAACAAGCCCACACTCCACAATTGTAGTTTTGTCAGATAAGGATACACTACACATTTGTGTTTTTGTAGATAATTCTTACCTGGTATCAAACAACTTTTGTAATTCTTTAATCATTTGGATTTCTTAATTTCCAGGAGGATGAGTATGAAGCAAGAGTTGGTGCTCGATTCCCCATCAAATGGACTGCACCAGAGGCAGCCAATTATAACAGGTTTACAATTAAATCAGATGTGTGGTCATTTGGAATACTTCTTACAGAAATTGTCACTTACGGCAGAATACCCTATCCAGGTAAGTAAATCTGTTTATGGTAAGAGTGTTTGTTTTGTAAGACTTAAAAAGTATTTAATTCTTAGTATGACAAGGATTGCCAGTTTTCCAAGCGCAGGTCAGGGGTTTTCTCTGGGTACTCTAGCTACAATAATGTAGCTCCTTTTTTTTATTATGGACGGAGCTACAAAGAGGTCCCATTACTCGTAATGGAGCAAAAACACTTTTGGGATTTACACATATTTTCCGCTATTTAACTTTTGTCTTTATTAAATAAATATGTTTTCTTTCCTCCGCCGTTCATCTGATATGTCTACAATGTCTAATTAAATAATTTTAACACTTTTTCGTAATCGTGTCATTGTTGACATAATTAAAATTGTGGAGTGTAGAATTTCGGAATCGTATCGGTAAAATTTGTAATAAGGGGACATAATCATAATGCAAATGAATGCAGCTGAAATCATCCGGAATTTCATTTTTTACCAAATCGATTCCGATATTATCGAAATTATGCACTTCCGGAATTCATATTTTTGTCAACAATGCCATGATTATGAATAAAGTGATAAAACTTACGAATACGGTGTTGTGGAAATATCAGTTAAACTGCAAATACATAAAAAAGTATGTAGCAAACCAGGGAAACAGTTAAATTGCTTATAAAATGCATAAAACCCCCGGGTGTGAATCACTCCCGGGCTGCTCCATTATGAGTAATGGGACCGCTTTGTAGCTCCGTCCATAAAAAATTTTTTAAAAAAAGGAGCTACATTATTGTAGCTATGGGTACTCCAGCTTCCTCTCCCAATAAAAACTGGACGCCATGATATAGCTGAAAAAATTGCTGAAAGTGGCGTTAAACACCATCAAACAACAAACCATAATTCTTAGTACACTTTTCATACATTACAGATGAGAATATATTGCACATTTACTGATGAATAAAGGCATATACTTGTATGTTGGTCATGGATGTTGTTCTTATTTAAATGCTATTTGACATTATTACATTGACAGCGATGCAGTACAAAGATTTCCCAGTGAAATAACATGCAAAATAAATTAAGATTTTTCACTCACTGGAAGTGATGTCACAATGTATGCCTTTAATGATTTTGCTAGAAGAACATATAAAACATTGTTCAGTTCCCAAAGTTTTTGACAACATATAAAATATTCCTCAGTGTAATAACCAATGAGGCACAACAAATGTTGAAAATATTATCACTCATGCTGAAACACATTCAGATTTAACTCCTGAGTGGAGAAGAACAAGTTCCTGTGCACTTGTTATACCCCCCGCTTGAAAAGCGGGGGGTATATAGTGTTCATGGTGTCCGTCCGTCCGTCCTTCCGTCCGTTACACTTTCTATTATTTGCAACTCCTCCTACACCACTGAAAGGAATTTGATGAAACTTACACAGAATCTTTGTCTCATATTGCCATTGTGCAGGAGATATTTAACATTTTGATCGGAATGATATTTGGGGTTTCCCATAGAAAAACATGGACTTTGTCATTGACCTAAGGGGGTCCCTATCTCTTATGTGCAACTCCTCCTACACCACTGAATTGAATTTAATGAAACTTACACAGAATGCTTGTCACATAGTGCCATTGTGCAGGAGATATTAAACATTTTGATCTGATCGATATTTGGGGTTTCCCATAGAAAAACATGGACATTGTCATTGACCTAAGGGGGTCCTCATCTCTTATGTGCAACTCCTCCTACACCACTGAATGGAATTTAAAGAAACTTACACAGAATCTTTGTCACATAGTGCCATTGTGCAAGAGATATTAAACATTTTGATCGGATCGATATTTGGGGTTTCCCATAGAAAAACATGGACATTGTCATTGACCTAAGGGGGTCCTCATCTCTTATGTGCAACTCCTCCTACACCACTGAATGGAATTTAAAGAAACTTACACAGCATCTTTGTCACATAGTGCCATTGTGCAGGAGATATTAAACATTTTGATCGGATCGATATTTGGGGTTTCCCATAGAAAAACATGGACATTGTCATTGACCTAAGGGGGTCCTCATGTCTTATGTGCAACTCCTCCTACACCACTGAATGGAATTTGTTGAAACTTACACAGAATCCTTGTCACATAGTGCCATTGTGCAGGAGATATTTATTATTTTGATCGGAATGATATTTGGGGTTTCCCATAGAACAACACGGACTGTCATTGACATAAGGGGATACCCATTTCTTATGTGCGACTCCTCCTACACCACTAAATGGAATTTGATGAAACTTACACAGAATGTTGTCACATATTGCCATTGTGCACTAGATATATAAAATTTCGATTGGAATGATATTTGGGGTTTCCCATAGAAAAACATGGACTTTGTCATGGACATAAGGGATACCCATCTCTTATGTGCAACTCATTCCTACACCACTGAATGGAATTTGTTGAAACTTACACAGAATCCATGTCACATAGTGCCATTGTGCAGGAGATATTTAACATTTTGATCGGAATGATATTTGGGGTTTCTCATAGAAAAACATGGAGTTTGTAAAGGACATAATGGGATACCCATCTTTTATTTACAATTCCTCCTACACCACTGAATGGAATTTGTTGAAACTTATACAGAATCTTGGTCACATATTGGCATTGTGCATTGGATATTAAACATTTTGATCAGAATATTATTGGAGGTTTGCCATAGAAAACCATGGACTTTGTCATTGACATAGGGGATTCCATTCTTTGGGGGATTGGGGAGGGTTACATGCATTATCTGCAATTTCGCCTTCACGTTTAACTAGATAAAGTTTCAATTTCATAATTAAGAACACCCGAATTTTCAAAGTAATTGTGAAGCGGGGGGTATCAATGGTGAGCATTGCTCACAGGTGTTTTTACTCTAGTTTAATATGTGTTCTGTGCCACTTGTGATCATATATTTAATATTCGCTCTGCCCCATTAATTATCCTAGGAATATTTTGTAATCTATCAAAAATTTTACTATATCTTTGCAATGAAACCAAAATATTAATCTTGTTAGCAACTGTGCAGTCCACCAGTGATTGTAAACCTTCTCTTAAATGGTTAACATAAAAAAATTCATGTGACAGTTATGGCCACTTAAGGTCGTAAAATTGACTTGCAAACACATACAAAATTAATCGTTTGGAGAATACCAGTGTGATAGCAAATATTCATAATGAAAATGATCACCATGTTTTGTAAATCTTCAGGTATGACAAATGCAGAAGTGCTTCACCAAGTAGAACATGGATACAGAATGCCTGCGCCTCCAAATTGTCCTCAGACTTTATACGAAATCATGTTGGAATGTTGGAGGAAGGAGGAAATGGAAAGACCTACTTTTGAAACTTTACAATGGAAATTGGAGGAATTCTTTAATATAGAAGGCAATGACTATAAGGAGGCTTCAAGTATTCGATAGTGTTGATAACATATTCTTGGTTTTTTAAGTGTTCCATACTGTATATCAGATGAAGGTCATAGGGACCAGTGCTGGCCAATGTCACCAGGGTAAAATCATGGTAGCATAGCAGAATGACAGCAAACAAATACACATGTTTTTTTACATTCTGGATTATGTTGTACGTCATTGTTTGTTTATACTGCTAAGTGTCGTTTTGATTTTATCAAATTTTTTTTAATATGGTGTAATGGATGCTTCTGTTGAATTATTTTACATTCAGTTGGTACATTTGTTATTTGAAACTCTTACCACAAGTGTCCAAAACGGAACTCTACAGAAAAGTCAAATGTTTTTCATTCAATTTTTATGGTCACAATGGCAGTCTAGAAAATTGTACATTCATTGAAATCCAGGCCAAAAGTGTGCTTGTTGTGTATTGCAGCACATTAGTGTGTAGCTTTATATTACTGTGAGTTAAATGTGTTTTACCAAATTTGTTTAATGAGAATATTTTGCATGCTTTGTACTTAAAAAATTATTTCGCAAGTGTGATAGTAACATTTTTCATCCAGTGGTACAAAACTACCAAGTTGCCATTTGTAACCATGTATACATATCTGTTATATGTCAAACTCACAGAAATCTAACTGTCAACATAATCAGCACTGCATAATATTTCTGTCACATACATATCTACCAAAAATGCTTTGAAGTGCTACAAAATGAGGTTGTGAATATTATTTTTCATCAGTAGCAGTATTCATGCTATGGTGCATTTTGTTGGATTATAAATCAGTTAAATGATTGCAAATGTGGGCTTCATTGGTGTTTCTATTTACAAACAACGTTCTGGTAATTATCATACAATTTATGTTCATATAATTAACAAATATATGATTATCAGAAATCAATTTAAATGTTTGGAAGGGTTATGAACCGATTAGTTAACAGGGCATATTATAATTACTAAATAATTTGGGTTACAAAGATCACCTATCATTTGATATAACGGTGCAGCCCAATGAGGCTCGTTGATATAACGGTGCAGACAAATGAGGCTCGTTGATAAAACGGTGCAGACGAATGAGGCCCGTTGATATAAGGGTGCAGCTCAATGAGGCCCATACAGATATCAACAATAATGCATCAATGATTTATGTGTATGCTGCTTTTGAAATTTCTCCTTTGTGCCATTTTCTTTGTGGATATAGTTATGGAAATAATTTCTCCATTTATTAAGGTATTATTTTTTTTAAAAGGTTATTTTGAAAATTTTATGAATGAATATTGGTTGTAAAAAATAGATTTTGTCAGAAACCAAAATTTGTTTATGACAATTTTATATTAATTAAATCCATTTTTAAGGGCATTCATTTTGTAATTTTGATATTAGTTTTTTTTACATCATCTGAATTTTTCAGTTTTTAATGCAATTATTCATTTTTAATTAGCAGATGTCGTAAACTAAATTCTGCTGAAGTTGCAATGTTCATTAGTCAGTCATATTGACATATTTTTAACAAATTTAATTACATTTATTTTGTACTGTAAACCATCTTTTTCATAGCAATATAATTTTGCTTAATTCACACATGGTTTAACAATGTGACAATATCTTACTGTGGACTCGTTTGTGAATTTTTTACATTAATGACAACAGTAACAGACATGGAAGCAGTCGTTAGCCCTATAAATTACAGTGAAATTTGCACTCGGGTGCATGCAATTAAGAAGTGAAGAAATTGAAATTAGATTACAGTAATGAATCCCACTGAAAAGACGTAAATGTCGTTGCAATAGAGGAATCAGTGGGAATAAATATCAGACAAAATGGTAAGCCGATTATTATTTTTCCTAAAGAATGCTTCTGTAAATTGTCAAGAAATTCGTGGTAGTTCGTTCTTTTTTTTTTCATTGCGTAACTTTGTACGTTTCTCATTGTGATCCATTGATGTTATTATAATCCATGGAAATTAATTAGCACTTCTGATTATTTTTTATCATTAAAGATATTGACTGCTTTAGGAATGTTTAATCTTAAAAAGCAATGTTGTTATGAGGTTGTATTGCTAGACCAAGTTGTTGTTATGTGGAAGTATCTAGTCACAATATTGTTCATTTAAACATCCACATCTGTAAATTCAGGAGAGGCTTGCCTAGTAATGGCCAGATGGATATAAATCAACGACCATGTGATATATAATTTTTCAGAGGTTGCATGTGAATATTATATATCTGACTAATTATGTGCAAGCTAATGTGTTGTTCTATACAATTTTATTCAAATATAACAAATAATGTACAATAATTATAATTTTTTGAATGATCATGAATATTCATCATTCATCTGAGCCATTCGTAATAAATATTAAATAATTTAAGTTCTTTAAAAATTTTCATCAAGTTATACTGGTCTATTTCCATAACTTTTCATGCATTGTTGTCATGGTAACTTTTCACAATTTCATCTTCTCTGGAACTACTTTGTTCAATCAAAGCAAAACTTGGGAGGTATGATGAAATTGATTGTTTTGTTTGTTTGAAAGGTTTTTAATGCCTCTTTCAGCTTTATCATGATGTCCAGTTTTTATTAGGGAGGAAGCCAGAGTACCCAGAGAAACTCTGACCATCGGTAGGAAAACTGGCAATCCTTGTCAATTAAGATGTAGTCAAGTACACCCTGCCTGCAGCAGGACTCAAACACGCAACCTGTGTTGACAGACTACATGATCAATAGTAGACAAATTCTGTTAATCTAGGGAATTTTTGAAGCCCAAATGGATTGTTACACATCAATATTGAAGTACAAGAGGTCCTTTTCAAATCATTATTTTGTTTTAAAGGGATTTCACAAATTTATCTCATTGAAATACTTGTTTCTAATTTTTAAATTTAGAAATATCTCCTAAAACAACACCAGGCACTGAATATAGCTCTAATATATTGCTTGCTAGGCATAAGCCTTATTTACTCATTTTGATTGGCTGAAATTTTCTTATTTGTTTAGATACTACAAAACCATATGGATTCTTGCAGGATAGAAATATATGTTGCTTCTTTTCAATATTTCTTATTTTGTGGTGAAGCAATTCTTCCATGTGTACTGCACATTAGGAGTTGTCATCATTTAAAAGTTGTGTAGTTATGGTTTTGTGGTGATCATAATTGAAGCAAGTCTTCCATGTGTATTGCACATTAGGAATTCATCATTATGAAATTGTCTAGTTTTGGTTTACAAGTAGTTTCATTATTACTTTAGACAAGAGTCAATAAACAAAAAGTGAAACAATAATGCAGTTGTTCCAACATGAGTGCTGTATGGGGTCCTTTACAGAGTACTCAACTGGACTTGAAAAATAACTGCTATGGTAAATCATTGTTTCGGAAGTTTGCACATCTCTAAATATAGAAAGCCAAATATATTGAAACTGCAGGATACTCGTACAATATAAATTTGTTGGAGGACTGATCAGTGCAATTAATCAATTTCAGTGTAACATGATAATGAATTCACTTTCAACAAACTAGAACTTTTATGCAGCGCAGAAGACACATTTCTTTTCCTCACAATAACACAAAGCAGAGGACACAAAAATAGCATACAACTGTCAGGGTTTGGTATGTGCCATCACACCATGTTTGATGTTGAAATAAAAACTTCGCTGCAGAACCCCTTTTAGGTTTGCACTACTTCCGTCCTTAGGTCCGTCAGTCCATCACACATGTTTTCTGACTTTTTTTTGCCAAATGCTTGCAGATATTGAGCTGATATTTGGTATGTAAATCAACCATGACCAAATTTGAATATTGTTTTGGTCCAATGATTTTAAACAAAATTATGGCCCTTGGTCTGAAAGTTTTTTTTTCTGGAAATGTATCTGATTTTCTTTATCTTAACATAGTCTTCTATGAGTGGGAAAATACATGCAAATCATTAAATCAAGGATTGGCAGTGTTTTTTCCCCCCAAAAATAAAACATGATACATGTAGCTGGAAAAAAAATCTTGATATCTGAATAAAAGTACTTGACTACCACAAGTTTATTTAGTAAGTGGACACAAAATTCATGTTTACAAATAACTAATAAATGACATTCACATATTCAAGTCTAGTGTAAATCTTTCCACTTAGATGACATCAATTTTATTAACAGTTTTAACAAACACAATTTTGAACAGGAAAAAATCATTTATATGACAACTAAGGCCACACCAAATAAATTTCTTGTTCTACGGACCCGACCGCACATATTTTATCGAAATCGAAAAAATAATATTAAAAAAAAAAATTCCGCTCCCCGCTCCGGGAAAGTCATCAGGAATTTTTATTTTACTTTTTTTGAAATCCTAATCTTGTGAATGCTTAATGTAACTGCCGTTTTATTGCATCACAAACAAACAAAAATATTGGTGTATTTTGAAAAAGGAAAAGAAACAATCATACCGTTTTAGTAGTGTGGATATTTGTCATAAAGGAAGGCATGGTTGTCCAAACACGGAGATTTATTTCAGCTTTTTCAAAGATGTGTCAAAATCAAACATTTCGACCTTAGGTTAGCGCCGACATAAACGTAAAATGAGGTTACAGGAACATTCAAATATAAAAAATGTGAAATAAAGGTTCGTGAGTAATATTTGTATTTATAGAAGATAGGATGTTGGAGCAGGATTGCCAGATCATGAAAAAACTTAATTCGACTGACACTTCAAAACTTTTGGTTGCAACAGCATGGTGAACATTTAGCCTCAGTAATGAAACACATTCGATTTTTGTTTATCTCCACCAAGATAAAACAAAATGACCACAGAAACTACAATGCTTATTAAATTTGTTCACATTGTTGCAAGGGTTGTGATATATAAAAAAAAAAAGAAAAGAAATTACTGGTAATGGTTGTTCAGTGTTATTTGTGGAAAAGTTAAAGTAATTTTTATTAAGAGTAACTGTTTGAACTGGTTGTTGTCTTATTGTCATTTTTCATATATATCTCTGTTTTCTAATGGCTTGCATGGGACTTGAATTTTTTCCCTCAAAAATTGGACATTGGACACCATGTATCTATAATGTTGGATTGTCTTTGGTTGTTCAATCAAAAGGGAAAGTCTCACTAAATGGGAATATTACAGCAAACACAATGAATGGGATATAACTTATTTTATGACATTTTAAAATTCATTCCTCTAGAAAGCCTCATCAATAAATGATGTACAGTGTAGTCAGTTGTGCATTTTAAATAAGGTCTAAAAAATATATTTTTGCAAATGAAGATGTGACATGTATGCATTCTTTTGCTTCCATCTGTCTCTAATGCTTTGAAAGTCATATGTAGTATGTTGTATATGACCTACAATACTGAATTGTTTAAAAGGTGCAATTGATTGTACATAAATTGAATGATGAACCCATAATTACAAAATATAATTCATTTATTCATTTAAATGCTTTGGTAAACTTCAGGTAAGCATAGTATGCCCAATTCTGAAAGACAAGTGTGGACACAGAAAAACGTCTCGCCTGCATTCCGCATCAGTAACGAAAATAAATTTCGTCATAAGCATTACGTAAATAGCATTAAATATCAGCAGCGGCCTGGATACAAAATATTGTCACCATACCCTGCATAGTTACAGGGGAACAGCCGTAACCCAAAAACTTTAACATAGTCGCTGGACCGTGAAATTGAGGTCAAGGTCAGGTGGAACCTACCAGACAGTCATGTACTATTCATCAGCAACCTATATACCAAATATTGTCATCCTACCATGCGTAGTTACAGAGGAACTATCATAACCCAAAAACTTTAACGTAGTCGCTGGACCGTGAAATTGAGGTCAAGGTCAGGTGACACCTATCAGACAGTCATGTACTAGTCATCAGCAACCTACACACCAAATATTGTCATCCTACCATGTGTAGTTACAGAGGAACTGTCGTAACCCAAAATCTTTAACGTAGTCGCTGGACCGTGAAATTGAGGTCAAGGTCAGGTGACACCTACCAGACAGTCATGTACTAGTCATCAGCAACCTATACACCAAATATTGTCATCCTACCATGCGTAGTTACAGAGGAACTGTCGTAACCCAAAAACTTTAACGTAGTCGCTGGACCGTGAAATTGAGGTCAAGGTCAGGTGACACCTACCAGACAGTCATGTACTAGTCATCAGCAACCTATACACCAAATATTGTCATCCTATCATGCGTAGTTACAGAGGAACTGTCGTAACCCAAAAACTTTAACGTAGTCGCTGGACCGTGAAATTGAGGTCAAGGTCAGGTGACACCTACCAGACAGTCATGTACTAGTCATCAGCAACCTATACACCAAATATTGTCATCCTACCATGCGTAGTTACAGAGGAACTGTCGTAACCCAAAAACTTTAACGTAGTTGCTGGACCGTGAAATTGAGGTCAAGGTCAGGTGACACCTACCAGACAGTCATGTACTAGTCATCAGCAACCTATACACCAAATATTGTCATCCTACCATGCGTAGTTACAGAGGAACTGTCGTAACCCAAAAACTTTAACGTAGTCGCTGGACCGTGAAATTGAGGTCAAGGTCAGGTGACAGGTGACTGACTGGCAAGTACTCATCATAAGCTACCTCTGGACCAAATTTGATGGACCTAGGGCTTGGGCTCACAAAGATATGAAGCAAGATGTCAAGTGTTTACGCCGCCGCCGCCGCCGCCGCCGCCGGATTCCCATACATATGTCTCGCCTCCAGCGACTTTCGTCGCAGGCGAGACAAAAATCACAATGAAAATGAATTTTGCAAATATATACATTCATAAAAGTACATTTTCTTATTTTAAAAAAAATAAAAATTAAAAAAAGTTATCGCTCGCCTCAAATTTTTCTGTTCGCCTATGATTTTTTGAAAATCCAAATAATAATATTAAAATTATTATTTCGCTCGCTCGCCCCATTTTAAAATGACAAAAATCAGAAGAAGAAGAAATTAAATTGGTGTGGCCTAAAGAGAATATTAAAATTGGTGACTATTGAAGTACAGTCGCATCAGCCATCTTGGTTGGATGTCAGTAGTGTCTTGGTAACTTGGTATCGCAACAAATAAATTTTATACCAGCAGTTCATTGACCAAATTCAACAGAACACTTATGTCTTTATTTTGATACTCCTCTTGATTGCCGCTCGGATACCAGAAGCTTCACCACCGTAACGAGTCAATTCTTTACGAGCCTCTCTGATCTGAAATCATGAAACATAATTAACAAGGTACTGTAAAGACATCTTGATTAATAATTAATTAATATATGTAACAGGGCAGTTTTGTTTAGAATTTTCAAAATCTATCAGTTTTTTAAATTTGTTAAAAATCTCAGTCCCTTTACAACTAGTCAAACCTGTCTTAGCAACACCCTCCATATAACAACTTCCTGTGTTATGTGACCGTATTTATTCCTCCTCTGCATTGTCCTATTCATTTTACCTTTATACATGTACAACTCCCTGTCTTGCGCAACTAACGACTGTGTTTTCAGTTCGTTTTGACTGAGAAAACCTATCTAAAACAACCATTGAGACTGTTAAAGTCATTAAACAATAAATAGACCCTGTCTGACAAAAAGAAGATTTATAGACCATTTTCAATTATCTAACTTCTTTGAGTGTTAAACTCAAGTTTGAAGCGATCAAAAAAATTTTATCATCATAGAAGCGAAGTTTGGATTGCCCTGTAAATGTGAGTAGTCGTCAGTGTCGTTAATAGATTATGTTGTCATTCCGGTGGAAATGATAATGTTTCTCAAAACGGCATGTTTATTGTATGTTCACACCATTTTTTTTACAAAGGGGAATAATCAATTAGAACCGGTGTATACATGTTCTAAAACCGACTTGCACTTTCTGCATAGAGCTAATTGTTGTGTACTTTCATAATGAAAAATAAATGTTATATTTTATTTTTTACTAAATAAAACAAACAAGACAGTTCTACAATTCACTCTTGACCGTGTTGACTGGTATGCAAACATCATGATCTCTGTATAAAGACCCCCTTTCTTATGTGACCTTTTTAAAAAATTTCCCTTCAAAGGTCACTGAAGACAGCTTTGACTGAATCTTGTATAAATGAAAAAAAGTTTTTAAAGTAAAACCATAGGATGATTCAAATTATAAAACATAAACATAATTTCAAATCAGGTAATCAATTCTTCATATCCACACAAAGTTACATGTATTACAAATTCCATTCCTAGTTTGACATCGGTTACCAGTTAAAGCTTGTATGGTCCACCATCTTTTTCTATTTTATTAGAGACGGTAGTATGTGGATTACGTCACCATGGACTTTTCACAATTTCAAACTGTTATTTCACTGGTGGTTGCTATTTTTATAACCAGATTCCTTTACAAACTTCTATAACTTGTGTTGGTATTAATTATAAAGGATGACAAAAATTGTTAAAAGGACAAAAGTATGGTGAAGTTTTCTTTACTTAAATGCACAAAGTGTTGTTAATGGTCAATGCAGGTATTTATTGACGTTTTATTGAAATTGTTAACATAAAATCTTTAATGTTTCTTTGTTTTAGGTGATAATTATGTTGACAAATAAGTATGGTTTGGAAATATGTTTATGTAACAGTTAAATATTTGTGAACTTTAGAATAAACACAATATGACACTGCACTATTATTAATCAGAAATGTATTAGGAAAAATCAAAGAATGTGTCTATGGGCAGAGATGCCCCCGCTAAATGAAGTACCAAACAGGAAGTAGTTGTCCCATAGGTCTGAAAGTTGCTTAGGACGTACAACTTGTTTTACTGAACCACCCTGCCAAATTTCAAATTGTTCTCATGTACAGTTTCTGAGAAAAGCTTAATGGAAATTCGTACATACGGACGGACGTATTTACGTACAAATGAAGTCCCAAACAGGAAGTAGCTGTTCGACAGGTCTGAAAGTCGCTTAGGACGTACAACTTGTGATACTGAACCACCCTGCCAAATTTCAAATTGTTCTTATGTACAGTTTCTGAGAAAAGCTTGACAGAAATTCGTTCGGACATACGGACAGACAGAGGGACAGACATGAGTAAAACTGAATGCCCCCAACTTGTCGTCACGGGGGCTAATAAAAAAAAATATTTCCAGAGAATTTAATATTATGTTTTAGTTAATACTTTTTAAAAAAAAACTGTTGTAAAACATGTCAAAGTCCGACTAGACGTCTTTATCTGGGAACTTTTTGTGAAACCTGTGCATGTCAATTTTTACAAGCAGATAAGCATTTTATCCTAGATCCAAATAACACAAGAAACTTTTCTACCTTGAAAGTCTTTGAAGACTTGAAGAAGAAAATTCACTGTATTTACCTGTCCCTTCCTTCTTATCTTTGCCTTTCTGTACTTCTTCCTAAGTTTAACTCGAGGATTCCTATCTTCCTTTTTCTTCTTTATCTGTACATTTTTATTTTTCTCAATCTGAAATTATATAAAGAAATAATGCGATCAAACCACAACAATACTTCTCAATTACTAGTAGCTAGATGTTTTTCAAAGAAAAAATGTCAGGCTATGTGATTGTATATTTGAAGTCATGGATATTCAACAAAATATGTTTGGATGGTTGGGAGATTAATATTCCTTGTAGTTTTCTGAAAAAATTCTAATAGAGAAAAGTATTTATAAAGTTTTATGGGTAGTTGGGGTGCGAAAATAAATTGTAAGAAATCATATGTTTTTGTTTAAAATAGCAATTGAATTCCTCATACATGACTTAGATTTTTTTTCAGCAATTATATTTTCAGCTCCATCTAATTAATGATGTCTAGTTTTTATTCGAGAAGCATGAGAGCCTTCAGTGTTTTTGAAACTTTTCAAATCTGGGGGTCATGATGACCCTCTGCAGATGAGTTTAGGGAGTCAAATACAGTTTTCAAGGGTCATATTTATTATTCAGTTTTGATGATAAAAAACTTTTATCGAACAATGTTGCAAACAAGAGTAAACAATATATACCACAGCCTAAAATTACATTTAGAGAGATTGTAATATAATTTCTGAATTAATTATACCTCTGAAATAATACACACATATCTGGATGAAAAAAATTTTTTGTTTCATGTCAATATCCTAATACAATTGATTTCAATAATTGTTTATGAGAAAAGAATTTGATAGTATCATACATGTGTATCTAACCAGAATTTAAAAGAAGGCAATTATTTAGTGTGACTTCTATGGAAACACAGCAAAGATAAGATGAAAGCTTATTAATTTTTATCTGTTTAGTTTCTTTAAGAAAACTAGACAAGGTCTGTAGTGTAGAGAGTAGAGGTATTGAACAGCTGAAAATAACTAAAACTGTTGAAACTTAAATAGATATCTGAATGCAAAAAGGATAATATATTTTTGTCAAGTATATGATCATCAGTAAACCAAGGTTGTTCTAAAGCCGATTTCTGAAAGATTTTGGAACAGACGATTTCAAAAGTTTGCACTTCGTAGTGTTTTATCACGTGGTGTGCTAATTCGATCCTACTTCAAAAACAATCGTTTGCGTCATTCTCATTTTGGAATAAACTTATCAATTTTGTCATCACCGGTTTTGTTTATTTGTTTAAAGTGTTGCCTTAATCAAATAAAATGTAATCAAAGTTAGGAAGCGTATCGTTCCACATGTATACAAAACTGTCAGAGTTGAAGAAGACAGAAAAGAGGTATCGATCTACAGTGTAATTTGTGTCTGTATGGACTTCCGGAAGTAACGAACTGGAAGTCCGAGGACTTTCGGAAGTAACGAACTGGTTACCGTTGAAAATAATCGTTTTCCTTAATCGTTTTCCTTATACAGCAACACAAAGGATACCAGCTTTTACATTTTCGAAAAAAAAACATACGCTGCCGGATCAGACGAGTATAAAAACATTTTTGTTACATAATTTGCTGCGTCATGATGACCCTCTGGGTAATATTTTTGGGGGTCAAAAATGTTTTTTATGCGTAAAATATGCACAAATTTGCGTTAACGGAAACGCTGGCCTTAACCTGTAAATTGAGATTGAGGGAGGGAACACTAGGAACAGGGTTTTTGGATCACAGGGGCTTACAGGCACAATTTATATTTGTAAGAGGGAACCCTCAGATCTACCACTGAGTCAAATAATATCCATTATGGCTCTTTCTAAAGCAACTGAAAACACATCTGTTATCATGTGCACCCACATCGCCATGTTTTTATTTTTGTAATGTTAGATAGTAAGTTTTTTGTCCTGGATTTTGGTCAGGCTTTTTAATAGTTTATTTATCAAGTGTAATCAAACTGTTTAAAAGCTGTTGTTTACAAAGCTTCTCTTTTGTTGTTACAACAGAACAGGCAAATGAAAATTGTACAAGACTGGCAATGCCATAATGATAATAAATCTAACCTGGTAAGTTACTGCTCTTTTACCCCCAAATTCATCCTCCTCTTCACCCTCACTATTCATTTCCTCCGTGCCTTCCATTGTGTCGTCTGCTTCATCAAGGTCATCATTGTCACTATAAAGCAATCATTGTGTTTACTCAGGAAGACTCAAAAGTATTTTCTGTCCAATCGTTTAAAAATAATTTTCAATGAATGAAAGACAAATTTATTGGTTGTTTTGTTGTTCAATTTTTCTTAATTTTTGGTGTGGAATTTTGAAAACCTCATTTTCGTACATTCTATAAGCATTTTAAAAAATCTTCCTTGTCTTACAATTTGCAAGGGATTAAAAAAGCCAGTAAAAAAAAATCTGAGATAGTTAAATTTACGATTGACACCTGCAACTTTAACAATACGATGTGGTTGCCTCTATTTTTATTGTAAATACTTTAAAGCGACAATAAGCATTTTTTATTTTATAGGTTGTCCTAAAATAACTGGGACAGGTAAAAAAAGTAAGTTAACTAAATTTTTGCATTTTCAATCACAAATGACGATACCTAAACCTTGCTTTGAGTGTGTTGTTGTTTGTCAAATACAACAATTTAAGGTATCCGACCCATAATTGACCACGTGATCATATTTGGTGTCCCGGATGTCCATTGTTTGTCAATGGAGCAGACCTCGGTAATGTTCGGCAAACATCGGAACTACTATTTGAGCAACTAAATTTTTTTCTCAAAACTGTTAACATTGACTCAAAGTAAAACAATATATTTACTTTGTATCATTAATTATTAATATATTGAGTAAATAAATTTGCATTTCTTGGTCTAAAAATAAAATTAAACGGTGACTTCAATTATGGGTCGGATACCTTAAATCCATACTATTTTAAACCTCATTTAATTGTACATCCATTTCAGGATATATACCTGTGACTGTCCGTCTTCTTTCCTGCCCTCATCATGTTATAGTATTCTAATGCATCCATCTCATCTTTTGTTTCATATCTGCTACCATCTGTCTTGTTTTTCTGAAGGACATAAAAAATAATTATCTAATATAGGGTACAAAATAATTAATAAATGTAAAGGTTTGGGGATTTTTTAATGCCTTAAACAGATATCACTTTATCTTACAATTGAAATGTAAACAAAGACTATAGAGCAAAATTTCCAGACTTCTTTGAATTGCCCTTTTAAAATCTGTACTGCAGATCCTTGTAATAACTTCCACTGCAGAGGTAAGGTAATACAGTGAATTTATCTGTACTGCAGATCCTTGTAATAACTTCCACTGCAGAGGTAAGGTAATACAGTGAATTTATCTGTACTGCAGATCCTTGTAATAACTTCCACTGCAGAGGTAAGGTAATACAGTGAATTTATCTGTACTGCAGATCCTTGTAATAACTTCCACTGCAGAGGTAAGGTAATACAGTGAATTTATCTGTACTGCAGATCCTTGTAATAACTTCCACCGCAGAGGTAAGGTAATACAGTGAATTTATCTGTACTGCAGATCCTTGTAATAACTTCCACTGCAGAGGTAAGGTAATACAGTGAATTTTGTTGGTACCTTACTATCCAGTGCAATCTTCGTCAAAAATATACACGTAACTTTTTTCAGAAAACAATTCACACATATTTCTTCCAATGTCAAAAGCTGAGAATACTTCTTCTGCACTAAATATAAAGATTCTTACCTTTGACCCTGTCTCATCATCAGTGTCATTTTCAGATTCAGATACTAGTTCACTTAATTTCTTCTGTTCAATCCTAGCTCTGCTCTTCTTCACCCTTCTACAAGTATTGGTAAATGAAAGCTTTGATCCATCAACAAAACTACATTTACATATAATTATATATTCAACTTAAAAGAGTAATTTGATTACAGCTAAGTTAACACTACAGGCATTGTCAAATGTCTATACTGTAATACATAAACTCACATGTTGCAATCTGTACCAAACATTCAGTGTCTTCTACATTTCATGCACATGTAATGAAGTAATGTCCAATTATTCTGTTACTAATAATACAGGGTGCAACCGAGAAAGATATAAAGGATCTTACACTGGTGGGAGGGCAAGACGGGAAAATCTCAGACACCCAAGTGAAAAGATTTCTGGTCTCCAATGAGGCTCTGCCGAGTTGGAGACCAAAAGAAATCTTTCACGCGGGTGTCTGAGATTTTCCCGTCTTGCGCTACCACCGGTGTTTGATTCTATTTCTCACCAATACGTAAAAAAAAGTCTGATGCTGTCACATTTGAAGTTGTCAAAAAATAGAGTTATCTACCTTGAACGTAATCTTTAGTGTATAAGTTGATGCGTCAACGTCAGGGGTTGAAAATTTTTTTGGACAAGCCTAAGCCCTGGGCTTTTTTAACTTTGAAACCCTAAGCCCCAACATTAATTAACCAAGCCCTAAAAATAATCGGAGTGATGTTCTTTTCCGTTTGTCTATATTTGAGGTCTTTATTTTGTGGGGGATTAGATCATTATTTGACCCTATTTGGTCTTCCCATGCTTCTGGCTCGTCATCAGCTTTCCTTAATCGTAAAGTTCAGTGGTGACCACACTCTAAAAAAGTAGGGAGAAGTGACTTCTCCCTGGCAGCCAAACAGGAAGAAGTGAGGCCTTGATAGACAGACTTAAAGGAGACATTAGGGAGAAGTCAAGGGAACCGTACAAATAATTAATTTTCGTGGTAGTTACATACATTTTTCATTATTTACATCATTTTTTTATAATTGTGGATTTCCAGGATTATTTCTCTTGTGTTTATTACACACTTAGATTCAGTTTTTTCTTCTTTCTTTTTCATTATTATTCATGGTATATCAAATAGCACATAACCTTTATCATTATAAAATCAATGAAAAAAGCAATAGATAAAGCGCAAATTTTCTATCTACTTCAGTACTTGTAGCCATACAAGGTATTCACAAATATAAATAGATCTACTAAAAATATTTGTATAGGTTGAGACATAAACATCTTTCATGAAGTTCTTGTATACATCATAATATTTCTAACAGTTTGTTATGAACATGCCATGTTTATCTGAACAAAATTTTCAAAGAAGATAGATAAAATAACATAACATTTAACCCAGAAATAATTCTTCTGTTCAGCAAACTTCCACTTGGACAAAGTTTTTCTGATTAAAATTGCTTCAAATGACACCCATCTTCAGAACTTGTCATGATGTCAATAATTACTATTATCTTTATTCTTTCAAGTGCAGCTCATATATTTATCAAAGAAAATTGTTAAAATACAATACACTTTGAAAGAACTGAGTTTAAAAACAATTGAAAGTGTTTGTTTATGAAAAAAGTACGATTTTTCATTATGGGCCGTTGTACTTTACTTTTCTTCGTTGTTCACTTCCGGTAATTATTCATACCCGGTAAATAAACAAATGGCGCGTAATCCAGATGAAAGACTTAAATCCTATTGTTTTCCGTTTTTATTGGAATTACACTTTTACTGCTAAATTGGTTGTCTGGATTAATTATTTCCAGATCATATACAAGTATCTTAGAACTGTGAACTTGAGGGAAATAACCGTCGACGTTGACTCGCTTTTGAAGCGCCGTAGGGCAATTCAGGTCCCAGTAGGTCGACAAAGTCGCTCACTTCGCCCAGTGTGTCGAGCCCTGATTAAGTTAAATTTTGACAACGACATTTTTCGAATTCGTAACCAAAATTAATTGGGGGATATTTTGTACAGGAAAAGGAAACAAACTTGAATTGTTATTGATCAACGTTGCTAAAGCGCTGAGAAGATTAAGATCTGTCATAAATCGAAAATCAATATCGATTTGTTTTAGGATTTTAAAATAGATTTATGAGTATTTATAGGACAATTTTAACGGTTTATACTTTAAGAAACATTGAAAATAAAAACAAATTTTATTTTTTAAGAAACATCTAGCCCGACGGGCTTTTTTCATAGAAAATCGGCAAGCCCGAGGTTTCAGTTTTTTAAGCCCCGGGCGTCGGGCTTTAGGAATTTTCAACCCCTGAACGTGTTTGTTTTGATGTGTATCGCTATCAGATTGCGGCATAAACTGGTTCATGGAAGCTCAGATATGTTGTTTTTATGTAAATATTCAAAAAGGTCTAGTAAACCAACACAACTAAAGCATATATTCATGATTTTTCTCGGGGAACCAACAGTTGACGTCACAATACATTTTTACGGGAAAAGGAGCGTGAAATTCTTATCTCACCCACGGGTTGAGATAAGGATCTCAACCGGCTAAAAATAGGTACCTCGCTGTCTTATTAGTGAGAAACTGCATTCTTATTGTTTTGCTTCACTCTACTGGAAATATGTAATACAATGTACTTTACTTCAATCCTGTCAAGTAGCAGTCACTTAGGCCTTTTTTAGGAGGTGTTCAATTTCAACCAATCAGAAACAAGGATTTCCCACAGTAGAAATGTTTGTAAATTCTTTAGAACAAATGAGGAAACTTTTTTATTGTTTAATGTCATTTACATCATTTTTTCAGCTATATCTTGGCATTCAGATTTTTATGTAGGGAGGGAAGCCAGAGTATACTGTGTAAATTCCTGAACATTGGCAAGAAAACAGGCAATCCTTGTTCATAAGGTTGGAGTGTTGGACACTTTGTCTCTGGAAAGGTTCTAATATGCAACCTTAATTCACATTAAAAACCTAAACACACATGCATATTTCTTTAAACAAAATTCTTTTTTAATACAAATCACAGAAGAATACAATATCAGACAATACCTCATTTATTGTCCTACCTTATAAAACCACTCTTTGCTGGAGTAGGAACAGCAAACTGGACCTCTTCACCTCTGTTAAGTCTGTGTATTATGTCTTCTACTTCTGGCTTTAACTTTTCATCGACTGGTTCAAGCTGCTTCATCAACTGAGGAAAATATTGGAATTAAAATTTAACTCCCATTCACTTAAAAAATGAATGTAAAAGTAAGACAAATCTTCAATAATACAACCACAATAACATAATAACATACCTATTTTGCACCAACTAATGAGTTTTAACCACTTCTGATACACAAACCATGCCCGCCCCCCATCTAAAAACAAGTGTGGACACAGAAAAACGTCTCGCCTGCATTCCGCATCAGTAACGAAAATAAATTTCGTCATAAGCATTACGTAAATAGCATTAAATATCAGCAGCGGCCTGTATACAAAATATTGTCACCATACCCTGCATAGTTACAGGGGAACAGTCGTAACCCAAAAACTTCAACGTAGTCGCTGGACCGTGAAATTGAGGTCAAGGTCAGGTGGAACCTACCAGACAGTCATGTACTATTCATCAGCAACCTATACACCAAATATTGTCATCCTACCATGCGTAGTTACAGAGGAACTGTCGTAACCCAAAAACTTTAACGTAGTCGCTGGACCGTGAAATTGAGGTCAAGGTCAGGTGACACCTACCAGACAGTCATGTACTAGTCATCAGCAACCTATACACCAAATATTGTCATCCTACCATGCGTAGTTACAGAGGAACTGTCGTAACCCAAAAACTTTAACGTAGTCGCTGGACCGTGAAATTGAGGTCAAGGTCAGGTGACACCTACCAGACAGTCATGTACTAGTCATCAGCAACCTATACACCAAATATTGTCATCCTACCATGCGTAGTTACAGAGGAACTGTCGTAACCCAAAAACTTTAACGTAGTCGCTGGACCGTGAAATTGAGGTCAAGGTCAGGTGACAGGTGACTGACTGGCAAGTACTCATCATAAGCTACCTCTGGACCAAATTTGATGGACCTAGGGCTTGGGCTTACAAAGATATGAAGCAAGATGTCAAGTGTTTACGCCGCCACCGCCGCCGCCGGATTCTCATACATATGTCTCGCCTCCAGCGACTTTCGTCGCAGGCGAGACAACAACCAAAAAAAAATCAAAAATCTGTCTTCTTGACCAAAGAATATTTTACTATTTCTTGCCAAATGAATGTGGATCCAAAGAAAGAAGAAATCTTTCGGTAAAATTAAGAACTATTACCGTAGATGCTCGCTTAAAAGTCGGTCCGCATTTAAGTCAGGGGGTCTTTTTGGGCCTAAAAATCTGGTATTTTGCTGTTGACCCTCATATAAGTCGGTTGGCAGACAGACGTGTTGACATGAGGTCAGAATCAAATAAAAGAAATTTGTTAATAAAAATCATTATATCAGTAAGACTTCTTGTTTATTATTTGTTTCTTGTGTTTTATGAGTTAAATATCTCTTGTCATTTATCCTAAGTGGTTTGTTTACACTGGTGTACACATGTTTTGAAAATGTAAATGTAATTATCTCGCTGAAGTTGCTATGACTAAAAACCATAAAAAAGACAAACACAAGTAAATATACAAATATTCATTTTCATAATTATTTAATAGTTAAAGCAGAGTTTTTAAAATAAATGAAAGCTAAAATACAAAATATAAAGGAATATGGTTTGTAAATAAAAATAATAATTGATGAAAAAACAAATTCTGTAGCATATATGTATTAGTAAGTTTATCTTGATTTTCAGTTTTTAGTTGTATCATGACATCACCGGATGTATTATGCAATACATACAAATAAATCGATACTTGTGTAAACACTGTTAAATTCGAATGGAATTATGGAAACTGGATAAAATAAACAATACACAAGTAACAAGTGTGGACACAGAAAAACGTCTCGCCTGCATTCCGCATCAGTAACGAAAATAAATTTCGTCATAAGCATTACGTAAATAGCATTAAATATCAGCAGCGGCCTGTATACAAAATATTGTCACCATAACCCTGCATAGTTACAGGGGAACAGCCGTAACCCAAAAACTTTAACGTAGTCGCTGGACCGTGAAACTGAGGTCAAGGTCAGGTGGAACCTACCAGACAGTCATGTATTATTCATCAGCAACCTATATACCAAATATTGTCATCCTACCATGCGTAGTTACAGAGGAACAATTGTTACCCAAAAACTTTAACACAGTCGCTGGACCGTGAAATTGAGGTCAAGGTCAGGTGACACCTACCAGACAGTCATGTACTAGTCATCAGCAACCTATACACCAAATATTGTCATCCTACCATGCGTTGTTACAGAGGAACTGTCGTAACCCCAAAACTTTAGCGTAGTCGCTGGACCGTGAAATTGAGGTCAAGGTCAGGTGACACCTACCAGACAGTCATGTACTAGTCATCAGCAACCTATACACCAAATATTGTCATCCTACCATGCGTAGTTACAGAGGAACTGTTGTAACCCCAAAACTTTAACGTAGTCGCTGGACCGTGAAATTGAGGTCAAGGTTAGGTGACAACTACCACACAGTCATGTACTAGTCATCAGCAACCTATACACCAAATATTGTCATCCTACCATGCGTAGTTACAGAGGAACTGTCGTAACCCAAAAACTTTAACGTAGTCGCTGGACCGTGAAATTGAGGTCAAGGTCAGGTGACACCTACCAGACAGTCATGTACTAGTCATCAGCAACCTATACACCAAATATTGTCATCCTACCATGCATAGTTACAGAGGAACTGTGGTAACCCAAAAACTTTAACGTAGTCGCTGGACCGTGAAATTGAGGTCAAGGTCAGGTGACTGACTGGCAAGTACTCATCATAAGCTACCTCTGGACCAAATTTGATGGACCTAGGGCTTGGGCTTACAAAGATATGAAGCAAGATGTCAAGTGTTTACGCCGCCGCCGCCGCCGGATTCCCATACATATGTCTCGCCTCCAGCGACTTTCGTCGCAGGCGAGACAAAAACAATCTTTATTAATGTCTTAAATATACTTTATTTAGCATAACTAATCACGTATCTGTGTACTTTCGTCGTTTTAGTTGGCATCTATGTACAGCCTTCAAACTTTGACCAGAATTATTTCCTCTTGTGTTATGACTCGCTTAAAAGTCGGAACCCTTCTCTAAAACCAAATTTTGACTCCCAATTTCCCGACTTATGTGCGAGTATGTAGGGTAACTTGTGTTTTACATCTATCTGAGATATGCAAACTTCTAAAAAAATGTGGCATTTCATTTAGATACCCAAAATCAAAGTACATGTTCATTACTATATCTTCAATATTTCCAATAAATCTTCAAATGTTACTAAAAGAGAAAGTCTATACTAAAGGGATAAGTAAAGAATAAGTCATTTTAAAATTATTGGTTAAAATAGTCTGTCAAAATATTAGTATGTGATAAACATTACAGGTAAGTATCAATTTTTTTTTGTTTTTGTTAACAGTTTTGCTTAGAGTTGCTCCCCTTTGGTTGAGATGAGCCCAAGTAAGTTGCTGTTGGTTCATACTTATAAGTAATTTCAGAGAATATCAAGATCTCCATCTTTCAGTACAGTAAGTCTATAACATCAATTTTATCTGTATGAAGGATTATATACTTGTGTTTGTTTTTGTAACATAGATACATAGTTGTTGAGACTGGATTATTGTACAATGGCTATTTATGCTTACATTTCTGTGTTGTACCAGTCGTTTAATGACTGGATTATTGTACAATGGCTATTTATGCTTACATTTCTGTGTTGTACCAGTCGTTTAATGACTGGATGATTGTGCACTGGTACCTGTTTGCACTTGAGCATCATATAAAAACTTATGTTGATGCAGTAACTGAAAAACACAAAAGGCATGATTTCAATATATATGTATAATGCATATGTATATATATTGTAAAGCATGTGCATGTGGGAAGCAAAATTGTTTTATCCATTTAATCTAAAATATTAGCATTGATCTATATTTTTTGTTCCTTTTTGTCCCTGTATCAAAGTCCCTTTAAACTATAACAATTATTTGAAAACCATTTTATTCTGAAACTGACCAGCAGAAAACAAACATTCTACAAAAATACAGTTGAATATTTAGCATTCATTTTTTCTGTATGTAACCAACCATTTTAGTTGGTTGGATGGTTGTTTGGTGTTTAACGCCACTTTCAGCAATTTTTCAGCTATATTATGTTGTTCAGTTTTTAATGGGGCAGAAAGCTGGAGTACCCAGAGGAAACCCCCAACCTGCGGCAGGAAAACTGGCAATCTGCGTCAATTAAGATTGGAGTTTAGTACACCCTGCCCGCAGGGAGACTCGAACCCACAACCTCAGTGTTGTCAGACCTTGATGAACAGTAGACAAACTACCTTAACCATAGAGGCCCCTCCAATCATTTTAAACTTTGATTTTCAGACAAAGCATTACCTCCTGATGTTGACATCAAAGACTCCAATTTGAGTCAGTCTTAACTTTCATTTGTAAATATTACACATTTACTAAAAATTTGACATTGACAGTAAATGCATGTTAACTATCATAAGTTACACACTTCAATAGGGCCTCAGAGGCCGTGTGGTTACTGCATGTTAACTATCATATGTAACACACTTCAATAGGGCTTCAGATCATGTGTCACACACTTCAATAAGGCCTCAGAGGCCGAGTGGTTACTGCATGTTAAGTATCATATGTTACACACTTCAATAGGGCCTCAGAGGCCGAGTGGTTACTGCATGTTAACTATCATGTGTTACACACTTCAATAGGGCCTCAGAGGCCGAGTGGTTACTGCATGTTAACTATCATATGTTACACACTACAATAGGGCCTCAGAGGCCGAGTGGTTACTGCATGTTAACTATCATATGTCACACACCACAATAGGGCCTCAGAGGCCGAGTGGTTAGTGCATGTAAACTATCATACATTACACACTTCAATAGGGCCTCAGAGGCTGTGTGGTTACTGCATGTTAATTATCATATGTTACACACTTCAATAGGGCCTCAGAGGCCGAGTGGTTATGTTACACACTTCAATAGGGCCTCAGAGGCCGAGTGGTTACTGCATGTTAACTATCATGTGTTACACACTTCAATAGGGCCTCAGAGGCCGAGTGGTTACTGCATGTTAACTATCATGTGTTACACACTTCAATAAGGCCTCAGAGGCCGAGTGGTTACTGCATGTTAACTATCATGTGTCACACACACCAATAGGGCCTCAGAGGCCGAGTGGTTACTGCATGTTAACTATCATGTGTTACACACTTCAATAAGGCCTCAGAGGCCGAGTGGTTACTGCATGTTAACTATCATATGTTACACACTTCAATAGGGCCTCAGAGGCCGAGTGGTTACTGCATGTTAACTATCATGTGTTACACACTTCAATAGGGCCTCAGAGGCCGAGTGGTTACTGCATGTTAACTATCATGTGTCACAAGCTTCAATAGGGCCTCAGAGGCTGAGTGGTTACTGCATGTTAACTATCATACATTACACACTTCAATAGGGCCTCAGAGGCCGAGTGGTTACTGCATGTTAACTATCATACATTACACACTTCAATAAGGCCTCAGAGGCCGAGTGGTTACTGCATGTTAACTATCATGTGTCACGCACACCAATAGGGCCTCAGAGGCCGAGTGGTTACTGCATGTTAACTATCATAAGTTACACACTTCAATAGGGCCTCAGAGGCCGAGTGGTTACTGCATGTTAACTATCATGTGTCACACACACCAATAGGGCCTCAGAGGCAGAGTGGTTACTGCATGTTAACTATCATATGTTACACACTTCAATAGGGCCTCAGAGGCTGAGTGGTTACTGCATGTTAACTATCATGTGTCACACACACCAATAAGGCCTCAGAGGCCGAGTGGTTACTGCATGTTAACTATCATATGTTACACACACCAATAGGGCCTCAGAGGCTGAGTGGTTACTGCATGTTAACTATCATGTGTCACAAACTTCAATAGGGCCTCAGAGGCCGAGTGGTTACTGCATGTTAACTATCATGTGTCACACACTTCAATAAGGCCTCAGAGGCCGAGTGGTTACTGCATGTTAACTATCATATGTTACACACTTCAATAAGGCCTCAGAGGCCGAGTGGTTACTGCATGTTAACTATCATATGTTACACACTTCAATAAGGCCTCAGAGGCCGAGTGGTTACTGCATGTTAACTATCATGTGTTATACACTTCAATAAGGTCTCAGAGGCCGAGTGGTTACTGCATGTTAACTATCATGTGTTACACACTTCAATAGGGCCTCAGAGGCCGAGTGGTTACTGCATGTTAACTATCATGTGTCACACACACCAATAGGGCCTCAGAGGCCGTGTGGTTACTGCATGTTAACTATCATGTGTTACACACTTCAATAGGGCCTCAGAGGCCGTGTGGTTACTGCATGTTAACTATCATGTGTCACAAACTTCAATAGGGCCTCAGAGGCCGAGTGGTTACTGCATGTTAACTATCATGTGTCACACACTTCAATAGGGCCTCAGAGGCTGAGTGGTTACTGCATGTTAACTATCATATGTTACACACTTCAATAGGGCCTCAGAGGCCGAGTGGTTACTGCATGTTAACTATCATGTGTTACACACTTCAATAAGGCCTCAGAGGCCGAGTGGTTACTGCATGTTAACTATCATGTGTTACACACTTCAATAAGGCCTCAGAGGCCGTGTGGTTACTGCATGTTAACTATCATGTGTTACACACTTCAATAGGGCCTCAGAGGCCGAGTGGTTACTGCATGTTAACTATCATGTGTCACAAACTTCAATAGGGCCTCAGAGGCCGAGTGGTTACTGCATGTTAACTATCATGTGTCACACACTTCAATAGGGCCTCAGAGGCTGAGTGGTTACTGCATGTTAACTATCATATGTTACATACTTCAATAGGGCCTCAGAGGCTGAGTGGTTACTGCATGTTAACTATCATATGTTACACACTTCAATAGGGCCTCAGAGGCCGTGTGGTTACTGCATGTTAACTATCATGTGTTACACACTTCAATAAGGCCTCAGAGGCCGAGTGGTTACTGCATGTTAACTATCATGTGTCACACACTTCAATAGGGCCTCAGAGGCCGAGTGGTTACTGCATGTTAACTATCATGTGTCACACACACCAATAGGGCCTCAGAGGCCGTGTGGTTACTGCATGTTAACTATCATGTGTTACACACTTCAATAGGGCCTCAGAGGCCGTGTGGTTACTGCATGTTAACTATCATGTGTCACAAACTTCAATAGGGCCTCAGAGGCCGAGTGGTTACTGCATGTTAACTATCATGTGTCACACACTTCAATAGGGCCTCAGAGGCTGAGTGGTTACTGCATGTTAACTATCATATGTTACACACTTCAATAGGGCCTCAGAGGCCGAGTGGTTACTGCATGTTAACTATCATGTGTTACACACTTCAATAAGGCCTCAGAGGCCGAGTGGTTACTGCATGTTAACTATCATGTGTTACACACTTCAATAAGGCCTCAGAGGCCGTGTGGTTACTGCATGTTAACTATCATGTGTTACACACTTCAATAGGGCCTCAGAGGCCGAGTGGTTACTGCATGTTAACTATCATGTGTCACAAACTTCAATAGGGCCTCAGAGGCCGAGTGGTTACTGCATGTTAACTATCATGTGTCACACACTTCAATAGGGCCTCAGAGGCTGAGTGGTTACTGCATGTTAACTATCATATGTTACATACTTCAATAGGGCCTCAGAGGCTGAGTGGTTACTGCATGTTAACTATCATATGTTACACACTTCAATAGGGCCTCAGAGGCCGTGTGGTTACTGCATGTTAACTATCATGTGTTACACACTTCAATAAGGCCTCAGAGGCCGAGTGGTTACTGCATGTTAACTATCATGTGTCACACACACCAATAGGGCCTCAGAGGCCGAGTGGTTACTGCATGTTAACTATCATGTGTCACACACTTCAATAGGGCCTCAGAGGCCGAGTGGTTACTGCATGTTAACTATCATGTGTTACACACTTCAATCGGGCCTCAGAGGCCGTGTGGTTACTGCATGTTAACTATCATGTGTCACAAACTTCAATAGGGCCTCAGAGGCCGAGTGGTTACTGCATGTTAACTATCATGTGTCACACACTTCAATAGGGCCTCAGAGGCTGAGTGGTTACTGCATGTTAACTATCATATGTTACACACTTCAATAAGGCCTCAGAGGCCGTGTGGTTACTGCATGTTAACTATCATGTGTTACACACTTCAATAAGGCCTCAGAGGCCGAGTGGTTACTGCATGTTAACTATCATGTGTCACACACACCAATAGGGCCTCAGAGGCCGAGTGGTTACTGCATGTTAACTATCATGTGTCACACACTTCAATAGGGCCTCAGAGGCCGAGTGGTTACTGCATGTTAACTATCCTGTGTCACACACTTCAATAGGGCCTCAGAGGCCGAGTGGTTACTGCATGTTAACTATCATGTGTCACACACTTCAATAGGGCCTCAGAGGCCGTGTGGTTACTGCATGTTAACTATCATGTGTCACACACTTCAATAGGGCCTCAGAGGCCGAGTGGTTACTGCATGTTAACTATCATGTGTCACACACTTCAATAAGGCCTCAGAGGCCGAGTGGTTACTGCATGTTAACTATCATGTGTTACACACTTCAATAAGGCCTCAGAGGCCGTGTGGTTACTGCATGTTAACTATCATGTGTCACACACTTCAATAAGGCCTCAGAGGCCGAGTGGTTACTGCATGTTAACTATCATACATTACACACTTCAATAAGGCCTCAGAGGCCAAGTGGTTACTGCATGTTAACTATCATGTGTCACACACTTCAATAAGGCCTCAGAGGCCGAGTGGTTACTGCATGTTAACTATCAAACATTACACACTTCAATAGGGCCTCAGAGGCCGAGTGGTTACTGCATGTTAACTATCATACATTACACACTTCAATAGGGCCTCAGAGGCTGAGTGGTTACTGCATGTTAACTATCATATGTTACACACTTCAATAGGGCCTCAGAGGCCGAGTGGTTACTGCATGTTAACTATCATATGTTACACACTTCAATAGGGCCTCAGAGGCCGAGTGGTTACTGCATGTTAACTATCATGTGTCACACACTTCAATAGGGCCTCAGAGGCCGAGTGGTTACTGCATGTTAACTATCATGTGTTACACACTTCAATAAGGCCTCAGAGGCCGTGTGGTTACTGCATGTTAACTATCATATGTTACACACTTCAATAGGGCCTCAGAGGCCGAGTGGTTACTGCATGTTAACTATCATATGTTACACACTTCAATAGGGCCTCAGAGGCCGAGTGGTTACTGCATGTTAACTATCATGTGTCACAAACACCAATAGGGCCTCAGAGGCTGAGTGGTTACTGCATGTTAACTATCATATGTTACACACTACAATAGGGCCTCAGAGGCTGAGTGGTTACTGCATGTTAACTATCATATGTTACATACTTCAATAAGGCCTCAGAGGCTGAGTGGTTACTGCATGTTAAATATCATATGTTACACACTTCAATAGGGCCTCAGAGGCTGAGTGGTTACTGCATGTTAACTATCATATGTTACACACTTCAATAGGGCCTCAGAGGCCGAGTGGTTACTGCATGTTAACTATCATGTGTCACACACACCAATAAGGCCTCAGAGGCCGAGTGGTTACTGCATGTTAACTATCATATGTTACACACTTCAATAGGGCCTCAGAGGCTGAGTGGTTACTGCATGTTAACTATCATATGTTACACACTTCAATAGGGCCTCAGAGGCCGAGTGGTTACTGCATGTTAACTATCATATGTTACACACTTCAATAGGGCCTCAGAGGCCGAGTGGTTACTGCATGTTAACTATCATGTGTCACACACACCAATAAGGCCTCAGAGGCTGAGTGGTTACTGCATGTTAACTATCATATGTTACACACTTCAATAGGGCCTCAGAGGCCGAGTGGTTACTGCATGTTAACTATCATGTGTCACACACACCAATAGGGCCTCAGAGGCCGAGTGGTTACTGCATGTTAACTATCATGTGTCACACACTTCAATAGGGCCTCAGAGGCCGAGTGGTTACTGCATGTTAACTATCATGTGTTACACACTTCAATAGGGCCTCAGAGGCCGAGTGGTTACTGCATGTTAACTATCATGTGTCACACACACCAATAGGGCCTCAGAGGCTGAGTAGTTACTGCATGTTAACTATCATATGTTACACACTACAATAAGGCCTCAGAGGCTGAGTGGTTACTGCATGTTAACTATCATGTGTTACACACTTCAATAGGGCCTCAGAGGCTGAGTGGTTACTGCATGTTAACTATCATATGTTACACACTACAATAAGGCCTCAGAGGCCGAGTGGTTACTGCATGTTAACTATCATGTGTCACACACTTCAATAGGGCCTCAGAGGCCGTGTGGTTACTGCATGTTAACTATCATGTGTTACACACTTCAATAGGGCCTCAGAGGCCGAGTGGTTACTGCATGTTAACTATCATGTGTCACAAACTTCAATAGGGCCTCAGAGGCCGAGTGGTTACTGCATGTTAACTATCATGTGTCACACACACACCAATAGGGCCTCAGAGGCCGTGTGGTTACTGCATGTAACTATCATGTGTCACACACTTCAATGGGGCCTCAGAGGCCGAGTGGTTACTGCATGTTAACTATCATGTGTCACACACTTCAATAGGGCCTCAGAGGCCGAGTGGTTACTGCATGTTAACTATCATGTGTTACACACTTCAATAAGGCCTCAGAGGCCGAGTGGTTACTGCATGTTAACTATCATGTGTCACACACACCAATAGGGCCTCAGAGGCCGAGTGGTTACTGCATGTTTGCATGTTAACTATCATGTGTTACACACTTCAATAGGGCCTCAGAGGCAGAGTGGTTACTGCATGTTAACTATCATGTGTCACACACTTCAATAGGGCCTCAGAGGCTGAGTGGTTACTGCATGTTAACTATCATATGTTACACACTTCAATAGGGCCTCAGAGGCCGAGTGGTTACTGCATGTTAACTATCATGTGTCACACACTTCAATAAGGCCTCAGAGGCCGAGTGGTTACTGCATGTTAACTATCATGTGTTACACACTTCAATAAGGCCTCAGAGGCCGAGTGGTTACTGCATGTTAACTATCATGTGTTACACACTTCAATAGGGCCTCAGAGGCAGAGTGGTTACTGCATGTTAACTATCATACATTACACACTTCAATGGGGCCTCAGAGGCCAAGTGGTTACTGCATGTTAACTATCATATGTTACACACTTCAATAGGGCCTCAGAGGCTGAGTGGTTACTGCATGTTAACTATCATAAATTACACACTTCAATAGGGCCTCAGAGGCCGAGTGGTTACTGCATGTTAACTATCATATGTTACACACTTCAATAGGGCCTCAGAGTCAGAGTGGTTAATGCATGTTAACTATCATATGTTACACACTTCAATAGGGCCTCAGAGGCCGAGTGGTTACTGCATGTTAACTATCATGTGTCACACACACCAATAGGGCCTCAGAGGCCGAGTGGTTACTGCATGTTAACTATCATGTGTCACACACACCAATAAGGCCTCAGAGGCCGAGTGGTTACTGCATGTTAACTATCATGTGTCACACACACCAATAAGGCCTCAGAGCCCGAGTGGTTACTGCATGTTAACTATCATGTGTCACACACTTCAATAGGGCCTCAGAGGCCAAGTGGTTACTGCATGTTAACTATCATGTGTCACACACACCAATAAGGCCTCAGAGGCCGAGTGGTTACTGCATGTTAACTATCATACATTACATACTTCAATGGGGCCTCAGAGTCCAAGTGGTTACTGCATGTTAACTATCATATGTTACACACTTCAATAGGGCCTCAGAGGCTGAGTGGTTACTGCATGTTAACTATCATAAATTACACACTTCAATAGGGCCTCAGAGGCTGAGTGGCTACTGCATGTTAACTATCATATGTTACACACTTCAATAGGGCCTCAGAGGCCGAGTGGTTACTGCATGTTAACTATCATATGTTACACACTTCAATAGGGCCTCAGAGGCCGAGTGGTTACTGCATGTTAACTATCATGTGTCACACACACCAATAGGGCCTCAGAGGCCGAGTGGTTACTGCATGTTAACTATCATGTGTCACACACTTCAATAGGGCCTCAGAGGCCGAGTGGTTACTGCATGTTAACTATCATACATTACACACTTCAATAGGGCCTCAGAGGCTGAGTGGTTACTGCATGTTAACTATCATATGTTACACACTTCAATAGGGCCTCAGAGGCCGAGTGGTTACTGCATGTTAACTATCATATGTTACACACTTCAATAGGGCCTCAGAGGCCGAGTGGTTACTGTATGTTAACTATCATGTGTCACACACACCAATAGGGCCTCAGAGGCTGAGTGGTTACTGCATGTTAACTATCATAAATTACACACTTCAATAGGGCCTCAGAGGCTGAGTGGTTACTGCATGTTAACTATCATGTGTCACACACTTCAATAGGGCCTCAGAGGCAGAGTGGTTACTGCATGTTAACTATCATATGTTACACACACCAATAGGGCCTCAGAGGCCGAGTGGTTACTGCATGTTAACTATCATGTGTCACACACACCAATAGGGCCTCAGAGGCCGAGTGGTTACTGCATGTTAACTATCATGTTACACACTTCAATGGGGCCTCAGAGGCCGAGTGGTTACTGCATGTTAACTATCATATGTCACACACTTCAATAGGGCCTCAGAGGCCGAGTGGTTACTGCATGTTAACTATCATATGTTACACACTACAATAGGGCCTCAGAGGCCGAGTGGTTACTGCATGTTAACTATCATATGTTACACACTACAATAGGGCCTCAGAGGCCGAGTGGTTACTGCATGTTAACTATCATGTGTCACACACTTCAATAGGGCCTCAGAGGCCGAGTGGTTACTGCATGTTAACTATCATGTGTCACACACACCAATAGGGCCTCAGAGGCCGAGTGGTTACTGCATGTTAACTATCATGTGTTACACACTTCAATAAGGCCTCAGAGGCCGTGTGGTTACTGCATGTTAACTATCATATGTTACACACTTCAATAGGGCCTCAGAGGCCGAGTGGTTACTGCATGTTAACTATCATATGTTACACACTTCAATAGGGCCTCAGAGGCCGAGTGGTTACTGCATGTTAACTATCATGTGTCACAAACACCAATAGGGCCTCAGAGGCTGAGTGGTTACTGCATGTTAACTATCATATGTTACACACTACAATAGGGCCTCAGAGGCTGAGTGGTTACTGCATGTTAACTATCATATGTTACATACTTCAATAAGGCCTCAGAGGCTGAGTGGTTACTGCATGTTAACTATCATATGTTACACACTTCAATAGGGCCTCAGAGGCTGAGTGGTTACTGCATGTTAACTATCATATGTTACACACTTCAATAGGGCCTCAGAGGCCGAGTGGTTACTGCATGTTAACTATCATGTGTCACACACACCAATAAGGCCTCAGAGGCCGAGTGGTTACTGCATGTTAACTATCATATGTTACACACTTCAATAGGGCCTCAGAGGCTGAGTGGTTACTGCATGTTAACTATCATATGTTACACACTTCAATAGGGCCTCAGAGGCCGAGTGGTTACTGCATGTTAACTATCATATGTTACACACTTCAATAGGGCCTCAGAGGCCGAGTGGTTACTGCATGTTAACTATCATGTGTCACACACACCAATAAGGCCTCAGAGGCTGAGTGGTTACTGCATGTTAACTATCATATGTTACACACTTCAATAGGGCCTCAGAGGCCGAGTGGTTACTGCATGTTAACTATCATGTGTCACACACACCAATAGGGCCTCAGAGGCCGAGTGGTTACTGCATGTTAACTATCATGTGTCACACACTTCAATAGGGCCTCAGAGGCCGAGTGGTTACTGCATGTTAACTATCATGTGTTACACACTTCAATAGGGCCTCAGAGGCCGAGTGGTTACTGCATGTTAACTATCATGTGTCACACACACCAATAGGGCCTCAGAGGCTGAGTAGTTACTGCATGTTAACTATCATATGTTACACACTACAATAAGGCCTCAGAGGCTGAGTGGTTACTGCATGTTAACTATCATGTGTTACACACTTCAATAGGGCCTCAGAGGCTGAGTGGTTACTGCATGTTAACTATCATATGTTACACACTACAATAAGGCCTCAGAGGCCGAGTGGTTACTGCATGTTAACTATCATGTGTCACACACTTCAATAGGGCCTCAGAGGCCGTGTGGTTACTGCATGTTAACTATCATGTGTTACACACTTCAATAGGGCCTCAGAGGCCGAGTGGTTACTGCATGTTAACTATCATGTGTCACAAACTTCAATAGGGCCTCAGAGGCCGAGTGGTTACTGCATGTTAACTATCATGTGTCACACACACACCAATAGGGCCTCAGAGGCCGTGTGGTTACTGCATGTAACTATCATGTGTCACACACTTCAATGGGGCCTCAGAGGCCAAGTGGTTACTGCATGTTAACTATCATGTGTCACACACTTCAATAGGGCCTCAGAGGCCGAGTGGTTACTGCATGTTAACTATCATGTGTTACACACTTCAATAAGGCCTCAGAGGCCGAGTGGTTACTGCATGTTAACTATCATGTGTCACACACACCAATAGGGCCTCAGAGGCCGAGTGGTTACTGCATGTTTGCATGTTAACTATCATGTGTTACACACTTCAATAGGGCCTCAGAGGCAGAGTGGTTACTGCATGTTAACTATCATGTGTCACACACTTCAATAGGGCCTCAGAGGCTGAGTGGTTACTGCATGTTAACTATCATATGTTACACACTTCAATAGGGCCTCAGAGGCCGAGTGGTTACTGCATGTTAACTATCATGTGTCACACACTTCAATAAGGCCTCAGAGGCCGAGTGGTTACTGCATGTTAACTATCATGTGTTACACACTTCAATAAGGCCTCAGAGGCCGAGTGGTTACTGCATGTTAACTATCATGTGTTACACACTTCAATAGGGCCTCAGAGGCAGAGTGGTTACTGCATGTTAACTATCATACATTACACACTTCAATGGGGCCTCAGAGGCCAAGTGGTTACTGCATGTTAACTATCATATGTTACACACTTCAATAGGGCCTCAGAGGCTGAGTGGTTACTGCATGTTAACTATCATAAATTACACACTTCAATAGGGCCTCAGAGGCCGAGTGGTTACTGCATGTTAACTATCATATGTTACACACTTCAATAGGGCCTCAGAGTCAGAGTGGTTAATGCATGTTAACTATCATATGTTACACACTTCAATAGGGCCTCAGAGGCCGAGTGGTTACTGCATGTTAACTATCATGTGTCACACACACCAATAGGGCCTCAGAGGCCGAGTGGTTACTGCATGTTAACTATCATGTGTCACACACTTCAATAGGGCCTCAGAGGCCGAGTGGTTACTGCATGTTAACTATCATAAATTACACACTTCAATAAGGCCTCAGAGGCCGAGTGGTTACTGCATGTTAACTATCATGTGTCACACACACCAATAAGGCCTCAGAGCCCGAGTGGTTACTGCATGTTAACTATCATGTGTCACACACTTCAATAGGGCCTCAGAGGCCGAGTGGTTACTGCATGTTAACTATCATATGTTACACACTTCAATAGGGCCTCAGAGGCTGAGTGGTTACTGCATGTTAACTATCATGTGTCACACACACCAATAAGGCCTCAGAGGCCGAGTGGTTACTGCATGTTAACTATCATGTGTCACACACACCAATAAGGCCTCAGAGCCCGAGTGGTTACTGCATGTTAACTATCATGTGTCACACACTTCAATAGGGCCTCAGAGGCCAAGTGGTTACTGCATGTTAACTATCATGTGTCACACACACCAATAAGGCCTCAGAGGCCGAGTGGTTACTGCATGTTAACTATCATACATTACATACTTCAATGGGGCCTCAGAGTCCAAGTGGTTACTGCATGTTAACTATCATATGTTACACACTTCAATAGGGCCTCAGAGGCTGAGTGGTTACTGCATGTTAACTATCATAAATTACACACTTCAATAGGGCCTCAGAGGCTGAGTGGCTACTGCATGTTAACTATCATATGTTACACACTTCAATAGGGCCTCAGAGGCCGAGTGGTTACTGCATGTTAACTATCATATGTTACACACTTCAATAGGGCCTCAGAGGCCGAGTGGTTACTGCATGTTAACTATCATGTGTCACACACACCAATAGGGCCTCAGAGGCCGAGTGGTTACTGCATGTTAACTATCATGTGTCACACACTTCAATAGGGCCTCAGAGGCCGAGTGGTTACTGCATGTTAACTATCATACATTACACACTTCAATAGGGCCTCAGAGGCTGAGTGGTTACTGCATGTTAACTATCATATGTTACACACTTCAATAGGGCCTCAGAGGCCGAGTGGTTACTGCATGTTAACTATCATATGTTACACACTTCAATAGGGCCTCAGAGGCCGAGTGGTTACTGTATGTTAACTATCATGTGTCACACACACCAATAGGGCCTCAGAGGCTGAGTGGTTACTGCATGTTAACTATCATAAATTACACACTTCAATAGGGCCTCAGAGGCTGAGTGGTTACTGCATGTTAACTATCATGTGTCACACACTTCAATAGGGCCTCAGAGGCAGAGTGGTTACTGCATGTTAACTATCATATGTTACACACACCAATAGGGCCTCAGAGGCCGAGTGGTTACTGCATGTTAACTATCATGTGTCACACACACCAATAGGGCCTCAGAGGCCGAGTGGTTACTGCATGTTAACTATCATGTTACACACTTCAATGGGGCCTCAGAGGCCGAGTGGTTACTGCATGTTAACTATCATATGTCACACACTTCAATAGGGCCTCAGAGGCCGAGTGGTTACTGCATGTTAACTATCATATGTTACACACTACAATAGGGCCTCAGAGGCCGAGTGGTTACTGCATGTTAACTATCATATGTTACACACTACAATAGGGCCTCAGAGGCCGAGTGGTTACTGCATGTTAACTATCATGTGTCACACACTTCAATAGGGCCTCAGAGGCCGAGTGGTTACTGCATGTTAACTATCATGTGTCACACACACCAATAGGGCCTCAGAGGCCGAGTGGTTACTGCATGTTAACTATCATGTGTTACACACTTCAATAAGGCCTCAGAGGCAGAGTGGTTACTGCATGTTAACTATCATGTGTCACACACTACAATAGGGCTTCAGAGGCCGAGTGGTTACTGCATGTTAACTATCATACATTACACACTTCAATAGGGCCTCAGAGGCCGAGTGGTTACTGCATGTTAACTATCCTGTGTCACACACTTCAATAGGGCCTCAGAGGCTGAGTGGTTACTGCATGTTAACTATCATGTGTCACACACTTCAATAGGGCCTCAGAGGCCGAGTGGTTACTGCATGTTAACTATCATACATTACACACACCAATAGGGCCTCAGAGGCCGAGTGGTTACTGCATGTTAACTATCATGTGTCACACACACCAATAGGGCCTCAGAGGCCGAGTGGTTACTGCATGTTAACTATCATGTGTTACACACTTCAATAAGGCCTCAGAGGCAGAGTGGTTACTGCATGTTAACTATCATGTGTCACACACTACAATAGGGCTTCAGAGGCCGAGTGGTTACTGCATGTTAACTATCATACATTACACACTTCAATAGGGCCTCAGAGGCCGAGTGGTTACTGCATGTTAACTATCCTGTGTCACACACTTCAATAGGGCCTCAGAGGCTGAGTGGTTACTGCATGTTAACTATCATGTGTCACACACTTCAATAGGGCCTCAGAGGCCGAGTGGTTACTGCATGTTAACTATCATACATTACACACACCAATAGGGCCTCAGAGGCCGAGTGGTTACTGCATGTTAACTATCATGTGTCACACACACCAATAGGGCCTCAGAGGCCGAGTGGTTACTGCATGTTAACTATCATGTGTCACACACACCAATAAGGCCTCAGAGGCCGAGTGGTTACTGCATGTTAACTATCATACATTACACACTTCAATAGGGCCTCAGAGGCTGAGTGGTTACTGCATGTTAACTATCATATGTTACACACTTCAATAAGGCCTCAGAGGCTGAGTGGTTACTGCATGTTAACTATCATATGTTACACACTTCAATAAGGCCTCAGAGGCTGAGTGGTTACTGCATGTTAACTATCATGTGTCACACACTTCAATAGGGCCTCAGAGGCCGAGTGGTTACTGCATGTTAACTATCATACATTACACACACCAATAGGGCCTCAGAGGCCGAGTGGTTACTGCATGTTAACTATCATACATTACACACACCAATAGGGCCTCAGAGGCCGAGTGGTTACTGCATGTTAACTATCATGTGTCACACACACCAATAAGGCCTCAGAGGCCGAGTGGTTACTGCATGTTAACTATCATACATTACACACTTCAATAGGGCCTCAGAGGCTGAGTGGTTACTGCATGTTAACTATCATATGTTACACACTTCAATAGGGCCTCAGAGGCCGAGTGGTTACTGCATGGTAACTATCATATGTTACACACTTCAATGGGGCCTCAGAGGCCGAGTGGTTACTGCATGTTAACTATCATATGTTACACACTTCAATAGGGCCTCAGAGGCCGAGTGGTTACTGCATGTTAACTATCATATGTTACACACTTCAATAGGGCCTCAGAGGCCGAGTGGTTACTGCATGTTAACTATCATAAATTACACACTTCAATAAGGCCTCAGAGGCTGAGTGGTTACTGCATGTTAACTATCATGTGTCACACACACCAATAGGGCCTCAGAGGCCGAGTGGTTACTGCATGTTAACTATCATATGTTACACACTTCAATAGGGCTTCAGAGGCCGAGTGGTTATTGTAGTTATAGTAATCATTGATCAAGTGGCCTGTCAACACTGAGGATACTGGTTCTAGTCTCACTGCTGGCAGGGTGTGCTCGACTCCAACCTTTATTAACAAGGACTGCAAGTTTTCCTTCCGAAGGTCTGGATTTTCTCCAAGTATTCTAGCTACCTCTTACAATAAAAACTGGATGCCATGATACAACAGAAAAATGGCTGAAATGGCATAAAACCCTAAACAAACTTACTTCATTAAAAGTTTGAATTTGGTCTCTACATATTCTGCAGCCTTTCCTTGTATTTTTCCTTCCTTTACCAACTTCAACAGAGGGTGGTACACATCATTGACTTCTGTTAACTGTTTAAAAAACAAACAGTTTATGTTTGCATTTATTTTATAAAGAATAAATAATATAAAGTGAAGACAGAAGCCACACCTCCACGATAAAGTGGAGAACTTCCCTTGGATTCACACAGAGATTCACAAGTAGATAAAATGGTACTTCACATCAGCCTGGCTACATTTAGGACAATTTCTGTCAGGTTTCCTGACTAGGGTATCCACAGTTTTATCAACCCCCATTGTTTCCATGGAATAATTAACTAATGTGTGACAGGAGGCATATGCCAGTGAATAATATTAAATACAACCATAAAGCAAATCAGTGATGACACATATATATAATGAATTCATTGGTTGAATGATTGATTTATTGATTGATTGAATGGTTGCTTAATACCTAACAAGTAGTATTTGGCTACATTTGAGACAAGAATATGTTAACAAACAATGAATTAATACGGGAAACATAATGAACCATTGGGATTTCATTCTGACTGTCATGGAGAAAGAATCCATTGGTTAAGGAGAAGAATTTAGCCTTTTTAGTGTCTACAATGTGACAACTATTTTTATACAAAAATTTGTCACCAATACTACATTAGTTCGTTTCTTCAACTTACAACTGTCCATATTATTTCAAGATACTGAAATGTTTTAATTATTCACATCTGATTTAAATAAATTAAAACTAATCTTTTACCTTTATTTTATAATCTTCAATCAGAGTTATCAGCTCTGGAGATTCTTTCTGTAGCAACTGTACAAAACAAAAAGTAATCTCATACTTATTAATTAAAAAATATCATATGCTGACCACATGCAAAATTATTTATCAATAGAATAATTTTGTCCCATAAAAGTATGAAGGACAATGTGTTTTGGTATTAAAATTAAACTGCATACTAATTGCTTATACTTGAACTACCATTATCTATGAACAAAGGAACTAAGATTTTGATTGGCTTCAATTTAGATTATAATCATCATGATTCCTATCAAATATCAATAGCAGCAAGCTATTTGCCTTACATGCACATTATTCTTAGCCATGTCTTCTTTTGCAAGAAGGGGCCTTAATCATTTTTTTTAAGTTATATCTTTGTGTCTTGTTCTTATTGGGGAAGGAAGCCAGAATACCAGGGGAAAATCTCTGACCTTCAGTAGAAAAATTTGCATCAATCCTTTTCAAGAAAGGTTGGAGTTGTGCACATCCTACCTGCAGTAAGGCTCCAAACACATGACACCAAAGATCAACAGTAGATGAATAACTACTTTAACCGCATACTCTTTTAACTTTCTTAAAGTTGAAAATCTCTGCCCTATGACCTAACAAATTTTTGGTTAGATATTTAAGATATTTGTGCCTAACATTCAGTCAGACAACATTAATGCTGCTTTACAAACATAACATTTGCCTGTCAGCTCCTATGGTCAGGCACGGACATTAAAGCTGCCTTACAAACACAACATTTGCCTGTCAGCTCCTATGGTCAGGCACGGACATTAAAGCTGCCTTACAAACATAACATTTGCCTGTCAGATCCTGTAGTCAGGCAGGGACATTAAAGCTGCCTTACAAACATAACATTTGCCTGTCAGATCCTGGAGTCAGGCACGGACATTAAACCGTTACAAACATAAAATTTGCCTGTCAGCTCCTATGGTCAGGCACGGACATTAAAGCTGCCTTACAAACATAACATTTGCCTGTCAGATCCTGTAGTCAGGCAGGGACATTAAAGCTGCCTTACAAACATAACATTTGCCTGTCAGATCCTGGAGTCAGGCACGGACATTAAACCGTTACAAACATAAAATTTGCCTGTCAGCTCCTATGGTCAGGCACGAACATTAAAGCTGCCTTACAAACATAACATTTGCCTTTCAGCTCCTGTGGTCAGGCACGGACATTAAAGTTGCTTTACAAACATAACATTTGCCTGTCAGGGCCTGTGGCAAGGCAAGGAAGGCTAGAGGCAGATAAAAAGTGCCTTTCTGGTGTATCCAATATATTTTTCACTGAATCTAACTAATGAACAATTTGTGTGATGTAAAAATTGCTAATTACAATGCCTTACCTTTAATTTTTCCTTCTTTGATAACTGTGATAAGTCTTTGACAATTTTCTCTTCAACTTTATCTTTTTCTTCAACAACCTTAGATTTCTAAAATGAACTCAAATAGAACAATTCAAACAAACAAAGGAATTGACAGTTTCTGAGATGTTCAAAATGGTACCTATACACACAAATTTACTAAAATTTTGGAATCTTCTAAGATAACTATATCAAGTCTTTCAAGAAATATTTAAGATTGTTTTATATATGGAAGGTAACATGAAATTTAATGATTTTAAAATCTTATTATAGCATGACTAATTTTATTATATTAACATTGCCCTATATCCAGCGAGCAGTATTTCAGCTATACAAAGGACCAGAACCAGAACAGTTAAAAAACAATAATTTAATTTGAGTCAAGAAATCTGATTGGAAGTTGGACATCATTGAACATTGTTTATACTGTATATCTTGGTTAGATACAAGACAATGCCACCTTGACAATGATTCATTGTTTTCACTGCCTTTGCCAAGTTATATGGAATGTTTTTGAACAGATTAAACTCAAAAATCACTTCTAATGTATCTTAAATACATCAATATGCCATTTGTAGTGGTTACAATGCACACTTTTTGTATACATGTACACAAGTGGTCTTCAACATGAAAGTAGTGTTGCAGTCTCCAAACACCCCGACACCTCTCAGGAGAAATTAATATTCTATTGTTTATTTTGTTAGTCACACTACTGCTCACTTTATCACTTGTTTGAAATATCTGCCTCAGTGTAATATAAGAGTAAAATCAAAATCTTGAGCCAGGGACAATATTGAGCAGTATTTAGAGCAATAACAATATTTATTATTAAGATAAAAAAATTTAAAGATTTATTAATAGCACCAAGATTTTGAAGGAATATTCCATCAAGCGCAAAACTGTAGAATACTGCAAACTAATGTTTGGTTATATAATACAACACAGTAATGATGCAGTGTAAATGTTCAAAAGTGAGGTTATGTTCTGTTTGATTGTTTTTGCTTATTTATCAAATTCTGCAAATTTTCTGCTATATCGTGGGTGTCCAAGTTTTACTAGGAAGGAAGCCATTGTACAATGAGAAAACCAGACATTCAGCAGGAAACCTGGCAGTCCTTATCCATTAAGGTTAAAGTAAAGCACATCATGCATGCAGTAAGGCTCCAACTGACAACCTCAGTATTGAAAGGCCTGGTAATAAATGACAGATGATTAACTTTCTCAACCACTAGACCACAGAGGCACTGTGTGTAAATTCTGATAAGTTACCATACTAATAAAAATACATACCTTGAGTATATCTAAGTCAAAGTCCTGGTCATCAAGCTCTGCAGCCATTTTTTTCTGTAGAGCTAGTGCTTCTCTCTCTTCCAGTACAGCAGCTGCCTCTTCATCTTCAGAACCAGAAAGATCTACAAAATACCCACAAACACATCATATCTCAAATATATTATATATAAAATATATAAAACATAAAAACAATTGCACAAAAAAAGTGTCACATAATTACGAAAATCTAGCGCTTTCATTTATCATGGTACTTTTCAAGAATCTTGGTAAGTCCCATGATGGATGAAAGCGCTAGATTTTCGTAATAATGTGACAATTATTTTGTGTAATTGTTTTTATGTTATATAACGCTGCACATTGTTTATAAAAGACTTTTACACACATTGTTTATAAAAGACTTTTACACACATACACACACACACACACATATAATATATAATACATAATTAAAGCGAAAACAAAGTTTTAAACTTTAAAAAATTGCACAAATATTTCGCCTGACCAACAGGCTTCATCAGTGTTTTTACAACGAATCTATATATATATATTTGTGCACATAGTTTAACAGTATGCATGCTAAAGATTGGGATCCCTTTAACCAGTTGAACCTGCCACACAATTATGTTTTTCTGTTACAAGCAAAGATATTAATACTATTGTATAGTGCTTGTGTAGTTAATGTAATAGACATCAGTATCATAACTTTTCTTACTTGCAGAATACAAAATATTGATACTGAGATATTTTGATTTTCTATTGTTTTTTGTATAGTTACTTTCAAAAATGTCAGAATACACAGGTGAGGATCACAAAATTTGTCACAGAATTTACATAGTGTGTATATTTGGTAACTTCCCTCTTCTCTGACCTAAACCTTGTCTGAATCTGCTAGGTAAATGGGGGAAAACCAATACTTACCCAAATCTTCATCATCTACATCTCCTCCATAGTATTTGGATTTTCTCTTTCCCCATGCTTTGGAGTCTGGCAATCCTAAAAAAGTCATAAATAAAAATTACTCCATTTCATACCATGGTAGCTCTGCAATAAATCTTAAATTTTCGGTGTATAAGATGAACAAGATATCTAAACAAAAACAAACTGAAACTAATACATATATGATTTTTAAACATGAATTTTTAACCAGATATGCTCTTATGAAGAAGGCAAGGGAAAGTACTGCAAGTCCCTTCCTTGAAAGAGTGTCAAAATATTTTTGATGCAAAGGAAATATTAATTGCTTATAATATATATATAATGTTGAAAGATAACATACACTATTTGTTTGCCTGCTTTCTTTTATTTTCTAATTCAACGCATAAACGGAAGAATTTCGAATCAATGATTAAGTCAATACTGTTAGTGTCAATATTGGTACTTTAAGTATTTAACAGCAGAGCTCACGAATGTATTAAATCTGAACTATAAGGTGCCATGTTTAGTTATAATATTCAACAGAATATATTAACATAATATACCTACCAAATTAAGAAGTGTTCAAACTTTAAAAAAAAAAGATCTTTTTACAAACTCGTGGTGTATTCCATACACGGAAGTAGTGTAATATCTAAATTAAGACGGAAAAAAAATCTGTATTTGATCATTCCTGTTTTCGTTGTTTCAAATATATTTTAATTAAATAATTATGTTTATTACATGCAGCATTGTATCATACTAATATTTATTTTTCTATGTTACAATAAACTGTAATCAGGTAGCTAGCAATATATGGTAACTTTGGTGACTGCTGGATCACCAAAGTGATTGTTAACAGCAATGTGCAATATGTTGTTGAATAAAAAAAAAAATTCATTTTTGTCAGTCAGGCAATATTTACTGAAACAATACTATTTACATTAAATATTTTCATACACACTCCAGGATTATTTCCCTTTACCTGCTTCTTCATCTTCCTCATCCTCTAAATCACTGCCCATTGCATCCTTTTTCTTCAGTCTTCTCAGGTTACGTAACTGTTGTTGATAGTTTCTAATTTCTTCATCGCTTTCATCCTCACTGTCAGCAAGTCCCAAAACTTCTTCCTATGTCAGTTGATTAAAAATTTTAATTTTTGTTGCTTTTAATGGGGTTTGACACCACAAACAGTAATTTTTCAGCTATATACATAGCATCCTGTTTAAATGGGGGACTTAGCCCTAGTAACCATGAGAACAAACTCCATACCTTTGGCAACAAAACAGGAAATACTTGTTCATTAAAGTTAAAGTCAACCACAACTTACCCCAAGTAAGGTTTTAACAAGAGTGTTGATCGTATGGTCTGACACCTAATTTTTGTTTGGAAATTGATGACACGCATTATTACCTTAGTTAGCTTGAACTACATGTCAAACAATACCAAGTTTATAATATACATGTATATAGTTTAATATCTTTGTGGCCAACAAATATTTTTCAATGCTTTACTTACACTATACATAATGACAAATTCTTTGTAAAACATGAAGAATATCAGTTTGTCTATTCAAAATAAAGAAATGTTTTTTTTTATGTTGGTCTAAAATACTCTGTTTATGTACACCTAATATCAAACTTATTGTATAAATCAATGTGATATCATACATACATCTGAATCTGATTCCATATCATCGTCATCTTGAATTCCCTTTTCCAGCAATACCTGTAACCATTAAAGTATACGAAAATAGGATTTCCAAACATTCTATAAAAGACATTAAAATGTCATTCAAATAATTCATTTCATATAATGTTACATTTTGTATTTGAACAAAAATACTATTTCATAAAAAGTCATAACATTCTTCCTTCATTTATAAATGTAAAATACATATTAAATGGTTAATTAACTAATTATCAAAGCTTTTGACAATGAAATATATTTTTGGGGGGCATACTTTATCTTTCTTTGCATGGAAGTCATCAATAGCATCCATATAATAATCCTCATCTTGAGGGTCAGGTTCTTTTTCTCCTCTGTACGCTCTTTCATCATCAGAATCATAAGTCACTGCCACTTTTGGCTTACCACCTCTTTTTCTATAAAATAACGAATAGTCCACAAACTCAGAAATCAACAATATCTATCATTTATTGAGTAAAATCAGAACAATAAGAACTGGAAGGTACCATGTACATTTGCCCTAGTTAGTTAATCATTTCACCTTTTACTATAATACACTTGACCAAAATACAAATTAAGAATGCATATCAATCAAATAAGATATATTCAAATTAATTAGGTTTTCAAAATATTTCAATATTTTCTAACAATCAATTTCGGGTCATGTACATGGCTTCATTTAATAAATTTAAGTTAATTTTTCAGCACTATCAAAACTTAAAGATGATCAAGTCAAACTTTGTATAAGGTCAAGGAAATGGAAATTATCTTTTTGGTCATAAGGATATATACTGTGTGTTTGATATTCATGACAACTATGTCAAAATTGAGCCATTTAGTCAAAAATATGTTTACCTTTGAAGACAATAATAAATTTGAAGTCCATATTACTAATTGTGTGAATAAAGCAGAGAGTTCTATCTTTATTTAAAAGACCATTTATTTTTACAAAAAAAATAAATGCTTATTGATTTTATAAAGTATTCAGCACCTGGCTTCAAGAAAGACAAACGTAAAATTTAAAAGCCTCAACATCAAGCACAAAATTAGTTCCTGATATTAGTCATCGATCTGTGTAATGAAAATAGTCGAAAAGCTCTTGGATTACAAACATTGGAGTTATTAAAAGGACTGTTGTGCTATAATCAAAAGATCTCCTGTACATGGAGATCTCAAACTGGTATACCAGGTTCGACGCAATACTGAAATACAAATTTGACTTGGTTAGGAGATATCCCGATGTTGATTGTAAATAAACCAAATGGATGTATTGCATAAATCATGTGAAAATCAGTGTATTTTGTACAGTAGTGTTAGTAGTTTTTTATTACTGCATTATTTATTAGTTGTGTTAAGTTTCTTGCCACTCAAGAATGACTACTGCCAAACACTTGCTTCTTTCAAGCAATTTCATAAGTTGATATTTTGAAGGTTTGACATTATATGAAAATCTTCTAGCCCAGGAATTTCCTAGCTAAGTTTGTCAGAGCTTTGTGGACACAGAAACCCTAACTTGTGAGGATGATACCACTGAAGATTTAAGATGACTCTAATGATAGTAGCTGTTTATCACGATGTTATTTGTTGTCAAATGTTCTTTGATTTGTGATTCCATTGAATAAGTGCTCAATTGAAATTGTTATACAATAGAATGAAATTAATTAATTAACCAGCACTTCAAGTCCTTTCATTTTACTTTTAAGTTAAAAGTAAAAATCCATTTAGACCCAGGAAAGTAACACATGTAGAATACTTAGAACACCATGTCATTGTTAGATAATAGTTATGTAATAACTCTACTAGAACTATGTAAATTACAAATGCAATACTAAACGGCTTTACTTTTTCTCAATGTGAGTAGTGTACAAGTGGAAGTTTGGCAACCAATAGTGACCTCAATAGTAACGTATCAGCAAGATCAGTCAACTTATTTAAGGACAAAACTGAATAAATTTAATCTATTATAGAGCACAGCAAATTAGCTGGTTCGAATATAAGGGGTCTGTAGAAGCCTATAGCTTTTTTGCGCCCGAAGACGGAGAATGAGAATGAGATATGTATACTGAGAATACAATATGACCATATACATCGTACTCAGCAAGCGCTGTGTCAAAAATGAGAAAATTGTAGAGACAGAAATATACATTCGATACAGTTCTGTTAATTTTGAACATTTATAAACGCTATGTTACTTTTAAATATTACTTTTTGGGCATAGTTGCTTTTTAGCTCTGTCCTTTCACGTGTTCAGAATAGTATTTCCGGTTAATAACTTTCTTCACTCCTTGATTGAAGAGCGTTAAACTTAGGGACGGGTACTAACCTGGAATCCTGGTGCAACATTTTTCATTGATGCAAGCTTCACTTCAAATATATACATATCTGAAGGCCGCTTAGGCTCATGAGGATATCATCGTCAGGGTACCAGAATAGGACGGGTACGAGATTTCTCGAGGCGTGGGGGGGGGGGGGGGGGTTAGTGATTGGTAAATGATGTAATCTTATGTATATTGCATTGTTAATTGCTTGATAATTACCTGTGATTAAACATCGATGAAAGTTGAAAATGAACCGCAAACCAAGGCCAACACAGAAAGCCGAGAAAATGTAACTTTTTTTTTCACACTAAAATAATGTTTTGAAAATGAGGTATTTTGTGAAAAAAGCGTCCAAATTGGAAAGACGAGGAATTAAAAAAAATCATAACAGGTTTTTGATTTTGATTTTAAAATAAAAATGTAAGGAACATTTCGATAATATTAAAGAAAACATTTAAAATTTAATATAATAAAAAGAAATTATTCAATTTTAAAAGAAAAAAGTATACTTTTATCATCCTGTTTATTACAAAACTACGTTAAAAATAATTTGTTCGTTATCGTTTTTTAACCTGATTTTTCTTCCCTTTTCATTTAAAATAATGATATTGAGGAAATTTTAACTTTAATTCATAATTGATCTAAAATAAATAAAATTAAATTAAAAATGAAAAACGTATTTGACGGGTGTAATTAGTTTTCCGTATTGAATACATTGCGCATTACGCTCAAAAATTTTAGCGGCACGGGTTAAATTTTAAAAAAATGTCTCATAACCTGAGTTTTCTTCCCTTTTCATTTTAAATAAGAATGTTGAGAAAATTTTTACTTAAATTCATAATTGATCCAAAATAAATTAAATTAAATTAAAAATGAAAAACTTATTTGACGGGAGTAAGTGGGTTTCGGCATTGAATATAAAGCACATTACGCGCAAAAAGTTTAGCGGCACGGGTAACATTTTTCAAAAAATGTCTCATAACCGTTTTGTATTTAAGACCTACTTCTGTTTATTTTATAAAAGTGTTACAACAGCAAAACAACCTGCGATACAGCCAACATGAAAGACAGCGTATACATGATTTAACCCTTAAACAGAGCAAATCCCCTGCTTGGTACAAGTACAGACGAGGAATGGGGTGAATTCCAGTTTGCAGAATCCCAATTTGCCGATTCCCAGATTGCCGCGTCCAATTTGCCGATTCCGAGATTGCGGATTCACTATTATTCGACCATTAAAGAACAATCAACAAGGTGTGTAAAAGAAATTTATCGAGATTTATGTGTGTTTGGAAAAATAATTTGGATAAATTTCTTTTACACACATTTGGACGCGGCAATCTGGGAATCGGCAAACTGGTACTATATAAACCGAGGAATGATCACCGCCTCAATGTTCCAAAGATTGTGTAGCCATGAAAGCTATCTGCCAAAACAATGGAGGTAAAGAAACAGCCACACAGAATCTTGTCCAAGACATTCAATTTGGTTCAAATTTCAAAGGAAACCGAGCAACTCGTTATGGTCAAGCACATAAAGACATAGCGGCTGATATATACACTGCAAAACATGGTCGTGAACACATAAACTTGCAGGTGTCAAACAGTGGATTGCATATCCATCCGACCTTATCAAGTCCAGACAGGTTAATGACATGTGTCACGGCAAACGTCTGTCCAGAGCGCTTATTGAATTCAACAGATTTAAACATGTAAGATTATCTGAAAGTAGAGAATGGCAAGCCAACAATGACGCAAAGCTCCCAGGGATACTACATGCACAGGAACATCCAGCACTGACTTTGTAGTATTTGTGGCAAAAGTAGGAAGATCCACATGATCAATGTACCGTTTGATCCCGATTTTTGGACAAGTCAGTGTTCTAAACTATCCGCCTTCTACTTTATTTTTGTAGCCCCACAAATCCTTAACCTAGACCTAGACCTATCCTTCACAAATGTATCCAGTAACAACAGTGACATACTTTGTAATTCGAGAAAAATAGTGCAGAACACCATCATTGAAATGACACAAAGATATCCATGTGGTTTATGTGGGCAACTTTTGACTGAAGACAACTTGCAGTCAAATAAGTATGCCTGCGACTGTACATGTGGCCAGTTGTTTCATTGGAAATGTGTGAACTACCAACCAACCGAAGAGGAAGAGCTCAATTACTTTTGTCCCAATTGTGTCAAGAATTGTGACAATTATTTGTAATTTAAATAACAAAATTGTGCAGAACTTAAACCGTTGACATAGTGTGCTGTTACTTTTGCCATTTTGCAGCATGCAATACTTTGTTTTAATGTATGAAAAACATTTTCGTCTCAGCTTCAAAGCTAGAGTGTTATTTATTGTATGGTGCTCTTTTTTTCACTTTTGCATACTAAGACATAATACTAGTATTAGAGACCATGCAGTCAAATTTTATTCCATATTATTCTTATAACAAATATTTACATGTATGTTGCAATATTTTCTATCCTAAACAATTGTCTCACTACAGGCAAAATCAAAACAGTAATACCTGTGTACATTCATGTTACTATGTGTTTTATTGTTAGATTAATGTGATATTTTTGTTAACACATTTACAGTATTCTATAATTTAAGTTTGTATAGTTCAATTGTTCACTTCTTTTATACAGTATCAGTACATGTGTCTACAAGTTAAGTCATTTAAGGAATGGTTCCTGAAAGGTTACCAAATAACCGCATGTCCTGGTAAACATTGACCTGACTTAACTTCTGAAGCCAAGATCTGGCTTAATTATTATTTCTTCTGATTGCCCTTTCAACATGTACTCGAGCCTCATATATTTTTTTGTTGATCTGCAACTCAAATTCGGAAAACTGGGACTTGTCTTTATGTTTAAAAGCAGGTATCACAAGATGCACACCAGCTGGCAAATCTTCCTGAACTGTGAAACCTCTGTCACCCGGGTTTAAATTGCACAGAAAGTCATCTGATTATTTTGTTATTACTTTATCTGAGGCTCTACCACCATACATTTCTGAGATGTAGATTATTGCTCCACTTGTGTTTATCCCAACTATGAACTTGACCGTGGAATGGTGTTAGTAAGCTGAATGGAATTGTTTATGTGCAGCAAGTGATGATGGTGTTTCCGCAAAAAATTCTGTACAGTCAACCACTACTGACTGGAAAAATCTTTAAAGCAATCTGCTTCCTCTTTATTGTCTATATTTGGTGGCATTTTACATAGTTCTAGTTCCTGTGCAATCAATGTCACCCAAGCTGTAAATATACTTGAAAAGGTAGATGGAGCAACTAGTATTCCAAACCTCACGGCACAGTCAATTGTCGGTAAACCAAGTCTCAAACGCACACAAGTGTCATGAACATTTCATCTTGTATGACGTTGTTTCCCTGTTTTTTCATGGACTTTTCAGTGAAGTGGATATTGCAAATTAATAATAGGTTAAGCTGTATAAATACAGTCTGTTGCTTTGTTTTCATCCGTATGTAGGACGAACAGAACGAATGGTATTTAAAAAAAAGAAAAAGGCAGGAAATGGCACGCCGCTTTTAGTCAGGTCTATTCAAGTTCATATCTTGTTTCTTTGTCTTGTTTATCTGTATATATGTGCAAATTTTAAATAAAATTTACTTTATTTTACTTTATATCATTACCTTGGAAAAGCAAATATGCCTTCCTTACAGATAAGTCGTCAGCATGCTATGGCCTTATAGAAGCTTAAACAAAAGAAAGTCATTGGAAACCGACCTGAACAATAAGAGCCGAAAGTCAAAGGACGAATACAAATCTGAATACAGACAAACATATACAATGCAAAACAGAAAGTGAGTACTTTTTTCCAGACCACCTGCCGTAAATGCACCTATGAGAGGCGCGGGAGGATCACTTCGTGGCCCTCCTTTTCCGATATCCCTATTTACGCCCCCGCCCCTGAGTAAGCAGTGTCTACCTCTAATTAGACACCCGTTGAGTTACTCATTGTCATGTATAGCAAAAAGTCAAATTCAGGAATAGGAAAGACTACCTATGACCAGGGACAGACTATATATATATATTAGTATAGACTTCCCTGCTAAGACTCAGCGAAAATGTCAGATCGTATTTGAATTCAAATTAACGATCTAAGTCATGGTGACGACCATAGAACCTCTGGAAAGATATTGTTCATAAACCTAGGTAAAACAAACCCTTTGTTTGGGTAGTTTATAAGTCAACAGCAGTGATCGGTCTAGAAAACTGGAATACCGATCGCAAGATCTAGAATAACGTTTTTACCCTGAAAAATTTGGATTTGAACATTGCCCTTTTCACTGTATTTTAATGGGCCCAAAATGGCCGCCAAAGTTACCATGGCAACCGAAGTCAAATTATAACAAACAATAATTATTTTGTGGTCCAATGGTCAATTTCAACTTATAAAATGAAAATCAGCTAAATCTGAGACGTGTCATGTCTCACCCTATATGGAAATTCTTTGATCCTTATGGAGAATTGGTGTTAAGTTGTGAAATGTACACACCATCCGCTGCATGGAGCTGCGGAAAGTTAACATTTGGAAAAAGTTGAAGTCATCACGTTTGTCGAAGAGTAGTTTGCAGTTTTCTCGGGTCTATTTCTTGTATTTTCTTTCTTCTTCAGAAGTCCTTATAGGAACTCAGCCTCAGAAGAATACAAAACAGGCTGGCGAGGAGAGGAGCACAATTAGTCACAAATTGGAATTCCAACAGAATGTTGAAAAACATGTCCTTCAAACATAATAATATAAACAAACAAATTTTGACCAGTGTGGATCAGTGTGCAATACATAATCTTGTAAATGTAAAACAGTCTAAATATAATTTCAGGTATAACAATATGGTGACATACCTCATGTAAAATCAACTACATCTATGGTAAAAACAAAAGCTTCGTTATACTCCTGCTGTATTGTGGAACAGCCTTCCAGAACGTTTTTGGACTGCAAACAGTTTTTCTCAATTTAAGTGGAAAGGAGTGTCGGTGTTCCATTTGCAAGTAAAATTTTTATTATTATATGACTATAAAAATCATTTTATTTGCTTGATTGTTTGGTTGAAATGGGTTTAATGCCGAATTCAGCAATTTTTTTTTCTCCAGCTATATTTCGTGGCCCCCATGTCATTATAGGAGATGAAGCTGGACCGAGTACCCCGGTCGGTAGAAAAACTAGCAATCCTTGTAAGAGACATTTTATACTATTAGTATATAATGTCCGTGTTTTTGTCATTTAAGACTGGAGCCAAGCACGCATTGTATAACATCAATTGAACACATATATACTAAAGGAATACTTTTCTCAAAACCGGGAAATCGTCAACCTTGTTAATTTTTCACCTTTTTATATTTAATTAGTCTTAAAAGACATACATTAATAATATAATTTCTGTGTATCATTTTGGACCGGACTAGATTACGGCCCCGGAATTTATGGGAAGCAAAAGCAAAACAGATCTGCAAGTTTTCAAATAAAAATGAAGAACTTTTGCAGTCTTTACGCATATCAACAAACCCGATTGATAGGACAAGAACAGCAAGAAACTTATATGATATAAATCATTACCGATACATATTTTACATTGAAAACAAATTCTGTCAAAAATGTTTGCTAGATAATTATTTTTGACTTCATGATTTTTTTTTAACGATTCTATTGGTTAATACCAACCTAAATTCCCGACCATATATTTTCTAATATTGTTTAATTAAAATCAATATTGACTAACTTTTTAATGTTGAACTCTGCCTTTGGCGTCGGTCTTTATAACCTTTGAGTTTTATAAACTTATATCAACCTCTGCAGTTCTAAAAATATAACGGTTGAAACATTTCGATATAAATTAAATATCTTGAATGGGTGTAATGTCGTTTGTTAGAATGTATTTTTACGCCACTTTCAACAATTATGCAGTATACCATACTATATAGTATACCATGACGTCCATTTTGATAAGAGGAGGAAGCCGGGAGCAGTAGTGTCATCGCAGTAGCGGATCCAGGGGGGGGGGGCGTAAGGGGCGTACGCCCCCTTTGAAAAAAGGAAAGTAAAAAAAGAGAACAGGGAGGGTAACAACCAGCGCAAAAGGCAAAAGTGTAATCCCCACTCGTCCTCGCCAAAAATTAATGCATTAACGGTACTAATTCGTTTATTATGTTATCTCTGTTGTATACTGTACCAAATAAAGGTTACTGAACACTATAAAAACCTTGTGTTAAATAAATTCATTTTGATGCTTGGAATTGCGAGAATGCAGGATTTTGCACCATTTTTTAGAGAGCTTTTGGGGTCTCCCAGACCCCCTGCCGTAAATGAGCCTCTGCGAGGCGCGGGAGGAAACTTTGTGGCCCTCCTTTTCCGATGTCCGCTTTTTATGTCCCCACCTTTCGAAAATCCTGTATCCGCCCCCGCAACCCCGTGGTTCATGATAAACGAATCCTTATTATTCTTATCTCTATACGAAAAACATTCAACAAGTTGAAAATAACTTTCCACTACTTTGTAAAAAAACTATATTACTTTTTTAAAATATATTATTTTATTTTTAGTATTAAATATATTATGTTTTTCTGTTTTCTTTTCATTTTAGATGATAAGATAAAATCAAAGCATATAGATTAGATGCTGTAGGTGTTACTGTTGGATGATTCAGGTAGTAGATATCAAAGGATGGCAGATAAAACATTGCCTAAGACAGAATCCATATGATAATCCATGAAAAAGGAGACTTGAACAGCTGAAATCATTTAACTTTTAATATTTAAGGATGACAGATAAAACATTGCCTAAGACAGAATCCATATGATAATCCATGAAAAAGGAGTCTCGACTTGAACAGCTGAAATCATTTAACTCTTAATATTTAAGGATGGCGGATAAAACATTGCCTAAGACAGATGAAAGTTAGACGGCTGCCTAAGTAGAGCTTTAATGCTGATCGTTTTAGTTGTAATAACAGGTTTCCAGTTAATATGTGCAGTCGCAAACGTTAATTACAAGAAATTTAAACTAGAGGCTCCCAGGAGCCTGTATCGCTCACCTGAACCTGAAACCAAACATACCTTTTTTATCCAGCTTTTCTTTGCTATAAGGAATTACCCAACACTTCTGCAAAAATCATTAATTTTGACCTTTTAAGGGAATTAACTCCTATAAGAAGGAGCTTTTGATGCTTAGAGGGAGAAGGGAGGTTCACTTCAAATTTGCTGTACCTGTTATACTTTTTTAACTATCAGTCGAAAACTCTCTCGGACCCCCCCCCCCCTTTTCATTTTTTCTATTTTAAGCCAACGTAGCTATGTAGGTTTTCAGGTGTCATGATTTGCACAATTTTGGTAGAGGAGGTCTTAAAGATGATGTGTGCAATGTTTCAAAGCAGTCCTTTCATTGGTTAAAGAGGAGAAGATTTTTTTTAATCAAGTAAAATTGATTAAAAAAATGTTCAAGGAGAATAATTCCTAAACGGTTCATCAGACAATCGTGACCCCTAAGTCATTTTTGTAGCCCTCATACAGCAGAACAATTAGCAATGCTAACTTTTTCTCTAGTTCTAACAATTTTCAAGAATTTGAGGCAAAAATGTAAAAAATAATCAATTTCGACAATTAAAGGGCAATAACTCCTATAAGGAGTCATCATACAACTTCAACCCATTGAGTGTTTCGTAGAGCTTTTGATGCAGATGAAGGCATGTCTCTTCGGTTTTCTTGTATCTGTTACACTTTTTTAAATATAAGCCAAAAACTGTATTTTACCCCCTCCCCCCTTTCCGTCCTATTTTTAGCCATGGTGGCCATGTTGGTTAATCTGCAGCCATGGTTGGTGCAAACTTGGTTGAGAACATTTGACGGATGATATGTACAAAGTTTCAAAGCAGTACTTTCAGTTGTTTCAGAGGAGAAGATTTTAAAAAATCAATTGAAACCAATTAAAAAAAAACAGTTCAATGGCAATAACTCTTAAACGGTTAATCAGACAATCTTGACCATTTAGTCATTTATCTAGCCCTCCTAGAGCAGAACAATTAAGCAATGCTAACTTTTTCTCTAGTTCTAATAATTTTCAAGATTTTGAGGCAAAAATGGCAAAAATCATCAATTTTGACAATTAAAGGGCAATAACTCCTACAAGGAGTCATCATACAACTTTGACCCAATGTGGTGTTTTGTAGAGCTTTAGATGCTGAAGAAGGAGGGTCTCTTCGGTTTTCCTGTATCTTATACTTTTTGAACTATAAGCAAAAAACTGTATTTTGACCCCCCCCCCTGATCTATTTTTAGCCATGGCAGCCATGTTGGTTGTTCTGAGGCCATGATTTGTGCAAACTTGGTAGAGGACATTTTACTGATGATGTGTGCAAAGTTTCAAAGCAATCCCTTCAGTGGTTTTGGAGGAGAAGATTTTTGAAGAAAAGTTAACGACGACGACAGACAACAACTAAGGACACCAAGTGATGGCAATAGCTCACATGACCCTTCGGGTCAGGTGAGCTAAAAATGTTATTAGAAGACATACAAAGTAGTGATGTTTAATTCAAATATTAATGCATTTATCTAGGTCTGTCACTCCCCTTTTGTTGATTGTCAATATAATGTTGATCTCCAACCACACTAAAGGTAGCACAGAGATGAGTGACATTTCCTCAGATATCTCAGATTTGTTCAAACTAATTATTATCTCTTTAGTCATTTGAACTCTAATTGTTTGTTACTAGGTGACCCCTGTGACAACCATCTTGATACATATCTGGGTGAACACCATACATGATAATCCTAAACAGGGCCAATATGTCCATGCCATAACTTCAAAAAGCTGTACCTTTGAAGTACATTGCACTCTTGGTGTACCACCACTTTTAAGACCAGTAAAAATGTGGCAACAACAATAGAGACAAAAACTGGGAAAAGTCAGAGAATTTGACAAGATAACTACTAGGCCGTAAAATGCTTTATTAGATATTGATGGTCCCATGCCCCTATCAAAGTCTTAAAAAGCATTGGATGGTAGAGGATACTAAGACTACTACATGCATTTTGGAAATCAGTAACAGCACTGACATATTATATAATTTATTATGTCTGGTGGCAGTAATTCAGGGTCTGCATAATCAGGGGGCACTATAAATAAGAAGCAATTTGTACACTTCAACAAGTTTGTCAATCAAACACATTAGACTGCACTCTACTGCATGTACGATACATGTTAATTAAAATATAATTATGAATGAGTACCAACTTTAGAACTGTAAATACTGTGCACAACTATTTATTTATAAACAATAAATGGAACAAAATATCTTTTTGACATTTATTTTTTTACATATTAACATTTTAAAATCTGTCATATTCAGAAAATTTAATTCACATTATTACAACACATTATACATTTTATAGTAAAACAACTACCTCCTAGACCATACAACTGTCATACATTGATGATTCTATAATGTGTAAGGTTACATGACCTTTATATATAAAAATGCAAAATACAGTTGAACTTTGCTTATAACAAAAGATTGAAACCATGATGAATTATATATTAGTTATTTGCAATTAGGATTCACACCATATTTGATCATTTGTTCATTTAGTCCCTGCCTTGCTTGATTCTGTATCCTGATTCAAAAACATAATTGCTACCAAAACACTTGACAATTAAACACATTGTGTAAAATGATTTATTTAGTCCAGCTGACTTTGGGGATGTCAAAATGTTCTGTTAGAGAATCCAAATGTCTATTAAATTCCTGGAATAAGAAAAATTAACATGATAATTTCATTGTAAATGTACCTGCAAAATAAATAGATTTTTACATTACTGTACATTAATTAAATTACCGATTTTGTTTTCATGTGTACATGTTTGTTTGTATACTTTACCGGGTTATAATAGATTGATTATGTAATGGATAAAACCATCACAGAAATGCAACATCTAATTGTACAACCATTGGTACTACAATGTCACAGATATTAAACTAAGAAATGATGTACATTTCATTAGTTATCAATACAAAATTAACAGTTGGGCATGAAAAAAGGGTCAAATTTAAGCTTTTAGGAAAAATATTCCAAAGGGAAGTATGATGTAACAATAAGACCAAATTGCAGTATGTTTTGTTGTTTGTTTATTGACAAGAAGATAACAAGGTTTTTTTTTTGCTGACAGAAAAATTAGACCATTTTATTACCAAAATTTAAAATTGTATTGCAAAAAAAAATGAAAACATACCAGAATTCTTTCTTTGTGAGTTTTACTGGCCTTTTCAATTATCAATTCAGCTTTCTGAAAAAAAAAGAATTATTTAATTCTATTTGTTTTTAATTTAAAAGACATAATTTTAGTAATTAAATCACACTGGTCGTGATTGTTTAAGAATTCTGGCTACCTGTTAATACCATTAAGAATGATTATGTCCAACAGAAATGACAACTGTATAATACTTGTCTTTAAAACTATAAACTGTATAAACATGGAGCTAAACAAAATATTCTGTTTATAAAATAGTAAGCCTGTAATCTGTTCAACCCAACATGTCAGTAGTCTGACAATTCTCTGCTGTCCAACACTTTTTTAGACTTTGATCCCATCCAAGGTCAAGTTCCCAGTTGACAAAAATTGTTAGAAATTTTCACAAAAATAACATTTCCACATATTACTCAAAAAGTTTGCATTTTATGAACTTTGGGATATATTGTCATATCAGGAGGATAGAATCCAAACAATTTTTGGGAAATAAGGAAATAATATTAAGGTCACAGTCACACAAAAATAAGATATTTAAAACTAGAGGCTCCCAGGAGCCTGTATCGCTCACCTGAACCTGAAACCAAACAACCCTTTTTTATCCAGCTTTTCTTTGTTATAAGGAATTGCCCAACACTTCTGCAAAAATCATTAATTTTGACCTTTTAAGGGAAATAACTCCTATAAGTAGGATCTTTTGATGGTTAGAGGGAGAAGGGAGGTTCACTTCAAATTGGCTGTACCTGTTATACTTTTTTAACTATCAGTTGAAAACTCTCTTGACCCCCCCCCCCCCCTTTTTTCATTTTTTCTATTTTAATCCAACGTAGCTATGTAGGTAGTCAGGTGTCATGATTTGCACAACTTTGGTAGAGGACATCCTAAAGATGATGTGTGCAATTTTTCAAAGCAGTCCTTTCATTGGTTTAAGAGGAGAAGATTTTTAAAAATCAAGTAAAATTGATTAAAAAAATGTTCAAGGAGAATAATTCCTAAACGGTCCATCAGACAATCTTGACCCTAAAGTCATTTTTGTAGCCCTCATAGAGCAGAACAATTAAGCAATGCTAACTTTTTCTCTAGATCTAATCATTTTCAAGATTTTGAGGCAAAAATGGCAAAAATCATCAATTTTGACAATTAAAGGGCAATAACTACTATAAGGAGTAATCATACAACTTCAACCCAATGGAGTGTTTCTTAGAGCTTTTGATGCAGATAAAGGCATGTCTCTTCCGTTTTCCTGTATCTGTTACACTTTTTAAAATATAAGCCAAAAACTGTATTTTACCGCCCCCCCCCCCCCTATCCTATTTTTAGCCATGGTGGCCATGTTGGTTAATCTGCAGTCATGGTTGGTGCAAACTTGGTTGAGGACATTTGACAGATGATGTGTACAAAGTTTCAAAGCAGCACTTTCAGTTGTTTCAGAGGAGAAGATTTTAAAAAATCAATTAAAACTGATTAAAAAAACAGTTCAAGGGGAATAACTCTTAAACGGTTAATCAGACAATCTTGACCCTAAAGTCATTTTTGTAGCCCTCATAGAGCAGAACAATTAGGCAATGCTAACTTTTTCTCTAGTTCTAACAATTTTCAAGATTTTGAGGCAAAAATGGCAAAAATCATCAATTTTGACAATTAAAGGGCAATAACTCCTATAAGGAGTCATCATACAACTTCAACCCAATGGAGTGTTTCTTAGAGCTTTTGATGCAGATGAAGGCATGTCTCTTCGGTTTTCCTGTATCTGTTACACTTTTTTTAAATATAAGCCAAAAACTGTATTTTACCGCCCCCCCCCCCCCCCCCCTATCCTATTTTTAGCCATGGTGGCCATGTTGGTTAATCTGCAGTCATGGTTGGTGCAAACTTGGTTGAGGACATTTGACAGATGATGTGTACAAAGTTTCAAAGCAGCACTTTCAGTTGTTTCAGAGGAGAAGATTTTAAAAAATCAATTAAAACTGATTAAAAAAACAGTTCAAGGGGAATAACTCTTAAACGGTTAATCAGACAATCTTGACCCTAAAGTCATTTTTGTAGCCCTCATAGAGCAGAACAATTAGGCAATGCTAACTTTTTCTCTAGTTCTAACAATTTTCAAGATTTTGAGGCAAAAATGGCAAAAATCATCAATTTTGACAATTAAAGGGCAATAACTCCTATAAGGAGTCATCATACAACTTCAACCCAATGGAGTGTTTCTTAGAGCTTTTGATGCAGATGAAGGCATGTCTCTTCGGTTTTCCTGTATCTGTTACACTTTTTTAAATATAAGCCAAAAACTGTATTTTACCTACCCCCCCCCCATCCTATTTTTAGCCATGGTGGCCATGTTGGTTAATCTGCAGCCATGGTTGGTGCAAACTTGGTTGAGGACATTTGACAGATGATGTGTACAAAGTTTCAAAGCAGTACTTTCAGAGGAGAAGATTTTAAAAAATCAATTAAAACCGATTAAAAAAAAACAGTTCAAGGGGAATAACTCTTAAACGGTTAATCAGACAATCTTTACCTTTAAGTCATTTTTGTAGCACTCATAGAGCAGAACAATTAAGCAATGCTAACTTTTTCTCTAGTTCTAATAATTTTCAAGATTTTGAGGCAAAAATGGCAAAAATCATCAATTTTGACAATTAAGGGGCAATAACTCCTACAAGGAGTCATCATACAACTTTGACCCAATGGAGTGTTTTGTAGAGCTTTAGATGCTGAAGAAGGCAGGTCTCTTCGGTTTTCCTGTATCTGTTATACTTTTTGAACTATAAGCAAAAAACTGTGATTTGGGCAAACTTGGTAGAGGGCATTTTACTGATGATGTATGCAAAGTTTCTTTTAAGTTTTAATGAGGCCCTCAAACATATGTATAAGGTCAACTAACTAAAGTATAACTTGTCTTACCCTTTTTTCCCTTGCTTTTTCAAAGGCTATTTCTGCTTTAGTTTGTTTGTTAATAACAATATTCTGAGATGACTGTTCTCCTTCATCTGTAGACTTGCTTGTAGATATTTGTTCATACATCCTTTTAGCATTTTTTTCTTTGTCCTTTTTCTTTTTTTTTCTTTAAATAAAGATGTTTAATGAAGGTAACATATTGAAAATTAGTGAAACGCCAAATGAATAAGGAAAAATAAAGAATAACCTTTAGGGGTCTACTTATGTACAGTAAACACGTATTTTTCAAGAACTTTTGTCATGTTCATTAAAAATATATTTGAAAGTCTAGTTAACACAACCAAATTCAGGGGCCAACAAGTCCAATCAAGCTATTGTCTGCTGACGTGCCCACCTGGAGGTTTTGAGTCTGACATTTGAAGGCATGTTCCTGCATTTGATTTCTAAATTAAAAAAATCCTATATTTTCATCTCTGCCAGCCCAAACCCATTTCCTTGTTTTTAAAATAACATTTTGAAAAAATCTAAATTCCCAAAATATCCCCTGTTGTGTTGAATTTCAGTTCTGTGATATTCATTTTTATGCAACTTTTTTAAATTCTCGAATCATTAACCTTAAATTTTTCTTGAATAATTTCATCAACATGATTACATTATTAATGAAATTGTTTAGAACATTGAACTTCTAAAGCTCATACTCCAGGAAACTACAGGTTTTTTTCACATTTTTAGACTTTGTTAATGAGACACACTCCCATTAAAGTCTAAAAATCTTAGGGAAGCAAAATAAAACATAGCTGTAAATTACAGCAGTTGTCTTGGACTAGCAAAACACTACAGATAGTGCATGTAGATTCCAAAAATTGTGGTTACTGCCTCTTTTTAAATCAATCCCAATTCATGTTCAATTGAAGTGATACTGATAGAGGCTGAGAATTTTTAGAATGTGTTAGATGGTATCGTACAGATTCACCCCCACATATGTGAAAAATATTAATTTTTAAATATATAAATTTGCATATATTTAATTGCCAGCTGTTTTAATTAGCGGTGAATCTCTTGTGATTAGTTATGGTTTACATTGATTAAAGGTTAACCGATGTAGTGAAGATAATAAATATTTGTCTTACATGTAAATTGAATATTTGCTTGTTTACAAACGTGATTATCTTTGATAGGTGTAACAGTTTGAAAAAATTTAAAGTTAATTATTTGCGTTTATTTGAATGTTTGTTGTTTGGAGTTACAGTTTGAAAGAATTTGTGGTTACATGTATAATGACTGAGAATACGATACACTTGTTCATATTTCTGCTATACTTTCCTGCATAAAACAAGGTTTTAATGTTAAAAAAACAAGATTTTAGAGTTTTAATCAATTAATAATATATATTTACAGAATATGTCGGATGATGATAACGATGTTTATACTGTTGATAAAGGAAAATGAAATGCAAATGATGATGTGAAACACTACAGGTTTTTCGATTTCAAATTTTTATTTATGATGCTTAAAACCTTGTTTTCAAGATATAATCGCTCTCGTTAAAAGAGGTGGAAATTGTTATACTGATCATGTGATGTCAAAAAAATTTAGGGCACTTTTAGTTTAAAACGCCAACACTTAATACAAAATGGGACAGCATAAGAAAGACGATGCAAAATGAAACCTGTGCTGTGTTGTGCCAGAGTGCAAAGCCAACAATAAACATAAAATTTATAGAAAGGGGTGAAGTTTTATGACGTTCACACGATGCTAAAAGACCGTACATTGAGGAAAGTGCACTACATCTAACTACCTATCTTGAAAACGATGTATTAACAAATTAACATTAACAAGGGCCATGCTGGACTTTGCCAATGTCGCCAATTGCGATTTTTTCTTTCATTTGGCGATAAAATATTGCGTCTGGCGATTTTTTTGGCGCCTAGGGTTTATTTGTTAAACGATGCATGCGCGTGTTAAATTTATCAAATTTATCGATAATCGGCGATTGCATCATTTACAATCATTTGTTGGCTTCTATGGTTGTAAATACACGTGTATTGTGTAGTATCCAGTGACATGTGTGTTATTTGGAGTTATTAAACGGAAATCGGCAATAAATGAATCAACAAAGTTGTCTGATGAAAAGCGGCTTTACTTGCATCAGATTTGAATAGATGTGTAATAAAACAATTGATGCTGTTAATTAATTTATGAAAATAACAAAACAAACTTATTTTTGTAGTAATATTTTTTTTACATTAATAAAATATAGGTATGAAAACTGACATCGTTGTTGTTGAGTGATTTCCGGACCAGATGTCCGTCTTAATTTCGTAATTAGAAAACTCTTACACATGCTTAGTTCTATTTTCAGTATTTCCGGTTTTATGTTCATTCACGGGAATAGATGTTTCTAATAAATTACTGTAAATGTTTTTGTTTTCTGCCAACAAGAAATCACTCACACATCTTTTCATGATTAAAATAAAATTAGTGTACGGGCTGCTCGAGACCAAACTTTTGAATAATATGAATTAAGAGTCCGTCAAAAGAGTTTGATTTCGTCCGCGTAAAGAGAATATTTTCAATTTCAGGGTGTCTGACCAAATGTCACACATAATGTTAAAATATTTCGCCAGGTCATATAGTGATCTAGTGATTTCTAATATGGCGACACTTTTACAAAACTGGCAATGGAAAATAACAGTTTGCGATTTTTTTGGCGCCAGCTTTTTAGAAGCCAGAGCAGCCCATGATGAATGCACTAAAGTGATTATAAAAGGGTAAACCAGAAAAAAATCCGAATGCCAATTAAAACACATGGCAATTAAATATATGCAATTTCAATTATTTATAAATTTAATATATACAAATGCCTTTGACGTATGTGGGGCGAATCGTTATTGGCTGAGTGGGGCGAACCATTACGTACAATTGACAATAAATTAATAAAAAAATAGTTTAATAAATTTATCAAAAATGTAAGCAAAAGGTGCATTTATCACACCTGTTGCTAACAGGTAATAAACCTATTCATATCTGTTAAATTTTAACTGTATTTATAAAAAATAAACTATTCTGTTCTTTGATCTTCATCTTGATTTTGCATCATAATAAATTATGTAATAAGGGATGCAGGTAGCACACCTGATGTAAATAGGTCATAAATGTTCTAGTGGCTGACACCTTAATATAACAATCTGTATAAAAAAAACATTATCCTTTCTAGTTTTTTTATCTTACATAAAAATTATTGGCTGACGAATTGAACAATTTGTCTTCGAAGGATATTAATAGAAGGACACCATTTTTGGTTCATTATTAGACTTAGTGAATCTTTCCCATTCTTTCCATAGGATATTAAGGATCTTACCACAGAAATGTATACAGTAAGTTGTTTCCATACTTACTTTTAGTAAAATTAAAAGTGAAAGCATCTAGAATTTGGTTAATACAGTCTCTAAATGATCTGTCATACAAATATTTTATACTTTTATAAAACCCCTGTAATAAGTTAGTGTGTTTGTTTGTTTGTTTGTTTGAATGATGTTTAATGCCATTTTCAGCTATTTTTCAGCTATATCATGGCGTCCAGTTTTTATTGGGGAAGAAGACGTAGTACCCCCGAGAAAACCCTCAAACTGCGGTAGGAAAACTGGCAATCCTTGTCAAGTAAGATTGGAGTCGAGTACATCCTGCCTGCAATGAGAATCGAACCCGCAATCTCAGTGTTGACAGACCACGTGATCAATAGTAGACGAACTGCCTTAACCACTCGGCCACCGAGGCCCCAATAAATTAGTGTGTTCATAACATTTACAGAAAAGCAACTTTCTGTGACCCTTTGTCTCATGTACAAAAATATAATTTATGAAACTTGGTGGAATTATCAATGTAATTCAATATAATAGGTCAAGTTTTTATTATTGACTGATTTAAAAGTTGCCCATGGCCAGCACCAAATAGGCACATGGTTTTAAAGATGTGGTTTTAAGCTTCGTCTGCACGGCAGGCCAATACAACAAGCTTCAGACCAATAACTAGGCCAATACATCAAGCTTCAGACCAATAACTAGGCCAATACAACAAGCTTCAGACCAATAACTAGGCCAATACAACAAGCTTCAGACCAATAACTAGGCCAATACAGAAATCATCATGTAATACTATCATAGAAACAGAAATGACATGAATTAAACAAAAAAAGTAAAGGATCATTAGAAAAATAATTATTTATGTTGTAACCAAAAAAATCAACAATAATAAAGTATCATGAAAAGTTAACGACCACTATTTTGAATGTCTGGTGAGCCAATATGGAATAAACATAAATAAAATGAAGTAAGAAAATTATCTGTAACTGATTTGTAACCCTTTTATAAAATGAAGACATAAAAATATAGATGTACCCAATTTGTAACCCTTTTATAAAATGAAGGCATAAAAATATCTGTAACTGATTTGTACCCCTTTTATAAAATGAAGGCATAAAAATATTTGTAACTGATTTGTAACCATTTTATAAAATGAAGGCATAAAAATATCTGTAACTGATTTGTAACCCTTTTATAAAATGAAGGCCTAAAAATATTTGTAACTGATTTGTAACCATTTTATAAAATGAAGGCATAAAAATATCTGTAACTGATTTGTAACCCTTTTATAAAATGAAGGCATAAAAATATTTGTAACTGATTTGTAACCATTTTATAAAATGAAGGCATAAAAATATTTGTAACTGATTTGTAACCCGTTTATAAAATGAAGTAATAAAAATATAGATGTAACCAATTTGTAACCCTTTTATAAAATGAAGGCATAAAATATAGATGTAACCAATTTGTAACCCTTTTATAAAATAAAGTCATAAAAATATTTGTAACCATTTATTGAATGAAGTCAGAGAAATATTGATGTAACCAATTTGTAACTGTTTTATAAAATGCAGGCATACAAATATGTGTAACAATTGCATATTTCTTTGCCTTGGTCTTTGCCTTCATTTCTTAAAATTTTTAAGAAATGAAGGCAAAGACCAAGGCAAAGAAATATGCAACTACTGAGTATCAAACACATATTTCCTTACTATGTAACCGTTTTATACAAGATTTGTAACTGGTTACAAAACAAGCCCCCCAAAAATTGTCTGGACTGTTTTCTTGCCATATCTATGACAAGAGATTCACCGCAAATTAAAACCCCTGGCAATTAAGTATATGCACATTTAATTATTTATACAGGGACAGTCTATACTATAGTTAATATAGATGGTCCCTATTTATATTATAAAATATATACAAATGCATTTGACGTATGTGGGGCGAGTCGTTATTTAACCGTGTTAGATTTGGTAACCGGACAACTCGGACCGTAGTAAGGACCACTCTGCCCGTAGAAAATAGGACAACTCTGACCCCATTTATTTCTTATACTGTCATTAAAATATGATACTCCTGTTTATAATATTTATCAATATAACATTATAATTTTTTTTCTAGTAAATTGAAATAGTTCTACTCGAATGTAAATTATACTGATTTAATTATATAAGGGTTAAATGTTAAGATGAGAAATGCGACAGAATTAACAACATTAAATCTTAAGAATTCAGAAAACACTCACAATTATCTATAATAAATGTGGCTTCAATTAATGTGATGAGTAATCATGTTGTTTAGTTAATAATAATTAAAAAAATTAATTTTAAGATCTGAATTTGAGCTTGTCGTTTTCAAATAAGTGAATTTAGTGAAACGTAATAAGAGATTCCAAATGAGTAGCTTGGCCAAGCTGTAAAAGAATAATAAAAACCTTGACACAGCCTTCTTTATCATACCTCAACAACCATGTCAGTAGATCGTAAGCAAGTACCCAAACCATTCGACCCCGACAAGTCTGAACTTTGTTACTGCTGTAACTACTTCCACAGAACATGTGCAAACATTACCCAATACAAATTTAAACAACAGAAGGCTGTTCCTCTGGTCCAGTTCTGCTACAATACATGCAAAGTTGGTGACGACACGATACCATACTCTGATATCACAATTCCCTAATTTTAAAATAAATATATGTTGAAACTTTTGTTTTGTTTTGTTTTTTTTTCCCCGATACATACTGGTAAGAGAGTAATTCTCGCCATTAAAATGACAGAAGCTGTTCTCGCCATTTTGGTGACTGTCGTTATTTTTCCATTAAAAACAACGGCAAAGGCTTCATTTGATAGATTTCACTTTCTTCCATCCAAAACAAGTTACGTTTATCATTTTTCAAATGAAAATTTTTCACAAAATAAAATTGTTGAAAAATGGGGTGGCGAGAATTACTTGCCAGCGAGAACTACTCTGTGACCAGTAGTAAATTTCGGGTGTGACTTTTTACCACACGACACCACAGGTTACCACAGGCTACCACATGCACCATCAATATACCACAATATACACTTTCTTTACAGTTTTATTGGTTTTTTACTTTATTTTATGTAGAAATAATATCTTTCATGCGTTTTGTAACTTCATTCAAAGTTGCAGAATAATTACCGTCTCCCATAGTCAAATGATCAACAGTATACGGAGTAAATGACCATCTGTTACTTGATTGGGTGGTTCAACAAATCTATAAATATCTTTGTCATATCATTCGTTTACCTCAGAATCGCACTAGTATGTGTACTAAAATTTCGATATATTTTGGGGTTGAATCGGGATTGTAATCAGTATATTTGTGTAGTAATGCTACGTTCCACATATTGACTTCTATTTCATTCAGCACATTGGTCAGTTAACTATTAAAATGTAAACATTGCACCAAAATCTCCCTACGTTTAAAGCTGTTTGGGAAAAACTTATATTTTCTGTATCTTTATTTTCATTATGATATTGATGCAAATAGAACAACACATATTTTTCTGTTCATTTTGAACATTTGCTCAGGGAGTCAATTTTTGTTAAATTATTTTTTTTTTAAAAACATGTGTGGACTGACGACAGTTATTTAAATCTCTCACGCACCTTTGGTCACCTTAAGCGGTACATTGTTTACCTATCCTACATATAAATTACAAACAACAGATACTTTAATAAAACCCAGAAAATGGGAATTGCAGCTAAGAGACGGTTAGCTTTTTAGAAAAGCTAAACTTGTCTATTTAATCCGTTGTACCACTGATAATGAGCCACTTATGATCATGAAAAAACAACCACAGGAACTTACAAAACTGCATATCGGTGTAGGTACTCGCATAATTACACGTGATAAAAAATCCATAGAACAAATTAATTCATTTTAAAATAACAAATAACTTAATGATAGAAATAATAAAACATACCATGTTGCTTTGAAAGTTACTGTGGTTGTCTTTTCATGATCATAAATGACTCATATCAACGAAACGGACTTCTGCTATTAAAAAAGATGCTTCAAAAAGCAGTAATGACATTATTTCTACATAAAATAAAGTAAAAAACCTATAAAACTGTAAAGAAAGTGTATACTGTGGTATTTTGATGGTGCATGTGGTAGCCTGTGGTAACCTGTGCCTGTGGTGTCGTGTGGTAAAAAGTCACACCGGTAAATTTCACGTCAAACAACAAACTTCAGTCTGATCAACTGCTGTACAGTTAATTAAATAAACTTAAATTACAATATAGATTTCTTGGACCATAAATTATAGGACAACACGGACCGTATATAAATAACGCGGTCCGACTTGTCCTATTACTAAATTACGGTCCGAGTTGTCTCGCATTCTTAGATTTATGGCCCATCCTGTGTCTGAATGTGTGTTTTGCATACTTCTTTATAGACTGGTCGGAAACTCCTTTCAGCTTGAGAGCTCCCCTTGATACATTATCGTAATCTGACATGTCTTGTGGCTGCAAGACGACAGTGAACGTAAACAAAAAAAAACCCGGAAATTATTTTATAAACGCCACCTATTGAAAAGAGTTCAGTTATCTCCCTTGAACGGTTGAGAACGTCGAAGCGTCCCTGACACCGAGCAGTCTTGGCAGCTAAATTTACCGGTGCACTTCAAGTAACACGAGTTGACAGTAGAAAAAATACAATTTCAGTGAGAAAATGCCAAGGAGGGCTTTAAGATGTGTTGTTGATTTAAAAATAAGAGCGGTAAGATCACTATAGTTAAGCAAAATGTGATGCCTTTTCTTAAAACTGTACTTTATATTGCAAGTCGAATCATGTTTTTGACAAAAACCCGCTGATGTATTTTGATATTTAATTGTGATTAGAAAAGTATTGATGTGGAAAACATTTTAGTTTGTACGTGCAATTGATGTTTAAAAGGTGGTAAATGCGATTTATAGATCATGAATTGAAATTAAAAGTTATTTTGGAACGTATAACTTTCATTTCAAAAGACAACCTTTAAAGTATTCAATAACACAATCTTAAAAATTGAAGAATTTTTACTTAGTTACCATATTGACATATAGGAGAAAATGAAATATTCATTTTAATGAAATTTATGGATTTGATATTATAATGATAACTGATTTTTGTTTTTTTTTTTTAATTTTATATTTGAAATTTTTTTATATTTTTAATGTTTTTCCATCAATTTCGAACATGTCCATTTTTGTTTTGACAGTATAAAAGCACTCCCACATTATTATAATTTAAATGAATCACTTATACAATGTTCTCATTGATGGTTTTAAAGTAATAGTTACAAATGTTGAAAGTTTTAAATACCAATGTCACTGATACAAACATAGCATTATTTAATAAATTCTTTCATCACAGAAACATGTTTTTACAGACTTAATTGCATTCAACCCAATTTTTATTGCATATCTCTGTAATAGTAATGATACACTATGACTTCATGCTTACAGTATATTTCTTTTCTCACTAAAGCCGGCAAGTGTGTAACCTACTGCAATTGCAGTGTAAAGATATGACACAGACAGACATATTAACACAACACAAATGTACTGCTATAACAACTCCGGAAGGATGCAAACTATATTTTGATTATCACAGTTATTTGGTTTAAACATAAACATATGTTTGCAACATTTTTTTTGGTTGTAGAACGTAAAGTATTTTTGCTATTTACTTTTTACATTTATTATACTTTAAAAACATGTTTAACAACAATTACACAATATAAAAATAAATCAGCCTAAATGTGTTAAATATTGAATTAAAAAATTTGAAGGCATAAATTATTGCACTAAAATAACAAATTAACCATGTATAAAAGAAAAAATGTGGGCCTCGGCGAAATTTGTCTACTATTGATCATGTGGTCTGTGAACACTGAGTTTGCAGGTTTGAGTCTCACTGCTGGCAGGTTATTCTCGATTGCAATCTTACTTGACAAGGATTGCCAGTTTTCCTACTGAAGATTGGGGGTTTAACTTTTCTTGGGGAACTCTGAGTTATAGCCCAATAAAAACTGTATTCCATGATAATGCTGAACAGTTACTGAAAGTGGCATTGAACATTAAAACAAACAAACAAGATAAAAGAAAAATGTACATAATCTGTTGCTTAAACAACCATGGCATGTACACTGTGCTTGGTTAACATATATTCCTCAGAGTACATGTTAAATTTATATGTTTTTGTCTGGTCAAATTCTGTCATTTACCACCTCAATATATTACTAAACTCCCGCTTACAGGTGTCAGCACCAGGTGTATGGCTAAGTAGCCGAGAGGATGTGTATCTTAGCATCAGCCTGTTTGGACAGTACAGAAATACAAACTTAGTACCATCTATATTTCCATTACTGTTTAAAGAAGACTTTGTTTTTGAAAAGGTATTTACAAATATATACAACATTATATAATACTAGTACATGTATTAATCTGTATTATAGGTAAAGTAATGTATTTAATAATTAATCTACCCTGTTTTGTAATTGAAGTACTTTGTTCCATTATTTCAAACTAATCCACTTATAAAGTACAAATTAACCATTGCAATAAGAGATTCTTTAACATTTTACCGAATTTTATTGTATTTCAGACATATTATACAGCTCTAGATCCTTCAGATATATCAGACTATTTAGAAGGTAATCTTAAAGAATTGTTATTACATGTTTTTCTGTTATTTGAATATAATTATTTCCATTTCAAAGATGATTTACACTGAGTTATTATGGTTTTTTGTGTGCTATTGTACATAACCTTTTAAATTTTAGGCAGAAAAATGACCCCCAACAAGTCTTTTCGATCCGTTTATTATGAGTGAAATAGAATCTACAAGTGATAGATCTATAACAAAGAAAAACATCAAAGATTTATAGGATAATTAATTGGCCGGAGTGAATATCCAAAATATGATCATGAGTGCCGCATAACGCATCTGATTAAACGAGTGCGCGGAACTTGTTCCGCGCACGAGTTTTATCAGATGCTTTATGCGGCTCGAGTGATCATGTTTTGGATATTCATGATGCCCAATTGATTATCCTATTTATTATATAGATCAAAATTGTTTTCGTAAAATTTTAATGCTTAATCCTAAATTTTATGAACGGCGGATGAATATCTGTATAGTAAAAAATTTTGGCGGGAAAAAAACCAGAGAGTGAAAATAAACGATAATTTTCACACGTGATTTAGAGTGATTTCTGTCACTCGGAAAATTCGATATTTCATCTCTATCTATATAATAAACAATTAAAAAAACATTCTAATAATAGTTCAAGACAAGTAACTACAATTTTGGAATCTTAGGCAAATCAAACTAATATCTCAGTGTCCTATTCTACATTTCAACCTATCTTCCTTTCATTATAATAATAATGAAGGATTTATGCAATATTGTATTTATGGTAATAGTATTACACATAGACTATATTATTGGTTAAAAATATGAATGAAATGTAAATGTAAAGTAACAATTTTATGCCAATACTGTGTAGTCACTTTAATATTTTATACCTGTAAGACAATATGTTCGGTAGTAGATTCAATCAAAATATAAGTTTAATTATCAATAAATATGATAAATATATTTATAAAATTAAAAAAAAAACAAATACAAGTACCTGGTTATTACAAACATAGATTGCAACACAAGGATTGATTTCAGTTATAGTCACAATTTTATTTCTCTTTCAGATGAATTAGTAATATTTGAACTTCTTCAGTTATCTGAATATTGTTCTGGTGCTGTTAGACTGGCTTCCTATTCCTGTAATGCAAAAGATTTCCTGTTTCCCTACCCATCTTTAGCTCCATGTTATGCTTCTACATCCAGGGAGATATTACTGAACAGAACTATAGACTTTCCTGTAAGTAATACTCAAAGTATTTCTCAAGTTATAATGAAATTGATTTGCAAATTAGGGTATGATATAGGTATCTAGTTAAAATGTGCCTCTAAAATAATACCCTAACAAAATACTTATTGGCAAGAAAAATTATATTACAATTTGTAAGTACAAAACAGTTCATTTTGGTAATGTTTTTTTTTGTAACTGTTACACCCCCTGAAACGTAAAATGTTCCCATGCGAACGTAATACGGACGAACCCAAAACGAAATACGAACGGACGAAGAACGAACGAACGCTCTTATTGTCCAGACGAACCATTTAACAATTAACCAATCAGAGACAAGCTATACGCTTCAATCGTTCGTATGTGGGAAACGAATGGAGACGCCTATATCGTGCTTTGTTAAAATCAAGAAACGTTTGATCATTTTTAAATAAAATCTTGAGAATCAAGCTGGTTTATAGTAAAAACAAATAAAAAATTGAAAAGGAATAAATAATAAAATAATTATACTTTATTTTCATTAAATCATTATTTAAATGATTTGTGACAGCTCAAACAGGTAATACACATAAAAAACGTGACAACATAACAAGCCTACGAGAAAATTTGTGGAGTTGAGTATTTTTATTAAATATTCATGTTCGTGATTTGGGCTAAACATGGAAATGTTTTAATAATGGACCAATAAATATTTTTTATCACAGTGTAAAAAGAAACGAGCTTAATCGTCCATTTTATTTTGATTACTAACAGTAATTATTACACATTCCCGAGGAAGCTTTTATAATTAATCTTTATTGCATATAATGAAATGTACTAATCCAACTGTATATTTATTATGTGTTATATATTTGTTAAACCTTATAGTTTCATAAATTAATGGGTAATTTATTACAAAAATTCTCTATTGGAAAATGTTCATCAAGACGGCCCGGTGTTCAAATAACACATTTAAAATCACATTTGTAATACCACTCCCGAGACCTTTGCAAGAATATTAAAAACCATATTTAACATAAAAAAAACTACTGAGACCTTCGAGATACAATTAAAAACTAAATTAAACATATAAAATCACTCCTGATACATAAGAAATGCAATCGAAAACCATAATACAAATATAAAATCAATCCTGAGACCTTAGCTATGCCGTAATAAACCATATAACACATACAATTTCACTAATGAGACCTTAGCAATACAATTAAAAACCATATTTCATATACAAAATCACTCCTGAGACCCTAGCAATACAATTAAAAACCATATTTCACATACAAAATCACTCCTGAGACCCTAGCTATACAATTAAAAACTAGATTACACATATAAAATCACTCCTGAGACCTTTGCAATACAATAAAAAAACCATATTTCACATACAAAATCACTCCTGAGACCTTACAAGATGCAATATTAAACCATAGCATACTATAATTAACGTCTTTGACCTAACAAAGAGATGCTAAATCAGTCATGAGACATGATATATGCAATTAAAAAAGCAAATGAAATGAAATGTCTGTATTTCCAAACAAATATTGTGCCATCCAATTAAGATTTTATGCAAGATTATTCAGTTTTATTAAGTTTGCTGTGTAACAGCTATTCAGCTTTTGTATCAAATGAAGACAATGTAGGGATGTTCAAAGACTTTAGGATAAAACATACATTTTTAAAAGGTTTTAGAACGGAAAACGATATACGAACTAACGGAAAACTAAATACGAACGCATAAATGGGAACGTTTTATGTTTCAGGGGATGTACCTAATAAAATTTACCCATTCTTAATTTGTGGGTGTCAAATATTTTGGAGTTTCAATTATAAAACACAAAAGTGAGCATTGTACATCATGTAGACAGGTTTGCCCGGTTTAATTAGTTTGTTTGTTTGTTTGATGGTGTTTAACGCCACTTTCAGCAATTTTTCAGCTATATCATGGCGTCCAGTTTATTGGGGGAGGAAGCCGGAGTACCCGGAGAAAACCCCGACCTGCGGTAGGAAAACTGGCAATCCTTGTCAATTAAGATTGGAGTCGAGTACACCCTGCCTGCAGTGAGAATCGAACCCGCAATCTGAGTGTTGACAGACCACGTGATCAATAGTAAACGAACTACCTTGACCACTCGGCCACAGAGGCCCCGGTTTAATTAGAGCATTATTTGTAATTGCCAATCGATGACTTAACATGAAAGTGGTGTAAAATTCATGAAATGCAGATTTAAAAAAAAACAAAGTTGTAAATGTTTTGAATACTAGCACATTTATTTTAGTGTACAAAATAATAGAAACTTCACATAAATAATGATAAATATTGATTTTTTGTATTAACCTTGAGTATGACAGGATCACAAACAAGTCAGCAACTTTAACTATTGATTGTTTTATATATTTTTTTATTTTTAAGGGAATTTCACCCAAACTAGAATTTATGACTGTTACAAACATTAAAGAGTCCATGTCACCTGAGTTAGATGCTTTGGATGATGCATTACAAGAAGCAAGAGTAAGCCATTTTGTTTGGGCCAAAATTATCTACTTATTAAAGAATTTGTAGTTATTGTTCAGCAAGATTATAATTTCCATTTTATTCATAGAAGAAATTGTGCTTATCTGATTTTTTTTAAAGAAAAATTTAAAACATGTATCAGATATGTCATTAACAAGAAGCAAAGAATTTTTTTAAAGTACTTAATTAATACAGTACACATGCCAAATGTGATTGTATTTCAGAAGTCAAGAAGAAGGTCAAGATCAAGGTCAAGAAGTAGACCATCATCGAGAGCTTCTATGAGGTTTGTTCCTTGGAATTCTGGTAGAAGGGTTTAATTATTATATATCTGTGTGAAATTTAGACAAATAGCACAAAATTCACAGACATTTTATTCTGTTCTTTTTCATACAAAACTTTTATCCTTTACAAACTAAAAATCATAATTATTTGGTGTTAAAAAACAAAAATGCACAGGAGTAATTATGGACCAAAATCTGATACCTAATTATAGTAGAGTATTCCTGCTTATTAGCTCACCTGACCCAAAGGGTCATGTGAGCTATTGTTATCACTTTGCGTCCGTCGGCGTCGGCGGCGGCGGGTCTGTAAACTTTTTACATTTTAATCTTCTTCTCTGAAACCACTTGGCCAATTGAAACCAAACTTGGCCATAATGTTCATTGGATGGACCTTTACAAAGTTTGTGTTTTTTATTTTGATTGGTAAACCAATATGGCCGCCACCTCAAGACTTAGTTTAACATAGGACCCTATGGGAAAAAAGTTTAAAAGGGCTTCTTCTCTGAAACCGTTTAACCAATCAAAACAAAACTTACTAGCAATATTGTTTGGATGGTCCTCTATAAAGTTTGTGTTTTTGATGGGAATGGGAAATTCAAAATGGCCGCCACCGCAGGACTTAGTTTAACATAGAACCCTATGGGAAAAAGTTTTAAAAGGCTTCTTCTCTGAAACCGGTTAATCAATGGAAACAAAAACTTACTAGCAATATTGTTTAGATGGTCCTCTATAAAGTTTGTGTTTTTTATGGCAATTGGAAATTCAAAATGGCTGCCACCGCAGGACTTAATTTAACATAGGACCCTATGGGAAAAAGTTTGAAAGGCTTCTTTTCTGAAACCAGTCAACCAATGGAAACAAAACTTACTAGCAATATTATTTGGATGGTCTTCTATAAAGTTAATGTTTTTTTATCCCAATCGGAAATTCAAAATGGCCGCCACAGCAGGACTTGGTTTAACATTCAACCCTATGAGAAAAAAGTTTAAAAGGGCTTCTTCTCTGAAACCGTTTAACCAATCAAAACAAAACTCACTAGCAATATTGTTTGGATTGTCCTCTATAAAGTTTATGTTTTTTATGGCAATTGGAAATTCAAAATGGCCGCTACCGCAGGACTTAGTTTAACATAGGACCCTATGGGAAAAAGTTTTTAAAGGCTTCTTCTCTGAAACTGGTTTATCAATGGAAACAAAAACTTACTAGCAATATTGTTTGGATGGTCCTCTATAAAGTTTATGTGTTTTATGGCAATTGGAAATTCAAAATGGCCACTACCGCAGGACTTAGTTTAACATAGGACCCTATTGGAAAAAGTTTTTAAAGGCTTCTTCTCTGAAACCGGTTTATCAATTGAAACAAAAACTTACTAGCAATATTGTTTGGATGGTCCTTTATAAAGTTTATGTTTTTTATGGCAATTGGAAATTCAAAATGGCCACCACCGCCGCAGGACTTAGTTTAACATTGGACCCTATGGGCAAATAAAAAAAATCTTCTCTATACAACCGGTTAACCAATGAAACAAAGCTTTCTAGTAATATTGTTTGGATGGTCCTAATTAAAGTTTATTGAAAATTACAGGACTAACTTTAACATCAGGGAAATGCCATCTTCATTTCCTATAAAATCAGGTGAGCGATACAGGCTCTTAAGAGCCTCTGGTATTTCCTTTTTGTGCTGTGTGCTAGAATCAAGCATCTGTGATTGAAAATTATTCCGTTGTACAGTTCTTTATACTTTATATTTTGTATTATTTCAAGCCAATAAAATTCTTGTGTTACATGTGATATTACATGTTTTTTACATTGTATTTTAGCTAGATAGTGTTCTCCTCTGTTCAAGACTGCACAAAGTCAAACATAAAATGTCTAAAGGGAGATAATTTGTGACTACATACCTTTGAATACTGCTTTCAAGAGTCTTCGAGAAAAACCCATTATCGTCTATATGATTTTTTGGTTCCAATATTTTGCTTATTATTAAAACATAAGTATACTAGCTATATTAGGTTTATATCACAGATGCACCTGGTAAATTGTATAATTAATCTTACTAGTTAGCTAACATGTTTGCTTGTGAAGTTCATTTAGAATCTTATCACAATGTTTAACACATTAAAGAATTAAAGTTATTGTTGTATATATATTTCTGATATAAAAAAAATCGAATACTTTTAATTTTAACATAAAAATACACAATGTTAATGAATAATATGCAGCTACAAGAATATTTCAATTAAAATATTTATTTTTCAATTGAATCAAGAAAAATTCAGTGATGAAAGCTTTTTAAGAAATTCTGTAAGTTCTAGAAAAACAAATATATTCCAAGAAACACTCTTGGTTATTTTTCTAAAGAAATACGTTTTCTGTGGGTCTTTTCTAAGACATCAGTTGAAATATATAGTGGATAATTAGTATATACATTCTTGTCATTTCCTGCATAAAAATGAATGATAAAAAGCATTATATTGATCCCATTTTTTATCCCCTTAGGACATTTGTGCATGTTGATCCAGAGGAGGAGGCAAAAAATTATCAGCGGCCGACAGTCTCCTCTGTTTGTCGTTCTAGGTCCCCCTCTCCTTCCCCCTATCTAAGAAGCAAGTCACCAGGACCAGTAACTGATGATGGAAGACCTCCCTTTGTTGTTAGACACGTAAGAATTTTCTCAGTTTCAGTGATAATTTTCAAATCCCTTTGATATCTAACTGCTTAGAAACCTGAATTACTGAAATTAAACTTCAAAAATTTGACCTTTTAAGGAAGTGGTACTGTCATAATTAATACACAAACAATTATAATGCTATTCATGTACCATTCAGACTATAGTATAGAAGGATGTAATTGAGTTTTGAAGCTCCTTTCATCAAAAAGTTTTATTAAATCAGAAATTCATAATATCTTCTTAGACACATACCATATCAATGACATTTTTTACAATAAAAAAATGAAATAAACCACTACCTGCATCAGAGTTTTACAGGTTAACTACTAGTAACTTAATAAATGTTTGGCAGAGTTGTGTTATTTAAATCCAATGATATATTTTCAGCTTGATGATAAACTAATAGGTAGACTACCAGCAGGAATTGGTGGTGCTAAACTTAAAAAAGGCAAAAAGAAATCGAAAAGACTTAGCCGACCATCAAGTGCTCTCTCTGACACGGGTATGCTACTGTAGTAATTTTGGGTTGTCCTTCTTCTAGATTTCTTGTTGTTCTAGAGTTAAAAATATTGTGTTTTATATGATAACTTCTTCTATCAAAGATAATTTTCATAAAGGAATAATATAAGAACACTGTTCACACAACACTCACAGAATAATTTAACACAGAATAGCCAAGGATTGCCAGTTTTCCTACTGCAGGTCGGGGTTTTCTCCAGGTACTCCAGCTTCCTCCCCCAATAAAAACTGGACACCATGATATAACTGAAAAATTGTGGAAAATGGCGATAAACATCATTCAAACAAACAAAATAATACAGAATAGCAGTGTGGTTATTACAACTCTGATGTTGTTAAAAAACAACTAATACATTTCTAAGCTACCTGTGTAATCTCACCATCTATGTAAACATTTTATGCACTGACAGCAATTGGAATAAGATCATCTTCACCACAAGCTTGTTACGTCATGTCTGAAGACAAATGTTCCGTGTGTAAAGCTTACCGTAGACACATGGGCAAACGTTACTGGGGACATGCTCCAACATATCACCCTACCGGTGTCATCTTAAGGAAGGTAAATTGGTGTCCCACAGAGCATGTGTATTATGGAGTGTTTATGTTACGATACACTTTATATCATCATTTTGTTAATGTGAAATGATTTATGCATGAAACATATTAGCAAGCTATTTTTCACTTTCCGACAAGAAATTAGTATAAATGAAAAGTATTGGCATGTTAACATATTTTAATATTACGTGTACATATGGTCTACACTGAAAATGCATGTATTTTGTGTATATTTTGTTTATTTCATCATATAATTCTGAACTGAAAAAATTGGTTAATACCAATGTGAAAACAATTGTGAAAAGTGATTTTAAAATATTTGCGTTTTTGATTATCAAATACAGTTTTACATTTGTCAGATAAATGTTTTTTCAATGAGTGAATTTGTAATGGTGAAATAAACAAATTTTCAATAGTTGAAAGCATGATTTGTTTTTAGCATTTTGCATGTTTTTTTATTGTTATAGGTTATTATAGTGACTATGCAAGTTATAAACGGCCATCATCGTTTAGCTTTAGCTATAAGGTAATACAACAGCATTGCTTTAAATCACATTATTAATAACATTAATTGTCCAACAATATATAAAGTTCATGATCTTTCAAATCGACATTATTCATGTATTGTAGAACATGGTTCAAATTTCAAAGCATTTGCAGACTTTGTGGTGCCTCAAAAAAATTTTACTCAGTTAAAATATATATTTTTGATTTTTAACAAAACCTGATACATCTGAAGACCAACAGCTTAACTTTAAGAGATTGATTACTTCTTAATTATTACCCCTTTAAATTAGTAATAATAATTGTTATATTACAGAAATATCCCGATGCTGGAGGTGACCCATTATACAAATCATCTTTTGATGCTAGTGATGATGACGGTATGTATTTGGTCTTCAATATTTTAAAGGTCCTTGGTGACCAAATGGTTAATGTACTATGTCCTCCACTTATGATCACCAGCTGTGAGATTGCCAATTTGAGCTATAATGCAGACATGATGTGCTCACCTCCAACCTATAACTTAGTTTGTCTGTCATAGGTCACCAGATACCTCCGCTTCCTCCCCAATAACATATAATTATTTAGCTGAAAAATGGCTGCAAACGGCAATGAACTCCAGTCAAGCAAAACAAACAATAAATACAATGCAATGTAATTTATATAAGATTATAAGTAGAGTTCTGACATGTCAATTAATGGCCCTCTGGTATGAAATGTTTGCATTTAACTGGTTCACTTTATCTATTAGGGGCTGGGAATGTTTTCATTGCTTGACCTTAGTGCATCCTTGGGTGTCTTGGAGGTGTGTCAGATGGTTATACAAAAAACCTGGTTGCACAACATAGTGGATGCAGTGTTTGGAGAGTGCCACATAGTTGTTGCAGACCCTTTTGTAGATGTTCATAAAAAGTAGACATTACAAAAGTCCAAATCTTTATACTTTTTCAGTGGTAGTCAACATTTTTTCCATCTTCTTTTCTTAATTATACTTCCCGCAAACTTGTTTGTGGGGTATATAGGAATCACCGTCTGTATGTCTGTCCGTCTGTCCCTCTGTCCACATTCCTTGTAAGCGCTTCTCCTCCTAATCCGCTGGACAGATTTTGATGAAACTTTACATGAAGGAAGTACATCATATGTAGATGTGCATGAAGAATTTTCGTTGCTGTGGGATATTATTCAGGGGAGATAGTTGGACTTAGACTTTTTAAATATAGTATTCAGTGGGAGACCTCGTAAGCGCAACTCCTCTTAAACCGTTTGAAAGATTTTTATGAAACTTTACATGAAGGAAGTACATTATATGTAGATGTGCATGTAGAAATTTTTCGTCGCTGGCGGATGTTATTCAGGGGAGATAATTGGACTTGAAAGCGAAGCGGGGGTATCCCATGGTGAGTGTGCTCACAGTCCACACTTGTTTATTATTGTTATGTTCCCACAACAAAAAAATGGGGGGGGGGGCATCATTATTTACCTTCCTCCATCCATAAGTCTGTCCCGATTGGCTTATTTTCGGCTAACTTCTACATTTTTAGGGTTACATTTACATATGTTTTAATTTCTTTCAATTTTCTCAAAACTTCTGCCAATTGCAACACACCCATCATGTGACTGGTCATGCAGGGGCATCATTTGTGTCTTAGAGACACACTTTACTTTTTAAAAAAGTAAAATTCATCTGCTCCAAAATAAAGCTGGATAAGTAGCAACCATTTTAGTCCATCAATATATTTAATTAGAACTTTCCAATTGCTGTTTATTTAGGGAGTTCAAATGAAATCTTGGAAAGTGTTCAAATGGCATTACCTATTATCATTGAAAAAAATGAATATTATCCTTTAATTTAATATGAATATTATCTTTAATGTATTTTTCTGTTGATAATTAGAGTTGTTGCAATTCAGTCAATTTATTTATTTATTTGAAGAACCTATAAACAGTAGATCAAATATTGTATTTAACAATTTTAACATTCAGATTTAGAAGTTGCAGCTCTGACCTCATCCTTAAATAGGATACGACCTCGTTCAAGGTCACCAAGTCCATTTATCTACAAACCAACATTCAGAAGTCGTTACACATACAGTCCTTTGACACCAGCAGAGAAGGTTGACCTAAAAGTTCGTAGTGCCCTAAGGAGGAATCAGTCCATAGAGAGACTTTCTAATTTATCACCAGCTTTAGTAAGTAGTTACTTTGCAAAAAAAGCCAAGTCACTGACCGTTATCAAGGCTGTTCCTGTGAAATAATAATGGCAACTTTTATTAAAAGTGACCAAAATTGGAGCATTTATGATTGTCTCCATGTTCCATGTAAGAACTACCCACGACAAACTGCAGTATCTCCGGGTGGCATATTTTTTTTAAACGAACAGCTACAATATTTTCATATACATGAGAGTTACGTGAGATAGTGAGCTAGTTAATGTACATTAACTCTTACATATCTGCAGGAAAATCAAGGGCTTATGATTTTTTCTTGTAGAAGAAAAAGAAAAAGTACAGGGTAAGACATACATTCACAGGAAGGCCTTATTTGGTATGATTTTTTAAAGAGTTTTTAAAGGCACTGGATATTTAACAAAACATAAGTTTGGGGCTGGGGTGCACTGCTAAACATACATGTATTCTTTTGTTGGAATTATATATGTTAAAGGCTTTATAATAAGCAGTGCACATAACAGCTCAAAATGAATGAACAAAATTCTAAGCAACATTAAATGTCCTGAAAGAACATTCATCCTGTCTTTTTTAAACTTCAGTTAATATAAGGCCTTTCAGAATGTGCATGTTATAAAAAGGTTTTTTTTGACAGAACAATTTATATTTAAGCATTGTAGTTAAATACTTATGTAGCTATGTAAAGAATTGTATAGATTACATTTGAATATATTGTGACATGTTTTATAAACTTATAGAGCATGTCACAATTAAGAAAAGTTTTAGTTCAAGCACTTATAGATGAGATACCAAAGGAGTCATTTTTGCATGAGAAGCATGTTATTTATATTAAATATTAATAGATATGATAACTATTTCATAGTTTTTTTTTATTTTTCATAAAGATAATTTAAATGTTTTTAGTCATGCTTTAGTTTTTATTCTGCAGATTTTTAGTTTGTTATTCTTGATAAGTCTTTTGGACTACAACTGGACAGTTTTTTATACCTTAACTATAAGTTATATATGATTACTATTATTTTTCAGTCACTTACTGGACGATCATCCTCATATAGAGCCAGATCTCCCTACCGGTCAATAGACTCGTTGGATGACCTTGCTATAGATACCAGTATAGCCCAAACAAGGAGGTATTACTAGAGTTGCATGGGCATGGTACTTGTCAATTTCTTTCTTTATGACTAACTTTAGTTATATATGTTATTCTCAGTACATGCAGTGTTAACAAAATATGCCAGTGACCAGTGACATTATGGTTTGTTTGACCTCATTGCCAAAACAATTACACAAAAATAGTTGAATACATCCCAAAAGTACTGCCTACTCAAGTCAAATTTTTGGCAATCTATTGAATAAATGTTCAGCTATTCTTTCAAATTATAATATATTTAAATAAACAAAAAAATCGATGTCAGACAGCATTGAGGATAACATTTTAGTTATGCTAACAACACAATTGTTATTAGAGATTATATTTTTTTTCAAATCTATTTTTAACTGAAAGATTATAAATATACAGATAAAGTATTTATGTAAGTTATTTGTTCTTTGTTATATTTTATTTTTGTTACAATATTGTTGTTGCCCTTACTATTTGTTTTTAATGATAAATTGACAAGTCCAGTCAGAGAGAGACAGCCTTAATGCAAGTATATACTATACAGTACAGTATGCTACTGGCATGCTATCAGCATGGGTGTGTTTTTGCACCATCAGCAATTGTTCAGCTATCAGATTCTTGTACGAGTAAGCCAGAGTTCTCATATAGAATGTGTATGCTTGGCGAGTTATATACAAACTTCAGTACAGCATTTGTTATAAGCATACATTCAGATGTAATTTGACTCTTGTAAAGTGATGATCTTCAATTAAAGAATTGTAAATGTAGATGTATGATAGATATTAAAAGCTTGATGTCCAAATAAATAAATTTAAACATGCCAATCAAAGTCAAATGTCTATTTAAATAAAAATAAACTTTCCTTTTACAGTGTTGTACCAGTTAAAATATGTATTGATTTACATTCATTTTTTATACACATTATACCTTACGTCTTGCAGGATCTTGAGCTGCTATTAATTCAATCAATCTTTTTATTGCTTACATATATTTTGAATGAACACAATTTGCATGGCCATATTAAAAAATCTTTTTGCAGTTTTTAGAGGTTTGCATGAAATAGGATGCTTCTACATGAATTAAATGGCTTAAGCGTATTAAATTTGAAAAATAAATTTATTAAGTCAAAAATAAACTGCAGGAATGAATATTTAAATTTTCATTTAATTGTTTATAAATTAGAGGCAGCTTTATGGATTTAAGGTAAATGAGCAGTATCTTATAAATACAAAAATAGGCCATTTAATGGGACATTAAATGATACCCTACCACGTTGCATTGTTTTTAATATTCATGGACACATTTTACTTAATTACAAATCCGACTACAGGAACAGCTGAGAATGATAACAGTCCATCTCAGAAGAGAAATTTTACATTGACTCTGAACCTATTAAAATTATTTCAAATTGGCACAACTCAAAAACTACAATCTGAATATGCTGAAAATTCAACCCTATCTTCATTTTATAGTACTTAACAGCTGTGCAAAAAAAATCTGTTGAAGCATTTTCAAGTTGTCATCTGAAAACCGCCAATTGTTGACAAAAAACCCCTTAAATTGGCTTGTCGAAAACTACAAATTAGATGGTGCTGAAAATTGAACTTGATCTTCATTTTATAGTATTTAATAGCTGTGCAAAGTTTTAATAAAATCATGTTTTCAAGTTATCATCTGGAAACTCCCAAGCAAGACAGATGGACGGATGGATCCATACGGAGGATATATTTTACCCGGTACATATTTACAGTTCACTGGAGTAAAAAAAATTTTCACATATCAATTTTTCATTTTACAGACCCCAAGTTCACCTGGACAATGGTAAATATTGGTCAGAGAAAGCAGCTGAATATTCTGGGACATCACATAGACAAGTTTTTAATGAAAGTTTGAGCTCGTCTTACAGTAAAATGTACAGCAATGCTAAGAAGAAAATTGTAGTCTAAATTGTTTTATAATCAGCTAGTGTTTTAATAACATTCAAATGCTATATTGTATGTGTAGAGATTAAAGATTAGGAAGAAAGATGATCTGAGGTAAAAACATACAAATGAAATTTGGATAAATATGATAGTCATTCAAGATGATTTTTTGTCACAATAATGTTTTTGTTTTTATATTTTTTTTCCACAATTCCTGGAGTAAAGGGAGTTAATTTTGAAAAAGGGAAATTATTCTGTAAGTTTTTGAAAGGTAGCATTTGTATGTTGGCAGATTGTTTACTTAATTATCCTGCCATAAAAGTTGACTGTGATATATATTTAAATTTGAAATTAACTTTATAGTGTTACTTAATTTATTTTTTATATGTATGATGTTATATATTATATACATTTTTTATCCTGCTGTTTTAGTAACTGTCAGTTAAATATTATGCACTTTTATTCCTTCTTAATGTTTTATTATTTTAAATCTATAGATTTACAGTGATGTGTGTGTTGTTATGTTAGTAGATACAGTATATGATATTAAATTATAAATGTCAATTTTTTAAATAAATGTTTTAATTGGATAATGTTAGAACGTATATGTTAGATTTAAAAAGTTTGGGTTTACTTCTGGTAAACAATTAAGTTGTTTGCTCAAGGTTACAAATTGTATGTCCAATTAAATTTTTTTCTAAATTTGACAAACACTTTTTACATCAGTAAAATCACAAATTGAAGCAATGTTCTTGAACTAAAAAAACAATTTTTTTTCAAGATCTTCTGAATTTATAAATAAGGAAGTTTCAATAAAATGATTATGTATGCCTACTTTTTCACATTAAGTATTCTGTTTTATAAACTACCTCCAAAGATGACATTAATTAAAGCTGAAAAGTTTTCAACGTACACTGGTTATATATGTATTTTGTGTTGTTTGGTTGTTTGGAGGTTGTCTCAATGAATCACTGAGACTAATTCATGAGGAACATAACTTATACTCATTGTATGAAACTTGTTTACACCTGGTAGCTGGTGCAACTGTTTACAAAATGTTAACTGTGAAGGAAATGTCATGTCACTCAACAAAATAGTACCAGTGATATGACGGATAAAAGAGGTTTGGAATAAGCTTTCTCAAAATCTAAGATTTGTGGCATGCCTTTTACAAACTGATCAATATAGGGATGAATTTAACAAAAAGGTCAAGTTTGGCATAAATTTAGCAAAAGATTGGCATTTTTGACAAGAATTGATCAAAAGTAAAGTTTGGCATGAATTTAGCAAAAAAAGTAAATTTGGCATAAATTTACCAAGCAATACAATACCTTAAAAATACATAAAATCATATTTATGCAAATTTTAATTTATAAAATACAAACAAAATGGTACTCATAATTTAATAACAGACTTTTATTATGATACATGGTGTATATGGTATAATTGAACATTAATACATTAAACAGGGTTTATGACATTTCAAACAGGGAACCATAATCGAGAAAATATTTATGTTTTATGTATCAAGCTTTTTTAACAATGTTGAGTTCATTTTAACCTATCATTTAGCTGAGGTAAAAACTGTGCATGTTCTATGTAATGACACCATTATACCAAGTAAATACATACACATTTCTTTGTAGCAACCCTTGTATACCCAGTAAATATAAACACATGCTAACAACAAAAGCTAGTTTAGACTTGTTTTATGAGATAGTGACCCGATATTTTAAAATAATAAATTTTTCTTAATTTTCAAAACATGAAAAAAACATTTTTTTTTTGTTATAAACATATTTACTGTTGTAAATTCATTTTTACAACCAGTAAATATTTAAATTTGTTTTACTGTACAAGTTTTTGATAAACTGTACATTCTTGTTATCAAACCAACAAAGTACTACATGTTACATGTATTTCTGCACTAATGCTACACGTTTATAACAGAGTACCATGTACCATTGTATATGTAGTGTAGTCATGTGTATAAGGCATTTAATCATAAACTATAAATAATGAAATGAGTAGTTGTTATTTATGTGCACATTTATGCACCTCTGTTGCTGAGTGGTCTTAGCATGTTGTCTACTGTTGATCAAAGGCATGTCAACACTGGGTTGTGAGATTGAGCCCAACTTTAGGCAAGATCGTCTCGATTCCAGCCTTACTTATAAAAATTGTCAGTTCTTGACAAAGGTCAGAAGTTCTGAACAGGTTCCCTATTTTCCTCCCCTACAAAAGCTGTATGGAAAGATCAATTTAGTTGAAAAATTGCTAAAAGTAGATACAAACCCCATTCAAAGAAATAAATGCAGATTTATGAGAGTGTGAGGCAAACAAGACAACCAATGAATTTTAAAAGTGTGTATACCCACCATAAAAAATTTTGAAAAAAAATAAATTAATATTCCCCTTTGTCTTTCCTGTTAAATATAGGAGAAACAATTAACTTAATAAAATAATTATTTTTTAACTACTTTATAAAGCGTTTTCTATCAAACTGCACTATTTATCAGAAGATGGTTCACAAAATGTTTCTAAACATTTGTGCAAGATCAACCAGTGGATAAGTTGATGTTTATTCTTACTCCTCAACCTGAACTTTTGACACATCTAGAAAACTTTTTAAAGCAATCTATCATTTTGCGAATCTAGGATCCTTGATTGGTCAGAAGTTCAATACATATTGTGTATGGTGGTTTGATGTTTTGTATGTCATTAGTATTGTGTTTGCCTGACCCTTAAGGGTATATTTTGTTGTGTCTCTGTTTTTCTTTAATAAATAAATCATATTTTATTTTTAAGCTCCAAAATATTTTTAAAATGATTTTATGCGCAAATCCACACCACATGAGAGTGCTTGACATGTCAGAGAATGTCATGACACTGTATGAGGATTGTCACGCAGGAATTTTCAATGCCCCCTTCAATACATACCGACGACAAATAAAAAAGTTATGATTGCGTTGATCTTTCCACATAGTGTATAATACTTAAGTGGGATGGCATAGAATGAATTTTACAGCTTTGAATAGAACAGGAGTCCATCGTTTCTAACGAATTAAAATATCTTACTCTTTGAGTGTAAATTTGTGTGGCACCATAGCGGTCATAGTTTTTCTACACCTGCGATATGGTACTTAAACGTATCCATGGCTCTGTTTTGCACCAAATCATGGATTCTGGAAATACAAAAGGAACAATAGACTCTGTCTATGCCATAACGTATATATTTCCGTGATTTGTCATGCTGGCGATCATGTTTATGAAGACGATAAGTTTTCTGTCGGAAAAATACTATTGCAAAGTTTATCATCGAAGATTCTTATGACACATGTATGCAAGGTCAAGAAAAGCTAAACCTTGCTTTAATTGGTCCTGCTACTGGTGCTTTACTTGGTCCTTCTACTAGGCTTTACTTGGTCCTGCTAGTGGTGCTTTACTTGATCCTGCTAGTGGTGCTTTACTGGATCCTGCTACTGGTGCTTTGCTTGGCCCTGATAGTGGTGCTTTACTTAGTCCTGTTACTGGTGTTTTACTTAGTCCTGCTAGTGGTGCTTTACTGGGTCCTGCTACTGGTGTTTTACTTAGTCCTCCTAGTGGTGCTTTACTTAGTCCTGCTAGTGGTGCTTTACTTGGTCCTGCTACTGGTGCTTTACTGGGTCCTGCTACTGGTGCTTTACTGGGTCCTGCTACTGGTGCTTTACTGGGTCCTGCTACTGGTGTTTTACTTGGTCCTGCTACTGGTGCTTTACTGGGTCCTGCTACTGGTGCTTTACTGGGTCCTGCTACTGGTGCTTTACTGTGTCCTGCTACTGGTGCTTTACTTGGTCCTGCTACTGGTGCTTTACTGGGTCCTGCTACTGTTGATTTACTTAGTCCTGTTACTGGTGCTTTACTTGGTCCTGCTACTGGTGCTTTACTTGGTCCTGCTAGTGGTGCTTTACTGGGTCCTGCTACTGGTGTTTTACTTAGTCCTCCTAGTGGTGCTTTACTTAGTCCTGCTACTGGTGCTTTACTGGGTCCTGCTACTGGTGCTTTACTGGGTCCTGCTACTGGTGCTTTACTGGGTCCTGCTACTGGTGTTTTACTTGGTCCTGCTACTGGTGCTTTACTGGGTCCTGCTACTGGTGCTTTACTGGGTCCTGCTACTGGTGCTTTACTGTGTCCTGCTACTGGTGCTTTACTTGGTCCTGCTACTGGTGCTTTACTGGGTCCTGCTACTGTTGATTTACTTAGTCCTGTTACTGGTGCTTTACTTGGTCCTGCTACTGGTGCTTTACTTGGTCCTGCTAGTGGTGCTTTACTGGGTCCTGCTACTGGTGCTTTACTTAGTCCTGTTACTGGTGCTTTACTTGGTCCTGCTAGTGATGCTTTACTGGGTCCTGCAACTGGTGCTTTACTAAGTCCTGCTAGTGGTGCTTTACTTGGTCCTGCTAGTGGTGCTTTACTGGGTCCTGCAACTGGTGCTTTACTTAGCCCTGTTACTGGTGCTTTACTGGGTCCTGCTACTGGTGCTTTACTAAGTCCTGCTACTGATGCTTTACTTAGTCCTGCTAGTGGTGCTTTACTGGGTCCTGCTACTGGTGCTGATGCATTGTAATGCCAGTCGAACCAATGGTGGGGACGATCTGTGTCACAGTTCTACATGGCATGTTTTGGGGCGAGGAACCTATTTAATCTTTGTTGCTTGAAAGATGTCTTTTGACAAGAAGATTCGCGTAAATGTAACACAATTAAGTTAAGCAAGAAATACTGTATTACCGAAAACATTCCAAGACCATATAAGATTACTGGATATTCATTGTAACTTGTTGCCACTAATATCTGTTACATGTATCATTTCCTACTTAACAAATCGTGTGTGCTACATTTTTTAAAGGCCAGTTGAGGCAGTTGTAACCTTTACAAACATGTATGGTCATGGTTCCTTTTCCACGTTGATTGATTGATGGATGGACAGATTGATTTGTTGTTTTATAAATGAATGAACATTTGTTTAAAGCTAAAATATATATACAGCAATATGCAACTGCAGTTCGTTTCCTCAGTCTACAAAAGGGGTCTTAATCGTGCAAGAAGCGTCGCACTCTTCGCACACGCGACCAAATATCGTCCACTGTCAGGCTTCCGAGCGAGACCCTCTCTGAAAACGCAAAAAATATCACCCACTGTCAGGCAACAATGCAATTTCCGAATTGAGGAGCCCCTGTGAAACCATCAAAGCACACAAACAGTTTGCCTTTGAAGCGTTGTAGATTGAATAAAACTGACATAAAAACAACTTTTATATAGTTCAAATTGCGGTTTAGTTCATTATTAAATCAATATTCATTTCATTTTTTAAATATTTGTCTTGTGATAGCACCACCGAATTGTAAAGGGACAAAGATCTGATATTGAAGCACAAGTTTGGTACAAGAAAAAGCTCGATGAACATTAATTTTATAGATAATGATATCTCCTAATTAATCTGGCATGTGTTGTTTTCCTATGTCGTCACGTATCGCCGCAGGACTGCCAAATGTATCACCGACACCCACAAACCATGCTTTTATACTAGTATAATTATAAAATATAATGTCGAATTATTTGTTTCACTGTATATAGTATTACTTGCATTTTATTGCGTAAAATACGGAATTGTGTTTAAAATGAACGATATATGGGTGAAACAAAACTAGGACTAGGTCAAAAACTACTAAAGGATACAATTTATCAATGCACAAGTTTGGATATATAGGTTCAAATTTCGTCATTTTATACATACCTGGCCTGAATGTAATAGTGAAGAAATAATCGACATATAAAAGTTCTCGTGATTTTTTTTACAGGAAGAAACAATTCATAATATATAATTATTCCAAGCTAACTCTTTTTATAATATATCGGCGCGGACATGATTTAGATGAACATGTTATATAGCGTATAGTACTATTAATAAGGTTTTTACGTTTGTTTGAATGTTGTTTAACGCCACTTTCAGAAATTTGTCGGCTATATCAAAGCGTCCAGTTTTTATTAGGGAGGAAGCCAGAGTACCCGGAGAAAACTGGCAATCCTTGTCAATTAAGATTGGAGTCGAGTACACCCGCCTGCAGTGAGACTCGGACCCGCAATCTCAGTGTTGACAGACGGCCACGTGATCAATAGTAGACGAACTACATCAACAACTCGGCCACCGAGGCCCTCACTAAATTAGCTACAAATACAGATAATTGTGTTCATATGAAGAAGGCAATTAAGTCGTACGCAAAGCATCAACTTGTATTTGTTGTTGTTTGTAGTTTGTAATTTGTATAATTCGAACGTAATTGGAGCTTTAAATAATTTGTTTGTTTGTTTGAATGCTGTTTTAACGCCACTTTCAGCAATTTTTCAGCTATTTCATGGCGTCCAGTTTTTATTGGGGGTGGAAGCCGGAAAATCCGGAGAGAACCCCCGACCTGCGGTAGGAAAACTGGCAATCCTTGTCGCTTTAAATAATGTTTTAAATCATAACGTCAAGCGAGCCGTATTTCAGTTATATTAAGGACATGGGCAATTGAAAAAAAAGGAATAGAACGTGGTTTGAAAAATTAGATTTTCACTGAAAAAGTGTGGAGTATTAATTAGGATGGATATTTTGTCTTTTGTAGCGGCTACAAGGCGTCATATGTCTGTCGTGCATGAAGATTGGTACTCTCCAAACTATAGTATAAAGGCAGGATTACGCGCTGAGCAGCTATGTGGGTCAAGCTATGGGAACTTTACTATATTTGAGCAAATAAGCTGTTATAATTTTGGTATGTAAATATACAGTAAAGAGTTAATTTCAAATTTGTTTAATGTCGCATAAATTCTTAATGAGATACTAATTATTATAATCTAATTAAAATTCGACATCTCGTCACTCGTTTCACTGTCAGGTTCGGGGGCGATGATATATCGAATTTTGATATTAAAAAGATTGTACTTTAAGATGTCAAGGTTATATTTGGTATTTGCGCAGCTCCGTCGCCTTTGTTTATCTTAGCGTAGCTACAGAGAGGTCCAATTGCTAGTAATGGAACAAAATCACCCATGGGTATAAAACATATTTTTCAATTAAAATAAAATGAAACTATTAAAATGTTTAATCGAACATCTGTGGAAAACCATAACGTTACTTGTTTAAAGACAGTGACATTACCATACTCTTTTCGGTGTTACGGATTCGACTCATGTTGCATAAGAACTGTAGTGATCTGTAGTAGCAAGGACCTTTCCAGAGCACGGGAGTTAACCCGGAGTTTTTAGTGGGCTTTATGTAAGTGTAAACATATTTATTCAATCAGGCGCGTATACGCGACTGAATCATCATGATATTGACAACAAACAACAAAATGCAACATATCCCTGCAATCAATAAGCTGTCAATTTTCAGTACTAATTAATGCAACTCAAAACTCCAAAATGTACCAAATTGCACCATTGTTTTCATAAAGGGGGGGGGGGATCCGCCGTACACTCCCAAGTTATTTTGTGGATCCACAATGTAACTAGGCTAGGCTACGTCCCTGATTCAATGATAAATCAACATGGATAGTATAAGTAATTCAATTCCACCAGTCGCCTACGAAGTTACCGGTTCTTTGCTCATCCAATCATGTTTCAAATATTCAAATACCCGGTGGGAGTTCGAGTGATTCAACTAAATTTAGATTGTGCTGATTTTATTGGTTTTTTGTGTTTGTTTTAGATGATAGTAGCATTTCTGTCTTTTCTGATTACGTAACATTTTGTTTTATCACATCATGTCCTGAGCACAGCAAACGTCTAAAGTAAAAATCCGAGAAGTATAACCATCATCCCTAGTACATGTAGTATGGATCCTAATTACAGGAACCGGCCATATGAACTTGTCATTCGCTCGAGCAGCTGGCAATTATTTTCATTTGTAACACAATCGGGTACTTTTTAAACCAGTTTGAATACACACTGTATACTTTTCCAAAATGAGTTCATTTTGCTTTTGTCGGCTTCGAAAGAAAAACAATATAAGGATCGTCCTAAAGTCTAATCACACACATAAACACACCACAAAATAACTATCCGAGAAACATGTTCTATAGTAGTCTTCTGCTCCGCATCCAAGTACTTACCCGGGTAGGGTTGTTGACTTGCACTGGAAAAGTATTAACAATTGGGTAGGGACAAAGAATTTAGCCTTTTGTAGCGGCAAGTATAATGAATCTACTTACGCATAGAGCATGACTTTATCCAAACACGTTACCCGCTACGGTACGTGGTCAGGCTTTTATAATATGACCCCCAACGAGAGGGCCTTACCTATCCACTACCTAGAGACGTACTGGACTCGAGCACTGGGAACCCTCATTTTACATGGTCCCATTAAACCGGATTTATACCTTGCCCACTGCTATAATTTATGTCAAATGCTGTAAATATACACCTCGCCATAGTTAAGCAACACAATATTATTTGCCAGTGATTCATTTCAGATTTTATATATTTTAATATTTTTTTTTAAAGAAATGACAATTAATTGAACATTAATGACAAATGAAACATACAAATAACATGTTTACAATTGCTTTACTTATTGTTCAATGAAAAAATGTTCAAAGCAAAGATATCAAAAACAGTGTAAATATAACTTTCATTAGTCAAAAAATAAGTTTGACTGCATACTTCAGTTTCATTAATGTAAAGTAAACACATCATCACAGGTCAACGTTTAGGGAAAAAAGTCACTTTGAAATGTGTTAGACGCAAAAATACTCAGTAAGTCGTGTAACCACCACGCTTCCGGTACAGTTCATTAACTCTCCTCCTCATGCTGTTGACTAAACGACGAAGCGTAACATGTGGTATATTCTGCAATTCATTTTGAATGGCAACACGTAGTTCTTGGACATTTGGACAAGCAGGTGCTCTGTTATTGATTTTTCCCGCCAATGATATTCCACAAATGCTCAATTGGATTCTTATCGGGTGACATGTATGGCCATAGAAGATTCTAAATAGCTTCCCTTTCGATAACATCACGTACAATCGCAGCTCGGTGAGGTCTTGCGTTGTCATCCATAAAGATGGGTCAGTTACCAAGTGCATGATTGTCAAAATGTGGCACAATAATAGCGTTAATGACGTCATTTCGATATTTCTGCCCTGTCATTGTCCCATCAACCACATACAGATTCGGTTTACAGTCGTACGAAAAGCCTCCCCACATTGTAACACCACAACCGCCAATCGCTGTAGTGCCTAGGATGTTGTTCTGGTTGTAAGCACTGCCTCGCTGTCTCCAAACGCGCATGCTCCCATCAATATGACGTAGAAGGAATCTGCTTTCGTCGGTCCAGTGTACTCGTCGCCAGCTTCGAATATTCCAATGGAGGTGTTATCGTGCCCACTCTATCTGCTTGGCGATGTCTCTGTGTCAACAATTGACGTTTTAAGGGATGACGAGCTCTCAATATTGCATTGTTTAGGCGCCTGTTAACTGTTTGAACGGCGGCTCTGGTTGCAATATTCCAATCGTCACGAAAATATCTTGCAGTGGCAAACGGTTGGCGTTTGGCTACACGAACGAGTGCTCTATCCTCCCTTTCAGATGTTTTTGGCGTTCGACCTGACCTTGGACGTTCCTGGATAGTTCCATCATCTCGATGACGTTTCAGTAGCCGGGATACAATACTTAAGTGAATGCCAATAAAGTGTTGTGCTATCTAACGCAAGCTCTGACTACTATTACGCATTCCAACGATCTGCAACTTCTCAGCTTCACTCAATTTCCGTCTAGGCACTGTAAAAATGTAAAAGTCGAAAAAGACCAGGAAATCATTAAAGGAAAACAAGGCTTTTAGGCGCGCTCGACTACCGTATGACAACTGGTTTTACTATTTCAAGATTTACCTGAGAAGTTAATTAAAGTAACTTTCCCGTGCTCGAATAACGGCTTTACTACATAAATAACACAAAGTAAATATTCATACAGGTTTTTGAAATTATACAAAAAATGTAGGTGTTGCTTAACTTATGGCGCGGTATATATATGAATCGGGGTTTGATACAAAAATTATAATCTGACAATTTCTTTGTTTAAGTCGAATAAACAACTGCGAATTCCTTTGTTGCCATCGTAATGTTTCTTTCTGTTATTGTTTTCGACATTAAATAGCTCACTTTTGAGCATTGGTTTCTGATTGGGGCCTCTGATTTACCTAATTTGAAAATCATTTTCTCTAAGACGACAAGAACTTCAAGTATAGCTAAACGGGTCATTTGAAATTTAAGGACCAAAACTCCTTTTCAAAAAAGAGTTGCACTTTTTATATTAGTGACCGACTTTTTCGGTACTCAACATACACATAAATATTAATGAGGACGACAGTATGTTTTTTCAGGAAGAGATCGGGAAAAAACAATTCGATCACGGATATACAACGGATGCGCGTGTTTTATAAGGATTAGCAAGACTTTCAATAATTATTTCGTTTTGACAATTTGTCTTTTACCTCATATATAACTAAATTACTACTACTGATTGACAAGTAACTTTGTCATCCAATGCAATACATAATATTGTCAAATCAACATGTATTGGTAACGAAAATTCCGTCGTCAGACGCTAGTACACATGCACTTCGTCTATCGTAGATTCACCTTGAAGCTATAATAGCGGATTTGTCTATGTAGTTTAGTTTAGTTTAAACATATTTTATTGTCAGAAAAACAGAAGACAATCGGATCAGGCACAAATTATAACAATTTAGAATCGCCTTCTCCGTGATTTACACATTATACATGTATTGACATTAACTGATATCGTATAAGTATATTTTACAAACAACTATGACAGACATGGGTATAAACATGATCTAAGAAATCTATATGAACATTCACTTGGGTTGTACATTTCACATAGTACATAGTACAAAGTAGTTAGGAAACAAAACAAGAAACAGAAACAAAAGGGAAAAAGGGGGGGGGGCGAAAATTGATGCAACTCCGTTTTACAATGAAAGCTTAAGTACTTGTGAATCGTCCGGTTTCTTTGATATATAACTGAACGTGCTGAAATAGTAAGCAGTTGTTTTCATAGCTGTCATTAACTACTCCATATAACAGTGTGTTCAGATCGAAACGAAAATTAACCAATAGTAAATTTGTTTGCAATTTAAGTCTAGGTATATGGTAGTTTTTGCAGGACATAAAATAGTGTTCTACAGTTTCAGATGCAGTACCACATGAACAGATCGAATTTTCAATAAGTTTGGCTCTGAATAGGTCATGTTTTAGTGAACTGCATTTTTGGCGTAGTCTGGTATGAAGAATGTTTAAATGTCTATTGCCAATGAAGTAATAGGCCGGTGGTTTTTTGTAGCGGCAATATCTTGCTCTCAATGAACACTTGAAAATGTATACTGAAGGCGAATTTCGTAAAGATATGTCTAGATCATTCCAAAGTTTTAGTGTAGCTGGGAAGAAGGATTGTTGGAATAAAGTAAGACGTGTTAATGGAACAGAGTAATTTTGACTACTACGTAAATTATAAACTGTGGTTTCAGCGACAAGTGGCGGCATTAGATCAGCTAGATATTCCGGACATTGACCATGGACAATATTATAGAAAAGGACAAGTTTTTTCCGTTCCGGTCTACGTGCAAGGGGCTCCCATCCAGTCTCTTGAAAGATAGAGTCTAAACTGGCATACATAGTAAGTCCAGTGACAATTCTCCCAGCTTGAAGATGAAGTTTTTCTAAACGTTCAGCGTTAGCCTGACCACAGTTGTCCCACACCTCGCAGGAATATTCTAGAATTGGAAGAATAAATGTCAGATAAATCCGCTCTAAGTATTCTCTATTTAATTTAAATTTGAGTTTTCGCAAAACGTTTAACTATGTAGTCTAGCGCGCTCAACATAATGCAGACGAGTGGGTGCCATAGTGATGTCTCCGTGGTCTGGCTGAGGGTAAGCAAAAAAAATATAATTCCAACAGTGTTTATGTTTAAATACAAAACTTCCGATACTGCAAAGGACGAAGGACTTGCAAGTTATGTATTGATTACGTAAGAACACCATTTTATTTTAGGGGAGGGCACAAGTAATTTTTTAACCTTGACTATAATTTGAAAAGTAAATTAGAATCATCTGCCGTCAAACGCTTTTTAGTTTTGTTCTAATGGTGATTACGTCACTTTCAGCAATTTTTCAGTGATATAGTGGCGTTCAGTTTTTATTGGGGCGCTTTTTACAATTGATAGAAGCGTGAGAACTTCTAAAGTCTAAAAATGGACGACAGATGATTTTATTTATTTGGGGGATAGTGGTGGATTTTTCTTGGACTCCTCGTCTGTTTGTGGCATTTTCATCTACTGAGATTTGTGTGTTCGTACCTTAATTAGATTATACTGGACCATTCTAGTTCTCGACCCAGGTCTGCGCATGTGGTACAGCGCGCCCTCTTTGTGGCGGATAGAGACCCTCTCAGGGGCGTAGCTAGACTAGTTACAATGTGGATTCACAAAGAACTAGTGGGGTCCGGGTATGCACCCCGGAATATTTTTGAAAACAATGGTGCAATTTGGAGAATTCTAAAGTGGTTTATTTAGAACTGAAATGGACAGTTTATTGATTACAGGGATAGATTGCAATTTTGTTCTTAAAATAATGTGGATTCAGCCGCGTACTCGCGTATAGGCAGCTACGCCCCTGCCTCTCAATGGGGGAGGCCAGGTCAAGATATTTAAGGAATGTCTGGCCGTGGACAACTGCGGGTAACGTGTTTAGAGAATAGTCTCAATGCTTCGCTACAAAAAGTCAAATTCACCGTCCCTACTTATTTCTCTATTCTTTATAGGCAGTCAAAATTTGTTCCCGTCGGTCCACCATTCTTTCCTTTGTTGATTTATTGTATGTCAACTTTCTTTTCCTTAATATACCTGAAATATTGTTCGAACGTTGAGTAATCCAATCCCAACATTATACCTGTACTCAGCTGATATGTTGGGAGAATTTGGCGAATAATTGATCTATTGCCTTATGAATAGAAAATCGAGCAATAATGATAAGGGTTTTAAGTCAAATTTCATCACAATAAAGTCACAATGACAAACAAAACGCCAATTTTAAATAATATCTTTCCGGACGTTCTTCACCTATAGATCAGTCGATCCAATCAAATTGCTCAGATCACCGCCTGTTACGCCCATCAGCTGACAGTAGTATACAATCTACCATTGTACTATTTTAGTCATCGTGATTCAACACGTGGATGATACATACAGTGAGGATGACTTTTGCAGACGATATGGATTTTATTGTTGATCCTGACCGGTAAGTAGTATTTATCATAACAACTTTTACATTACGTTATTAAATTTTATTAATTAATCGTTCATCACGCATAGAAAACAACGTTCGCTAGGACGATAATTAATTTTAGTTGATAAGCATTTTTGTTGTAAGCATGCTCTAAGGTCATTTTAACTAATTGTCTGGGATCAAGACACATTATCTGACCCCGAGTGATAATTTCTTATTCTTTGTGCTTTTGTATATTATTGAAGCTGAAAGTAACATATGGAAGCTGAATGTTGTTTAGAAAAGTCTAGACCAGGCGCGTAGCTAGCCTATAAAGAATGTGGATTCAAAATAATCTAGGGGGGTCAGGGGGCATGCCCCCCTGAAAATTTTGAAATAAATGGTGCAATTTGGTGCGTTTTGGGGCCTCCGGAGAGCTTTCTTGACCAACGAAAATCCATTTATTTTAGCATGAAAATGGAGATGAATAGCTTTACTTTCGTTTATTTCAAAAAAAAAAAATGTTTTTGTCAAAATAATGTGGATTCAGCTGCGTACTCGCGTATAGGCAGCTACGCGCCTGTAGACTCATGAATTTTACATGCTTACATTATTCAAATCGCCCCCAGGTTCGCGAAACATAACAGATGCAATTAAAGCTGCAAAAAATGTAGTTTAAACAACCATACATAATTCGTATTGTTTAAAAGTATTTGTACCATTTGCACTAAAACTTAAGTGCACCAGGCGTGCTCTTGTGTGACGTCACATGTTTCGTGTCTGAACTCATAGAATGACCCCAATACACTTGCACGTACCAAACATACCAGATCGTGGTTAAGAAAATTATGTAGCTATAAGTCAATAGTTCATTTTGTTATCTTTTCGCAGATGCTTGAACAACTTTGGTCATGCTTTAAAAAGGGCATTAAACGACGCCCAAAAGGAGGGCAGATTAATAGTTGGTCTTTATGATTGCGCAAAGACGCTTAAAAAGTAAGTAGTGTGCACATATAGAAAAGAGTTATAAAGGGTTAAAGCTATGGGTAGGGGTAGAATAACATAACTTCTACTTCTATCGTCTCCTGACCAGCTTAATTCAACGATACTGTCGCTCTCTGCGCATGCTATTTACAATTTTGATGAATTAAAACATTAAAATTGATAGTGAATTGGAAACATTAACAAGTTGTGAGTGAATTTTTGTTGTTGTTTTTAGTTACTTCAAGACAAAACAATTTACAGTGAACGAATCTAATAACTGTATGTGTGGTTTGAGACAGCAGTTTTGAACGTCCAAACATGGGGTTGTGGTTACGACAAGCCGGGGCTAAAATTTTTTTACATGTACTGTAGAACGTTATACTTATTTTTATTGAATTGGATGCATATAATGCATATCCGTATGAAATGTTTGCCTTTTCATACTATCCTGTAAACATACAATTATTTATTTCAGTAATCCAGAAGACGTAGTTCTGTGTGTGCTACCAGAAATTAATGAATACGACGATGTAACTGCACGTATACATCAAAAACTTGTAGAAGCCTTCTGTTGGGAGAATGACATAGACATTGTGAAGGTATATATGTGGCATCATTTTAAGCTATTATTTTGTAAACTAAACCCACCGACTGTCTAGGTTCGGGGCAGAGCACTGGTTAGCTACAATAATGTAGCTCCTTTGTTTATTTACTTTTTTGGACAAAGAATTCTAATCCGTGTGATTGTTCACAAAAAAGGAGCTCCATTATTGTAGCTAAGCACTGGTGTGAGGTCTGTGGACCTGAAGTCTGGGAAATTTTAGGATATTTTAATCAATTTTGATAAAGAAACGTTATATCTCGTTACGTTTATTATATGGTAAAATCAACAACAAAAATTTTCTTATTCCAGTAAGGGTATCGTTTTACAATTGTTGTCGAAGTTTAAGTGGTAAGAAAATGTTTCTTAAAAGTTATGATTTTTTACGGGTAAGCATATGTTAACCTACTTCGATTTTAGCGCTGTTTTGCCCCACGGTGAAGATTTTAGCGCTGTTTTGCCCCACGGTGAAGATTTTAGCGCTTTTTTGCCCCACGGTGAAGGAATTACTAACTAAAATATTGATTGTAGGTTGCTAGCTTGAAGAGCTTCGAGAGTGTATTCGCCAAAGAGGAAAATGAAATGAATTCGACCTACTTTTGCTGTATACTAATACAAAATGCCAAACCAAATAACTGAAAAATGATGTAGTACACATAAACAAATGACTCACATTAAAGAGTCAGCTGACCAATGGCCCGGATTAGACAAAAAACTTGCAGAAGAAAGAAGGAGCATGTCGCCACCAGGTAACTCATATTTTGACATGAATCAGCCAGGTGTGATATAAAGTTAATTAAAATTAAATCTTTCACTTGCCCCCCCCCCCCCTCCCACTTTTAGCTAGGTCGCTTATAACACGGCGACATAGCAAAAGGGGGGATCATGCAAGTAAAAGATTTAATTTTAATTAGATTGCTGTAATACCGTACTTTCATTTATGTTTCATGTCATGTTTGTAATCTGTGATAGTCATTTTTATATATGATCTATTCTCGTTTTTGCCAATCAGTATCAGGTATCCTTCAAACTAGGGCTAGTATTTTCTTCAAAGTTAGGTGTAAAAATCTCGCTTTAAAATGATACTTGGATTACCCCAACAAAGTAAATTGATAAAAGAATTTATGACAGGTAAAAGAACTCCCGATATGTGTTTTATTTTAAGCATTAAAACCATAAACATGAATGTTTCATTATGATATAAAGTTGTAATATTACTCTTTACAGGAGTCTGAAGCATACAAATATGAAAAGTTGATGCTGACTGCAATGGAAGGACGGTAGAGCTCGATTATTGACCATTAGTCTGATCGGATATGCAGTCCGTTTTTTATCAACTTCTCCGTACCCACCTTCAGCAATTTGACTTGAAAAGCACGTCATATGGTATTGCAGGGATTGCAACAAAGAAGACCAGCCGATTTTTATTCCGGTCCGTGTTTATGATGAAGTTATACAATACCGTTTCTGAGATTTTTTATAAAGAAATAAATTTTATTTATCAAAAATCGAATTTACAAACAGTTCTTTTATGCATAGTTAAAGCCTTGATGAGATTGCAAGCACATAACAAATATCTCCCCTGCTTCTCAATATTCACATTCTTATATTATCCCACTGTCCCCAAAGAGGAACAACGCAGTAGATATATTCAATCACATCAACATCGGCCTTATTGATTGATTGGATGTCTGCTTTACGTCCAGCGAGCAGTATTTCAGCTATATTCAGGACGGGAATAAGTTAACAAACACTAAATCAACGGAAAATGGGGGTGGGATGGGTCACAGGGAATACAATTTTGACTGCCACTGGAAAAGTATGGAGTTTTGGGTATAGGGTGGAAAATTTGGCCTTTTGTAGCGACTACAATGAGCCTACTCTTTTTAGAAATCTACAAAAGGGGTCTTTATCGTGCAAGGAGCGTGGCACTCTCCAAACACGTTACCCACTACGGTCCGCGGTCAGGCTTTCCGTATTATGACCTGACAACCACCCCCCCCCCCCCCCACCCAAAAAAAAACGAGAGGGTCTCCCCTATCCGCCACCCGGGGACGCGCTGGGCTGCTCTGTGGGTAAAGCACTGGGAACCCTCCCAGTATGGTCCCAGAACATCGGCCTTATACTTACAGCCAGACGTATTACAATTGTTCAAAGCGGATATAACAGCGTTGTTATAGAAGCAAAACTTTGATTTCCCGTTCTGATTAAATTCTGGAAACATCGATCAAGGTCGGACAAAACCATGGTTAAACAAATCCGAGGACACTACAAAACAAACCAAACACACAACACTAAAAACTGAGGCGCGTTTAGGTGCATCTAAAGGGCAACATCTCCTGCTCCACTTCTGTTAAAATTTGGTAATTGTTCATATCAGGATAACAATAATCCAGTAAGAAGTAGGGAAAGTAGTAACGACAAACGGAAGAAATCAATGGTAATTTGTTACGCAGAAAATTAGTTTAATTAAACGAAAAAGGGTTATTTAAGTTCACCTGACCACAGGATCATTTGTGCTATTCTCGTCAATTGGCCTCCGTCGTCGTCCGTAAACTTCATACTTTTAAATCTTCTCGAAAATTACTTGACCAGTTGGAACAAAACATGGCAAGAATGTTCAATGAGTAGTTCTTGAAGCTGGAGGTTTTGGTGCTAATCACATATTTTAACGACGTAACAATCAACTTTTTGTTCTAAATGGTCGACAAGTCCAGCAACTCATATGTTACGTTGTTGATAAAAATTAATTTATATATCATATTAGAATCGAAATAAGTGTATTGTATGCTCTTAATTGTATTGTACGTACTCGTATCGTTATTGTCGTACCTGCATTGCACTGTAAGCACATGCTAACAAACATTTTTGCAATTAAAAAAAAAAATTATAGGTCATATCCCGACAACACTTTGAGTTACGTATCCTGAAGCGTTAAATTCACAAATTTTTCATATACACTGCACAAAAGGTTTGAGTCCTGACATTGATGTCTAGTTCAATAGATCAAATATGATACAATTTATGGTTTTCGATACAATCGTCCTATTGAAATAACATTTTTACAGTGCATTTTTATATTTAGTACTGACCAATCGTTGTCAAAATAAACAGAAGCATTCCTGCCTTCAGAACACAATTTAAGAAAAGGGCAAGTAACTTATCGAAGTACTTTTCAAAACAACCAAAAACTGTGTTCAAGACTCGATTGAAACTCGCAATTTGTCACACTAAAATCTTTCTCAAGTTGCTCACAGCTGAACTGACATTGCTAAAAACGGAGATGTTTTTGTCATATATCTAAGAGTAGATTAGCTTCTCGATCTTTGCTCTAGATTTATGAGACTGAAAAATTTTGCCCCCGTGGCTGAAAAATGTGCACAGCTTCTGTTGACCCCCAGACCCATGCTTACTCATTTTATCCTTAGCTACGCCGATGTCTTCCTTCCCCAACACGCCCTGAAAATAAACCACAGACACAGTAAATGTAACTGCGATATATTGCACTGTTGAATGTGTAAACATATTTTGTCACGTATTAATTGTGCAACAACAAACTTGTATCAAGGTAAAAACAACGCTTGTTTATGAATGGTATGTTGATTTGTTTACAGTGCATCATTTCTAAAAATGCACTGAGTCCTTGAAACCCTGAAATATTTTACCTGCATAGAAATAATATATCTATATTTATCGTAACGACATTTGGAGTCATTACACACAAGTATAGGTACAGTCTTCGCGGAACACAATAAGCACCCCATGGCTTATATTGGACTTGAGCTACTTAATTTCTGTTTTTGTTTCCTGTTAATGTTGTCTGAATCCGGATTTATAAATCGATGTTTGTTATAAACAAACTATTAACCATTTCTGCGTAATCAATATTAAGCGTTTATCATACACTATTAAATATTAAAAGTATATCATACACTAACATGTATCAGTGGCGGATCCAGGGGGAGGGGGGGGGCGTAGGGGCGTACGCCCCGTCCTCTTTAAAAAGGGAAAGGAAATAAAAGACAACAGGGAGGGTAACATCCAGCTCCAAAGGCAAAAATGTAATCCCCGCTCTTCCTCGCCATAAATCAATGCATTAACAGTACTAATTCGTTTACTATGATATCTCTGTTGTATATACTGTATCAAATAAAAGTTACTGAACTATAAAAACCGTGTTCGTGGCCTTCCTTTTCCGATATCCCCTTTTTACGCTCCCCCCCTTTTCGAAAATCCTGTATCCGCCCCTGTGTATTCAATTAAAGATATATATACTAGTATATCATGTAAATAGAGTCTTATTTTCCTACTGGATTTCTTAGAATAAACTTCGATTCTAGGTAGTCTGCAAACACAGTTAAAATATTAATATCTTCATTGCTCATAACCCAAATCAATAGCAATTTAGAATCAAGATTTCTCAGACTATGATATGTTAAATACAATTTTTCACAAAATTTTCTCCTATTACTTTTCATACACTGAAACTATGCACCTATAATTAGATGTTCGCTTGAAGGACATAGTATTTGCTGTCTAAAAATTAAGAAGTTTTGACATACAGGTTCGGAAAAATTTGTTAATGCATTTGCTTGATACATGCTGTTCACGTCTCTAATTAAAAGCATCATCAAGACGTTGGGCATACGTTAGGTGTCGGAATATCGGGGCGACCCCGACAAAACATGTGTCGGAATGTGACTCGTATAATAACCAGTTTTATTATAAACATTGCGACATCGGATTATGATATTGAACAGATACAGATCTGAGAACCACTCAAGGTCCCAGAGAGTCTAGGGCAGCAGGACAAGAGGTGGGACTAGAGGGGCGAAGCCCCTTAGAATCCGGTGAGATTACAGCAATTGAGAGGGTGTTGAGGACTACAAATTGTAACCTTTTTAGGACGTTCTGGTGTGCTATTACAAACCAAAAACTTCAATATTTACAATAAAATCACGGTTTATCATTTTAAGAGAAGCCAAGTCCGATTCGAAATAGCGAAATTATCCAAAAGAAGGAACATATATGTATACTCTCGCTCTTTCTTTTCTCTCTTTTTCCCTTTTATCGCTCACTAGCTCTTTCTTTTCTTCTTTTCTATGGGAGGGGGCGAACGTCCCCTCCGCCCCCTCTGGATCCTCCACTTGATATGAATGATTCGCATTTAACTATTAATGTAATCACTGACCTAAAATGTTTTATATTGATATGTAGGTCGGACATGTGCAATGCCATTGACCGAGCTATCAGTTTGATATACGGTCTGATAATTACGCACTGGCCATTGAAATGCTGGACAACTATCGAATGGGATTTTATATTAGTTTTTGCGCCAAAAAACTTGAACCAACACATGTGTGTAAAGGAGACAAATTTGTAAATTATTAAGAGTCGCAAAATCGTCCCACCTATTAGACCTGTTTTTTTCGCAGTGTTGATTGTATTTGTCTTGTCAGACTATAAATAACTTTAATGACTCAATACATGAATATGCTAATTAAATTGATATTTTTTCACCCACCTCCGTCAAGGTCGGAAGATTAGTAAGTGTTTTAAACAACCAGATAATAGGATAACTACCTTGCTCGTCCGAATCTGTAAAACAAAGTCCATAGATGGACAAACTACAATATTGATACACGCTAAAACGAAAGTGATCAGCATGCAGTTATCAGATCCTGTTCTATCTTGTACAGAGTAGCTCTACTAGCCCTGCTAAAGACAGGATCGTTCTTGAGCGGGACAGCTCTCCAGGGGCACATGTCTTTTACCTGAATCTGAAAAATGTTTCAGTACAATGTTTCAAAAAACAGAAACATGATTCGGTGATTAAAAAACAACATTTAAGAAACTGTAACATGTTTCAGTTTCTACATCCTCACAAGTCATGGTTTCTGTGTCCACATGTGTCCACGAAACACGTGGACACAGAAACCCTGACTTGTGAGGATGCAGTTTCTATAAAAAAAAAACGTTTCAAAAGTAACAACTTGGCTTCGGGATCGGTTTCGGTTCGTGTTTCAATCACTTATGTTTCAAATGTTTCGATATAATGTTTCTGTTACAAGTAAAAGAAACAGTGAAAGACGAAAATGATTCAGAATCATGTTTTCATATTCGGGTATAAGAAATGCGCCCCTATTTCGTTAGAGTTCATGTCTACACCATATATTATAATTCTGATTTTGAAAAATTAAAACCTTCCAAACAGCTAGTGTGTAATTGTTCAACGCCTCTCGTGACGTAATTGTTTTTAGAGACTCGTACTTTTTCACTTGCTTAGTTTCATTTACAACAGCTCGTTTTATCATATTATTTAACCTATTTTATACTTATTTTGGGTAGTTATTATGACGTACTAAGTTTTTTTCGAGTTATCAAAAAGAATATTTAAGCTTATTTTTGAGTGTGTATATAATAAGTATAAAACAGGATGCAGCATGCAGACACATCTGCGTCATTTGCGTACTTCTATGTTGTCTTCCTCATGTCTGGTTGGATACTTATGAAAATAGAAAACAGAAGAAACTGTCCTTATAGTTTTTCAAGTTCTTTTAAGACTACCGGTGCTTTCACACAAACTCATAAACGTTGTATAACTTGGAGGAGAATCGCGTCAAATACAATTGTTATTATTACTGGTTTTAACATATAATGACACAACCCGACAATTGAGCACGGAGAGTTAGAGTCCGACTTCGGGCAGGATGCTGGGTTCAATCTTACTTGACAAGAACTGACAGCTTTTGCAGTTCTGTTCGGGTACTCCGGCTTCCTTTCTCAATGCATTTTGTTGCAAAAAATTGCTGAAGTAGTGTAAAGCCGTATTTAAGCAAACGTCAATTGAGCACGTCATGGAGTTGAATGGATGTGCGTGAGCTGTGTTAATGACATACATTGTACAAGTATTGGCGCAACTTAGTTAAAACTTTTTTGTAAGGGGCACGAGTTCGCACCCAAAGCACCCCGTTCCGACGGCTATGTATAGCATTCGAAGTATGTTCTTTCTCTGTGCAATTTACAAGGTTCTTCAACCGGGAAAACAGGTATTCCCCGTTTCTAGATAAAGCAGCTGCACAATTTAATTTCTGTACTATCACGTTCTAGTTTGAGTCTCTTGTTACCAGTATACGAGAGTGAGAGACGAAATGTTATTACGATCCTGTGCAAAGAGATTACAAATGAAAAATACTAACGTAAAGTCTACTAATGACCAAATAAATGTTCATTTATTACAACGGTTCATCAGTGGCCGTGTGGTTATGGTAGACTTCTTCTTTTAATCACGTGGCTGTCCGGCCCAACGCTAAGGTTGCAGTTCCAGAGCCTTAAGTGCGGGCAGTGTGCCTCAACGCCAACTTCAATGACAAAGATTTTCAATGCTTGTCTTGTTAAAAGACGGATTTTCTTTTCACCAAATAATCTGGTTTCAATAAAAAGTGGGCGCCGAATTATAAAAAAATAAATTGCTGAAACTGGACTTAAATCCTTTCGCAAAAAAATCAAACCCTTATAGGTACTTCATAGAGGGATCAAAATTTCCATAAACAGGGTAACAAAATTTCCAACAAACTTTCCGTAGTGCACGTTGTATAGTAAGCAGATTATATCGCAAAAGGGAAATTTTGTTATCGCGATGGAGGAAAAAATTTGTTGGAGTTAATCCTTTAATAGTTTAGGGCCTACCTGTCAACTTTCTTAACTGGACGGATTTTAATTTCGTTAGTGCTTGACACATTATTTAAGTTACATACAGGATACGCAGAAGCGACTCCATGGAGGTCTTGATTATCGGGCTTCACGTGCCCTTTACGCAATATTGTGATACTCATTAACAGTTTATCCGAGGTCAATATATTGTCATAGCAAACTGTGCACGATATAATAATAGTTTATTCATGGTCCCGTTTTATTCCCAGTTTACTTATTAAAAGGACCTGCTCCAACATTTTTAAAGTAATATTACTCTCTGGACGTTGACCTGTCGGACAATGACCATTTCATGCAATTTATCGATCTGTAATTGATTGCTGGAAACAGGGGTCGAGAGACGACCAGACGGACAATAAACCTTGTTATGCAGTAAAATATAGCCAAACTTGTCAAAAATCTTAGATTTTTTCTGCTTCATAATTGCATCATATTTGATCAAAACTCGGGAACACTTTAAATTGAACTGGGATTGATGCACTACGTATGCAGGCACGTAGCTGCCTATACGCGAGTACGCAGCTGAATCCACATTATTTTGACAAAAAAAATTTTTTTTTGAAATAAACAAAAGTAAAGCTATTCATCTCCATTTTTATGCTAAAATAAATGGATTTTCGTTGGTCAAGAAAGCTCTCCGGAGGCCCCAAAACGCACCAAATTGCACCATTTATTTCAAAATTTTCAGGGGGGGGCAAGCCCCCTGACCCCCCTAGATTATTTTGAATCCACCACATTCTTTATAGGCTAGCTACGCGCCTGGTATGTCGCTGCCAGGAACCATATACACATTATTTAAATCAGGTATGGAGAAAATTGAGCCTGAAAGGAAAACGTCATAGTTGTTTTGTTTCTATAATACAAAAATTGTATTGAAATCATGTAAAACAATCCACAGAAACTGTCCGAAATTGAGGTGACAAAATATTTGTGAATTTATTATTTGACTAATAGCAAATATAAATAGTCAAGGTCACTTATTCAGAATTTTTGTTACAATCGACCAATAAAATTGTTTATCTTGTTAGTCTGTACCGCCTACCAAAGTTGACAAACGTAAACACCAGTCTTACTACGCTTTGTTATTTAATGGTTTACATTCGAACTAGATACACGCAGGAAAAACTTACCAGTAGTATACAACATATAATGACGTACTCGGAGGGTTTGCAAATTTGCTTGAATTCTGAAAGGTACGAATTATTTTCTTCTTGTAGAATTACAGTAAGAATGCATACTAAAGTCTGTCTATAGCAGTGGTCAAATGTTATAAAATATAAAATATCGGAAAACTTTTATATATGCTTCAAGGAAAATTAAATGTAGCTATAGCCTGCTCTAACCTGATCTCGATAGTTTTTCTCGTTACAGTGATAAGCATTTTTCTGCGAACATGCAAGCAGTCTTCCTTGAACATGCATTCACGCAATATATGCATGCAATTATAGAAATAAATGTTCATGAACACGCATCTATACATCACAGTGACGTCAAAGACTTCATGACTTGATTGAACTAAATGACACGTACAATCATTTAAATCCTGTTTATCGTTTTTATATTTATCACGATTTTATTAAAGGCATATTTTGTGTTTCTGATATATCCTGTTTTGTTTTGCACGACATTTCGGTGTAAATGCAAATAATTAAATAACATTTTTGTTTTGTTTTTCGCAGCTATTTTGACAACTTTGGCAATGTCTTAAAAGTAGAGTTGAAGAAGGCTCAACAGGAAGGGCGTCTTATCATTGGAATCTATGAATGTGCACTGGTTTTGCAAAAGTAAGTATAGAGCAGAGTGCACAGTTTGTTTCTTTTTTACTGATATTAAAACCCAATTGCAGCAATTTTGCAGATCATGGCAGTCAGTTTTTAGGGGTGGAAGGAAGGGGGGGGGGAGTATCACCATCATTAAGAAAACGAGCAATCCTTGTCAATTCAAATAGGAGTTGAGCACACCTTGCTTACAGTGAGACATTAACCCACAGTGTTGACAGGGATTAATAGAAGATGACTAACAACTGTAACCACTTGGCTGCAGTGGCTCACAGATGGAAGGGTGCAAGGTTAGCTTGTATTGCCAAACACGTTAAGTGGCTTTAATGTGCGTTGTTGAGTGGATCTGTAGTTGTGTAGATCAATTGAAAATAACAATGAAATCATGAGTAGTGTCAGATTTTTAGCTCACCTGGACCGAAGATCCATGTGAGCTTTTGCTATCACTTGGCGTCCGTCGTCTGTCGTCCGTCGTCCGTCGTAAACTTTTTCAAAAATCTTCTCCTCTGAAACCACCTGGCCAATTTTTTTCAAACTTGGCCACAATCATCCTTAGGGTTCCTAGTTTCAAGTTTGTACCCAGGGTGTTGATCAACAGACACATATGTCCGCTGTTACTAAAAATAGAACATGGGGGTCAACACAGGTTTTTGATCATTATCTAAAAAACTATAATAGCTATAGAGAAAACCGTTACTTCAAATTGATCAGCACATTAAGCTCTACAATAGTTGCTTTTAGTGCGAAGTTGTGTATTGGCGTCTTGTAGGAGTTATCGCCCTTTTTTGACGATTTTTGACAAAATTTTTGGTATTTACAATATAACCTTAAAACTATACGAGGTAGAGTGAAACTGTAAATGGCAAAAATGATCAGCAATAAAAGCCCTACAATTCACTTGATTGGTCAGATGACTCCTTATATGAGTTATTGCCCTTAAATGGTAATTTTTTATGAAATTTTCTGTTTTTTTCCTGTAACTTTAAAACTATAACAGCTAGAGTAAAACTGTAAATAGCAAACATGATCAACAATACAAGCCCTACAATTCACTGTATTAGTCTGACTTTGATGACTCATTATAGGAGTTATTGCCCTTAAATGGCAATTTTTTATGAAATTTTCCGTTTTTGTCCTGTAACTTGAAAACTATAGCAGCTAGATTGAAACTGTAAATTGCACAAATGATCAGCAATACAAGCCCTACAAATTACTATTTAAGTCTGAAGTTGTCAGATGACTCCTTATAGGAGTTATTGCCCTTAAATTGCAATTTTTTATGAAATTTTCCGTTTTTGTCCTGTAACTTAAAAACCATAACAGCTAGAGTGAAATAATAAAATTGCAAAAATGATCAGCAAAAAAAGCCCTACAATTCATTTAATAGGTCTGAAATTGTCAGATGACTCCTTATAGGGGTTATTGCCCTTAAATGACAATTTTGTTATGAAATTTTCCATTTTTGTCCTGTAACTTGAAAACTATAGTAGCTAGATTAAAACTGTAAATTGCACAAATGATCAGCAATAGAAGCCCTACAAATGATTGCTTAGTCCAAAATTGCAAGATGACTCTTTATAGGAGTTATTGCCCTTTCATTATGAATTTGGACAAATGAACAGTTTTTTAATTATAAATTAGTCTATAACGCACCTATTAGTAGAGTAAAACTGTAAATTTCTAAAGTACCCTAAAGGACAATGCCTAAAAACCATTTAATTTTCAGAAATTGTCGATGGCACCTTATAGGAGTTATTGTATTTAACAAATTTTTTGAAGAAATGTTTAGTTTTTGCAGAGTAACTTAAAAGCTATAACAACTAGACTGAAACTGTTAATTTCAAAAATTGTAATATAGTTTAAGTCATTTGGATTCCAGGTGAGCGATTAAAGGCTCCTGGGAGCCTCTAGTTATCTTGAAGCATTAAATAATATTTTATATACTTATAGCACACCAGAGGAAGTTGATCTGTGCCTTTTGCCCGACATTACTGAAACGGAAGACGTAGAATCATCACTTATACACCAAAAACTCGTTGATGCATTCTGTTGGGAAAATGACATTGATGTTATTAAGGTAGCTATCATATACATTCATTGAATTTAATAATATAAACTGTTGATGTATTGTACCAGATATCATATTTAATAAGTTAAGACAATATCAGAAAATGATAAGATCCAATTAAGACAGAGGTTGTAAGCTCCAGTCATACCTCGGACAAGGTGTGATTGACACCAAAAATTCCTAGGTCAGTGTTTTTGCCCATGTACTTTGGGAAATTTTGAAACCCTGATACAGCTCAAAATTGTTAAGCGTTTTTAAAACGCATTTTACAGGATATATTCAATTCATTATGTTGCAAAATTAACGAGTACTAAAAGAGATCAACTATATATATTGTTTTTCAGGTTGCTGGGTTTAATGAGTTAGAATGCATGCTTGAAAAAAAGAAAGAGACAAACAAAAACAATACTGGCTGTATTTTAATATGTACCAAAGATAAAATGGAAGAGGCTTCCTCGGATAACTACTTTACTATGCTAGCCAATCAGTTTTCTACTATCAAAATGCCAGATTGAACTTCGCCATATAACAATGAATTCCAGGTAAGTGTGCAGTCTCCTGATCACATTTACAGAATAAATGTTACATGTCAAAGTAATACATTGCTTCAATGTTTTGTTTTATATTTAAAGAAACACATTTATTCAGATATAAAAATATTTTTTGAATGAGATATATATTTTGTAATGATTCAGTGTATTTTTCTACAATCCTATTAAAATCTTTAGTTACTTTTAATATTGTAGGGTTAATTTATTTTATTATAAATACTGTAAATGTCTATTTTATCAATGTAAAAACATGCTGCATAGTCCTGTCAGATATTAGTGCTAGCTATGTTTGACAATGTTAACTTCTTATAATTTTAACACTTGGTGTTATTATTTTACAGGAAACCTAATCTTGGAAGTTACATCAAATAAATGGTAGATATGCTTCCTTTGTTCCAGCAAGGAGCATCATGTCGCCGCCATTAAATGGAATTAAATGGTAATCTATGAGACGTGCTGATCTCTAAGTTATCATTATTCAATGGGAGACTAATACTACCACGTTTGTTACTATTTCCACAAAGGTTCACTCCTTTTACCATACACTGGCACTATTACAAGAAGTGATATGCAGTATATAAATGGGTGTTGTAACAACAAGGATGTAAACAAAACAGACGGGTAATTAGGCTGCATGGAGACTGTAATACATCATGTCAAAAACCATAGATCTGGTATTGGACAAAATGAAAAAACAATTGAATCATAACAGACAATGGAGAATATGGAACATTTGAAGTTTAATTATAGGAATCAAAATTATGACAATTGTTTCTTTCTCATGAATAATTACTCCATCATTTATACAATTTCTTAAATAAATTAAATCTATAAACTATAAGTCTCTACCGTCTTAAACAGTTATAGTTGTGATTGATTGCAAAACAAAAGACGGTAATCACTCCATGGTTGTTAGAATTGGGGTACATTGGGTGTGATCACAACACACATTTACAAAGGGGGGGTTAGACTGGGTGTGATCACAACCCCACATTTACAAGGGGAGTACATTGGGTGTGATCGCAACCCCACATTTACAAGGGGTACATTGGGTGTGATCACAACCCCGATATTTACAAGGGGGTATATTGGGTGGGATCACAACCCTCATTTACATGGGGGTATATTGGGTGTGGTCACAACCCCACATTTACAAGTGGGGGTGCATTGGGTGTGATCACATCCCCACATTTACAAGCGGAGTACATTGGGTGTGATCACAACCCCACATTTACAAGGGGAGTACATTGGGTGTGATCACAACCCCTCATTTACAAGGGGGGTACATTGGGTGCAATCACAACCCCACATTTACAAGGGGGGTACGTTGGGTGTGATCACAACCCCACATTTACAAGGGGTACATTGGGTGTGATCACAACCCCACATTTACAAGGTTGGTACGTTGGGTGTGATCACAACCCCACATTTACAAGGGGGGTACATTGGGTGTGATCACAACCTTACATTTACAAGGGGGGTACATTGGGTGTGATCACAACCCTCCATTTACAAGGGGGGGTACATTGAGTGTGATCACAACCCCACATTTACAAGGGGATACATTGGGTGTGATCACAACCCCACATTTACAAGGGGGGTAAATCGGGTGTGATCACAACCCCACATTAACAAGGGGGGTACATTGGGTGTGATCACAACCTCACATTTACAAGGGGTACGTTGGGTGTGATCACAACCCCACATTTACAAGGGGGTACATTGGGTGTGATCACAAACCCACATTTACAAGGGGGTACATTGGGTGTGATCACAACCCCACATTTACAAGAGGGGTACATCGGGTGTGATCACAACCCCACATTTACAAGGGGGTACATTGGGTGTGATCACAACCCCACATTAACAGGGGGTACATCGAGTGTGATCACAACCCCACATTTACAAGGGGGATACATTGGGTGTGATCACAACCTCACATTTACAAGGGGTACGTTGGGTGTGATCACAACCCCACATTTACAAGGGGGTACATTGGGTGTGATCACAAACCCACATTTTCAAGGGGTACGTTGGGTGTGATGACATCCCACATTTACAAGAGGGGTATATTGGGTGTGATCACAACCTCACATTTACAAGGATGCGTTGGGTGTGATCACAACCCCACATTTACAAGGGGGGTACATTGGGTGTGATCACAACCCCAAATTTACAAGAGGGGTACATCGGGTGTGATCACAACCCCACATTTACAAGGGGGTACATTGGGTGTGATTACATCACCTACATTTACAATTGGGGTACATTGCGTGTGATCACAAACCCACATTTACAAGGGGTACATTGGGTGTGATCACAACCCCACATTTACAATAGGGGTACATTGGGTGTGATCACAAACCCACATTTCAAGGGGGTACATTGGGTGTGATCACAACCCCACATTTACAAGGGGGGTACGTTGGGTATGATCACAACCCCACATTTACAAGGGGTACATTGGGTGTGATGACAACCCCACATTTACAAGAGGGGTACATTGGGTGTGATCACAACCCCACATTTACAAGGAGGGGTCCATTTGGTATGATCACAACCCCACATTTACAAGGGGTACGTTGGGTGTGATGACATCCCACATTTACAAGAGGGGTACATTGGGTGTGATCACAACCTCACATTTACAAGGGTTGCGTTGGGTGTGATCACAACCCCGCATTTACAAGGGTACGTTGGGTGTGATCACAACCCCACATTTACAAGAGGGGTACATTGGGTGTGATCAGAACCCCACATTTACAAGAGGGGTACATTGGGTGTGATCACAACCCCACATTTACAAGGAGGGGTACATCGGGTGTGATCACAACCCCACATTTACAAGGGGGTACATTGGGTGTGATCACAACCCCACATTAACAGGGGGTACATCGAGTGTGATCACAACCCCACATTTACAAGGGGGATACATTGGGTGTGATCACAACCTCACATTTACAAGGGGTACGTTGGGTGTGATCACAACCCCACATTTACAAGGGGGTACATTGGGTGTGATCACAAACCCACATTTTCAAGGGGTACGTTGGGTGTGATGACATCCCACATTTACAAGAGGGGTATATTGGGTGTGATCACAACCTCACATTTACAAGGATGCGTTGGGTGTGATCACAACCCCACATTTACAAGGGGGGTACATTGGGTGTGATCACAACCCCAAATTTACAAGAGGGGTACATCGGGTGTGATCACAACCCCACATTTACAAGGGGGTACATTGGGTGTGATTACATCACCTACATTTACAATTGGGGTACATTGCGTGTGATCACAAACCCACATTTACAAGGGGTACATTGGGTGTGATCACAACCCCACATTTACAATAGGGGTACATTGGGTGTGATCACAAACCCACATTTCAAGGGGGTACATTGGGTGTGATCACAACCCCACATTTACAAGGGGGGTACGTTGGGTATGATCACAACCCCACATTTACAAGGGGTACATTGGGTGTGATGACAACCCCACATTTACAAGAGGGGTACATTGGGTGTGATCACAACCCCACATTTACAAGGAGGGGTCCATTTGGTATGATCACAACCCCACATTTACAAGGGGTACGTTGGGTGTGATGACATCCCACATTTACAAGAGGGGTACATTGGGTGTGATCACAACCTCACATTTACAAGGGTTGCGTTGGGTGTGATCACAACCCCGCATTTACAAGGGTACGTTGGGTGTGATCACAACCCCACATTTACAAGAGGGGTACATTGGGTGTGATCAGAACCCCACATTTACAAGAGGGGTACATTGGGTGTGATCACAACCCCACATTTACAAGGAGGGGGTATATCGGGTGTGATCACAACCCCACATTTGCAAGAGGGGTACATTAGGTGTGATCACAACCCCACATTTTCAAGGGGTACGTTGGGTGTGATCACATCCCACATTTACAAGAGGGGTACATTGGGTGTGATCACAACCCCACATTTACAAGGAGGGGTACATCGGGTGTGATCACAACCCCACATTTACAAGGGGGTACATTGGGTGTGATCACAACCCCACATTAACAGGGGGTACATCGAGTGTGATCACAACCCCACATTTACAAGGGGGATACATTGGGTGTGATCACAACCTCACATTTACAAGGGGTACGTTGGGTGTGATCACAACCCCACATTTACAAGGGGGTACATTGGGTGTGATCACAAACCCACATTTTCAAGGGGTACGTTGGGTGTGATGACATCCCACATTTACAAGAGGGGTATATTGGGTGTGATCACAACCTCACATTTACAAGGATGCGTTGGGTGTGATCACAACCCCACATTTACAAGGGGGGTACATTGGGTGTGATCACAACCCCAAATTTACAAGAGGGGTACATCGGGTGTGATCACAACCCCACATTTACAAGGGGGTACATTGGGTGTGATTACATCACCTACATTTACAATTGGGGTACATTGCGTGTGATCACAAACCCACATTTACAAGGGGTACATTGGGTGTGATCACAACCCCACATTTACAATAGGGGTACATTGGGTGTGATCACAAACCCACATTTCAAGGGGGTACATTGGGTGTGATCACAACCCCACATTTACAAGGGGGGTACGTTGGGTATGATCACAACCCCACATTTACAAGGGGTACATTGGGTGTGATGACAACCCCACATTTACAAGAGGGGTACATTGGGTGTGATCACAACCCCACATTTACAAGGAGGGGTCCATTTGGTATGATCACAACCCCACATTTACAAGGGGTACGTTGGGTGTGATGACATCCCACATTTACAAGAGGGGTACATTGGGTGTGATCACAACCTCACATTTACAAGGGTTGCGTTGGGTGTGATCACAACCCCGCATTTACAAGGGTACGTTGGGTGTGATCACAACCCCACATTTACAAGAGGGGTACATTGGGTGTGATCAGAACCCCACATTTACAAGAGGGGTACATTGGGTGTGATCACAACCCCACATTTACAAGGAGGGGGTATATCGGGTGTGATCACAACCCCACATTTGCAAGAGGGGTACATTAGGTGTGATCACAACCCCACATTTTCAAGGGGGTACGTTGGGTGTGATCACATCCCACATTTACAAGAGGGGTACATTGGGTGTGATCACAACCTCACATTTACAAGGGGTGCGTTGGATGTGATCACAACCCCGCATTTACAAGGGGTACGTTGGGTGTGATCACATCCCCACATTTTCAAGGGGTATGTTGGGTGTGATCACAACCCCACATTTACAAGGGGTACGTTGGGTGTGATCACAACCCCACATTTACAAGGGGGGGTACATTGGGTGTGATCAAAACCCCACATTTACATGGTAAAGTATTACTTTTAGGAGAATCAAAATATTCTTTAGGCAAATATGAAAAAAAATCTGAGAAACTCCCTGTGTTTTCCCCTCCGCCTTCCCCCTATTCTCGCTATTTATCTGATCTAGACATCGATAGCTGTGTGGGATGATATGAAAGCTTTTTAGTGACAGTCTGGTTGGTATCGCTCAAAAATTGAAAGTGGCTGCAGTGCTGATGTGGATTCAAGTCTGTTTCCACACTTTATAAGTATGTTGCTCATCACTCTATATGTAATGCTTACTGTGGTGTTACAGACTTGAAACATAGTGCTAAATTGGTTTTTTAAACACGGGACCTTTAAGGTTAATTGCTTTTTATGACATTATTAGTGTGTTTTATGAGATAATTGTTTTACTTTCATCAACTTGACAGAAAACTAAAGCTTCCCAGGTTTCTTTTTTTTTGTCTCATTAAGTTGATTGTATATATACTTAATCTATGATGTATCTTGAATCTGGGTAATGAATTTGTGGATAATAGCTGTGGTTATTAGAATTTGGGCTAGAAAATTCGTCATTGACACTGTATGGCACTGGTATTTTCTAAAATATGTATGTTACAGGCTTCGTTTCTGATGTAGAAATAAACGTAGCTAGGGTATAGTCAATTTTTCTTAAACAACACGTATAGCAAACCCAACTACATATGAAATATGTTTACGTATTCATAGTGTACAATTAAAGGGAAATAACTCAAATGTCACTATCGGCGAAACTTATCAAGCACACCCATGAAAGTACATCTTTATATTAGTTTAAACATTATAAAATAGTTATAAACATAAAGTAGAATAACAGTACAACACATTTAAACGAGTTTAAACATGTACATAACATAAAGAACACAAATCTTACCCTGTATGGTTCTGTATATGGTACAAAGGTTTTAAATGTTTGTGTCTCTTCAGAACTTCTATAAGCTCTTACATATTAATCTATACAAAAATAAAATTACCACCTATAAGTCCATTTATAATGATTGTCAATATATTGTGTAAAATTCAGTAAAATCAAGTATATCAATACTACAGAATCATTAACATTTTATCTCGATACATTCTTAACGTGATTTAAAACTTGCTTGTGGTACTTCGACTTAACTATTCAGTTACATCAATTCATAAAGTTAAGTATGTTTATCAATTATGTTGACCAATACAATATGTCTTCTTCAGTATTCAAATTGACAAAAAACTGACCACAATATTAGAAAACAGACAAAGAATAATCCATGAACCTGAAATCAATCAATTAGAACTCAAGAATTTCCCTCCAAAAACTGACCATCAAAATTGAGGCTCAACCAAGAGAAACAGAAATTAGAAACAGTCGATATGTAAACGTCAATATTAATGTCTGTAGTTCTGTCATTAAAATATTAATTATTAAATTATTATTTGATTCTACAATCAAATATGACCCTACTACATGATTGTATATCTTGGGATGGTAGTGGCTGTTCGGATTTAAACAAGATGTTTGTCACATCTCTCGTGGTAAGAGTCCATTAAGTGCTTGATTGGCTTTTTGTAGTAGTTGTGTAATGTTTACGTCCTACGTCATACGGAATCACTATTTATTAGAAAAATAGCAGAGAAAACCGACCAAACAAGAGTCGAAAGTCAAGGGACAGTTACATATCCGGGTATAGACAAACACAACACAAAAAACAGAAAGAGAGTAACCCGAACCTAATAAAAACCATGGGTGCACTCAGGTTCCCTGGACGAGTAACCAGTGCCTGCTTCTTATTAGACACCAGCAGAGTTACTTATTGTCATATCTAGGGAAAAGTCGAATCCAGGAATAGGAAACACTACCTATGACTCAGCGATATGTCAGATCGTATTTGAGACACTGATTTTCCATAACGATCAATTAAGTCATGGTGACGACCATTCTAACTTCTGGATAGATAACACTAACCTAGTTACCACAAACCTTATTTGAGTAGTTTAGCAGTCAATAGCAGTGGTCGGTCTAGAAAATCAGACTGATACCGATCGCAGGATCTAGAATAACGTATGTTGCGAAATGAACACCACATACGCTGGAGCTGCTTTAATTTTGCTGTCCATATACGGGAAGTTGACAATTGTAAATTTGAAGTCATCGCGTTTTTCGCAGAGTCTAGTTTACAGTTTTCATAAGTCTATTTCTAGAAGTAGGTCCAAGTAGGAGGCTGACCTTAGTGTATTGGTGGTGGCTCGCTAGGATATATTGAATGTAAATGGTAACCCAAGTTTAGCATCGTTTAAGGACGAAACATCATCAATAAAACGGAATGTGAAATTAAAGGTTTGGGCCAGTGTCTAACTTCAACAGGCCTTCTATAAACTCGGCCTCTTAAGACTAAAACAGGTCGGCGAGGAGAGGAGCATTAGTACCCATTGGAATACCAACATTTTGTTGAAAAACATGTCCTCCAATGTGGTACTATATATATATATAAGATATAATAGGAACGTATTTATTTTTTAAGTATGGTGGAATTTTCTAAGTAACAAACTTGTGCTGCGAGATATTACCAAGATTGATAGCATATATATGCCTTTGTTAGCAAAACGTAAAGAAAGAAAGGAACGAGGCTCTTCTTCATCTTTGTGTGTGTTAACCTGTTTGAACAATCTGTGTTTTCCAATGTCTAAAATAATAGCTACTTATCTATACAGAGTGGACGAAGGGTCTGTTACAGGTGACTGGGGACATTCTTTGTAAAGGGAATGTAGTTTTTGAGTGGAACAGAGTACAATTTAGTGGGAATATGATGAAGTCCTAGTGGTTTTTGAACAAAAGGTAGTAGGCCATTTATAAATACATCATGTAACATAGGTGATGTATAGTGACAAGACCATGACTACGTTGTCGCCTGTGACTGTGAAAAGGCCCATCACATTCACATTGCTGCAATCAAGGTTACCTATACTATCGATTTTGTCTACGTAGAGGTACTTAATTCAGGATTGTAGGAATGATAGTGGATATTTTCAAGGATGCAGACCTGTCCTCCAAACATAACGAATATGTTGTCAACAAGAAAATCTAACATATGACAGATTAGGTCTTCAGTATTTAGTATTATATTTTAGAGTCATTGATGACGAAGTAAGTTCTGTCATGACTAATTAGCAGGTATTTACTAGTATATCGTTCTTTTCCATGTTTCTTGAAAAGGCAGCGTTTTATAAGATCTTTAATCCTGATTTTAATCTTAATATGAGCAATATATTGAAGTCATTTATCAAAAGATCCTCCAATACACGTTTGTAATTGAAAATTCTGAGTGCAATGTGGTACTATATTGTTGTCGCCCGTGACTGTGAAAAGGCCCATCACATTCACATTGCTGCAATCAGGACTGGAAAGGTTACCTATACTATCGATTTTGTCTACGTAGAGGTACTTAATTCAGGATTGTAGGAATGATAATGGATATTTTCAAGGATGCAGACCTTCATAGACAGAATAGAGTGGTGTGGCTGATTGAAATGTTGATATACCGCAGGAAATTTGTTGGTAATAATTCCTGAACTGTGTCCACATATACGTTTGTTGAGTCTCCAACATAAATAAGTCCGCATAAGTTGCATTCTAACGCATAGACAATATTTTCTGATTAAAAATATATGGACAACACACGGAGGAAATTCAAATTCCGCAAATTAGCGCTATTTTAGAAGACTGTGTGATTTCTGTGTCACGTAGAAGTATTCGCAAGCATTACACTTAGTCTTATTTGTTGTACGCAGATAGATGTAATCAAGATGTATAATAAAGGAGGGGGTATGCTTGCCACGATTTGTAGGCAAGCCGCAACTGCCTACATTGCCAATAGGCAGCTCTTCGGACTAAAAGAGTAAAAAGTTTTACTTAACTAGTCATGATCGTTGTGATCACCAAACTTTTGTCATCATCGTCGTCGTCATCTGAAAATAGATTTTTAGTAGAGAGCAGAGAACGGGATATTGAAATTTTGGTGAATGGGTAGGTAGGTAGGTAGGCAGGCAGACAGATATATGCGACATCACGTGACTTGTGTGACGAATTTTTGTCTGATCGACATATCGGATTTTCCACTCAATAGAAAAACATAGGGACGTTTTTAAAAACGGAGATATCTTGTCAAATAAATAAAATATAAATGTTTTGCACATTGTTCGAGGTCATTTTATCTGTTTAAATTACTTGCAAAATACTTCCCATTTTTTCCATAGTCAATCATGCACCACTTCTGACGCGAATTGCATAAATACAGCTGGTATAAATTATGTTGTGCACATCTATACAAATAGTAGACACATTTATGTTTTTAATTTTCACGTTTTAAACACTAGATTGCTGATCTTCATACTTCCCATTTCATTTGAAATTCTCTCATTTTACAATTTTTGACATGGCGGATACATCTGTGTTTTAGGGGACAGGGTTGTGTGGCATTTTTATGGTCCAATTATATCCCAGAAAATTTTATTATTTTAACTTAGAAGTAATTGAACGATTAAACAAAACACAATTGAGGGTATTTGGTTAACAAAAAATACGGTCGAATAGAAAGAGTAGAACGCTTTGTTTGTGATGTCATTACTTAAATTATCTTTGAAATTGCATTGGAGATAATTAGTAACATGATCTCCCGAACAAAACTGAGTAGATATGTTTAATATGACAAAATAAAATATAAGGGCTTACTACTTGTGGATTGAATTAAAAATGTGGTAATGAACTTTGTGATAAATTATCAAGTATTTCTATAAATGTTAATCACAAAAATATCCGTTACTTTTGTCGCATTTTGCTCAACCACAGTAGTCATAAATAAAGTTTTAAGGAATAAGTTGTTCAATAGACATTATGTTCAGAGACTGATACAATTGTGTGAATTTCAATACTTTACAGGTGTTCTAAATAACACATCTGTAACAAATGTCTATTAGGTAACAATAAAAGTAAACGTTTTTGAGGATAAAAAAAAATAATGATGCCACGGGGAAAAAAACAATAAACGAGAAACTCCATTAATTAAAAAAAATATTTTAAAATGGAAAAATTTGCTAGTATTTAAAATATGATAAAAAACTAAAAACACACTTGTTATTAATAATAGAAGTTTGATATATTCTAAAATCATTGAGTTATCAACCCTAATTATGACAGTAAAATTAAGTTGCATTATGGGATAGATAGATAAATTGATTGGGTATACCCTCTCGTTGGGGGGGTTGCCTTCTTCTTCTTTCTGTTTCTAGCGTTCCTTCAATATTGACGATCATACGCCGAGAGTCTAAAATATGATTTTTGAATGTTTACATGACTGCCAAATTGCATGCAATAAAATCAAGGTGATAATAGGAAAAAATGAAGTGATGTACTTTTAGGCCGAATTATACAATTTAAAACTATATGCAATTGATAGCCTAGCTATGTGTTATGGATAGAAAATGGGAATAAGAGCTGGTTCAGTGACAAGACTCAGGCGCGTAGCTCCCATACAAGCAAAAAATCATTTGCTTGCACATCAGATTGTCAAAAAAAACCCTGAAAAAACAAAATACGAAAAATATTAGATACAAAATCTTTGTTTTATATGAGATCCATTGGTTAAGCATAATGCTATACATAAAAAAGGTAAAAAAACGTTCGTTTTTGTATAGATTAGACTCTTTAAACCCCAAAAATGCAGGAGCTTCCGGGGGATTTGCCCCCATGGCCCCCTACCAGGGCTTAGCCCTAGACCCGCAGGGGACCAAAGGCTGTCCCCAGACCCCTCGCCTAATTAAATTTGCTTGCACATGACAAAAGTGTCAGCTACGCCCCTGATAAATCCCTCAACTAGTGACTGAAGTAAAGTTTTGTGGCAGTTTGATGCATTGTGTAATTGTATGTGGGAAAAATGAATATTTATAAGTCTTTTGATGTCTGGATATGGGGTTGCTGTGTCGTGTTCTACTGTCTGGTGGTATAAGTATGTCTGATGTAGTTACTGCTAATTGTCAGCTCATAATACGGAAAGCCTAGTGGGTAATGTGTTTCGAGAGCGCTCATTGCACGATAAAGTCCCCTTGTGAAGATTTCAAAAAAGAGTAGACTCATTGTAGTCGCTCAAAAGGCTACATTATCCGCCCTTACCTGAAACCAGCTGGAGTCTATTGACTGTCCCTGCCTACTAGTCCCTGCCGAAACTCAATTATTTTCCAGTGGCACTCGAAATTGTTTTCCCTTGTCCCAACGCACACCATTATTTCATTGACTAATTGTTTGTTAACTTGTTCTGGTCCTGAATATAGTCGAAATATTTCTCGCTGGACGTTAAGCACAACAGCCAATCCATCAAAGTAACTTTTTCGGAGAAATGTCGTGTACTTGTCCGAGAATGGTCTGTATGTATTAATTACCGGAACCACGTGCTTTCTTTCTTTTCACTTCCGGCAGTGCAAACTTCACAAGCATGGATAAACTGCAACCCATAAAACTGGCAAAAGTTAGTCGTAGAACCACAATTCCTCTTATAAATTATGCCCTAGAATCCAATTAATACTACATTTACAATATTTTAACAGAAATGTGTTCGATTTTAGACATTTTTATTATTTCAATATTTGGCCTTATTTGGGAACTCGTGCATGCCACACACAGGGGCTCGTAAAAATCGATTTTCTTGCGCTTTTAAATAATTACTGGGTCGATTTTGTTATAGTGTGGGAGAGAGGAGAAACAAAGTCTTTACCCCCTAACTTTAAAATTAAAAAAAAAAATTATTTAACTTCTATTTACACGGGTTTGTAATAATGTCTGTTCCAAATTGAATTATCTTCTTAAAAACCCTACCTTTATACTTCAGATGTTATTAAACTCCTAAAAATTTTAATTTCTACCAGTTCTTAACTAAACGGTCAATAACCCTGGACGGAAGTGGTGACTATCATTTGTCCTTCTTGAGGCCTTTCGGTACTCATTTTCTCAGTAACGATAAAGTCCACATCTGTCCAGGGTTATTGTCCGTTTCATTTAAAACTGGTAGAAATTATTAAAATTTGAGAGTTTAATGACATCCGAAGCATAGGTAGAGTTTTCAAGAAGATACTTCAATGTCTAAATTGATGTTTATAGGGTGACAAATGAGCTTATGCTTCTATTATTCATCAAATAACGTGCATACATAAATCAAAAATCAAAGACCATGAAAACTATTTTTGAGACTGACACAGCTAGCTTTTCTTAAAGTCATCCACAATTTTTGCCGAACATGCAGAAATTATCAAATTTAAGGGGATGCAAGACCCTATCTGCATTTTTTTTTTTAATAGAAAATCTGAAAATAAAGATATCACATTAATGGTAACTCTTAATTCGTTCATTAAAAAACTATTTCCATAAAATTGAAAATAACAATGAAAGTCTTGTACCTATGGTATTTCTTCAATTTATTAATGATTGAAATACAAAGTTTTTGCATGAACAAGTTTAGTATAGGCAAAAATACATTTTTTTTTATAAATTATCATTTAGTACTTTTTGAAAAGTTATTTCTCAATGAATAGACAAAAACTTTAACACGGTAACCCCTATTTTTTATTTCCATCACACAAAATGTATACCAATTGCTTGACATTTTATGAAAAATTTAGAAAATTTGAATGGACGGAATTTTTGAAACTGTTGAGTGTTCATGTTTTTTCTCTTCCTTGTATAATCTATTCGAAAATTAAAATTTTCAGTACAATTTAGAAAAACTAAAAATGTAAGCTAAATACTAAATATATGGGGGGCATTGTTACTAGTTGAAAGACCTACGATGAACAAACTTGTTACTTTTGGCCACATGCCAAGAAGGTTTTTTATTTAATGGTGTAATTTAAGGATTTGAAATTTTCATGCCTGTAAATTTTTTTCAATTTTTTTTTCAGGTCACCAAAATTTTGGGAAGAACTGGTTCCCAGGGACAGTGTACTCAGGTAGCTTATTGTTCAAGAATATTTTAATTGGAAGGTCTAAGATATATCTGCTTTAGGTCACAGAAGTCCATTTATTTGTCATGAAAACCCATGACTTGCATAATTACTGGATTGATCTTGGAAGTAATATGGACTATTGATCACTTCCATGTCAATTCGAGTCTGACCAGCAAAGGTGTGCCTTGCAAAAGTTGTCAATTTCCAAGATTGCAATTGAATAATCATACATTTCTTGGGTTTTAAAATACATTTTGTGTCTCCATATTCAAACTTTATTCATGTATACCACATTAAATGTTCCAAAATGTCATTTTAGTTGTATGTGCATGTAAAGTTTCATTTAAACTGGTTATGGTAACACAAAATCGGGTAAATTGCAAAGAATGCATCAGCAGCATGAAACTTCATTTTTCATATTGGGTTATGAGACTAGATCAGTTTTCCCATCAACTTGGAAACAAAAGAAAGGTTTAATGTTTTGGAAGTTTCACTGCATTTAATTTATGACATCTAAAGTATGACAGTGTTCAGTGTTTAAATTGGAGCCATCTAATATTTAATATCATACTAGATTGGCTTAACTTGTACACTTCCAAGAGTTGACTTTCATGTATTCAAAAGTGGAGACTTTCTGATCAAGAAAATGCCAGATACCAATTTTTCTATATGTTTGAGGTCAAATTTAACTTATAATTATACCACATATAAAAATGCTGGCTTTAGATTGGTCAAAAGACAGTGTCTTTTTCACATTTCTCAATTACTACTGCTGTGAGGGAAATTTGCATCGATTTTGTCATCATTGGGGTAATTCTACCAAAAAAATTACCATCTTTGCCATGGTACATGTATTTGCTGAAAAATAACTCATGCATATAATCATCCTAGAAAAATTCATTCGGAAGTTTTGAAAGTTTACTCCAAGTAAACATAACATGAGTAATCGATTTTGAAAACCATAAACAGTTTGATAGTAAAGATTCAGTCACGCAAGTGGTCTAATATCATCACTCTTTGAAATCATGATATTCAGTGTAATTAAACAGATAAATCATGTCTGGAAGGGGTGTTTGCAAAAAAAAATTCCCCTCCCAGACACCATATATCTGTTAAATAAATCATATTCAGTTGACCCTAAATTCGAAGTAAACAATTAAAGAAGCATTTAGATATACAAAGCATAAAGAGGTTAAAAACATTACATACAGTCTGAAAAGTAGGTTTTCATAACAACCAAGTATAATTTCAAATTTGTTTAGGTCCTAGTTGAAATGAGTATTATTTCGCATTTGTTGAGTTCAGAGTTGAAACCAAGAATAATTATAACCCATGCAATGAAGTTACCAACCAAGGGTATAATGTTTTTGACACATCTGTCCATGTCACCTGGATAGCCCTCTCATTTCTACCGATACTTCACTAAAGTTTAGGATACTTACTTACAGTAGGTGCTTGGATATGGTTGATTTTCAGGGAAATTCGTAAGGGGACCATATTTTTGGACGGAGCTACAAAGAGGTCCCAAAAACTCTTGGGATTTATACATATTTTCCGCTATTTAATTGCTATTTTTGTTTAATTTATATTTTTTCCTTTGCTGTTCAGTTGACATTTCTGCAAGGTCTAATTAAATAATTTTAACACTTTCTCGTGATCATGGCTTTGTTTTCAAAACTGAAATTGTGGAGTGTAGAATTGTATCGGTAAAAATTTAATCCCAGCTAATGCAATTCATCCGGAAAATTTTTTGATCCAGATGAATATTTTACCAAATCGATTCAGAAATTATGCACTTTCGGAATTCAAATTTTGACAACAATGCCATGATTACGAATAAAGTATAAAAATAACGAATTAGGTATTTAACTTTAAAGACATTAAAAATGATGGGGCAATTTAGAGAAACAGTTGAATAGCTTATTATATGCATAAAACCTCCGGGTTTGATACACTCACGGCTTGCTCCATTACGAGTAATGGGACCTCTTTGTAGCTCTGTCCATTAAAAAAAAGGAGCTACATTATTGTAGCTATGTTGTTGCCAGAATAGTGCTTTCATTTCTTCATGGATTTACATGAAACTTTGGAAAATTGTTACTTATAGAAGGTGTTGATTTTAAGGAAAATTTTTCAAGGGGGGGACCATATTTTTGGGAGGTGGACTTGGTCAACTTTCATGTATATATATATTCAATCAGGGTTCTCGTTGAGACATGTATAAGCCTCCTGGACATGTCAAAGTTTTGTAGGACTCACCTTTACTGGATTCCGTGCATCCTCAGGACGCATCACAGTCAAATCATTTGCGTCCCTAAAGGTGCTTTAATCAACAGCACAACATTTACCTGGATAAGAAAATTGATATACCGAATGACACAATCACAACCAGATGTAAATCTATTTTTAGCTGTGATGCACAGCAGGTGAAATATATTTGATCGCTGACGGTGACGGATATAATAAGTGGCTGTATTAACAGAAATCTAAACAATCTCACCATGAATTAAATAATATTCAAATAAATGTCTTTTGATGTATTTTTCACAATCAAGATTTTACAAACCATAATAATTTACTCCTTGAACATCACGCCCAAAGTAAACAAACACGTTTTCGATATTTTTAAAAGATGAAACACTTGGCTTGTTACTTGATTAAAAAAGTTTTCTATTTGAATAAAAAAATTTTTATTAGAGACTAGCCAGAGCTTGGGATCTTTGCGGGTTTACAATGCCAATACTGTAATACAAAGATTACATAGTAAATATTTCCAGCAGAAAGATCATTTTTGATGTTTTTAAAAGGTGATGAAGTGAAACACACCTTTAGACTTGATTGAAATGTCAAAAATCTTATTGTAATGTTTGAACGTCGAATGATCTTTTGTTATTTCAGATAAAGTTAAGCAAAAATAGTGTCAAATTGTTCATTTGGAAATTAAGACAAAATTTATACATTTATTTGAAATTATGTATTAGTCAAAATATTTACATTGAGATATTGCCTCTCATGACACCGAAACCATACATTTTTCCCAGATGAAGCCATACATTATCTCCAAATAACCAACAGAAATAAAAAAGTGTTAATTGATACTTGCCTTGTTTCTTTAAACAAAAACTTTTCTCAAATGACATTAAACAGAGTAGAACGAATATTTGTACCCTCGCTTTTTTAGCTCACACGACCCGAAGGGTCCACTTTGCGTCTGTCGTCGTCGTTGTTGTCGGCGTCTGTAAACTTTTTACATTTTAATCTTCTTCTCTATAACCACTTGGCCATAATGTTCATTGAATGGACCTTTACAAAGTTTGTGTTTTTTTATTTTGGTTGGTAAACCAATATGGCCGCTACCGCAAGACTTCATTTAACATAGGACCCTATGGGAAAAAAGTTGAAAAGGGCTTCTTCTCTGAAACCGTTTAACCAATCAAAACAAAACTTACCAGCAATATTGTTTGGAAGGACCTTTATAAAGTTTATATTTTCTATGCCAACTGGAAATTCAAAATGGCCACCAACACAGGACTTAGTTTAACATAGGACCCTATGGGAAAAAGTCTTAAAAGGCTTCTTCTCTGAAACCAGTTAACCAATGGCAACAAAAACTTATTAGCAATAATGTTTGGATGGTCCTCTATAAAGTTTATGTTTTTTTTATGACAACTGGAATTTCAAAATTGCCGCCACCGCAGGACTTACTTTAACATAGGACCCTATGGGAAAAAGTTTAAAAGGCTTCTTCTCTGAAACCGGGTAACCAATGGAAACAAAAACTTACTAGCAATATTGTTTGGATGGTCCTCTTTAAAGTTTGTGTTGTTTATCCCAATAGGAAATTCAAAATGGCTACCACGCAGGAATTTGTTTAACATTGGACCCTATTGGGAAAAAAGTTTAAAATGGCTTCTTCTCTGAAACCAGTTAACCAATCGAATCAAAACTTACTACCAATATTGTTTGGATGGTTCTTTATAAAGGTTATGCTTTTTATGCCAATTGGAAAATCAAAATGGACACCACCGTAGGACTTAGTTTAACATAGGACCCTATGGGGAAAAGTTAAAAAAGGCGTCTTATCTGAAACCGGTTAACAAATGTAAACAAAACTTACTAGCAATATTGTTTGGATGGTCCTCTATAAAGTTATATGTTTTTTATGACAATTGGAATTCAAAATGGCCACAAATGCAGGACGTAGTTTAACATAGGACCCTATAATAGGAAAAAAGTTTAAAAGGCTTCTTCTCTGAAACCTGTTAACCAATCGAAACAAAACTTACTAGCAATATTGTTTGGTCATCTATAAAGTTCATGTTTTTTATCCCAATCAGAAATTCAAAATGGCCACCATCGCAGGACTTGGTTTAACATTGGACCCTATGGGCAAAAGGTTAAAAAAAGGCTTCTTTTCTGAAACCGTTAAACCAATGGAAACAAAACTTAATACCAATATCATTTTGAATAGTCATTTATAAATTTTGTGTTTTTTATGCCAATTGGAAAATAAAAATGGCCACCACAGCAGGACTTAGTTTAACATAGGACGCTTTGGGAACAATTTTAAATAGGCTTCTTCTCTAAAACCGCTTATCCAATGGAAACAAAACTTACTAGCAATATTGTTTGAATGGTCCTCTTTGAAGTTTATGTTTTTTATGCCAATAGGAACATAAAAATGGCCACCACAGCATTACATAGATTAACAGTTTACCTTAAGGGAAAAAGTTTTATTAGGTTTCTTTTCTGAAACTGATTAACCAATGGAAACAAAACTTGCTAGTAAGATTGTTTGGATGGTCCTCTTTAAAGTTTATTGAAAATTACAGGACTTATATTACTTTAACATCAGGGAAATGCCATCTTCATTGCCTATAAAATTAAGTGAGCGATACAGGCTCTTAAGAGCCTCTGGGGGTTTTTTTTGGCAATCACAAAACTTCGGATTTTAACGGCAGTAAAATTCAGCCTATAAACAGAGCATTGTAAAAACCCAAAATTATTTGAAAATTTATCAAAGCAACATAATGAGTCGAGCAAGCTTGAAGTAATTTTTTAAAAGAATAGCTGAACCAGAATCAACAGATTCACCCAGTAAATGACAATGTCTGCACCATGATTTAATAGACAGAATCTGCAACTACATTTACACCACCATCTACATCTACCAAACAAAAGAAAGACAGAAAATGGCAAACAGATTTCAAGTGGTTAGAACGACTGACACAACATGAAGGTGATCATGGGGTTGGTTCCTGGTGCGAAGATGGAAAGAAGATGAATGTAGTAGCCACAGGCACAACCAATCTGCAGAGGTCAACATGGGTTCAGCATGAGAATCATCCAGACCACAAACTTGTGACCTTTGCTAGGCAACCTAATAAGCAGCAGCCAACCATAAAGCAGACAATAGACAATACCAGCTCACACATATGCCAAGAAGCTAAAATTAGAACAATGTACTTTATCATGAAGGCTAACTTACCTATACATCTTCAGACAGAACTGCTACACCTTCAAAAACTAAATGGTTGCCCAAACCTTCAAGACACTTCCAGATTCTACACAAGCCATACCTCCCACACTGACATGATAGACTCCATTAATCAAGCTGTAGAAGACTCAGTATTGAAAGACATTACCTGCTGTCTACAACTTGGTCTCATCATTGATGAAACTACAGACATCACTGTCAACAAGAAACTCTGCATCTTTGCATCTTTATTAAATGTCTGACTGAAAATAACATTCCTGTACTCCACTTCCTAGACAACATATCAGTACTTGATGGTAAAGCAGAGACAATTGTAAATGCCATTGACACAGTACTGAAAAGTAAGGAAATACCACTGACTGTAATGATGGGAAGACTGAAGGAGTAGGTGCACTATTTCAACAAAGACACTACCCAACCTTGATACAGATCCACTGCATTAATCGCAGAGTTGCACTTACAGCAGACCAAGCATGCAGAGATGTTCCTTATTTGGCAAAATATTTAGCTAATCCTTAAACATATTTTCAAGTTCTTTAGTAATTCCGCTGTCCGTTATAAAGATCTTCATCGGTTACAGGAACTTCTAGAATCAGATGATAACATAAAGACATTATCACTGAAGCAGCCTGCAAGCGCAAGATGGCTATCCCTTGGTTCAGCTGTTGATGTCATATTTGCTTCCTCCACCCAGCACTATACTCTACACTAGACTCTAGAAAGACTATATTGACATTTCTGCAGTTACATCCCTTGTCACATCAACAATTGAAAGACGAACCTACTACATCAGAAAGATGGACCTACACTTACCACTGTTTATGCAGATATCAACAACTCGCAGTACTAGTGGTTGCATCTCATCAACAACGAAACCTTGAGAATGTAGTTTCAGAACAGTTCCAGTGAGTACATAGACAAGATCTGCAACAACTTACAGGAGCTCTTTGAACCTGATTCCCTTAGACGTTTAGAAGATTTGAACCAGCTATTGAATCCAAATTACATGCCAGCAGACATAAGCATTATGAACTATGGTGAAAAGAAACTGACAGAAGTTCTGAACTACTTCAAAGACCATCTCCCATTAGATGTTGACAGAGCCATTTCACACTATTTTTACCTGAAGTTGCTACTTAGACAACAGAAGACTCTTGCATTACAACAAATGGGAACACAAATTTTGAACAGCTACCAAGAAGAATTTCCTGACTTTGCTCTACTTTATCAACTACTTTTGATTTCTCAGTAACCAGTGTTGCTTGTGAGAGAGCCTTGTCATGCCAAAACAGGATAAAAACCAAACTTTATTCAAGACTCCAGCAAGACACTGTTACTAAACTTATGCAAGTTCAACTAGATGGACTTGCCAACCTTTAGCAGCTCCTACCGCAGGTCGGGGTACTCCGGCTTCCTCCCCCAATAAAAACTGGACGCCATGATATAGCTGAAAAATTGCTGAAAGTGGCGTTAAACATCATAAAACAAACAAACAAACAAACAAACAAACAAACCTTTAGCAGCAGTCAACAACTTCTTTGAGAACAGGAACAGAAGAAAGTGAAGGACACCATTTATTCATGTGTGCACTTTGTGTTTTTAAACCAATTAATGCTTGGTTTTGGTTGCTTTTGTTATGCATAATTAAAATTATAAGAACTTTGCTTATTATTTGTTTTTATAATATGATGGTAAAATCTTGGGATATATGAATATGGTCACAATAAAATTATGTGTATCTTTAAATGCTCATTCGGACCTAATTTTATACCTCAGTGGAAAATTACTTTATATAACCCTATACTACATTTTTCAGTTTGAAAAGTTTAAAGTAATTTCGCAGCAGATTCATTAATGAATTAAATGTGTCAACCCTGACCAACTTCTTACTTTTAAGTACAACCAGACATTGAATGGAAATAAGTCCTATATATATAAGGTCAACACAAAGCATAACTACCGAAACAAATACTAGTATGCATTGATATTTTTCATTCTGGAAAATTTAGATTAAGCTGTCACAGAGTACATGTAAAGCATGGGTTTCAAGAATCAAATAAAAAATGAAGATGCCCATAATGTTACAGAACAAAACTTAATGTATTCATGGTAACTTTATACAGTGCCAGTAGGTTGGTTCGAGTCAACTTTATGGACTCACCAAGACAGATTGGGACTCATCATTGTAAAAATTGATGAGTCCCAGGACTCCCCATAAAAACATCCTAGTGAGAACCCTGTATTCAATATTGTGACCTGTATATCTCTTTCATTTCTTCAACCATAGTTATTGGAGATTTTAACTTCCTGAAAGAACCTAATCACAATCTAATAAAGGTAATAAAGTTAGACAAAAACTACATACAAATAAAGAAGTGTTCCACACATATTTCTGGATCTTGTATAGACCATGTTTACATACAAAGAGATGTTAATTATGAAATAAGGACTATTCCTGTTCCATATTCTCAACATGCTGCAATACAAACCAAGATTTCTTTTGACTCTTAGTTGTCAACATAACATGCCCAGGTTATATATTTTCTTATTATTATTAACTTGTGAATATATGGTTGCAACATGTTCATTCAGGAAATAAATGACTTGGATAATTCAGTTGGTCTATTAAACTGACAACAAAAGACAATCTTCTTACATTACTAGGGGCCTCGGTGGCTGAGTGGTCAAGGTAGTTCGTCTACTATTGATCACGTGGTCTGTCAACACTGAGATTGCGGGTTCGATTCTCACTGCATGCAGGGTGTACTCGACTCCAATCTTAATTGACAAGGATTGCCAGTTTTCATACCGCAGGTCCGGGGTTCTCTCCGGGTACTCCGGCATCCTCCCCCAATAAAAACTGGATGCCATGAAATAGCTGAAAAATTGCTGAAAGTGGTGTTAAAACACCATTCAAACAAACAAATCTTACATTACTCTGCTCAAATTTTATAATAGGTCATTTTTTCCAATTGATTTTTAATTAATCAATCTTCTGAAAGTTCTTCATATTCTATTATTTATTCTTTGGTATTGTAGTAATTAATTGTCAGTTCAGTATACCAATTTAAATACTAAATACCACCTTGATGTAATGGGAACACGTGGGGAATGTTGAGCTTGCTCACAAAGGTTCTTTAATTTTCAAATTTGTTTAGGTCAGAGTTGAGTTTTTAGATGACAGTAATAGATCAATCATCAGAAATGTGAAAGGCCCAGTTAGAGAAGGGGATATCTTAACATTACTGGAATCTGAAAGAGAGGCTAGAAGATTAAGGTAGGCTAAAAAAGGCACAGTTAGAGAAAGGGATATCTTAACATAACTGAAATCTGAAAGAGAGGCTAGAAGATTAAAGTAGGCTCAAAAAGGCCCAGTTATTGAAGATGATATCTTAACAACACTGGAGTCTGAAAGAGAGGCTAAAAAAATAATTTAGGCTTCAAAAGGATGCAATATTACGTATATAGGTTCCTAATGATTAGTCTGGTAGGTGTCACCTGACCATGACCTCACTTTCACAGTCCAGCTACTATATTAAAGTTTTTGGATAAGGTCTGTTTCGCTCCTTCCACTGCATTGTATATTTTAAATGATAACAATTTAATGCTTTGTTTTTTCGTTACTGATGCAGAATGCAGGTGAGGTATTTCTCTGTGTCCACAATTGTTTCACAAAAATTACCTTAAGGCAAAAAGACTCAATATGGTGCATCATGAGTATAACGACAAAACACCCTTCCATGTAGTTAACACAAGATAAATATTTAACACTTTTCTGTTAAAAATGTTTACTTAAAACCAATTTTCTTTTCTTCTAGGTGAAGAACCAGTGAAGATGTGACGTTGTAGAGACTCAAAATAAAATAAAAGTTGAGAGAATAATTTAGTGTAATTATATATGCCATTTCTGTCCTGAAGATGTAAGAGACAGGTGGTCCCTTATTATTTTTGGCTTCCCGTACAAATAAAATTGTTCTTAAAAATATTGCAGGGAATTGCATTAAAACCATATCTATCTGCTAATCCCTCATTATGAAAGCTGAAATAAATGAACTTTATCAGGTCAAGTGAGCTATTTTGATCACTTTGTGTCTGTCGTGTGTGAACTTGTACATTTCAATTTTTCTCTTATTAAACCACTAGGCTAGTTTAAACCAAACTTGGTCACAATGTTCATTGAATGGTGTTTACTCTGGTCGAAAGTCTGAAGTTGCTGCCATTGCCATTACACATGTTATCTACAGTTGTGGTTGGATTTTCAATCCCCACAATACACAAATTTGAAGTATCTTGAAGAGTACTATTAATAAAAACTTTTTTTGGAGAACCTGATATGGCAAATTATATGATCATTTTTGCATATTATCTAATATGGTGTTGCTGGCAAAAGTTGTTAATTATTTCAGCCTCATGGTCTACTATATACTTATTGATAAATTTCTGATTAAATGTTAAAGAATAATGGGACTTGGTGAAAAAGGGGTGATAACCCCAAAAGGCTTTCATGAATTGTCCTGAAAGAATTGTTAATATTGAAAGTACCTTTAGTTTTTTTTGTAAAATTCTTATTTATAGAGTTATGATCTTTTGTTCATCAAAAAAAGGTAGGATTTTTTTTTGTTTTCAAATTATTTTTCAAAAACGTTTTCATGTTTTAATTAATGTTTGGTAAAATAATCCAAATTGTTTATTTTGAAAGATGCAAGCTTCTTTTTTGGGGGTAAAAGGCTGATTTTTTTTTATACCCCCTGCAAACTAGTTTGGGGGGTATATAGGAATCACCCTGTCTGTCTGTCTGTCTGTCTGTCCACATCCCTTGTAAGCACTTCTCCTCCTAAACCGCTTGACAGATTTTGATGAAACTTTACATGAAGGAAGTACATCATATGGAGATGTGCATGAAGAATTTTTGTCGCTATGGGATATTATTCAGGGGAGATAATTGGACTTGAAGCGAAGCGGGGGGTATCCCTTTGTTAGCTTGCTCACAGTCCACACTTGTTTAATTAAATATATGAAGTAAAAAAGGTTTTTTTTTCCAGTGTTCAGACTCAAACTCGAAAAATCTTTAGTGTGAACTATTCTCATCACTTGGCCTTTTCGTCGTCATTGTCGGCCGTAAACTTGTCACATTTCAATCTTCTCCAAAACCACTAGGCCTGCTAATTGGAATCAAACTTGGCAGGAATGTTTATTGGTTGGTTCTTAACAAGTTTGAGTATTTGGTGCTGATCAAATATTAAACTTGGCCGCCATAGCCATTAATGCATTCTGATTGGCTGAATTTCAAAAAATTTCTTATAAACTGCTTGGCAGATTGATTTGAAATGTACCTTAAATGGTCTTCTACAAAGTTGGAGTTTTTGTGCCGATCCAAAATCCAAGGTGGCCCCCATCAGAGGACTTATTAGGGCCCCACCACTTTGTGTCAGATGCCCTATAGTGATCAGTCTGTCCATCCGTCCGTCCGTACGCACTAATTGTGTCCAGGCTGTAACTTTTTCATCTTTTGAGGTAGGCTTTTGATATTTGGAATGTGGGTAGATAATATCAAGGTGATGTGTCGCATACTGTGGTTGATCACCTTTGACCTTAAGGTCGCATTATTGCTTTCTGAATGACAAATTCATGTCAGGGCTGTAACTTTTTTATACCCCCCGCTTGAAAAGCGGGGGGGTATATAGTGTTCATGGTGTCCGTCCGTCTGTCCGTCCGTTACACTTTCTATTATTTGCAACTCCTCCTACACCACTGAAAGGAATTTGATGAAACTTACACAGAATCTTTGTCTCATAGTGCCATTGTGCAGGAGATATTTAACATTTTGATCGGAATGATATTTGGGGGTTTCCCATAGAAAAACATGGACTTTGTCATTGACCTAAGGGGGTCCCTATCTCTTATATGCAACTCCTCCTACACCACTGAATGGAATTTAATGAAACTTACACAGAATCCTTGTCACATAGTGCCATTGTGCAGGAGATATTAAACATTTTGATTGGATCGATATTTGGGGTTTCCCATAGAAAAACATGGACATTGTCATTGACCTAAGGGGGTCCTCATCTCTTATGTGAAACTCCTCCTACACCACTGAATGGAATTTAATGAAACTTACACAGAATCCTTGTCACATAGTGCCATTGTGCAGGAGATATTTATTATTTTGATCGGAATGATATTTGGGGTTTCCTATAGAACAACACGGACTGTCATTGACAAAAGGGGATACCCATTTCTTATGGGCGACTCCTCCTACACCACTTAATGGAATTTAATGAAACTTACACAGAATGTTGTCACATATTGCCATTGTGCACTAGATATATAACATTTCGATTGTAATGATATTTGGGGTTTCCCATAGAAAAACATGGAGTTTGTAATGGACATAATGGGATACCCATCTTTTATTTGCAATTCCTCCTACACAACTGAATGGAATTTGTTGAAACTTATACAGAATCTTGGTCACATATTGCCATTGTGCATTGGATATTTTGATCAGAATATTATTGGAGGTTTGCCATAGAAAAACATGGACTTTGTCATTGACATAGGGGATGCCATTCTTTGGGGGATTGGGGAGGGTTACATGTATTATCTGCAATTTCGCCTTCACGTTTAACTAGATAAAGTTTCAATTTCATAATTAAGAACACCTGAATTTTCAAAGTAATTGTAAAGCAGGGGGTATCAATGGTGAGCATTGCTCACAGGTGTTTTTACTCTAGTTATCTTTTGAGGTAGGCTTTTGATATTTGAGATGTGGGTAGATAATATCAAGGCGATGTGTCGCATATCATGGTTGATGACCTTTGACCTTGACCTCAAGGCCCACGGAGATGTCTACCATCTCACTGATATCTAGTTTTTACATAGGACTCGATGGGAAAAAAACATACAAACAATATCTTCTCAGAATGTTCCACACCTTGAAGCCAAATTATGAAGAAATGGTTGGATATATTATGTTGAGTTTTTAGCTCACCTGACCCAAAGGGTCATGTGAGCTATTGTTATCACTTTGCGTCCGTCGTCGTCGTCGGCGTCTGTAAACTTTTTACATTTTAATCTTCTTCTCTGAAACCACTTGGCCAATTGAAACCAAACTTGGCCATAATGTTCATTGGATGGACCTTTACAAAGTTTGTGTTTTTTATTTTGATTGGTAAACCAATATGGCCGCCACCTCAAGACTTAGTTTAACATAGGACCCTATGGGAAAAAAGTTAAAAAGGGCTTCTTCTCTGAAACCGTTTAACCAATCAAAACAAAACTTACTAGCAATATTGTTTAGATGGTCCTCTATAAAGTTTGTGTTTTAGATGGGAATTGGAAATTCAAAATGGCCGCCACTGCAGGACTTAGTTTAACATAGAACCCTATGGGAAAAAGTTTTAAAAGGCTTCTTCTCTGAAACCGGTTAATCAATGGAAACAAAAACTTACTAGCAATAGTGTTTGGATGGTCCTCTATAAAGTTAGTGTTTTTTATGGCAATTGGAAATTCAAAATGGCTGCCACCGCAGGACTTAATTTAACATAGGACCCTATGGGAAAATATTTGAAAGGCTTCTTTTCTGAAACCGGCCAACCAATGGAAACAAAACTTACAAGCAATATTGTTTGGATGGTCCTCTATAAAGTTAATGTTTTTTATCCCAATCTGATATTCAAAATGGCCACCACCGCAGGACTTAGTTTAACATTGGACCCTATGGGAAAAAGGTTAAAAAGGGCTTCTTCTCTGAAACCGGTTAACCAATCAAAACAAAACTTACTAGCAATATTGTTTGGGTGGTCCTTTATAAAGTTTATGATTTTTATGCCAACTGGAAATTCAAAATGGCCGCTACCGCAGCACTTAGTTTAACATAGGACCCTATGGGAAAAAGTTTTTAAAGGCTTCTTCTCTGAAACCGGTTAATCAATAGAAACAAAAACTTACTAGCAATATTGTTTGGATGGTCCTCTATAAAGTTTATGTTTTTTATGGCAATTGGAAATTCAAAATGGCCACCTCCCCCGCAGGACTTAGTTTAACATAGGACCCTATGGGCAAATAAACAAAATCTCTATACAACTGGTTAACCAATGAAACAAAACTTTCTAGTAATATTGTTTGGATGGTCCTATTTAAAGTTTATTGAAAATTACAGGACTTACTTTAACATCAGGGAAATGCCATCTTCATTGCCTATAAAATCAGGTGAGCGATACAGGCTCTTAAGAGCCTCTGGTTTTTATCAAATTGGAAATTCAACATTGCTACCAGGGATACTAGTACGTTCTGATTGGCTGAATTATAAATATCTTCTCACAAACCGCTTTGAACATTGATTTGAAATATTGCAGCAATATTTCTTGGACAGTCCATTTAAAAGTTTGAGTGTTTTGTGCCAATCTAAAATCAAAGATGGCTGCCACCGTGCTTAACGTGGGACCCTATGGGAAAACCATACAAATAGCTTGTCGGAAACCAATTGCTGCTGATTGGAAATTCAACATTGCAACATTAATAGAAACAGCATCTTCACATACACTCTTTAGCATTTTATATCAAAATTTGCAAGAAAAGACATGTATCTTAAACTGTTTTGTAATTTTTCATCAGAATGTTTAGCCAATTCTGTTTGTTGTTTGTGGCCAGGTTGTAGGTATGGTAGGCCATCTCCTTTGAGGACTGTCGGGTCATAATGCGGAAAGCCTGACAGCAGACCGTAGTTGGTGACATGTTTGGAGTGCCGAGATTGTTTGTTAACTTGTTCTCGTTCTGAAAACAGCTGTAATATTGCCCGCTAAATGTTAAGTAGATCTATGTATCATAGTTTCTCTAGGGTATAGATGTACAAAGGTACAAAGGCAAAATTTTTTATCGTATTACCTAATATTCTTACAGGCAACAAGATGAATAACGGTATTTTAATCTCCTTTTTTTAGCCCACCTGACACAAAGGGTCATGTGAGCTTTTGTCATCGCTTTAACTGTTGCCCGTCGTTATCTGTAAACTTCAAATTACTCTGAATGCCTCATTAAGGAGCTAGGCATCACGATAACTCTGGTAACTTTACATACAAACATTTTGGAAAGATACAATCCTAGCTTACCACAAGTCCAGCTTGACCTCTTCGAATAATCAAGACTTGCCATACTTGTATTGGATTATACGCTAAAGATTACAGGTAAAAGAACAAGTTCACGTATTGAAAATTATATAAAAAAATCTTTTAAAAAACATTAATCTAATTAATCACAATTTTTGCAACAACAACAAACATGACGCCTAAACCACTCCCTAATTCGTGTAGAAATGGTTTTCCTATTGTCTTTCTTATGAGTTGTATTTGGCTGTTCTTCCTCTTCACTTCTATTAGAGGCTTTGATTTCAGATTTATGTGGCTCTTCCAGATCATCAAAGTGTACGCAGTTAGGAAATTTTATTTGGGTTAAAATGACATCTGAAAATAATAAAAATCACTTAGCATACTTTTTATAGTTAGATTTAGGAAAAACTGCCGTGCTCCTGATTTTGCTTTAAATTACTATGTCTAGTACTGATATATTGTTTACAAAGTGAACTGCCGTACTCTAGGACAGTCTAGGGTAGGGACCTCGGGGGCCGAGTGGTTTATTGATAACCGGCGTATCAATTTGCTCTTATGAGTTCGTGACCTACATAACGCAATGTGTTCTCGATCCAACCTCAATTGAGAAGGATCTCCCGTAGTTCGGTGGGGGTTTTAAACGGATACTCCTCCCCCCCCCCAAGTGAGTAGACTAAGAACCAAAAACAATAAAGCAGACCATCATAAAGTTTTCACATGAACAGGCCCAAGGTCTTCAATTCGGCGAACAACATAATAAATCAAAATACATGTACATGTACCTGGTTTTTCTTCGGTCTTTTCTGTCATCTTCCATTTTAATGTTTTAAAAAAGTCTTTGCCATGATAGAAAACTCGTGTTTTCTTTCTCTAAAAAAGAGATAATTAATTGACGTTGATGCCCAGAATATTTTATCCCTCTAAAGATGCCAATAGGATATTAGTTGTTAAAGCGTGTACCTTTAATTAAAGTTAATTTTGGATATTGGGATACCAACGTGTGATTTGGAATAAAAAAGGCCATTTCTGTTCAAAATTCTTTTGAATAAATCATTAATGCGATAAAATATATTAACTTTGGCTTAACATAATTATAAATGTTCAACGCTAATACAATTCATGCATTAAAATACTTCAGAATTTGAAACAAGGTACATTCAGCTGTACACAAATGACTGACACATACCCTGAATAGTTTATCAGCGATCCAACTCGAAGGGTTTTGGATTTTAGTTTCAGTTATAAAGGACATATTGTCTGAAAAAGAATAAAAGCAAAAATCAGTATTAGGTTTCCTACGAAACAAAATGATTCGCTGTACAACATAGAATTACTATGAATGCTGAAACAAGCTGCTGTTACATTTTCTTGCAACGAGTTATGAAACGTGCTATAAGCAAACTGTGCGTTCTCGACAACTGGGTGATATACTATATACGTGTTATCGAAAGATCCCTGAATGTTGGTTTATTTTTTCAACTATTTTTCGCTTTGATTCATAGTTATGAAGAGTGCTGATAGGGAAGATCATTTGTGAAATTTTTCTTTCGCATTCTATAGATATAGTACAATTCACTGAATAAACATTGCTGACAAGATTTGTCAAAGTAATAGACCGAGGGTGTTCCATGCTAGCTTTTTCGTGTTTCAACGAGCTGTAACTGAAAAAGTTTTAATAATTAAAAAAATGGTTAGTTCTATTGGTATAAACTAATGAATGGTAATTATCGGATGAGAATATTTAAGTGTAATAATTTAAGTAAAAAAAATCGAAGATACCGAGGATTTATATCTGGAAACGACAGTCAAGAATAGACAAACCTATAGTTTAACAAAGGATGGACAACAACGAAACAGACATACAACACAAAAAACAATAACTGAGTAGCCCTTACCCAACTAAAACCGGGGGGGGGGGGGGGTCAATCTAGGTTCCCGGGAAGTGTAAGCATCTCTTGCTCCGTACGTGGCACCCGTCGTGTCACTCGGTTTTCATTCGGAAACTAGTCATATTCAGGAGTAGGTAATTAACTCTTATATTCAATTTTTTTAAATTATCTTATTATAAGACTTACTATTTTCATATGGGTTGAATACTTGAGCCATTAAATCTATAGCTTTAGTATCTGTGATCCGGATGTCTTCTGATATGTCCTCATCAGACTGGACACCTGGTGGCCTAGTTGATAGGCTATACATTTCATTTTTACTGGTGGATGGTTGCTGGATACAAAATGAAATAATATTATCTAGGCTGTATTGATAACTCAACAGAAAAATAATGAATTTTAAACAACACTTTTCTTTGCTATACTGAAGAATGTGAAAAGTCGAAATCACTTGTAGGTTCGGTATGAACTAGCGATTATTGAATGGTTTGGCCTTTTTTCATATTGTTGGAATAATTTGTTTATAAACTTAGAGATGGGGCTAAAGGTGGTTAATTAACAGGTTTAAAAAAAATTCCAAAAACAGATAACAGTAAATTTAAAATCATGATAACAGGTAACAGCAATTTACATGTGAAAACAGAAAACAGTGAGTTAAAAAATAGAAAAAAAAACAGATAACAGCAGATTCTTACTGACGGGCAATTCGGCGTGAAAATGCATGTATTCATAAGAAGACTCAATTACATTAAAAAAGTGTTGAATAACACGAATTAACATATAACAGAGAACAAAATTTGTAAAACAGTTAACAGTATTCTGACTATTAACAGCAAACAGGGTTTTTATTTTAATTACAACAGTTAACAACAATGTTAATTTTGAAAACAGATCGAAGATCGTCTTTATCGAAGACGCTTTGCTCTTTCAAAGGGGCAACCTTATTGAGCTTATTAATTCGAAATTCGCGAAACCACGGAGTCGCGTAGTAATCAATCATAGACAATTTTTTCGGAAATGAAAATTATCTGTTACGTAATTACGTAAACAGTTTAACTGTTGTGACGTTATTAACATCGCAAAGACATTTACTGATTTCTGTGTTGTTGAATCACCCAATGATGCAGTGTAAATTTTTGTTCAAGTCTGAAAAAAAAATTCATGAATACAGAATACAGTTTTTTTTTAAATATCTTAAAGAAAGGACTTGTGTACTTCATATGGGTTTTCTTTCAAATGCTCCTGCGCTGCAAACCAGTTCCAGGCTTCACATTCCACGTCTCTTTTTAGATTATGTAAGACATCACTTTCTATTCCCAGTTCTACTTGTCTTATTCTATTTATATCGATGGCCTGGATAAGTCCATGATGTTCCATATCTAGTAGGGCCAAGTAAAAAAGTTCTGTTCCATAAGTTGTGTAACCGTCCTCTCTTATACTAGTTTCCATCTTTTCCGCTGCATTTATTTTTTCTGAAAGATTGTCTGTCAGAGAGTGGAGAAATCCACTTGGTTTTTCATCCATTTTCCGTACGGGAACGCCCTAAGAATATATATGATAACAAAGTTAAGGGAAAATTATATTAAACTGGACCTTAAATTGATTGACATTGGCCGTATAGTGCTATGCTCGCCATCTCCGAAGCACAATTTCGCTGTATTTTAATCCAATCTCATTAAAATTATATCTTCACTTAGCTCCCTCCCCTTTTTTTGCTACGGTGACAATTGCAAAAAGGGGGAGCCAAGTGAAGATCTAATTTTAATTAGATTGATTTTAATCCCACTGGTATGTTTTTATATTTGGAGATTAACACGGCTTTGCACATCACAAAACAGAACCCTAGACTACACGTAAATGTAATCAACCAGTTGAGACACGGTTTTATTTTTTGTTTGTTTGAATGTTGTTTTAACGCCACTTTCAGCAATTTTTCAGCTATATCATGGCGTCCAGTTAATATTGGAGGAGAAGCCGGAGAACCCCCGACCATTGGTAGGAAAACTGGCATTCATTGTTAATTAAGATTGGAGTCAAGCGTCAAGTAAATGATTCAGTGTTGAGTTAAATTTGATCGATTTACGACGCTCTTGAACCCGACGTTACAGAACAATTCGACAGTGGAAAGTTCAGATCCGCAATGTCGAATATACCTTAAAAATTTAAATCTGAACTTAAAAACGTAAACCTAGAGACATTATTCTGAAGCACTATTAATATAGACATCAGAAATTCAATATAGACATACATTCAGCAATGTGACATTAACAGCGTTAAGATTATATCAAGGTTCTTCGTGTTGTGGATCTGACAGTTAGAATTTGTGTCATTACTTTTTCGAATGTTCCAAATATATTAAACGAATTACTTGAAAGCCTGGACTGGCTGCGAAATAAGTGTCCTACAAATGTGGAACTTTTAACATTTAGCAACCCGTTAATGTTCAATTTTTTAAGGATAAATTAAGCATATCAAAGGGTCAAAAAGGTTTCATGATGTTTGATGAATTACACACGTTATCATATCTTCATTATTTATTATTTAATCTTGTGTTCACTCTCTCTACCTCTTGTTGTGTATATTTTACATAATTGGCTTTACATTGTATGCATACTCTTTGGATATTCTTTTGTAACATACAGCCGACTGAAAAAGACTTCAACAAGTTCGTTCAACTCGGGCCTTATCCTATTTGTATATTTAAGCAAAAATAATATGTATAACCTAGAAACAAATCAATCAATCAATCAAATCAATCAAAGCAAAACAAATATTAATTTCCTGAGTTTGAGTAAAATGAGTAATTTATTTATTTGTAGTATACATACTTTCTGTTGATGTTGAATTTTTAAGTATAACACACGTCTTTCCACAGTATACAATTGAACCACTTTGAATTCCTGCCTTGTAACGATCCGAACTACAAATGTTTCCAGAGATGCACTGTGACGTTAAACGTCTTTGACATGCGCATGACATACATAGATGTATCGTGAAGACGCTATTTATTTCCTACAACGCGAATATATATACTTTAAATTTCTGTTAATTGTATTAGTTTAAAACATATTTATTCGCAAATTCACATATAAATACAACATATACAAACAATATATTATGAGAGGATTCGGAAATAAGCCTTTGTAAGATTTTATTAATCCGTCTCCTATTAGATTTCAGACATTTGATAAGTTTTCATCGTGAGAAGGAAAATTCATACAAAACATATAAGAGAAGAAAATTGAAATTTAATAGAACATAATGAAGATTATGAAAATCATGAAAATTATGAAGTACAGTTATTCAGAAGCGTTTGCTTCGAACAATGAACTTTGAACAATTTTAAATACATTTATATTTTGGTCGAATGATAATTCGGACCCATACAATAACAATTTTACATTTACAGGTAATTAATGTATATAATGTTTCTGCTCTAATCTGATTGTACTTGTTACAATGCAAGAGGACTGGTTGAGTTGATTCGACCAGACCACATGTACAGTTTGGAGAATCAATTAGGTTTCGCAGATGTTTATTAAGAGAGCTACTGTTCATGTGAAGCCTTGTGTGTAATATTTGCCCCTGTCTAGATCCGGCGTAATAATATTTTGGACTGGCAATACTACGTGGCTCTAGCTTATGTTTATAAGCACAAAGCGAGATAGAGTTGAGGTTTTTTAGTGGCAACGTAGTTTTTCTAAATACTAAGAGTAGAGGAAAGAAAATATTCAGAATAGAAGCTTTTTCGTGTGCGAATGTTCACAATATTGTTGACCTGATGGGTAAAATGGTTATATTGATCGCCAACTAAATTTCGAATAAGGTTGCATAGATGGTCATAGATAATCCTTGTTAATTATAACATTATAAGTCTGTGTTACTCCCTCGTTGCTGAAAGTGTTTCCCAACCTGTTTCTTGACAAAGTTTATCGATAGACGTTAATTTTGTCTCTTCTGTGACGATACGCATAGCATCAATTTGGACACTTTCTATTCTATTTATTAGGTATTGGGTATGATTATGTCATATGACATCGCCATATTATAATATAGGTCGTATATACGAGAAGTACATTTTCTCAAGGACGTACCTGTCCAAGACAAGACACACCCTTCGTGAAAAATTTACCCGTTTGTAAGCTTTATTTACAATATAATCAATGTGGTCATGCCACGAACCATTGTTAGACAAAAATAGGCCTAAGTGTTTATGACTTGAAACTTCTTGAATGGTTGTCCATGTTTAGCATATCAACAGCAACATCCGGCGAGTCTACTATTATATAAACTTGTGACACCTGCAAGGTCCCTTAAGGCATCTTAAGGGATGCCTTAAGGGCCCCCGTGATTCCAGGGCAAAGCCCTGGTAGGGGGTCCAGGGGGCGTAAGCTCCAGAAAGATAGCATTTTGAAGTGCTAAAATTTACATGGTCTTTTTGTAAAGTGTCTGTACGCAAACCCCCAATATCAAGGTAGGGCGGCTGGTATTGACAGGTCAAAGAGGAAGGGTCGGTAAATGTTGGCGTCTCTTCTACCGCCGGACTTAATTCTGAAGAACTAGCTGTAGCAAACTGCGATTGAAGGCGTATCGAAACTGCTTGCAGCAGATTGAACCAACCTTGGTACAAAAAATGAGTCAATCTTCTGCATGTTTATCTGACAACTCGGACGTTGCACTATAGGATTAGCAATAAATGGGACGTACACTATGTACGTTTTTATTTGATTTTATTTTGTATTGTTTTGAGTGTGTGTGCAGGTTTTTTCAGTTTTTTTTTCTTTTTTTTTATTGAAAACGATGTGGATGCACATGCTGCTGTGCCTCTGGGTAGCTACGCGCCTGTCATCAATATTAAAATATCAATCAATATCCATTGTGTAAACTCTTTATCATGTAGTTGTCTATGTCTTGTTTCCTTAATGAATGGAAGCAGGCAAATGTAACGCCAGTGTTTAAGTGTGGTTCACCAAGTGAAGTTAAAAATTATAGACCAATCTTATTACTTAACGTTTTATCTAAATGTATGGAAAGATGTGTTTAGAAACAAGTTTACAACTTTTTTCTGAAGAATAGTATTATTACTGCTAGTCAGTCTGGATTCACTAGAGGCGATTCGGCCATAAACCAGTTAATAAGCGTATCCAACGATTTCGGAAAAGCTCTATGTGCATCCACATCTTCCTTGCCTGGATGATGCTTCTCTTAGCAAACGAGGACTTAGAGTCAGGTCCCGAGGCCTTGTTAATGTTTAATATAGATAAAACGTCTTCTATTTCGTTCTCAGTCTAGTTTTTGTTTTGGATAAGTTCTTTGTTCCGGAAGTGCAGCTTGAGACTCGTCTAATTAGGTTTTCAAAGCAAAGTTGTCATTAAAACAGTTAGCTCTGTCAACATCGTCCAAGACGAATCAATCACCAATTAGTAATGATGGTATATCACAAAAGGAACGGTTTTATATCCGATATTTTATTGCAGATTGTCCACCAAGACTTCGACGAAGAGCACTTGTCAGTCGACAATCTGCTGACTAAATCGGTACGATATTTTTCACGGGCCCGTCTAACGTTTGACGTCACCTGATTTTATTCCACTGCAGTCAGTCGATTGAAGCGTATTGCTTAAGTATGGATACGATTTTTCTTCCTGATTACTTTTTCTGATCATATGTTAGCCAAGCCGGATTTGATTTTCGAATAGTTACTAAACGATTTGGAATACACGAGTTTGCTTACGAATAATATATGACCGGTAATATCACTAACAACCTTATCAATATCAGCTGTCATAAAATATTGTCAGCATCTGCCTATAGACATAAAAATTGTCCTGCCCGCAGCGAGACTCAAAACCGCCATATCAGTGTTAACAGACCATGTGATCAATAGAAAAAGACTTACCACCTTAACCACTCAGCCTCCAAGATACTCTGGCTTCAGCAACATTTTCCAAATATTTTTATTGATAACAATTTAAAAAAGCGTATATTGTCATATTTGCTTGATATCGCTCTGTTACAATTATTTATTTCTTCTAATCGGTGATATTGGTAAACAATGACTTCGGAAAGTTTGTGCTTTGAACATCAATTCTTTATACTAAGAACTAAGAAATTCTCCAACCTAAATGATCTTAAATCGACAGTCAACATTCTTATCAGTTCATATTGGATAATTCTGTGGTGTATAAAATAATAAAATGTGTTAATTTGTTCTACAACACAACTATTTATGTGTTTTTTACAATGCCCGCAACAACAACATATTATGACGTCAGCAACAATAAAGTCTGTGTGTTTTACTATGTTCAAAAAATCTATTTGTTTTGGTAATTCTGCTATGTTTCCTTCTGAAACGTTAATTATTTTCTGAATGCTAGTTTATATCGGTCTGTGTTGTTTGTTTTAGTTGTTCGTATGCAATGTTACTGAACGATTCAACATATATAATACGTCCAAAGCCTTTTTTAAGCTGTATCATTCGGTGCGCAAAATCTGTTCTTCTTTGATTATTTCCAAAACTTCATTTGGTCTGTTATTTTCTTCCTTCCTGATCGAGTCTATATGTGCTGCAATATATTTCTGTATCATATTCATCTGTTGCCTTTGTGGTCTTCAATTACTTCACACAACACACCAATTTTCTCCCTGACTGCGTTTGTTTCTTTTTTGCATCTTGAAAATTGTTGATATTCCAGGTATGTTAAGATTGGAAGACTTCTTTAAATGTTCTTCTTCAACTTTATTTGTTGCCTCGGTTTGGGTAATCTTTTCTTCTTTAATTTTGTCTTCCTGTCTAAGTCGGTCTCTTTCGGTAGTCTGGGATCCTGACTTAATATTCTCAATACCGTAAGCGGACTTCCGGTTCGAATATATTTGAAAGTGAAGCTTGCGTAAATGAAAAATATTGCACCAGAGAACCAGGTTATCTCTTTCGGCTGCCTGCATAACTTTCTGATACCGTATTCTAAGTCTTAAAGATCGGAAAAGTTTAATACGTTCTTCCGAAGCTGTATTCAAGACATCTACGGTGGAGCGGGAAACACACTTACTTTTGCGTTAATAAAAATGGTATCTATTTCTGGACTGTGTTTTCTTTCCATTGGACTGCCGGGCAAATTGACATGCATTAGTATTTTAATATAATGTTAGTTTGGAACCTATTAATCAGAATATATACTTAGTACAAAGCGATGCGATTAAAGGGAAACTTCGCGAAAAAATGAAAATTTGATATGTTATTCTTCAAATAAAAAGAAATATAATTGCCTTTTGATGTTTTGTTGTATTCTTTACCGTTACGCTTCTAGAGTGGATTAAAGGTGGTAAAATTTTTGTGTATGGGGGCCGCCATATTGACAGTATTTTATCACGTGACTGCGTTTGTGACGTGAGAAATGCAATTATCCAGTAAATATGATAAATAATCCAGTTTAAACATATGTTTTTCTGCCTTAGCTCTTCCTGTGGCGATGACTAATGACCGGCTGACAACATAAGATTACCAAATACGTCTTAATGGTCTTTGTTTTAATAAAAGTATTTTTAGACACAAATTTTAACCTGTCTTTATTTAACTCAGATATAATTTACCTAAATAATAATTGTAATAAAAGATACATTTATATGATTATTTTTATATATAAAATAAAATTCCGTGGATAATTTTGCACGACTTGAAACGGCAGTTGTACCTGGACGTGAAAATGTTACAGGTTAATCATTACTCGTCTATGAAGGGTAATTGACAGAATTAGCAGGTAAACAAACATGATGTTTATTGCAATTACTAGATCATTTGACGCCGACTTTGAAGTATGAATATTCGGACTTTTTCGGAAGCTAACAAGATTAAAGGTTAATCATGTAATTTGAAATTAGAAAGGCACACCCCTCCTGCCAAGGACAGGTATGATTTGAATACACCGAAGTGTCAGAACACAGGATGTATATAAGATTTTGAATACCTTTAGATGCCAAGTCAAAGGAAACGTAAAACTTTACACGTTACTCAAATATACACGCACACGCACAATAAATGTTACCAGTAATAATAATTATAATAATAACAACAATAATAATTATAAATGAACTTAACGTGAAGTGAAATTTTAATGCGCAATAACCAGAGTATTTAAAAATATTTCATTTAATGACCGTTATTTCTTAAATAGTCAACTTCGCAAATATTTTGTATAAAAAAGTTTCGTTCAATAAGTTGCTTAATCTGATTAAGTTGAAAATAATAATACGAATAATTTTCATTTAATTAACATTTATGGACTTTTTTTCCTATCAAAACTGTGACATTTTTCCTGTGACTTTCTTTAATGTTTACCGTTGTTGCTGCCGAGGAAATAGTCTTAAGTAGAAGTCTTTAAATTGGTTAACTACTTGTTACACAAGTCGGTTTTTTTGCTTATATATAGATCAGGAATACGAAACGTAATCTTTCCACAACCTTGTCTTATAGTACAACCTTCTGTTACATGTATTGGCCGTTTCGCGTTATTATCATACGACGACTTTTAAGGTACTTGGATGTTTAGTGTCGCCATCTAGTGACGAGATGGTGACAAGATGGCGGACCTCCATAAGTGCATTTCTTACATGGTAAATTCCATGCAGAAATTTAACCACTGAAAATATAATAAATCATCAAGAAGCAAATGTGTTTCTTTTTAGTTGAAGAATAACATATCAAATTTTCATTTTTTCGCGAAGTTTCAAAATCATTTCTGCACTAAAAATTCATCAGTGTTTTCCTGTATCCACAATTTAGTTTAAATATCACTACTGTTATAAAATATAAAAGTTTATTTGCCTATGTTGTAAATAGTTTGATATTGAGTATTATTAATGACCCATTAATGTAACAATAGAATCGGAAACGGATTAATATAAGTCTGCGACTTGTTTTCGGGTCCTAACATTGTATACGATGTATTAACTATGTTCATTATCACGGATAAAATATGTTTACACTAAATCACGGTATATAATAATACATTTTGTATTTTCGTGTTTCACGCTGTAAACTTTAAATGTTGGCAATTGTTTGTTTATTTGAATGTGGTTTCCGCCAATATCGACAATTTGTCAGCAATAAAATAATGAAAATCACACAACAGGCAGGAAAGACCGTGATCCTAGCCAATAAAGTTTTAAGTCTACCGTATACTATTTGTAACTATTATATACATCTCAAAGTTGTTGTATTTTCCGTGTTTCTTTGTTGTTGTTTTGACTAGGTCAAGCTTAAATCGATCTGTACTATACGCTTACATGTACATACAGTTCAGTGGCAGATCCAGACGGGGTTCATTTTTTTAAATACTTTACGCTTAATTTGAACTTAAGAGTTGTTTTCGGTTTTTGTTTATTGTAACATATGATATTAAAATGTAATTAAGTATTACTTTACATTATCAATAAAATATACTAAAATATACTGATCCCCGCCCAGTCAGTTTATCGTATATCAATATAAACTATATAACACTCAGAAACTGTTTACCTAACTACGTTTCCACGATTGTAGTACTGTGACGTTGAACGTCATGCATAGATGTGCCCGTGATATATTCAGATTTAAGGTCAATGCGATATTTGACTGATTTTGAAGTTAATGTTATTCTGAAAGTTAACACAAAGTAAGTTAGACATAAACTTTTGTTATAAAATAATGTAAACTGAGGTATTAGATCAGGTATTTGATGATTACTATATATATTACCATATATATAATATTGTTCAAAGCATACAAAAATGGAATGCATTATATAAATATATTGTCCACGGCCTTTTTTCTCCACAATTCATGTTACAGTAAAGCTTCAAGGTTAATTTGCAATTTAATTGAAATAAGTCGTTAACAAATTAGACTGCAGGACTTGATTGTATTGATATAAGAATTTCGCTACGTATAATTTAAGTCACCATATCGTTTGAAAGGTCGCTACTTTGGTTTTACGGTGACTAAACATTTGGTCGACATAAGTTTTTAAATATTGTTTAATTTCAACGTTGGAAATGACGACCAGGCGTTTGATGTCCGATCAGCAGGACAAGAATTAAACATGAAGACAATCAATGCAAAGTTTGATCCAATGAGTTCACAGAAAATAAATCACGAAAAGTTTACAACAAACGACGGACTTTAAGTCTCCTGGGTCTTTTTGTAATTCTTATCAATCATGTAAAAAGTATCGAATCTTAATCTATGATTCTATCAAATTACAAGAACAATAAACTAGAGGCTCATATGAGCTCACCTGCACCCCCGAAACCAATTGAACAACTATGCGATTCTTCTGTTTTATCTGGCGTTTTTCCCTATCAATTAATGTTCGGACAAATTTGACCCTAAATCATTTTTATAGATCTAAATAAGCTGAACAATTTTGCATTTCCAACTTTTTCTCTAGCTCTAATTATTTTCAAGATAAGGAGGAAAAACTGCAAAAATCACTTATTTTGATGACTAGGGAGGGAAATAATTCGTACAAGGGGTTGTCATACAATTAACACAATAGAGAATTTTGCAGAGCTTTTGATGCTATAGAAGAAAGTTGCTTTAGTTTTCCTCTATCTGTTATACTTTTTGAACTATAAGCCAAAAACTTTTTTTGATCCCCATGTTCTATTTTTAGCCACTGCTGCTATGCTAGTTGGTCAATGGGCCATGATTTGTGCAATCTTGGTAAAAGAAAGTTTAATTATTTTAATTTTAATGTGTGCAAAGTTTCAAAACAATCCTATCATTGGTTTTGGAAAAGAGTTTTTTAAAGAGAGTGATGCACTGGTTTCAAGGAACAGGTGAGTTAAAAACAATTAACTAATTTGTTCTTGGAAGAAATACTGGGTATTTCATTTGGGGTCATTTTTGTTGTATTAACTGACAAATATTCTGAGTTCAGCTAAAATATTGCTTGTTGGACATTAAGCATCCAATCAATCAATATATTATTCAAATGTATCATTAATTGTTTAGTTAAAGCTAAATCGTGTTGAAAAGTTTCTATTAGGCGAGGAAAACGAGTACCATGAAAAAACCAGACCTGCGGTTTGGAAAACTGACAACCCTTGTCAATTAAGATTGACCTCAGTGAGACCCAAATCCAATCAACTATGACCGCTTATTTTGAAAACATAGTGAACTGAACATCAATAAATACTCGTTTGCACATGTTGTGAATCCAACTCCAGTGAAAAGGGTGCAGGATGTTTGACCCACCCAGCTGGATAGAGAATATCAAGTTTGGTTCACCCAGCAGGATAGACAATGATCAAGTTTGGCCCACTCAGCAGGATGGACACGATCAAGTTTGGCCACCCAGCAGGATAGACAAGGTAAAGTTTGGCCCATCCAGCAGGAGAGACAAGATAAAGTTTGGCCCACCTACAGTAAAAAGTGTCAGGATAGACAAGATAAAGTTTGGCCCATAGAGCAGGATAGACACGATCAAGTTTGGCCCACCCAGCAGGATAGACAAGGTTAAGTTTGGCCGATCCAGCAAGGGAGACAAGATAAAGTTTGGTCCACCTCCAGTAAAAAGGGGGCAGGATAGACAAGATAATAAAGTTTGGTCCACCTCCAGTAAAAAGGGGCAGGATAAACAATACCATTTCCTCCACCCAGCAGGATAGACAACAATCAAGTTTGTCCCATAGAGCAGGATAGACACGATCAAGTTTGGCCCACCCAGCATGATAGACATGGTAAAGTTTGGCCCATCCAGCAGGAGAGACAAGATAAAGTTTGGTAAAGTTTGGCCCATCCAGCAGGAGAGACAAGATAAAGTTTGGTCCACCTCCAGTAAAAAGGGGGCAGGATAGACAAGATAAAGTTTGGCCCACCTCCAGTAAAAAGGGGGCAGGATAGACAAGATAAAGTTTGGCCCACCTCCAGTAAAAAGTTGCAGGATAAATAAGATAATGTTTGGCCCATATCCAGTAAAAAGGGGCAGGATAGACAAGATAAAGTTTGCCCCACCCAGAAGGATAGACAAGATCAAGTTAGGCCTACCTAGCAGGATACACAAGATAAAGTTTTGCCTGCTGTAGATGGTGAAAAAAGCAAAATCTTCAACAGCTGTAAAATGTTCAGTATTTTAAGAAATCAGAACCGACGAGTCTTTGCTGTATATTTATTATGGTTTATACATGTCATCAAATACCAAATCTAAATATCTGTGGATTGACGTACTGAGAATTTATAGCTTATATACTTTTTGTTCCAACATTTTCAACTTCTCCCAACAGAGACCTTGGTTGTAGAGTGTTTAAGATAGTTAGTCATTTACTGTTGCTTACTTGTCTGTCAACACTGCAAGCAGGATGTGCTCAACTCCAAATTTAATTTACAAGGATTGCCGGTTTTGATACCTAAGGTCAGAGGATTTGTCCTCGAAATATGGCTTCCTCCCGCAATAAAAACATGATATGACTAAGGAAATTGCTGAAAGTGGCATTAAGAATCATTCAAGCAAACAAACAAACTTCCTCATACTAAAAATATACCAGTGAAACTTCTTAGTCTTATGGCTTTGTCAGAGAATGTGATGTTGATAGTGAGTGAAGTGTCTGCGTTTTTTACCAATGAACTGAAATATTACAGTCTTCCTTGGAAGACATTTTTTCAAAAATGTCATGGTTGAAAATATTTTTGCCGGAAGAATTTCGTAAGTTGAATAATTTGTGTATGAATACTTCTATAGCATTTAGATGGCTGGTCTTTACTCCTTTTTAAAATTCATACTTTTACAATTATAATTTTATAAACCATATTGATGAAAAAATTAAAACCATTAAATGAATGATAGTAAATAGCACATTTTTACATATTTATTGTTTTTCCCATAAAACTGTCATTAATACATATGAGCAAAATAAATACATAACAAACAATGAACAGAACTATATCTTAAAAAAAGTACATGGATTTTCACAGAACTTGAAAGAATGTATTCTTTATATTTAAAATTGTAACTAATATGTCTTAAATCCTAGAAATATTAGAATATTCAATCCTGAAAATAAGAATTACACAATTGGAAACTTGTTACAGCAAATACAGTAAATGTTAGTACAGCAATGTGAATTTCCTGCAGAACAAAATAACACATATGTTTGTCATTACAACTACATTTAGATCCAACTGGTTATTAAATAACTAATGAAAGCCATTCGAATTAAATGGACTATATTAGTTCATTCTAAATAAAAGTTGGGGAGGTTGTGGTGTGCCCAATATCCCAAAAAACCTAGATAAAACCATAGAAAACATAAGTTTTGCTTCCCCCATCACCCCGCCCCAAAAAGAAAGCACACACCCACACCCCACTACATGCTTGATTTATAGAAGAAATATAACAAAACAAATTAAATTAAACAGACTTCAGCAATATGGAATGTTAAAATATTTTAATCTCCCATTCAAAATAGGTTCAGTTACAGTTGACAATTTCTATTTACTCCAATTACAACAAAATGAATCTCACTTGAACAGATGACAGCAATTTTAAAACTGCCTAGTTTTTGTTTAACCCAAGCTTATTATCTGTGTCAATCATCCTCAAATATACATTAAGAGAGTCCACCGAATATACAGCTGTGACAATCAACCTGGTACCGTTTCATCAACTGGTTCTTTTTGCTCTAACTTAGTTGTGCCTCCTTCTTCAGGTTTCATAATAGCTGCAGGTTCTAACGGGTTTTCCTTATTTTTTTGTGTGTCACTCACAACAAATTTATTTTCTCTGGCAGATATATTTAAATGTGAAGCATTTGTTAGGGGTACATTTGTAAAAGCACTCATATTATCTTTAAGGTGATGGGTGTTGTTCGTTGTAGAATTTGACAAGGTGTCAATTGATGTGGTTACCGGTGGAATGTGGAAGAAGTACATCTGGAATACAAGTTATGATTTGAATACATATGCACTTATGTTTCAAACAATTAGATTGGATAAGGTTCCATTTTAAATAATTAACCTGTCATGTCAATTGATTTTGTGTGATAATCAATACAAGAAATGTGTCTTGGCGACACTACACGTAATTTTATGCTTGGCACATATTTGTAAACACCCCCTTTTTTTAAGTTAACTCAGCCCTACAGAATTTTTCCAGTGAGGAGACATCATAATGTAACTGTATACCAAGTTTCATGAAGATGTCTTAATAACAAGTGCCAAAGTGCTACAAAATACGCCTGTCGAACAATTGTCCTCTTTTTGTATAAATAAAGGGCCATAACACTGAAGCAATATGGCTGGTTATCAATCTTGGTCAAGATATAATGCCCATAAACATTTTCCCCAAGTTTCATGAAGATCAGAAAAGCTGACAAGGCCAACTTGCCATTTTTTTTTAAATAAAAGACTATAACTCTTGAGTGGCTAAAGTGATTTGGCTGGTTTTCAAATTTGGTTGAGATATTATGCACATAAACATTTTCCCACGTCTCATAAAGATTGGACAACAACTGTTTGAGTTAGAGAGCAGACAAGGCAAATTTGCCATCAATTTGATAAATAAAGGGCCACAACTCTGAATTGGCTAAAGTGATTTGGCTGGTTATCAATCATGGCCGAGATATAATGCCCATAAACATTTTCTCCAAGTTTCATGAAGATCGGACAACATGGGGTTCAAATAGGACACTTCGACGAGAGAATAATAAAAGCTTCAACACAATGTTAAACCTGAGGTGGTATGGACAAACTAATAAATGAACAGACGAACGAACTAAACTGAAAATCTATTTGTTTCTCAACTTTGATTGTCCGGACATGTAAGTTAAAAGCATATGTGTAGCAAAATAATGTCCAATGTTTATTGTATAGGCTTACCATTAGATGTCATATTATTAAATGTTTATGTACAAAAAACTTATTTACAATTTTTGGGTCAATTGTAACCTTTGTGAGATTGTAAACTTGTTCAATACATTTTAGTTTTTTCTCTTGAATATATCAATAGATTGTGTTTTATATGCTGCAGATGAAAATCATATTAATAGGGTTATTTATAAAATAAAGGATTCATTTCATCAACTTTTTTTTTACTTGGTCAATTCTTTTTGCATGATAAAACCAACAATCTGCAACCCTGTCAATACATTAGGGTTACCTTTTAAAATATAATAGACATACTTTCCATACCAACACATTGACAAATGACATCAAAATCAAAAAAGTTAAAATTCTGGTATTAATTGGATGTTGGAGTTTATTTCTTTATGAATCCAAAGTAATGTATGATCATGTTCACTGATAAGGACATTTATTTGCACAAATTCTAACATAATTTTTATTAACCTAAAAATATTCTAAATATCATAATAATTACCTTAAACCCTATAGCCAATGAAGCATGAAGAACAAAAATTAAAACAATCATGGCCCATGTATATTTCTTTGTAGATTCTCGAACAGCTGGCAAAAACACAAATACCAGAACACCTCCCGACAATAAAGTTCCTAGTATTACCAGCAACCACTGAAACCAGCTGAACTGTACAACCCATAGTATCTACAACAGAACATAACAACTGCATTAAAAAAACAAATGAAAATCACAAAAAAATAAGCATTTTTCTAAAACTCAAATTTGTTTGACAAGTTTGATGACTATACAAGGATACAGGTGATTTAAACAAAGGAAACACATGCTTAGGAATTCTTCCGATTATTTTTTTTACACAATAGCCAAGCAGTTGTCTTTAAAATGAAAGCTATTACTTTTTAATGAGTAAATAAATACATAAATAAAAAAAGAACTGAGGTATTTAGTTGAAAAATTTGTTCTTGAAACTAAGTAATATGACCTGACTCACTGATATTGGTATAAATATAGCTAATGAGTATCCATACACACAAAGGATTTCTAAAAATGTATAACCAATCTGGTTCCCGGTCCCCCACAGGAAACCAAAAATGCTTGTAGGAAGTATCCACCAATAACTAAATATAGCTGTTGCAGCAAATGACACTGAAACAAACAAAACAATCTTAAAATTCTATAGTTCTAATTCAACACATGTATATATTAATGTAAACAAAAGCTTGGTTGAATTGGGTACAATGCCATTTCAGCAATTTTTCGGCTATATCACAGCATCTAGTTTTTATCTGTGGAGAAAGCTGGAGTACCAGATGAAACCTAATCATTGGCAGGTAAAATGTCAACCTGTCAATTAAGGTTAATTTCACTCCCTGCCAGCAATAGCACTGGAACTCACAACCTCAGTGTTCACAGGCATGTGATCAATACATACATTCCAATGAATTATAACAATTAACAGCAAAAACACTTTCAGAAATATGTAACAAAAACTGCATTACATGTAGAACAAAATTAGTGTCTTCCAAAAACTGAAAAAATAACTTGTTTTAATCCCCATATAGAAGAGAATTTAAAACCAACTCTGGATTCTAGATAAAACAGATAGTTAAAAATTACTGAGCAAATATTAAAATACTGGTATCCCATAAACACATGGGTTTTAAAAAGGAAAATTCTGCTACTCTTAGTCTTTGTTACATGTTCAGAATTAAAAGATGAAAATTTTTTTAATGAAAGTTCTATTCAATTTACAAAGATGTAGAGAGCATTACCATAAAAGAACTTAACACAATCTATCTGTACAGTTCTCTGTACCACCTAACAGCTAAGATTGTGTCCTTCTTTGTGCAATTGTAGAAAAAGATTCAATTAGATCAAGGACAATAGATATCACAGACATTGCTAAAACATTGCTGAAAGTAGTGTTAAAAGCGAGTCAATGCAATCTCATCAAATAATGATTACTTTTATGGAAATCATACTTCCATTGATAATCTCCAGGGAACCATTTCATAAAATTAATGTGCTTGTTATCCCATGCAATTTAAATGGGATAACGTGCACATTAAGCTAATGATCGCTTATGAAACGGCACCCAGAACTTCCAACGAACAGAAAATTACCTTTATGGAAATCATTTTTCCAGTGATAATCCCTAAAACTTCCAACCTAAACATAAATACCTTATGGAAATCATATGTCCAGTAATAATCCCCAAGACTCCTAACCGACATAATTGCCTTTATGGAAATCTTATTTCCAGTGATAATCGCCAGAACTTCCAACAAACAGATAATTACCTTTATGGAAATCATAATTCCAGTGATAATCACTAGTACTTCCAGCAGACAGATAATTACCTTTATAGAAATAATATTTCCAGTGATAATCGCCAGAACTTCCAACAGACAGATAACTACCTTTATGGAAATCATATTTCCAGTGATAATCCCCAGAACTTCCAACAGACAGATAAATACCTTTATGGAAATCATATTTCCAGTGATAATCGCCAGAACTTCCAACAGATAGATAATTGGCCAAGTTACCAGCTATAGCCGTTGTGAATACTAATGTGGTACAGATCCAAAATGGCCCTAAAATAGTCAAATAAGGTTATACATGTATAATAGATGTCTACATCAGGAGACATTACTAAATCATAATAATGGGAGCAATCTAATTCACATTAAATCTTTCACTTGCTCCCCCCTTTTTGCTATGATTTGTAATGGGAAGTGATGGGTGTTAAAGTATATGTTCTTATTAAATAATAATACATTTAATTAAATAAATGTCTTTTGTAATTTTGTAAAAAAATACACTACAATAAAATACACTACAACATATCAATTTTGCATTATTTAATATACATATAATGTCACTCCTTCATGCCTGTTTTAATTTCAATCAATCTTTAATCTTGGAATACCACCATTGAGTTTAATAACTGTCTGACTCCTGAGGTATTTATTACGTAACTGTCAACTGTACACAGTACATGGATGGCAGGATAAATGTCACAAAGGTCAGTAGTAATGTTCTAGGAAAATTTCCAATAACCAGACATGTGTCATTTAAATATATCTTTAATTTCATTGTTTTCTAAACAAATCAAATGCAGGTCACCGTTGTCATATCAGGCAACTATGTTTAGTTAGTAAAAAATGTGAATGAAATTAAATGATTGTAAACAAAGTGTTAAAATTAATAATATGTTGGAGAAGTGTTAACTGAAAGGAGAGAAGAAAAATTTATTTTTCACTGAAACAGTTTCATATATACACTAAATCCAGAGATGGTGTACTTGTAATGGGACATTTTTATTCATAGCGAGCACAGCTCGCAGCGGGCAGCAAAGCTGCCCGCGAAGAGCGGTGAGCTCTACGGCAATTACGTGTCATGTGATCGAAATGAAATCACGTGATCAAATCTGCTTAATGCTGATATTGATTTTTTTTCGTCCGGAAGTTGATATCGTCAAAAAACTGGAACAAAGTGAATGAAGAAAAGTACTTAAAATAATTTTAAGAAAGACTTGAAAATAAAGTTGACATCAATAAAAATTAAATGTTATATTTAAAATTAACAACAAACATGTCATACTATTTTTTTGCAATCTCTAAATCGGTTTTTAAAAACTGACAATCAAATTACACTTCATATGACGTCACAGTTACAAAGAACGACGTCACGGGACTACTGGAATTGAGAGGCACTTTTAGGGTGATAGGAAGTAACGTCAATTATGAAATGCACATTATATAATATGGAGTAGGCATTGCCAAAATGCGAGCACAGACAATATAGTCTTTTATTATTTATATATAATGCGCTTTCATAATTGACGTTACTTCCGAATACCTTAAAAGTGCCTCAACTACATTCCAGTGGTCACGTGACGTCTTTCTTTTGTAATGGTGACGTCACATGAAATGTGATTGTCAGTTTTTAAAGATCGATTTATAGAGTGCAAAAAATAGTATGAAATTTTTATTGTTATTTTTAAATATAACATTAACTTTTTATCGTTGTCAAATTTATTTTTACGTCTTTCTTTAAAATTAAATTTAGTGCTTCTTCATTCACTTTGTTCCAGTTTTTTGACGATATCAACTTCCGGACAAAAAAAAATCAATATCAGCATTAAGCTGATTTTGATCACGTGATTTCATTTTGATCACGTGACACGTAATTGCCGTAGAGCTCACGGCTCTTCGCGGGCAGCTTCGCTGCCCGCTGCGAGCTGTGCTCGCTATAATAAAGTATATAAATATAAATAATATATTGTCTGTGCTCGCATTTTGGCAATGCCTACTCCATATTAGATGATATGTATAAAAGCCCAAGATGCTTGATGACAAGTAATGAGATCACAAATTGTCAAAGGCTACATAACTAAGCTAGTTGTAGTTGTTTACGTTTCTGCTTTTCTGTTTGTTGCTTGACTGCTGTTTAATGCCACTTTAAGCAATTTTTTAGCTATATAGTGGGGTGCAGTTTAATTGGAGAGGAAGCCCGAGAACCGACCGTTGAAAACTGCTGACCGTTGGTAGAAAAAATGGCAATCCTTGTCAATTAAGGTTGAAGTCATGCATACCCTGCCCAGTTCATCCTCACAAGTCAGGGTTTCTGTGTCCTCATGTGTCCACGAAACCCTGACAAACTTGGCTAGGAAATTCCCGGGCTAGAAGTCACTGTTTTGATTGGCTACATCATACCTTGATGTAGCCAATCAAAAGCTCGCTTTCATTCGCTGCTTGGTGAGGAGATATTCAGATGTCGATTGTTAATAAACCAAACGGATGTGTTGCATAGACCATGTGAAAGTCAGTGTATTTTGTACAGTAGTGTTGAAAGTTTGTTAATACCGCATTATTTATTAGGGCCACATCAAATTTAATTTCTTGTTCTACGGATTTTTGTCATTTTAAAATGGGGCGAGCGAGCGAAATAATAATTTTAATATTATTATTTGGATTTTCAAAAAATCATAGGCGAACAGAAAAATTTGAGGCGAGCGATAACTTAAAAATTTTTTTTTTTTTAAAATAAGAAAATGTACTTTCATCAATGTGTATATTTGCAAAATTCAGTTTCATTGTGATTTTCTTTCAGAATTGGGCATACTATGCTTACCTGAAGTTTACCAAACATGTAAATGAATAAATGAATTATATTTTGTAATTATGGGTTCATCATTCAAATTATGTACAATCAATTGCACCTTTTAAACAATTCAGTATTGTAGGTCATATACAACATACTACATATATGACTTTCAAAGCATTAGAGACAGATGGAAGCAAAAGAATGCATGTCACATCTTCATTTGCAAAAATATATTTTTTTAGACCCCCTTATTTAAAATGCACAACTGACTACACTGTACATCATTTATTGATGAAGCTTTCTAGAGGAATGAATTTTAAAATGTCATAAAATAAGTTATATCCCATTCATTGTGTTTGCTGTAATAGTCCCATTTAGTGAAACTTTCCCTTTTGATCGAACAACCAAAGACAATCCAAAATTATAGATACATGGTGTCCAATGTCCAATTTTTGAGAGAAAAAAATTCAAGTCCCATGCAAGCCATTAGAAAACAGAGATATATATGTGAAAAATGACAATAAGACAACAACCAGTTCAAACAGTTATATGCTGACTCTTAATAAAAATTACTTTAACTTTTCCACAAATAACACTGAACAAACATTACCAGTCATTTCATTTTCTTTTTTTTGGACATATCACAACACTTGCAACAATGTCAACAAATTTAATAAGCATTGTAGTTTCTGTGGTCATTTTGTTTTATCTTGGTGGAGATAAACAAAAATCGAATGTGCTTCATTACTGAGGCTATATGTTCACCATGCTGTTGCAACCAAAAGTTTCGAAGTGTCAGTCGAATTAAGTTTTTTGGTCATCCATCTGGCAATCCTGCTCCAACATCCTATCTACTATAAATACAAATATTACTCACGAACTTTTATTTCACATTTTTTATATTTAAATGTTCCTGTAACCTTGTTTTACGTTTATTATGTCGGCGCTAAGGTCGAAATGTTTGATTTTGACACATCTTTGAAAAAGCTGTGCCAACGCACTACCACTAAATAAAAAATTTGTGTTTTGGACAACAATGCCTTCCTTTATGACAAATATCCACACTACTAAAACGGTATGATTGTTTCTTTTTTTCCTTTTTCAAAATGCATCAATATTTTTGTTTGTGATGCAATAAAACGGCAGTTACATTAAGCGTTCACAAGATTACGATTTCACAGAGTAAAATTTAAAAAATACCGGATGACTTTCCAGGAGCGGGGAGCGGAAATTTTTTTTAAATATTTTTTCGATTTCGATAAAATAAGTGCGGTCGGGTCCGTAGAACAAGAAATTTATTTGGTGTGGCCTAGTTGAGTTACGTTTTCTTCCCACTCAAGAATGAGTAAGAATGACTACTGCCAAACGCTTCTTTCAAGCAATTTCATTAGTTGATATTTTGAAGGTTTGACGTCATATGAAAATCTTCTAGCTCTGGAATTTCCTAGCTAAGTTTGTCAGGGTTTCGTGGACACATGTGGACACAGAAACCCTGACTTGTGAGGATGTGCCCAGTTAGACTTGAACCAGCATATAGACAGGAGGACAATTAGGAATCCCATTAACTAGTTCAACACTGCTTCAAAATGTTTGATGTCAAAATTGGCTATTCTATTTTTGTTTGGTTAATTTTTGGTGATTTGGTGTTTTGTCTGTAAGTGATTTATTTAATTGCGAGGTTTGTGTTTGGGTTATCTCTTCTTTATTTATTATGGATATATTTACCATACAGATCTGGATTTGGTCTGATTTTTGTTTTCAAGTAATTTCTGTTAGGATGAGGAAACATGGATCCTAAAACTCTGTGTAATACATCTGTACTCTCTACATCAAAAAACTGTTGGTAATATTCAAATGTCCAAAAGGAGGCTTTTGAACCTGGCTTTTCCTCTTTGAGTAACTATTAACAGATTAAAATTAATTATGTAATTTTTCATAGTTTCATATACTACCACAAATAGTATACATTAATTAAAGATAATATTTTTAAAATATAATTTGTGATCTCAGGTGATAATTTATGTCAACTAAATCTTTGACAGTGTAATGCACTGTGTAATGTTAAATATTATCAATCTACAGCTTGTGTTTCCCACAATGGTTCAAGTATGAACAGATCTCATGATAGAATTAATTGGTAACCAAAATTATTAATGTTTAACTAAATCTACAATTCAAAATAAAAAAAAACAAAAAACAACCATTTACTGCTCTGTGTTGTTCTTCACATGCTTATCTTTAAAACATCTAGAAATATAGGATCTTACATGAGTGGATTATCTGACTTCTCCAATGTAAATTGCATAAAATTAACTATCAACATTGCAGAAATGCAATAATTCAAGAGTACTTATGTAAGATTCTGTTTCTCTACTTTTAAAAAGTAGTAAATTTCGAAAAGAAGTACAAATTCCCCCAACTCCATGTTCATGACTTGAATACACGGTAACTGGAAGCTGTTTTGTTTATGATATCAATAGTTTTATTATGATGTTATTATTTTAAACCAATTTGCTGAGAACCCATTTTCAATAGTGACGGTAACTATTTTTTCAAAAGATTAGAGAAATTTGATTTATACTTATGTTTCATCAGCCAAGCAGCTTAAATTAACTATATTTTGGGTCAGATGTTCAACCAGTTTATAATCTAAATAACATAAAATATGGTAAAAGGCAAAATCTGCAGTTGACTCTTACTGCTAAGATGCATGAAACATTATTATATTCCTGTACCAGTTTATTATATTATATCAAAATTTGAGGTTGTTAGTACATGTACCTCAGATTTATCATAAACTTCATCTTCATCCGATTCTGCTGTGTTTGGAAAGTCTGTAAATGTGTGTGTCTGAACCTTCCCCTTGTCTTGTGGAAAATCTAAAAAAAAATGCCAATACATATCCATTCATTTCCTTTCACTGACAAAGAATATTTTACCACTAAGAAGACATGACTGTATTGTATACAACTGACATTTCAGTAGGTACTAGTATTTAACTAAAATTATAATTTATATTTATTAGAATAGTGAAAATACTTCGCAGGATGCTTAAGTTTGCAATTTTTATTGGTCAACTAGTTTTAAAAGCACTTATAATGACAATGTTTGTAAAGTATGAAAAAATTATTACACTGTTGAGTGTGGAATGCAATGTTAAGCTATGTACTTAATTTTCAGCTAATACCTTCACTTTTGGTAAATTTTGTATTTGGTAATTTTCAATTAGCAAATAAATACTTTTAAAAATGTTATACTGTTAACCAATCATCTTAAATATGTAGCAGTACATGTATAAGGATAAGCTACAAATTAATTGACTTAAAAAAGAATTTTCCAGAAACAAATTTCTATGAAAAACCCATTTAAATTCTTACCTTTAAACTCAAGCTTGCTTGTGTCCTGCAAAAGCAAATAAATCATTATATCACATTTTACTACAAAAGAATGTCAAATACTGAAAGGGATGGCATATAGATTTTGTTCATAAATACTTGTAGTTCTAATACCTTTAATTTTCTTGTCAGATATTTATAAGACACAATAAATTCTACATTTTAAGTTACTCTATAGGAACCTTTTAAAAAATCATAAACCCCTCAAATAGTGGGTGTAGCTAAAAGACAGAAATGGAAAACTGAAGGAAATGTGGAAATGGAAAAAAATATTTCCACATGAATTTAATCCCTTCTTTTAATAAAAAAAAGAATTCCAACATAGATGTGTTAAAATGATAAGGTAAAGTGTCCATTTGACCAATTTATATATCTCATGTAGAATCTTAAAAAATCATTTTTGCTAAACATATTCAATGCAATGCAGGTACATGTATGTTAAATTCCAAATAGTTTTCAACCTAAACTTTATCCTATGGTGCACATGGCATCCATTTAAATTTCAAATAAGTCTATTCAGTTCTAAAATTACACTAGGTTTAGGACCTTTATAAAAAAAGTTCAGAAGACAATTCACAAAGCTACTATGATAACATATCTCCTTCTGTGTAATAAATCAATAAATTTTGGTATCTTATTTTAAAATGTATACAATTTTCTATTTATGTTCAATCCCTCCCATTTTTTTTTAAAGTAATATGTTTTTGTGTTGTTTGTCTTTTTGTAAATTTACGCATGTACATTCAAAAATCTTTTTCAGGTTTTGGCCTCAAGGGGTCTTATATTGTTTACAAACATTTGTCTGCTTTCCTGACCAGCCGGAATGCCAGTATCGATTTCTTAACCTCCGCCCATTAGGGTAAAGACAAATACCCAAGGGAAGTAATCGTTAAAATTGATAGGTGGCGCTCGCATCATTTCGAAACTCGTGATTGTTTACAATAGTTGCTTACGGTTACCGCGATATTAATCTGTTTAAAAATAAACAATGCACTTAAAATCAATGTAGAAACGTTTGCTTAATATATCTTTTATGTACCTGGACTGACTGGACAAAACTTATTATTATATATCTTTGATACAACGAATAAATTGGAAGGTATTGTTTTTTCCTCATTCAATGACCTAAATATGGCGGGAATTCCCAGTGGTAAAAATAACTGACACAATCGCATCCCATTGGCTATTGGGTCTGAAATAAATCAAAAATAGATACAACCTTCACTTTTGAATGTAGTTATTTTTAAAATTACCCGTCACTGCTGCTATTTTTTTGGGAACGAGGCCGTAAAAGACGTAACTTATTTGCCGCCATTTTACAGATTTTCAACGAAAACAAAAGGTCCAGATCGTGTTGTTTCTACATTTTTTTCAGGTGGATTCTATCAACAAAAGCAAAGAATGTTTTAAACGAATGGTTAAGACCCGCACACCCCCTTATAATGCATTGGTTTACAGCCATATGTCGTATTTTTTAGGAAAAATTCCAGTTTTCGTTGTTACCCCCCAAATATTCAGCAAACGATATTCGCAAAACGATGAATGAATGTCCATTATCATATTAATTATACTATTTGCAGGTTTATATTTTGTTTATTATTTCCAATGAATATTATTCTTGAAGTATGGAAGAATGATCCCTTGGTCGGCTGCAAAATTAAAACATGTTATGTTTTAGTATTAGTAATAGTATGTGTTTGTACACAATATTATTGTGTAATAAGCCTATGGAAATGCATATATTTTGCACGTTTATAGATTTAAAAATTTTGTCTATACTATCTCTTCTTGTACTTTTGCTTCTAATTTTAGCAGGAATTATTTAAGCAATGTCTAATAAAAGAAGTAATTGTTTTAAAGTCCATCCCAATTCAGAGCCAGGTCCATGCATTTATTGTGGGCAGGATGACACATCAAAAAGATATATCCACTTAATTCAGAAAGTTTCTGAGACCCCAGAATTTTGTGCATTTGTTCAAAATGATTTTAATATTTCAGAAACTGCATGTATTTGCAGAAAATGTGAAATCAGATTTAAAAGGTTGCATTCACAAAAAGGCAGGTCAGGTGATTGCCAGAATAATGAGGAAGATGCACCAATATTTAAAAAATCATGTATTACACTGGAAGACCTGCAAATTTGTTTTCTTTCAAAATTTAGCGTATGTAATGAACCAGCTGACCACAAGACTTTTGTTGATATTTTATCATTTCAGGGTGCATTTGATGTTAATGTAAGGGAGAAATTTACAGACTTAAATGATAAATTTACATTATCCTTATGTCATAGACACTACAATAAGTTAAATCATTATTTAAATGATTCACCTGTACACAAATGTATAGTTTGTGAAAAAATGTCTAAAAAAGAAAGATATATTCATATTTCAGTCCAAAATCATGATTTATTTTTGAAATATCTTGTTTCTGAATTAGCCTTTGACAAGGAAATCAGGAAAGATGAACAACTTTTATGTTGTACTACATGCTATAATGGTTTTAATATTTTTTCCAGATCTAGTATTGGAGAAACCACACGTTGTCAAACTTCTCAATATTTGTTAGATTGTTTTAACAGATTTTCATTTTCAGATGATGCCAGCTTTGATAATCTCGACATATTCACTTTTAAAGAGATTTTTGAATCTGTAGTTCATTCCTTTTTAGAAGAGAGAGTCATCTTACTTCCAGTACTGTATGAAAAGTATAAAGTACTATTGGAAAAGAATGCAGACCTTTACAGTATTTTATTGACAGATTGTGATATGATTAATCTTTGTCATGATATAAAATGGCTTTTTAGGATGTTGAAAAGCCATCTTGGGAAAGCACTGCTTTATTTTGCACCCAAGAATAAAAAGTCAGGTCGTCTGTTATATAGAAATGGTACTGATATTTTAAATAGTTTTCATTCATTTGTTTCAGGTCACCATGAAGTTGTAGATACATTAACTAAAGAAAAACAAGTTCTGTCTGATAAAGTTTCTTCTCTTATTTCAGAAAATAAGAAAAAACTGGAGGAACATACAGTTCTTGAAAAAGCTATTGGTATTTTAAGATCTGCTGTAAAATATTATATTTCAGAAAAAATTTCATGTTCAGGGCTTCCTGATATAGATAAATTTAATTGCACTGATGAAGTAAAGCAAATACCAGCAGTATTGTGGAATTTTTTATATAGGTTGAGTGCAACTGATAGAGAGGAAAAGGAAATGAAACAAGAACTATCTTCATGGAATGACCATTTTCTTGAAGAACCTTTAAATATTTACAGGATATTACCTAGATTATTTATTTCAAGCTGTATTTTTAATACACAAAATTCTCAGTGTGTCTATCCATTACACCTTTTACTGACGGACATTTCAGACAAATTTAGTAATTCATCCTCAATTTTTCTGTCGATAAATGCCAGGCTAGGTGCAGGAATTTCAAAAGATTCGCTGAAAAGATTTATTACCAACAGGTGCATAGAACTTGAGCAAAAAAGTAGATTTCTAAATTCTAGAAGTTTTATTGTGTCATCTTTTGACAACTTGGACAAGAATAACAGTTATTCAGTCGTAGGGTTTGGTCGAGACAAGAGTGGATTTCATGGGACAACTGTGCAAACAGTTGTACCCCGTCCCAGTGTTACAGTCAATAATACTTGTACATTTTCAGAAATTAATAATTCTCAAAAACAGAATGTTGTTCGAGATAGAAGTGTTCCGGCAGACATGATTACTTCAGTAATCAGCACAGAAAACAGGATTGGACAGCCATCAATGAACAGATTTAACACATTTTCAGATTTAAAACTTTCAGATTTTGATCCAAATGTAGATGAAATTTCCCAATGGAGTGACTTTACCACTAATATTAACAAATATTCTTTTTCAAAATCCTTTTTTCAGAAATTAAACATAACATTACCAGGAATTAAAACTTTTTTTTCTCTCCCTTTACAGACCACAGAAGTATCAAAAATTACACCAGTAGCAATACTTGATGACACTGCAGATAAAAAGGAAACTGTTTTAAAAGTGCTGAACAAGTTGTTTGAAAAGTTTCAAGTTGGAATTGAAACTAAGTATGTTGTTATTGTAGGTGATGGCAAAAGCTATGATCATATGATAAAGTTGAAGGCTGAATATGGTGAATGCCTTCAATGGGTTCTAGCTTATCCTGGGGATTGGCATATTTTAAAAAACCTTTTGCCAATTTTTATCAAAATATATTTTGATGCAGGGTTAAAGCAACTTGCTACCGTTTTTCATCATGGTTCTACGCTACGTACTCTAACAGACTGTACAAATTGGTCCATAACACACAGATTTATGATACAGGTCTGGGAGGCTATGTGTAGACATCAAATAAATTCGTTTCTTTTGTCACTTTCAGATGATCAATTGCAGAATACTGAAACCTTGTTTACTGATTCAATAACACATATTATTTTATCTGTAGGTTTAACTTTAGAGCAAAATTGGGACAACTTGTGTAATCCATCTTTATCAGAAGAAGTTTGTCGCAGAAAAAATGAAATTTTCTCCGTTTTTTCAGAAGAATTACTTGAAAAATTTGATCACTGGCGTATACAGGAGAGAAAAAAGAGTGACACTTTCTCTTTCTGGGATGAATTTCTCCACACTGACTTTATGTCATATGTAGGATTTTATTTTGCCATTAGAGGAAGAAATTGGACTTTGAGAAATGCTTCATTGAAGAAATTATCATGTTTGTTCCATGCTTTTGATAGGCATAATTATCTTCGAATGATTCCTCACCATCTAGCTGATTTATTGACTTTCCCCCAAGAAGTGTTAGATTTTTTTTCACAGGGTTGTTTCTCGGTATCTATTTCAGGAGAACATTTTTATTCTGTAGCTCTAGATGAGGCACACGAGATGGGAATTAATTTAAAAACAAAAAATGCTCTTAATTCTTACAGCCAAGCATCCCTTACAACATTAACATACTATCTACCATACAGAGCCGAGACCCTTCACAATTTCAAACAACAAATTCAACTTGAGAGAGAAGACACTCATCATAGAGAGACTGCTGTTTCCTATGTAACAACACAGGAAAAAACAATATTTGATTATTATACAAAACTTCAATCGTCTTCTTTATTTGTTTCAGGTGACAGGAAAATTTTACACCATATTTTTACTGACATTGACGCAACTATTGAACAGACGGACAGTTTGATGAACTACAGACAGTACGGACAAGAAGACATGACAAATTATTTGAAATGCTACCTATTGAAAATTTCAGATACAATGTCAAAGGCACCATCCAGAAAAAGAAGGAACTTGAAAACATTTTCTGCTGTAAAAGTTACAGTTCACAAACAAAAAAAAGAAATAGAGGACCAGAAAACTGTAATTTCTTGCCTTCGTAAAAAAATTGCATTTTCAAAATTTAATAGGCAACCAGTTTCAGATTTGGACCAGTTTTTGCAATTGCCACGTGCAATATGTAATGCAGAAGGTATTCCAGAGAAGGGTCAGAAATCATCAGCTTCTTGTGTTTTTAAAGCAATATATAGTGAAGCATTTCTTCCACAGGTACCATTGAAAAACCCTTATGTTCCAACTGCCTTTATTATAGATGGAATGTTTATGATTCATCTAAGCCCCCTTTCTACCCATAGATTATTTTTAGACTATGCAGCTTTTTTGTTTGACAGATGGGTTGTCCGCCCCTATAAGCTATACAAAGCTACAGAAGTCCATGTTGTTTTTGATGATCCGAACAGGCAGGGGTTTAGCCCAAAAGACATTGAGAGGGAAAGGCGAGACACTGTACTTCAAGAGCTAGCACTTAATAACATTAGTACGGACACTCCACTGCCTACAAATTGGCGTGCATTTATTGCAGTGAGACAACAGAAGCGACTGTTAATCAACTTTTTGTCAAATGAATTTCTTTCCTTAGCTAATAGGTTTTTCCCCAACTCTGAATGTTTCTTTATTACTGCAGGTGGTTTTGATAATGAGTTCAAAGATGTAGCAAGATGTGCAATAAATGGTTCAACAGCAGAATATATCAATGCCTCTGGTGCCCATGAGGAAGCAGATACCAGAGTATGGTTGCATGCAGCAGCATCAACAGCATCCAAAATAATTATATATAGCCCCGATACTGATGTTTACTTTATAGGTTTGCCCCTGATCAAGTCTCTCAATAAAGATGTGGTTGTGCAGTTGAAGGATTCCCCATATGATTGTCTATATCTTGACATGAATAAATTTGTACAACTTATCAATAATGATATATGTTTTCAGGGTATTACAAATATTGAACAATGTATTCAAATGGTTTATATTTTTAGTGGGTGCGATTTTGTATCTTACTTCAGGGGTTTTGGTAAAAAAACCTTTTTTGACATTTTCAGGAAACATGCTGCCTTTATTACAGGAAATCAAGAAATGGGATCAATGACTGAAGTAGGACTTTGTTCATTTTACAGGTTAATTGCTTCTGTTTATTTTTACAAATACTGTTCAGCTTTCCTACCTATGGCAACACCAAAAGCATTGTTAAATTCATTCAATATTGATGACAACCTTTTAAAACATGTAACCTTAATTTCAGAAATTAGAGAAAAACAGTGGGAAAGAGTTTATACTGAAACAGAAATTATCCCAAACCCAGAGGCTCTGAAACTTCATTGGAAACGCTGTTGCTGGGTACAAATATACTGGTCCCAAGCAGCAGTAAATGTGCCAGAACTTCCTTCTCTTTTAGAATTCGGATGGGAAATTGCCAATAATAAAGTAAAAATTGTTTGGGATTCTGACATAAATTTTCAGAAAGTTGAACAAACAGTTGAGTGGTACACAAAAGGTTGTGGCTGCAAAACAGGATGTACCTCGAATCGTTGCATGTGCAGGAAGTCAAAATCCGATAGGAAAGATGGCTTCTGTGGCCCAGGCTGCAAGTGTATAAATTGCACAAATGTCCCATGTAATGACTTTTCTTATATTGTAGATTTACCTGATTCTTCTGACAGTGACAGTGATGATTCCGACTCTGATGAACTTGTGTGTGATTTTATTGGAAATGAGAATTTTGCAAATTATTGGGAATTCATAAATGAGAATATATGAATAATTTATTGTATTGCAGTGACTGTTGTTTACCTTCATTTGTAGGATGACCAGTGTTGACTTGGGATTGATATTTATCATATATAGTTATAATATATGGTGGATTTTTTTTGTAGGATGTCCTGCCATATGGACTTCAATACTTAATGTCTGGCAGTATTTTATTTTCTGTGCATTGATAAATCTTTTTCTGTGTGTAAATATTCTAATCCAATGGATGTTTAAGAATGAAAGTTGTCGACACAGATGAATTTATTTTGCCAATGATAATTTTGCAAATTTTGTTCATTTGTAGGATGACAAGTGATGACTTGAAATTTATCATATGTTATGTACAAAATTATAATATGATGAATTTTTTTTGTAGGATGTTACACAAATGTCAATACTTTAATGTCTGACAGTATGTTATTTTCTTTACATAGATTATTTTTTTTTGTAAATATTCTAATCATATGTGTTTCAGAATGAAAGTTGTTGACAGATGCCAGGGTTTGTTGATAATTTTATTGCTAAGGATGATTTTTCAAATTATGGAAATTAATAAATGAGAATTTATTAATAACTTATTGTATTTGCAGTGACTGTCGTTTACTTTCATGTTTCGGATGACCATTGTTGGCTTAAAATTGAATATTTAGCATATATTATGTACAGAATTGTAATATGGTGGACTGTCTTTCCTGTTGTTATTTTATAAATGCATTAATAGACAACTGTCTTTGATTATCATTTTATTTTAGGTCAAGATTTTGCTGCATTTGTTGTAGACATGCTTTAACATAGAAGTGTATTCTATGAAAATTGTACTTGGAAATAATATAAATTATTATTTCTTTTATTGTCACTAAAGTATGAAGAAATTGAGTTATCTACCCTAACTTTATGGTTTTCCTGTTGTTATTTTATTAATGCATTAATAGACAACTGTCTTTGATTATCATTTTATTTTAGGTCAAGATTTTGCTGCATTTGTTGTAGACATGCTTTAACATAGAAGTGTATTCTATGAAAATTGTACTTGGAAATAATATAAATTATTATTTCTTTCATTAAAGTATGAAGAAATTGAGTTATCTACCCTAACTTTATGGTTTTCCTGTTGTTATTTTATAAATGCATTAATAGACAACTGTCTTTGATTATCATTTTATTTTAGGTCAAGATTTTGCTGTATTTGTTGTAGACATATTTAACATAGAAGTGTACTCTATGAAAATTCTACGTGGAAATAATATAAATTATTATTTCTTTTTAATATTGTCACTAAAGTATGAAGAAAGTGAGTTATCTACCCTAACTTTATGGTTTTCCTGATGTTTTTTATTTATGTATTATCTTGCTTTCAAGACAATGGAGATGAAAGTATTTCTACTAAAAGTAAAAGGAAATGATGCAATTTTATGTCAAACTAATTGTGAATAAATAGATTTTATTATTAGGTTAGTGCATTATTATGTTGGGCAGTTGCATAGAAATGTGTTCTAAGTGGTACATCACACTTTTCCTGAACTTCATGTTTTTGCTATTTTTCATTTCAGAAAATAGTTATAATAATTAACATTTGTATTGTGTAATTTGTATTCTTTAACTATATTTATCTATTTTTTCAGATATCCACCCAAAGGTCAACCTTTACTTGAAATTGAGGATGATTACATTTATGACTTATTTTATAGAAAGTGAAGTATAACTTTGTGTAAATTAATCGTGATGACGCCAGTAACCTGTACATGGAATAGACGATGATTAAATTAAGAACTTGTGTTGATAGAAAGACGGTGAAATATAACTGTAAATTTATCGTGATGATACCAAAGTATAATGTTAAATTGAATTCATTGCATATTACTTTATTGGAAGTGGAATATTTTTTTTATTTTTTTACATTTTGTTAAGTTTCTAGCAATAATTGTGATCAAGCAATTTTTTTTAGTTGCAGCATATTTATTTATTTATTTATTTATTTATTTATTTATTTATTTATTTATTTATTCATTCATTCATTCATTCATTCATTCATTCATTCATTCATTCATTCATTCATTTATTTATTTATTTATTTATTTATTTACAGAAAAAAATCTTTAAATGAAATTCAGTGTTTCAAGATGTGTCTGCTTCTAAAGTATTGAACATTGTTGAATGAAAAAAGTAAATAAAAATTGAATATTCTTTAATGCTCATTATTGTTCTGTGAGGTCTTTGAAAAAGAGCAACATATTAGAAGTACCCTTTTATGTGAATGCTGGTCATTCTGTGGTGTCCAAGGGAAAGAGGTCTGGTACCCTAAGTACCCTTTTATGTGAATGCTGGTCATTCTGTGATGTCTAGGGGAAAGAGGTCTTGCACCCTAAGTACCCTTTTATGTGAATGCTGGTCATTCTGTGGTGTCCAGGGGAAAGAGGTCTGGCACCCTAAGTACCCTTTTATGTGAATGCTGGTCATTCTGTGATGTATAGGGGAAAGAGGTCTTGCACCCTAAGTACCCTTTTATGTGAATGCTGGTCATTCTGTGGTGTCCAGGGGAAAGAGGTCTGGTACCTTAAGTACCCTTTTATGTGAATGCTGGTCATTCTGTGGTGTTCAGGGGAAACATACATATGCAACTCTTTCAGTGGAGACAATTTCACAGCAAGATGTTCAAATTTCAATAAAATAATTATAACAAAAATTAAATACTTCTGAATAATCAGGATTACTTTTTGGTTATTGTTTGGTTTTAGTTGTTTTTGAACTTTATTTTACCTTTGCAAAAAATTTGAATAATACTATTGCAGATACTGCTTTTTAAAAAGTATATTACAAATGTGTGTTTATAATAATGGTGTGCACAACATGTTGTTTTTAATTAAATTGTGTGTAATGTTACATTTTTGTTTGTTTTTCATGAACCAAAAACAAAAGCCTTATTTCAGTGTTCAACAAATCTTTGCATCAGTTGCCATCTATTGTCTAAAATTTAATCCATGTTGCTATGTGAGTTTTGATATGTTTTGGTTTTTTTATTTCATATTTTCAATATTCACTGTTGAAAACTTGCATGCTTGTGCCTGTCTGGTTTAATTTCAACTTTAAGCATTGCCGCATAAGTCCTAATAATAAAGATAATTGTTCCCAATATATGTGAGCTCGTGTTTGTATCACTTGCAATATGTTGTAACCGAAAATAAAAGCGCTACTATTGCTGTGATAATTTTAGGCAATCGTAGTAATTCTGATCAATTCTCGGATGGTAGAAATGTGTTGTTCTTTTCTCTGTGGTCAATAGAAAGTATTGAAAGTTTCCGAACGAGCTTGCACATGACGTCAACATTAAGGAAAATACATGCAAGTTCGGCGTCGAAACAACTGACACAATTGCATCCCCAGACACTTTTTCATATTCTAGTGATATTGGCACAACCTTGGGTAATATATCTGCTTCCCAAATGTTAAAAGAAGCAATCACTATTCTGTTCAAAGAAACGTTTGATAAAAAAGTGCCGAAGTCGGCTGGAAGGGATTGACCTACTGCTCACTTTGAGCGACGAATTTGCACAATTGTAAACTATAAATTATTTAATTTATGTGAATTATCGTCGTAGATATATTCAAAAACAGTTTGGACTAAAGGGGAAAAATTAGAAATGTGATCGATAACTCGAAAAACCAAAATATCATGGTTGTATTGATACGCAAAGTATTTGTTCCAAAATTAGACCGAAAGTCACGTGACTTGGCTTTAGAGTGGAACTCTTCAACGTCACTGGCATTCCGGCTGTGACAATGGTACAGGAATACAATGGTATTCAGACAAACCGCATGACTTTTCCCACCTCAACTGCATACGACATTACCAGAAGGATTTCGAATAGACAACCATCGAATGTTCCTAACTACACTTCTATTTTAAACTAGGTCAAATTTTTCTATGGAAAATCACCATATCAAATGAAAAAACGGCAGCATTCAAAACGCTGGAAAATAATTGTTAATTTCAAAATATGATAATATGGATCTACAAAATGCATAAAACACGGTAAGCAGTTATGACTGAACCGTATACTATGGCCGAAATGGTACTATTGCCGAAACGTCCTGAAAGCATCCCAATAGCAGTACCAATGGCATTGGCAATGGCCGGGTTTATCATCCAGCCTTAGTTAGTCACTCCTGTTATACATTGAATTCTATTTGAACCACGACAAAGAATCATTAAAAGAATTATATATCTAGCATTTAGTGACAAGCTTCAACTAGTCATTCAACGCAGTTTTACATTAAACCAATAATAATTACTAGTTCGTCTTCCACGTCAACTTTTGTGTCCATTTTTAATGCAAAAGTAAGAAGATCTTCCGAACATCCACCAAAAAAAATATGGTCGTATAATTCCGATAACATTTTATTCGTCATTCGTATTAAAATTAAAAAAAAGATTTTAAATCACACGTCTTAATAATTGTACATAAGTATATTTTTTATATAAAAGATAAATACAAAAGTGATCAAAATATACTTTTTATTACAATATTTGCTTTTAATTTTCAGGATTTATTTTAGATAGATCACTTTGAAACTTCTTTGGACTTTTCCTTCGATATACTTGACAGACCATGAGTTCGCTTTCGAGGATCAAACCTAACTCTTTTTCACGACTTACTGGAAATTTGAAGCCATCTGTTCCGGAAAAACTTAAAGGAGGGAGGCTGGAAAAAATAGGTATACTACATTCGTATAAAACATGTTATACTCAATGCATTAATAATAAAATAGACATATATTAAACGTCCTTCATATTAGTTATTATTAAGGATTTCTGTTGTCAAAGACATTTTGTATTCTGCATGGATGTATAAGACATTTGGCTTGCACTGTTAACCCTGACACACTGAACACTTATTCTTTACGGGGTTATTTCCCGGTTACAAAAAGCTTGTGTGAAGATAAACTATGAGTATGAAGCTGCAAAAGATGTTATGAAAGTTCTTCTAACATGGTCAGTAATGGATTGCGAGACATTCTGTTACATATTGCGCAAAGAATTTTAAAGACTCTGTATAGGAGCTCTTTCCTCTTTTTTATTGCAAATATATTTTGTTTCATTGTAACTTATAAATCAGATGGGACAGAGTCTTGGGGTTTCACCGTTTGTCATCATTGACCTTGAATTGAAAAAGGTAACTAGGTCAAAGGTCAAGGTCACATTCTAATTTTTGACCTTTTGTTATATGAAGATCTCCTTAACCATAAAGAGATAAAAAACTGAAAATGTAGATCTTATTAAGGTTTTGAATCATCATTTTTTTTTAGAATTGACCTTTTATAAGAGTTATCTTTCCTGGATCAATGCAATTATTGTTAATATGGATATCATAGTAATTATAACAGATATTTACATTGGACCTTCACTATTGATTATATTGACCTTAAAAATGGACACAATCAAAGGTCAAGGTCACCTAGATTGTGACATTGTCTTGTCAATGCTATTTCTTTGAAACAGTAAAAGATAAAAAGTCAATAATTTACAATGGGTAAAATGTTGGCCTCATGAAGGAGCAACTTTGTCACATTTGGAGACAAAGGATTGTCACATTTGGAAACAAAGGATTACTTCATCTTATAGGAGTAATTTTCCTTTACAACCATTTATAATTAGTTTTATAAATAACTCCTTTACTATTAATAGTAGAGTAATGTGGTCCCTTCACCAAAGACCATTATGGCCATTGACTTTGAAAACAGATACAAGGTCATCCTCTTATTTTTGATATTTATCATGTTTATTATAAGTAGCAATATCTCAATAACTATAACAGATATTGACAAAAGATCTTCACTGTTGATCATTTTATACATGGAAAAGGTCACAATGCCAGAGGTCAAGGTCAAACATTTTTCAAATTTCTGCAGTAAATGTTTAAATGTTAAAAATCTAATGAGATACAATTATCTTTTCACAGGCAAATATTTTTACAACATCTTTAATGATTACAGAGTGGTTTTCCATGAAATATTGCAAGATTCTAGAGATCGTCCACTCAAGGCTGCCATCTATGGATCATTGATTGCCACAGGTGTAATAATGATAAAAACAAATCCATCAGAACAAAGTTTTAATGCAGAAATTATTGGAAGTTCTAATATGTTATCTACTGTTGGTGAACCAATTCGTAATTCCAGATCAGACAATCATATCACAATGCTAACAGTTGCAATGAAGGATGGAAGGTTAAAAGTCAGAAATCTAAGGTTTTTCAGTTTAGTTTTCGTTAATGAATTTCCAAGTTATTCTGGACTGTTTGAAGCAAATTGTCCACAAGTGAAGCCACACTGGACAGAGTGGTATAAATCGGTTGTGGATGTTGGTATTTTTGGTAAATGGCTATACCTCAAAGATGCCATGAAAGACTATGATGTAAATCCAGATGAATGGTTGCCCAATGGTCGACCAAAGAAAAGTAATCAACTGTTACCTGCAAATTAATAAATTATAGACAATTTTCATGTAGTTTTATTTAAAGGTTTTAATTTTAATGAAAATCATCACATTTCATACAATTTTGAAATGATTTGACTTAAAAAATTATAATTTTAATTTCCATAACTGTTTGGGCACATTTTTATAATTGTCGAAATTTTTAATGTTGATTTAGTTCTTTTAGCTTATCTGTAAGGTTGAATTTTTCTATCACCTATCATGTAGAGGTGTCCTTCATCCTTGTATGGTGATGAAAGTTTACTTACTTCCAGTATTGCTCTAATATTGCTTTTAAAAAGCAGCATCACTTTAATGTAAAATTCAGTTAAGGGAGAAATAACAACCAATGGGAGTCTGTGTTGTTAAATACAGTACATTGTTTACTTGTAGAGAACTAAAATTTTGCAATCCAATGTAAACAGAGTGTACCAAGGGGTGAAAATATAAAGAAAAACAAATTACACGTTTTTAGAGCAAGCATATTCAATCTTTAGAACTTCAACTATAAATAGCAAATGGCACTTTATATACAGGATGCACATAATTTCCAGTAACATATTTTACAAGACTGATCTTCTAATTTCTGCCATTGATAACTAACATAGCTGAAATGTTGCTGAAAACTGCATTAAAATCTAATTAATCACAGCCTGATAACAATCAGTTAAATCTAAACGTAATTTTTCACTTGCACACCAGACAAAGGGGGCATGTGAAAGTTTTATTTTTATTAGTTAACAAAATATAAAAATAGAATAAATTGTATTTTTCTCAAGATGACCGACTTGAAAATGATTGTTTATATTACAATTTTATACAGAAAGTTGATATTCATGTTCTACAAGTTGGCAAGTTGGATATTTGTATATCTTCCAACTAAAGTTGTATTTGTTTGTTTTGAAAGGTGTTTAATATCACTTTCAGCAATTTGTCAGCTATATAATGGAGCGGTCCGGATTTTTGTTTTGTTTTTGTTTTTTTTTTGTTGGAGGGGAGGGGAAGGAAGCCGGAGAAAACCTCGACATGCGGTAGGTCAACTGGCAAGCCAATTAAGATTGGAGTCGAGTACACGGCCTGCCTGCAGGTAGATTCTAATCTGCATCCTCAACTCGCCATCGAGGCCCCAACTTCTATTGTAAGATAATGGTCACTGGACATGCGAAGCTTATATTTTTGACGTTCTTTCAAATATTTTCTATTTGAACCTGATAGTTTGTGTTCTCTGACTCGTTATCGGTGATTCCTTCAGACACAACAATGTATTTAAATATGCAAACGCATGCGTGTTACTCCACTTTTTTGACATTATTTTCTATAACAAAACACGTCAAAATGACAATGTTTCTTGTCAGTTTCGACCAATAAAGATCCAACAAGATCGTAATGTCGTTTTCATCTACATTGTTTATGTTGTTGTACAAGTTCAATTGAAAAAGAACAACTGTCTTGACTACAGACTAAGATTCCATTATTTGTAAATATAAACAGTTTAGTTGTTAGTAATTCATATAGTTTGTGTAATGGTCCCACAAGCGCCCCGGGTACTCGCGGACAGAACCCCCTTTATACATTTTCTTGTAAGAAACCTTATAAAGGCCTTAAATAATATTCTGGTCTTTCTTCTATTAATTTCTAACAGAATAATATATGTTTCCACAAAAAAATACCACCGTTTTCTTAACGTCTATCGAGTAGGCAATATTTCAGGTATATTCAGGATAAGAACACCTTAACAAAAAATAAATCAACGGGGAAAATTGATTGACATTGGAAATAAAAGCTGACTGACTGCGAATTGAAAATAATGGAGCATAGGGTAGAGACAGAGAACATAACCCTTTGTAGCATCTACAAAGAACCTAATATTTTCGAAATCTACATAAGTTTATTATCGTGCAAGCAAGTAGCGTAACATTCTCCAAAAGCGCAACTAATTATGGTCAGGCTTACCGTCCGTACTTATAACCTAAACCACCCACCCCCCCCCCCAACGAGAGGGCCTCGGGTGCCCTATCCGCCACATAGGGACGCGCTGGCGGCTCTCTGTTAGTCGAGCACTGGGAACCCTTACAGTATGGTTCAATGCAATAACAATAGATTTTTGGTGCACTGTTCAAAACATGTCCGTTTTTTTCGTTTTTAATTTTCGGTGATTTGTTGTTCTGTATTTTACTTGTTATACTTGTTAAATCTATAGCATACCTTTTACCATTATACACGACTTAAAAGCTGCTTACGTGTGAATAAACTATACACATGTACTGTATGCAAGGCCCAAACACACAAAATAATAACAAATATATGAATGTATGCTTAGGTATAGTTGATATAATACATGTAGTTTAGTAACAGTAGTCCACGAATCCTCTGCCGTCCAACGTTTTTTTTTCTTTTTTTGCACGGGACGCAAAAAAAGCGTTGGACGGCAGAGGATTCTCGGACTAAGTAAAAGGTATGGTTGAAACCCTATGTCGTCTTGCAGCTTTACTGGGATGACTGTCTGTATACAATGACCACTTAACTCTTATATAAAAACTGAGTTGTTAAAATATTATAAAATAACTAATAAAATATCTAGCTTAAACGGCCAAAATAAGATTTTTCTTTATAAATCATTAAAGAGGGGGGAGGAGGGGGTCTCATCCCGTACTCCCGTAAAAATAAATACAAAATCCCGTTTTCCCGGTGAAATAATTGATCAATCCCGTTTTCCCGTTCAAAAATCAGACGACTTACCTCAGATCTGTAGATGAACAAGGATGATGCTGTAAATTGCAACGTATTGTGACTTTATACATGTAGCATGTATGTGTGATTTCCGCATGCATTTTTTATGTTTGTCATGATCTGTTATTGATTTTAGACTTACCCGAAGACTTACCAAAGTGAAAGTTTGTGAGATACATGGGTCTCCCGATTTCCCGATGAAATAAAATGAATTTCCCGTATCCCGCTAAGTAGAAATCCCGTATTCCCGTTGAAATAAAACGATCATTCCCGGATCCCGCTATGTAAAAATCCCGAATTCCCACAGTTTTATTTGTTAAATCCCGAATTCCCGGCGAATAAATCAGCCCTTCCCGCTGTCCCGTAAAAGGTCCTACCGACCCTCATTAAAGAAAGAACTTGGGAATGAATTCTATTTATCTCATTTCGATTTTGAAACTAAATAAATATTGCAAAAATTAGAATATCAGACCACGTTTTAGAAATAGCGTGAGAAAGATATAGAAAGGTTCCTCGTGAACAACATATTTGTACTTTTTGTAATCAAAATAGTATTCTAATATGACGTGCTTGAAAGGCTTTGAGACCACAACCGTGGTAAAAAAATGATTTATCTATGAGCAACACGCGCTGAGAAGGGCGTGTTTTAAATGGCTGTTCCAATTACAAAACTGTAACTCCCACCGGAAAGCTATTGCATATGACGTATAAATCTTATAAATAGCGACACGCGCTATAATTATCCGTTGCAATATATTGTGTGTTACATTGACGGAACAGCCAGTTTATGGCGGAAATGATGTTTTCTATAGGTACGAAAATAGTATAAATGTACTATAATTGTCTTATTAGAATAGAAATAATTCACGGAGGCTGTGATTTATCATTGTTTTACCACGGGATGACCATTTATGTCATTATTTTATCCCTCGCTATCGCTCGGGATAAAATAATACGACATAAATCGCTCGGGATAAAATAATACGACATAAATGGTCACCCCGTGGTAAAACAATGATAAACCACAGCCTCCGTGAATTATTTCTTAATTGACGATGAATGCCACTTCTTTTTACATTGCGATCATAATCTTATTATATGATCGTGACAGATAACGTGTGGAAATGTGTTTAACATATCTTGCAGTTGTAAATTGAAGTCATGTAGAGACTGGATGAGTATAGTTGAAGATTTTGAAATGTCCCTGTAAAAGAGAAAATAAAGTTATATATATACAAACGTCTAAGTATTGTGACAACCATATAATATATTTATCCAGCGGATTTCTGAAACATCAGAAATACAGGGTCAATATCAAATATTTATATATACGCCTATACAAATTAAGCCCAACACTGTTAGAATTAGATTTTTAACACTGTCAAATTTTTGCTTTCCCTCAGCGGGATTCGAACTCACACCGTTGTGACACTGTGGCACCAATTCGCCTGCACTATGTCTAGCGGTCTAGACCCCTCGGCCAAATCCGCTATATTAAAATATAGCTTCATTAATCGGGGTGAATCGTAGACATAGACATAGTACATGTGTACTAGCGTGTGACGATGGAATTTTCGTAACCAATACGTATTAATCTGACAGTAATCTAATTCAGCATTTTTGTATATATATTATATAGGATGACAAAGTTACTTGTCATACAGTCACAGTAAGTAAATTATATAGAAACGTCTAAGTATTGTGACAACCATATAAAATATTTATCCAGCGGATTTCTGAAACATCAGAAATACAAGGTAAATATCAAATATTTATATATACGTCTACAAATTAAGCCCAACACTGTTAGAATTAGATTTTTAACACTGTCAAATTTTTGCTTTCCCTCAGGGGGTTTGAACTCACGCCGTTGTGACACTGTGTATATATATATATATATATATATATACAAGTCTAGAAGATTATGCAACGAGACAAATGACGGTGTTTCTTGTCAAAAATTTAGAAAGACTGACCAACGAATGGCCTTAGTCATTGAATGTCAATATAAATAAATGACGTAAACAAGTCATAACATATTGGTCTTAAACTTTCTCCTTTCCAACTTAACCCAAAATAGTTGCTTCCCAAGTCCGCCAGCGGGGACGTGCCGTGCTGTTACTTGGCTTTGCTCAAATATTCCAACAAGACGAAATCAAAATTACCAAGGTGACAAATTCATTACGCCAGACGCGCGTTTCGTCTACTTAAGACTCATCAGTGGCGTTTAACTCAAAATGCTTAAAGGATTTTTTTCATTCGGTGATGGAATAATATAAGTCCACTGGGATCGTGTAAAAACACAATACAGGTAGTTCAAAATATTATATAAAAGCCTAAAGAGTCTACCAACCAGCAAGCTTATTAAGTATCGGATCGACAAACATGACGATACAGCATAAACAAAAAATAATATACAAGTCTAGAAGATTATGCAACGAGACAAATGACGGTGTTTCTTGTCAAAAATTTAGAAAGACTGACCAACGAATGGCCTTAGTCATTGAATGTCAATATAAATAAATGACGTAAACAAGTCATAACATATTGGTCTTAAACTTTCTCCTTTCCAACTTAACCCAAAATAGTTGCTTCCCAAGTCCGCCAGCCGGGGACGTGCCGTGCTGTTACTTGGCTTTGCTCAAATATTCCAACAAGACGAAATCAAAATTACCAAGTTGACAAATTCATTACGCCAGACGCGCGTTTCGTCTACTTAAGACTCATCAGTGGCGTTTAACTCAAAATGCTTAAAGGATTTTTTTCATTCGGTGATGGAATAATATAAGTCCACTGGGATCGTGTAAAAACACAATACAGGTAGTTCAAAATATTATATAAAAGCCTAAAGAGTCTACCAACCAGCAAGCTTATTAAGTATCGGATCGACAAACATGACGATACAGCATAAACAAAAAATAATATACAAGTCTAGAAGATTATGCAACGAGACAAATGACGGTGTTTCTTGTCAAAAATTTAGAAAGACTGACCAACGAATGGCCTTAGTCATTGAATGTCAATATAAATAAATGACGTAAACAAGTCATAACATATTGGTCTTAAACTTTCTCCTTTCCAACTTAACCCAAAATAGTTGCTTCCCAAGTCCGCCAGCCGGGGACGTGCCGTGCTGTTACTTGGCTTTGCTCAAATATTCCAACAAGACGAAATCAAAATTACCAAGGTGACAAATTCATTACGCCAGACGCGCGTTTCGTCTACTTAAGACTCATCAGTGGCGTTTAACTCAAAATGCTTAAAGGATTTTTTTCATTCGGTGATGGAATAATATAAGTCCACTGGGATCGTGTAAAAACACAATACAGGTAGTTCAAAATATTATATAAAAGCCTAAAGAGTCTACCAACCAGCAAGCTTATTAAGTATCGGATCGACAAACATGACGATACAGCATAAACAAAAAATAATATACAAGTCTAGAAGATTATGCAACGAGACAAATGACGGTGTTTCTTGTCAAAAATTTAGAAAGACTGACCAACGAATGGCCTTAGTCATTGAATGTCAATATAAATAAATGACGTAAACAAGTCATAACATATTGGTCTTAAACTTTCTCCTTTCCAACTTAACCCAAAATAGTTGCTTCCCAAGTCCGCCAGCCGGGGACGTGCCGTGCTGTTACTTGGCTTTGCTCAAATATTCCAACAAGACGAAATCAAAATTACCAAGGTGACAAATTCATTACGCCAGACGCGCGTTTCGTCTACTTAAGACTCATCAGTGGCGTTTAACTCAAAATGCTTAAAGGATTTTTTCATTCGGTGATTGAATAATATAAGTCCACTGGGATCGTGTAAAAACACAATACAGGTAGTTCAAAATATTATATAAAAGCCTAAAGAGTCTACCAACCAGCAAGCTTATTAAGTATCGGATCGACAAACATGACGATACAGCATAAACAAAAAATAATATACAAGTCTAGAAGATTATGCAACGAGACAAGTGACGGTGTTTCTTGTCAAAAATTTAGAAAGACTGACCAACGAATGGCCTTAGTCATTGAATGTCAATATAAATAAATGACGTAAATGTTTGTCGATCCGATACTTAATAAGCTTGCTGGTTGGTAGACTCTTTAGGCTTTTATATAATATTTTGAACTACCTGTATTGTGTTTTTACACGATCCCAGTGGACTAATATTATTCCATCACCGAATGAAAAAATCCTTTAAGCATTTTGAGTTAAACGCCACTGATGAGTCTTAAGTAGACGAAACGCGCGTCTGGCGTAATGAATTTGTCATCTTGGTAATTTTGATTTCGTCTTGTTGGAATATTTGAGCAAAGCCAAGTAACAGCACGGCACGTCCCCGGCTGGCGGACTTGGGAAGCAACTATTTTGGGTTAAGTTGGAAAGGAGAAAGTTTAAGACCAATATGTTATGACTTGTTTACGTCATTTATTTATATTGACATTCAATGACTAAGGCCATTCGTTGGTCAGTCTTTCTAAATTTTTGACAAGAAACACCGTCATTTGTCTCGTTGCATAATCTTCTAGACTTGTATATTATTTTTTGTTTATGCTGTATCGTCATGTTTTTCGATCCGATACTTAATAAGCTTGCTGGTTGGTAGACTCTTTAGGCTTTTATATAATATTTTGAACTACCTGTATTGTGTTTTTACACGATCCCAGTGGACTTATATTATTCCATCACCGAATGAAAAAATCCTTTAAGCATTTTGAGTTAAACGCCACTGATGAGTCTTAAGTAGACGAAACGCGCGTCTGGCGTAATGAATTTGTCACCTTGGTAATTTTGATTTCGTCTTGTTGGAATATTTGAGCAAAGCCAAGTAACAGCACGGCACGTCCCCGGCTGGCGGACTTGGGAAGCAACTATTTTGGGTTAAGTTGGAAAGGAGAAAGTTTAAGACCAATATGTTATGACTTGTTTACGTCATTTATTTATATTGACATTCAATGACTAAGGCCATTCGTTGGTCAGTCTTTCTAAATTTTTGACAAGAAACACCGTCATTTGTCTCGTTGCATAATCTTCTAGACTTGTATATTATTTTTTGTTTATGCTGTATCGTCATGTTTGTCGATCCGATACTTAATAAGCTTGCTGGTTGGTAGACTCTTTAGGCTTTTATATAATATTTTGAACTACCTGTATTGTGTTTTTACACGATCCCAGTGGACTTATATTATTCCATCACCGAATGAAAAAATCCTTTAAGCATTTTGAGTTAAACGCCACTGATGAGTCTTAAGTAGACGAAACGCGCGTCTGGCGTAATGAATTTGTCACCTTGGTAATTTTGATTTCGTCTTGTTGGAATATTTGAGCAAAGCCAAGTAACAGCACGGCACGTCCCCGGCTGGCGGACTTGGGAAGCAACTATTTTGGGTTAAGTTGGAAAGGAGAAAGTTTAAGACCAATATGTTATGACTTGTTTACGTCATTTATTTATATTGACATTCAATGACTAAGGCCATTCGTTGGTCAGTCTTTCTAAATTTTTGACAAGAAACACCGTCATTTGTCTCGTTGCATAATCTTCTAGACTTGTATATTATTATACCCCCCGCTTGAAAAGCGGGGGGTATATAGTGTTCATGGTGTCCGTCCGTCCGTCCGTCCGTCCTTCCGTCCGTCCGTCCGTCCTTCCGTCCGTCCGTTACACTTTCTATTATTTGCAACTCCTCCTACACCACTGAAAGGAATTTGATGAAACTTACACAGAATCTTTGTCTCATAGTGCCATTGTGCAGGAGATTTTTCACATTTTGATCGGATCGATATTTGGGGTTTCCCATAGAAAAACATGGACTTTGTCATTGACCTAAGGGGGTCCCTATCTCTTATGTGCAACTCCTCCTACACCACTGAATGGAATTTAATGAAACTTTCACAGAATCCTTGTCACATAGTGCCATTGTGCAGGAGATATTAAACATTTTGATTGGATCAATATTTGGGGTTTCCCATAGAAAAACATGGACATTGTCATAGACCTAAGGGGGCCCTCATCTCTTATGTGCAACTCCTCTTACACCACTGAATAGAATTTAATGAAACTTACACAGAATCCTTGTCACATAGTGCCATTGTGCAGGAGATATTTAACATTTTGATTGGATCGATATTTGGGGTTTCCCATAGAAAAACATGGACATTGTCATTGACCTAAGGGGGTCCTCATGTCTTATGTGCAACTCCTCCTACACCACTGAATGGAATTTAATGAAACTTTCACAGAATCCTTGTCACATAGTGCCATTGTGCAGGAGATATTAAACATTTTGATCGGATCAATATTTGGGGTTTCCCATAGAAAAACATGGACATTGTCATAGACCTAAGGGGCCCTCATCTCTTATGTGCAACTCCTCTTACACCACTGAATGGAATTTAATGAAACTTACACAGAATCCTTGTCACATAGTGCCATTGTGCAGGAGATATTTAACATTTTGATCGGATCGATATTTGGGGTTTCCCATAGAAAAACATGGACATTGTCATTGACCTAAGGGGGTCTTCATGTCTTATGTGCAACTCCTCCTACACCACTGAAAGGAATTTGTTGAAACTTGCACAGAATCCTTGTCACATAGTGCCATTGTGCAGGAGATATTTATTATTTTGATCGGAATGATATTTGGGGTTTCCCATAGAACAACATGGACTGTCATTGACATAAGGGGATACCCATTTCTTATGTGCGACTCCTCCTACACCACTAAATGGAATTTGATGAAACTTACACAGAATGTTGTCACATATTGCCATTGTGCACTAGATATATAACATTTCGATTGGAATGATATTTGGGGTTTCCCCATAGAAAAACATGGACTTTGTCATGGACATAAGGGATACCCATCTCTTATGTGCAACTCATTCCTACACCACTGAATGGAATTTGTTGAAACTTACACAGAATCCATGTCACATAGTGACATTGTGCAGGAGATATTTAACATTTTGATCGGAATGATATTTGGGGTTTCCCATAGAAAAGCATGGAGTTTGTAATGGACATAATGGGATACCCATCTTTTATTTGCAAGTCCTCCTACACCACTAAATGGAATTTGTTGAAACTTATACAGAATCTTGGTCACATATTGCCATTGTGCATTGGATATTAAACATTTTGATCAGAATATTATTGGAGGTTTGCCATAGAAAAACATGGAATTTGTCATTGACATAGGGGATGCCATTCTTTGGGGGATTGGGGAGGGTAACATGTATTATCTGCAATTTCGCCTTCATGTTTAACTAGATAAAGTTTCAATTTCATAATTAAGAACACCTGAATTTTCAAAGTAATTGTGAAGCGGGGGGTATCAATGGTGAGCATTGCTCACAGGTGTTGTTACTCTAGTTTTTTGTTTATGCTGTATCGTCATGTTTGTCGATCCGATACTTAATAAGCTTGCTGGTTGGTAGACTCTTTAGGCTTTTATATAATATTTTGAACTACCTGTATTGTGTTTTTACACGATCCCAGTGGACTTATATTATTCCATCACCGAATGAAAAAATCCTTTAAGCATTTTGAGTTAAACGCCACTGATGAGTCTTAAGTAGACGAAACGCGCGTCTGGCGTAATGAATTTGTCACCTTGGTAATTTTGATTTCGTCTTGTTGGAATATTTGAGCAAAGCCAAGTAACAGCACGGCACGTCCCCGGCTGGCGGACTTGGGAAGCAACTATTTTGGGTTAAGTTGGAAAGGAGAAAGTTTAAGACCAATATGTTATGACTTGTTTACGTCATTTATTTATATTGACATTCAATGACTAAGGCCATTCGTTGGTCAGTCTTTCTAAATTTTTGACAAGAAACACCGTCATTTGTCTCGTTGCATAATCTTCTAGACTTGTATATTATTTTTTGTTTATGCTGTATCGTCATGTTTGTCGATCCGATACTTAATAAGCTTGCTGGTTGGTAGACTCTTTAGGCTTTTATATAATATTTTGAACTACCTGTATTGTGTTTTTACACGATCCCAGTGGACTTATATTATTCCATCACCGAATGAAAAAAATCCTTTAAGCATTTTGAGTTAAACGCCACTGATGAGTCTTAAGTAGACGAAACGCGCGTCTGGCGTAATGAATTTGTCAACTTGGTAATTTTGATTTCGTCTTGTTGGAATATTTGAGCAAAGCCAAGTAACAGCACGGCACGTCCCCGGCTGGCGGACTTGGGAAGCAACTATTTTGGGTTAAGTTGGAAAGGAGAAAGTTTAAGACCAATATGTTATGACTTGTTTACGTCATTTATTTATATTGACATTCAATGACTAAGGCCATTCGTTGGTCAGTCTTTCTAAATTTTTGACAAGAAACACCGTCATTTGTCTCGTTGCATAATCTTCTAGACTTGTATATTATTTTTTGTTTATGCTGTATCGTCATGTTTGTCGATCCGATACTTAATAAGCTTGCTGGTTGGTAGACTCTTTAGGCTTTTATATATATATATATATATATATATATATATATATAAATGAATCAGTTCCACGGGACCAAAACAAATTGAATTATTGGGATGATCAATGGAAGAATTATAAAACCAGCGACGTTTTGACGAAACTTAATTTACTATGAAAACAAATTAAAATCAAGACACAAAAGTATATTTTTAGCACAATGGAACCTAATCATAATGGTAAATACTTGAAATGAAGTCTTCTGTAAAGTTCAACAACAAAAACTTAAACTGTATTGCGCGTTTGTGGACTTTCGTAAGGCTTTTGATAAGCTAAACAGAAGGATTCTAGTATATAAACTTTTGAACAACGGAGTTAGTAGCAAATTTTCGACAGTTGTTAAAGCGATTTATTCGTCCGTCCGTTTACGTTTGCGTACTGGAGGAGTTCTATCCGATTCATTTGACAATTTTCTCGGCGTAAAACAAGGCGACCCATTGTCTCCCTTACTGTTTTTATTTTTTATAAATGACATTGTGAGTGACCTTCATGTGAACATGGATCAAAAAGCAGTGTCTCTTAATGGATACCTAATTTACTTAATCCTCTTCGCTGATGACACTGTATTATTTGGAAAGTCGCCAGCTATGTTACAATGTCTTCTTGACAAGCTTCTGTTTTACTGCAACAAGTGGAATATTGAAGTTAACACGGATAAAACGAAAATACTGGTATTCCGAAATGGATGGCAGCGTGTACAGGATCGGTTTTATTACAATAACAATGAACTTGTAATCGTAAACTCGTATGTGTATCTTGGAATATTGCTACACTACAATGGAAAGCTTTCCGAAACACAAAAACGACTTTCGCAACAAGCGTCTAGAGCTATGTCATCATTGATATCCTCGCTTAAACAGATATTCGTGACAAATGGTCGTAAACTTTATCTATTCGACAGTATGGTTGGATCTATTTTAAACTATGCGTCAGAAATATGGGGTTTTCATCGTGCTACAGAAGTTGATAATGTTTTTACTAGATTTTGTAAATATATTTTGAAATTATGTAAAAATGCTCAAACTCTATTTTTGTATGGTGAGTTGGGCCACTTTCCTTTACATGTATTAAGAAAACATAGAATTTTGAAGTATTGGATGCATATTATTACTGATAAACCTCCAATTGTATATGAAGTTTATAAACTTTTGTATGATGATTGAAATAATGGTAAGATAAATTGGGCATCTAATGTCAGAGATTTATTGTTCAACCTTGGTTTTAATTATGTTTGGTTAGCTCAAGATTCAAGATTGACTTCTTTAGAGATACTGAAAGCTCGTATTAAAGATAAATTTTTACAGAACTGGTACTTTGAGGTAGAAGAATGTAGCAAACTTAGTGTTTATAAACAAAGTAGATTTATTTTTGTATTGAGAATTATTTTGATTATAATTGTAACTTTAATATTTTCACGAAACTACGTAGTGGTACACTTAAATTAAATGTAGAGCTTGGTAGATATCAAAATACTCAAAGGGAATCAAGAGTATGTACATGTTGTAATATGAACATTATTGAAGACGAATATCATTTTGTCATTGTATGTCCTGCATATAGGTTCTTAAGAATTAATTTTTTACCTAGTTACTATTGTTCGTGGCCCAACAAACAGAAGTTTTTTACACTTATGCAAGCAAGAAATAAATTACTTACTATTAAATTATGTAACTTTCTAAATGCAGCTTGGAAAATAAGATCTCATATGTTATCTTAATATCAATGTTTTCTGTTATTTGTCTTATTATTGTCATTATTGTATATTTGTGTTTGCTATAGCATGTGTTTTGCTTTCGCAATAAACCATTCATTCATTTATTCATTCAACATACGTACTGTGCATGGAATAGTAAGGCGTTTAGACACACAAGTGTGAGATAATTGAATTTTACACTTTCAATTTCAGACTTCGCGATACTGGTAAACAAATTGGCGAAACATCACAAGAAGACATGGATACATAAACTATATGATCGTGTATGATCAACTGAATTTATTCCGCTTTCTGTGAACAACTGAGTTAATTATGAACAAGACTGAGTTTTACATGCCTGACTGTTTCGATTACTGTTTTGGGATGGTTTTCTCTCATGAAGTAAAAATTCACAGTAGATTTTAGTAATTGGACCGACCAAATATTGTGTCCAACCCTGATATCCACCCAGGAATGAGTGACCACCATGCTGTTGTGTACCAGGTAGACCTATCAGCAAAACATCAGAGAAAACCAATCAGATATGTTTACCGTTACAAAGATGGGAACATCGACAACATCAAGAGCGACATGGTAATACTACAACATAGAATGAAAGCAGAAGGTCGTCGAGCCTACTCAGTAGATGATAACTGGAAACTATTCACAGAAACTCTTATTAGCTCAATGGAAAGGAACATCCCCAAAAAGAAAATTTCATCCCGATGGAACCTTCCATGGATAACAACAGAAATAAAAAGACTCTGCCAACAAAAGAAGAGAGCCTGGGACGCAGGAAAACACAACCGTAATAGCCATGCATGGAACAGATACCTACTCCTCAGTAAAAACGTCAAGACAGCTTTAGAAACGGCCCACAGCCAGTATTTTGACAACATACTTAACAACAATGTAACAGATAACCCAAAGAAATTTTACTCCTACATCAAACAGAAAAGAGGAGGACAGAGCAATATACCCATACTGAAAAAGAACGACAAATTACTGAGGGAACCAGGTGACAAAGCGGATGCCCTTAATGACCAGTACACCTCAGTATTTACTCATGAACCTGCTGGAGAACTACCATCTATTGAGAAATCACCCACACCTCTAATGTCCGACATCATGTTTACTGTATCAGGGATTGAGAAACTACTTGCCAACCTAAATCCATCCAAAGCCTCAGGACCTGACCTGCTCCCATCTCGCATCCTAAAGATACTGTCTAAAGAGATTGCTCCAATACTTGCCTTCATCTATCAGCAGTCATACGATACTGGAAGAGTTCCAACAGATTGGAAGAAGGCCAATGTCACCGCTGTCTTCAAGAAGGGGGATAAGACCAACCCAGCCAACTACAGACCCGTATCACTGACATGTATCCTGTGTAAAACCATGGAACATATTGTTTTCAGTCAGATAACGAACCATCTCGAAAACAAAAATATCTTAGTTAGCTTCCAGCATGGCTTGGGAAGCAACCACTCCTGTGAAACCCAACTCCTTAACACAGTGGAAGAACTCTCTCGTTGACTAGACCAGAGGAAAACAACAGATCTACTGATTCTTGATTTCAGCAAAGCCTTCGACACCGTGGCCCACAGAAGACTGCTTCACAAGATCATGCACTTAAGCATTTTGAGTTAAACGCCACTGATGAGTCTTAAGTAGACGAAACGCGCGTCTGGCGTAATGAATTTGTCAACTTGGTAATTTTGATTTCGTCTTGTTGGAATATTTGAGCAAAGCCAAGTAACAGCACGGCACGTCCCCGGCTGGCGGACTTGGGAAGCAACTATTTTGGGTTAAGTTGGAAAGGAGAAAGTTTAAGACCAATATGTTATGACTTGTTTACGTCATTTATTTATATTGACATTCAATGACTAAGGCCATTCGTTGGTCAGTCTTTCTAAATTTTTGACAAGAAACACCGTCATTTGTCTCGTTGCATAATCTTCTAGACTTGTATATTATTTTTTGTTTATGCTGTATCGTCATGTTTGTCGATCCGATACTTAATAAGCTTGCTGGTTGGTAGACTCTTTAGGCTTTTATATATATATATATATATATATATATATATATATATATATATATATATATATATATATATATATATATATATATATATATATATATATATATATATATAAATGAATCAGTTCCACGGGACCAAAACAAATTGAATTATTGGGATGATCAATGGAAGAATTATAAAACCAGCGACGTTTTGACGAAACTTAATTTACTATGAAAACAAATTAAAATCAAGACACAAAAGTATATTTTTAGCACAATGGAACCTAATCATAATGGTAAATACTTGAAATGAAGTCTTCTGTAAAGTTCAACAACAAAAACTTAAACTGTATTGCGCGTTTGTGGACTTTCGTAAGGCTTTTGATAAGCTAAACAGAAGGATTCTAGTATATAAACTTTTGAACAACGGAGTTAGTAGCAAATTTTCGACAGTTGTTAAAGCGATTTATTCGTCCGTCCGTTTACGTTTGCGTACTGGAGGAGTTCTATCCGATTCATTTGACAATTTTCTCGGCGTAAAACAAGGCGACCCATTGTCTCCCTTACTGTTTTTATTTTTTATAAATGACATTGTGAGTGACCTTCATGTGAACATGGATGAAAAAGCAGTGTCTCTTAATGGATACCTAATTTACTTAATCCTCTTCGCTGATGACACTGTATTATTTGGAAAGTCGCCACCTATGTTACAATGTCTTCTTGACAAGCTTCTGTTTTACTGCAACAAGTGGAATATTGAAGTTAACACGGATAAAACGAAAATACTGGTATTCCGAAATGGATGGCAGCGTGTACAGGATCGGTTTTATTACAATAACAATGAACTTGTAATCGTAAACTCGTATGTGTATCTTGGAATATTGCTACACTACAATGGAAAGCTTTCCGAAACACAAAAACGACTTTCGCAACAAGCGTCTAGAGCTATGTCATCATTGATATCCTCGCTTAAACAGATATTCGTGACAAATGGTCGTAAACTTTATCTATTCGACAGTATGGTTGGATCTATTTTAAACTATGCGTCAGAAATATGGGGTTTTCATCGTGCTACAGAAGTTGATAATGTTTTTACTAGATTTTGTAAATATATTTTGAAATTATGTAAAAATGCTCAAACTCTATTTTTGTATGGTGAGTTGGGCCACTTTCCTTTACATGTATTAAGAAAACATAGAATTTTGAAGTATTGGATGCATATTATTACTGATAAACCTCCAATTGTATATGAAGTTTATAAACTTTTGTATGATGATTGAAATAATGGTAAGATAAATTGGGCATCTAATGTCAGAGATTTATTGTTCAACCTTGGTTTTAATTATGTTTGGTTAGCTCAAGATTCAAGATTGACTTCTTTAGAGATACTGAAAGCTCGTATTAAAGATAAATTTTTACAGAACTGGTACTTTGAGGTAGAAGAATGTAGCAAACTTAGTGTTTATAAACAAAGTAGATTTATTTTTGTATTGAGAATTATTTTGATTATAATTGTAACTTTAATATTTTCACGAAACTACGTAGTGGTACACTTAAATTAAATGTAGAGCTTAGTAGATATCAAAATACTCAAAGGGAATCAAGAGTATGTACATGTTGTAATATGAACATTATTGAAGACGAATATCATTTTGTCATTGTATGTCCTGCATATAGGTTCTTAAGAATTAATTTTTTACCTAGTTACTATTGTTCGTGGCCCAACAAACAGAAGTTTTTTACACTTATGCAAGCAAGAAATAAATTACTTACTATTAAATTATGTAACTTTCTAAATGCAGCTTGGAAAATAAGATCTCATATGTTATCTTAATATCAATGTTTTCTGTTATTTGTCTTATTATTGTCATTATTGTATATTTGTGTTTGCTATAGCATGTGTTTTGCTTTCGCAATAAACCATTCATTCATTTATTCATTCAACATACGTACTGTGCATGGAATAGTAAGGCGTTTAGACACACAAGTGTGAGATAATTGAATTTTACACTTTCAATTTCAGACTTAGCGATACTGGTAAACAAATTGGCGAAACATCACAAGAAGACATGGATACATAAACTATATGATCGTGTATGATCAACTGAATTTATTCCGCTTTCTGTGAACAACTGAGTTAATTATGAACAAGACTGAGTTTTACATGCCTGACTGTTTCGATTACTGTTTTGGGATGGTTTTCTCTCATGAAGTAAAAATTCACAGTAGATTTTAGTAATTGGACCGACCAAATATTGTGTCCAACCCTGATATCCACCCAGGAATGAGTGACCACCATGCTGTTGTGTACCAGGTAGACCTATCAGCAAAACATCAGAGAAAACCAATCAGATATGTTTACCGTTACAAAGATGGGAACATCGACAACATCAAGAGCGACATGGTAATACTACAACATAGAATGAAAGCAGAAGGTCGTCGAGCCTACTCAGTAGATGATAACTGGAAACTATTCACAGAAACTCTTATTAGCTCAATGGAAAGGAACATCCCCAAAAAGAAAATTTCATCCCGATGGAACCTTCCATGGATAACAACAGAAATAAAAAGACTCTGCCAACAAAAGAAGAGAGCCTGGGACGCAGGAAAACACAACCGTAATAGCCATGCATGGAACAGATACCTACTCCTCAGTAAAAACGTCAAGACAGCTTTAGAAACGGCCCACAGCCAGTATTTTGACAACATACTTAACAACAATGTAACAGATAACCCAAAGAAATTTTACTCCTACATCAAACAGAAAAGAGGAGGACAGAGCAATATACCCATACTGAAAAAGAACGACAAATTACTGAGGGAACCAGGTGACAAAGCGGATGCCCTTAATGACCAGTACACCTCAGTATTTACTCATGAACCTGCTGGAGAACTACCATCTATTGAGAAATCACCCACACCTCTAATGTCCGACATCATGTTTACTGTATCAGGGATTGAGAAACTACTTGCCAACCTAAATCCATCCAAAGCCTCAGGACCTGACCTGCTCCCATCTCGCATCCTAAAGATACTGTCTAAAGAGATTGCTCCAATACTTGCCTTCATCTATCAGCAGTCATACGATACTGGAAGAGTTCCAACAGATTGGAAGAAGGCCAATGTCACCGCTGTCTTCAAGAAGGGGGATAAGACCAACCCAGCCAACTACAGACCCGTATCACTGACATGTATCCTGTGTAAAACCATGGAACATATTGTTTTCAGTCAGATAATGAACCATCTCGAAAACAAAAATATCTTAGTTAGCTTCCAGCATGGCTTCAGAAGCAACCACTCCTGTGAAACCCAACTCCTTAACACAGTGGAAGAACTCTCTCGTTGACTAGACCAGAGGAAAACAACAGATCTACTGATTCTTGATTTCAGCAAAGCCTTCGACACCGTGGCCCACAGAAGACTGCTTCACAAGATCATGCACTATGGGGTAGATGGACGAACAAACAGATGGATTGAGTCATGGTTATGTAACCGACAGCAGAAGGTTGTACTTGACTGTTCATCAACATCAGATTCTCCTGTTATCTCAGGTATACCTCAGGGCACTGTGCTCGGGCCATTGTTGTTCCTCCTCTATGTCAACGACATAGCGGACAATGTCTCATCTCAGACAAAGATCAAGTTATTTGCAGATGATTGCCTTCTTTACCGCACCATCAGCTCAGAGAAGGATCAGACAGCCTTGCAGGAAGATCTTGACTCCCTTGTGAAATGGTCTCACACATGGTTGATGAGATTTAATTCATCGAAGTGTCACCTTCTAAAGATAACCAGGAGTAACAACATCTTAAAGACCTCTTACAACATCGAAGGCAACTCCCTCTTAGAAGTTCATCGCCATCCATACCTGGGAGTAGAACTTACATCTAATCTGACCTGGAAACACCACATTGGAAACATCACAGAGAAGGCCAACAAGATACTGAATTTACTACGCCGGCACCTTTATGGTTGCAACTCAGAAGTCAAAGAGAAAGCATTCATTCGCTCGCTTTACCATATCTCGAGTACAGCTCATCTGTTTGGGACCCCTACACCAAGCAAGACATCCTCAGCTTAGAAAAGGTCCAAAGAAAAGGAGCTCGTTTTGTCACGGGAAACTACTCCTATAGAGACAGCGTAACATCAATGCTAGAGCAGCTCAACTGGCCACCACTACAACAACGCAGAAAACAGAAACGTCTTATCAACTTCCATAAAGCCATCAACAACAGTGCACCAATTGAAATCCCAGAGTATGTTCAACGACCATCCTATACTGGTACAAGATCACACTCCAACACCTACATCGAAATCCGGGCCAACTGGTTCTGGTTCTGGTTCTGTATATCCCTCCACTATCTGGAGAACACACAGGTAAAGAATTCCTGTGTTTATAACGTCGTATACGGAGAGGTAAGAAAGTCTCTCTCAGGGCTATATTGTCATAATACTGGATTTAAAAAAAAATGTTCTAAAATAAGAGTATATACATAATAGACAAGCAATGTGAGTCGCTGTCAGATTATGTCTCTGATACCACTGTGTTTACGTTGAGTTAAGCATTAAGTTCTAAGCTGAAGCATTGTACATCTAGCTACATGTAAAACATATATCATTCCCCTACTAAGGTTTTCTATATCTAAATAAATATCATATGGAATAAATGTAAGCATCGTGCAATCTAATATAAGCTGTAGAAGGATCTCATGGTTAGAAAACGGAAAATCTACATCTAATGAGCTCTCCAATAGTTGTTTTAACTTCTCCATGTAGGAGGTACGTATAGGAGTAAGTCTCTCACAGTTAATTACAAAATGTTCTAGGTCCTCTATTGCATTAAGGCATAAAGGACAGTCTGGACTGACATCATATTGATTAAATTTGTGTCGATTTGTTTGTAATATATAAGTTCCAGTTAGTAATTTGGTTTTTACTGTTGCCTTGTGTATATTGAGGATTTCAGTTCCTGCAGCTTTCCAAATGAGATGAGGTGACCCAAATTCCGAGTTGGAGAAATTAAGATGTTTTAACGTACTCTTTGATTGAGCTTCAATTTCAATATTGATTTTCCAGTAATTGTGTACAGCAGTGCTGACTTGAGTCTTCCAGGTATTTTTACCGGGAGGGGATACTAATAGGTCGTATATTGATGGTACACTATATTTGTTTAATATCTCGGACACAAAGATAAACCAGCTACTAGAATCTTTGTCCTTCAGTGCAAATTGTCTATGTGCAAGTTCACATTCCACGGACCCATGACTTCTAATGATGTTTCCAAGCGTAGTTAGTATTCTTTTGTGAATTACTCCCTCAATAGGCAATTGACCAGTGAGAATATATACACTAGCATCAGCGGTTCGCTCTGGTAAGTTTTGTATACATTTTAGAAGACGTTTAAAATACATGGTTATGTCTGACATATCCTTTGCCAATAAACGGACAGATTCTAATCCATAGATCAATCTAGGTACAATATAAATTTGTATCAAATGTAGAGATATAATTGGATTTAAGCCATTTAACCCATGGAGACCAGCCCCCATCAATGCATACACAGTTTTCCTAGCAGTGGAGATCCTCTCTTGTGCTACGAAACGAGTGGAGTATTTTGAGCTATTATCTCTGGTGATTCCAATGTGAGTTGTTGTTTCTACATTAGCTAAGGCAGTGTTGTTCAAGTAAACATTATCATGTATTGTTTTATTTTTGGAGCCAAACCTCATCATTACAGACTTTGATTCACTAATACAAAAACGTTCTCTGTTTGCATAATTGCCTTGTACACTTAACATTGCTTGTAGTTCATGTACACTGTTAGCAGCTAGACATATATCGTCTGCAACTGTTGGAGTTCCGCAGTAGATTGTCCCGATGAAACTACCAAGCCGATGCTGTTGTAGGAGATCGAGTAAAGGGTTGATAAAAGCTTTATATGCTGTAGGTGACCAAATACCACCTTGTCTGACTCCCTGTTGTTCACCAAATATCTTTGAGAAGCCTCCTTTCCATTTGACCCTAGATTGCAGATTTTTGTACCAGTCATTAATGATTTTCCATGTGTTCCCTCTTACACCAGAGAGATAAAGTTTACGCAAAAGTGAGTCGTGACCCAGCAAACAATTTTACGTCGTAGAAACGTCGTTAAAATGTATGTTTTTGGTTGCAGTAACGTTACTATATAACGTTATTTTTACGAAAAAATGGATGGTTTTCTTAACGTCGCCTTAACGTTTTTTGCAACCAATTTACGACGTTTAACAGACATTCACCAAACATTACGAAAAAATTGTGACGTACACCCGACATTTAGACTACGTATGACTTTGACGAAGATGTTCTGTAAACGTTGTCACAACATTAAAAATAATACATAACACGTTCCACAGACGTTTGTCTAACGTAATTGAAACAAGCAATTGTTGCATTTTATGAAAAAATGTCTTCCTGAAAATCACCGTTCCGTTTTTTCCTCGAAAGAAATATGGTCATAACCGCATCGTATTTATTAACCACAACAATACATCTCTGATAGCCAACGTAAAACAAATGCAAGAGATACCAAATGGAGAAAACATTTCAAGAATTCAAGGAACATATAGAAAGCTACATATAACTGCCTTTATGTCTCGAAAAGCTCTGCTGCAGGCTCCACAAAATACATTGTAGGGTGAAATACAAAATACGATTTTCAAAGGAAACACGATGCAAATTACTTGTATAATTAAAATAGAAAAATAAATTAGTTTCCTATTTTTTATTGTTTAAATATTACGAGACAAAACAGTTAATTAAGCCTCTGACACACAGTTGTACAAGAGGACACACAGAAAATATAAACAGTAGTTGGTTTAAGACATTAATACATACAGACACAAATACAGCTACATTAATTAAAACACACAAAGGCAATACATATTAAAACATAAGTTCAACAATTACTTACAGTCAATACACAAAGATAAGTGTTGTAGAGAGAGCAAAAAATACAAAAGCAGTTTATTCACAACACAGATCTATATGACATCGGGATCTTAGGATTTTGTAATATACAATCAATACATTAACTTTTTAAAAGTTTTTGCAGACTTCTGCAATACAGTTACAACTGGTTGCTGAAATAAATAAATAAATAAATAAATAAATAAATAAATAAATAAAATGTCTTGCATCTTCCCATATTTTTCATAAGAATTAAAGCAATATAATTTCTTTATCTGATAGACTCTTTTTAACCATCTATTACATTATTTTATGGAGTACATTAAGCATTCTTTATATGACACGGTAGCAGTGGTCAAGTTTGAAGTGTGTTTAAAGCTCTACACAAACTGTTTAAAATATACTGTTATTTTATGAAATTGGTCCCAGGATAGAAGTTTTTATATCAGCGTGTCTCTGTACGCTAATATTTTGAAACGAGGGCGTCGGTGGCCGCATGGTTATATTAGTTAGTCATCTTCTATTCACCGCGTGAGGGTTGTTCGGGTTTTTACCGGGTATTCCTCCCGCAAAAAACCTGGACGTAATGATACAGCTAAAAAATTGCTGAAAGTTGTGTCAACCACAATTTAAATAAAAACTAACATAAATCTGAAAATGTTTTGAGACAATCTGTGTTCTGAATACAGTATAATTTGGTTTTCCCTAAGTTAGCAATTATTAAACTTACCTTATATCTGGATCCCCTGGCTAATTAGGGGCATGTTTTAGGCATTCCGTTATAATCTTCTCCGCATCCATTTCTGTGGCTGACGGATGATTTTTTCTGTATGCCCCTGAAGAAGAAGAAAATTTATAAATCTTTCGGTATTTTTTGTCATCTGGTTAACAGTAGTTGCACTTCGATAAATTGGTCATTTGCAAAGATTGATGATGGTTTACAGTTTCATATTGGTCCAAATAATAATTATTTAAAAGTGTTGACAAAAGCATTTTTGCTCTTCCTTTCAAATAAGCATGCATCATGTAACACGTAACAATCATGTGTTGTGGATTGATTATTATTTATAATACAATGATTTAGAAAATAACTTACGTATCATCATCTGACAACACACAGAAAGAATCAGTAATGGGCTTTCCGTTTTCCCTCTTAAACCGTAGTCAGACCATAATGCATTGCTGCCAATTGTCTTCATCATTCGCCATACGGAGTCCCAACCAGAGCTACCTCCCAGAGCAGTAAGCAGCTTAAGCTGTACGAAAAAAAACAATAAATGATTTTACTATACATATAATCTAAATCCTACTGAAATATATGTAAGAAGAATAATAGGAACCTGATTATTTCCTGTATAAGCCATGTTTACCAAATATTTCAGTTTGGGGTCCAAATGCACATAAGAAAATGTCGACTGGCTGAAATCACGTGGCTGAAATGCGTTAAGGAAATATTTCACGAAATAAGATCAATTATAAATACATTCTAAGACCCAAATGAATAGGTCTTCTTCTTCTTGTTGGAGGGTTTTAACGTCCTACACTGATAAATAAATACCCACGGTCGGACGGTTGTTAGTTGTTAGTAGTCCATGGACTCCACCATGGTGGGTTTGTCGAAGCCCAGCCTTCGGGATACCTAGTCGAAGAACTCGGCAGCATATGTTCTACTAGCGGCCGGGCTGCTCCGATGTAACGTTGACCTACTCCAAGTACCCCACATGGGTAGGAGCGCTTCCGCACTCTGACCTGTCGTCGAGATATAACATCTGCAGAGTGAGCAGCCAGTGTGTGCTTTCCTCTGACATTTATGACATGACTAGGTCTAAAATATTACTGCATTTTATACACGCATTCCTTTTCATTCATGTTTTCAATTAAACGATAATCGAACGTGATTTTGAGGAAAAGGAATCAAATTGTGCGAATGTCGCAACGAAACATGTATACAATTATTCAAATTCGCTCTTAAAGAATTAAAAGAAGAATTATTACATATCAAAAATATGCTAAACGTTTTCTTATGAATTTAGTCTATTATAGCACTTACTTTTGAGCTTTGTCTTTTCTTTACATGTGGCGAATGACCCAGTTTTCTTTGTTTCAATAGCAAAGACTCACAAGACATCAAATTACGCGTGCACGTGTGGTTTTACAACCCTTGTGTAATTTCATGACCCCTGCTATTTACATTCGATCGGCAAGAACAAAAAGCCACTGTAAGAGATATACAGAGAAATAAAGCGAACAAAACTGACCGGGAAATGTTAATTAAATTCTGGTAGAAATTCATAAAATTTGATACAATGTAAAGTATCTATGTTGCAATCCCCCACCCCCGTAAATCGCTAGTTAATAAAAAACCGGGCACCCTAAACAACCCTTGTAAGAGACATAATTTGAAAAAAGAAAGCAAAACAGATTGAGGAAGAACATGCTAATTAAATTCTTGTGGAAATTCATTTATTTATTAAAATGTAAAGAATCTATTATGTCAAACCCTCCCACCCTCTTCAATCCAGGAAAGATTTTTAAACAGAAAGAAAAATAGTTTAATATGATTTGTTTTAAAATATTTAAAATATTGGTAAACTATATTCTTAATTTTAAAACATACGTGTTAAACTGTAAAATATTTATATCTAATCTCCATCGCCAACCCAACACACTATTTTTTCAAAAAATCGTATATGGGTTCTTAATAAGTCGAACACTAATAAACGTTACAAGGACGTTGCAAATATGTTCGCTAAGTTTTTTGTAACGTAAAAAACACGTTGAATTAACGTTATGTTTTACGTGATTTAACAATGTCTACCAATGTTATACAAATGTTGCTATTTTTGACAACGTTTTAATAACGTCAGTTAAACGTGCTTAATTACCTTCCGAATGAAAGACATAACGCCAACGTTGCATTTTCGTTGTAGATAAGTAATGTCAGGTCCGACATTCTCACAACTTATAACCAACGTTAGATTTACGTCATGTGTTTGCTGGGGACACACCACGTCAAAGGCTTTAAGGGCATCAAGGAACGCAATATATACTGGTTTATTACTATCCTTAGATTCGGCGATTAATTCAGAAACAATAAGTGCAGTATGAGTACTAGATGTTTCCTTAGTAAACCCTTTTTGAAGAGAGTTTTGGCTCATGTCCAACGGTTGACTGGACTTAATGAGATGCAGTTTCTCCGTGATTTTACCAATTACACTAGTCACTGTAATCTTTCTGTAGCAGTCTGGTTGATGTATTGGCTTTCCTTTACGTTTATGACATGGTGTTACCGTTTCAAGCTTGAAGGAGTTTGGAAGTATACATAATGAGAAGATTAAATTTATGAGGAACGTTAACTATAAGAACCAGCCTGTCGCCTCCGTATTTAAGGTGTTCACTTGTGACATTCAGACAGTCCATAGCTTTTCCATTTTTAAGTGAAGCGATGGTTTCCTTAACTTCGTCACTGGTAATACTGATTTTGTCTGTTTCTACAGAATATGTTATATTTTCAAGTAAATATCGATCAATTATCAGCTGATCATTATAATGACTATCTGAGTTCGGAAAGACTATGAACAATACAAAAACAGTTTTCTACCTGGAACCATCAGAGATTGGAACTCCTTACCACCGACCTAGCGCAGATATCAGCTGCAGACGACTTCAGGGTTTGTCTGCAGAAGATCACAGTATAGACGACACAGTCCCTCTTGTTTTTATTTGTATATACACACTACTGCGGTAGTGTTTTACCCGAGGGTATCACCAGCCCAGTAGTCACACTTCGGTGCTGACATGAAAATCATTGATTCTAACAGTGATAAAGTCATTGTCTAAATTTCCTGATAAGAAATTTCACAAAATATTTTAATTCTAGTAAGGTTTTTCTATTTCAAGGTGTAGATAGCCTTAGCCGGATTTGATATAACGTTTTGGAATTTTGGTGATAAAAGCTCTACATCTTAAACATTTGGATTTTTACATATTGTTTGGGTTTGAGCGCCACTGATGAGTCTTGATTAGACGAAACGCGCGTCTGGCGAAGAAAAATTTTTTTGTTAACCTTGGTATCTTTGACGACATTTTATTTTAATCCGTCTTGTTGACGTCACTTGCCCGTGATGCATAAGTCCTGGGCAGTATCGAAGTAGAAGTAGAAATAAACTGCTAATAAATTAAATGGACTACAAAAAATAAACAAAACAAATGTCATGAAGTTTGTTATATTTAAGGCTTTCCACTTTCCAGTGGAAAGACTTATTGCATTTTGTCTGTTTCTTATTATTATTATTATTATTCTTATTATTCTTCCGCCAAGTTTTGTTATCCCATTATAAATTTTGTTTCGCGACATGTCGTAAAGACATTTTGTACTATGAATGTATGAGACATTACGCATTCGCAGTTAACCCTGTCACACCGAACACTTTTTCTTTACGGAGTTATTTCCCCTGTCATAAAAATCTTGTGTGCAGATAAACTTTTAAACCGTAAAAGATTTCGCAATGAAAGTTGTTGCAAAATGCTCAGCTATTGATCGCGACAATTTGTTACATATCGCGCAAAGTATTTTGACGACTCCTTGTAGGAGTTATTTCCCCTTATTTATTGGAAGTACATTTTGTACCATAGTAACTCATGAACCAGAGATGACAGTGACTAGATATTTCACAGTTGGTCATCATTGACCTTGACCTTGAAAAAGGTCACAAGGTCAAAGGTCAAGGTCACATTCTAAATTTTGACACTGTGGTGTGTGCGATTCTCCTCCTGAACCATAAGAGATACAGAAATAAATCTTTTACCAAAATGTGTATCATATTAAGGTCTTGAAAGGTCACTATAAATGATTTGACTTTTGAAAGAGTTATCTCCCCTGGATCAATTAAATATAGTGTATATAGCGTTATCTCAGTAACTATGACAGATATTTATATGAAACCTTATATCATTAGTCATCATTGACCTTGACCTTGAAAATGGACACAAGGTCAAAGGTCAAGGTCACGTTTGAAATTTTGACATTATCTTGTCATCGCTATTTCTTTGAAACGGTAAAAGATAGCTTATAACTTATAACGGATAAAATGTCGGCCTCATAAATGCGCAACTTTTTTCTGTTTAAAGGAAAAGGATTTGACTTCATCTTATAGGAGTTATCTCCCATTACAACCATTGATATTTACTTTTTCATTGATAACTTATTAACTATTGATAGTAGAGGCATGGGGACTTAACCAAAGACCATTATGACCCTTGACCTTGAAAATAGAAACAAGGTAAAAGGTCAAGGTCATCTTATAAATTTGGGTATTTATGATAAATACGCATTTCTTCATAATTATAAGACATATTGACAAAGGATCTTCACTGTTGGTCCTTTATTGACCCTCAGCATGGTCAAGGTCATATTGACAGCAGTCAAGGTCAAATAGTATTTTTTGGAAATTCTGCTTTTTCGTGTATATAAAATGGTAAATACAAGTAAATGATTTGCTTTTAAAGCATTGAATATGCAAATATCAAACACTTGGTAGTCAAGGTCATTTATCACAATTAACGTCCTATTTTTTTACCTTTTTTATTTCAAAAGATATACGAATGGTTTTTCTTTCTTTTGTTTATTTTGAAAAGAAGATTCAATTTCCATATAGCCAAAGTCAATGTCAAGGTCATTTATGCAATAAGTGGAAAGCCTCTCATTTGTTCGGTAGAACCAATGAACTTATATTTCTCTATTTTCGTTTCCTTACGGTTCTTTTTTCTATTTTCCGTCCTTTTCTTTTTGTACTGTCGCATTTTGGTCAACAGTTGGACCGGATATTTCATAATATTTCGGGAGAAATTATTGTTATAAAAATGAACTACACCTGTTTTGTTTATTCATCTGTATTTCAATTAAAATATATATACTCTAGTTAAAGTTTTTTAATTTAATTATTTTTCAATAAACTTATTCCTAAATATTTGTTACAAATGACATTTATTGATAGGTTCAAGACATGTTAAATTAATGATCATTTAACATGGCTTCTAAAAGAAAACAAGAAAACGTGGAAATGGAAGAAACAGAAGAACCCGTGCAAACAATACCAAAGCGAAATATATCAGATATACGAAATAAAATATTGAGAAACGAAGCTTATAAAAAACTTAAGCAAGAAAAGAAAAAGGTAAACCACAGTATTATAAATGTGGAGTATTCCCCATGCCATTGCCATGGCCATTTATAATGGCCATGCTATACTCAGAAGAAACTGGAAATTCGAATTGTTTGCTCAAAAATATAGGTTTTTATCATAACTGTTTCTTTTTAACATAAATAATTTAGTATAATTCCAGACCTGTTTACACAGATTCCAATTTTTCTCTGAACGTATTTTCACATGGACTACTTAGTTCTGGGACAGTCTATACTAAGTTAGTATAGACTGTCCCTGCTTAGTTCTATTGATAAAACCTCTCAATTCATGTTTATTTTCAACATATTTATCAGATATTGATATTTTATGTTTTTAGTCAAGCTCATTAAATGCTAATTCCGCAAGATGTTTGTTGTTTGTTTGTTTGATGGTGTTTAACGCCACTTTTAAGCAATTTTTCAGCTATATCATGGCGTCCAGTTTTTATTGGGGGAGGAAGTACCCGGAGAAAACCCCTGACCTGCGGTAGAAAAACTGGCAATCCTTGTCAATTAAGATTGGAGTCGAGTACACCCTGCCTGCAGTGAGAATCGAACCCGCAATCTCAGTGTTGACAGACCACGTGACCAATAGTAGACAAACTACCTTGACCACTTGACCACCGAGGCCCCCGCAGGAAAAATTGTGCGGAATGTTTCAGTTAAGTTTGATATGAAACAAGTGTGTACACCCATACAAAATACGCTAAACTTAAACATGTTAAAGAAAAATGTCTAAATTTTCAAATTCAAAATGTCAACTCCCAGCAAAATTTCGCCTTGATATTTCAAACATGGATAACTTAAGTGAACATAGTTTTATTTATTGAAAACAGGTATAGTCTTTGTGTTTATGTTAGGTTCATTACAGTATATTACACATGTTAAAATATACAGAACTTATGAAAAAATTTTGCTCTGAGAAAATTCAACTGACAGATAAAACCTCACATTTCATATAATAATAAAAAATATAAGACAGATAAAAATGATAAATATAAACGTGAAATGAGAGGTTTTATGTTATAGAACTAATGCACTACTAGTAGACTGTAAATAAAAGATAGTCTAGTCAATGTGAAAAAACATCCAGAGAAAAATTGAAAACTGTCGGAGGAGTTGATTACACAAATTATAGGTACCATCTTCTGAAAATGTACTGAAATATGACAAAGTTCCCAAGTCAGGAAAATTAGGAAAAAAAATTCTCAAACAATTCCATTTTAGCAAGTGCACAACTTCAATCTTTCTGTGAAGTTTCAGAAATCTGGGTTGAAAACTGTTGGAGGAGTTGATTACACAAAATAGATACCCTATTTCCCATGTCTGCCAACCTGCCTGCCCATTCACCAGACTTCACCATACTATAACCCTGGTTTGCACTTTGTGCAACCCAGCTAAAAATAGCATGGAAACTGACTGTCCACACATAGCAATTTAAATTGTGTGTATGACTTCAAATGGATTTGGATTAATTTTTATCAAAATCTTATGATACATATATTCCCATTTTTCAATTTTTATTCAGCACTGAAATCTTCAATGTCATGTTTTTTTTCTGAAATTTGTTACCCTTGTTAGTGTATATACAGTAGGTTAGGAGGTAAAAACGATTTTTTGACAACTGTATTATATCGATGTCTTGCTAAGAAAAAAATTCAACATTATAAAAATTCTTGCTTTTGTCCAAAAAAGTAATATTGTAATAAAATATCTATACCAAATGCCTACATGGATGGAGATTTGAAAACTTGTCAACATCAATAATCATAACAGTAAAAGATAGTATTTTATGAATAAAAGAAAAGGACACTTAACATTAACTCCATCATACATTTGTGTCAAAATTTGCTAAACTTAATTTGTGCCTTTTGACTACACAAAGTTAGCATGCTAGAGGGCAACTCTGGCAAAGAAATCACATAATTGTTGTCCCAAATTGACTTAAAAAGCCAGATTGAAGTTGCCCTGCCGTTTTGATGAGTCAACTTTCAATTTTATAGCGATTTGGGCAAGAACTCATAATGTTATTGTAACAACATATTTTGTTTGCATACAATTTTTATAAACCATGAAACTTGGTACCCATGAATAAAAATTGTACCACACAGTAGCTTAAAAATTAATATTTTGGAATCAATATTTTGCAGTGCTAAAAGTGATTTGAGAATTTTGATTTCATTGTGTATTGGGATGTTGGTGACATAGGGGCAAAACTTTTACATTTTTAACAATAAATCATTATTAAAGATGTTTTTGTGGCATATTTTTGTATGATTTTGTTTCACGTTGATTAAAACATACCGTCTTTTATAGATGAAACTGGAAGAAAAAAAGAGAAAGAAGAAAGAGTCTGAAGCAAGGGGTGAAAAAGTAAGAAGACAAATGTTTTGTTATTGTTAAATTGCTGTGAAGCTACATGTATTTACTTATATTTGAAAAACTACCAGGGCTATTTGGTTATTTAAATACAAGTTCTTCATTTATTTTAATTATTGTTGTTTTTGTCTTAACAAATCACTTAAAGACCAAATGTAACATTTGGATGGATGTATGAACAGATTAAGGTTGATTGAACTTTCCATCCAAAATTTTTAGTTGATGAAGCTCTGGGAACCAATATTCTGTAAGAAACAGCTATTGAAATACACTCTATTCAGTAATTCCAGCATAAACTCTTACCTTTGGTCTTAAGACTTGCAGCAAAATGTTCTGTCAAATTGGTATATAAGACCATATAGTTTTATATACATTACCGTACCTTGCTTATTGCATTAAATATCCAAAACTTCTCAGCCATTACCGTCAACAGTAAGGAAAGTTACCTCGGAGGTAGGGATATCCATTGTGAACTATTTTCATTCACTATTAAAGAATCTTTGATGTCATGACTTCGTTTGCAACACTTCTGTTAATTCATTTGATTGGTTCTTTAGTAATGGTTGTTTACTGATGACGTCAGATTGTAAACAAATATTTCTCTGTGAAAAAATTGTCTGGGAAGGACTTTTTTTGTAGTTGGCAAATTTAAGTACAAACAAACTACAATGATCCATCAGATTTTGTTGAGCTTATATAACACCATACTGTAACTGTCACATTTTAATCAGATTGCCTACATATCCTAGATCTCTTTGAAGTTAAGAGATCTTTTCAGCCTTTACCTAGAGTATGAATGTTTGATACCACTAATTACTGCTGCTCAGGAGACAGTTAATTATGTATGTTTTCAATACCGTAAATTTTGTATTATAGGAGCCACCAAAAAAAGTACCAAAGACCATCGAAAGTATGAGAGTGTACGATGAGACTATGGTTAATCCAGATGATGAAGAGGTATTCAAAATGACACAATATATTTGTTCAGAATGAGAGCACTTTTTCTGTCAGCAATATTGCATTCAAGGATTGCCATTGTCAAGGAGATATTGCCACTGGCTATTTAAAATTGTTTAAGTAATGGTAATAACTGATGTATTCAGTGTTACATAAATAGAAACTTTTAAATAAAACTATAAACACAGCTATGGAATGTCGGATTTTAGAATTTAAGTAGTTAATTTATATTTTGACTATATCTGGCACATGACACATATTGTGCTGTTTTCTGAAATCTTCTTTCTTATATGTATGTTGTTTGTTTACAAAATTTTTTAAATATCCATAAATTATTATGGGGCATTCCTAGTGTATAATAGTATTGTAAAAATAGCACACCTCAAATGAAAGTAAAACATGTTTTCTTTAAAATGTTCCATTATTTTACATTTTGTAGGTTAAACTAGACGAGGCTACTGATGAATTGTCTTCATATTTCAATAGAGAAACACTTCCTAAAATACTTATTACAACATGTGACAGACCTTGTATGGTAATATTTATTTGTTGTTTTGTATACATTTTACTTTGTTATTTAGTAACATATGTATTACACGTATTAATTTTCTTGAAATGTAATTGGCTAAATTTTGCTTCTATCACCATGGATAAACACAATATCTGTCTTTATTATACCCCCCGCTTGAAAAGCGGGGGGTATATAGTGTTCATGGTGTCCGTCCGTCCTTCCGTCCGTCCGTCCGTCCGTTACACTTTCTATTATTTGCAACTCCTCCTACACCACTGAAAGGAATTTGATGAAACTTACACAGAATCTTTGTCTCATAGTGCCATTGTGCAGGAGATATTTAACATTTTGATCGGAATGATATTTGGGGTTTCCCATAGAAAAACATGGACTTTGTCATTGACCTAAGGGGGTCCCTATCTCTTATGTGCAACTCCTCCTACACCACTGAATGGAATTTAATGAAACTTACACAGAATGCTTGTCACATAGTGCCATTGTGCAGGAGATATTAAACATTTTGATCAGATTGATATTTGGGGTTTCCCATAGAAAAACATGGACATTGTCATTGACCTAAGGGGGGCCTCATCTCTTATGTGCAACTCCTCCTACACCACTGAATGGAATTTAAAGAAACTTACACAGCATCCTTGTCACATAGTGCCATTGTGCAGGAGATATTAAACATTTTGATCGGATCGATATTTGGGGTTTCCCATAGAAAAACATGGACATTGTCATTGACCTAAGGGGGTCCTAATCTCTTATGTGCAACTCCTCCTACACCACTGAATGGAATTTGTTGAAACTTACACAGAATCCTTGTCACATAGTGCCATTGTGCAGGAGATATTTATTATTTTGATCGGAATGATATTTGGGGTTTCCCATAGAACAACATGGACTGTCATTGACAAAAGGGGATACCCATTTCTTATGTGCGACTCCTTCTACACCACTAAATGGAATTTGATGAAACTTACACAGAATGTTGTCACGTATTGCCACTGTGCACTAGATATATAACATTTCGATTGGAATGATATTTGGGGTTTCCCATAGAAAAACATGGACTTTGTCATGGACATAAGGGATACCCATCTCTTATGTGCAACTCATTCCTACACCACTGAATGGAATTTGTTGAAACTTACACAGAATCCATGTCACATAGTGCCATTGTGCAGGAGATATTTAACATTTTGATTGGAATGATATTTGGGGTTTCCCATAGAAAAACATGGAGTTTGTAATGGACATAATGGGATACCCATCTTTTATTTTATTCCTCCTACACCACTGAATGGAATTTGTTGAAACTTATACAGAATCTTGGTCACATATTGCCATTGTGCATTGGATATTAAACATTTTTATCAGAATATTATTGGAGGTTTGCCATAGAAAAACATGGACTTTGTCATTGACATAGGGGATGCCATTCTATGGGGGATTGGGGAGGGTTACATGTATTATCTGCAATTTCGCCTTCACGTTTAACTAGATAAAGTTTCAATTTCATAATTAAGAACACCTGCATTTTCATAGTAATTGTGAAGCGGGGGGTATCAATGGTGAGCATTGCTCACAGGTGTTTTTACTCTAGTTTAGAAATATTTTGGTTATGTTTTTTTTTTATTTTAGAAGAATATATTGACTGAATGTTTGCTTTATGTCTTTAATATATATGAAGAATGATACTAAATATAGATCTGGATTTATGTTTGGTTTTATTATACAGTTGATATTAACAATATGGCAGGTGTACAGGAGTGAATAATAAATTAGAATTTGAGATGTGAGTTTCATATGTAAATATCACAATAAAGGATTTTTAATTTGGACAATACACTTTATATGGACTGTGTAGAAAGATGTGGGCCTCCAACTTTAATTTGTGATTGGTCAATATCATTCTATATGATCCATATAAAGCATATTGACCTCTTCAGAAGTCCTTAATTAAATAATTTTTTGTTTACTGTGTAGTATTACATTTAATACTGATTAATGTTGGTATTTGTAACATAGCAATGGAGATACATTTAAATAATATTGTAATCAGTACAGAAGAAATTGTTGACATAATAAAAATTTTAGAACCTAATAAAGCTTCAGGGCCAGACATAATAAACCACAAAATGTTAAAAATGTGTCCTGAAAAAAAGCAATATCACTTCAATTAATTTTTAATAAATCTCTGTACCAAGCAAATATCCATCTAGTTGGAAAATTGCAAATGTTATTGCAATATTCAAAAAGGGCGACAGCTCAATACCTTCTAATTATAGACCAATATCCCTCATTAGCTGCATAGGGAAGATAATGGAACATGTTATTTATAAATATGTTTATAACCACATGCAAAGAAATAATCTAATACATGTATATAAATATCAGTCTGGCTTCTTTCCTAACTGTTTCACTGTCCATCAATTGTTAGAAATATATAATTGTATATTAAGTTTACTCAAAAAGAATGAAATAAACTGTTTTGTTTTCTGTGATTTTTCCAAAGTATTCGACAAAGTTTGGCATAAAGGATCATTATATAAATTAAAATCCTATGGTGTTAACGAAAATTTATTAGAATGGTTTAAAAGCTATTTAAATAACAGGCAACAGAGAGTACTTCTCAAGCAATCGTGGTCTGAGCTTTGCAATGTATATGCTGGTGTTCCTCAAGGATCGGTAGTAGGACCATTATTATTTATTATATACATAAATGATATAGCTGAAAATCTTGTTTCTCTTTGCAGACTTTTTGCTGACAACAAGTCGTTCAGCTATTCTAACCATGACGTTACACAGATACAATCTGTGATTGATCAGGACTTGAGAGAGCTGAACGATTGGTCACAAAAATGGTTAATGTTGTTTAACCCTGTAAAACAGAAATTATGTTATTCTCAAATATATTATCACCAGATATAAGGTTTACACTAAATGACACAGATATTTCAGTTTCTAAATTTCATAGACATCTAGGAGTCACTTTTAGCAGTGATGCTAAGTGTAACATACATATTGAAAATAATATATGTACTTTCTAGTCACCTGAATGTACTCGGGAAACTTAAATATAATTTAAAAAAGAAAAAAGCTTGAAAAATTGTATTTAGTTTCATAAGATCACTATTTGAGTATGCCTGTGAAGTTTGGGATAACACTGGTTTGAGTTACTGCAACAAACTTGAGCAACTGCAGCTAGAGGCTGCTCGAATCGTTACAGTTCTACCAATTTTTACCAATTTAATTAATATTTATACCAAAACGGGATGGGAGCCTTTGGCTGAGCGTAGATAACATAGGAAACTACAAATGTTTTATAATATACAACATAGTTCTGCCCCAGCAGATATTTGTAATTTAATACCACCAACTATACAAAGCATGTCTGTGTATCCTTTGCATAACTGTAATAACATTATGACCCCTTATTGTAGACTGTCCCTGACTAATGAATCTTTCATACCATCAACTATTCGACAGTGTAACAGCTTAGATATGTCAATCCTTAATGTTGAATCTACAAATTTAAATTGAACTAACAAACCTGAACCCATATCAAAAAGTTCCAAAGCATTATGAATAAAACTATGATCTTTACAGAGTAAATATTATTTCTGATCCATCCTGTTGTTCTGGATCTGACCATTAAGATTCGTATTATTATTTCTTTGCATGTTCTAAATATCCTAGCATCTGATAACCTTGCCTGGCTGCCAAATTACTGTCCAGTAAATCTAGAACTTTTTAACATCTGGCAACCAGTTATTGTTCACTGAACAGAACGAACAAGTTTTTAAACATTTATACGAGTACATCAAAGGGTCAGAAAGATTCCATATTGTTTAATGCATTGAACCGCATATATCATCACATCATCCTTATTCTTTATTTTTTCTAATATCTGCAATATTTTTTTCTTTAATTATACCTTCCCTCTTTCTCCTTGTGCAAATCTTATCTTACACATATAATACACTATAAATTATATTTAATTGTATGCATGCTCCATGAACATTCTTATTGTAATATATTGTATATTTGGAGAAGACTTCATAAGTTTGTAAATTTGTGTCTTATCCTATTTGCATTTTTGAGCAAATAAAATATGTTTAAACTGAATGGAGATGTCTGCTGCTAACTGAATTTCTACTATATAGGAGGATTTGTTGGTTTTATTCATGTAAAAACAGTAACTGACTTTGACATTTAGTCTATATATAAAAGTCAGTAATATTTACTTGTTGTGTTCAACACTTTTTTTTTCTTTATTAAAACTGAATAACAATGACGAGTTTAATATAGTTTTTATATAACAACAGTCTGTCTGCAATGTGTCAGAAGACAGTTACAGTGTAATTAGTTTTTACTGGGCGGTACATTTTGATTTATTGTACTTTACTGTTTTGTTTTATATTTACCAATGTGATCCCTGGGACAAGGAAAGGAAGGTGTGAATTAAATATCTTATCATTAAAGAAGAAGGGTGCCAAATTTTCCTCTTCTATATGGGATAAATTTTTTATCAAATTAGTTGCAGTTGTTTTCATAATGTTTTTATTTTCACCTCTTAGATCCTGTAAATGTTTTATTTTTATCTGAATTTGATTAGATTATTTTCATTTAATTTCTCACTTAGCTCTTTTATATTCAAAATTCAGTTTTAAGATTAGTTCTTAAAATTCTTCAAATTGAGTTTTCAGTTGAATGTTAAAAATATTCCTATGTCTATTGACTTGAAAGTTCAGTAATTGATATCACAAAAAGTCGTAAGTGTAAAATCTCACGTAAGTGTTGGAAGATAAAAGGGAAATTCTTTGTGATGTCACCACCTACAATCTTTTTTAGACTTATGACTTCTTGTGAAAAACACTGCAGGACTGCAGAGCCAACACATTTGTTACATCCAAATGAATATGATACTTGTCTCTTGGGGGACTTGTGTGGTGAAGCTCCATGATTTGGAATCTTCATGTTAACAATGGTAAAATAAACAACGGTCAAATAGTAGGTCAGTGATGTTTGACAAGGTGTTTCAGTTTTGTTTTTATTTATAATCGAACAATGTACCTACATCATATAAATCATGTTTTTTTACAGAGAACAAATAAATTTTGTAAAGAGCTTAGAAAAATGATACCAAACTCAGAGACTTATTACAGACGTGGGTTAGATTTGAAAAAAATCATACCACAAGCGAAAGGAAGAGACTTTACTGATATTTTGGTGGTAAATGAAGACAGAAAAGAACCAAGTATCTTTTTGATGGTTGTTTTTTTTTGTCTCGCCTGCGACGAAAGTCGCTGGAGGCGAGACATATATATGTATGGGAATCCGGCGGCGGCGGCGGCGTAAACACTTGACATCTTGCTTCATATATTTGTAAGCCCAAGCCCTAGGTCCATCAAATTTGGTACAGAGGTAGCTTATGATGAGTACTTGCCAGTCAGTCACCTGTCACCTGACCTTGACCTCAATTTCACGGTCCAGCACCTAGGTTAAAGTTTTTGGGTTATGGCAGTTCCTCCGTAACTACACATGGTAGGATGACAATATTTGGTGTATAGGTTGCTGATGACTAGTACATGACTATCTGGTAGGTGTCACCTGACCTTGACCTCAATTTTACGGTCGTGCGACTACGTTAAAGTTTTTGGGTTACGGCAGTTTCTCTGTAACTATGCATGGTAGGATGACAATATTTGGTATATAGGTTGCTGATGAATAGTACATGACTGTCTGGTAGGTGTCTCCTGACCTTGACCTCAATTTCATGGTCCAACAACTATGTTAAAGTTTTTGGGTTACAACTGTTCCCCTGTAACTACGCATGGTAGGATGACAATATTTGGTATATACATTGCTGATGAATAGTACATGACTGTCTGGTAGGCGTCACCTGACCTTGACCTCAATTTCACGTTCCAGCGACTACGTTAAAGTTTTCGTATTAGGACAGTTCCTCTGTAACTATGCATGGTATGGTGACAATATTTATACAGGCTGCTGCTGATAACTAATGCTATTTACGTAATGCTTATGACAAAATTTATTTTCGTTACTGATGCGGAATGCAGGCGAGACATTTTTCTGTGTCCACACTTGTTTTAATTTATTTGCTCAACTTTCGTCCCTTGAATATATTGCCACTATTATTGTCATTAGAAATGTCTTCTGTATTTCAATCTTCACTGAAACTGCTACTGTAACAAAAGGTGGTCACAATGCTCATTGAATATAAATAAGCATATTTATATTTCTTACAAATATGCATGGAAATAAGTGTACAGGTGATTATGCACAAATGCCACCTATAAATAATCATGTGGATTGATTGCACCAGGCCGCAGGGCACAGTTGCATTAAATATGCCCATGTATATATCTTCAATACTATTTGTTCTTTTAAAAATTGAACTCTTACCAGAGATTCTTGCACTTAAAGTAATAATAATTAACTTAAAGAATAAATTTAAAAAAAAATAGCCTCACTTAAGCAATGGTACAGCTGAAAAAGTTTGTTCATTTATTAGAAATCCAGTTATACTTAACATTTGATCAGATGGTCTAGTTATCACACATTTACCTGATGGTCCAACAGCACACTTTAAACTCAGTAGTCTGAAATTATCCACAGAAATAAAGGTGAGTTAATCATAATTTTAAATTTACAAAAACTTGGCATTTTGTTTCTTGTTTTATTTCAACACTTTTATTTTTATTAAGTGTATACAGAAATAACAAAGAAAGCTGTATATTTAGCATTAATCAACTGTTGTTCTTTGAAAGGTGCCAGTCTTAATTAGCAAAGTATATGTTATTTTTTACAAGATATGTTGAGATGTCGAAGTCAAATTAGTGGATACAAACAATGTGCATACTTTTTGTTTGTTTGTGATGTCTGATTATTTTATTGACAAAAGCAATATAATTTTTGAAATAACTTCAACTTCTTTATGATAACAATATACAGGAGTCTAAGGAAATGTTTGTTGACCAGTCTTTGAAGCAACATTAAATTTTAGTCACAGATAAACAAACAGGTAACATGTAATGTATATATTTCCAATATTTTCAGAATGCAGGAGAGATGACTGGCCACAAACCAGAAGTGATATTAAATAACTTTAACACCAGATTAGGACATAGTGTTGGTAGATTGATAGCTTCATTGTTTCCTCACGATCCACAGTTTAATGGAAGACGAGTGGTTACCTTTCACAATCAAAGAGATTTTATATTTGTTCGACATCATAGGTAAATAAAATTTCTATGCTTTTGTATTATAACTTCTAAATACATCTCATGATCAGTTTTAATCTAACAATTACTTTTACCTTTAAATAGTTTTGCATTATGTGGTATTGAGGAATACCTGCTATTGAAAATACATAGCTATTAATTAAATTTAATTGTTATTCACTTCTACATTGAATCATGCATGTCCCAACACTTTTAATTTTAATAGACAAAAGAGATTTATTACTCTTCTATTGTATTTGGTAGGAGAATCTACATTACTTTGAGTATAATGCTTACCTTTATGAAAAGTTAAATAACATAAAAAATATTTAGCTCCATCTCTTCTCAAGTTATTAACATTGTTTGCTTGAATGTTGTTTAATGCCATTTGCAGCAATTTTTCAGCTATATCATGGCATCCAGTTTTTATTGGGGAGGAAGACAGAGTACCTGGAGAAAACCCCCTACCTTCAGTAGGAAAACCAGTAATTCTTGTCAATTAAGATAGAAGTCGAGCACACCCTGCTCTCTGTGAGACTTGTACCTGCAAACTCAGTGTTGACAGACTACATGATCAATAGTAGGCGAACTACCTTAACCACTTTGTGTGAAGTCCCCTCATAAACATTGTAAGAACTTAATCTGGCTTTGTCTGTTATGAAAATAAGGTATTGCTAATACATCCATTAAATTACCCCATGTTTGACAAAATGATTGTTTATTTGTGTCTGTTTTACAGGTATGTGTTCAGGAATAACAAAAAAGTAGGCTTACAACAGTTAGGACCAAAATTTACACTGAAGCTTAGATCATTACAGAAAGGCACATTTGATTCTAAATATGGAGAATATGAATGGGTTCACAAGGTAAGGATTACTGGAGCATTTATCAGTGTTTCAGTGCTGAGCATTAGATATAGCACAGGTGCAATCGTGTTCTTCATTATAACTATTGTGTTTAATAAAAATTACATAATTTTGAAATTAGCCATGAGGACTAAAGCCAGTATCATTTTACATAGTGTTAAGTCACTTAACACTATGTAAAATGATACTGGCTTTAGTCCTCATGGCTAATTTCAAAATTATGTAATTTTTATTAAACACAATAGTTAACTTAAGTGGAAATAATACTATACAGCATAATACCAATAAATGGACCCTCTTGCATAGGTATCCCTGGATGGATTTAGCATTAATTTTGGGTCATAGCACAGACTCTTGTCATAGCACAGACTCTTGTCATAGCACAGACTCTTGTCATGGCCGAACTGTATTGAACTGTATTTGTTACTTGTCACAAAAAAATTTAAAAATTATCATTATTATTGGCTCAAATTAGGTCCACACTGAATAGTATGTGGGAAATATATTTAAGAACTTTAAAGCAAACTATTCTTTTAAGGCCACACCAAATAAATTTCTTGTTCTACGGACCCGACTGCACATATTTTATCGAAATCGAAAAAATAATATTAAAAAAAAATTTCCGCTCCCCGCTCCGGGAAAGTCATCCGGAATTTTTATTTTACTTTTTTGAAATCGTAATCTTGTGAACGCTTAATGTAACTGCCGTTTTATTCCATCACAAACAAACAAAAATATTGGTGTATTTTGAAAAAGGAAAAGAAACAATCATACCATTTTAGTAGTGTGGATATTTGTCATAAAGGAAGGCATGGTTGTCCAAACACGGCGATTTATTTCAGTGGTGGTGCGTTGGCACAGCTTTTTCAAAGATGTGTCAAAATCAAACATTTCGACCTTAGGTTAGCGCCGACATAAACGTAAAACGAGGTTACAGGAACTATCAAATATAAAAAATGTGAAATAAAAGTTCGTGAGTAATATTTGTATTTAGGAAGATAGGATGTTGGAGCAGGATTGCCAGATCATGATCAGTACCAAAAAACTTAATTCGACTGACACTTCGAAACTTTTGGTTGCCACAGCATGGTGAACATTTAGCCCCAGTAATGAAGCACATTCGATTTTTGTTTATCTCCACCAAGATAAAACAAAATGACCACAGAAACTACAATGCTTATTAAATTTGTTCACATTGTTGCAAGGGTTGTGATATATCCAAAAAAAAAAAAAGAAAATGAAATTACTGGTAATGGTTGTTCAGTGTTATTTGTGGAAAAGTTAAAGTATTTTTTATTAAGAGTCAGCATAAAACTGTTTGAACTGGTTGTTGTCTTATTGTCATTTTCATATATATCTCTGTTTTCTAATGGCTTGCATGGGACTTGAATTTTTTCTCTCAAAAACTGGACATTGGACACCATGTATCTATAATTTTGGATTGTCTTTGGTTGTTCAATCAAAAGGGAAAGTCTCACTAAATGGGAATATTACAGCAAACACAATGAATGGGATATAACTTATTTTATGACATTTTAAAATTCATTCCTCTAGAAAGCTTCATCAATAAATGATGTACAGTGTAGTCAGTTGTGCATTTTAAATAAGGTCTAAAAAATATATTTTTGCAAATGAAGATGTGACATGTACATGTATGCATTCTTTTGCTTCCATCTGTCTCTAATGCTTTGAAAGTCATATATGTAGTATGTTGTATATGACCTACAATACTGAATTGTTTAAAAGGTGCAATTGATTGTACATAAATTGAATGATGAACCCATAATTACAAAATATAATTCATTTAAATGCTTTGGTAAACTTCAGGTAAGCATAGTATGCCCAATTCTGAAAGAAAATCACAATGAAACTGAATTTTGCGAATATATACATTGATGAAAGTACATTTTCTTATTTAAAAAAAAATAAAAATTAAAAAAAGTTATCGCTCGCCTCAAATTTTTCTGTTCGCCTATGATTTTTTGAAAATCCAAATAATAATATTAAAATTATTATTTCGCTCGCTCGCCCCATTTTAAAATGACAAAAATCCGAAGAACAAGAAATTAAATTGGTGTGGCCTAAATAATTTTTTTGGTTTCACTTTTAAAAAACAAATACAGGAATTCTTTTTAAGTCAAGTTCTGTCATATGTCATATAAGATTGAATGAATTATGATATGGGTGTTGAACAGTCTCTATGATAATGGTTCTTTTTGGAAATGTTTCCCTGGTATTAAATATTCACAGAAGAATGTTTGTTTTTCAGCGACATGAAATGGATTCCAGTAGAAGAAAGTTCCATTTGTAGTTGGCCAATTTAAGCTGTAATTGTCTTTCATTTAGCCAGATTCTAACAGGATAGAGGTGTTTTTTTTAATCAATGTTCTGTTACACAAGATTAAAATGCTGAATTGGTATAAGAAGTCGATGATTTGAGAATAAAGACAGAGATTTAGTAGTTCATTCATCCAAGTCCAGTTCATTAGATCTTTGAATGGTACAGATCAGCATTAGTTCAGTCTTACATGAATAAAACAAGCTATTGCAGGCAGATTGTGAACGCTTTGTCTTTAATGTTAACAATATTACATTCTATGCAATTCATTGCTTCAAACCCCCAACCTCCTCTCCCCCAAACCCCCTACCCACTCCCACACACACTTTTGTTTTTTCTCTTGCCTGCGACGATAGTTGCTGGAGGCGAGACATATGTATGGGAATCCGGTGGCGGCGGCAGCGGCATAAACACTTGGACATCTTGCTTCATATCTTTGTAAGCCCATGCCCTAGGTCCATCAAATTGGTCCAGAGGTAGCTTATTATGAGTACTTGCCAGTCAACCACCTGTCACCTGACCTTGACCTCAATTTCACGGTCCAGCGACTAGGTTAAAGTTTTGGGTTATGACAGTTCCTCTGTAACCACGCATAGTAGGATGACAATATTTGGTATATAGGTTGCTGATGACTAGTACATGACTGTCTGGTAGGTGACACCTGACCTTGACCTCAATTTCACAGTCCAGCCACTATGTTAAAGTTTTTGGGTTACGGCTGTTCCTCTGTAACCATGCATGGTAGGATGACAATATTTGGTATATAGGTTGCTGATGAATAGTACATGACTGCCTGGTAGGTGTCACCTGACCTTGACCTCAATTTCACAGTCCAGCCACTACGTTAAAGTTTTTGGGTTACGGCTGTTCCTCTGTAACCATGCATGGTAGGATGACAATATTTGGTATATAGGTTGCTGATGAATAGTACATGACTGCCTGGTAGGTGTCACCTGACCTTGACCTCAATTTCACAGTCCAGCGACTACGTTAAAGTTTTTGGGTTACAACAGTTTCTACGCAACTACAAATGGTAGGATGACAATATTTGGTATACAGGTTGCTGATGAATAGTATATGACTGTCTGGTAGGTGTCACCTAACCTTGACCTCAATTTCACTGTCCAGCGACTACATTAACGTTTTTGGGTTATGGCTGTTCCTCTGTAACCATGCATGGAAGGATGACAATATTTGGTATATAGGTTGCCATGCATTGTATAATTTTTTTTCGTTACTGATGCGGAATTCAGGCGAGACATCTTTCTGTGTCCACACTTGTATTATCCCTTTATAGATCTTAAAAAAACATCTCAAAGGTCATGTTACGGTCACCAGGGATCATTGAATCAACACAAAATGAAATTCAGTGAATATTGATCTCTTAAATAAGACCTTTGTTGAGACATTCCACACATTTAAATTAATAGGGAAATCCATTTATTAGACGGGTTTAGCAAGGGTAGCAAAAAATTTAATATTAGATCACAGTGGTCACTCGCAGGATAATTTTACTGAAGGGACCACTGTGTTAGGGTGGTCTATAGGTTGTAAGTGTATCTACAGATTAATCATCATCATCTGCAACACAAATCGGAGATTTGTGTATTAATTCCCCCCCCCCCCCCCCCCCCCCCATCTTTGACTTCATGTTGGTGAGATTTCTGTCTCACAGGTGAGATAGCTTATTGTGATGTCATACACGTCACAGGTATGTATGGCTACCAAACATACTGATAAAATGCTTATGAAATTTGAAATTGGGCTTAAGAAGAAGTATCAAATCACTTGTCAAAAGCCGATTCAAGAAATTCAATATACGGATATCTTTGCCTGTTTGTTTTAGATTTTCTTGCTCCCCTTTCCACTTGTGATAGATTCTATTTTTTCATTAGGAACTGGTTTCTCTCTTAAATATGGATATCATGAAATAGTTCAATAAATTGCTAATGTGGCATAATGAGAATAATTAGAACCCCATCGAACCCTGTAGGGTCAGATGAGCAATTGTCGTCGCTCTGTTTCTGATATCCATTAACGATTCTTTAAAAATCTTTTCCAAAACCACTGAAGGGATTGCTTTGAAAATTTGGACACAGCATAATTTAAATGTACTCTACCAATATTACACAAATTGTGGCCTGCCGCCCAACCAACACGTCTGCCGTGGCTAAAAATAGAACAGGTGTTTCAATATACCCGATTTTGGCTTATATTTTGAAAAGTATACCCGTTTATGACGTCATTTATCAAATATGGACTTTTTACGAGGTCAATACGTAGTTATATGGACCGTGGAGGAAAATATTGACCGAGGACGAAGTCCGAGGTCAATATTTTTCTACAGGTCCATATAACTACGTATTGACAGAGTAAAAAGTCCTTAATTGTTATATTACATATGAATTTTTCTCTATTTATTTAAATTTAGAATAATGAGTCGGAAGAGTATATCCGGATTTATTCAATAATATATAAAACATTTTGTATAAAAATAATGTGACTGAAAAATTTGAATAAAAAAGGATATTCACTAAAAATAAAATGGTTATTCACTGCGGGAAAATGCATGCGATTGTTATTTATAGAATCCTGGTTATTCCCTTTTTTAAATAACAATCGCATGCATTTTCTCGCGGTGAATAACCATTTTATTTTTAGTGAATATCCTTTTTTATTGAATAAAACAATAACTGTCTTTTGATGAGGTAAATGTGTGGAGTTATTGACTTTTGAAAAAACTGTTATTCACCTCGCCCGCTGGGCTCGGTGAATAACAGTTTTTTCAAAAGTCAATAACTCCACACATTTACCTCATCAAAAGACAGTAATTGTATACTATTTTTAGAAACAAGCCTTAAATATGCTTTATAAATAGTAACATGCCTTAAATATGCTTTAAAAATAGTAACAAGCCTTAAATATGCTTTAGAAATAGAATATATACACAGAATATTTTGAGGGACCACGTGACTAAATAATCCAATGAAAATGTAAGAATCATAAACCATATGTAATATTGTATTATAACGTTGTTGTTGTTATTGACTTCACATATACATGAGGGCCGTCATTCATAAAGGGACCTTAGCGGCATATAAAACGTTACGTTAAAACCGACGTCAAACAACACGTTGAAAATAGTTATCGAACGCAAAATAAACAATATATTTTATAGTTGATTATATTTCATTTGAAATGTATTTTCATCGAAATTACATAAGTTTGTAGTCCTTTTAATTGTGCTAATTTGAATAAAAGATTTTAATTATTCAAATACGCATTGGCATCACACACAGAACTCAAAATAACAGGCGTTAAGTTTTACTCAATAAGAACTAGAAGAACATGTTACATGTCACCTTGAAGGAGTCGCTGTCTAATATTAGCCTTGTCAAATTATATACTCTCTCAAAAAAGAAACGCAAAATAAGAAAAATTATGTTTTACTTCATAAATTTTAATTATAAATTACAACAGAAATAAAACACACAGAACACTAAACATGTGGAAGAAATGTTGCCAAAGATTAACTTTTACCAAAAATGTTAATTTTCCATCGAGATGCAATATGAAACAATATCTATTATTTCATCCGTTTGCCAGCATAACAGCTTTTATACACCTGGTCATAGACTGAGTTAATCGCTGTACTCGAGCCCAAGGAATTCTTTGCCATTCAACATGAAGTGCATGCTGTAATTCCTGCAGTGTTTGAGGCGACGGTCGAGTTTATTCCACAGATGCCAAATCGGATTTAGATCTGGTTACCGTGAAGGCTAACGCATAAAATGTACGTTCTGCTGCTCAAGTCAATAAAGATTCTTGTAGTATGCGTTTTGAGTTGTTAAAAACCCTCCCTATGGTCATCGAATGCGGGCAATAAATGAGGCTGTAAAATCTCGTAACGATAGCGAACTGCATTCAAGTTGCCTGGAATATGAACCAAGCGTGTTTTTTCTGGCGTTAGAGATGCCAGACTACACCATCACGCTGCCTCCTTTGAAATGCTTTACTTCAACGACACAATCATTCGTTTCGTCATCTGTAGACCCGAATTCGGCCATCTCTCTTTTCTAGCAAAAAGCGAGATTCGTCGCTGAACCACACCCTTCTTCAGTTCCGCAGATCCCTTCTTCGAACAATATTACACCATCGTACCCTTGCTTGGAATTGTTGGCGTCTCAAGGTGGTTCCAATGTATGGTCGTCTGGCGCGCAATCTGTTGTTTCATAATCAATTACGGATTGTCTGGGCAGAAATTATCCGCATGCCAGTGATGTTTTTGATACAGAAACGGTCCTGTGGCGTAAATGGAACAGCCTGATGTACTGATCCTGGTCATTAGTAGTGATGCGTGGACGACCTGTGCGAATTCTGTCTTCTGTAGTGTCAAGCTGCTGGCACCGCTACCACAGGCGACAAATCGTGATGCGGTGAACATTGAAGTGTCTTGCAACCTCAGTCAGTGATTCACCGGTCTGGAGTCGACCGATAGTGATGTTCCGGCTAGCAGCGTTAAACCTCAGCATAGCTTTTCCTCGTCAGATGTCAATTAGACTACTGCGTTAGAAAAGAAGTAACCGAGTTTGTATACCAGAAGTACCCGCTAACAAATTACCAATGAATTGCACGAGCAAACAAACTGATTTTTGTCAAGCCTCTAGAATGTTTCTACATGAGTACCAGTACAAGCTTGATTGAATTAATGCTGTCATCGGTTAAATGTCACAATGGTTTAAATGTAACCACCAATATTTATTTTCTCAGTTAGCCAATTTATACTTAAAAAATCATTTTTAAAATTAAAAATTTGTTTGCGTTTCTCTTTTGGGAGAGTATATATAAATTCTAGCACTCCACGCCGAATTGAATACGATATATACACTGTAAAAAATGTGTTTAGAGTCTAAACATAAACCTAAACGCCTTTTGTGTTCTCACTTGAGCACATGTTTAACCCTAAACATGTTTAGGTTTGCATTGACGTTTAGGGTTAGAACATGTTTAACCCTAAACATGTTTAGGTCTTTACTGGTGTTTAGATTGAGAACATGTTTAACCCTAAACATGTTCTACTTGCACTTCCTGGGTTTTTCCTCCTGTATAGTCATTCCCTGCTTCTATGTCAAACTTGTTTTTTTTTAATTTACAGACTGTTCAACATTTGAGGACCCTAATGTAATATTTGGAGAATTTACTCTTACTCTTCATACAGGTCCAAACATACTGGCTAAAATGTCAAAAAATGCAACAAAAATTAAATTGAGTCTAATATTTTATTTTAAAGAGTACATGTATAAGTAATTACAGTTGTTTTCAAGCATGTAAATAGAACTAATCTATTAAAATTAAACAAAAGATCAAAAAAGAATTTATTCTATAAAAGAATTATCAAAAACACTATGTATATATGCCATCATATATGCATTTTTGAGAATAAAACATTGGTTACAATGTCTTATCCATGCATGTTCCAACAAATGACAAGTTTAACTGCATAATTAAACAATACTTTCAGGACAAATGATAAAAATTGAAAATCCAGACTTTGTTGGTGAACATATCAACAAGAAAGTACAACTGTCTAATTTATGTAATTCAAACAGAATCTTGAAATGTTAACCTCTACCTCATACACATTTGATTTATTTACACATTAAAGCTATTCCAGTAAAAAGATCTTGCCCTGGTATCAAAGAAAAATTCAATTCATGGTGAGATTACCGATAAGTAAATAAATTCCAAGGTGGAGCCCAATAACAAAACCAAGACAGGAGTTTTTTACCAGGCAAACTCTTAACAATGAACATGGCAATATAACAATAATGGTGTACAGTTAACAAATCTTTGCACACACTTTAAATGGCCATTTTTCTCTGTCCCAGTGGTGGCCGGATTAGAGAAGTTTCACTGTAGTATAAAAAAAAAACATTTAACTAAATTTCTTTACAATATATACAGATAAAAACTTGCAATTAATAATACATGTATTATAACTGTAGCATTTAAATATTGTCTATATGAAAAATATCAACCTAATTTTAAGTCAAAACTTTTATGTTGTACATAACTCAAGTTCAGCACCATTATTGTCCTCCTCACTTCTGTCCGATTGTTCTTTTGTTTAATACTTTATCAAGTTAGCAACTCTATGGAAATGTGAACACTCTTTCTGTAGTGCGATTTGTAGAACCATAATAGCTGGGAGAACTTAGAGATCCATAAAGAAGAATAGTACAAGAACTTCTTTGTCTTTTTTATGTGTTTTATATCGATTCAATACACATAAATGGTGTTAATTTTTGTGTCAGTTTCTTACAATCACAAGACAAGTGTCATCGTCTTCACAGTGCTTGGGTTAGTTGCCTAAAAAAGAATAAAAATATTTAAAACATACAAAATAAGCCAGATACATAAAACTAAAAAACAAAATGCAAGCAAACATAAAACTAAAAAACAAAATGCAAGCAAACCTTTTATCATCAACTTTGTTTTTATCCTTGAGCAAAATATTAAAGATATTTACAGAAAAAAAAGAATACAAACAATTTTACTCCATTTTCAAGGCATGTACCTTGTATTGCAGTAATTTACCAAAAAATCAACTGAATCTAACAAATTGAGAGGTATTTTAAGTATTAGGACATCAGTGTGTGTACAGACTGAGAAATAGACAGACCAACACATTATTCCAAACTGAGAAAACAAATATAAATTTTTTTCATATACTGATCCATTGGAAAAGAATTATACATTAGGGAGACTAAAGAAGGGAAATATCGTTACAAATAAAAACAAAAAAGAACCATTCTTACTTGCAATTCTGTATTAATAGAAAATCTTCATTTCTTGCTTCATCAGTCTCAAAATTTCTTCCTGCTCATCCGCCAATTCTTTGTCCTCAGCCTGTAAAAATATATGAAATCTAATATGAGTACGTGCATGCTGGACGATCAACCATGCTCATGCGGTTGTTGTGTGCAGTGAATTTTTAAATACGGTGAATGTTCTTGTCATTCATACATATTGCTTTATTGTGTTTTTTTGGTCTTATACTTTCATTTCGTGTACTCAGGCACATAGTCATACAAGTCCCAGGTGTACTAGCCCATTAGCCGGGGCACATGATGTTATAGTTTGTTTCAATGACATTCAGATACTCATTACTGACAGCATTTATTTGATAATACAAACCTTTTTAGGCAGTAATCGATGAAGTACTGAAGAAATGCTGGATTATTTCCGGCGCTGAAGTTTCATCACGGATTTTGTCTTCATGTAAAACTGGAAATGGGTCAATTCTTGCAACAACCTCCATTTTGGCGGCTGCTTTCAAACAAACACAACTAATGCGCCATCTGTCGGGGGAGATAACTCGACACTTTTCCTGGATCGCGAAATTTTTATTTTTATACAGGATCGTACAAATATAGTTATACTAGTCCATGATTTATATATAATGTAGAAATTAAAATGTTTGGAGTGTTCTGGTTAATACGACTGGGACTAATATAGGCAATCTAATTAAAATTAAATCTTTAATTAAATTCTTTGCTGACTTGCCCCCCCCCTTTTTGTTATTGTTATTGTGTGTTTAATTTTAATTAGATTGAGGTTATTGGATACTTAATATGAAAAAACTTGGCATATCGCCAGTAGCAGGTTTAAAAGGAAAGGGGCACATAACGTTGTGAGACAGAGAGAGGGAATGGGGAGGGGTCAGCTACCGCCGGTGACCGCCCAACACATCTCTTCAGGAATGAGATATTTCAAACGTAGATATCTATTCTGTTATAGAAACAATAAAAGACTTACACACATGAGTAAAGTTAATCAAAGAACGTTTACCTTTAAATTTACAAGACGGCATATGTGTGTAATTCATTATGTTCTAAACCTAAACATGTTTAGGAGGAACATCACACTTTAATGAAAAATGAAAATTATGTGTTCTAACCCTAAACATGTACGAAACTTAAGTGTTCTAACTCTAAACATGTTTAAAATCCTAAATATGTTTAGAGTTAAACGTTTAGGGATAGAACATAATCCTAAACACGTTTAGACTTAAACATGTTCTATTGACGTTCCAAGTCTAAACGCCATTTTTACAGTGTATCTATTTAAGACTGTATCATGTTCAAATTTTATAATTGTGAAACATTTTACGGTTAAGATGAATACAATAATCAGTCGTGGTAAAGTGGTAGAATGTTGTTTGATGGAAAATGACTATCGCAAGTCTTCCTAATGAATAAAACGTGATATTTTAAAATACGAGTTTTTCGGACTTTTCAGAACAAGTTAAATGAGTTTCAGAGAGATGGAGACCCTTATTTACGGAAATGAGAAAAACACGAATAGTTTCTTGCGATATGTTTGCAGCATAAGTTTTTGTCTGCAAGTTTTAAACGAATTAACATATTTATGTAATTCAAACGAAACGGTTTTTCTCGACTAAATTCGTTTTTTAACTTCGATTCTAAATTGTGTTCAACCCGATGAAAGGCGGCTAATATATTTCAATTGAAAATTTTATAACAAATTTATCAATTTATAACTTAATTCTATTAAAAAGCGCAATTGTTGTCAACATGAAAGGAGGTTTGTTGGAATGTGACATAAAGTGGAATTTCAACTTTAAATACAAATAAAACAAACATGCACAACCGCTGTCAAACGTGATTCCTTTATTCCTATAGAAATTTTAATATAAATGTCGTTGATATTTAACTTAATTTTATACATTAGTTGTGCTGTCACCCTGTTAGTTGCAGCAGATATTTAAACACACGTATTTTTAACAAATGGGTAATCCAAATGACTGGGATCATACATGGGGTCCGAGTACTTACCACGTGTAACGTCCCGGGGCGTCCTATGTGGCGGATGGGACAGGCCCTCTCGTTGGAGTGTTGTCAGGTCATGGTGCGGAGGGTCTTAGTGGGTGACGTGTTTGGAGAGTGTCACGCTACTTGCACGATGGTGACCCTTTTTGCAGATTTCCAGAAGGAGTGGCTCGTTCGTTGTGGCCGCTGCAGGGGGCTAAATTGTCCACCCCTTTTCATACTCCATGCTTTTCTAGGGGAAGTTAAAACTCTGTTCCCTATGTCCCATCCCCTTTTCCCGTTGTTTGTTAACTTTTTCTTGTACTGAATATAGCTGAAATACTGCTTACGGGACGCAAAGCGACCAACCAATTAATGAAATCATCAATCCAAAGGTTAGCTAGATTTTCATGGAAGTTAAAAATAATACGAAAGCGGAATAAAGTTTACTTTTGAAAAATAATCATTCATATTATATTAATCTGGATTGCCAATACTAAATTATGTTTTCGTCTGAATGAGCTTTCAAACCATATTGATATATTCTTTGTGACCTATTAAAATACATGTACATGAAAGTTCTTTTTGCGTAAATTTTTGTTGATTTCTATCTTTCGTTGAGTAATTTTTAAATAAATAAAATATGTTTGATCTAGTTTTAAAAAGTCACTCAATCGTAGTAAGCTTTCATCTTATACAGTACATTAGCAAACGTTAATTGCAAATAAATTGCTACATATTTTCATAGCCAATGACATTTACGAATACGGTCTAGATTAGCTTTTAAAACATCATTAGACAGGAAAAAGAAGACAACCATTTGAATTTTGTATAAAATGTTTATGATCTACTTAAAATAGTCACTCAAACGTCAAAAGCTTTCATATTATTCAATATACTTTTGCATACGTATACAAAAAACTGTGAAATATAATTACCTGAATATTTTTTTTACAGATAATGATATTTATTGATAGTATCTAGTTTGAATTAACAAGGAACCACAAGGATTGGGGGTTTTTCCACCACTAGTAGTTTATGTCATATAAAAATTTTATGTTTTAAATTAAAGTTGTACACATTTGAATTTCGTTGAAATTTGTAAATCTTAAGGACAAAGTCATACGTAAGTTTTAAATATTTTTGATTTAGTCATTACAAAACTAGACGCCGTGATCTAGCTGAAAAATTACTTAAACTGACCTTAACCCTCATTCAAACAAACTGACCAAAATACAAACGGTGTCATCCTGGTTTGCCCACTTTTAATTAGGGGTATATATAAACATAAGGTGTTTTGTTGTTTTAGCAAATATAGTTCATTTCTGGAAAATAGTCTAATTTTTCACCTGTATTTTATACCGTTATAATGATTAAAGTGTGGCATATACAATAGAATTCATTGGTATATTATATAAGAAAATACAGTTTTTTATAATTTAAGAAAGAACAGATTTAAAATTTTTTCTAGTTATAATTAAATTGTTCCAATTTTAACAAATTCTAGTTCCCTAAGACCTTATTAATGATCATTAGTACACAAGCATAACTGTTACTTATTATACTAATAAGATGAAAAGTATTCAGTACCGTGGTTTTTTGTTCATTGAAGCACATAAGCTATATCTTATTATTAGACCCAAGCAGTTCTTCCAAGCTTCTACAAATTATTAAATGAACAGTTCTCACAAAACTATGATTCATATAAATATGCAATCACTGGGTTTGGGTCATTATCAGCAAGTATGGCAAACGCACAACTTCAACCTCTTAAATTTGTCCAAAAAAAGTTTGGGAGAGACAGCTAATTGATTCTAGATGGCTATCTTTACCGTGATAAGAACCGCATATACGATAGATCATTCAACATCTACGAGATCGTCAAGGTTTTACAGGATACACAGCCACACACAGAATGCAGTCATCCAGTAATAGAAGGTGAAACACGACCAACAAAAAGACTACGATTAGGAACTATGGATTATAGACTACAGCAACTCGAGATTCGCTACCAACAAGGACTCATCAGTGTAATTGACTACGCCGACGCAGCATCTCATCTACTTCATCTAGGATAATATTTTTTGTAACAATGTTAAAATATATGATATATTTTTAGTAACAATATTTTGAATATTTAATCTATTCTTTTTATATATATATGTAGATACAAAATCATACAATTTCTAATTTCATTTTTCAACACAAATGTAATAACTTTTCCTTCTGCATAGAGAGATTTACATAAAAAACTATATACTTTCTATACACATTGTACCTATTAAAATATACTTTCTTTACATTTTGTACCTATTAAAATAGAACAGACTATAGATCTTCATGGTCATTAAACCTATTGTCTTTTTTGTTTATTTAACTTAATTGATTATACAGCTAATTAAATGTGGGCAAACCAGGACTAAACCAATACAAACTGTGTCGTAAAGCTTTTGAAAACAAATTAATAGTATGTTTTAAATAGAGTTGTATATTTCAATTAATTTATATACAATTAAGTTGTTCGTTAAAATTCATCCTCATATTAATAGAAACAATTTGTTTTTCTTTAATAATTGTAAATTATTTACAAAGTATTCGAACACGACGCTTTCCGAACATATGTAAATTACGAGATAGAACAAGTTGATGATCAACATAACATTGTACAATGAGTTGCAAACAAACATTGCCGAATTCAATAAAACAGATAATCTTGAGTAAAACTTCAATGATAAGTTTTGGTAAAATAAATGATAACAGATGCAAATTTAATTTATTGAAGTCCTATGATTACGAACTGATAACAGCCATTCCTTTAAACAACGTCTATGATAAAAAGCTACGTCGTTTATGATAAAAAGCCGGAAAATTGATCAACGTCAGACAGAAGTGAGTTCCAATTTCATATACTTTACGGATTTCAACTTTGATAGAATAAAATGAAACTGTAGATTTGATTATTTCGATATATAAACATCATAATTCTGCAAAAATCTCAATTTCGAAAATTTTAGACTAAGGTCCCTTAATGAATGACGCCGCTCACATATTCTTGTCATTTGTATGCCTTGAATAAAGACGGCAGTGGTCGTCGAAACGTCGGCAAAATATGGAGTTTTTATTTATTATTGTATAGTTTTTAAAAAGTATAACAGATAGAAGAAAATCGAAGCGACCTTCATTAGCATCTACAAATATCTCAATTGTGTTGAACCAGAGAGACACCACCCATTTTACAACTAACAATTCTCAGTCCTAAATAGCTGAAGCTAATGAGATAAGACCCGTGTCATAGTAATTTGAACTACCAAGAAAAATTGAACCCCTGGGTTAATTTTTAAGCCATGTAATATTAAAGCATCCGGTATGGTATTGTAAACCCTGATAGTGAACGCCTTGTATTTGAAATTTACCGAGGCACGAGTTTATGACCAACAGCGTGGGTGTGACCAAATATTGGCCATTAACCCTTTCACTGCCAAAATTTTGAATCGGCTAAAACGACGTTATCTTTATGACGTCATCGTATAATAACGTTTGATTACCAGTTGCCAAACTGAACCTACTTATAGAACCTGGTTTTTCGTGTACCCAATATGTCTTAAACGGCTGGGTCGATTTTGTTAATATTTGGTGGGTTTATTAACCTTTGAGCGTCCTTCATAATAGTACATCTTATCAACTACTCCACAACACATATATTGAGCTTTATTATTAAGCTAGAATGTATGCCTTCATGTACGCAATATCAACAAAATAATACGCAATCATAATCAGTTATACTCAATTCTAATATGCAGCCAATTACCGATATATTCATCGTTAATACATGTGTATTTGGTCATAAGCTCTAGCGTCTAAAGAGTATCCTAAACCATGTTTCGTCAATACCTAAATTTATTTATTTATTTATTTATTTTTGTGGTGTATCTTTTGCGGAACATTATGTGAAAGAATGCCAAACAACAACAATCAGCAAATGATGCAGAGATTATGTTAATTGGGCCATCTAACTGGAAACATTTCAAGTTTTAAAAATAGCATGTATTGATTTTCTCGATTCTTAATGTATAGAATGTGTATGGACATTTAAGTTTTTCCAAATTTAGGGTGATCTTATGTTTTAGTACGTACATAAAAATTGACAAAATGGGTTATTTTAAAAATTTTTTTAAAAAATTTCTATCTTATAAATACATTTCATCACCTGTTATATAGTCAATGTAAAAAGGGGGCAAATTTAAAAATTGTTTACGGGATTGATTAAAAAATTCATTTGGTTAATACATATTCTTTTTATTTCATTTTTCAAACCTATGCGTTTCAATGCATATGTAGACCAAGTTCTAGACAATTCTATCTAATTAAAATTATTTCATTTCAAGTTAATTTGGATATTTTTTACTTCTGTGCTCAAGAAAATTATTACGCAGTATGCTGCATCCTGTTAACGAATTGTAGTATGACTTTTTAATGTCCTTTTTATTGGGGGGGGGGGGGGGGCATTGTATCGGAGGTATCTACAGCGCCATATTCGACTTATAGGTGTTAACAATTCTTGATTTGCCGCTTTCAACATTATATGCAAATAGTAAAGTGTTTAACATTCGTACAGGGGCCATGCTTTCGAAACTATCCTAAAATAGGTCTTATGACATCTCTTGGGACATAATTTAGGACAGTCTTGTAACATGAATCCTTTGTTCTTTTTTACGAATAAAGAAGAGACGACGAGTAGGTATGCTCTAAATTAAAACACTTGTATAATATTGCATGAAAGGTCACGTGTGCCTGTTAAACTCAAGGGAAAATAGCCATGCAATAACCAACTACAATTAGATCCGATAATGCACAGTAAAACTCCGCCTTAATTATGTCAAATTTTATTGATTTTCACTGCAAAAGGATAGCACGAGCTTCCAATATTAGCTTTTCATTTGATTAGTCGAATATCGGTCGCACCATAATTAACACCGCCCTCTTTATTTATAACCAATTATTAATGGGCGGGATCTAGGGGCTTATTCATGTTACAAATCATTTATAGCACCGCCTTCCTCGTTAGACAAATACACCTTCTCGCGCTAAAGCGCTCGACGGTGTATCTGTCTAACTCAGAAGTCCGTGCTATAAATATAACTTAGGACGTGTATAAGACCTCACACCGAAGGTATCCTAAGACCATCCTAAATCTGTCTTAAATATTTTATTTATGCATTTGTGATTAATTAAGAATTTTATATACTCACTGAAATTTCATGTGGACTGCACTTAAAAAAAAGTATGTCAACGTTTTATAAACATGCATCAATAAATATATAATTATATTTGTAACCTGAATCTTTTGTTCTTTTTTACGAATAAACAACGAGTTGGTATGCTCTAAATTAAAACACTTGTATAATATTGCATGAAAGGTCACGTGTGCCTGTTAAACTCAAGGGAAAATAGCCATGCAATAACCAACTACAATTAGATCCGATAATGCACAGTAAAACTCCGCTTTAATTATGTCAAATTTTATTGGTCTTCACTGCAAAAGGATAGCACGAGCTTCCAATATTAGCTTTTCATTTGATTAGTCGAATATCGGTCGCACCATAATTAACACCGCCCTCTTTATTTATAACCAATTATTAATGGGCGGGATCTAGGGGCTTATTCATGTTACAAATCATTTATAGCACCGCCTTCCTCGTTAGACAAATACACCTTCTCACGCTAAAGCGTTCGAAGGTGTATCTGTCTAAAGACTAATATAACGTATTTAAAATAAATTGTTACAAATTAAAACGTCTAATGTCTGTGTTTTTGCATATCAATGTGATATAATTTAACACTAGTTTATAACTTAACAAAACCTGAAATTTGTATAGACAATTAAGATAAAAATATTATGTATCACATTAGTTTAAAAAAGAAATTAGAATAAAAGGAATTAGTTGACCTTCAATTCATCTGAAATTGGCTCAAAATTTGGTACTAACATTTTCGAAACCGCTACGCAGGTAATATATGAAACAGGGAATGAAAATATGGGATATGTCCAAAAACCAAAAAAAAAACAAACACGAACATTGTTTAACAAATACACACAAAAATAAAACAACAAAACAAAAACAAAAGAGAAGGAAATAATTGATCCGATCAAAGAAGAAATAGTCGACACAAGACCACCCATGGTCTTCAATAAACGGCGAGGAGAGCTCGCAAACGTATGCCAGCTGCAGCTTGCACAAAAATGCTTACCGGCGCAAAAAAAAATTCAAAGCCACAAAGAGAACAACATATAAATAATACATGAGATGATTTAACTTTTTTTTATTGGGATTTAGTATCTGAATGAATATTTTTACAAACATGTTTAAAACTAAAGCTATTTTTGTCAAGGAGCACAACTACAGAATATTATTTTAATTAAAAATATAATATAGAACATCAATATAGTATTCTATAATAAAAAGAAAATTAGTTATTGAAATGTTCTTATCTTAACCTATTTGATTTTTCACAACTTCATTCTAATAAAATTATTTTCTCATGACGATTCCTGATTAGTCTTAGTGTGATTCTGGATATCTCGAATTCTTCTAGATGAATGTGGAATTCGAAATTGTTCTGAATAAAATCCATATTAAATATATGTGAGGTCTAATCATTTTTTATTGGGTTGTAAATTATGCTTACATTGAAATCAATATTTTCCAACTATTTTATGTAAAGAATCTTTATTTATATCATAAATTAAACCATACATAAATGTACATCCAAAGACGTGTGGCCAAATTCAATGAACAAAAAAAGAACTATCTTAGAAAATGTGATATTCTTAGCTCAGATAATTTTTTGCAAAGAAAAGGTTCAAACGACTTGTATGCCTTTCAAAAGATCATTGTGGACAGGGGGAAAATTTCAGCCTCTATAAACAGACAAATTGAGGATATCCAGAAGCCGACTCGAACAGCATCTAAAACGGTGCCAAATAATAGTCGAAATCTTGAGGCCTGGTTCATAGGCAGGGTGCTACAATGATGCAAACCCAAAGAAAATAGAAAATATAAAAGAAAGATAAAAGAAAGCCTTGACACATGAATAGGTGTGTGTTACAGTCCATTGATTGGTTGGTGTTTAACGTTTCAGCTATTTTCAGGAGGTTACATCTTTTACTTGTTCCCTTTTTTCCATTGACGTTGCGTGGGAGATCTAACGACTGTCAAATCATTTTTTTCTTGGCAGAAAGTGGAGTATACCAGATTGTTTTATATTAAAGCCAAAAAGGATTTCACATGGAGGGTGTTCAAAATACCAGATAATATTTTGGTGTTTGCGTTACAATAAAGGCGAAACGGTTGAGGGGTCTCATTTTCCATTGAGGGGATTCCATGTACCCATTGTTACATGTATTTTTTAAATGGAGATGTTTTTTAGTAAATGGAATTGGGTTCAATTTCCTCAGGAGAGGGATAAATATACCACAGTACATTTTATTTTAAAACAATAAAGTAACAATTATGGTAAAAGAAATAGGATTTATTTTTACATGGATGATAATTCAACATACCCATTTTAACTGGGTTTGTCAGTTCAATTCTCCATGCCGTATAAGACATTTTCAATCAATCCTTTATAACACATCATTAACATTTTTTAGCAGTATGTCAAACTCCACTTTTAAGTCTATCACCATGTGTACCTTTTTTGTTGGGCAGCTTTACATCCTGTGTAATGATGTCCAACAGGTGATTATATGAATAAAAAACTATTTAGATATCATTAAAATATGAAAGGTAAAATTTTGACTTTGACTGTTTATATAATGGATCTTCACAATTGAAACAAACGAAAGAAAACGGTATTTTTTTATTCAAAAGGTTATGAAATAGGACGTTTAAGGACTTAAATTGCCTTGGCCATTGACCATTTGTTATTGTTTTTTTTAATGCAGATTTATGGGGAGGGACCAGTTCATAGATATGGCAAATAAAATAAGTCTACAAATAGGACTTTATCTTGACCACTCACCTTTTGACCTTGACCATGCTGACGGTTAACAATAAATAACATAAAAGATCAGTACGTTACTGAGATATGCCGGTTTACAATAAATAGTATTAATCTAGAGTCATTGTTTCATAAAATTGGTTATTTAAAATATCTGACCCTCGAATATCTTAATTGGATCTACATTTCAGGCAGGTTTCAGAAATGTATCTTTTACGGTTTAAGAAGAGAGTTGCACAAAACGTTAGAAGGTGTCCTTGACTTTTGACCTTTAAACAAAACTTGAACACAGTCGTTACGAACTGTTGATTGTGCCATCGATGTATTTTTTTCGTGAAATTAATTAAAGCGTACAATTCATATGTAATTACCCACAAACAAATGTGTTATTGTCAGATTATTCAGTAAAAAGTGTAGACATAATTAAATCTATGCAAGTTCAGTTAACTTTTGTATGACTACAGGTTCTTTGCTAACAATGCAAAAGAATTATTGTTAGTTTAAACTGAAACGTCACTTCAAATTCATAATTTCAGCTATGGTAGTTTTGGTACTGACGATGCACACACAATTTTAAATAAATGCATTAAAACTTGCCAACCCACAGTTAGTTTTGATACGCCTTTTGCAGTGAGCATTTTCGTACTATATGCTTCAGATTTTCAAATTAAACAAATATGTTTTAATTGGAATTGTTTTGTTTAGCAGTTCATATAAACAAGAACCCAGCATGACGAGGTAGAAATAAATAAAATGAATTTAAATATGTGTTTGACATAACTTGTTCACAAGCAATCAATGGACTTCTATTATCCATTTCTGTCCGTTATTATAGTGTTATATATGTTATTTTCTTCCCATTGCCACGCAGTAAATTAATGAAATATCTTTTTTTTCGTTTTTATAATAAAAATTTATGAACAATTTAAAAAAATACCCACAGTAGTAATTTTCCTTCATTAATAATTACATAAGAAACATTAGCCATGGTATTTTAACCTATAATATGCCCCCCCCCGGCTATTAACTATAACACACTTTAATTGAAAAAATAAAGTTGGGGTAGTATTTACATCCCTCACCTTCATTGGAAATTATCCTCCATTCTTTTTATTATAACACACCTAATAATTTCACAACCTTAAGTGCCATGATATTATAAACCCATTGCATGAGGAATTTATCCCTGCGAAATTGACCTACAATTATAAGTACAACAACAACAACAACAACAACGTTTATTAATACCAATCAAGGTGCCCACTTTGAGCGAGTCAAAATCACATGAATTGTGAAAACAAAATTAATAGTTCAATTAAGGAAATAATTATTATGATTAGGAATACATATGATGATGCATAAACCAAAAAAAAAAAAGTAGTTAAATACAATACTTGAGTGACAAACAAGAGGTTCCCGCTGTGAACTGGGAATATATCTGATAATTTTCATCATGGGTTAACTATTTATTATTTATTGTTTCTATTGTTATTATTACATTTTTTCTGTTTATTTTTACCTTGTGGGGGTGACTCTGCTTTGCTATTTAATATATTTTTTCTTTCTTCAAATAGAGAGTGTAACATAGTAGCAAGGATGTCAGCTACTAATTTGTCCTCAGAGGAAAGTAACCATATGAATTTATTTTCATCTGATAATTGACCTAGGTTTTTAAAGTTATTATTGAATTTTTGTATATAAATTTCTCTTATATTTGTTAAAGATGGACATTTTAAAAGAAAATGGAATTCATCCTCGACTTCTGTTTCGCATAGTTTACATATTCTATTTTCTGCCTTAACACCTATATATCTTCCCTTCTCAATTTCAAGATCATGTGCACTAACTCTGAATTTAGTAATGATTTGACGATTAGATTTTGAGCCTATATGTAAATAACTTTCGAATGTAAAACTATTTTAAAATTTTTTGTATGTTCTTAGTTTATTCCCAGATGAATTTTTACTTGTTCCCTGGATGCTAGTTATGTTATTTAACCACTGGTTTTTAAATGCTACTATTAAGTTTTCTTTCACCTTATTTACCATAAAATTTGTCTTATATTTACTTACATTAGTAAAGATATATTCCAAATTCAGGTATTTGAAAAATTTTTGTATGCAGCCTACCCAGGATTCATGGTTGTTTTTATTCATTGATGTTGAGAGTAGAAAGGCTTCCTTTAGTATAGTATTTGTTTCTTCAATATCTTTAACTAAATGACACCAATATTTTATCATATTAATGTATATATAATATAAAATTGGAAGTGATCCTAATTCTCCTCTGCTGGCTGTATTAGAGGCTTTGTTTTTAATGCAAAGTGCATATTTACAAAATTTAGTATGTATTTTCTCTAAGATAAGCCTATCAGTCTCTTTATTAGTATATGATGCTATATCTTTGGTTTTATTATATGGGATATAGCCCCAAATTTCTGAACCATATACAAGAATTGGTCTTATAGTATGACTGAAAATATGCATTAATGTTTTAGGTTTAGGCAATTCGGTTGTGAATGTTCTCCTTAGTTTAAAAAATGCTTTAAAACCTTTATTGTATAATTCATGTTTTGCGTTTTTGAAGCTACCGGATGCCATAAAATTGACTCCTAAATATGTATATTGTTTTACTGACTCTATATCTTCGTCTTCAAGTTTTATCTTTATGTTTTGTACTCTTCCAGATTTATTAAAAACTAGTACTTTTGTCTTTTTAATATTAACTGTCATTTTCCAGTCTTTTGTGAAATTAGAGAGTTTATTGACACAGTTTTGAAGTCCCTGTTCTGAGGTTGACAATAGAACAACGTCATCTGCATACATAAGAATATTCAAAGAGCTATTGTGTAGAGAGACCGGGTCACATGTACTATCAAAATAGGATGGTAAATCATTCAAATAAATATTAAATAAATTAGGACTTAAGTTGTCACCTTGTCTAACTCCTACTTCAGAGTTGAAAAAGACTGTTCTCTGATTTCCAATTTTTACGCAAGTTTGAGAGTTACAATACATGTTTTTTATAATATTGTAAAATTTGGTACGTATTTTTAAGTTTATAGAAAAGATGTAGATGTGATACTGAATCAAAAGCACGTTTAAAATCTACAAAACATGCATAAAGACGTTTTGATTCATTTTTAACATATTTTTGTATTAAAGTGTTTAATATAAACATATGGTCCGTTGTTCTACGACCTTTCCTAAAACCAATTTGTTCATTTTTAATTATGTTTTTTGATGATAAAAATTTTGTAAGTCTATCATTAAGTATTTGGTTAAATAGTTTTCCAATATTATCAGCAATTGTTATTCCTCTATAATTAGAGGGATCATTGTGTGGTCCTGTTTTATGAATGGGTGCTATAAATGTCTTACCCCAAGATTTGGGATAGGTACTATATGAAAATACAAGATTGAAGAGTTGTTTAAATAGTTTGATATTTATAATTTGACTACATTTGATCATTTCATTAGATATTCCGCTGAAGCCACAAGCCTTATTATTTTTTAAGGTTTTTATTGCTTTAAGTATTTCGTCAGATGTTATCAAATAATCAAGTTCATTAAAGGTGGTATCCTTTTCTAGTTCCTCAAGTTTCTGACCCATTTGGTTTAAATCTTGATTTTGATATTTGATGGTATTCAAACTTTCAAAATGCTCCTTCCATTCACTTGGGTTAACATTACTTTCAGGTTTTATATTATTATTTGAATCATTTTTCAGATTTTCTAACAATTTCCAGTATGATTTGGGATCTTGTTCTTGTAAATTATCTAACTTGTCCAGAATATCTTGCTTAAATTTTCTTATTTTTGAGCGTCTAATTTTCCTGTAGTTTTTTAAAACTTTAAAAAATGAGCCTCGAATAAATGGATTATTATTGTCTTTTTGCAATAAATTGTACTTTTGATACAATTGTCTTTTTAATTGGTATATTTCTTTATCTTGCCAATCTTAGCTTTGTTTTGGTTTTCTTTTATCAATACTTTTATATTTTTTCTTCTTAAGGGACATATTTGCTGCAGTTAAGAATATATTGTTAACATCGTCAGCTGCGTTATTGATTGTAACTTGATTATAATCTTTATTTTCGAAGTCTTTTATAAGAATTTTCACAGAATTTGAGTTCATGGCATCTTGAAATTGAGTGATTGAACTTTTATCCCATATAAATTTTTCAGGCATTGGACTTAAGTTATAGTTAATTTCTTTTTCTGTATAATTACATTTTAGCATACAAGATATTTGACAGTGATCTGATAAATCAGGTGATAAATTGTGAACTTGAAAATAAGTAAAATATGGTAGAAGTTCCTCTGAGGCAATGAAGTAGTCTACAACACTATTTCCTAGAGGTTCAAAACACGTGAAAGCACCAATTAGATCCCCAAATGTTCTTCCATTTATTATACGAAGTGAAGATGACATGCATATATTAATTAATTGTCTACCCCTTGGAGTTAAGGTCTTATCTTTGCTTTGCCTGGGTAGTAGATTTGTATCATATCTATAATTTTCAAATATTGGGATATGTTTATCAGAATCTTGGATAATAAAATCATATTCGGAAGAAGTTCTTGCATTTATATCTCCTGCTAAAATTATCTTTCCACTTTCAGAATATTTAGTAATATCATTTTCAATGAGTTCAAGGACATCATAACTAAGTTTCTTAGTGTAAGTTGAATTTGCTGGTGAGTTGTATACAAAACATATAAAAATATGGTCTGGAAGTCCAAAAAAAGATTTGTCTAACTTTAACCAGATATAATCACTAGTTGTATTTGGTAGGAATTTTATCCCTTTTCTTATGGTATTTCTAATATAAATTGATAAACCTCCATATCTTTTCCCATTACTTGAAATTGATCTTATTAAATGAACAGGATTGGAAAATTCTATTAATTCTAGACAGTTCCCCAGATCACAGTGGGTTTCTTGTAGACAAAATATATCATTTTGAGAAACTTTTTCTTTAAATGTTGGGTCTAAAAACTTGTTAAAACATTTACTTATATAACCATTAATGTTCCAAGTTGATATTCTTAATTTTTTGGGATTTTGTTTCATTACAATTAACAATCTTATTCAAAAGAACCAAATAAAAGAGTCACAAATTTTAAAGATCTGACTTTCCTATTTTTCGTGAAGTTTGATAATAATATTTATTCTCTTCAAATTAAAAATAGGTAGAATAAATTGTTAATGAATATGATGTAAGATTTATATATAACATAGTACATGTAGATAAATTGTTAGTGAACATGATGTTAGGTTTATATATAACATAGTACATGCATATAAAGTACATATATATAAATTGTTAGTGAACATGATATAAAGTTTGAATAATATACAATGTATAGAAAAAATGTTCATATTTATACATGACAATTGACCTTTTATAGAAAATTATTTGATTTCAAAACTGCAAGGTGTGAATCTCTATAATGATTTTCAAGATTACAATTTAAAATTTCTAATTTTAATTAGTGATCGTTTTAATTAGTGATCATTTTAATTAGTGATCACTTAAAAATCTATCAATCAAATTTGGTTGCTAGCTGATATGACAAAAAATCTCTAACATGTCTAATGGCCTGTACTGTTACTACTATACAAAAATGTATCACCTACAATTTATCCATAATAACCATAATCACCCCAATAACTTTTGGGACTACTCTGTGCATGCCTGACTCGTTTAATTTTAATTGCTTTACAAATATGGTACTTTAAGTTAGCTACAAATATTTTGACACCACTAAAATTTAAATGAACTTGATCGTGTTTTAGAAACCAGCTGTTTGCCTGGCCCCTGTATCCCAGTGATGAATTTTCACATAAGATTATATAGTCTTTGCGTAAGAACAGATGTTGGAGAATAATATTGCATTCTTGGATTTTGTTGTTCAATGCATACGAATCACCTCTACAAATTCCAAGCGAAAACACTATTTTGGTGTTTGGATGTTTCTCATGTATTTTCTTGACTAAGTTTTTAAATTTTGAACAGGTTTCTTCAGTGTTGTTTGAACTCTTTACATCATTTGTGAAAAGGTGAAGTACTATGCAATCGTAAGGTATATTGTTAGTATCAATGAATGATTCGGCCTTCTCGACGGTGTAACATAATTCCTTATCAACCGAGCATCCTTCCAAAAAATTTAAAGTTCTGATTGGGCGTAGGTGGGAGTTTCCCAACAGCAGAATTTCTTTCTGTCTATTTGAAGAGTTTGAGGTGGCTTGTGTTGTGCTCGTGCTGGTTATTTCATGTGTTGGTTTCTTTATTGGTTTGTCAGTAGCTGTTGACTTTGAGGTTTCATTCTTTTTGTTCGCACTTTGTTGTTTGTTTGCGTTTGCCTTCTTTGATACTTGAGTAAATTCAGAGTTATCTACATGTAGGTCTGTTGCCATGTAATTGGTTGTTACAATTTGTTCATCAAATAAATTGTCCATATTTTGCTTGCTTTGGCCAAATATTGAGTTTTCATGTAAAATATCAAATCTGTTCTTCGTGCTACAGGTGTAAGATAATTTATTCTCAGATAATTTGTCCAGCGTGTCTGATATTCTTTCTAGTTTGTCATTGTGTTCTTCCATGATTTTAGTATTCCGTCTAGTTCGCTGGTCCAATTCTTCGAATTTCTGGTCGCCCCTCTGGATAAATGATGGCAAGTCCTTTATGGAATTAGAAATTATCGGTACTGTCATACAACATTTTTCCACACTTTCAATTAGAAATGGATTTTCTGTAGTTTTGAATTCTTTCTGTAGCTGATCTATTTTCGCTGAATTCTTATCAACACTTTCATATATTTTGTCGGCCATTTTTCCTAGTTGATCTTCAATCGGATTTTCGGCCGTTTTGAGCTCTTTTTGAATCTGATCTATTTTCACTTAATTCTTTTCGATTCTTTCATATATTTTCTCAGTCATTGTCTTAATCTGGTCCTGGATCGAGTTTTTGATGGTTTGTTGTATTGCTTCGACACCTTTTTTGATCTCCTGTTCTAAATCTTTCACTTTTTCATGAGTGAGTTTTAAGTCTGCCTCATATTTAGGATTTGTACCACCATCTAATGTGTTCAGTGAAGTTATAATTGTTTCTTGGAATCTACTGGCAATGGTGTCAATATAGTTGTTATTTTCTTGATCATTTTTCTCTAGATCTGTAGGGGTGTCATTTTTGTCTGATTTTGGTTTATTAGATGTCAAGTCTGTTTTTGGTAGTAATATCGATAGGAATTCATCTGGTATAGTGACACATTTCTGGCATGTATAGTTGTGTGTAGATGTTTTCAATGTGTACAGGGCATAGGGTGGTAGATCTGTGCACAGGTAGTGTATATGTTTAGAGCAAGAGTGACACAGAATCATGTTGTCGGTTTCTTTAAGATGACATACATTACATAAGTTTTCGATAGGCGCTGTCACTTTTAACATGGTTTGTTCTATATCATTAGTGTTATTAACATTAGATTGGATCATTGTTTCCTCTAATGGAAAATCTTCATAGTTGGAAATATCGAAGTCGGTGTCAACATCTGCATGTGTAGGGTTTGTCGATTTTGTTATGTTACACATAGATGTAGGGTCAGACTCACTTGTACATGGCGTGTGGCTGTCATGACCATATTCCTTAACTGATTTCATGTTGCCAACATCATCATACACTGGTATGGAGCAACAGTGGGAGGAATATGGGGCCATAAAGTCTATTGCTGATTCAATGTCTGAAAATCCCTTAAAAAGTGCACCTTGATAGTAGTCAGTGCTTATCCTGCACATGCTCCAGGACGTAAATATTCCCTTCGTGTTCCCTTTTGCAACAGCGTAGAATTTTTTCCTACTGGTCATGATTTGTTGTTTGTTTATAGTTCACATAAGCAAAGATCGATTTGTTAATGGTGAATAATCACTTACTTCCTTTGTCTGGGGTTATAGTTGAGGGACAATCGTTTGAATGTTCATTTGTGACTTTAATTTACTGGTTCTAAAGAATATTTGAAGTGCATTTCAGTTCATTTCTCGATTTTTGACAGCTTCAAATAAAAACACTGGGCGCCGCCATCAAACCGAAAGTATGCGTTGGTATTTTAAACCACTCCCTCTTAATTCGAAATATCCCCATTCTATTTGCAATAATTAAAAAATTATGTGCATTTCATTTAAATGTGCCTAAGTGACTCCTGGTTCCGGTAAATAAAACTCCACATCATCAATTTGTAGGGAGTTCATATGGCACAGGTTAAAGTGGTGATTTAATGCACATATATAATACTAGTAATTAGAAAAAAAACAAGAAATACTGTTTTAGCAGTTGAACTTTAACTATAGGGTATCAATATATTTGATTATTTTGGTATTTAAATTGATCTTCCTTCTACACCAAGCATTTGCTTTTAGATACCTTCAAAACTTTTCATAAAAGATTTCATAAAAATGCGAGTTTACTGTAACAATCTGTATTAATCTGTATTAAACTTACTATGTACATTTTTTTGCTCTGGGACTATTCTGGGGGTGGGGTTCCTTAGTCATGTAAGTGTTCGACCCACAGGGCCCAAGTGGCGGATAAGGAATATCTTTCAAATGGGGGTTTGGGGGGGGGGGGGTATATGATAATATGGCACTAAGGTAGTTATATTGAAAAATAATATCCGTCGTTCCTTCGTTGTAATTTGTATTGCACTCGCGAGCTCGTGCTCTTTTACTTCCCGGGAAATTTCCATTAATATAAGTGCACTAACTCTTTGTAATTTAAATTATACAGTTCTGTTCGATCGAATCTTTATCTCCCTGGTTCAATGATAAATAATTCTTAGTAATATGAAACACGCATTTAACTATTAATATCCGTGACTTATATAAAAATGATTTAAAAGATCCTGTTAAATTGTAAACAGCAACAGCTTTTAAAAAGAAAGTCACACACAAGCACAGGTAAGATACACGTCAACTTCAGTGTACGTAAGTTTCTATTCTTTTTTTCTTAATCAAATAATGTGCTTAATATGGATTTAGTTTAAATTGATTTTCACTAAAAAAATCATTGTTCATAATTCATCAACGATGTAGTGTTAATTGATGCAGTCATATTAAATAAAATTAAGGAAAATCTTAAAAATAACGTGCGTTGGGCTTCGAGCCTTGCTACGGGCAGGGTGTGCTCGACTCTAACCATAATCGACCAGAAATGACATTTTTTTCTGCTGCAAGTCAGGGGTGGGAGTTTCATTTGGCAAGAGGTACGGCCAGTATCTATAAAGAATTAATTTAATCCAACTAAGGTGGAAGACAGAAAGCAAGAAACACCCAGCCAGGTTGGGTTTATTGCCCATTAAACAGTCCACCATCTTTGGATATCAATTTTTACTTTTTAAGGTTCCAAAGGGTTATTCACTATCTTTGCCAAATTTTTACGTTATAGTTCCAAATTATTGTTATGACTTATATTGAATATCTTCTATAATTAAAGTTATATTACTTTATATCCGAATATTTCGAAAAGTATTTTGTAAAAAATAATTTAAGTAATTAATCTATTTTCTTTAAATTGAATTTTTTTTACATAACCCAAAATCATTTTCATTAGTATATACATTATCACCTAATATATTTTTAATTAGTATGCAAGTTTGTGTTCAACCTACTTAACTATTCGTTTTTCTTTTGAATTTTATCAATACTGTAACCCGAAATAACTTTAATTAAAATTAGGTATGTTGTATTGACACTGTTCCAAATTTTTATAAAAAACACTTTGAAATGATTGTTTTCCGCGCGTGTAACCATGTAAGTTTGTTTTACTTTTTGTACACTGATGTTATTTCTATAACGTAGTTTAAATGGTGTTCTGACTGTGAATTAAACCAAATTCATTACTTTTTAAAACTAGCTAAATTTACATCATAACACAACCAACAACCTGTCAACCGTTTCGACATCAGTAAAGGGATTTTTAAATAACATAAACGTGCAAGGAATGTGGCGCCTAAAGACGTACCCTACTGCGGCCAGCTATTTTTGGAAGCTGACAAATCCCATTGAGAAGGTGCACTTCATTAAGCAAACATGAGAGTCCCCAGACTACTCTGTGGGTTGAACACTTGGAACTGTCTATAAAGTTCATAGAAAGTCCAGTGAAGTCTTATGAAATTAGATTGAAACCTTTTATATTTAAGATAAAAGGCGTATGTTACTGAAAAAGTCTAAATTGTGGTTTAAGTGTAATTTAGTGCATATAAAATTCCGTAACTTTTAAAAATTACAAATACTTTATTGCAAATTACACCAAAGTGTCAAGCCAATTTTGAGAAATGTTACATTTGGTGTGTTGTGTATTATACTTCTGATTTGCTAAATCAATCACTTGATCTACAGAATAGTCTGTGTATTTTTACAATAAAAAAATTTCTGGACGCCTTGTATCTATTTTTGGGTATATTCAATTTAAATACTAAATATAAACCGCTTATATGAGGCAAGATACCAATTATTGATCTGGATATTCGTTCCTATTTGATTTCATTGTAAAATCGATATAATTAATATCTAAATAAAAATAAATTCATTCATTAATTCAACTGATATATAAATATAAATAGATAAAATATATATAAAATATATATGTAAAACTATAATGTTTTCAAAATTCAATATTTGTTCCATAATTGAACTTTTTGATAAGGCATCCAATAATTTAATCTTTGAAACATTTTCAAATTTATGAGAATGATCTAATAGACTACAATTTGAGTCGTCTTCATTATTATTAGAACTTTAACTACTTTAGATAAGTAACAATATCTGCATGATTTAATTTATACAGTAACAGACTAGACAAAAGTTCTCTATCAGCCTCTGTAAAAACTCCATTTGCTTTGAAACATAAAAATTTACCAATCACACAAACGACCATTTAAAAAAATATTTGGACCTGGCAGGCAATACTCTTATCTAATACTTGTTGACCCTTTTTATTTTATTTACAACTTTATCTATCAAATGAATGACTCTTTATTTTCCCGTTTTGGGAGTAATTATCTGGTAGTAAATCACTCATGCATTTGACCGAGTTAATATCATTTTAGAAAGTAAATGCCATTTGATACTTGGGCATAATCATTACAAAATTTATTTTCTCGATGAAACTTTTGTTATATCTCTTGTTAATAATATCATCATAGATTAAAATAAAGAAGGAATATAACAAGCACAAATGAAAAGACAAAATGACAAACTAAAGAATTGTTTGTCTTATTTGAACCACAATCTATTTTCATAATTATACCCGCCGCAAACTTGTTTGGGGGGTATATAGGAATCACCCTGTCTGTCTTTTCGGCTGTCTGTCTGTCTGTCCGTCTGTCCACATCCCTTGTAAGCGCTTCTCCTCCTAAACCGCTTCACAGATTTTTATAAAACTTTACATGGAGGAGGTACATCATATGTAGATGTGCATGTAGAATTTTCGTCGCTGTAAGATATTATTCAGGGGAGATAATTGGACTTTTAAATATAGTATTATTGACCTCAGATATCATTAAGGGGAAATAAGTGGGCTTGAAAGCGAAGCGGGGGGGGGGTATCGCTTTGTGAGCGTGCTCACAGTCCACACTTGTTTTTTTTATACTTTTTTTCTTTTTTTCTGAAACTTAGGATAATTAGGTATATTGAAATCAGTGTTAGTAAATTTTCATGTTTCAATCAAAATTTTTACATCAAATTTTTAATGTCCTTAAAAATGCACAATGTGTTTTTCTTCCAGGTCCTAATATTCCACGAAGATGCTGTAATATTTTCATCTCTCATATTTAAAGTACTCATATAAGATATTTTATAAAGCAATTTGGATTTTCTCAAGTAAGTCATAAAAATAACAATAGGAAGTCTTTACAATCATCAGACAAAGTTATATATGGCCTGATTTGTTAAATACAAAGTAGTTGATATTACCCATCCCTTTGTATATGACAATCAATATATATTTGTCTTTTATTAATTTACATTTACATGTAAATATATGTTTTAATGACAAACATGGTAAAATAGGTATTTTTAGTATCCTTTAAATTTGAAAACATCCTCTTGTCCATCAAATTGATACCGTGAGTGTTGGTATATTCAATAATCTAGTTTCCAAGATTTCAAATTTTATATTCATGTCTATTATTCTTTATGTCGAATGTTTACTACATGTGTAACATCATTGAAAACTGCCTTCTTTGCATTTCATCAATTCAAATGCCTTTTTGATGAAATGATAAACCAAAAGTGTTAATTATATTACATAAATATTGAAATTTGTCATGGTTAATTATATTCATTGTTTTAAAAAAACATAACATATATCTCTAAACGACTTGTTAACTTTGTTATGAACAATAAAATCCATTGTTTCAAAAAGAAGGGTAACTATAAACTGCTTCTATATTTCACATGCTTATATTAAATCACATGCCCAAAGATGGATAACTCTAAACAGTTCTAAATTTGTACATGAAAGTGATTACGAAGGTCAAACATTTATACAAACCCTGCTGTAGCTAGAAATTTTTTTAAAAAGCCACCTAGGTAGAGGTCAACATTTACTTGTATCATCACTTGGAATATAATAAGAATATAAATTCTTTTTGGTATTTAAGGCCAGTCATAAAACAATTATGAGAAGTTTAATATTATTATTACCCCTATCTCATATGTTTTATTTTGTGATTCATAAAAATGTATGGTATACTATTTTCATATCTATTTTAGAACACATTGCTTTGGTAAAAGTGTCTGTCATATGGTTTGCATAAGATGGGGCGTACGTCTTTGTTGTGGTTATCTTGGTCTTTCATCAATTAGTGAATTGTTTATATTTCCTTGAGTGTGGTTTCTTTGAACACGGTTTAACTGGGCATGAGTTTCCTACTTGCCTCCAAATATGGGAATTACCACCTCTTTAATGTTTCAATATAATGGTCAAATCTGAAAGCAGTATATTTGTCTATATTCTTTAAGTTTCATTAGTTTAACGGTGATATCCAATTTTATAAAGCCTAAGAAAAATCTCAGATAACCTGGCATACTGGATATTTTCTTTTGTCTTATTATCAGATTTCTTTGGCTACTTCTAGTAGGGGATTTCTCATCAATATCATTGAAGCAAACTTGATATGTTTTGAGCAAGTAGTTTACAACAGCTTACACCATTCTGAGCTTCCTAAACATAACTTTATTGCTATATACTGTTGTGACAAGGGTTTTCTTGTATTCATCCATATGTTTCGGTATAATATCCTTACCATGGGATGTCCCAACATGTCAGAAATCGTATTGGTATTTACTTGTGCTTATAGAGTTGGTTTTACTAGTATGCTGGAGATTACATTTAGTATAATTAAATCTATTACGTCACCTCTGTGTCAGTTTCACATCGCAATTTATTGCAGTCATAAACATCTGTAATGTCTTTTTATTGATTGCCAATCCTTTCAAGTTTAATTGTAAGGACGGACAGTTCTAACTACTTCTTCCATTTTTGTTCCTGACTCATTATTCGTTCTTTTTTTTATTTTTTGTTCTTATATTGTGATGTAGGACAGTTTTGTACATATTTCTTTCATGATCTTTTTGTTCCATCAGCATTCGTTCTACTTCAATATTTTTGCTCATATGTTTTGTTTTTTACTCAATTTTTCTATTTCAGAGTTTTTTCAACCCTCTTATCTCGGACCAGACATATTCGTCAGGTAACTTGTTTAATGAGTATTTTTCTCGTTGTGTTCCTGGGACACTCAATTAACTTTGTTAGTAATGAAAGAATTCCAGAAAAGAATTATAATCACTTTCCTATAAATACCTTTTCGTTGATTTCGACAAAGAGCAGGCTCGTTGCCACCCCTACAAAAGGCTAAATTATCCGGTCAAATGTGTTTCCCATTCAACCATCCCTTTTCCTCGTTGAGATTATTGGATGGTCCGCCTCACTGAGTACATGTCTTTTTCCGTTCTGATCGGAAAGGCAAGATGGCTGCGACCACAGGACATAACACTAATGCATATGAAAAAATGGTAAAAATGCCTTCTTCTCTTAGACAGGTAAACCAATTAAAACATAGTATATTAGCAATTTTCATTCAATAGTACTCTACCAATAGAAAGTTTAAATGCCAATGAGCGGTCTAAAAGACAATCACATAAGAATTTTTTGTTAAAATAATACCCTATCCAAAATGTTCAGATGTGATTTCTAAGATCTGCAAAAGCTAATCAAAACCATATGAATGTTTGTTGGATGATCTTCACAAAGTTTATGTGTATTTTGCGATTGGAAATAAGATGATTGTTACTGATGGGTTTTATTTAATGCAGAAAACTAAAGGACATGCTTTAACAAGAATCCTTCTCTAAAACGGTGAACTAATTAAAACCAAATTTATCAGCAGTATTCATTTGATGTTCCTTTGTAAAGTTTATATTTTTATGCAGAGCAGTAATGCAAAGTGGCCGCCACAGCAGTTCTTGATTTAACAAAATAGCCTGTGGGAAAATGATCAAATTCCATTTTATAGAATTTTTTTTAGGCCTCTGCAAAATGTTGGTGGTTTGATTGGAAATCCATGAGTTCTGCTCAAGCTGAATTTTATTTGTACAAAGATGACTATGGCGAAAATGGTTAAAAAGTGATAGTAATTATATCGTTGAACCAATAAAAACCAAGTTTATTAGGAATTTTCATGGTATGTTCGTCTACTTAAGTTTTGATGGCAAACGGCAAAAGAAAATTGCCGTCACCACAAGACTTAGTATAACACAGATACGGGATGCATTCGTTAATGCCTTTTAAAATAAGGTTTGCCATAGAGGCTCACAAAGAGTATGCACTAAAAATGTTGATAGTTCAACCGTTTATACTATAATGCAAAATTTCAAAATCATCAAAATTTCTGAAGACTGGTGATGCTTGAGTACTCATAGACCTTCTTACAAGACTTATTATTATTTGAATCAATGACCTCAAGGTTTTTATCAACTCGGACAAGGCATCAACCTCCCGGTCTTCTTGCTTAGTCCATTTTCGGGAATAGTCCTCTATTGAATCCAACATTAATGTAAAGGTGTAATTCTAACTGATTAAATTTCGTCCTTTGTACAAAATATTGTCACCAATGATAAGATCTCAAGTTATCACGTGAGCTAAGGACTAAATATGAATGGGGAATTGTGGCAAGAACAGTCAGGAGGTTTGGCTTTACAAGTCATTGATCAAAAGATCCTGCAATACCCGTTTGTAATTGAAGATTCTGGGTGCAATGGAGGAGTATAGGTATAAGATATAAACCGAACTGATTAGTTTTTGATGTATGGTGGTATTTGGAAGTAACATACGTGCAATGCAATATCTTACCAAGATTGATAGTATCTATGCCTTAGCGAAGTTCAACTTCTTGTGTACAGTGGCTATTTGTTTCAAAGGGAATACTTGTCTGTCATATTTTTGATGCCACTTTATTTGGAATACTCGAAGAGGACAAAGAACATTCCTGCGTAGCCGACGATTAGAAACGACAATCACTAACTCCATTTCAGTTGCAAAACTTGATTATCAATTGAAATCTAATGTCAAATAAAATTACGACAGCACACCAAAGAGGCGAAAAAATTTATCATTCTCAGAACAAGCAGTCATACAAAGTTTATAAAAACATAAACCCGGTAACCGAACGGACAAATACGCGGGATGTAAATTCGTGAACTACCGTAGGTCGGAGTTTTTCTTCGGTACTCCAGAGAAACTCACTAATAAAAATTGGTTGCCACGGTATATCTGAAAATTGCTAAAATGGGTAATAAACACAATTTAAACAAACACAAAATCAATTAGTAAGCATTGCTCATAGTTTTTCTAGTTTAAATTCAAATCATTAAAATTAGTTCAGATAGTATTGCTCATGAACGAGAATGTTTGGTGGCGATAATAATACACAATTTTACATGTCAATAAACATGTTTACGTTGAGTACAAAGTTATATTGACATGATTGGAAACAGTTCAAATATTATTGAATGCACCTCAACGTATAACATTTTATCATATTCTTGTTAAATATTGTTTCACTGATTTAAAAATTTTCTGTATTTTCCAGGATCAAGGAACTTCTATCAAATATAGTTAATATAGACCTACAAAGAATCATGGATTCGGGAGATAGATTTTAAGTTAATTTTTAAAGTATATCTAATCAACATACAATGGAGAACCTTCGTTAATGACCTCCAATAATCTAATCGTACAGTTTTTTATTTAACCAAAATCAAAACACTGGATTGCATATGTGGGCCGTTTCTGAACTATGACGTATAACGTGAGAAATAATTGTTTTGGGCATCCAATATTTCTATCATAAATATGGAATTGTTGTTTTATAGAAGATATTTGTTTATTTGTAATCAACTAGAAACAAGGATCCTCGTGGTAGCCATGTTTGTAGAGAACTACCCAACTTCAATTCTCTAAAGTTACAACTTAGTAAGCCTTATAGTTTCAGTAGATTTGATAAACTTCGGTGATTAAGAACACCACAGAGACTAATAAACTCGCTTCATATTTGAATTTGCATTTCAAAATCAAAACTAAAGGACAACCTGGATTGACTGCCTACGACACTACCGGTGTGTTGCACCAAGCAGGAATTGCTTACTCGTTTAGAGCACTTGAGTTCACTCTCATTTCGTTTAGAGTTCGTGTTGCTGCTTTTGTTTTGTGTGTTGTTTTGTTCTGTGTTTTTTTCTGTCCATTGGTTTTGTATTATTGTTTCTGAACTGTTAAAGATTTTATTTTCACTTTGGCATTTCTTCGCTTCTTTCGGTTAACAGAGAACATGACGACCTCGTTTAAAATGAAATCCCAACAACACGAGAACTCCCTGTAAATGACAATCCATGCTTCATGCCGTGTAGCATCAAAGAACAATACAATATCATCACAATTTTATCCAAACAGAATTCAGGATACAATATCGGACTAGCATAAACCTGCAACTCTTTTCAATATCCAATCGTATACTTTGATCCTGAATATTTTGTTCAGGTAACCAGAGACAAAAACTGCTATGTAGGTGATGATCAGGGAATAAAAAAACAGTTTAGCAGATCGCCTTCGCGTCGTTTCTACATATTCATTTGGTCGTATGGTTTTAGAGAAAATTGTTCACCTTAATTTTCACTTAATGTGAAATAACACAATAGTTTATGTTTACTGCTAAATAAAACATGATATACAAAGCAATATGCTCTTTTGTTAATTTCAGCGCATCATGGCCCGAGAACTGAAAGTAAAAGGTCAAAATGCAAGAAATTGGCAAGCACAGGCTTTGGTATGTTGATTTTTGTGTTATTGGATCTCTCGTATCTCTTACATTTAAGCTTCGTGTAATCCAAAAATGAAAATAAAACAAAACGGAGAATTACATTGATATATTACAAAATAACTTTTATCTTGATATTTTTTTTAATTTTAATGTCTTAAAAAAATTTCGTTGAAATTAAAATGTAGTATTTTTAATTTTTGGGCAAAATATTGACCATTGTATCAAGTATAGTGTTACATTTGAGAGAAGTATTACATCTTCAATTTTCGTCAAACCTGTAGCTTTTTTCAGTCGAAAGCACACAAGCGACCATTCAATAAAACCGGATTAATAAAAAGTAAAGCATTTAAAAATTAATGGCATTTTACTGTTAACCAGTTCTACAGAAACTCGGAGATCACCATAAGTCCATGTGATAATATCATATTATATTAAATGAGTCAAATTTTATCTTCCAATAATGGAGGGTGAAAAATCTTCTCTATTTTTGGAATGCACAAAACATTGCTTAATTTTATCGTGTATCATGAACACTGACCAAGGCCACCCTTGTTGAACCACAAATTTAGAAAGTTTATCAATGCTGTCGCCGTTGAAAGTTCCGTTTTGTAAAATGTTAATCAATAAAACTAATAACCACAGGAAAAGTAACTAAACTACCATAAGAGAGGTGATTTCTATCAATCTAACTACTGGCAAACGTTTACCTTCTTGACATTGTAAATGGGGACATCGAAAGATAAACAAAAATCTGATTAAGTACGTTATGTGACGAATATATTTTATCCTGGAATCGTCTTAATGGCGAAAACATCAATCGCTTCCAACGCTTGTGTATTTCTATTTTACTACTTTAGTTAATGTTTATGCGATGTAAGGATTTCCTTGATTGCAGAATACATTCGTAACTTTGTTAAATGGATTTCAACACTCTCAAAGGTGCTATATTCACAATAATGATGCGTTATGTTAATTTTTAAAGAGCCACTTTTTAAGTCTCATTCTTGTATTGTTTATATGTTAAGTCAGTAGACTTATATTATATATAATATAAGTGTACTTACTTACGATAGAAACAATACAAGAATGAGACTTAGAAAAAGGGTAAAGCGAGGCTCTTTAAAAAATTCGAACACAGCCTTTTAACATTACACATATAGTATATTATCAGCCATTTTTAATACTGAACGTTTGTCGTGTTGTTTTTTTTTAGCTTCAGCGGGAAGAAAGATACAGGGCTGACTTTGACACAAAAGTGAATACGTCCGCTCCAGATGACACTAAAGTAACACAAATTCAAGGTTTATTATTTCTGGCTGACGGCAGATTAGTTCTTATTGACTCAAAAAACAAATGCATAAAAGTTATCAAAGCTAATACTTACGATAAAATACTTCGACACAGCCTGGACGAAGAGCCAAGAGGACTTACGAGTACGTCTGACGATGGAGAAATCTTCATTACATTTTACTATACATATGAAGTCAAGAAATTCCACATAGGCGAAGGCAACAATGTTATTGCAAAGGAAGGGTTTAAAGTCAGGGAAAAACCTTTCAGTATTTCATTCAGCAAAAATACTTTAGCAATTGAAATTGGAGAAGGAGATGATGGTGCGATTCTCATAACCGATATGAATGGAATTGAGTTAAAGAAAATTTCGGGGGTGCGAAGAAATTTTGGCATGTTTACCGGAAACACAATTCGATTAACACATGACCATGATGCCTCGTGTTTTTATGTTACTGACATAGTAAACGACTGCATTAATTGTGTTGATTATTCCGGAGTTGTAAAATGGACAGCAAAAATGCAAGGACCGAGAGGGATAGCTATGTACGAGAAATATTTGGTTGTTGCTTGCAAAACCGACAATACTGTTTGCTTGGTTGAGAAAGAGAATGGTAAATTCACAACATTGCTGTCAACTGAAGACAAAGTATCAGAACCAAGGTTTATTGCATGCGAGCCTTCTAAAAGGAAAATTGCAGTAGAAGTCGGCATAAGTGTCGTCCATATTTACAACGGGTTTTTGTGTGACGTAACATTTGGATCGTCTTTGACAAATCTTTAATTAAAGGAAATTGTCTTTGTTTAAATTGGTAGAAAATGAAATAATGAGAAAGTTATAATTAAAACAGCTAAATATATAATAACTGAAGAAAAAAATCTAATTTAATTTGTAGACATAATATATTTGAAGATTCAGTAACAAATAACAATTAACGTATAGCTATTATGTGGCGAACTGTTTTTTTTTTATATCTATTGTATTTTCTAGGTATCACAATATATTTGTTATTTTATACAACATCTTATTATTGTCAACATCGACCGTGCTGCGTTTAATGTGTAAGTATAGCTTTCTTTGTAGATGTTCAAACTGTACACTTTCTATTAAAACATGAACCGAAATTGTCAGTATGGTATATGCTTTGCATAAACGTACTATTTTTACTATCCCTATACCATTATGATAGCATCTGTAATTACGTCTGCACCATGTGTGCTACCTTTGTATTCAGCAGCATACATGTGCATGCTAGGCACATAACTACCAATTTACACCATCTGTACCAAACTATGCAGCACCAAAATTTGTATGAGTGCTAATTGTATGCTTGAAATTTTCTTATATATAATTGAAATATTACACCTTATGTGTATCAGTTGTGCTACATTGTACTATTTCCACACAATTTGTTCTATAAATGTATTAGTTACTGTATTACATTTATGTATTATCGTAGCACAATTTGTGCTCTTAATGCATTATGTTAGTACCATTACATAAATTAATGCATTAGTATAAGTATTAGAGCTATAATTATACCACATTCATTAATGTTATATTGGTGCTATAAATTTATTATATGTGTGCTGTAACTGTATCCTAATAGCACCATGTGCTCTATTAGTTTTATATGTACTTAAAAGTTGTATACAAATTTTTGTGCTGTTAACGTATGAAACATAATTATGTAGAAAATGTATTAGATAGCGCTATTCGTGCTGTTAATGGTAATAATGAAATAATATTCAAAAGATCTTATAGGTACATGAAATGCCCAAAATTATGTATTATAGAAAGGTTTTTGAAATTTGTATATTTAATTATTATTGATCCTGTTAAAATTTTGGTAAGCAATTAAAAAAGCAACTTCAAATAACTAACACAAATAAATTTATAACATACAAGTCTCTAATTTTAATAAATAGTTTTCTTTAAACACTAAATTGAACTTACAAACAACCTTTGTTAAAATCCAGTTGAAACGGGCAGGTTAAAACACAATTCGTATGTAGAAATTAAAAATTGTAACACATATAAGCGGGCGGGCCGGCGAGGGAAAATATGGTATCTAGTTTAGTTTGTGTAATCAACTCCTCCTACAGTTTTCAACCCAGATATCTGCAACTTCACAGAAAGTTTGCACATAAATTGAGGTTAGGTGTTTGCTATTATGGAAGTGTTTGGTTTGAGAATATTTCCCTTAATCTTAGTGACTTGGGAACTTGGGCATTTTTTGAACAATTGCAAAAACGGTACATATTTTGTGTAATAAACTTCTCCTACAGTTTTCAACGCAGATCTATGAAATTTCACAGAAAGATTGCACATGTATTTTAATTGTGCACCTGATATTACGAAGTGTTTAAGGATTTTTTTCTTAATTTTCCAGACGTGGAAAAATAGTAATTTTTCAGAACATTTGCAAAAGACGGTACATATTTTGTGTGAGTAACTCCTGCTTCATTTTTGACACAGACCCAAAACTTTCTTCCAAAAAATTTTAAACTTTACTAAGGCACTTTCTTTGCAAACCTGTAATTTCAAACATTTCAGATTTTGTTGGGGTTTTTTTTGTTCAAGCTATTTCCAAGCATTCTTCCTTTCCCTTGCTCAAACACAGGGGATATTTTTATTGCAAGTTATCAGTATCAAGTAAAGAATCTGATTAATTTAATTATGGTCTTGTTAGGGTCTTGCTATTTTTCTTGAATAAAGGTTAAGACCTTTTAGCTGATTTTCTTTCTCGTCAGCAGACTTATTAATTTCTTCAAGTTTTCGTATAATACATTCAGTAAGTTATGCACCATGAGACCAGCTTGAAGATCTGAGAACTATTGCTTCTGATCTAAACCACAATTCTTTAGCGCCATCTAATTTTTAAACATATTTATTGCGTTTTGTTACGCTCATTGCTAACATATAGTTCAGCTTGGAGTTATCACCACGAGATTTAGAATTTTTATTATTCAACACAAAATTTATTTAGAAGAAATGTCAGCAAGAAATTAAAATTTTTTACAAGATTGATTTCAAGGTTTTAATTACACCTAGTATTTAAAAGCAATTAAGTCCTATATTTGTACAAACTTTATTAAATCTATGTTTATTTTGTCTATCTATCTAAGTCTTAGCGAGTTAATTTCACAAACAGGAAATTATAAATTATGTGTTCTATAATATTAAAGTCGTTATTTTAATATTGAAATTCTTAAATTGTCAGCCCTTCATTCTATATTGTTAATAATTCATTCACTATTGCAAATCTTTATTCTTATTTTTTCTGCTATATTCATATTTTCTCTTCTAATGTTATTTCCTATAGTTTATCAATTAACAGTACGTCTTTATTGATAAATACCAATATAAAAAGTCTAGCTAAACAGGTCTAGATGTTCAAGTCTCCAACAACAATCTACAGCAGTTTAATATGCGTGTCATAACTCACGAGTTCAAAATAGTGTAGGAATTAAATACCATTTAATAAATGATTTCCAGATAGCCTCTCGTTCTAGGTTGTAAGTGTATTGTTCAGAAAGCCTGGTCGCGTACCAAATTTGTTGCCGTGTTTGGACAGTGCCACACTCCTTGTGCGTTTAAGACTTATTTTGATCTGTAGGTGTCGAAAAAGAATATGCCTAATGTACCCGCTACAAAAACTAAATTATCCGTTCCTACACACTATCTCTTTTAGACTTTTACAGTGGCAGGAATAACTGTCTGTCTGTTGGTCCACACCTTTTGTAATTTGTTACACCAACAAATTACTCTCAAAGTTCTCTTATACTTTTGTTTTATTTTATTTGCCTACAATAACTAATGACATGCGATCGAACTTGTAAAAGTAAAATTAATAACAAGAGTACGGGACTTATAAATATCATGCATAGTTAATTTCAGTCAACTTTCTTATACCTGTAGATTGACAAAAATTGAAATGTTTTGCTACAATAACGTCAGAAAAACAGCAATATGGCTTCAAATTCGTAGTTTCAACTGTGGTTGTTTTGATATTGATAATACACACAAGGTTAAATGAATCGAAACTTTCCAATCCACAGGTAGTTATAATACGCCTTTGCTCATTTAGTACTGCATTAAATGAAAATGTTTAAGATTTTCAAAATTATATAACTAGCTATTCATTGAAATGGGTTTTACATCATGCTGCAGCGCTTATACATCAGCGGGAACATAGGTTGCTGGGGCAATGCCAGGTAGAAACAATAAAATATTTGTTTGGCATAAACTATTCACAATCAGCAAACTTTCCTTTATCCATTATTGCTTATGTCCATTATTATATTGTAATATGTCATTTTTTCCAATTGCCAGGCAATAAATATTTTTAAATCCGTTTCCTTTTTATTATCAGAATTTATCAAAAATTTAACAAACTTCTAATTATTTAAATATTAAAATACCTTTTTGGTATAATAATATCAACTTATAAAATATATTTTAAAAATTTAAAATTAACATGATTGTTCAATATGTACACGGGTATATACACGACCTGAACTACTCGGTTTAAAAATTCAATTCGAAACTGACAATTGCATAAAAGTTTTGTAAAGACAAAGGTACACTCCTATTACGAGCTAAACAAAACAACCAACATGCTTTCTATATTGTACCCTTAAACTCCTTAACAACAATATATTTTTTACAAGAATGCATTTCTCAGTTTTCATGTCCACAGATACACTGATATAAGATACTGTGACGTTAAGTGGTATATATGAAGAATGCAACATATTTCTATTTTTGATTCATAATTATAAATAATTTTAACTAAATGTGACTTTCAAAACATTCATTTTATTTTAATGTATTCATTTTAATAATTACAACCATTTGTCAAGTAATACAAATAAAAAAACGGTAAACAGCAGAAATACAAAATAATACAAATACTAGTAATAGAAAAGCCTCAGATATGAACCTTAATCATCAAATTTGTAGGCTTGATTTATTAAGTCACATGTTAGGGACAAGAGCTTATTTTTATGATTTAAAGTATATCTTATCTCATCTTATTGAATTGTTTTTTTGTACATACAGATATTATCTTTATAAATCTCTTTTAAAATATGTGTTTAGATCGGAGTTCATTTACATTTTAGAACAAATTTGTATTTACTTTCTATTTAATTATAGGTTTGCCCATTTTAGTCTTAAAAAAGCTAGTTAGAATGTTGACCAATAAATTATAAAATACATGACATGCACATATATGTAAATATAAGTGATGACATCATACTAAAAGATAAATAACTGCTTTTAGAGTTCTACAATTTATATAGAGCTAGCTTATGGACATGGGGACCTTTTCTTGTCAAATAGCAAAGTGTCATTGCACAAAACAAGGGTTTGTAATATACTAGACTTTAAACGAAACATGCTCATGTTTAAGTTCAACCAACATTTCTTCTTTAATAACTAAATTTCTTCTGCGTCTTAATATAGACAAGAAGAAAGCAGAAGATAGGTCCTTAGATTTTACATACAGATTTATTGATGTCTTTTCAATTAACAACCCTCAGTTTGCTGATTGACCTTCGTATATATATATCCTTCAGAACTGAAAATTAAAGAAACAACAGAAGCATCTTCATCTTGATCATTTTCAGACTTGCACGTCGAATATGACACCAACAAGAATATACGACAAGAAAGACGATTTTAATTTCCAAATTATAAATTTTCCTCACTTATGCAGCAATATTCCAGCTTCTCCTTCGTTTCTATATTTCTCAATTGATCAGGTATGCAAGAGCTTGCAGCGAGTATAATGATTTTTTGCAAAAGTCTTCAATTTCTGAAGGATAAAATTATAATCCAAGGTTACAAGAAAAAAGGAATCGTCCGCGCCTTTAATAAGTTTTACTATGGATACCACTTCATTGGCGAAAAATATTCTCGTTTGAAAATATTATTGCAGATAGTTTTGCCATATTTTTAATTCAGTGTACAGTTAGATGAATGTTTGATGCACCTATTATTGGTATATGATTCCCATCCATTGTCATCATCAAACATACTCACATACTACAGTAAAGGAAGCGGGAGGTTTGGCATGCAATGAAACCTTTTTTAACCGACCATTTCTTTTGCCTGCTATAGTTTTAATATTTTCGTATTCGGTATTTTGTTATTACCTTCATTTAAACGACATTTTCTTGCAGCAGACAGGATTTCTTTCATATACTTCCAGTCACGCACTAAAATATCTGTAAAATCAATTTCGGTAATGGATAAAAGTTATTAAATTTAATTTAAGTATTGATTTTACTAAAAACTTTACACCTCAATTGACTCTTGACCTAAACAATTTTTATACATAGCGCTGTATCGAAAGAAAAATGTTTACATACGGGTAACTATTACGTCGTTAAAGTGAACTTTATCTGTCAAACCGGGACCTTTGCTCTCCTACTGTAAAAGTTCAGTCAGGTCGAAGTTAAACTATTCATTTAAACTATTTATATCTGTGACCTGTATAACTAAGATTTATATGTATATTTTAAAACCTTGGTATCTTTGATAACATGTTATTTTCGTTTAAAATGTAAACAGCAACAACTTTTTATCAACAAAATCACAACCACGCGGCCTCTACACTGAACGTAAGTTTTCGATTATTTTTCCTTAAGTAAATGTATATTACATGTATTTAGTTTCGATTCCAGTGAAAGGGTCGAATGCAAAAGTTTTTTAATTACTGATCAATATAAGTAATCACACAGTTTTACTATCCTTTCCTCTTTATAACATTATAATTTTGAATTTAATCAACGTAACAACTTTCGTAAACAGTATATGTAAAGCTATGCAAAACATATTATGGTATTAAATATATCGCTATTTTAGAGTAATTTTCCTTGATCTTTATGTGCGGTTTTACCCCATCTCACTCTACTAGCGTGAAATGGGTCAATCTCACCTTGCTGTCAAGACGTCGTTAAGTAAACACAGTGTCGCAATGTTACAAACAGCGATTGACAGATTATTTACGTTTTATGAAACTCGATACATTTTCTCGTCATCTCATCTCAGGGCTTTTGATGAGATAAGGACGAGAAAATGCATCTCGTTTAAAAAAAACGTAAATAATCTAAAAATATCAAACAATTATAATTAATTGACGCTAGACGTCCAGCGAGCATTTCATCTATTTTCGCGACAAAAAACAACAAGACAACAAGATCAATTAATGGCAATGGGATAGACCTATCAACAGAAAACTATGAATAAACTAGAAAAGTATTGATTATTAAAAAGCAAGTATATTGATGAGCTAAATTTCAAATAACTTTCATATATACAAAGCAGTGTGTGTTTCAAACTCAGAAATTATATTTGCTAGGGACCAATTTTTTGTCATCAGATTTAGTTATTTGTATAAATCATATGGTACGTAGTCGGAAATATATGGTTGCTAAGGAATTAATGCCTGTTGCTAGGGAAATAAATTCCCATTCCGGTTGTAAAATGCAATATTTCATGATTCTACAAATATATGGTTCAAAGGTTTTTTTTATAACGGTTACCTTACTTGCTATAGAATGAGCTTAAATCATGACCTTTGACCTGAAGCTACTGATAATTTAAATAAAGTGTTTACTATGTTATTTCTTCCCGTTATAAGGATATTAATGAAAACAATGAATAATGGTGGCAATATTGAAAATGCGGATGCAAAATCATTTGAAGCCGAATTAACCGAAACGCTTCAATGGACATAAATTGAAAACGATTAATTGAACAGTTTCAGAATAGTTTAACAATCAAAAGAAATACAATAAGATCTTTTCACTGTTGTAACTAATACATGGAGTCAACCTTTTCGACATCAAAAGAGTCGTTAACATGTTGCACTGAGTGTGGCGCTGTTTGAAATAATATAAAAGACATACCCTATCCGCAAAACTGGGAAGCACTTGGCTGCTATCTGGTTCAAACAATGGTAACCTTCCATGTACACAAATATGAATTACATATCCCGTGTTCCAAAGAATAGTAAATAGAATTATTTCATCTGTTCAACAAGATCAGTGCTAATAGGAAAATGGTCCTTGGCCAATTATCCTAAATTTAAGTTGTTCTCAATAAAACTGTCCAAAATTTGTTAAGATTGTATAACAATATTCACATTTAATGCAATTAATTAATGGGTAGAGGTAAAGTCCTTTAAGTTTTTATATTGAAAAAATAAAGTTTATGTTATTAAAAATGCCTTAATTGTGGTTTTAGTGTCATATTACTATTGTATTGGTCGAATGCCTAAATAACTAGCTAGATGCTTTAAGGCGATGTAACCTATTATTTTATTTAAAACGATCCAAAACTGCTTCCTGTAATGTTCTATATGAATAATTGGTGAGGCAATTTCAAGTTCAGATTATCATTTTCAATAAGTTATAAAAGCTTTGATCTAGACTTAGGGTAAATATAATTTTGTCATAAACTACTTTGGTGGGTGTTGATTCTTTTAAAGTGTCCCAAACCCTCCCAGTTTATAGTAACATTGTTATTTATTTGTAAAAGTTAAGTTTTTCTTACAAATAATTCATTCGAAGACGTTCTGGAACAAAGAAGCCTTATACACCATTCTTTAGAACAAAAAATGATTATTTTGGACGAAAAAAGATGCACAGTAGAACCTCAACATGTACACTTTTTCCAGTAGCATAGTAGGTTATGTTTCAAAAGTGTACCGAATACTTTAGGCTTCCGACACAAAATACAAAACTTTTAAAAGTTTAAATTTATCAGTGAAATAAAGAAGAGAGGGTTAGAAATTTATCGATTATTTAAAATTTGATTTTAACAGGAATGTTTTGTGTCAACACTAAAGATAGATTGAGATTGACAAAAATAATTTAAACTAGTTGGACGTATAAGGTTTTGTTTACTATTGTAAGATATTTAAACGTATTTTATAATGGACTGTTTACTAATGTGTGAATATTGAGCCATCAAAAAGATCGTAAACAAGATGACGCTAACATATAGACAACAAAGCCCGCACTTAAAATTGTTTATTTTTTCCTTACATACCCACCAAAAATCTGCCCACTCGAATGTTATATTTTACTGCTTGTGTGCTTTTTTAATATTATGAATCAGAAAAAAGAAATACATCTGATATAATTTGTTATAAAAAATGCCTACTTACGTACCCAAAGTCTGGGCAGGAAAGGTAAACATAAAAATATTAAATGCTGCCCTAAACATATTAGATCATTATTATAAAAAGATCAGTTTACCTTTCAAGAATATTTGTTCCTAGTAACACTCGACTTTTTTTGGTAATGGTAAAGACTCATTTATTCGGAGGGTGGATTTTGAATTTCTTTAGATGAAAGCATTCCATATAAAGAGCAATCTTCTTTACATACCTCTTTTCTTCTCATTTTGCAGTTATTTTTTTTTTAAATTCGTAGTTTTAGATAAGAAGATTCGTTGTGGCGACTTGTATGACGTTTGATTGATGCGCACGATAATGAATCTTTATCAAGGCCCTTCACAAAAGTCAATGCTGCAAATTGCAATCAATCAGGACTTCAAGCCTGACAAGTAGATGCAGAAACCTTAACAAGTGAGGATGCAGGAGAAATTTTTAAAATTTTGCCCAATCAAAACACAGGATTGCACATGTTTGTCGTTACTGAACTATGATCAGCATAATGAAACAATTATTAAGGACATTTAATACTTCTACCATAAACAGTTACTATAAATTTTAGAGAAAACGATTTTTGTGTAATTTTAATCAACTAGAAACAATGAACGCCGTGGTAGCCTTGTGTGAAGAGAACCATCTAACTTTAATTCTGCAAATGTACAACTTTGTCGGGCCTTGCATCTTGAAATCTTATAATATATATTCTTATAATATCTAATCAGAAAATGTGACCACATTGTTTTACTCCAATGCATGGGGATCCCTGTAAGACATATTATGCTTAATAACTGTACAGTATCAAATCTATTAATATCTTCTCTCTGTACAGTGCCTTCAATACCTGATTCTAAAAAGTTACAATTAACTTTTCCTTGTTGTTTACAGGAAAGATTTTTATATCTTTGAAACAAGGATTCTTCATTTTGGTTATTTTTATAAACATAAAATTTGGAATATTTTGAACAAGACATCGTATACTTTCACCCCAAAGTATTTTGTTCAGCTAATTACAGGAAAGTTTTTTTTTAATTTAGGATGTGAGATAATCAAGGAATAAAAACGGTTTAACAGTTCGCCTATGTATCAGTTTTGCAAAGTTACATTTCATTTGGCTTTGTAGTTTTAGGAAAGATTTTTTTTAAATTCAAACAAATTGGGAAAAAATATTGTCTCTATCGGCTATCTTTTAAGTACAATGAAATGATATAGCTTTCTTGAGGACAAGCCATAGTCTTTTCAGCTTTAATTACCTTTTATTGGCGAAGAGTTTTCAGAGTAAAAAATAAAATTTGAAAATAGTTCTGAATGACGAAACATGATGGCAATAGCGTTCAGTACTTTTATATGTGATCTAAAATAATGAGAATAAGCTGAACGTGCAGAGTAATTGATAATAAACAGTTCGCATTAAATGCATATCAATCGTAAAGAAACAGAAATTAACACTATATATGAAATTATTTTTATTAGCTTTAAAACTATACAAGACGATACATTGTTAATTTCAGCGCACGATGACCCGACCGCTAAATATAAAAGTCGAATCTGTAAGAGCACGACCAACAAGCACAGGCTTTAGTACGTTATATATGTATATTCCAACAAAATAATGATTAGCTTCCTATCTTCTAAATGTCAATGTTAATAACATTGTCAATTAAATTAAAGGGCATTATGTATTGTAAAATATTTATTTAGATCAGTCAAACAAGAAAGAATTGGCAAATTATAGTAATATTTTAGATAGTGTGTGTATGCTCTGTCAACTCTATAATGCAGTGTACACCGCATTCACAATCTTGCATGTAGTATCTGACATTTTCTGTCATTGATCGACAAAATAATAAACATGTATTTATCTTGCCTCAAAAGTGAACCGATCGTTTAAAGCACGAAGACAAAAGTGGTAGCACGTTCTATTATCTGACAGTAGCAAGCAGGAAATTCGGCAGTATTAAGTAATTTTTGTGAAAAAAACTTCTCTTGGTGTCAAGAACTTCGTTAATTTTGAGAGTAGTTGTACAATACATAAACACTTTCTATCGAACCATATAAGGGATCAGTCTCTAGACTCTATATATATCTTTATTCTCCAAAACCAATGAATACAATTGTTTCCTAGCGAGAGTTTGAATTTCAGACAAATACAATATACAATAACCATAACAGGTATTACAACAGCATTCTACTTTCTTATACAGACTATACAATTTATACTTTCTCGCAAACAAAGAATCATAACGATTATTGTTACAATTGATATAAATAAAAAAGAAAAAACAGAATGGACAAAATTCCATACCTAAATCGGGATTAGATATCAGAGAGTTTACCCTTTTGTTAGTAATATCTACAAATCTGCTGAGTTTTCGTTCTGTGGTTGGTTTTTTACTGTTAAAAATTGTTTTAGGTTTATAGTGATACATTCTAGAAATAAACTTTAATTCTTTCTTCAGATAATACCGGGCACTGTAAGATACAATGATATTCATAACAGTTTTTCGTCTATTTTCTATTTCAATATTTCTCCAAGGACCGAGTTCTAGTGGCAATCTACCTAATCTAACTCTACAGAGAAGTTTTCTATTTTGGTGGTCTAGGAAATCCAAGTATTCTTCAAATTTGAGATTATCTTTAAAAAGTATGTAATTACTAGTTTTAAAAAACGAATTTAAGGTTCAATTCAAGGTCTGATTGAACTGATCTATAAGGAGTAATTTTAAGCTTTCTTGCAACCGTTTTTCGCTGAAAAACGTTTGATTCAACCATATATTTGAATACCCACAGTCATTTAGAATATTGTTTACAAATTGAATCCAAGGAACCACGTTTACTTCATTGGATTTATATAGTAACAGCTTATATATCATACTGGACAATTTTGATTGTTTACCACATATATGTTTAACCAGTAATAAAAAAAACTCGAAGTTTAATTTGTATATGAAGTGGGTATCTACCTAACTCTCCATATATCATTACACTAGGAGTGGTAGGCTTGAGATTCAATAGCAGCTTACAAAATTTTAAGTGCAACATTTCTAAGATATCACAGTTTTTGAATCCCCAACTTCTGCTCCATAAGTTAAAATAGATATAACTTTCTTGTCGAAAAGATATAATGACAGCTAATAGATAAACTATGCAGACGGCCTTTATTTAGAATTTGATACATTGCTTTAGAGCCTTTCTCTACGAGGTATTTTTATTATAATTACACCTCATATAAAAATGCTGGCTTTTGATTGGTCAATAGACTGTGTATTTTTCGCACATTTACTGATTTTGCATCGATTTCGTCCTCACCGGGGTATTCGGCAAAAAATTACCATCTGTGCCGTGGTATTTGCTTAAAAATAACCCTCGCATATAATTATCTTGGAAATATTCATTCGGAAGTTTTGACTTTTACCTCAAAGTAAACGTAACATGAGTAATCGATTTTAAAAATCGGAAACGTTCCGATAGTAAAGAGTCAATAAACAGCACGCAAGTGGTCAACATCATCGCTCTTTGAAATCATGATATTCGGTGTAATTAAACAGATAAATCATGTCTGGGAGGGGTATTTGTGAAAAATACCAGTCTCGAGAATCAAATTTCATCTCTCGACTGGTATTTTTCACAAATACCCCTTCCAGACATGATATATCTGTTTAAAAGATCCTGTTTTTTGGAAAAGAACCCCGAAATATATAAAAAATTCGCTAACAATTTCTAATTCTCTTTTTAGGAACGTGAATTTAAAATTTCGTGAGATTGCATCTTTACTAAATATCATAAATTAAGTCTTATCTTTTTACCTTTAGCTTCCACTTTTCGCAGTATTCTTGAAAGAAATTTAGACTTAATTGCAAACCGTCAGCACACTCCGCCAAAAGTACAATGTCGTCTGCATAAAAGATCGTTAATAATTTTATGTTTACATCGAGTTCACTTTCTAAATCGTTTGTAATGGTTGACAACCTATTGAGGTTTTTTCCCGAAAGAAACGCCTCTAAGTCGTCTAAGTAAAAAACAAACAAAAAGGTGATACATTTTCGCCTCGTCTAACTCCATTATGGCAAAGGAATAATCAGGAAGCAACCGTTGTAACAAATTCTAGATTTCACATTATTATACAGATCTACAATAGTATTGTACCTTTTATGTTATTCACTAGCAATTTATACCACAAGCCCGTTTCTCCAAAACCGTATCAGAAGCCTTTTCGAAGTCGATAAAAGTACAAAAGAGTTTCTTTTTCCTTAATTTAAGCAGCTCGAAAAGGCCGTAAATTACAAAGATATTATCAGAAGTGGAATATTTTTTTCGAAAACCAGTATGTTTTTTCTTGAAGTAACAAAACACTGTCGGAACAAATAGTCAATCTGTTGTTCAATAATGATGTAAACAACTTGCCAAAACAACTAAGTACAGTGATCGGTCTGTAATTTTTAGGATCAGACTGCAAACCCTTATTTTTATAAAAAGGAACAATATTACGGCAGAGCTAACTAACCGGAAATATACTGTTATCAAACATTATATTGAAAAAATATAGTGGTAAAAACATGTCGAGGTGGACTTAATGAACTCATTTCTGATTTTGTCATCTCGGGCCGCTTAATCGCTTTTCAGTCACTCTATACAATTTTTAACTTCCTCGAGGCGAATCGGTTCATTAAGGTTATATACAATGTTGTTTACATCAGCATTACTATTAATACTGTCAATAAGCTATCAATACTTGTACTGGCATGGTTTGGGTCGTCGTTTAAATCTTTAAAGAAATCAGATAACCAATAGAAATGTTGGGCTGAAAGTGTTTCTTCGTATCATTTAAAAGTTTTCAGTACTCTATTGTTATTGGTCCTTAATATTTTTTACACATTCTTTGTCGTTCTATGGTGTTTGTTTATCGCGGAATCCATGATTTATATACGACTGTTCTGTGTCTTGAAGTTTACTTTTTAAGCTATCTGACTTATTTCGTCTAAATCGACTTCTGAGCTTTACGCGGTGTCTTGCTATCGTTGTCAAACCAAGGTTTATTAATCATACGCTTTTTAACGGGGATTTTTCTAACAGTGTTTATTACCTTCGAACAAATAGTATCATTTGCTGACTAGAAAAATAATTTCTCAAATTGTCTTGCCAGATTATTAACATTTTCTTTTGTAACTTCCCTTTAGAGTAATTAGCTCATTGTGCAGATTGCTTATAATGTCGTTATCAAAATTTCTCCTAAAATCTTAAGATTTTTCTGAGTCCTATATATTTATTTGTTTGAATTTATCGATGTTCTGGTTAGTCGTCTTAAATTTAAATAAAACACTCAAAGGTGAGTGTACGGGGCCTCGGTGGACGAGTGGTTAAGGTAGTTCGTCTACTATTGATCACGTGGTCTATCAACACCGAGGTTTCGGGTTCGAGTCTCACTTCGGACAGGGCGTACTCAACTCCAATCTAAATTGACAAGGATTGCCAGTATTCCTACCGATAGTCGGGGGTTCTCTCCGGGTACTCTGTCTTCTTCCCCCAATAAAAACTGGACGCCATGATATAGCTAAAAAATTGCTGAACGTGGCGTAAAACATCATTTAAACAAACAAACAATCAAAGGCGAGTGTGATTCAGAAAAAAAAACTAAATTCCAACATATTAAAATTGTAAAGATACCTAGCTATTGTTGCTGTACATATGAACCAGTCCACAACACTTGTGTTTTTACATGTAAATTTGCGAATATTTCTATCATCATCTATGCGATCATTCATAATGTACAAATTATGCTGTTTCCAAATATCAATAAGTAAATTTCCCAAAAAATGTTTTGTGTTTGTCTAGAATTTTCCTAGCCAAAGGTATCTTGGCATCTAATAAGCAAGGTAAAGACTCATCATATACAAAATCAAAATTATTTGTGGTTTTATTATCATCTGGTGTAAAATATTTATGCACATATCCGCTTCTGCTATTGAAATCGCCTATCAGAGCAATATATTTGAAAGAGCATGAAAAATTTCTTATGTCATTGCTAATTTCGCAGAAGGCATCTTTTGAGGAGTATTTAGTAAATTCTGGGGAATATAAATTACTCCTAATATAACGTCTTCATCCAGAGCAAACATATTTGATGAAAGCTTTACCCAAACCATGAACTCAGAGTTATTGTTTAATGATTGTTATGTAACTTCTCAAACTTTCTCTAAAACCAATAGCTTTACCTCCTGATTTTCTAGTTTTAGACACATTTCTACTTTTTGTTTCAAAAACGTAATTAACAATATCAATTTTGTCGATGTCCTTTTTTTGTTTCTTGTAAGCATACAATGTTGTATTTATTGATTAAATCTATAAATTCTGGGTAGTTTTTCTTAAATATACTACACCAATTCAAACTAATTACGTTTACATTATTTACAATATTAGATTGTGAGCACACATCAGTAGATATATCACTAGTGTTACTACTGTTCAAATCACATGCAAACAACACATCAGACAAATTGTATATTTCTCCCTGACACCTCTAATCACCTAAGGTGGTTTGAAGATATTTTCTACGTTTATTTAGTGATTTGCTCGGTGTTGTCCTTTGGTGACTTCGTGCTACATCACTTTATTGCTTTTTCTAGCCATTTCTTTATGTGTTTGTTGATTAGACAATATAGACAGTTGTCGATATAAAGTTTATCTCTTACCATCTCTGTACTTTGCCCTCGTTGTCTACTTTCTCTTTCAACTGGACACAGTTCGCGCCGCTTCCTCTCGATTACTTCTGCGACTGCTGCCGTAATAATCAAACCCGAGACAACATACTACAGTAACGACCAATAAATATCAATTAAAACCCAACTATGTTCACAGGACCGCTACTACTCATCTTTCTAATAAGTGCAAGTATAAACCTTCAACATCCAAATTCATGGGAGACACAACAATTGACATCCTGCCTAATAAATAGAAAACTAGAGTATTGGGGACGTAGACCAATAGATCTTCCAACAAGCAACAACATGAACATCAACTTGATCATACTAATACTCATACAAGCAGGAGACATAGAGCTAAACCCAGGACCAAAAACAAGCAACAAATCAATCTTTCCCTGCGGACCATGCGAATCACCAGTTACCTGGAAATGCGAAGGGGTCTGCTGTGACAACTGTAATATTTGGCACCACAAATCATGTATAGAGTTATGTACTGAAGACTACGAGCTACTCCAAAGATCAAACGTGCAGTGGTTGTGCTGCAAATGTGACAGCATCAACGTAACTTCATTCACATACCATACATATGAGCTAGACACGTCCAACTATTACGACCCATTGGTGGACTCGTTCACATCAAACACTACATTCGCACCAACAACAACTAGTAGCCCAAAGAAACAAGGACAAAGGAAGGAAAGTAATAAATCAAACAAGAACACCACATTTTCCTTCAACATCCAAAAGAAAACAAACCTTCGGATTCTTACTGTCAATTGTAGAAGCATTATAGACAAAAAGTCAGAATTTCAAACCACATTAGAATACACCAAACCAGACATCGTACTAGGAACAGAATCATGGTTAACCAAAGGAATAAAACCGGGCAAAAATCCAACCAGAGATGCCATTAAATCGAGCGAAGTATTCCCAGACAACTACTCAGTATACCGTAACGATACAGGAACACTAGGAGGAGGAGTATTCATAATGACTAACAAAGACATCATCTCGACAGAAGAAGTCAACTTTATACTGACTGTGAAATAGAATGGGTCAGCATTAAATCAAAAAATCAAAAACCAACACTCATCGGATGTTTCTATATGCCACAAAGGAACTCAAAACACTTAGAAGAACTCTCAAAATCACTAAAAAAATATCTAACAGCAAATACAATAGCATCATTCTAGGAGGCGACTTCAACTGCCCACACATCAATTGGTCAAACCTCAGCTTAACAAACAACAACCAAGACAAGAACATACAACAAACATTGATCGACATCTCATCATCACAAGGACTGACGCAGATACACGAGGAACCCACAAGGGAGAACAACCTACTCGATCTGTTATTCACCAACAACCCATCACTAGTCAAGTCATCATCAAACATAACAGGTATATCGGATCACGCAATCATAGTAACTGACATGGACATCAAACCACACTATCAAAAAACCCCACCCAGGAAAATATACATCTACTCAAAATCCAACTGGGATAATATGAAACAAGAGCTAAAATCATTGTCCGATCATACTGAAGCAGATAACATTGAAGATATGTGGACCAACTTCAAGAGACTACTAAACAAAAGCGTAGAAGAAAATATACCATCAAAAACCATCAAGTCAAATCACAAGACACCTTGGATCAACCATAAAACAAAGAAGATGCTAAAGAAAAAACAACGCCTCTACAATAAAGCCAAGAAAACAAAAGACTGGACCAAATATAGACAGTTCCAAAAAATATGCAGGAAACAGACGAGGAAAGCCGAGTGGGACTATGTCAACACAGCCATACTAGAAGGCATGGAAAAGCACAACTCAAAACCATTCTGGAAATACATCAAATCAAAACAACAAGACAACATAGGAGTTTCACCATTGAAGAAAGATGGCCACCTAATAACAGACAGCCAAGAAAAAGCAGAAATACTGATTCAACAATTTCAATCAGCTTTCACCAAAGACTCCTCGAACAAAATGCCAAGCACAAATCAAAAGGTTAGGAACAGCATACCAAAACTCACCATCAGAAAACAAGGAGTAGCAGACCTACTAAAATCACTGGTAACATCCAAAGCATCAGGACCAGACAACATTGCAAACAGAGTCCTAAAGGAATGTGCCGAAGAAATTGCACCTGCCATCACAAAAATCTACCAAAAATCAGTAGACACAGGAGAGCTACCATCAGACTGGAGAAACGCCAATATATCATGCATATATAAAAAAGGGGATAAACATGCAGCTGAGAATTATAGACCTGTCTCGCTAACATCTGTACCATGCAAATTGCTCGAACACATCATATGTAAACACATGTTGAAACATCTAGAAAGAAACAACGTACTAACATCACTAAACCATGGATTCAGATCAGGATTCTCCTGTGAAACTCAGCTTCTAGTTACCATGGACGACCTACTTAAGTCACAAGAAAAAAACAAACAAGTCGACATTGCCATCTTGGATTTCTCCAAAGCGTTTGACACGGTACCCCATAGAAAACTCCTTCATAAACTTGACAGTTATGGTATCAGAGGACCAATCTTACAATAGCTGGAAAACTTCCTAATGCACAGGAAAATGAGAGTAGCACTGGAAGGAACATTCTCCAAAGAACTCAACGTAGACTCAGGAGTCCCGCAAGGTACTGTCCTTGGGCCTATCCTATTTCTCTGCCATATTAACGACCTACCAGATGCAGTGAAATCCAAAGTCAGACTATTTGCTGACGATTGCCTGCTCTACAGAGAAATCAACAACATAAAAGATCATCACATGTTACAACAAGACCTGAAAAATCTAGAAAAATGGGCATCAGACTGGAGCATGCGTTTCAATGCCAAAAAATGCTACATCCTCTCAATAAAACAGAAGAAACACCATTTTTACCAACTTGACAACCATATACTAGAACAAGTAAACACCAACCCATACCTTTGGACTACAAAAATCGGAAGACCTGAAATGGAACACACATATAAATAACATACCAAAGAAAGCCAGCTCCACACTAGGATTCTTACGGCGGAACCTACAACACTGCCCTAAAGAATGCCGAAAGAACGCCTATATCTCTTTAGTTCGATCCATTATGGAATATGGCGCCATAGTGTGGGACCCATACTTAAAGAAAGATATCGAACAGCTGGAAAGATTACAACGACGAGGGGCCCGATTTATAACCAAAGACTATAAATCAAGGGAAGAAGGAAGCCTAGCCAAGATGATGAAACAACTTGAACTCCAACCACTTGAAGAAAGACGTAAACAACAACGACTAGTCTTCTTCTACAAGGTGGTGGAGGGACAGGTACCTGCTATACCAGCTTCCGATTACATCAGCTTCCATCAAGGAAAACGCCAGATCCGACCAACATCATATGCCAATTGTGAAACATCAAACATAATCACAAGACAATCACGCCAGAACAACAAAAGTGTTATAGTGCCACAAGCAAGATCTGACTCCTACAAACACTCATTTTTTGTCAAAACATCTATAGAGTGGAACAATCTAGCAAACGAAGTCGTAAATGCAAGCACAGTGGTAGCCTTCAAGACAGCAATCCACACCTGCTGTCAGTGCGACTAAATACATGCGCCCTAGCACCCGTCGTATAAGAGACCATCAATTGTTAGCCTACGACGTACCCATACAGATACAGATACAGATCACGAAGTACCATTAAGTTTGTACGCTTTCTCAAGGATTAGTGAAAGTTGTTAAAAGTATATGAATCGGGTAAATATTGGGCGTGGGTCATTTGTAAATTGTTTATTCTTTGGTCCAAAGCGGTGCACATTTCCAATTTCTATATATTACTCTTTTCCTAGTTCAGAGAATATGAAGTTGCGAAGTTTACACTTCGTTTCGTATTATTTAATAATAAAGAACATTATCATTCGCTATAATTTGAATTGCACTTGCTAGCTATATAATTCCTATTATTGAGTGCAAATTCCTTATACATTACAGTCCGATCGAATCATGATAGCTCCGCTCCAATGAACAATAATTCTTCGTAATATTTAAAACACGCATGTAATATTTGATTTATAGGTTCCTGTTTAAATGTGAACACAACAGCTTTTAATTAATTAATTCAAACTCTAGCACAAGTTAGAATTACGTCATCTACAGTGACCGTAAGTTATCTATTCTTCTTGTTTCTTTATTAAATAAATGTGTTTTACATTAATTTAGTTTCGAAGAAAATCAAAAGTGTAGTTTTTTAAACATAATGTTAAGAATTGGCACATGTTGTAGTGTTATTAGATGGAGTCATACTTGATAATATTAATAACGATTTATATACAACAAGAAAATGTATATTGGCGACACTATAATCTCCCGATTGTCAAATATACACCCCCTTTTTCTTAGTTTCCTCAAGGGTGAAATATTTGACACAGCCGTACTGAAGTTTGCCAGTAAAGAGATCTCATCATATAACTGTGTGAAACTTTTCATGAAGATGTCGAACCATCTTCATAAAAAGTGTCATCGCTAAGGAAACCCAGCGGTGGGACGGACAGAAAAATCTATATATCCACCAACTCTCATTGACAGGACATACACAAATACACGTGCTTGTCAACACTTAGGTTGCGGATTCGAGACCTACTGCGGGCAGAGTGTGCTTGAGCATAATGGAAATGGATTGCCTATAACAAGTCAGGGGTTATCATCGGGTATGCCGCACCCCACCCCAAATAAAAATTGAACGCCATGATGCAGTTGTTGAAAAATTTCTGAAAGTGGTGTTATAAACCCTAGTTAAACTAGCAAACATAAAAAATGTAAAATCAATCAACAAAATGTCTGTGATCAGCTAGGAAACGAATCTCTTATTAATATATATCGAAAGAATTATTATTCAGTATTATATACACCTCGCCATAAGTTAAGCAACACCCTATTATTTTCCAGAGATTCATTTAAGATTTTATATTTTTTAATATTTTTTAAAGAAATGACAATTTATTGAACATTAATGACTAATAACATATATACAAACAACCTGTTTACAGTCGCTTAATTTATTGTTTGATGAAAAAATGTTCAAAGCAAAGATATAAAAAACAGTGCAAAAATAACTTTTATTAGTCAAAAAATAAGTTTGATTGCATACTTCAATTGCATGAACTTAAAGTAAACACATCATCACAGGTCAATGTTCAGGGAAAGAAAAGTCACTCTGAAACTCAAAAATATGCAGTAAGTCGTGTAACCACCACGATTCCGGTACAGTTCATTAACTCTACTCCTCATGCTATTGACTAAACGACAAAGTGTAGCATGTGGTAAATTCTGATTGTGAATGGCAACAAGTAGTTCTTGGACATTTTGATAAGCAGGTGCTCTGTTATTGATTTTACGGCCAATGATATCCCAAAAATGTTCAATTGGATTTATATCGGCGACATGGATGGCCATGGAAGATGCTCAATGCTTTCCCTAACATCACGTACAGTTGCAGCTCGGTGAGGTCTTGAGTTGTCATCCATAAAGATGGGTCTGTTACCAAGTGCATGATTGTCAAAATGTGGCACAATAATAGCGTTAATGACGTGATTTCGATATTTCTTACCTGTCATTGTCCCATCAACCACATACAGATTCAGTTTACAGTCTTATGAAAAGCCTCTCCCCACACTGTAACAACACCACCGCCTAATGCTGTTGTGCCAAGGATGTTGTTCGGGTTGTAAGCAGTGCCTCGTTGTCTCCACGACTGTATGACGAAGAAGGAATCTGCTTTCGTCGGTCCAGTGTACTCGTCGCCAGCTTCGAATATTCCAATGGCGGTGATATCGTGCCCACTCTAAACGTGCTTGGCGATGTCTCTGTGTCAACAATGGACGTTTCAAGTGACGACGAGCTCTCAACCTTGCATTGTTTAGGCGCCTGTTAACTGTTCGAACGGCGACTCTGGTTGCAATATTCCAATCGTAACAAAGATATGTTGCAGTGGCAAACGGTTGGCGTTTGGCTTCACGAACGAGTGCTCTATCCTCCCTTTCAGATGTTTTTGGTGGTCGACCTGACCTAGGACGTTCCTGGATAGTTACATCATCTTGGTGACGTTTCAGTAGCCGGGATTCAATACTAAAGTGAATGCCAAAGTGTTGTGCTATCTGACGCATGATCTGTCCACTATTACACATTCCAATATCTGCCACTTCTCAGCTTCACTTAATTTATGTCTAGGCATTGTAAAAATGTAAAGATAAAGTCGAAAAAGACCAGGAGATGAACACTACATCGTTAAGGCAAACAAGTCTTTTAGGCGTGTTCGACTACCTTATGAAAAACTAGTTTTGCTATTCAAAGATTTACCTGAGGTGTTAATTAAAATAACTTTCCCGTGCTCGAATGATGGCTTGAGTACATAAATAACACAAAGTTAATATTCATTCAGATTTTTGAAATTATACAAATTGTTGGTGTTGCTTAACTTATGGCGAGGTGTATATATACCACGCATATTACCACGGGTACTGGGGGCTTCGGTGGCCTAGTGGTTAAAGTAGTTCGTCTACTATGGATCACGTGGTCTGTCAACACTAAGATTGTGGGTTCGAGTCTCACTGCTTTCAAGGTGCGCTCGACACCAATCTTAATTGACAACACCCTCACAATTCAGGGTTTTGTGTCCACATCTGTCCACGAAACACATGTGGACACACAAACCTTGACTTTTGAGAATGAATTGAAAAGGATTGTTTTCGTTATATTCATTATTCCCTGTTAAAACACCAGTCGAAACTTGTCAGAAACTTTTAATTTTTTTTAATTTTTTGCGTGTGTATTTTTGTGGAAACTTTTATTATTTCGTTAGAAATGAATATAACATAGAAAGAATATAATTAAAGGCCTTAAAAGACTTATTACAAGAGAATACAAAAGGGGGGACCAGTCCACGAGTACCACACAAATGATAATCCACACCGAGAAGCCACGTATGCCCTTTCCGCAAATTGAGTGGAAGCACTAGACTGTTCTGTACATTCGAACACTAGGAACCGTCCAGGTACCCATGTAAGAATAATAATATACCACGTTGAAATTAATAATGAATAATTCGTCTTATTTTCACCTAATAATGTTCAAACGATAAAAAATTATATATAAGATATTTTCGTAATATTAAAATGAATAGGAAAATGAAGGTTGTGCGTTTTCCTTGCGAATAGCGAATTAGAAAATGGTTCGTTGGGCTTAGGGAAATGATTAACAACAAAAAAAGAATGAATATCTAAAGGGAAATGATCAATTTTCTATCCAAACAGCGACCAGGAAAATAAATAACGAAATGGAATGAACAAAAGAAAAATTATCCGTTATACCAAATGTAATTTGTTTCAATAAAACTTTCGCAAATTTGTTAAGGTTGTACACAATTTTTCATTGTCTTGTCAATTGAATTAAGGTGCCCGATAGATAGAAAAGTCCGGTGATGTCATACTAAATTATGTTGAAACTTTTTTTATTGATATAAAATAAAATATGTATATTATTGAAGAACTTTTAAAAATTGTGGGTTTAGTATTATTGTGCCTTTATTGGCCAAATGCCTTAGTAACTAGCCATATGTTCTACTGTGAAACCTTTGATTTTTTAAGACGATCAAAACGGGATTTTATATTGGATTATTTGTTCCGGTTATTTATGTCAAGTAATCATGTTGACAATTTTCATAAGGCCAAACATCTCTAGATTGCAGGCCGTCACGTTTGGGGGGGGGGGGCTGTCAGGTTATAATACAGAATGCCTGACCGCGGCACGCTTGGACTACGCTCCTGGCTCGATAAAGACCTCTTTTGTAGATTAAGGAAATAAGCAGGCTGTTTTTAGCCGCTATGAAAGTCTAAATTTTCCGTCCCTACTCAATACGCCATACTTGTTGAGGTGCAGTCAAATTTTTGTTTCCTTTTTTTTCATCCTCTTTCGCCGGTTGATTTATTGTTCGTTAATTTGTTCTTGTCCTGTATATAGCTATAATAGTGCACGCTGGAGATAAAGCAAATGTTCAATCAATCTTTTAATTTTCTAAGAAACTGCAAAGCTGATTAAAGATTTATTCCATGTGAAAGTTCTTCAAAGTTCATGTAGATTGATTTGTTTCGATGGAAAATTCAGGATGGCTGTACCACATGGCTTAACACAGATACCTAAAGAATGGCTAAACAGGCTTCTTTTTTGAAATAGCAAAAAAAAAGTTTATCAGCAATTTTCATCGCTGCACAGTTAACGTTTTTATGCCAACCAGCAATTCAAAAGGCCGCTAGAGCAGAACTTGAATTTATTAAAAAAAAGAACCCTATTGGAAAATGTTCAGATGACATTTCTCCGACCTGCATCTGAGATCCAAGATGGCTTTCCCCGATGGCCATTTTAAGGCAGTAAGTAATAGGAAAGTTTTTAACATGGCACCTTCTCTATAAACGTTTAACCAATTCAAAAACCAAGTTCGCCAGCAATATATATTAGATTGTCCTTAATAAAGAACAGAAATATAAAGGGCAACCAAATCAGTACTTCATTTAACATAATACTCTGTGGATGCAAAAATAGTCAAATGTATATTTTCCAAGCGAAGCTATCACATGATTGTTTTTATTTCAGGTCACAATTGATGTCCCGCCATCCACGAACTAAATCCGCAGTGCAGGCCAAGGCATCGGTACGTAATATGATATGTGCACTTCACTAAAAGTAACAGAATGTGGTTGAATTATTGAATTATTAATTAATTTTTCCTATTTAACTTGTAGTCGAGCAAACATTTTTATTGTCATCAGGAAACGTTAGTTACTTCTAAGGTTTTTCACACATTTTGAATAAGCATAACTCCGTCGCTGATGTACTGCCTAGTCAGTCTTCATTTATTAAATCTTCCATTTGATCGACGTGTTGCCTCATAAATTAAAGTTCAATATTTAAACGGTTTAGAAGTTGTTAATAAGAAGCCTCCTGTTTTGTTCACTTTATTATCACGAAGTAAAAGTGTATTTGTTTCAAAAGGAACTTTTGTAGATAATAAACAAAAATTAATTCCGAACAAGTATGATGAAGCTAGCAATTAGACAAGACCCTAACTGACCCCATTATTGTTGAACTCTTTATCATCGGGTCATATAAAACAACAAATGATACACATGAGGAATACACTAAGTGGAGATAAACAAGTTAATATCCACCGTGCGTTATACGGAAACAAAATTATGTAAATGTATTCTAAAACAATTGTTTTCGACGAAACTTTTGAAATACAGGTTAAATTTTTACAGTAACATAGTAGGGATTTGGGAGCTTGATGAGAATGCTAAACGATATAATAGCATATCGACTCTTCTATGTAGGTGACGTGAAAACGAAACTTATTGCGACATAGTTAGTGTTAAAATTTTTATTCAAATATATCGTTGACATTTTAGACTGTATCGACCATTTAATGTATAATTTAAACCAGAATGTTGTAGCAACAGTATAGCACTTAACTATGGAAAACATGTTTACGTTGAGTATAAAAATATTTTGACATAACTGGACGCTTTCCAATATAATTTAAAAATAGTTGAATAAATGGACCTAAACGTATCCTGGTTTTTTTTGTGTACTGTTGTTAAATATGTTTGTTTATTTAAAAAAAATTATACTTTATCGGCTATGAACAAGAAATATCTATCAAATACAGTTTAAGTAAGGACTTGCGATTAATTACACATTCGGGGGGAGATTTTTAGTTTATTTTGTTAAAGATACAATAAGAAATCTTTTGTAAAGACTTCCTATACTTAAATCTTCTAGCTAAAAGTTAATAGACCTCGCAGTTTTATATTTTTAGGATAATTAATTGGGCGGAGTGAATATCCAAAATATGATCACGAGTGCCGCATAAAGATTTTGATTAAACGAGTGCACGGAACTTGTTCCGCGCACGAGTTTAATCTGATGCTTTATGCGACACGAGTGATCATGATATAATAAAAAAAGATGCATCATAGCTACCTTGTGTTAAGTCGAAAAATCCTATCGGAATTGTTTCAGGGATTTTTTTTTTACTTCACGCACTCATAACACAGGATTGGCAATGTTTGCCGTTTCTAAACCATGATCAGATAAGTAGAAAATGAGAAATCATTGTTAAGGACGTCCAATACTTCTATCATAAAAAGTTATTATAAATTTGGCCTTTTTATGATAATAAGTACCTAACTTCAAGTCTGCAAAGTTACAAGGTAGTATGCGTGTAGGTATTCAAGATCTGAGAAAAAATTTACCACTTTTTAAAACTTAATTTATGTAGGAGCTTACAGACAAAACATCTAACAAATCGGAACACAACGTAGTATTCAGTTCTGTACTTAAACACAATCTGGTAACCTGTTACTAGAACACACTTACTACTGTTACTACTGTTATGCATTTAGTTTCAGGAGATTTTTGAACGTCGGTCACTTATAAAATGTTACGGCAATGTTTAAATTTTGATTACAAAAACGAGGAATTCCTGTAAATGACATCCAATACTTGCACAGTGCCAACCAATTCAGTCTTGTTGTAAAGAACAATATTGTCAGAATATACAATGTAACCCGAATTAAAGACCGTCATGTTTGAACTTTGACTAGCATTGTAATCCTCTGTACAATATTTTCAATGCCCAGTTTGTCCTTGAAGTTTTAGTGCAATTTTTTTAATTCGACTAATCGGAAATAAATATAGTAATTTGGCTATGTTAATTGTCCAATCAGAAAGAAATGATACAGCTTGAATTCGACAAGCCATTAACTTTTTGTGAAATTTAATTGGCCAAACTCTGTCTGGGTAGAAAATAAAATCTGAGAAAATGCTTCTGACGGAGGAATAACGAAAAGTGGGCAATAGTTTAACTTGCATATTTATGTGATCTAAAATGCGAGAAGAAAATGAATGTGCACTGTACTTTATCATTTCGTATTTAAAACATACCAATCGTAATGAAACAGAAAAGAGCATTTATTTAAACGGATGTGACATTGCACTTCCTTTTTTTTTATATTGCTAAATGAATCATGATTTACCATGCAATACATTACATCATTAATTTCAGGGCACGATGGCCCGGCAGCTGAATGTAAAAGGTCAACATGTAAACTCACGGCCTCAAAGCAAAGACAGCGTGCAAGCACAGGCTTTAGTACGTTATTAATTTGTGATTTTGAGTCTTTTTAATCTCTGACATTTAAGCTTCTATAAATTAAAAGGTAGTATTTTCAATTTTGTGACAAATTTTGCTCTTTGTATAAAGTACTGCGTTAAATGTTATACAAAATATAAGCACTTTCTATCACATTTGATCAATCTAACATATATAATTAATAATTTAGTTTATGCTGTTGTGATGAAAAAAATTGTTTTGTTTGTGTAAAATTTTAATTAATAATAGTAATCATCACAGATTCAGATTCTTTATTTTATTATTTAAGTCTCACCTCTTGTACAATATAACAATTACAATATACGTATATTTACATATTTTAAAGAAGAGCCACTCTTAAAAGAGTTATGAGAGATTATTAAAATACGTTATCATTAAGATACATATTGCAATTTTACACTACACATAGTATATGATCATGTTTAATTAAACACAAAATGAAACAGTAGTTGCTAAAATATAAAAGTTATAATTTATACACATACTTATACCAAAGTTTAAACAAATAAAAAAATAAAAAATAATTTAAAAAAATATTAAATTCAGGAGTATAAATAACACTTTCGAGTTCGTAAAGTATCATAGCAGATTTTGGCAGTATAGAAACCCATTTCGTCATTTCTAAGAAGAAATACAAATTTTTCATTATCATTGAAGCTATCAAAGTTAACAGTAATATCAGTGGCAGAATCAAATAATTCAACACGTAAGTTTGCATACAGTTGACCCTTTTAATAGCATGCTTCTCATCTTCAATAACATTATTACAATTAAAACAGGGTAAATTCTCGTACCTCCCTGTTTTAACCTTCAATGGTGCAACACCGCACCGAAACTTAGCAAAAGCACTTTTATATCTAGCAGGCATGGTACTTTAAAAAAAAAATTCAGCCTTAAACTCACTCTTAATAGACTGATAAATGCGAAGTTGACTAAATACATTGTTTTCTGTTTTGTTACACTATTCATTTTTATACACATCAGTTGAATAGCACTCAATATCTTGTATAACATGTATTGATTAAAATATATTGAAATATAAATTCAGTTATTTAAATTTACTCTTAATTCGAAAACACCAGTTCCGTATTCTATTACTACTACAGTAATTAGACCATTTAAGAAACCTGAAAGTAACTAGTTACCACGTGACAAGCGATTTCTATCCATTAAAAGTATAACCTTCTTTCCAGTCTTGCCTTTTGTGATTTTGTTTTAATTTGTGTGTACTGAAAGTTTGTCTTGCTTGTTTTGTTAGCTTAAGCGGGAAGACAAATACAGGGCTGACTATGACACACAGGTAAATACGTCGGCTCCAGGTGACACTGGTGTGACACGAATTCATGGTTTATCACTCCTGGCTGATGGTAGATTAGTATTAATAGACTCGAAAAACAAATGCATAAAAATTATCAAATCTGTAAGTTACGATGAAATACATCGACACGGCCTTGACGAAGAGCCAAGCGGGATTACGAGTACCTCTGTTAATGGTGAAATCTTTATTACATTTTATTATACATATGAAGTCAAGAAATTCCAATTAGGTGAAGGCAACAATGTTGTTTCCAAGGAGAGTTTCAAAGTAAAGGAAAAACCTTTCAGTATTTCGTTCAGCAAAAATACTTTAGCAATTGAAATTGGAGTAGGCGATGACGGCGCGATCCTCATAACCGATATGACCGGAAAGGAATTAAAGAAAATAACGGGGATTAGAAGAAATTTTGGTATGTTTAACGGAAATACAATTCGATTGGCACATGACCATGATACCACGTGTTTTTTTGTTGCTGACGTAGCAAAAGATTGCATTAATTGTGTTGATTATTCCGGAGATATAAAATGGACCATAAACATGAAAGGACCGAGAGGGATTGCTATGTACGAGAACCAACTGGTTGTTGCTTGTAAGGCCGACAATACAATTTGTTTGGTTGAGAAAAGTAATGGTAAATTCACAACGTTGTTGTCAGATAGAGACAATTTATCACACCCTAGATTTATTGCATGTGATCCTTCTAAGAAAAAAATTGCAGTGGAAGTTGGCATAAGTGTCGTTCATATTTATAACGTGTTTTTTTGTGTGAAGTAACATTTGGTTCCCTTTTGAAAAGACGTTTCATTACAAAAAATGTATTTTTTAAATTTATAGAAAATGACATGAATGAGAAATTCTTCAGAATTAAAACAGCTTTACGAAATACATAAAAAATATTACTTCTCATGACAATTACGGTCATCATATTTTATGGCAAGTCGTGTTTATATCACTGCATTTTCAAGAAATCTGTATGAAGTTAAATTTATGTCAACACTGGCTGTGCTGCGTTTGATGAGTAAATATTAAAACTTATCTAATCTGAATACCAAATGTACAATTTCTGTTAAATTATGAACAGCATGGTATATGTTGTGCATAAAAGTACAATTTATACCATCTTTAGGTAAAACCCAGTAGAAGGTGGCACCAATCAGGCTACCCAATATTCATTAATATTCAACACCATATATGCATATGATAGGCATATAATTTGCCGGTTTACAACTCGTAGCACCACTGTGTATAACATTTATATGTACATAATTGTACGACTTACGGTATCCTATAAATAAATGAGATGTTGCATACTATGTGTATCATTATTGCATGATGCATGCTAAAAACATTATTTGAGCACAATTTGTAGTGTAATTGTACGTGTCATTTAGATTAGATTATAATATTATAAATGTACCCTTTGTGCTAAAAGCACTATTTATAATTTACATATGGTAACTGACCGTTTGTGTATCAAGTGTATAACTTGAGTGTCGTTTGTGTTGTAAATATATTATAGGACTTCTAAATTTTTTGCAAGTGTATTTAGCACCACGCAAATCTATCATAAGAAAAAATAGCAAAGAAAACCGACCGAACAACAAGAGCCAAAAAGTCAAGGGACAGTTACAAATCCAGATATAGACAAACGCAACACAAAAACCAAAAACGCACAAAAAAAGAGAGTAATCCGAACCCAATAAAAAACCATGGGTGCACTCTGGTGCTCCGGAAGAGTAAGCAGTACCTGCATATAATTAGTCACCCGTCGAGCTACTCATTGTCATGTCTAGGGAAAAGTCAAATCCAGGAATAGGAACACTACCTTTGATTCAGCGAAAATGTCTTATTGTATAGATAGAGATGAAATATCGAATTTTTCGAGTGACAGAAATCACGGTAAATCACATGTGAAAATTATCGTTTATTTTCACTCTCGGGTTTTCACTCTCGCCAAAATGTCATATATCGTTTATTTTCGATGATCAAAACACAAAAGCTAAAATAATTGTTCACTAATAGACCGGAACGTGCTAGAACAATATCCTATAACATGTCATTTAGCGTGAAAATCCTTATTTGTTATTTCAGAACGAAATATTAGTTAGCTGGCGTCCTGATCCAGATAAGGGCGGCCATGTTGCAGTTGGTTTTCTACTATACAGATATTCATCCGCCGTTCATAAAATTTAGGATTAAGCATTAAAATTTTACGAAAACAATTTTGATCTATATAATAAATAGGATAATCAATTGGGCATCGTGAATATCCAAAATATGATCACGAGTGCCGCATAACGCATCTGATTAAACGAGTGCGCGGAACTTGTTCCGCGCACTCGTTTAATCAGATGCGTTATGCGGCACTCGTGATCACATTTTGGATATTCACTCCGCCCAATTAATTATACTATAATTATCTTATTTGAGACACTGTTTTACCATAACGATCAATTAAGTCATGGTGACGACCATAGAACTTCTGGAGAGATAACATCAACCTAGGTACAACAAACCCTTGTTTGAGTAGTTTAGCAGTCAACAGCAGTGATCGGCCTAGAAAATCGGAATACCGATCGCAGGACCTAGAATATCGTATAAGTTGTGAAATGTACTCACCATACGTTGGAGCTGCTGGAATGTTGCTGTCGATGAACGGGAAGTATTGGAAAGTTGAGGTCATCACGTTTGTCGTAGAGTCTAGTCTGTAGTTTTCCTGAGTCTATTTTTAGAAGTTTTTATAAGTTAGAGGCTGACCTTAGTGGATTGGTGGTGTCTTTAATTTCAAGCTCGCTAGGGTAAATTGAATTTAAATAGTCATCAAATTTGTTTGCTGTCAAGCAGCAAGTCTAACATAAAACAGATTTGGTCTTCAGTATATTTAGTGTTAGATTTAGAGTCATTGATGACGAAGTAAGTTTTGTCATGACTAATTACCAGGTATTTATATCGTCTCTTTCCGTTTTTCTTCAAAAAAGCATCGTTTTATAACATAAGCCTGGTTTTAAGCTGTGTATGAAGAATGGCCGTACAGAGTATCGAAAAATCAAATGTTTTTTATTATCCACATTTCATTTATCCCACTGCTGCATTCGAAAGTGTCTTCGTGTTTTTGAAGTCCCGTTTTTACTGTTGTTAAAATAGTGGTCAGGAGTTCCGATAGTGTTGTGGAAGTACACTTAGACGATCCTGCCATGAAACGCTGTTTGTATGGAATTTTGTGAAGTTTCGAAATCCAATACAATACGGGGAGATCACAATCTTCGACTTTGATTTTGAGACCAAAGGATGTCAATACCGATTTGTGATTTTCAATAATCTTCTCTTTTGAAAGCGCAGTGAATGTGGAAGTAGGATTGCCAAGTGAACTGTTTATGCCTAACTCACTAATTAAACACTATATGTAATGTTTTTGCAGATAAAAATAATGTTGTTAGGGGCTTTATTAGATGGCTCAACAACATATTTGTCGTGAATGTTTTAAGAGCATCAAGCTTTCTGAAGATTGATAATGCTTTAGTACTCATAGACCTTCTTAAACAACTTATTCTTTTTTGAATCAATGACCTCAAGGCATATACCCACTCGGACAAGGTATCAACCTCCTGGTCTTCTTTGCTAATTTTCTGGCATAGTCCTCTATTGAATCCATCAATAATTTTAAAGTTATAATTCCAGTTGATGGATTTAGGTTCACGATAATTTGGTCTTTTGGACAAAATGTTGCGGAGTCTTTAATTGTTAATAATATTAAGATCTTCAATTATCACGTGACCCGAAGGACTATATATAAATGGGGAAATGTGGCAAGAGCAGTTTGGGGGGGGGGGGTTGGCTTTGAAGTCATTGACCAAAAGATCCTGCAATGCACGTTTGTAATTGAAAAGTGTGGGTGCAATGAGGGTAGTTTAGGTTATAAAATATAATTGGAATGGATTTGTTTTTGTAGTATGGTTCAATTTTGGAAGTAACAGACTTGTGATGCAAGATATTACCAAGATTGATAGCATCTATGCCTTTGTTAGCAAATAGTAATAAATGTACAATTTAGTGCGAATATGATGAAGTCCTAGTGGCTTTTGAACAAACGGTAGTAGGCCATTTATAGATACATCATGTAACAAAGGTGATGTACAGTGACGATGACCATGACTACGTTGTCGCCTGTGATTGTAATGGAAAAGACCCATCACATTCACATTGCTGCAACCAGTACTGCAAAGGTTAACTATACAATCGATTTTGTCATTGCACCCATACGGTATTGCAGTGAATGTATTACTTTAGTACAATTTGTTTTATAGATGTATTACTTGAGGACCATTAGTATAGTCGTTGTTATTTGATGTATAACATTAATGTATTTTATCGGCAATTTGTTACAATTTCCTTTGATCTTTACTACCAATAAAATTAGTGTCAACGCTCAGTAGAACACCGACTAGTGATACTGTCCAGACCCTAAGAAGTGTTACAAAATATAAAACGCAACACACAATCAGTATCTAGAGAGCATATTATTAATGTCCAGAAATACGAATAACGAACAATGTACATACAATACAGTCCCCCTTTTTGTATAGCTGTTTATCATTAATAAGGAGTCATTTGTTTAGAGAAATAAATGCAGGATATGTTGACAGTACACTTCGTTTTGGATTCATTGTATGCATCGCTAAACATTAGAAGATTGCCGAAACATTCGACTATGTGACCGTAGTTAATAGGTAACTAATTACTTAGTGTTACACTGGCAAAAATTTTCATTAAATATTTACGGGATACGGAATCAATATGGATTGATTTATCAATATCTGTAGACCCATAAACGGAATAACTGACATGCACACCAAGACAGTGAAAGAAATCGTAATCAGAATCATTTTCTTCATTAAAAAACATTAATATAGTTTTCAAACATGATAACCTACCTATTTAAACTTTTTCGTAACGCTGAAATTGGTTTCAGATTTACATTTCCTCTCGACTCATTTGAAATTCCCTCCGTTCAGCCGGTACAATCGCGTTCACAGTTTTTGAATGAATGAGGTAGGAGTGACGTCATGTCAGACCGAATTGCGCATAAAAATTGTACAAAGAAGTAGTGCACAGATTCTTACCGTAAAAACGTCACTTTTACAAAGCAAAATAACCTCAAATATGTCAAAAAACGAAAACTAAATAAAAAGCGGTATTTAAATTGAGAAGTTAAGGTTAAAAAATTAGTAGTATTTTTTTCGCTAGACAAGGATTTGTCAGGTCCATATCAGATTCGCTCTACGAGCTCATCTAATATAGACCAGATAATCCTTGTCTCGCGAAAAAAATACTAATAATTAATATATAGCAGCACAATTGGGCTCTAAATGCATTATATTAGCACTATTTTGTCTATAAATGTACTATTTGCTTTAATTGTACTACATGTATTTAAGAATCATTTGTGCCTGAAATGTATTGTTTACATGCACACGATTTGTGCTGTAAATTTATTAATCTAATAATATCCGAGAAACTCTACACGGACATGAAATGTCAATAATTATATTATTTAAAAGTCTTTTAAATCATGAGGTATACTAATAGACTTTACAATTACGTCATAAACTTTCAAAGCATATACTATACTACACACAGGTCGCTAAAAAGTACCGTTAACCTGTTTTCACGATAAAATCCATCTCAGGTAATAATTTTCATTGTATATACTCTAGTCGGAATCGCTGATGAAACTTTAAAATATAGTGTAACGTATATGTTTTCTTTTCCAAGGAAGTTTAAAAGACCTGTAGTAGGTTCATAATCACTGTCAATGATTGCTTACCACTTCGTCGGCAAAGCATGGTCAGGTGATGTTAGATGTTTGGGGTTCGACATAAGATTTTGGGTACAAAAATGGTCTACCGTTTAAATAAGTAACAGCTGGAGAGTCGTCCGTGCCGTCTACTCGTCTGTATAATGAAAATGATACAATAACGAGTAGTTTGCATATTTTATTAGGACAAACAATATCTACAATACTTAGAATGACCATTTCATTTTAATGATTGTTAAAAACCATTGAAACCGTTTAAAAAATGGCAACCCCAACTTAACTAAACAAATGAAGCTTTAATAGGTATTTAATATTAGCATTAAATAGAGCTAGCAAACAGCATTTGTTAAATTCAAATTAATACAAGGAAGGGACAACAAACAATGTACAAATGACGCAATCGTTTAACATATAAGCGAAGACGTAAAAAACTGTTTAACCTGCATTCAACTATTAAAACCAACCTCTCTGATAATTTTGTCCCTGGCAAATTATCTCTTGACGAATATATATATATATATATATATATATATATATATATATATATATATATAACATATAACAAAAACCAAAAACAAGAAAACAGAAACGCAATTAAAATCTGGATGGAATGATGAGCTCCAGAAGTTTGGTATTTGACATAACATTTTGAGTACAAAAATGATCTGTCGTTTAAATAAGTAACAGCTGGAGAGTCGACAGTTTATAAGTTACTCATTGTCTTGTGTAGGAAAAAGTCGAATTTATGTCCGATCGTATCTGATAGATTGATTTCCAATAATGATCAATTAAGTGATTGTGACGGCCGTAGAACTTCTGAAGGAATAACATTAACCTTAGGTACAATAAACCCTTTTTTGAATAGCTTAGTAGTCAACAACAGCGATCAGTCTAGAAAATCGGAATACTGATCGCAGGATCTGGTAATGTATAAGTTGTGAAGTTGTGAAATGTACACAGCATACGTAGCTGCTGGAATATTGTTATCGATGAACGGGAAGTTAACAAATTATAAAGTCTAGTTTGTAGTTTTGTATTTCTAGAAGTAGTTCTGAATAAGAGGCCGACCTAAGTGTTTTGGTGGTGTTTTTAATTTAAAGCTAGGTAGGGTGGAAGAATTGCAAGCTAGAAGGTCCTGCATTTTAAACAATAAAAAGTCTGATGGAAGGAACCGGGGCAAAAGAAAAAAACATTTACAAAAGGAGGGACTATTAATTTCAATTATTGTATCTTTTTCTCCATCACACTCGTGTTCTCTTTCATATTAAACAGTGCGTGTAAAATAATATAACACATATTTAAAAAAAATAATTTCCGAAAAATTTTCTATCGAAGGGTAGAATTCAATATACAGGAGCGGTGTTATTATAACTTAGTTTCTTGCTTAAAAATACCTTAGTCTTTATTACATGTGTTTTAAATCCACATATTCTATATGTATAGGTTTCAATTCTTACATAACAGTGTGATGTTTGTTGTTATAACCGCGGATACCGGAAATAACCTTTGAAATTACTGTTGACAGCTGTTTCCGTATTGCGCAGGTAAATACCTGCAATTATTAACGAGGGAAACGAAAAAGGTCTGCAATGATGAAAGTTTCAATCTATACCATGGTTTCATACTTCTAAAAAACCAATGTTTAAACATTTGATTTGTGCATGAAACGCCATGCCGGCTGACAATTTTGTATCTTAAGCCATTTTTAATTATACTATCTTGGGACAAGCTAATCAGCTTTCTTAGTAATGAGACATAGAAACTGTATCCTGTATCAAGAACGTAAAAAAATCTGCTAAGATAATACTCCGAAATTAGACATTCACATAATTCCTATTCTTGATACTATTATAATGTATATTCAAATATCAAAGTTATATCAGTGAAAAAACATCCATTCAATGTATCATCCAAAATCCGTTTTTTGCAGAGAGACTGACTCTATAAATCAGACAAAACGTTCAATCAGTGACATCAATGGATAACTGAGTATAAACAATTACTATCTTTTAAAAAACAGCCGACGCAGTAAAAATATAAATTTGTGTTCCGCATTTATCTTTGAATAACATTGTCATACAAAATATCAAACACTTGCTCTTTGCAATAGCCCAAACATGATGGGGCATTTCGGGACGTAAGGACGGACAAATATTGATAAACCTTATAACTATTACCAAGTGAAATGAGCACTAAAGCAAATTATACAATAATGTGAACAAATGGAATATTGGTAATTTTCTTTTTAATAAAATGTATAACTTAAAATTAGGAGATTAAGCAAAGAATACTTTACAATTAGAGCCTAAACTCTCTATCTATGTGTTTACTACGACGAATAAATAATGATACAAGAGGGGGGCTAATGGGATCCTTTAACAGGTTAACATTTTTTTACCAAAACATATTCGACTCATCTTAATTGACAAGGATTGCCAGTTTTCCTAACGCAGGTCGGGGGTTTTCTGCGGGTACTCCGGCTTCCTCCACCAATAAAAACTGGACGCCATGATATAGCTAAAATATTGCTGAACGTGGCGTTAAAACACCATTCAAACAAACAAACAAACAAAATCTAAGGACAAAAATGTCTTGTCTAAGGTTGATGTTTGTTTGTTTGTTTGTTTGATAGTGTTTAACGCCACTTTCAGCAATTTTTCAGCTATATCATGGCGTCCAGTTTTTATTGGGGGAGGAAGCCGGAGTACCCGGAGAAAACCCCGGACCTGCGGTAGGAGTCTAAGGTTGAAGCAGAGGATAAGACAACATATCCTTGTACACAGACAGATTTTAACCAATTTTAAATTGGACATACTTCAAGTGATTAATACTTTTTCTCATCAAAGTTCTTCTCTTAAATTTCCAGGAATCATAATCTTGAGCATATCCGGAGTACCAAGTGAAAACCCCCTACCTTCGGTAGGAAAACTGGCTATCCTTGTCAATTAAGATTGAAGTCGTGTGCACCCTGCCCGCAGTAATACTCCAACCAGCAACATCAGTGTTGACAGGTAGGTGATCAATAGATGACTACCTACCGTAACCACTCGGACACAGATACATTAGCATTATGTTTAGAAGGCATTTGCTTATACATAAGCATGATGTTTACATTTAGAGATAAAGTTTGTGGGAAGTAAAAAAACTTTAATTGAAAAAGTCATATAGTGGGTAAGACAAATATTTCCCACATTTTAGGCAAGCCAGTCACGGTGAATGTACCTATTTTTATCCTATTTAGATCACCAGTGAGACAATGCATTATGAAATTATAAAATTTATATTCTTTGCACTAGGCGACAAAAAGATAAGAAAGTACCAGTACTTTCAAGAGTTTATTGCAATAGGAGATGTTAAATATGAATGAGAAAACAGTTTTAACTACCTGATATGCAAGAACATCAAGCAGTTTCCAACATACATGTAGGACCAAAGTCCACAGCTTTTTGTTTTGTCATGTCATAGTCCAAAGAACAGTTTACTAGATGATACAAAACAGCTATTATTGCCATTCCTAACAACATATCATAGGGGAATACCATTTATTAATGTCTGTTTGCATGTACATATACTAGTATGCCCATCTACTGATCACCAAAACAAAAATATCTTATTGCCATCATTGGATCAAAGGTTAACTTTTGGAATAGTGATGTGTAAAATGTAAATAAAAGAATTATTCGGTAAGACAAATGTGTTAATATGATATTGAATTGTGGCATGTTTAATTGGTTAATCCTTTGGTACTTATAATTATCAATTTTGTATTTTTTAAAAGGTGGGACAACTTAAAATGGAGTCGTACTATTTTCTTGTTAACAAGTTGTTTTATTATTTTAAGTGTTATTATTAGCCACTCTTCGCGTTGTTTACTCTGCATAAATTCAGACAATACTTACTATTTTACATTGGTCGTAATTTAGGACGAATCGTCACTTCCGTTGCCATGACAAATCTAAATTACAAAATCGCGGTACGAACGAGAATACGAATTTCGTATGGTTTGCATGGTTTAAAAATTACGAAAATATTCTTTTTTTAGATAGAGCACATGCCTCGAGATCTTTCACTTTTTGACAGTAGAAAAATAAAGCTATCTTTATTCTTAGTGATTAATTTCACGTTTGTCGATAGCTGTGCTCATATAATTTTTAATGAGAAGTATGCATATATTACTTAAAATGCACTAATTTCGTAAAATTAAGATACACGAGGTAGATTTTCACTTACATACGACCCATTAAAAAATCCCGACATATATTTTAGTGACGACTGGTTGTATAAGATTGATAAAAAGTGCGAATAAAAGATATAGAAGATTATTTATATTTCATCAAATTTGAGGCCGAAATTCATAGAAAGTGAACCAACTCCTTTAAAATAATAACATACAACAGCAATTTACATGAGAAAACAGAAAACAGTGAGTTAAAAATCGAAAAAAACCAGATAACAGCAGATTCTCATCGAAGGGCAATACCGCGAGAAAATGCATTCATTAATCAGTGTTTCCGTAGTAACTAGTAATGGATCGTATGTTTATTCATCCTTTAAATTACACTTTAAAAAGGTTGTAAATAAAATAATTAACAGATAACAGTCTGTAAAACAGTTAACAGTGACTATTAACTTGCTGTTAACAGGGTTTTTATTTTCATAATAACAGTTGACAACAATGTCAATTTTTAAGAAAAAAAGATACACAGCTAATGATTAAAAAATAGTTTACAGAGGTGTTAAAAAAACCGAAACACTTTAACAAAAAATGATCTTGCCCCTCATACATTTGTCTTTATTTTCAACATGTATATAAAACGATTGTTAGTATGTAATATAAGAATTTTTCTAATAAAATGTATATTATTTAAGATTAACCGAATAAACAACGAATACTTTACAATTAGAGCCACAACTCTCTATCTATGTGTGTACTACGACGGATGCACAAGAACAGATCATGATACCTGAGGGGGGCAAGAGGGGGGTCCATTAACATGTTTAAACTTTTTGTTAGTTTTACCCTTATCTTTCTCTTTGTTTACACTCCAGAACAGCTCGTAAAAATCCATCGCGTTTATATGCGTTCTAATTTGCGCTTTACGTCAAACAAAATATTTAATTTTTTTTTACAAGTTATTTGATTATAACATTAAAGGTCATCCTTAACTTGCACTGTTTAATAATTACATAAACAAATAGATGGCAACAACTTATAATAAAAGTACTAAATTTAAAAGTTAAATTTTCATCTTATCACATTTTTCCGAACATCAGAATTACTATCACGTGACTTGCTTTTTGAGATCTGTAGTGTCATAAGGTCAAAGGGTAAACAGTGAATATAATTCTTATTACATACTTAGGCTATGTACAGCAAACACGTGGTTTACATCTATAGAGCTACTTTTAATTATAAACAAAGAACTTATCAATATAAGGATTTCATACGCGGGGGTGACTAAATTATAAACTGAGAACAGATCCTACATGCGGAAACATAACATTTTCTTCCTCCTAAGTTTATACATTATGACAAATAAAATGGCTAATACAATTTTGAAAATTTTGTTTCGAAATCATTATCAGTTAATGAATAACAAATTTTAAAGATCTTAAAATGGTTATAGAATATGCTCTTCTACTGTCACTAATGATCTACACGGTACTACGCAGTGTATATATAAATATGTACAAACAGAAACCGTTCAGGTTTCAACTAATGCACGAGGTTTATTATGCCTCTTGACACAGTGCATTAGTTCACAACATAATCTTTATACTTCGTCGGTGGTTTGCGGAAACCTTGTGTATAACGTTTTTCCTGAATTTCACTGTCAGATGATATTGTATGTATTGGCGTTGGTGGTACATACCGTGGTATAGAATCCTTGTCCTTTGAATTGTCGTTATTTAATATAATTGGGGGTGTAAAAATGTTATCTGATGTATCGTTAAGTTTAGATTCAAGAATTTGATCGGCATGTCTCCTCCAATTGCTACTCAAACTAGTTTCGACGCGATAAAGTGCTTCCTCTGTAATAACGCACTACTTCATTATGTCCGTTTTCAAAATTACATGCATAACATAGTCTCTGATCACAAATTTCTTCCTGGTTAGCTGTGAAGTGTTCTTTTCAATATGGCCTTATCAAGTGCAAACGTGTTTTGATCTGCCTTTTTCAAAATAACATAGGCGGTGTATCGTTTGTTATAGAATGCGATGCACAGCGATAAGCAAGTAAGAATTTTGCTAATTTTTGCTGTTGTTCCTTTCTAGCACTCATAGCTTGTTTGAATAATTGAACGAACCGTTCTACTAGGTCATTGCTTGATGGATGATACGGTGTTGTCTTTATGTGTTTTATTTCATTGATGTTCATAAATTGTTGAAATTCCTGCGCTCTGGTACTATATTTCTTGCGAAAATTGTTCGTAAAACTTCGATAGTATGTGTAGCTATTGTTTTTGTCATTTTTATCACTATTGGCCATTTCGACATAGAGTGCACAGCTATTAAAACATTGACCCGAGGAAAGGGCCGGCAAAATCTACATGGACCCTCTCCCACGGTTGCGCTGGCCATTCCCATAGTACGAGTTTTGTTCCCGGTGGCATATTGCGATTTTGTTGGCAACCTTCGCAACTTTTCGCTAGTGTTTCAATTTCCTTATGGATTCATGGCCACCACATCAGACAACTTGCAAGCGTTTTCATTTTAACAATTCCTATATATTCTTCATGAATCTAGCTTAGCACTTGTCTGCGTAGGATAGTAGGAATTATTACTCTAATTCCTCACATTAAACAACCTTGTGATATTGTTAGTTCATCTCTTCTTGAATAGAACGCTGTGATTTCGCAATCGTTATACGGTTGCGGCCATCCGTTTTCTACATGTTCATAGACTTATGCCAAGACACGGTCTTCTGACCTCCATTTTTTGTTGAATTTGATACAGTCAAACTTTCTATTTGCTCTACATTAAAACAATTTAAAACTTCTGATTCCTGTTCTTAAGATGACTGTAACGGCAGCCTTAATAACACATCGACATTGGCATGACTTGATGTCTTTCGAAATACAATATTGATAAAAATGTTGCGTATCTTTGAATTCTAGCAGATGCAGTTGATGATATTCCCCTTTCTGGTTTAAATATGTTTACCAGTGGTTGATGGTCGGTCTCAAAGATAAATTTCCTTCCATACAGATAATTGTGGAATTTTTTCATTCCTCATACAAGTCGTAGAGCTTCATTGTCTCTTTGAGCGTAGTTTTTTTTTCAGCTTGAGTTAGAGTTCGTGATGCGATGCAAATCGCAGTCTCTTTACCTTAAATCAAGTGTGAAATAACTGCTCCGATTCCATAGGCAGACACATCGCAAGCAAGCTTAATCGGTTTTGTGGATCCTAATGTGTTAAAACTTGTTCCGATGTTACAAGTTCTTTGATCTTGAAAACTTCATCATATTTCGAATCCCATTTCCATGGTTGGCCCTTGTGTAACAAACGATGTAAAGAATTGAGCACGGTCGCTAGGTCAGGTAAGAATTTTCCATATTAATTCACGAGTTTTAAAAACCACCTAAGTTTTGTAACATTTTCAGGAGTATGTGCATTTATGATAGCTTGATTCTTGTCTGGAGTTTGTGCAATCTTTCTTTGTCAATGATGTGTCCACAAAACTTCACATTATCTCTAAAAACTTGGCATTTTTCCAAATTCAATCTTAATCCATACTTATCAAGCCTTGCTAATACCATATCTTAGTTGTTTAAATGCTCTTGATCTGATCTACCCGTAATGATCATATCATTAATAAACACTGTAAGCCAGGGATCCCCGATTAGACCTGTTCTATAGTTCGCTGCCATAAAAGCTGGTGCGGAAGCAATGCCAAAAAAGTCCTCTATCTTAGGAAGTGGATATTAATCCACATTTAATATTGGATTAACTGATTTACCATGAAGTCGCCACAAATGCAGACTTCACCTGTTTTTTTAAACTGGAAAAGTAGGCGTGGCCCAGTCACTGTGAGTTACTTTTGTTATGGTTCATTCATTCTCTAGTTTGTCTAGCTCTTTTTAAACCTTATTTCTTAAGGCATAAGCTACAGTTCTGGCTTTCAGGTATTTTGGTTGATTATTCTCCTTAAGACTAAACTTGGCAGTTATTTCTTTAACTTTACCAAGTTTTTGATCAAAGACCATCTTCAATTTCGTTTTTTGATTTAGCTTCCTGCTTCTCTAAAGCGGCTATTGACTTAATAATTCTCCAGGGGAATTTCTTTCAACCATTCACGTTCAAAAAGTACAGGCCCTCCTTTTTCAAATACATATACTTTCAATTGGTTCAGTTTCTGTGCATACTCAACATTCACAATTACAACTCCAAGTGGTTGTAAGTCTTCTCCAGTGTATGTTTTTAACAGTAAATCTGTTTTAGATATTTCATGACTAGGAAAATATTTGACTAAGTCAGTCTTTGCTATGACAGAAACGACAGAACCAATTTCATTTTCAGTAGTACACCATTTACTTTTGGTTTTATGTAAATTGCCATATTTTTACTGAGAACCTTGTTTACTCTCAGTGTTCCAATTACTACTTCGCCATCAGTGTCAGATTCCTTTCCTTTATCAGTCCAGTGTAGATGGTTTTTTTTATTTTGATTACTACTCTTGTGCTTTTGTTTTGAGTTACAGGCGTTTACAGTGTGTCCCTTTTTGTTACATCTATGGAATTACAATTTTGCAATGTATTACTTGTTCCATTGCAACGGTAGCATGATTTTAGGTTATTTGAATTAAATTGTTGCGTATAGTAGTAGATAGTTTCCGACTACGTCGAAAAAAAGTAATATTTCCACGGACCTCAATATAATGGAACCTTAACTTGATCCAAGCTTTAAATTCATCATGATAAATACTACAAACTTTTCATACAACTGACATAAAAATATTTAAACAAAAATAATGTATGCCTAATGTGTTGATATTCATCTTCAGCCCTCTTCCCAAGTCAGAGGTTCTGAGTCCGCGTTCGCTCCATCATCACGGAGGAAACGAAGAGTCACTGACTTGGGAGGACGATCTTCACAATATCTTTATTAATGTCTGTTTAACTTAATGTATGTCCAGTTGTATGCACACTTCTCAAAACATGTCTTCGATTTGTTAAAGTTGGTTACTACTGGTAGCTACTGATAAATAGCCGTCACATTTTTAATGTATTTATATTTCAATATGATGTTTAAAAACTTCATTTCACTTTTCCACACTTGATAATTAAAATAAAATGCAAAAGTGACCCAGAGTTTAAACACCATATGTAACATCGTTCTGAATATATTTAGTATAAGTGCCATTATATATGCTATTTTAACTATATTCCTGACTAAAACCTGTATTCTAGTCAAAATTTAGCCTTTTGAATCGGCTACAATGAGCCTCCTGTTATATCGACATTAGCAAAAGGTTTAGCGTACAAGGAGCGTGGCACACTCCAAACACGTTACCCACTGTGGTCTTCGATCAGGCTTTCAGTATTATGATCTGACAAACTCCAGCGAGAGGGCATTCCTATCCGCCATCTGGGGACGCCCTTGGCGGTGGAGTGGGTCGATCACTATGAACCCTCATAGTATGGTCTCACTACAAAAACGAAGGACCAATAATTTATATAGAGCTAGCGATAGACATTGGGCCTGTTTTTGTCAACTAGCAACGTGTCTTTGCATAAAACAATCGTTGGGAATTTATGATATACTAGACTTTAAACGGATCATGGTAAATGTCAAATTTTAACAAATCTTTTTTTCTTTAAACGACAATTTCTAGAAGTAGACATGATTTGTAAAGTATATATCCAGTCATGCACCAAAACATCTGTAAAATTAATTTCTGTAATAGGTAAAAGGTGTTACATTTAATTTTACCCCCGCTTCGAAGAAGAAGGGTATACTGGTTTTCCGCAACATAACCTTCGTAACAGTTTTCTCAGCAACTACTTATCACAAACACTTGAAATTGTATATGTGTCTTTATCATGCGAGTACCGATTTTATGTCAGTCGCATATCTACTGTTTACCGACTTGGTCAATTCAGTGATGTGAATAGCGGGGTATACTGAGTGAGCTCATGGGTTCATAGTGATTTTACTAAAATATTCACACTGCCATTTTCTCCTGACCTAAACAATATTTATACATTACGCTGTATCCAAAGAAAAATTAATACATAGGGTAATCTTTACTTCGTTAGAATGACCTTTATCTATCAAACCAGGGCCTTTGCTGTCCTACTCTAACAATTCAGTCAGGTCGCAGTTGAACTATTTAAACTATTTATATGTGACCTGTATAACTGAAATTTAAAGCTATATTTTAAAACTGTGGCATCTTTAATAACATGTTATTTCCTTTTAAAATGTAAATAGCAACAACTTTTTATCAACAAAGTTACAATTAAGCGTCCTCTACAGTGAACGTAAGTTTTCTATTCTTTTGTTTTCCTAATCAAATAAATCAAATAATCAAATTAATGTGTGTTTCATGTATTTAGGTTTTGAGTCGAATGTTCAAGATTATCCATCACCGATCAATTTTGATAATTCGTATTTAACGTCGAGGGAGCAATATTTCATCAATATTCATGACAAGAACAACACAACACAATCAGATAATTATGGGATGGGATGCACCTATGAACAGAAAATCACGAATAAAACTAGAATAGTAGGAAGATTATTAAAAAAAGTTTGTTCTGAATGTGAAGGTATTTCCCGATAAATAGCAAGTAAATTGATCAGATAAATTATCACGTTGACATACAAAACAGCAGTTTGTGTTTAAAAGTCAGAAATTATATTTGCTACAGACCAATAGTTTTGGTGATATATTTAGTTATTTGTGCAAAACATATCCTTCGGAGTCGGTAAATATATCGTGCTAAGGAATGAATGCCCGTTGCTAAGGACAAAAATGCCACTTCAGACTTCAAAATGCCATATTTTAGTAAAATACGTCACCATGATTCTATAAATATATGGTTTCTTAGGACTATTTATAACGGTTAACTTGTTCGCTATGATATGTTTGTTTGTTTGTTTGAATATTTTTTTTGTCCAGTTTTTATTGGGGAGGAAGCCGGAGTACCCGGAGAAAACCCCCGACCTTCGGTTGGAAAACTGGCAATCCTTGTCAATTAAGATTGGAGTCGAGTACAACCTGACTGCAGTGCGAATCGAACCCGCAATCTCAGTGTTGACAGAACACATGATCAAAAGTAAACAAACTACATTATCCACTCGCCCACTGAGACCCCTGCTTTGGTATGACATTTACTCATGATATCTGACATTGGACTCGAGTTTAAGCTACTTATACTTTAAACGGATGCAGGACAATATTCGCGATTTTGGGAATATCTCAAAATATATGTCACATTTGTGGTAATATTATTAATAATTTTTTCATTATTACTCTTTATTTACAATTAATAAATGGTTGAAATACAAAGTTTTCGCACAAAGGAGTTCAGTATAGGCAAAGGAAATAAAACAATTAACAAGAGAGGTAATGTAATTAGGACTAAAAAATAAAAATGTTTAGTACTTTTGACCAGTTATTTTCCAATAGACAAACAAATAACTCAGATACTGTTTTCTCTTTTTTTTATCACAAAAATATATATCAATTGCTTGACATTATATAAAAATTTAAAAATGTGAATGAAAAGAAGTTTTTAATCTACTATTTTATGCTCTTTAATTCTCTTCTCTGCATAATCTTTTAGACAATTTGAAAATTTCAATGCTCAAGCCCTCGGAAGAGCTCTTTATTTTTTATTTTAAATTATGATTACATGTACTTGTTAAAAAACTAACTATATGGCAATTTAAAACAAAATTCAAAGACAAATTATTTTCAGTGCCCTGGATCCCCTTTAGTTTAATGTTTACTCAACCTGTTCTCCTAGTGAAATATTTTTCAGTTATGCAAGCTTCACTTTCAACACCAGGTCAGGACCTCCGATATAAGCATTTTCATTGGTTAATAACATGACGCCCATGTCACGCACATGTAAACCTTTTTTAGAGCCAGGAAAAGCTTTCCTTTTGAAATGTAAACTGTTCTTCATAAAGAGAATGAGATCATAATACTTGGTCTACTTGAGCTTATTTACATTTCAAAATGGTGAGTCTAGAGAACATCCGACTTCAAATTTCAACGCTCTCACCATTGAATTTCAGTGCTTCTGACCTGACGTTATATCCGAAGTCCGCTTAAGCTAAAGAGGATATCTTCGCAGGGTAACAGAATAAATGTTTACTATTTTATTTCTTTCCGTTTTAAAGGTTGTTAAAACAATGTGTTGTAGTGGCAATCTTTAAAATATTGGCGCATAATTATTTGAAGCCGATAACATAATAACCGAAAGTCTTTAATAGACATATAACTTGTAAACTCGTCATCGAACAGTTTTGGAAGTGGGAAAACCTACTCGTACGAAATACAATAACGTCTTTCCACTGTTGTAACTAATACATTGAGTCAACTTTTTCGACATCAACAAAAGATTCGTTAACATGTTATGTGTCCAATGGGTGTGGCGCTGTTTGAAATCATTTCTTCCTATGGTTTGCGGCGAGGCTTTTCCTTATCAAAAAGACATACCCTATCCGCAAAACTGGGGAGCATTGGGCTATGTGGTTCGAACAATGGTAACCTTCCAAGTACACAGGTATAAGTTACATATTCTGTGTATTAAATAATAATAAGTAGATTTTTTTCATCTGTTAAAAAGATGATTGTGCAATAGGAATATGATCCATGACGCATTATCATAAATTTTGAGCTGTTCTCAATAAAACTTTCAAAAATGTATAGTATATGTCATAAAACCTGTCTTATGTTCTCCCTCACTTCGTTCGTCCGAACATAAATCATTTCTAATTTTAATAAAGACACATCACATTTTAGGCAGGAGAGGCACACCAAGCAGTTTATTATAAATATCAATACAGAAAATGCGGTAAATCTTTTGGTTAAATGCAAAAATCAGCAACACATCGCCATGCGCTCAATCTACACAATAAAACAACAATTATTAGGAGAGTTAACCTTCTTATACAAAAATAATACATATAAACTTGTCGAACTGTTTTGGTGTGTAAAACCTCGATGAAATGGACAAAGCGTAAAAAGTCTTTTAATAGTCAACCAAACCGAATTACGCAAACTCAATACACTTAACAGAATCAGCGAAATTTATATTTCAGATAGAAATATAATTAATTGTGGTTTTAGTGTTATTTAGTGTCGTTAACATTGTGCCTCATATTATTATTGTATTTGTCGAATGCCTAAATAACTAGCTTGATGCTTTATAGCGATGTAACATAGAAATTTGTTTTAAGACGACAAAAACTGCTTGATGTAATGTTCAGAATTAATTATTTGTTGGCAATTTGCAATAAGTCATAAAAGTTATGCCCTTGACTAGATAGGTAGACAACATTTTGGCATAAACTACTGACTCGGACAAACAGTAAACATATCACAATTTGTGGTGGGTGTTATAAAGCGCCACAGCCCTCCATCATTATTGTAACACTGCTTTTGATTTAGGTTTTTCTTTCGAATAATTCATGCGACGGCGTTTGGAACCGAGAAGCCTTATCCGCCGTTCGTTATAACAAAAATAAATTGACAATTATTCCAATTAAAATTATTTTGGACGAAAAAATGGTGCACAGTAGAACAACATGTACAAAGTTCAATTGTTCCAGGATCATAGTAGATTATTTAAGTTTTACCAGTGTACAAAACCTATAGGCTTGCGACACAAAATACAGAACTTAAATGTTTAAATATATCGGTGAAATAAGAAAGAGAGGGTTAAAACGCATAAGGTTTTTTTTACTGTTGTAAGATATATACAATTAATATATTTCATAGATTTTATCAATGCGTATATATTGGGCCATCAAAAAAGATAGTAAACAAGAAGACTACTAACATAAAGACAACACAGCTCAAACCTTAAATAAGAATTTGTATTATCTTACCTACCCACTAAACAGCTGCCCAACTAAATGTTCCATTTTACTGTCTGTGTGTTTTAATAATGTTATGAATCTAATATTATTTATTACAAAAAAATAATAATAAAGCCTACCTACGTACCCAAAGTCTGGGCAGTATGGGTAAACACAAATATTAAATATTGCCCTAAACAAAATATTAGATCATTATTGTATAAAGATGAGAAATCAGTTTACCTATGCAAAACATTCGTTAGGCAATAGAGGTCTGACACTTCATAGGCCGTTTTGTTGCTCTTCTTGACATGCGATGTTGATTATGTTTTTACTTGTTACATTCGATCTAGATGGAGAGAAGGTATATCGGATTCTAATGTTACCAGATTTGTATTAACATGCTGGGCACTTAGGACGGTGCCCATTGCTCAACCGACAGGAGAGTGCTGCTTAGAGCGTCCCCATATGGCGGACTGGAGAAGGTCTATTCAGCTAGTATCATTCAGTTGTGTACATTTCAGCTGGTAGAAGACTTGTTTATATAGACATAAAAAGGATGTTTCAAGACGAATCTTAAAAAAAGACATTTTTCAATACACCACCACAATATTGGACTTTTTGCAAGCAGTATTTATTGTAAGGTATATTTTCCTGGATGGTTATAAAATAAACTTGTATTCGAGTTACAAATTTACGAATTATTTTTTACATACCAGTCAAGACTCCTACCTGATCCTCAGTTGTAAAATAGATTTCTGCTGACATGCGCAATTGGTAAATCTATTAAATCTTCATCGTATGATTTTCGCTTTAGCAAATTCAATTGATCAATTAATTTCGCTTTGCATGAATGTTTCTTTGTGTTTGTTTTGCATAATAATATTTTATGTATCTACAAATATTAAACGTTAAATAATTCTAACATTGTTTTAAATCTTAAAAAAGTATATCATAAACGATATACGACATAACAAAAATTAAAAGATATGTTTGAAAGTATATGAGATATCTCATTGACGTCAAATTAAAGGTAGAACACAGATTTATACTAAGCGTTACATCCGTATTGTACCTTTTATTAAGAAAAATTAACACGTAAATATTTCATACAATGCCTCCGTCATTTACATCTCCCAAATCGTCCTTGACTTTTGCTACGAAAATTGTACATTGTTAGTCAGCCGTTTTTGTTTCTCAAGAGACATTATTTTGTTTACAAAAGTTGGTAAGCTTTCACGACGTTCAATGGTATTTGGACAAACTACTAGATTTTCCCAGCAAACGACATTGCCTAAGAGGTTTCGAGTAGACAACAATCACCTGCTCCTAGCGTAAACTTTCGTTCTAATGTAGGTAAAAATTTATTTCAGAAAAAATTGCCCTAAGATTCCCGTAGCAACAGTTAAGGACGATTTGTGACATGTAAGCAACAGAAGCATAGCATGAAACACGGACAGGTAAATGTGGACAATGCTTTCTACAGGGTTTTCGTAACAAAACAGGTACAATATGGAATAATAAAAATGCAAGCAGCTGAACGCATGGCGGTGTGACTTTCAGTATAAGATGGTTATTGCACAAAGGTGCTCAAAAAATACATTTATAAAACAAATGGTACTAAGGTAAATACATTTATTTGCATGGGGCTTAATACATATGTAGTAGTCCAAAAACATATTACACAGGACACTCTAGTAATACAACTGTTACACAAGTGCTACTATATGTACAGTACAAATAGTGATACTAGCACAAAGGGTGCTGAAACAATTCATTTACATCTAATATATGCTTTAATAATACAATCACCGGACGGATGTTGCTTAACCACTACGAATACATTAATAGCTTACATTGTTACTAAAATACATGTAGAACACGCTGAAGTACAATAAGTTCTAAACTAATACATTATGAAGCTACTTAACACACATAAAGTGAGTTACAGTATATAGAAATTGTGCGAAAGTTACACAGTTATATATCGCATGTTGCTAACATATTTCATGGTGCTCATATACTATAAGTATAAACGGTGCTTACATAATACAGTTAATTAACTGATTGATTGATTAATTGATTGGATGTTGTTTTACATCCAGTTAGCAGTATTTCAGCTTTTACAGCTGGGCTGCTCTGTGGGTCAAGCGCTGGGAACCATCCCAGTATTGTCCCAGCATAATACAATTGAAGGACAAATGGTTCTAATATACTTACAGTATGAATAGTTTTATACAGTGTTGGTATTATAGTTTACAGCACAAATGATGTTTAAAACTTGCGCAAACGGTGTGAAATTTTAACTGTACATTTAAACTATTAATTATGATAAAATAACAGCTATAGCATGCATGAAGCCTTACTGTCTCATTTATATTTAGAAAACTGCTAGGCGTACAATTAGTACATACAAAATGTCATATTCGTTACAGAAGAAAATACTGCATACTGCATACCAAAATGAATCGTGGTAGCACATGGACATTTTACATCTGCTACTAGACTGTAATTTGAATTGCTCATATGATGTTTAATATTTATTTTAATCTTTTAACAGAATTTGTACAAATTGAACATTTATGCAGATTATCCGATCTAGTTGTATTAACATCATGCAAACCACAGTTAGTGTTGACAAAAAAATGTCTGATAAAATATGTAAGATATCTTATTGGTATCTTTGATTATTTTATTATCAACTTCATAAGACATTGTATTAACTTTATAAAGATATTTTGTAAATGCAACAGGTATTAAACCGGCTTGCCACTTTTATTTTATTTTTACGTGATCGTATCGTTGGTCTTTGTAAATATGCCTAGAAATTTATATACACAAGTCTAAAATCTTTTGCCTTTATAGTCTATACTGCAGATCAATGTGTGCATTATGTAATAGTCCATCTCTTAAAACTCTATTTCTGCGCATTTTTGTCACTTCCGCAGTTATATCTGTTTACATGTGTTCCTATGCTTTTAAATGACTTAAAATTTAATAAAAATGGCAGACCCATAAAGTGTACATTTTATGGGCCTGGCTATACGAAAAGCGGACCTATAAACTGCAACTTTTAGGGCTACGGGGCTTGCAAAAAGTTTAATAATAAATGCGGACCCATAGTAAATTTCATAGATCAGTGGCTTATACGTAACTTGGAAAATCGGACCTGTAGAGTGTATTGGTTTGGGGCTATTACATTTAAAAAAGCAAACTCGTACACTGTAAATAGCTTTGTCTGGGCCTATTCATCTTATTAAAAAGGCGCACCTATAAACTGTAAATTGTATGAGTCATGGACTCTATAATAAACACACTAAAACTGCTTGGAGCTTTCGACCGTGCTACTGACTTTCATCTGACACCATTAATGGAAACACTTAAACATCATAAAAGTTCAGAGAATATGGATGAAATGAATTTCTAGATTTCTAGATAAAAATGTTTCGTCACACTAAAAAGTTGTAAATATGAACGACATTTATGCCAACTTCCACTGCAATTTTCTTTTTAGAAGGATCACATGCAATAAATCTAGATTCAATTAAATTGTCTTTAGCTGACAGTAATGTTGTTAATTTACCATTACCCTTTTCAACTAAAATAACGGAATTTTCCGTCTTGCAAGCAACGGCCAAATATTTCTCGTACATAGCAATCCCTCTTGGTCATTTGATTATTGCTGTCAATTTTATATGTCCGGAATAATCAACACAATTAATGCAATCTTTTACTACGTCAGCAACAAAGAAACACGAGGCAGCATGGTCATGTGCCAATCGAATTGTATTTCCTGTAAACATACCAAAATTTCTTCTGATCCCCGTTATTTTCTTTAATTCCTTTCCGGTCATATCGGTTATGAGGGTCGCGTCGTCATCGCCTACTCCAATTTCAACTGCTAACGTATTTTTGCTGAACGAAATACTGAAAGTTTTTTCCTTTACTTAAAACACCTCCTTTGCAATAACAGTGTTGCCTTCACCTAATTGGAATTTCTTTCCTGTAAGTGTATCAAAAAATGTAATGAAGATTTCACCTTCGACAGAAGTACTCGTAACCCCACTTGGTTCTTCGTCAAGACCGTGTCGAAGTTTTTTATCGTAACTCGTAGACTTATAATTTTTTATGCATTTGGTTTTTTAGTCAATTAAAACTAATCTACTATCAGCCAGGAATGATAAACCATTAATTTGTGTAACTTTAGTGTCACATGGCGCGGACGTATTAAGCTGTGTATCATAGTCGGCTCTGTGTTTAACCTAAAAATGTAAACAGAACAAACCTTCAGAAAGTACGCCAGAAAATTTAAGAAAACATATTTCTATCTTAATTCAACTTCAACTTAGTAGTATCAATTAATTATTATTATTATTATAATTATAATTATAATAATACTTTCCATGCTTCTAATTACGGATTGTAGAAAGAAGTACTTTTGTAGCGATAGAAATGATACATGTGTAATGATAATAATCATGTTATGTTTAATATTATGGATTAATATTTACAAAAACTGAACATGTTTTTCCATCTGAGACCTTTTCAATCTTATAATAAAATGTGGGTTACTTTATGTATGATTAACTGTGATTAAACATGTATTCTTCAATGAAATAAGCGGTTCAAAAACTAAAAATAACAAATTAATAAGTAAACATTACTAAAACCTGGGCTTGTGTACTCATTGTTGCTTTGGGTCGTGATTTCACATGTTGACCTTTTACACTCAGCGGTCGGGCCATCATGCCCTGAAATTAAGAATGGTATATATAACATGTTTCCTATAGCAAAAAAAACCCCAAATTAAAATGCGATTCCACACACTGAGGAAAGTAATGCTTTTGTTTCCTTTCGGATTTTGTTTATATGCGAATTTTTTTATTATTAAATACACCTTACCTTTTTATTTGCTCGAAATAAAATTTATGGGAAATGTCTTCCATCACTTTTCGTCCGTTCTTCGTTCGCCAACCCTTCATAAAATATATTTATTTATTTGTTATCTTCTCCCCTTACACCTCTTGGCATAATAAATTAAAATTTCGCAAATGTCCACTATATAGCTGTACCATTTTCTGCTGACTGGAAATTAAAGATGGCCAATAGACACAATATTATTTTTTGATTGGTCAAAATTTAAAAAAAATTACTTCTCTAGAACTTCAAAGCAAAATGAAATATACAGCAGAAATGACGTATAGGCAAACTGCTAAAGAGTATTTTTTTCCGTTATTACCACACATCCTTCATGACAATTCTTGTTCATGGCTACCTGATACAAAATCATTATGATCACAGTATAGAATGTCATGTACTTTTGATTCCATAAAAATGTGAAACTGCAATGACTACTACGTTGTTTATTGTCAGAATTTAAGTTAGGTTGTTTTCTTTCAACTTAGTTATCACATAGAATCATTGTTTCTAATTGATAAAAATAAAACAAAATTATTCCGGAACAACAAGGCAAAATTTATGGTAACTTTTAATGATAGAAGTATTGGATGTCTCAACAATAACTTTACATTTTATGCTGATCTCTTTGATAAAGATTTCTATTTTAGTTTGCTATTCTAACTTCATACATATAGTGTGATAAATCTTCGTATCTAAACTGCGAGGTGTATATCATCTTCATTGCATGGTTGTAGTATAGGAAGGAGTCTATAACAAGATTCATCACTGTATTTTGAATGAGCATACTTTATCAAAATAAACTGAAAATCCCCAAAGACACAAAGACAACAACATTTAAACAACAAACACAAGCTCTACAGAGCTTTTCTAACCAACATACATACAACTTAGACAACTACAGATACAAAATATTAAATTACAGACATTCATACAGCACAAATATCTAACCAAGCAGACATCTAGTGAGTAAAATACAACAGGTAAAGAAAATTATAATAGACAGCATAAAAGGCATATATCATTATGATAGGATCTTGACAATTTGAATGCACTAGGTTCTGCATCACTATTACGAGATAAATGAGTAGCATTTAATATGCACTAACATTTACATACAAGCAGAGCAGTTGCATGACCTGCCATCCCATGAGATTATTAGTTGTTTAATTATTTGAGGAAGATTCCTTCCGACAATGATCAGGCAGGTCATTCAAAAATTTGGTATACAGCAAAATATCGAAAAGATTTTCTAACATACCTTTTCGACCTTGCCACTACGGCTTTTGGTGTGCTGTGATACCTAAAAGAATATTTGTGACTTTATTTCAATAAGATCTTGAAAACAAACGGGGTTCATTTTGTTAATAAATTTATATTGTTTCTATTGCAATAGTTCTTACTCTTCTGATCTTAGATATTGTATGGTAGTTACAGTCAGACCTTTTTCAGGGACTGCATCAAACGAGCTATTATTAGCATCATTATAAATAAATCTTAATGCCCTTTCTTAAATTGTTATGGTCCCTGCAGAAGTGTCGTGTAACTGGGCAAAAATTAAAGTTCGACAGATATATAGTCAATTTTCCTAGTTTATTAGGGCATTTTCCTATCCTCTTGAGTACATTTAGCTGTATAGATAGCTGTGTGCAGATGTTTGTAATGTGTGTGCTAAATTTTAATTGATAATCTATTACTGTAACTGCTAACAATTTCACATTTAATCATGTCATTCTTTAAATTTAAAGTTATAGCTTTTTATGTGTTTTATTGGAATAGCTTTCCTTTGATTATATTAAAACCATTCAATTCAATTAAGACTATCAGTTTCCAATATAGTAAAAATGGTTCTATGGTATAACCATAAGAAAGTGTTTTGTCATCAGCACTGTTGTATATAGAACTGTATAAAGTAGAATATATCGTTAGAAATAAAAGGAAATAAGCTATAATTACCTGTGTCTAGAGCATGTTGTTTTGTGGCATGGTACTGCTTGAGCGTCTTTAATTAAGATGAGATTATGCTTTTATTATTATCTAGTTACAGGTTTCTAACAAGTATGTGTTTCGCTAATTTTTACAATTTTTGTAAAATGTCATTTTTTCCTGTTGCTTTTTCTATATTTGCTTTACATATAAGTTTATTTTCATCTATTTCATTCAATTTGAACTTCTGATTTTTCAGTTTATGATATGATATTTTGTTTCTTTTGACACCATTACACACAGTGCCATTACACTTCTCTTAAATTATTACTAACAGAACCTATACGTGTTGACTTGCGTCATTATTTTGTCCTTTATTACTAACAGAACCTATACGTGTTGACTTGCGTCATTATTTTGTCCTTAATTATTGCTACTAAAATACAAATTTAATTCATTATTACAAACAGCTTCTCTCGTCTACAATATCTCATGAATTATTTATTAGAAGTGTACAAATCAATAACACTATTGCAATAAAAAGGGGGAGGTTCAGACTGTATCAATCATTTAATGCATATATTAACCAGAACGTTTTAAGGAGACAATAAGACTACACTTTTACACTAAACTATAAAAACATGTTTACATTAAGTGTACAAATAAATTGACATAATTGGAAGCTTTCCAAAAACTATTTAAATTAGTTAAATAAATACACCTAAATCGTGTCCGTGTGTACTATTGTTAACTATTTACAATTTATTAATTTCACACTGTTATATATTACTGGCCATGAAAAAGAAATTATGTTATATATAGTTTCCGTAAGCACCCACTAATAGTTACTGATTTGAAGGGAAGACTTTAATATTATTGAATCTCTTTCTGTTGAAATTAAAATTGGACATAAAAAATTAATTGGCTTATATATAGCACAAACTGTGACTGATAGACTTTATTAACATACAACAAATATGACTATTTTATGTTTTGGGGGATATGAATTATGATCTGTTGAAACAAAAAAAATCTGCTACACTAGATTATCTATGTGATCTTTGATCTGAGTACCTTGATTACAGAGCCAACCTGTTTCACAAAGAACGCAGATACTATAGTTAAAAAGACGTTATACATACAAACTCACCAAAACTATGAACGGTTGTATTTTATTTCTGGAGTGAGTAATGTGCAAAATGTTATTTCAATTCAATGTAAAAGCAATGTAGATAAAGGGAATAATGTTTATCAAAGATACGAAGTTTTTAACACTTTTCTGAAGAGAACGTTTTAGATGATCTAGAAAATGTTAACTTTGAATCATACATTAAAGATAGTAATTTAAATAATGTCTATAACCAATTGAAACAATATTTTAAGATATAATCGACAGACATGCACCAATGAAAATTAGGAAAGCGTTACTTAAACCAGCACTCTTTAATGAATTTCGAAAATCAATTGATAACAAACGAATGCTACATAATAGATATGTGAAATGCAAATCTAATTTAAACTTGGAAGAATATAGAATCCAAAGTAATGTAGTGTCAAACATAAAAAAGAATCTATTAGGAAAAATTTCTTTGACAGATGTGTGGGAGGTACAAAATCTTACAAATTCTGGCCTACAATTAAACCATTCCCATCAAATGAGGTAAAATTAATCATCAACGGAAATGTTTCAGAATACTATTGCTGAATAGGATGTTAATAGTTCGACACTTGCGGTAAACAAGATTTATCTCCCATTTACAAGAGTTATCTGTTCTTTAGATCAGGTACTTGAAATTACCTACTGTGGGTAAAAAGTTGTTTTTCTTTCACATATAGCAAAGCATCTGATAAAATTTATTATGATGTGAAAACTTATTTTGCAGCGTATTGTTGTTGAACAATTTAAATTTTGGATATTAATTTTTCTACTTACTATTTAATTTTTTTCATTACTTTGATTGTTTGTGTTGGAATGTTGTTTAACGCCACTTTCAGCAATTTTTCAGCTATATCATGGCGTCCAGTTTTTAATTGGAGGAGGCGGAGTAATGGAAAACTGGCAATCCTTGTCCGTCGAGCACACCCTGTCCGCAGTGAGACGAACTACCTTTACCACTTGTCCACCGAGGCCCCGCTCATTACTTTGAACATTATTTTGTTAAAATAAGATGACCTTAATTCTACTAATAATTCAGTAAAGCGTGATATATATCTCAGCTTATTGAAATGTTCAATACCTATGGCTATAGTATATAATATAATACATATACTCAGTAAACAAAGAAACGCAACATCGGATAAATGTTTTCAAATCATTTTTTGCGGACAAATGACCTATAAATATTCATATATACACAACATCATAATTACACCTTAATTAAAGGTTTCCAGGTAAAAAAGAATTTAAGTTCATCCACCCGTGAACGACTGCTCAAAATCTGAAACACACTATGAGTTACGCATAGCCAAAAAACGGGTCGACTTTCATGGGCAAATCATGGGTATTTAAATAAAATTCTGATGAGGTGACGCTATGCCAAGGTTAGATGCTGCTACCCGGAATATCGTTATTGTTTGAATTGAATACTGTTGCCAGAACGTATAATGTTCATCGTAGCACAATTTCACGCCTTTGGAAACGCTACCAGCAGCTTGGTACTACGACAGACCAACTTCGTTCAGGGCGTCCGCGTTTTACAACTCGGACGCAGGATCTTTACATTAGATTACTCCATCTACGGAACAGGACTATTGCTGCAACAGTGCAACAGAAACAGCCGTTAACGTCCCTGGGTTGCGCCGTATATCACCACAGACAGTACGCAATCGGTTACGCTCTATTGAATTGCGGGCAAGGAGACCTTACGTCGGAGCAACACTGAGACGCCAACAAGGCCAACCAAGGGTTACAAGGTGGTACTACCGTTCGTGTATGGAATTTACAGAACTGGAGAAGAGTGTGGTTCAGTGATGGGTCACGTTTTCAGCTTGAAAAGCGAGATGTACAGGCGCCGAAATGAACGTTTTGTGCTAAACTGTGTTGTAGAAAGACACGACAATGCCGACCACATACAACACGTGTAACAATAAATTTTTTAGAGCTACAGAATGACTATGTGATCCGTTGGCCATTACGATCCCAATTGAACATCTGTGGGATGAACTGGATCGGCGCGTGCGCCAACGACAACCACCGCCGCAAAATCTGCAACAATTAGAGCAGGCACTTCAGTATGAGTGGCAAAGGACACCGCGTGTTCGTACCCAACGTTTAATTGAATCCATGCCATGAAGAGTAAGCGCTGTTTTATAAGCAAATTTTGAGCACAATATATACTGAAATTGTTTGCGTGATTTATTGACAATATGCGACATGCGACAAAATGTTATATTCCATGGTAAAAGATCTCATAAACAAGAAGTGTGCCAATTGTTAAAATAATATACGAAGTAAATTTCTCATTTTTGTATATTGCGTTTCATTTTGAGTGAGTATATTAATTCAAATGAAAGTTGTTTTTGTTATAGAGAGATACCTGTATGTTTTTGTGCATTTAATTTTTTATAATTAATGCCTGTTTGTATTTCACTAGATTCCTCTCTGTTTTTATGCTTTTTAACTTTGTTGTATTTTTGATTTCTACATTAATTATCTTAACCTGCTGCTTTTTACTCACCTGATTAGCTACAGATTACAGATAATCATCAAATTAATATCAAAATGCAGTATTAAAAAAAATTATTAATGGTATAAACCGGCATTTAAAAAAATACAGAATGTAATCATTCTTTGCATTTTCTTATCAAGGCAGATGCTGATTTTATTCATGTAATAAAATAATTACTGACTGATATAGTTCGCTATCAGGATTCATTAGCCAGAGAAAATGTAAAATTCATCGAGCCGCTAGGCGAGGTGAATGTACATTTCTGAGGTCTGAGAAATCCTAATAGCGACTTATATCAAAGTCATTAATTGCATTCACCTCGCCTTACATTTTCTATGGCTGATAAATCCTGATAGCGACCTCTATCAAAGTCATTAATTGCATTCACCTCGCCTTACATTTTCTATGGCTGATAAATCCTGATAGCGACCTATATCAAAGTCATAAATTGTATAATAATTCTCTCTATATATAATTATACCAAAATGTAGTTTCTTTCTTTTTTTTTAAGATTTAACGTCACCTTCATCGATTTCACATACCCAACTAGCAATAGAAAAACTGTCCATTATGGTCGGATTCTAGCACACCCTGCCCGCAACCTTAGTATTGACGGCCATGGGTTTTTAGATAGTATTGTTATTAATATACTGAAAATAACACTTATTCATGTACAACTTCTGAAAATTGATCAGTGATTACAAAAAATAAACATACTTTTGTACTTGATTTGTAACTAAATACATGCAAGCACAAGAATAAAAAACATACGTACATTGTAAGAGGATGTGTATCTAGCCTCTGATTGGTTGTGACTTTATTTAATAAAGCTGTTGCTGTTCCCTATTCAACAGGAACCTATAGATCATAGTTATACAACTCACAGATATCCAGTTTAAATGCGCTTTTTAAATTACCAAGAATTGGAGCGGAGCGATCGAGATTTCAATTGGAATGAATTGTTTTTATGTACAAGGTTAATGCACAAAGACAATACAAGAAAAACATATTCTTCCGCGCCTTAAATAAGCTTAAATGTAGATACGATTTCTTAGTACATAAATATTATATTTTGTGTGAAAATTCGATTGCAGATAGTTTTCAAAATTTTTTTATTTAGTACATGGTAATTGTGATGCGATGTTTATTGGATACACCTATTACTGTCTGGTAGAATACGATACCCAACCCAACAACAACACGCCACTTCACACACTATAGTAATGGTAGCGGAAGGTTTGGCATGCCATAAATTCTGGTTTAACCCACCATTTCTATGAAATGCCCGTACTAAGTAAAGAAAAATTGCTGTAGGAAGTTGATGTGTTTTTGGTTGTTGGTTCTTGGACTTATAATTGTGGATAGTCTTTTTGACAGTTTCCTTTGTTATTACCCTTATTTACAAAGTATATGATAATCTTTATTATCATATTATTACCGTCTCCCATGGACAGTATAAATAGTCAAATGATGAACAGTATACGGAGTAAATGAATATCTGTTACTTGATTGGGTGGTTCACCAAATCTTTGTCATATCATTGGTTTACATCAGGATAACACTAGTATGTGTACTAAAATTTCGATATACTCTTGGGTTGAATCGGGATTGTAATCAGTATTTTTGTGTAGTAATGTTACGTTCCACATATTGACTTCTATTTCATTGAAGTGCATTGGTCAGTGAACAATTAAAAGATAATCTCCCTACTTTTAATGTTGTTTGGGAATAAACTGATATTTTCTGTATCATTATTTTCGTTCTGATAATTATGCAAATAGAACAACACATATTTTTACCGCTTATTTTGAACATTTGTGCAGGGAGTCATTTCTGGTTTAATTATTTAAAAAAAAACACTCGTGAAGTGACCACAGTTATTTAAATCTATCAAGCACCATTGGTTAACAGTTAAGCGTAAACAATGATTTTAAGGGTACATTGTTTTCCTATCCTACATATAAATTACAAACAACAGTTACTTTAATAATACCAATAAAATTGGAAATGCAGCTAAGAGACGGTTAGAAAAGCTAAACTTGTCATATATTATACTTGAAAGATTTCATTTCTCTATTTGCGTTTGTATTTCGTTCCATACAATATTTTCGTATATTGCCCGTATATGGTTCATTGTTATTTACGGGTGTGAAGTTAGCATTAAGTTCGATATTCGATATTAACAAATACATAATATCAAATGCAAGATAAAAAAATTCATAATATTGCTATACATTCTACCAAGGGGAACTTTGTATGCATCTGGATAGGTTCGGTATGAATAGAGAACTTGATGCAATCAGTGGATTCGATATTCGATTGGCTTTATTACGAAAAGGAGCCCAACAGGGACACATTTTAATATTGAACTGGCAAAAATTACGTGTGATATATGCACAATTCAAAACGACCAATTCATCCTCTTTCAGTCTTCAGTTCATGAAACTTTGCAAAACAGTTTACATTATATTGCTTTAGATACTGTCAAAAGGCATTTAAGGCACCAGTTCGGTAGTCAAATTTGTCCCTGTTTGGTTCCTATTCATACAGAAACCATCCAGATGCATAAAATCTTTTTATCTTGTATTTGATAATATGTATTTCTTGATAACGAATATCGAACCCAGTGCTAGTAGTAGCGAGTTCGATATTCGAATATAACGTATCACATTGACATTCTATTGATCTGAAAAGTCTACTGTTACATGTGCTGTATGTTGTCGGGCATTGTTGTGAAAAATTTCTCTTTGAATGTCAATTACGGGCAATAAATGCGGCCGTATAATTTCGTCTCTATACCTAACAGCGTTAATATTGCCTTAGATATGTATCAGTGCTAGTAGTAGCGAGTTCGATATTCGAATGTCGAATATCGAATATCGAGCCCACTGCTAACTTCACACCCGTATATTTTTTCGTCTGCTAACAAATTGAATCAAACCTGGTTTGGAGATGAAGAAGGTACTTCTTCTTTCATAAAAACACAACCCGAAACACGATCTCTCGATGTAATGAAGAAATATCGTCCAACATTACAAGATCTACAGAAAAAATACCTCCGGCATATATGGATTTGTGGTAAGTGGATGGATCGAAATATGAGCCCGAAACACTCAAATCATTTCACTCTTGTTTGGCAAGGTACTCATTACAGCAGAATTTCGGGAAAAGCATACTGTTCAACACCCCATTTACAGTAAACATTGAAGTGAACACTGATGGCAAAAATCTTGCATCAAATTCGAAAGTATATGATAAATAGGTTATATGGCGATTTTCATTTCACACCACATATCAACCCGAGACCCACATATCTACCGGAGGGTCTTTTAAATTACCCGATAAAAGATACACACAGCGTTACCCGTGTGAACCCCCGTATACATCCGCCGTTACATTGAAAGACGATATTTTAATTTTGCATCATTGTAGATTCGTATCCTCGTCCTTTATTACAGGTGATAGAAAAAGTAAGACATAACTGTCGAATTTATTGAAACTGCGGACAGTTTGATATATATTCAATCTAATTAAAATTAAATCTTTCACTTGCTCCCCCATTTTTGGTATTAGTCGCTGCGTTGTAAGCGACCATAGCAAAAAGGGGGGAGCAAGTGAAAGATTTAATTTTAATTAGATTGATGTATATTTCACATTTTACCATCCTTGTACAATAAACAGTGTCCGTAATCTGACCTCTGTTTGAATGTTTAGAAAAGCGGTTCTTAATTGGGCAGAAATAACGAATGTAAAAAAATGTTAAAGATCCGATTGCACTATATATACTCACTAATAAAGAAGCGCAACATACAAAAAATATAAATTTTACTTCATATATTATTTTAACAATTTATCATATACATAATTGATACAGAAATGTAAAATTGGCACACTTATGTTTATATGTTCATTTATGAGTCCTTTAACCATGGAATATAACATTTTGTCGCATGTTGTCAATAAATCACGCAAAAAATGTCAGTATCACCATTCGCTTGTAACACATTCCTTACTCTTCTTGGCAGGGATACAATTAAACGTTGAGTACGAATACGTGGTATCCTTTGCCGCTCATACTGAAGTGCCTGCTCTAATTGTTGCAGATTTTGCAGCGTTTGTTGTCGTTGGTACACGCGCCGATCTAGTTCATCCCACAGATGTTCGATTGGGTTAAGATCTGGAGATCGTGATGGCCAACGTATCACATTGACATTCTATTGATCTAAAAAATCTACTGTTACACGTGCTGTATGTTGTCGGGCATTGTTGTGAAAAATTTCTCTTTGAATGTCAATTACGGGTAATAAATGCGGCCGTATAATTTCGTCTCTATACCTAACAGCGTTAATATTGCCTTAGATATGTATCAGCTGTGTGTTCCTGGCGTAATACATAGCGGCCCACATCATAACATTGCCTCCGCCAAAATTGTATCTTTCTACAACACAGATTAGCGCAAAACGTTCATTTCGGCGCCTGTACATTCGTATGCGACCATCTCGTTTTTCAAGTTGAAAACGTGATTTATCGCTGATCCCCACTCTTCTCCAGTTCTGTAAATTCCATACACGAACGATGGTACACCTTCTAACGCGATTCACTCCCGCTCTGCTACATTACGAGTAATGGGACTAAATTCGTCAATCTCTACCCAAAGGATTCTGTTACAGAGCGTAAAATCCAAAGCACTAGAGAGGAACACAAAAAATGTCAAATAAAGCAAATGTTATAAAAAGCAAAAGCAAATACATGGTATAAAAAGCACTTTACTTTTATTACGTCAACCACAAAAACAACCAGTTACAGTATGTTTTCTGTGGCGGAGAGTGTAAATTCGTACCATCGCCAAAAATTACGAATATTCGTTCTAGAAGGTCTTTTTGTCCTCAATCGATGAGAGCGTAACCGATTGCGTACTGTCTTTGGTGATATACGGCGCAACCCAGAGACGTTTACAGCAATATTCCTGTTCTGTGGATGGAAATATCTAATGTAACGATCTTGCGTCTGAGTTGTAACACGCGGACACACTGAAAGCTGCTGGTAACATCTCCAAAGGCGTGAAATGGTGCTGCGATGAACACTGTACGTTCTGGCAACAGCATTATGTGATTCCCCGGCCTCGATTCGACCGATATCGATATTCCGGGTAGCAGCATCTAACCTTGCCATAGCGTCACTAATTTTACTAATTGCATTTTTACTAATTTGCATTTTACTAATGCAATCAAGAAAAGAAATAGCGGGGTTCTATACCAATTGTCTGAGTTAAAAAAAATACCCATGATTTGCAAGTGAATGTCGATCCTGTTTTTAGCAATGCGTAATTCATAGTGTGTTCCAGATTTCGACCACAGTCGTTTACGGGTGGATGAACTAAAATGCTGCACCTGGAAACTTTTAATAAGGTGTAATTATTATGTTGTTTATATATATTTGAATATTTATAGGTTTTTTGTCCGCAAAAAAATGATTTGAAAAAAATTATCCGATGTTGCGTTTCTTTTTAAAGTGATTATATTTCTTAAAATACATGATATCTTTTTATTTAGCTTTTACATACCACCATCTGCAGTTCCCCCCAAATACCGTATTATAGACGCTACTTTTACCAACAATCAGCGGGACAATTGCCATAAAATCGCTGTTACCGTTTGTACAGGGCGCATCATCTAACTCGTGGCAGTTATATTACACTAACGGCTAAGTATAATTTAAAAAAATACTAAGTTAACCTCTACTTACAAAGCAGAATCGAATGTTTCACAGTAACATTGCTGAAAGTGGTATCAATTCCGTCCAACATTTCTAAAGAGGATTTTGATTGGATCTCTCAAAGTCATGTGCATACGTTACCAACGTAGACGTCATAGTTAGTACTAGCGACGTTATACTTGCGTTAGAATTAAACAGAAGAAGTCGACGACAATATCGTTGCTGTCTGCTGCACAAATCTTCGTATTGTAAAACATAGCACACGCACTTTTCAAACGTTGTAATAAATAAACTAGAGGAGGTAAGGTTCATGTAAACGATAATTAAGCACCATTCAGTTTTACTGTTATTTATGTAAATAATTTAGAAAAGCTAAATACCACCGGCGATTTTGGATGTTTTTTTATTTTAAATATTTATTTTAGCTAAAAGATTGTCGCATTTTATGCAATATTGACGTATATATAGATGATCATGTATTCTATTTCTTTGGTCGTTCCGATACAATGGCCATGTTTGACATAATGCGACCGATAAAATCAGTTCAGTTCATTAACTATCCCACACTAAATCACCGCAACAAAACTCCTTCTGACAAAGATTTGAGTGAGTATTCCCTGTTTCACAGTGCAAATCTTCTCGCAAATTGTATACACTTGGCCAAAAGTTAGGGACCACCAGGTTTTGCTTCAAATAAATTAAAAAAAATAATTGTTTCTGGTTCTTTGTACATATGTTATCAACAAAAGCTAGGTTCGCAGTATCTATTGTAAAAATTTTTAAATCGCTCGATTCACGATACAATAACAATAGAAATTTTAAAAACACTACCCTCAGCTTTTGAAAACCCAAGTTAGTCGCCTTTTTTTCATTTTATCATGTGCACGTGCGTAACAGGTAAAATTTACCTGTTTTCTTCGGAAAGCAGTTGATGGTAGGATGCGGGTATAACGCAACACAGCTTTGATCCTGCACATGTTATGGGAACTACAGCTTTTGGTGGTGGCGGAGTGACAGTTTGGGGCTGCTTCTCATTTTGACTGTAAGTTTGACTTGTATCAATTAGATGGCACACTAACTGCTATAAAATACAGAGATCAAATTCTGGACCCCCGTATTGTGCCCCATTTTGATGCGCATCCACGTCGAAACAGACTCGTGTTCATGGACGAAGACACAAGACCTCATAGAGCACGCATTGTCAACGATTATCTTGCAAATAAGGCAATTGAGACATTATCATGGCTTGCCATGTCTCCGTATATGAATCCGATCGAGCATGTTTGGGACTATCTCGGCCGGAAAGAAAACGAGCGTGACCCTCCATGTCAGAACATTCAAGAATTGCGTGATACTTTAAATCAGGAGTGGCGGTAATTTCCTCAACGTAGACTTTAGAGACTTGTCCAGAGCACGAGGAGACGAGTTTAAGAATTGCACCAGAAGCGTGGTGGATACACACGATACTGACTCTTTTCTTGTGAATAATTGTTTAAAAATGAATTCTTTTTACATCTTTTAATAACCTTCAACCTGCCAACTCTTTGTATATAACATTATCAGCGGTTCAAACTGAAACTTTTTTTGAGTTATGATTTTGCAGTTTTATGGCATATTTTTGCAAACGACATCTTGTTTGGTCTTTTCTATACATTTTGAATAGTAAAATCATAAACTTCTTTAAAAATAGTTGACTATTTTAAACGAAACGTGAAATTAACAATGGATGGTTATATATTGATAAAAATATTGGTTTTAAAAAATCACCTCCGCTAAAATCCTGGTGGTCCCTAACTTATGACCAAGTGTATATAATTCACTTTTTCTTTGGTAGTCACTATATTAGTTTAATCTCAAAATGTACAACACGTGCACGAATGGGGTCTTGTTCTAAAATGAATAAGTGCTAGATTGTTCTTATGTATTTAGTTAAACAACTAACGACACTTTACAAATTTAGAAACTCTCATTTAGTTTATTAAATCCCGGATAATTTACTCCTTGACATTGTTGATAGTTTATTTGGAGTTTAACGCCATTTTCGTCAATTATTCGGCTTTATCATGGCAGCCATCTTTATGTACCAGTGAAAACCTCCAACTTCCGACAGGAAAGCTTGCAATCGTTGCCAGAAAGGTTGGAGTCAATCACATTCTGCCCGCAGTAAGCGCACGCGTGATCAATAGTAGATGACTTTTTAAACCACTCGGTCACAGAGTTCATTCTTTCACATTATTATAGAATTCGTCAACATTATTATAGAATATATAAACAAGAAAGGAAGAAAATAACGGTTTCTTGTGCTCATAAATTTCACATTCTTCATTTTATCAGCGCCTACTTGCAAAATGGAGAGGTCAAGGGTTGCCACAGAGGAATTGATATTTCAACAGAATATACGAGGATATATCTACTCTGTGATCGAGTCCGCAGTTAGAAAGCTAAAGATAGACGAACAATACCAAAATGATTTATTTAATCATTCAGGTGAATCCACCGCAAGCGTGGTGGAACGAGAGCAAATGTTTAAAAAAATTCGAAATGACGAATACAATATGCTTATTGCTGCTGTAAAAAAACAAGATAAAAGAAAAACGGGAGCATTTGATCCAAAACAGAGCAATCAGGAAGTCTACGTAAATATTCAGGTAAAAAATTAACATCGGTAACATGATTTTTTGTTTTTTAATTAACGGTATTTTGTCGGTTACAAGTGTATTTATTCTAATTGTATTCGAAAACGTGTCAGATGAAAAACTCCGGACCTTCGACAGAAAAAACTGGGAGCCCATATCACTGTTCCCGAAGTCGGACTCGAACTCGCAACCTCATTGTTGACCCACTGGTTATTAACAGTGAATGACTAACTGACATCACCGGCCAGCAATGTTCAAATGACTAACTGAAATGACCGGCCAGCAATGTCACAATGACTAACTGACATGGCCGGCCAGCAATGTTCAAATGACTAACATGGCCAGCAATGTCCCAATGATTAACTGACATGACCGGCCAGCAATGTTCAAATGACTAACATGGCCAGCAATGTCCCAATGACTAACTGATATGACCGACCAGCATGTCCCAGTTACTAAATGACATGACCGGCCAGCAATGTCCCAATGACTAACTGACATGACAGGCCAGCAATGTTCTTTATACAAAATGACCTTACACACGATTGGAATTGTTTACAAGTGTAAAAAATTAAGAATATCGAAAACTAATAGCTGTCATTGAAAATAAAGAGAAAAGAAATAAAAAGGAAGCCCCACAAGATCATCGTGTCGACTTAAATATTCAGGTATTTAACAATTACGAGTCATCAAAATTTGCATATTTAAAAAAGATGAACAATGATGTCAAACCTGGAAAGCCGCCTCTAATACTGTATTACAACATACCCAAATTATTGTAAAGTTATGTTTATTTAAAAAAAAATACTGCTCTTTTGTATGCTAATCATAAGTAGCTCATTCAATGTTGCATTTTGCAAGCCTCAAGTTGATTGGATTGTCTTCAGTTGTATATCGTTACACAACGAGTGGCATCACACATGTTGAAGTATCAAATTTAAAATGAACTACATTTATATTAAATTCAGCAAGTTTAACTTCATTCTATAACTCATATCCACCGTTTATCCGTTAGCTATATTTGATTGCATTATGTTTACTATCAATTAAACACAGAAAGCGGAAAGTCTACACCAAGAGACAAAATCATCAGAAATGGAAGGAAACATTGCTGTAGATGTCGCTCCTGAAGATGGCAAGGCTAACAGAGAGAGTGTGACTACCATATGTTCAGTTGATGTTCTAAGAGAGTATAGTGAGTTCCAAAGAAATTTTTTCTTTATAAATTTCTTTCAAATAAACAAATTTATTAAAAAATCTATGATAGCAGGATGTATTTGTGTAACTCTAGTGGGTTCATATGGTAGTCAGATGCGGCGCGAAAAGTTAAAAAGCGCGTTTTCGATCGACTTTTCGCGGGTTGGTGAAACATCAAAGTCAAAACACACATCCGGTCACCATATAAACCCTATAGGGTCTAAAACAAACACAGTGAAATAATACACATTTATTATTACACATAAAATGTAAAACACGTAGTTTTCACAATATACCGTCCGTACATAATGTAATTGTAGTGAGACCAAATTACAGCTAAGAGTTAACTCTAATCTGTTATGTTAACTAAGAAAACAAGTAATGCATTAATTAATTTGTGCTAAATAGTATTAAAAGAAAATTGAACAAATCACATGCAGTAATAATTTGGATATATCTTGTAAATATTTTTTGCTATTTTAGGAAATATTTCCGACGACATTGTTCAGTACCAAGAGGACAGAAGAAATTTTATTCGTCGACAGATTGATAGAATTTTTAAGGTAAATGTCATGCCGTATATAATATTACATCTGTTCTTGTGCAAAGAAATAACGCTCACAATAACGGCGACTGTCATTATATATTTTCTTGTTTAATAACGTAAAGGCAAGTGATTAATAGTAAACGCAGGGGCCTCGGTAGCTAAGTGGTTAAAGTAGTTCGTCTACTATTGATCACGTGGTATGTCAACACTGAGGTTGCGGGTTCGAGTCGCACTGCGGGCAGCATGTACTCGACTCCAATCTTACTTGAGGATTGCCCGTTTTCCTACCAAAGGTCGGAAGGGTTTCTCTGAGTACTCCAGTTTCCTCCTCCAAAATAAAACTGGACGGCATTATATGGCTGAAAAATTGCTGAAAGTGTCATTAAACAGCATTCAAAAAAAAAAGAAACAATAGTAGACGCTTTCCATAACCAGCACTCGGCCACCGAAGCCTTCCTGAAATATTACGCACACAACCAAAAGTTACCGAACGGACATCGTGATCACAAATAAAACTGAGAAATCTGTAAATATATCGAGTTGTAATGAGTGAAAGATGCAGTTCTGTTGTGTATAAATGTAAAATGTTCGCAAGTTCCACAATAACACAGGGTAGTTTGCCTTTTTATTTCCAAAATCGTTTAACATATACTTGTGTTGAAATGTTTACAACAACTTCCAAACAAAATATGTCCGATTTCAATTCCTTAATTTCAACTTCTTCATGTACTTCCCACAGAGAAACAAGATTTTCCCTTCAGCTGAAAGTATGAAAATGGCACTCAACTTACAAAATAGTCTATCGCGAGGAGATAATCAGAGTCTAGGTATGTTACATATATAACTTAGTGTGATTTTAAACTTTAAAGATTTAAAGAAAGTTAAATAGATTAATAATTGTAAGGTTACAAAAAGAGTATAACAAACAGGAGTCAATGTTTGTTTGTTTGTGTGCTTGTTGTTTTCTAACGGAGTTAACGTCAATGTCAGCACTTTGTGTCATGGTGTCCCGCTTTTATTTTGGGAGGAAACCAGAGAGTCTGGTGAAAACCTTGACTTTGGCAAGAAAATCTGCTAATTAAGCTTGGGTTCTATAAAATAATGTAAAAATACGAGCTGTAATGTATATTGATGCAGAGTTTGTTTAACTGGACGTTACTAGGAGTATCAACAGACCATTGCCGCGTGTTTAACTGGACGTTACTAGGAGTATCAACAGACCATTGCCGCGTGTTTAACTGGACGTTACTAGGAGTATCAACAGACCATTGCCGCGTGTTTAACTGGACGTTACTAGGAGTATCAACAGACCATTGCCGCGTGTTTAACTGGACGTTACTAGGAGTATCAACAGACCATTGCCGCGTTAATACAAAAATATACTTACGATAGAGAACGACCACTAAAATCATGGTAACAAGTTATATACCATATGTGCTTGAACCGAGATAACAAGAGGTTAGCTTTGTCTGTGTGTGAGTGTGTGTGCTATAAATAATAGTTAAAATAATCAGAACTTCATATTAAATAGCTTAATTTTTAAAACAGACAACCTGACAGAGGTACTAGTGAACCATCAGCCACAGATAAACAAGGATTCAGACTGTCAGAAGATTCGTTCCGGCACAGGGGCGTCACAGAAGCGAAAGACGGGATTAAGGAGACTCTTCTACAACTTGACATCCTGCTTTAGACCACTCCACACTGATGTCTAATATAATAGTTTTGACATTATGTAATTATGTAAATAAACAATTTGTTTAGAAGTTAATAAAATTATTTGTTTTGAACCTGTTTCTACTCGCTCATGTTTTGATAATAGATATGTTTATGAGTAGCCAACGTTTTCATCAACCCTACATTAACACATTATAGACTATACATTTACTAATTGTTTATCAGTCTAGATTCAAGATTTAAGATTCGATAGTTTATTAAAGTCTCACCACATAGATATATTATTTGCCATTCTTTTGAATTATGAGATTCTATTATAAGGTTCTAAACCTTTAAAAAATAAAAGATTCATGAATAATATAACTTTAAATAAAATATTATTTGCAAAGCATTACAAATAAGAGAGGTACATGTACATTAAAAAAATAACAGAAGAAACCTACGAAATATACACAATTAATGATATAAATTACTATTTCGTCTGATTAAGATATTATGGTAGCTTCTGGCATTAGAGTTACAAAAATTTTCATTGCTGAATAAATAAAAAATTTGTTCATCATATTGTAAGGATGAAAAATTATTATCTTGATTCAATACGTCAACCATATTCAATACGTCAACCAATAATGATTGTCTTAAATCTTCAGATAATGGACATCTTAACAAACCATGTTTTTAATCTTAAATTGTATTACAGTGAAGACAAAGTCTGTCTTTTAATTCGGCCAGTTTCAAGTTTTAAAGATGCTACTCCACATCTTAATTTAGAATATGAACTTCTATGGCTAATATGTAACTTTTGTAACAAATATTGTTCAGTACAGAATGAAGATTTATCTCAGAGAATGCTGAATAAAAACAAAGATCTAGATTGGCAGTATTTGGCCACAGCTTTATTATACAAGTACAATAATATATATATAAATAAATAAATAGATAAATAAATAGATAAATAAATAAATATATATATTTGAAATATAAGATAAGATTCAAGTTCAAGTCTATATATTGGTCGCCGCAACTTGATGGCAGACCATAAATGAATTAGCAACTGATATATATGGGGGATGAGCAACCCTGGGAAACAGAGGTTACTCCAGAATTTAGATATTTGCTAGTTGACAGTTAATAAAAAGGGGGGCCAGTGCAGTGAAAAATCTGCCTTATTGTCCGAAACCACCATTTGCACTCTTCTCACACTCCACGGCGATAACAAGACTGTGCTTTTTCCTTGCAAGGCTCCACAATCCTCAAGCTCCAAGCTGTCCCAATACCTGAAAATATTCAAGAAAAGGAAGCGAAGTACCAATTTCATTAACAAGACGATTAGCAAAATATATTACAAAATGTATTAACGTTGTGCGTTTATGTAATGGAGGTGGGTGGGAGGGTTTAAAAAATTTAGATTGCCAAACCGACATTTTTCCTGTCACCTCCTTGCAGACGATTTTCAAAAAGACCGAACCTCGATTTGGTTTTTCTATTTTAAGACAGGTTTAACCAATCACCAATCATGTGTTTAAGGAATACTAGAGCGAAAGCAACAACAGCCAACAACTATACTAGTCAGTCTTCCTTCGATAAAGGAATTTAATGCTGAATACATTAAATTCACTTAAACAATTTATTAGTTCTTAACTTATTTCCTTGGCCAAATGACAAAGGTCTATTACACCAGTCAGTTTTATACTTAACAAACAACTTTTCTTCCAACTGTTATATTGTATTTTATCAAGTATATACATATATTAAAAACATCCTTTCTGAATCACAATCACATGATTCTTTATTAATAATTATCATGCACATTTGACAGTAAACAAAGTTTACATACATACTGTGATATGAGGTATGTATAGGTAGATTAGTATGCGATTACATATGTGTATGGGGACAGTAAAACCGATAATCGTCATATTTCAAAGTTCATAATGTCGGAAGGATGACTAAACTCAAACAATGTCAAAATATAGAAAGGTAAGTTAAGACTTGTAGCATCTGTATAGTTCCTGTCACGTGAATATATTGGTGGTATTAAACAATTACCCAGTAAAAATGATCTTGCACAATGAAAAACATGTCATCGAAATGCTTACCCCCTGTCTTGTATGCTTTACTTTTACAATTAAAACCGAGCTTGTGTCAATGTTATTATTATAATACTTTGATCACTTCCTTGGCATAAAAAATGTTGCGGGGTCGATTCTAACTGTGGGAACGGTGTGCTCGACCCCAACTTGTTGTTTTCCTGGCGACGGTGGGGTTTTCATCGGTACTCCGGCATGCTTCCCAATAAAAATTGGACGTCATGATATAGCCAAAACGGGGCCTCGGTGGCCGAGTGGTTAAGATAGTTCGTCTACCATCGATCACGTGGTCTGTCAACGCTGAGATTGTGGGTTCGGGCCTCACTGCGGGCAGGGTGCGTTCGACTCCAATCCTAATTGACAAGGATCGCCAGTTTTCCTACCGAAGGTCGGAGGGATTTTTCACAATAAAACTGGACGCCATGATATAGCTGAAAAATTGCTGAAAGTGGCGTTAAACAACATTCAAACAAACAAACAACAAAATATAGCCAAAACATTACCCTATTCGAATAAACATACACAGTACAATTTTAATTGTAATTACTATTGTGAAATGTGTTCAGGCAAACTGCACAACTTACGTAGGCAGATTTACATTAAATAGTGTATAATAGATTTAAAAATTACATTAGATCTAGTTACATGTAATATTTATTAAATAAAGACTGTGTATGGCACGCGAAAGTTACATTTTATCCATAAATCTATTGTTACTACAAATAATCTATTAATATGGCCAGCAAACCATGGGATACCATACGCTATCTATGATTACGACACATAGCCGTGAATTTGATAATTAATAATACGTAATACAAGTAATAAATCTATAAGTCTAAGTTGTATTTTATGTATATATATATATATATATATATATATATATATATATATATATATATATATCAACAGAATAACATGACTGAGTTTGCTTAACAGCCGAAATAATCAGCGCTTTGGTTAAAATATATCCAGCATTTTAAAGTGATGCTAGAGGATATTTAAGTAACAAGTAAAACCTATTAAGAGGGTTTTTTTTCAATTGTGCATTTAGCATAAAGATGGAGAAGAAGAAGATGAAGTTGTTCTTATACAAAATGAGACTCTAATAAAAGACCATCTTCCTGTATGGAGAAAAATATGCTTTGCAATTGGAGGGGCGCCGTATCAAATGACGAATGCCGTTATCAATTTCTTTCTTAGTATATTTCTGTTAGAAGTAGCACAAGTAAGTATATCATTATAACATCAAGTTCTAAGGAAAGAATGACAGATATATACAAATATGGTTATTGACAAACTACACTTCCGCACTATTTCTCTCCAAAATGAAAACATCGTCAGTCTGACTTGGTGTAGATGCTTGCCCTATAATTTTGATATTGATACCACAAACCACAAGAAAATACACACATATATATATTGAACAATGTTAAGTGCTTGATAATTGTATAACCTCTTAGTAACTTTAACGTTGTAACTATGCCTATATTATTACGTTTCTCACTAAATTAACAAATGACCTAGGTGGATACTTTATTTCATGTAAAGTGAGCAATGATTAGTGGAGGGGTCTGAGGACTACTGTAAAACCAGCAGCTCTGGAGAATGATCACAGGTGAGGAGACTAAGGGGCTAGCACCTAGGAAACCATTGGAGTATAAGCAATGAAATAAATATTTTGGTCGTGTCTCAGACTCTACATTGCACAAACAGTATCTGTTCTCCTATATTCGCAGTCTGGCGAAGAAAAAAATTTTGTTAACCTTGGTATCTTTGACGACATTTTATTTGCAACCACTGGGTCGATGCCTCTGCTGGTGGACTGTTAGTCCCCGAGGGTATCACCAGCCCAGTAGTCACACTTCGGTGCTGACAGGAAAATCATTGATTCTAACAGTGATAAGTCATTGTCTAAATTTACTGACTAGAAATTTCAGAAAATATTTTAATTCTAAGGTTTTTTCTATTTCAAGGTGTAGATAGCCTTAGCCGGATTTGATATAACTTTTTGGAATTTTGGTGATAAAAGCTCTACAACATCTTAATCATTTGGATTTTTACATATTGTTTTGGTTTGAGCGCCACTGATGAGTCTTGATTATACGAAACGCGCGTCTGGCGAAGAAAAAAAATTTTGTTAACCTTGGTATCTTTGACGACATTTTATTTGCAACCACTGGGTCGATGCCTCTGCTGGTGGACTGTTAGTCCCCGAGGGTATCACCAGCCCAGTACTCACACTTCGGTGCTGACAGGAAAATCATTGATTCTAACAGTGATAAGTCATTGTCTAAATTTACTGACTAGAAATTTCAGAAAATATTTTAATTCTAAGGTTTTTTCTATTTCAAGGTGTAGATAGCCTTAGCCGGATTTGATATAACTTTTTGGAATTTTTGTGATAAAAGCTCTACAACATCTTAATCATTTGGATTTTTACATATTGTTTTGGTTTGAGCGCCACTGATGAGTCTTGATTAGACGAAACGCGCGTCTGGCGAAGAAAAATTTTGTGTTAACCTTGGTATCTTTGACGACATTTTATTTTAACAATATTTGTCACTTATTTTTGCTTTGACAAAAATAGATGGGTGCGGCGGGGACACATACATTGAATTAATAGAAATTTCATAAGTTAACAAACACTAATCGTTAATCTCTTTTAATCATTATTTTCTAATCACTAAAGATTCGACCTTCGTACGTTTCCATCATCGTCTTTGGAGGCAAAATATGGGACGCCTTTACGGATCCACTGTGCGGATTTCTAGTCAGCAAGACCAATTCACGTTTTGGAAAATTTAGACCTTGGTATGTAAAATTAAATTTTTATATTCAGGTAAAATTGAAACCATAGGATCGCAATCTAAAAAATATATATATACAGACGTCTAATTATTGTAATAGGCAAACAAAAGACTATTGTTAAATGGGTGATCAAGAATCAAGTAACGGCAAAACTTTACATAATGTAATTATTAAAATCAATATTGAGAATGAGATAACCCAATAAGGAACGTTAACATAAATTTAACAGGTCAAATGTTTTGTGTTAGTCATTTCTGATATTTGTAGTTAGGCACATAGCTTTCTGTAGGACATGACTTTTTTGCTCGGTATTTCGCAAAACAAAAACAATAATTGTTAAAATATGAAAATATACCATATTAGAAATTAATACCAAAAAATTTTACAAATGAGTCAAATTAAACTTCTGAGCTGTTAATTTTATTTACAATGTATTTTACTGTTTGTATTTTATCTAGGATATTATTCTCTGCCCCGTTTTCCTGTACCGCTTACTTCTTTATTTGGTATGTACCGGATTTATCAGAAGAAGGAAAGCTTGGATGGTATTTCTGTTTTTACTGTCTATTTCAATGTTTATTGTCTGTAAGTATTTCACGGGACTTTTAATCATACAAGTTAGAACAGTAATTCATAAAAAAATCATATTTCTTCGGCTGGTTACTGGAAAAGGTTCCCAGAGCTCGACCAAAACAGCTGTTCATAGGGTCCCTAGATGGCGGCACTCTCGTTGAGGGTTGTTCCCGTTGGTTCACCCCTTTTCCCGTTTATTTATTGCTTGTTCACATGTTCTCTACCTGAATTTAGCTAAAATACTGCTCCTGTACGTTAAGCGATTCATCCAATTAATATTTCTTCGGCCGCTCTCAGAACAGAACGTAGTTATTATAACAAATATTAATCAGAAATCCAGAAACTATAATCCACGATAAAAACAAGAAAGTGGAAACAAAGCAGAACACAGCACACGAACTACAGTTAAAGAGTGAGATTGGGTGCGTCTGTAGTGATGTTTATTAATGTTAACCATGTCGTTAGAATATACCTCTGTAACAACCCATTTTGCAATAAACTTCTGATGTTGACAAAAAAATATGATGAAACAGATGAGATAATTGTACATGTAATAGTATATCGTTATATTTGTACTTGTGGATAGATAATCCAAAATCTATCTATTACATCATAAAGAACGACTTGACACGTTTTGCAATAAACTTCTGATGTTGAAAAATATGATAAAAAGAGCATATATACTTATAATAGAATATCGTTATATTTGTACTTGTGCATAGAAAACCCACAACATCATAACGAACAATTTGTACATCTTTAAAAATTGTATTGCAAAGCCGGTTGTTATTGCAAAACGGGTTGTTACATACCTCCTTAAATCAACAAAAACAACACTGACAACAAAATCCAGAAAACTATACATGTACTGATAAATGCAAATTGTCGTTGGATTTTCATCTTATTTTATGCACCTGGGTAAAAAAAACTACTTTTCTTCCTAGGGCCTGCATGTTCCATACACATCACTGACCATGGTCATCAGTAATAATCAGAAGGACAGAGATTCTGCCACAGCTTACAGTAAATGTTTTTATTATTTAAAGATAAAATTCAGTCCTTATTAATGCTTCATTAAAGAGATGCAAATCTGTGCTTAAAAATTCGAAATTAGATGTACAGACTTGTACTAAAGTTAATTAGATGATCAAAACATTCTGTTATTTGAATAATATTTGAATTATGTCATAATGTCTCGCATTTGATATGTAAATTTAATGAGGAAAGCAAACGGTGTTTTTGAGGTTTTTTGTGATACATCTAGGGTTTGTTTAGTACACAATTACCTCCCTTGTTCAGAATGAACTGTTTCGTTGTTTTGTAAATAATTATTTCGTTGTACTTATAACTTTTTAGTTAAAGCGTAATTAATTCAATTTGGTGCAAACTTTTAAGTCTTTGGTGAATATTTCCAATTAAATGGTATTTATTTATGGAATAAATAATAGAGGAATTTTAAAAATAATATCTATTCCCAAAATTTCAGAAAAATGGCAGCCCTTTAGATTTTTACATGACTTGCAAGCATAATATTAAAACCATTTTTATAATAGGAATGGCTGCAGAAGCAATTGGGGTACTAACAGCAGCAATCATTCAGGGAGAATTTGTCAACAGATATCGTATTGCAGGAGAATGTTCAGAAGAAGAAAAGAAAGTTACACCGGAACAACTCGACAATCAGGTCAGTTCTAGTTTAGCCACATTGAAATTAAAAAACAAAACACTCCAGCATGTAAGGACTCTCAACAGATCTCAATGTGTGTCATATATTCAAAGACAATAAGCAGATTTCAATGTGTCATACATTCAATGACACTCAGCAGATCTCAATGCAAGTCATACATTCAAGGACACTCAGCAGATCTCAGTATGTGTCATACATTCAGGGACACTCAGCAGATCTTAGTATGTGTCATACATTCTAGGACACTCAGCAGATCTCAGTATGTATCATACATTTTAGGACACTCAGCAGATCTCAGTATGTGTCATACATTCAGGGACACTCAGCAGATCTCAGTATGTGTCATACTTTCAAGGACACTCAGCAGATCTCAATGTAAGTCATACATTCAAGCACACTCAGCAGATCTCAGTATGTGTCATACATTCAGGGACACTCAGCAGATCTCAGTATGTGTCATACTTTCAGGGACACTCAGCAGATCTTAGTATGTGTCATACATTCAAGGACACTCAGCAGATCTCAATGTGTCATACATTCAAGCACACTCAGCAGACCTCAGTATGTGTCATACATTCAAGGACACTCAGCAGATCTCAATGTAAGTCATACATTCAAGCACACTCAGCAGATCTCAGTATGTGTCATACATTCAAGGACACTCAGCAGACCTCAGTATGTATCATACATTCTAGGACACTCAGCAGATCTCAGTATGTGTCATACATTCAGGGACAATCAGCAGATCCCAGTATGTGTCATACATTCAAGGACACTCAGCAGATCTCAGTATGTGTCATACATTCAAGCACACTCAGCAGATCTCAGTATGTGTCATACATTCAAGCACACTCAGCAGATCTCAGTATGTGTCATACATTCAAGGACACTCAGCAGACCTCAGTATGTGTCATACATTTAGGGACACTCAGCAGATCTCAGTATGTGTCATACATTCAAGGACACTCAGCAGATCTCAGTATGTGTCATACATTCAGGGACACTCAGCAGATCTCAGTATGTGTCATACATTCAAGGAAACTCAGCAGATCTCAGTATGTGTCATACATTCAGGGACACTCAGCAGATCTCAGTATGTGTCATACATTCAAGGACACTCAGCAGACCTCAGTATGTGTCATACATTCAAGGAAACTCAGCAGATCACAGTATGTGTCATACATTCAAGGACACTCAGCAGACCTCAGTATGTATCATACATTCTAGGACACTCAGCAGATCTCAGTATGTGTCATACATTCAAGGACACTCAGCAGATCTCAGTATGTGTCATACATTCAAGGACACTCAGCAGATCTCAGTATGTGTCATACATTCAAGGACACTCAGCAGACCTCAGTATGTATCATACATTCTAGGACACTCAGCAGATCTCAGTATGTGTCATACATTCAAGGACACTCAGCAGATCTCAGTATGTGTCATACATTCAAGGACACTCAGCAGATCTCAGTATGTGTCATACATTCAGGGACACTCAGCAGATCTCAGTATGTGTCATACATTCAGGGACACTCAGCAGATGTCAGTATGTGTCATACATTCAAGGAAACTCAGCAGATCACAGTATGTGTCATACATTCAAGGACACTCAGCAGATCTCAGTATGTGTCATACATTCAAGGACACTCAGCAGATCTCAGTATGTGTCATACATTCAAGGACACTCAGCAGATCTCAATGTCTGTCATACATTTATAGTATATGGCTTTATATATATTATATATTACAAAATTTCGATTGTAATTGTTTTGTTTTATTATTTGTTTTCAGAAATGGTCTTACTTTGTGGGTTCCATAGTAATGATAAGTTTCTACATGTTGTGTTCTATGATAGTTTTCTTTGGTTCCAAAGAAAGAATAAGTAAGTGATATTGTTAGACAATATTAATAGAATTTTAAAGTATTTTCATTGCTAATTTCATGTTCACGAAAACAATAATTTATTATTTTTAGTACGAATTGTTTGAATTGTGTAATCACTCCCCCGCCCTCAATAATATTGTTAGCTGCAATTGTTAAGTTTAGTTATATGCTTTAAAAAATAATGCCGCAGTTAAGTTTACTATTTAACACAGTCTTACAGAATGTGTATATTTTTCGTATAGTGGCGAATGATTGCTTTTAATTTTAAGAGTTTTCAAGTATTAATTTACAAAATAAGCTTCAGTTCCAGTAACAATTTTGACGGACTAGTATTCCATAACTAACTTGCACGTTGAACGGTAGTTTTGTTCAGTACTAACGTTATCTTCATTGGTTATTGTTATATTTTGAAGTGTATACTATACAATAAGGACATTGGTCCATATTGACTCCATATGAATAAGTATTACCCTCGCGAGTAAGTTAATATTAGTAGCAAAACCCCGGTATTCACATCACGGAGAAGTGCACTTTTTTTACTTTTTGTTGACTTGTATGTCTTATCTTTGCCGTTGCATATTTGGACAGAGGAAACCTTTGAACATTACTTAAGTTCAGATCTCTCATTTCAGGTGTTATCAGTGAAAGTAATGTCAGTATGATACAAGGCCTGAAACTCTCTCTATCATTCCGGCCGTACAGATTATTGTCTTTCTCATTTTTGTTCTTTGCCTTGGGAATTGCTGTAAGTTATAAGAATACTTTTATTAGATGGTGCAATACAATTAGAAATAAACAGTTAAACCCAAATCAATGTTTGTTCATTCTAACACGTTCAGATATTTATTGTAATACAGTATAAATCGACATGCGTTTTGCATACATGATGTGTTTTAGTCTTCAACACAATTACGTTAAAGGGGTATGCTTCCTTCAGGTGGTGTGAAGGGTCCTAAGAGCTCAACTAGCATAGATGAGCGCGTCCCGGGATGGAGGTCAGTGACATAACAATAATAATAGCAAAATATCCTACACATAATTTTCGGTTCTGTTCTGGACCTGCTGGAGACCTCAAGCGGACCCTAGACCACTTGTCGATAAGGGCTTACATATATTTTGTTGCGCCCTCTGGCGGTGGATTTCTCGTTACTATAAAGGCACTATAAAGCTATACAAAAAAGAGTAAGTGCAGCCACCACAAAAGGAGAAATTTTCGTCCATACCATATCCAGTGGCTGTCAAAATTTTCTTCGAATAAATCTATCACATTTTCCTAAAATATTTATAGTCTGATCTTGTTTTTTATCCTGAGTGTACATGCTTTAGAACTAGTAATTTTTTCCGTGAACTATTTGCAGATTGTACAGGGGAATCTCGCTCTTTATTGCACACACAGTTTAGGTTTAGGAGACCACTTTTCAACATTTATTATCGTTTTATTAGTAAGTATTATTTTATATAAATAAATATTAATGAAATAGTGTTATTTGCTTGGACAATTTTCTTTATTTTCCAATATAAATTTTTTTTATGAATACGGGCCACATTGATTTTTGTGTATATGTTATGTTACCGCGTGCGTAATACGCCATTCATTGTTTAAAATTGTTTCATTTTCCGGTACTTGAATTCTATTCATTTATTAAAGGCATGACTATTTTTTTTAATTTTACAACCAAATAAAACATAATGAAATATTACGAGACTCATTAATTAAACAATTATCACCGAGTGATCTTGCGCAGTTAAGTTGCAATTATACAGTTATTTATCACTTATACGTAATTTTTTGTAATTGTTTACACTTTTACAGATTTCTGCTATAATATGTATACCTATCTGGCAATTGATATTAGTAAGAATAGGAAAGAAGAAATCGTTTGCTATAGGCATGATTGTAAGTAAATTCTACATCTGAATGTCTGAGCACTACGGATTCAATTAACTGTTGTTTACTTTTACATTAATAGTCATAAATATTTTGGATTGAAAAAACCAAAGCTCACTACTCATTTCGAAGATCTGTTGGAAATTTCCACGAAAATATCATCATTCACAATAATAACGTCCACCTAAATAATCAACCAAAAATGTAATAGTTTAACTTTCACATTCTGTTTTTTCTGCACAACTGTCATTTTTGTGAACATTCTTTTCATCTTGTGTTTTTACATATAACATATTTTACATACTATGTGGCTTTATTTTTTTCATTTTCCACAAGTTTCTACTTTGCGCAAATCAGAAACCAAATATGACATGTACATAACATTTTTGTGTAACAGCTTATGATTTTTTTATGTTTAACGCCACTTTCAGCATTTTTTTCGCAATATCATTCGCCCAGTAGCTTAAAAAACCGATGTTGAGCAGGAAATCATAGTCAGTCGCTTACACTGCCCGTAATTAATGTGATTTGAAATACACGAGGTTTTGCTCATTTTATTTTCATTTCACATTTTATTTTCAGCTTTTCATTCCAGTACTTATATCCCAGTTGTATATTCCCGGCAATGTATACGTATATTACCCCATACTTATTTTAGCGGGTGTGAGTGTTGCCGTAGCGCTGTTACTGCCGTGGTAAGATATTATATAAATAACATAAGAGATGGTAACTATCTAATAATAAACAGTTTTAATTGTGATGCATGCATTTCTTTTGTTAATCTGCTATATTTTAATTTCCTTTAAATATTCAACAGCTGAGCAACATTGTCAACATTGTTCATTCCGTATAACCTAACTTGCTATACCAGCACGTGACTGATTGTTGACGTCATAATTATAAGCATTGATGACGTTGACAATACGTGGATTCTTCCGCAAACAACAAGTCACGACACTAAGAATTGTGAATTGCAGATATTAATTTACTACTTGTAAAACGGTTTTTGTTATTTCTTTTCATAGTATTGAGTTTTTAAAATATAAGAATTGTTTTCAATTGTTGGTTAGATTATTGGATATAGACTTGAAAGCAACAAACACAAGGCAGAGGCCCTTAACCCTCTTGCTGCCGAATATATTTTATCTATTTATCGCGCCAAATATAAAAACAAGTCTTTGTTCTATGACGTTGCAAAATTTGCGCTGTCGCATCTTGTATACGGCTTTAATAGTTCATCCGTTTCCCGCCGTTTACACATTATTTCCCGCAAATATTAATTGGATATCCCGCGCTTTAATTAAAGGCTTACATTTATGAATATCAGTTTCAAAAATGAATAACGAAAATGCTGAACATATAATCTGTAAGCTATCAGAGTACGGACAGAAACGCATTCAAATAGAGGGTATTTCATAATATCTTAGCGTTTATTTACATAGTGAAATGAAATAAAAAAATGATAAAAGTCGATTCTTTTCAGGTTGCAGATTTTAACAGAATTTATTGTTCAAATTATATACCCCGGTAACTGTATGATTTTTTCAGAAATCATCGACACATAGTCCCACATCATCAGTCTAATTAAAATTAGCCCAACGTAAATAGTAAACACGCATGGGCTAATTTTAATTAGACTGCTGCACACCACATCATAATCCTCAAAATCTGAGGCTTAATTTGTTCGTTGACATCAAAACGACTCTCCTCCAAATTGGGACGCCATTTCAATCATGACGTCATTGAGGCTTAATAGCATGTATTCAGTTGTTGTTGGATCGTTGTCTCATAGACCATAGGCGTAGCAGCCGGTACGGCAGGTACGACTTCCGCCGTACCAATATTAAATGCAGATATGGCATGCCGTACCAATAATTTTCAGAAATAAAAAAAATTGATCATATTTTTCTATTTTTATTGGTGTCTTTTGACTCTCCTCTCATCTCAAATACATAGGCGTAGCAGCCGGTACGGCAGGTACGGTTTCCGCCGTACCAATATCAAATGCGATGCTACACCTCTGTAGACATATTCCAAAACATATCATTAACTTAACATTATGCTAATTATATTTACATTACTATACTACCGTTTTTTGTTGAGGATTTTTTGTGAGGAAATAACTGTCGATTTCAAAATATAATTTGTTGGGTCTATAAAAGGATTAGCTTGACCAGACGCAAACTCCACCAAAACACGCGATAATAAAATGTTCATACGTACCTACAACTTGCTTCAAACCGGTAATTATAAATAAGAATGTTCAAGAGAACTGTTTAAGTAGGACCCGACAAACAATTTATTAGCGTCAGATAACATTCTGAACACTAATGAATACAGAAAACGGTACTTGATGTGCACTATGTAGTTACACATTTATATATAAACGTTAGATTTATCGTGCTGTTTATATTTTATTTCTATTTGAAACAAGAAAAGAAAATTCTACCCTTAAAATAATTAATCGATGGTTGATGTAATAAATACAAGTAAAGTGCTTACATGTGTCACTCGGACAATTTTAATGCATTATTTCGTTCGGTCTTTCAAACTTTTGTGCTTCTTATTGATTGATTGATTTATTCATTTATTTTGTGCAAATTAAGGATTTAATGTTCATTTTAAATGTAACAAGTTCCGCAGATGTTTAAAGATTCTCTGCTGGAACCTTTTGCAAAATAAATCAACTTTGTTGTCTACTTCAAACAATGTCATTAGGACGTTAATAATACGCTCAATGCATCTCTTATACTAAATTTATTTTATCTTTTTATATTTCGTTCCAAATTACGAGTCGTTCCCGCCATAATTGACGTCCATTGCCGAAGAACAATTGAATGACGTCACAAGTACCACTGACGTTCTACGCTGAAAAACAAAATTTAGCGGGAGTGACAGAAATGTCACTTTGGCAGCAAGAGGGTTAACAAACAATTTGAATCTGTTTTTACCAACGAAAACATGAACACCATACCAAACCTAGGCAACTCGACAACACCTCACATTGACAACATCAACATCAGTGAAGAGGGCCTAGTCAAGCTACTTAAGAATGTTAATCCCAAAAAAGCAAATGGACCTGACCAAATACCATGCCGAATCCTGAAGGAAACAGCTACAAAAATTGCTCCGTTTTTGAAATTTATATTTGACAAAACATTGAGAGAGGAAACCGTCCCTGAAGACTGGCAAATATCTAACATCACAGCACTGTTTAAAAAGGGAGATAGAAGTAAACCTGTAAATTATAGACCCGTTTCTTTAACATCTGTCCCATGTAAATTACTCGAGCATATCATCTTTCGACACATCATGAACCACTTAGAAACTAATAACATTCTAGTTGATTTTCAACATGGGTTTAGACAAGGAAGATCATGCGAGACACAGTTGATTATTACCGTGGAAGAAATAACAAGGAGTCTAGATAACAAACAGCAAGTGGATTTATTGATCTTAGACTTTAGCAAGGCGTTTGATACTGTGCCGCATAATAGACTACTGAATAAGTTAGACCATTATGGAATTAAGGGTAACATCAAGGGCTGGATTGGATCATGGCTAACATCAAGGCAGCAAAAGGTCTTAGTAGAAGGCGAAGAATCATCATCAGTTCACGTAAAGTCGGGTGTTCCTCAGGGCACAGTATTGGGACCACTCATGTTTTTGTTATATATAAACGATATTGGAAATGACATCTCCTCATCAATAAGACTCTTTGCAGCTGATAGCTTATTGTATCTGGCAGTATCATCAAAGAACGATTGCGAGAAATTACAACAAGACTTAACATCTCTTGTCAAATGGTCTGAAAAGTGGCAAATGGTATGTACTGAGAATCTGTAGAGGAAAGAATCCTATTATTTATCCATATAGCATGAGTGGGCATGTATTGGACTCTGTACAACATAATCCGTACCTTAGAGTAGAATTAACATCAACCATGTCATGGGATCATCACATTACCAACATAACAGCCAAAGCAAACCGATCTCTGGGATTCTTGAGGCGCAACATCGGCAAGTTTCCAGAACACATTAAACGGCATGCATACCTTGCTCTTGTCAGACCCCACCTGGAGTACGCGAGTAGCGTTTGGGACCCGTACCAACAAAATCACATTAACCAGCTAGAGATGGTCCAACGTAGATCGGCACGATTCATCGCCAAAGAGTATTCTAGAGATCCAGGAACAGTAACATCCCTCTTGGACAAGCTGAAATTAACACCTCTTCAACAGCGACGGAAAATCTCACGATTACTTATGTTTCACAAAGTATACCACAAAACCATTGCCATCACAATGCCTGATTACATCAGGCCAACTCAAAGAGAAACTCGACAGTCACACCAGAAACGTTTTATACGGCTAGGATCTACAGGAGACCAATACAAATACAGCTTTTTCAACAGAACAATCAAAGAATGGAATCAAATACCACCGGATATCCTAGACATTGGGGACTACGACGCCTTCAAGACCAGGCTCGTAGATCACCTATCGCCAAGAATGTAATGCAGTCATCAGTTTTTAACCCTCACATGTACATATGATTTTAAGTAGCACCATTTGAATGACGTCACATATAATAAGTCCACTTGTGCGATGGGTTTGTCCCTTTACAAGTCACCGATGTAGATGTAGATGTAGACGACTTTGTTTACGCTAAACATAAACCGCATTTGGTCGAGCTTGTGCTCCTGTTGTAGATCCAAAATGGTGCAAATTTAAATCAACAATTATTTTCCACAGTTAATTAGCATTTTGAGAAATTCGGTTGTGTTTTCATTTTGATACAGTTAATTCGTTCGCTTTGGAGGCGAGAAAAGTCTCTCGGTTGTCGGAATAACATTAAAAGTCATTTAACAACGCAAGGTCCATTGAAAACACAACGTAGCAAAAGACAATTTGTGACTTGTAAGCAATAAAATATGGACATGTTATCGTGGAAAAATGTTTTCTATCGGATTTTCGTAATACAGAGGTACACTGTGGAATAATAAAAAAAAAGTCAAGCAAAAACATCAGCACACGTGGGTGTGGTTTTTGAAATGGCTTATTTTGTTTAAGAAATAGATTATTGCAATTGTGCTCTATGCGAATTAGAATATGGCCAGACCTTATATTTGTCAATATTTTTCACCGAGCAATAGCGAGGTATAAAATGAAGACAAATATAAGGTCTGATCATGTTCTAATTTGCATAGAGCACAATTGCAATAATCTATTTCGATTCTAATATGTCTAACTAATGCTTACAAATTTCGGAGCGGCTCTAAGAGGACACTTTCAATGGTAATATTGTTTTTTGTCTAAAACTAATAAGATATCGCCCATAAAATGTATGTTAAAGCAAATAATATTGACATAAACATATATATATTGAATATACGTACCTTTTAAGCAAAAAATATTGAGAAATCTTAACAAAATTTCGTTGTTCCAGTATCACGGTTACCAATCGATCCCAATCACAGCCGAATATTAGTTTTAGGTGGAAAAACCATAGCATTAACACTTGTATCACCAGCGTTTTATTAAATTAATTGTGGACGACAAAAATGACTGTGCTGTGATTTGGAGAAGAAGGTTGTGATTTGGAGGAATTAGTTATGATTTGGAGGAATTAAACCGTTATTATTTTCCATCTAAAACTAATATTTTTATCAGCAAACAACCACAGTAATCCCGACTTAAGTCTTTTATTCAGAGATAGTAATCCGTCTGAATGATTGCCGACCCACCCCCTTATCACTGCCACAAGTTCTAGAGCTGTCATTACGCAACAGATGAGAATCAGCGTTAAAAGGTGACATAGTGATCATCAAAGGGTATGATGACATTCTTAGATTTTTTCATTTTTTTTTCTTTTCACGAAGCTCACCGGACCACAATAAAAATACATACCTTTCTGAAATGGCGGTTTTGGTTCCTCTGCATCACAACCGGAAGTTCTTCTAAGGATTTTTTCGTCACAGTATTCGGCTGTGATTGGGATCGATTATAATATGGCGTCCTTCAAACGCTTTAGGAACACATTAGGGCTCTAATAAGCATAGAGCATGGTGTGACGTCACAATTAGAATTCCGACGTCATATACGCTCAAACTGAAAAATTTAAAACTGGAACAATGCAATTTTGTTAAGATTTCTCAATATTTTCGCTTTAAAGGTACGTATATTCAATAAATATATGTTTATGTCAATAAATTTTGCTTTAACATACTGTTGAGATATCTCATTAGTTTAAAAAATATATATCACACCATTGAAAGCGTCCTCTTAAAGCCGCTTCGAAATTTGAAAACATTTGTTAGACATATTAGAATCGAAATAGATTATTGCAAATGGGCTCTATGCGAATTAGAACATGGTCCGACCTTATATTTGTCTTCATTTTATACCTCGCTATCGCTCGGTATAAAATAATGACAATTTCGTATAGAGCCCGCTCGCAATAATCTATTTCTTAATTGGTTGCCTTGAGTTTGAAATTTTCAGTTGTGCGTATATGACGTCGGAATTCTAATTGTGACGTCATACCGTGCTCTTTGCTCATTAGAACCCTAATGTGTTCTCAAAGGGTATGAAGGACGCCATATTAGAATTAAAAAATAGATTATTGCGAGCGGGTTCTATGCGAATTAGAACATGGTCAGACCTTATATTTGTCAATATTTTATACCGAGTGACACTCTCCGGCACAGAGAACATAACTGGTTCCCAGATATAACCTCTGCCACACGTCATCCTCCATTTACTGCGTGACTACATGTGTCGTCTGCTCGTGACGTTTGTAAACAAAGAATGATGTTTTTTAAAAAATACACGAGATCTTATTTATTTTTATATAGTCTTTTTATACACTTTTGATACAGTTTTACATTGAAATTACTGCGTTTGTACGCGAAGCGTATCCTCCATGAGAGATATCTCTCACAATGTCAACCAATGGTATGGCAGAGGTGATTGTGGTTGACGTAGGATACCCAGAATCCTTTGCGTGGAGATTGACCGAGTGATAGCGAGGTATAACATGAAGACAAATATAAGGTCTGACCATATTCCAATTCGCATAGAGCACAATTGGAATAATCTATTTCGATTCTAATATGTCTAACTAATGTTTAAAAATTTCGAAGCGGCTCTAGGAGGACGCTTTCAATGGTAATATTGTTTTTTAAACTAATAACTAAAGATATCTCCCGAAACAGCATGTTAAAGCAAAAAATATTGACATAAACATATATTTATTGAATATACGTACCTTTTTAGGAAAAAATATTGATAAATCTGAACAAAATATTGCATTGTTCCAGTTTGAAATTTTCTAGTTGAGCGTATATGACGTCGGAATTCTAATTGTGACGTCATAAAATACTCTATGCTTATTAGAACACTAGTGTGCTCAAGGCGTATGAAGGACGTCATATTAGAATCTAATATGACATCATACATACGCTTTGAGAACACATTAGGATTCTAAGCATAGAGCATGGTTATTTGAACCCTATCGCTCGGTATAAAATATTGACAAATGTAAGGTCTGACCATGTTCTAATTCGCATAGAGCCCGCTCGCAATAATCTTATTCTTAAATGCATAGACGTTTGTTTCCAAAGCGTTTGAAGGACGTCATATTAGAATAGTATATTTGATCAATTTTGTTTTTTGAATGAGAAACTTACAATTAAAATGATGACAGGTACGAGATTAACTGAAGAATACAAAATATATTGTTATTTTAGGTCAATGCTTCCTGATGTACTGGATGAGTTTATGTTAAAAACCGGAACTAGACAGGATGCCATATTTTATTCCTTTTATGTCTTCTACAGTAAATTAGCTGTCGGCGTTGGACTGGGTATTTCTCAGTTAGCATTAGAGTAAGTTTTCGGCTAAGCACATAGGGTTTTTAAAATCTCAAAAATGTCAAAATAAAAACGGACCGTTTTTAGATCATGTTGGAGGAGAAAACAGCTTATTTAAAAAAAATCAATAAAATACAAGAAACTTGAAACACTGCATTCATATAAAATAATGTTTAACATAAAGAACATTTGCAATAACCATGCAATAAATTGTTGAATGGACGCTTAACGAATAGTGGGCAGTTTTTCGGCCATATTTAGGACTGGAATAACAAATAGTCAATAATACCAATAAAAGCCAGACTCGCCTTTGATGTTGATGTTTTATTTTATTTTCCTTGATTTAGGGCCTCAGTGGATATAGAACGGGTGACTGTAACCAGCCTAAGTCATGTTTTATTTTATGTTACAGCCTCGGGGGGAATAGTACGAATGGCTGTAACAGCCTAAGTCTTGTTTTATTTTATCTTACAGCCTCGGGGGATATAGAACGGGTGAATGTAACCAGCCTAAGTCAGTTGGATTAGCCCTTCGTTGTTTAATCGTTCCGGGACCTGTAGTATTTACTCTAATAGCTCTATTAATTTTGTGGCGATTTCCTATAGATGAAAAACGACGAAAGCAAATTAAAGAAGAATTGGAAAAAATTCAGTAAGAGTATCCTTTATAACTGCCTTTAAACAAACAAAATTTCGCGACTACTGCAAACATAATTTCGTGCAATAATTAAACGATAACTTAATAGGATTTGACTGATATTCACTTTGCAAAGACCTGTCGTTTGTCATGATTGTTCGCACTTTAATCTTGTATTTCCAAATTAATGTCCGAAGGTTGGCGGTTTACTCCAGGTACTCCGTCTTCCTCATCCAATAAAAAATGGACGCCATGATATACAAACGTTACTACAGGAGATCACGTTTCTTCAAACCAAGACTAATCATTGGCGATCATAACGAAATATTACAAAACTAAATAAGATGTCAAGCTTTTGTGACTCGTTATTTCAAGCTGGAATTTACCTTAAAATTGAAAACATTTGTTCAAACTAGGACTTTCAATTTTATTAAGTATGGATGTGATTCTTCTTGTCAAAACAAAAAGGTCCGGTTGTGTCAAAGTGTCTATACCATAACTAAAATTCTTAAAATGTGATAAAAAGTCTTATTTTGATATTTAATGAACACTGGATTACATAAAATGTGATAAAAAGTCTTATTTTGATATTTAATGAACACTGAATTACATAAAGTGTGATAAAAAGTCTTATTTTGATATTTAATGAACACTGGATTACATAAAGTGTTCACTTGACACAATTATTTTTATATTGCTTTCAGTTGATTAATGTATTTATTGTTTCAGAACAGAACGAAAATATAAATATGATTCTACCGCAGGATCAAACCTACCACCTCCAGATGAGTACGAGAAATCTACAAGCAGTCATCAAACCGTTGGAGAAAATTCAAAAAGCTTATCACGTCTTGACTAATTGTTAATCATCATTTATTTTGCTATTACTTTAATATTGCAGTCAAAACTTGTACATGTATAATGTCTGTCGGTTTTAGAAATGATATTTCCTTGGCGTTTTATTTTACACAGCTTCAGTTTAAGTAATGAACCACAACATCTGAGTTAGTGATATGTTTTGAAAATTATCTATTTTGACATGGTAACTAAAATGGTAATAATGGACGTTTTGTTGAGCGTGTTTATGTCAGTATAGTGCCGCTGTGTAGTACTGTCAATGGCATTATATTACCTTAATCTATCTTTATACTTTCATTTCATATTTTATTTTCATGTCTCATTTATAAATTGTTTGTTGTTCATGCGTCTGTTTTTTTTAATTTATATAAATAATATTCAATGTCTTTTACTCAACTACTTCGTTAATAACCAAAGAAGAGTGGACGTTTAGTAAATTTGATCTGCACAAAATGTTTAACATTAACGTTACACAATTTGACCTATGTTCAAGGAATTTACAGATACCAATTCGTAATCAAACCAAATTCACTTTCAATGTCAGTAATATCAAAAATATTCAAAACACCCAAAACATATACAAGAAATAAGAAACAAATCTGACAAAAGTGGTGATGGGTTCCGGACGGAGGATTCATCTAATCACTTTCACACATTTACATGCAGATTTCTTGAAGATCAATTGAAAGAATATTTTTTATTGTCATTAAAAAAAATAAGAAATGTTTGATGTTGTTTGATGGTGTTTAACGCCACTTTCAGCAATTTTTCAGCTATATCATGGCGTCCAGTTTTTATTGGGGGAGGAAGCCGGAGTACCCGGAGAAAATCCCCGACTTTCGGTAGGAAAACTGGCAATCCTTGTCAATTAAGATTGGAGTCGAGTAAATAAGAAATGAGAATGTATCCATGCATACATCTACTGATTGGGCAACACTTATATAGAAATTAACATATGCAAGTATCGCGCCATTTTCTTAAAAAGGGACCTAGCTTTTAACGCCCAAACCCACCAGACGTTCGCTATATATTTATACATCCTATTTGTTCATTAGAAATGTGTTTACTCTTCTAGTCGGAAAGGCGAAGAATTCGAGTTATGTTTCCTTGTATCTCTGAATTGTGTAACATTATATTAGTATCACTTAGTTTGCCGAATTTGTGTGAATCAGAGACCGAGTGGTTTTGGTAATTAGTCATCTACATCACCGGCATGTCTGGTCTCGATCACCCAGACGCATATATAATAGCGGGAACAACAACACAATTAATGACCTTTGCAACTCGTTGTCCACGAATGTTGTTCTCCATAAAATAGTGTATTTCTTTGTAATTTTTTTTTTCTTTGGCTTTTTTCTTGTTTTGGCTTTACTTTTGGGGCTTATTGGAAAGAAGGATCTTTGAAAAAAAATTTAAAATTAAACATTTGATGAAATATAATGGATTAGGAGTAATTTGGTCAAGTGGAAGGATTGCAAATTTCCTGTTTTCAGAGTGTCTCGGACTTCATCCCTGAAGATAGGGATTCTTCCAGAGCTTGAAAAAGAGTTAACATTAATCAATTTTTCTAAATTTTGGATATAGTTTGGAAGTGGTATGGTACTTTCAGACTACCAAATGGCATTCCAGGGGAATCGGTGGAATTTTTTTAATTGACTTTATGTTAATATAAACAAAGAGGGAAAAAGAGGTCTTTAACAATTGTGGTTTTGTTCCAGCGTCTGGGATCTCCTTGTTGTAATTTCGCTACCAATAGGTGAAGACAAAACAATTATTCTATTTTTAGGGCCCTATTTTTAGGCCAGGAAAACCATGCAAACATGTCTATACTTATAAAATGACGTCACAGTAAGATTCTCTCTCGACTGTGAATAACAATAATATTTGTTTAATTTATTCATAAAGTAATATTACATAAAAATATTCAAATGTAAACTTTGCTACAATTTTTTATACACTTCTTGATATGAACGGAAGTAATTTTTTAGACAGTAAAAATATCATCCAATCAAAAATTACGCCCAGTTTTGGGCGTAATAATAACGAGTTCAATATAGAGATGAATCCAGACGCACAAATGCAATTAAGCGTCTGGATGATCGAGACTACGGCATGTCAACACTACCTTTTCATGTTCGAACCTAATAACAGACAGGGTGTGCTCGAATCACAATAACACTAGACATATGATAAATACAGCTAAAAAATAGCCGAAAGTGGCGTTCAAACAAAAAATAATTTTAAAATATATTAAAATTAGTTAATCGTTACGGGGTTTGTGTCACAAAAATGGTGACGGTTATTCATCGGTAACATCCTGGTCTATCAAGTCGTTCGGAACTTCACATTGATTGACCATAAGTTACAGGACTGGTGTTAATAGTGGAGCAGGATATGCTATACACTATATATAACCCCTTTGTACAGAGTGGTTTGTGATGCAAAGCTGTTAACCTTATAACGATATTAAGCATAGCTTCCGGTTAGTTGCTTTTTGTCACTTGTTGTAATTTATCGTCTTTGGCCATAAGAGGGTGCAGACTGTTACGTTATAATTCATGTCTTTCCATATGAAGCACACACATAAACTTTTATCAGTAGCCAATATATAGTGGATGCTATGTAAAATTAGTATTAATAAATATCAGTACATATATTTTACCCATAATACAAGATATACTTGTAATAGTCAGGTTTCGATTGTGAATTTTGTTCTGTTAATTTCTGTATATAATTGAACTTTGAATTCATCACATTAGAACTCTTATGCGGCAAAGACATGAGTATAAGACTGGACGAGAAAGAGTTGTTGAAAGTCTGGTTTCTATCATCTATAATCGACTTTAATTTACGCTGATTAATATTTATAGATTTTCCACAAAAATTGCTATCTACATTGACTCCGCATTCACATAATATTATGTGCTGTTTCTTTTCTAAGATTACTCCAAAAACTGAAGCAGCTTTTAATTTTGTAACCCGGTTCTGTAATTCACTGCCGTTCTTTCTGTTGTTGCTGCACAAGTTCCTTTACTTTAGACTAAGATTACATGCTTAGCATTGTTTTTACGCGTTTTCATATATTAAATGATAAGTCTTGTTGAGGAGGTATTCTTTGCAACGACTAGAACGAGAACAAGCTACATGTAATGAATAAATCCGCCTGGGACATTATTGAATGGATAAAATGATAAGAAATATTGACTGCCATTGAACAACTATGGGAGTTATGAGGAGGGATGGAGAATTTATCCTTTATATCAGCTACATTTGGTCATGTGCCTATTTTTTTTTCTAAAATTAACAAAATTTATCATAGCAAAGCACAAGCGTGATATTTGCTGTTACACCTACACTCTATATGCCCAGCAGGCAGACTTTTGCAGGCGTATGAAAAAAGTGGTACGGTTGTTAAGGGCCGACAACCTTTATACCGTGCATGTTTAAATATAGATAGGGGTTTTTCAAGTGCAATTATTTGTCAATTAACAAATTGCACTCGAGATCGTAACTGTTGCTGTTTTAATATTAAAAGTTAGTTTTGAAAAAATTCGATTTATGTTCATCGTTTCACATATAAAGACTATATGTAACGAAAAATTCTATAATTTTTTTTATCAATTTACAAAAAAACTGGTTTTCCGTACCAGCAATTTAAAGTGGTACGGTCGGAACCGTACCGCCCCTACCGCTTGCTACGCCTATGTTTTGTATTATAACCTGATTATTCAACCCAAGACAAAATGGGTTACCCTATTTGTCATTTGGAGACACACCGGTTAGTTATACGGTTCAAACCTCAGAAACCCTCCGTGTGTAAAATAGCTGAATTACCTAACATATACAATTTATAATTAGCATACTATACTATGTTCTGTGTCTATGATAAGGTATTTATTACACGTATATTTAACAAGATGAATAGGTAGTTCGTCTACTATTGATCACGTGGTCTGTCAACACTGAGATTGCGGGTTCAAGTCTCACTGCAGGCAGGGTGTACTCGACTCCAATCTTAATTGACAAGGATTGCCAGTGTTCCTACCTCAGGTCGGGGGTTTTCTCCGGGTACTCCGAGTCCCCCCCCTAATAAAAACTGAACGCCATGATATAGCTGAAAAATTGCTCAAAGTGGCGCTAAAACACCATCAAACAAACAAACAAACACAAGATGAATACTTTAATATTATAGCAACAATCCCGGATTGTTTATCAGTGACCTAGTTACACTTATCTCCGGTTTAAAATTCAGAACGATGACAAAATAGTGATAATTATACTTACTATAGTTAGTTTTAAAAGTGGAATTCGTTTTAGATTTATAAAACTTTACAAGGTAATCAGATTTATTCAACTTATTATTTTAAATTAAATGATCAATTAGAATGCATATCTATGTAATGCAGCGCACTTTTATTTTAATGATCAGTATTTTATATCCACCTTCAGGGGCGTAGAGTTATGTGGATTCACAAAATAACTAGGGGGTCAAGCCCACCCGGTAAATTAAACAATAGTGCAATTTGGTGCTTATTTTGTACTGAGAATGGACAGTTTATTGATTGCAGGTATAAGATAGCACTTTTTTTGGTTGTCAAAATCATGTGTCACACACAATATACACATATTGTCATAGTAACTTTCAAATTAGTTAAGCAATGAACTAACTCATTTATTTTTCTTATTTTATGGATACTCTTGTAAAGGCAGCTACGCCCCTGAGTTTGATTATGTTCCTATTATAAATGTCAGACAGTCTGTTGTAATTGCACACAGATTCGTCATCATACCAGTTCATTGGGGTATTATTAAGCTGAGCGTCACGCACAATATACAAAAATTGTCATAGCAACTTTCAAATAATTAGTTAAGCAGTGAACTAACTCATTTATCTTTATTATTTTAAGATTTTTCTGTTAAACTTGTGTTACAAAATGTATGATTGAAGGTAATAACAAATACCTAACGTCAAGGAAACCGGCAAAAAGGCGATCTATAAATTAAAGTCCTCGAAACCGGCTAACAAGAGAACCAACAACCAAACATGATGAAACAACATTAACTGTCCTGATCACTATATACTGAATCAAAATAAACATGTTCTAACACAACACTATTGTGATTATATACGTTTTAGTCTTAAAAAAAACAAATGGATGTTAACTATGTACACTTTCTCTAAAAAAGGATATCCATTTTAAAGTAATAAGTTTTTGTAAATTACATATATATATAATTATTTTAGGCTGTATATCCGATATGGAAGACACAGATTCTGCATCAAACAGAAGCATGACAGTACTGGAATCAGACGCTTTCCTTTTGTTTGTTACCCTGCATTGTAGTTCTAATGACATTTACAACATTGCTAAAGTTATGTCTCTTGGACCAACTGTTGATAGTGAGTTATTTGAATGTCTGTCCGACTTAAAGATCAAGCCTGATATGGAAATATTGAACGACAGTGTTTTATTAAAAAACTCAAATTTAACAAAAATGATCCAGACACTCTACTACAAAGGGTATCAGTCATTGGCTGAATCCTTACACTGTTGCTATCAAAAATGTTTAAAAGGTATAACCATTTTGCGCATGAGCAAAATACAAACGGAAAATAAAAGAAAAATAAGTTTATATTTTAAGAATATCAAAAAACTTGTACATGAAATGGCGTTTAAAAACCCTCGTATGGATGTGCAAAGTCTTGGTAAAATAATGAGGCAAAATATTGAACTGGAGTCTGATTCTGTTCGAAAAATGTTTCTTTGTGACAAGTACATAGCCATAAAGGCTGCGGAAATGGACGCACTTACAAACGTTGAAGGAGTTGTTAGTCCCAACCACGAGGGATACAATGAAATCGAATCATTTATAACAAGTGCATCTAATCCATCTATATCGCAAGTCATACTGTATGGGAGAAAAGCGGATGCCTTGTCAACTGTAGGGCAGTTCGAGGAAGGCGCAGATTTATTTAAAGCTGCTTACATTGCGGCCGACTGTAGTGTACCTTGCGTTGAAATATCTGACATGATCTACAAAAGTGTCGTTTTTAAACTTTCAGAATTTGAACGATATCCAACGGAAGATTTAAAGAAATCTGTGCTTCTAGAAGCTAATAGGGGAATATGGTCTTTAAATGAAGAACCAGAAAACATGCGATTGTTCTGGAAACGATTGTTTATATTAACAATGGTATTTTGTCATTTAGGAATTGGCAAGTTTTGTGTCATGATAAAAAATTATGTTCCAAATGAAAAATCAGTCGTAGAGGCCGAACGGCTGTTAGAAAGTGGCGATTTAACTGATATGGAACATAGAAGAATGATGTTTTATTATACAGCGAAATCTCGTCTTAACCAGTGGAAGGGTGATTTATCTCTAGCAATCTCCCTTATTCAAAAAGCTAAACAATTTGCCTGGGAAGGAAATTATATAGAATACTCATCCTTGAAATGTTATGAATCGGAGTTGGAGACCCTTAAACAACAAAACCAAAATTGGGAACAAACCTTCGATGAAACAAAACTGTTAGACCAACCAGCTGAATATCTTGAAGACTGGAATTTATCTGATGTCGAAATAAGCTTTAACTCAATACTCGTTTCAACAGATTCGGATTTTAACATGTCCCAGCAATGAAATAAAACAATCGTTGAGGTTTGTAAATGGCACAGTTTGAAAGAATAGTTGAGTAATAAAGATATTGTTAATAGATATGTTTTTACTACTTTTGCCATCAAAATTAAAATTAAATTGATATCTTAAGTTAGTTTACCAGTTTCAATATGCAACATTCAGTCGAAGCATAGTTGGATAGGATGACAAAGTCATACGAAATATTAACAGTTTAAAAACAAAAAATATAAGGAATATATGTCGTTAAGAAGGACGTTTAATTGGACCCGCAAGTACGAACATTTCTCTACAAGTGACTATATTTATTAAAGAGACTTTCTTAGTTTAAACATATTTTATTGTATAAATAGATATATCATTGAACATACAGTTAATACATATACAATACAAGGATTCGGAAACAAGCTGAGAAGCTTTTACAAATCCGTCTCCGGTTATGAAATTACATATTTAACAAAATGTAAGATACATGCTCTGACAATAGAGAGGAAAGAACTAAATTAATATATGTGATAGGAAAAGAAACAAAAATGAAGAAAAAAAAAGAAAGAAAGGGTTGATGAAATGCTTTTAGTTGTTTAATGTCTATATGCATCTACGAAACGTTTACTTTTTAGAATATAGGATTGCACTTTTAAAAAAACTTCAGTATTCTGTTCCAATGTTAGAGCATCTGACCCATAAAGAAATAAGTTTAAGTCGATTTGTACTTGAAAATTCAAAGCAAAAATAGTCCTTCGACGAAGATCGGAATATTTATGACAATAAAGTAGGAAATGTCTGTTTGACTCTATCTGTCCGCATGTGCAATTTGGACTGTCAACCAGACTGCGCCTGAATAGATGCTCATTCAGACAGCTACTATTCATGCGCATTCTGGCATGCAAGATTTGACCCATCCTACTACCTGCATTATAAAATAATGGACGTTTTTCATTTTGAGCTCCGATACTTGACTTGAATATGTTTAGCGATCCCGAATTCCGGATATCTATCGACAGGTTATTCCACAATTTAATAGTTGATGGCAGAAAATAGTTTGAATATAAAGACGTCCTAGTCCGAATATCAGTAATATTGTTAGACTGGCGTGTGAAATGCCTATGAAGGTTAGACCTGATATTTGGTAATAAATTACTCAAATACTCTGGTGTATTCCCGTTCACCATTTTGTACATCATGACAAGTTTGTGTTTCTTTCTACGATCAGAAAGTTTTTCCCATCCCGTTTCCTCGTATAATTTTTCGAGCGATGTTAATTTTGTGCCACCCGTTACAATTCGCATCGCTTCTATCTGAACGCTTTCGATTTTATTAACTAATGTTTGAATCCCGTTGTCCCAAACGACGTCACTATATTCTAAAATTGGTCTGATATATGAAAAATACATTTTTTCTAATGTGAATCGATCTAAAACTAAGCGTACACGTCGTAAGATATTGACTCTTAAAAATGCCTTTTTAACAATGTAATCGATATGTTCATGCCATGAACCATCATCCGAGAAGTACTTTCTTAAGCTCTATACAGCAGTCAGTCACACATCCGACCAGGTAGCTCAAAATACGATAAAATGTATGTATGCTGTATTTAATTTATTTATGTAATAGTTACGTACTAATGAGAATCATGTCTGCGACTCAGGATTGACTTCCATCGACGAAAAAATATGACGCCAGTTGCGCGTTTCGCTATGCAAGATTCATCAGTGCTAAAATATTGTAAGCCCACAAATTCAGAAGTTTAAGACCTTTTATCATGAAAATTTCAAATGTTTTAATAAATCTTTCTAATGCCATATACACCTTGAGAATACAGAAACATTAAAATTTTTAGACGTAACGTCACGTGTTCGTACTGGTCGTCTAAAAACGTGTTAGGGCTAGGTTTACGGCGTAATACTCGAAAGATTAGGTATACAATAAAAATATTTTTGGTCTAACATGAAACTAAAGTAATTGCAAAACCACAGTTGACTTTTTTAGGATTTATAATATAATTTTAGTGATAATGCAAAACCCGGATTTAGCGATATTCTTATGTCCCGGGTAACAAATATATGGCGTATACAAAGTTTGTGAATTCGGTTCAGCTTGTATATTTACCGCAAACTCTTACAAAATTGTCATGTTGAAGGTTTGTTTGTTTGTTAGTTTGATGTTTAACGCCACTTTCAGTAATTTTTCAGCTATTTTATGGCGTCCAGTTTTTATTGGGGGAGGAAGCCGGATTACCCGGACAAAACCCCAAACCTGCAGCAGACAAATGGCAATTCTTGTCAATTAAGATTGGAATCGAGTACACCCTGCCCGCAGTGAGACTCGAACCCGCAATCTCAGTGTTGGCAGACCACGTGATAAATAGTAGACGAACTACCTTAACCACTCGGCCACCGAGGCCCCATGTTGAAGGTCTATTGGCAATTAGTTGTCCAATATAATTAAGATTTGACGAAACTAGTGAGTGACAATTTTACCTGATAAAGTTAAGATAGTCTGTTTGTCCCATGCACAAGGTTTAAACGTTAATGAAGCAATTCAGTGAATAGAAAATACTGAAAATGGCAGCTGGTCCAAAAAAAAGGGTTTTTTCTTGTAGAGTAAGTTTAGGGATGCTCGCACAGTCTACTTTTACGGAAAAAGACAACTCTGACTATGGATGGAAAAATGTCACACTTGAGATTTTTTCGGCAAAAATAAAATACACACAAATTTAACACAGTGTAATTACTCTTTGTAATTAAATTTCATCAGTGAAACTCAGGGTATAAAATGTTATTTTTCTAAAGTTTAATAAAATATCAACAATTAAAATAATGAAGGAAAATTTAACAATACATAGCGTTTTGAGTTCTGGTGACAAAAATGTCACAGACGCCATTTTGCGTCAAGTATATATTGTAAACGAATCATGTACTGTATTTCAGTGGTAAATTGAACGAAGTCGTTAAATAGCAATTACACCAAAATTGTTAAATAAATAAATATAATAAGTTTATAAGAACAAAATACAAGAATCCTTCTTATTAATTTTGGTAAAAAATTAAGCTTAAGAGAAAAACCATGGATGGTATCTACATGACTATTAATAAACTATGGATGCAACGAAAAACAAGAAGTTCAGCAATTATATTTCCAGCGAACCGAAGTGTAGATTCACGTGTCTATAATATATACACACGCTGTCTTAGAAGTTCATGGTGTTGAAAGTGTACCCACCTTCCGTATTAATTACGTAATATTATTTTTTGTTTTTTCTGTTTTTGTGTTGCACTGTGTTTGTTTGTCTATATCCGGATTTGTAACTGCTACTCGACTTTTGGCTCATGTTGTTCGGTCGGTTTTCTTTTTTTATTGCCAAAATATATGATAATTAGAATTTAGACTAGTGAATTTTCAGATGTCAACTGCAAGAACAAATTAATCTCACGTTGTAAAGTATTTGGAACACACTATATGAATTAAAAGATGTGTATCTATGAAACCAGTTTTGTATTTGCTGCTTCTGTTATATTTCTTACTAATAACTTTACATTTTCTATTTTCAGAACAAAAAACAAATAGCGCCCTGAAAATAGTATTTACAAACAAAATAGTCCTTTATATCTTTGTGTATTTTATTCTGAATGGATTTTAATTAATGAAAGTTTTTCTTAAAGTTTAATATATTTTGAGTCCTAATTTGCTCAGTTCTAAGGCGTTTAGGATGCTTTATGACATATTTACTACATGACCTATAAACCAAGATTTTCTGAAAACAAGGTGCTATTTTTAGAGTGGGGTTTACCCGGAAGCTGATTTTCTCTTGGACGGTATGAAAGTGGTATTGAGATTCTGAGAGAACATTTGCTTGTCATCGACGATCCTGGATATATATGGGGGTCGGTCAAGTTAAATTTAAGGTAAAAGAGCTGTCCTTATTAAAAAATTATTAACAAATTAAGAAGAAATTCTTAATGACTTGAATTGGTGTTTTCTCCCCTTTACTTTAAGCATATTTAATTTTTGGTAATGCAATTTTCTTTAGTAAAATTCTTTGATTGATACGTTATGTGAAAGGAAAATAAACTAGTGGAATGTTTATAATCGGAACAACGGTATTTAATTGGCACATATATCAAATTTCATAAATATTAGACTATGAATGGTTTAAACATACAGTAGGAAGAAACAAATATATGAATTATTATTTGTTTACGTTGCTGCTAATATACTTCCGGTTGAGTTCATTACAACAGCAATAAATAAGGTAAATGCTTAGTTATCGTAACATACCTTGCGAGTATATCCAGAACTGCACAAAACAATAACTGAGTTGATTAAACAATCTGTGAACATAATCAAACATAGGCTTGATGTTCATATGAATGTTATGTGTGTATACATGAAAACTTTTATATTTTTCAAAATGTTATTACTTTTTTGTTCCTAAGTAATATGTAACGTGGAGATAAAGCAAACAAAAATTCAATATTTTATTAACTATTATAAAACAACAAAAAGTCACCCAATATTTATGGATAACATATAACAAAAAATACAAATACTATGATATAAACAGCTGGCTTGGAACAGTAACCTACAACATAATGTGGTAGTTAACTACACCCGCACAGAGTAGAACAAAAAACTACCCTTATTACCAAAGACATATACAACACGCAAATACAAACTTAAAATGAGAAGTCTAATAAAAAAAATGAAACAAAGAAATAACTGAATGAAAGTAAAGGAGAAAAGATAGAGAAAACCAGTTAATTGATTTATAAGAAAAGATGGCTTCTATTTTAAATGTAAATCTAAATATTTTTTAAGAATAACGAGGTCTATATCTAGATAAAAACTGGTAGTTACACAAAAAATAAAACATCTTCATAAAAAAACTAAAATACTAAGGATAAAGTTGCAATTTGATTAGAAATTTATAAATCTAGATGGGGATATATTGTTGGTAAAAAGATAAACGGTCTAAAAATTAATTTTAGATCATCTATTCAATATAATTTTATAACTGTTCATCGTTATATTAGAGAAAGCTTACATTTTAAAACCCAGAACCACACTATTAGACATTACGATCTAATGTGATGTGTAATATCAGAAATATTTAAATTAATAAAGATGATGCAGAAAGTTTCTTGCTGTTTGACGGCTGTTACTAAAAACAAAAATAAATGAAAAAGACCCCAGAGGAATACACTGTTTTTGCGTCGTGATGTATTTAGATAATAAACTTTTGCATCTTTAACAAAGCTGAATGGCAAATGTTGATCCAATTTCGGAACTGGTATCCATGGTTTATGAAATGTTTAGCTGCAAGTGTAAGAATCCTTTTATAAAATTACCAGTTGAAATAAGTACAAGTTAGGTGAACTGTCTATGGTTGGATTGCAAGGTCACTATGCTATCATTATGAAATTAGACTCGTATTCATCTAGTTCTAAAATAATCAAAACGGTTGCCTTCATTTCACATAAACTTGTTGTTCTTGGCATACTATAACAACCGATTGCTTATCCGGCTTTAATCAGCATACGTATAACATAAAAAACTCATTCAGTACATATTATCTTAATACTTATATTTAATTAGACTAATTAGAATTGTTTAAAATAAACATTTTTGTATTTCTCAGAAACCCATAAATGTATTCTCGAAGTCAACCACCAGGGAAAGTAGATGGAATGCCTTCAGTGGAAATAGAGGCAGTAAAGAATTTTGTGGAAACGTATAATGGTAATTTCAATCCTCTTCTTATTGCAAAAGTCCTTAGAAAAAGTTGCATTATTGATGATCAAGTTGTTGTGGATATTAATCACATGCAAAAACGTCGGAAACCACAGAGGATTATGTGTGAAGCAATAATTAACGCAACCATTAAATCATGCAGTCTGGAACGACTAATACAAATATTGTATGAAAATGACTTCAAAGAAATCGCTGGAAAACTGTTTGTATGTTATCTCATTTGCCAAGACAAAAGTTGTGTTCATCGTGTAAATCGTGCCGACACTAGTAACAGACGCAAAATTGGTGAATATTTCAAGCATATAAAAGAATTAGTGCATGAGAGGGCATTTAAAAATGCCTACCTTGATGTGCATAGATTGGGGAACAATATGGAAACTCTGATTAGGTTGGAATCTACCGCCGAGAAAAAAATGCATCTATGTGACAAATTTGTTGCATTAAAAGCTGCAGAAATGGATGCACTAGCTAACATTGCAGGAAGAGTCATAAAAAAACCACCAAGCATTTATAGACATCGAAAAGTACAAAACAAGTACATCAAACCCATCAATTTCTCAGATAATGTTATTGGGAAGACAAGCTGATGCTCTTTCAACCATTGGGGAATATGAACAAGCGGAAAATCGTATAAAAAATGCCCTGGTGAGTGCAGATACATGTGTATCATGTATAGAGGTAACTGATCTGCTTTACAGAAATGTACTTGTAAACCTATCAAAATTTGAAAGATTTCCGTATGATGAAGAACTAAAAAAATTGATCGTATATGAAGCAAATCGTGGTCTGTGGTCCCTACAAGAAGTGCAAGAGGACTTTCGTTTGTTTTGGACCAAATTATTTTTGTTAAGGATGGCTTTTGTACACCTTGGCATAGGAAAATTTTGCTATATGATAAAACATTACATTCCAGCAATAGACTCTATAACAGAAGCCGAGAGAATTTTGAAACTAGAAGTACTTAGAAACTTAGAACATCGACGACAAATGTTCATGGCTGTTGCTAAAGCAAGGCTAAATCAGTGGAAAGGACATATGGATTCAGCTCTATGTGATTTAAAAAAGGCAAGACAATTTGCTAAAGAGGGGAAATACGTGGAAGATGAAGCTCTACAACAATACGAATTATTTCTTAAAACAGATCCATGGGAAAACACTAGATGTCACAATAACATTGAAGTACGCTTCAGTTCTAATAGTACAGAATTTTTCGATTCTGTACCAGCTCTCTCTCTTTCTTCTTTTGAGCAGTCAGTAGAAGATATTGGAGACGAACACGCGGACCATAGCCAAATACCTTTCGACAATAGAATCTACAATTTACCACCTATCTCTCTGTCTACTGCATGGGTCCTAGACCCTTCATCGTTGTCTGGAACAAGAAGTACAGCTATTGAAAAGTGTAAAAATCTTTCTTTACAGTCAGCTCAAGACACTGAATTAACAGAAAGCATTCAAATGGGTCAAGATCATGATCAAATTTGTGATTCACCTGACCATTTGCATTTGTCATCAATTTTAAATACTTAAACTGGGTTAATACTGACATATTTATAGCGACACAGCTCGCAGCGAGCACCGAAGCTGCCCCCGAAGAGCGGTGAGCTCTACGGCAATTCTAAATCAAGTCACGTGACCAAAATCTGCTTAATGCTGATATTTAATAAGAAAGACGTCACGTGGAAAATGGAATTTAGAGGCACTGTTCGGGTGTTCGGAAGTAACATCAATCATGAATTCCACATTATATATAAATAATAATAAAGTCCCATTGCCATGAAAATAATATTGGGTTAACAAAAAATTACTTGCCAGCTGTTTCCATTCTTGATATATTTTAAAAATTAAAGAAGCGCGGTACTTCTACCCCAAAGAATCGCGTCCCAATGTCACATTTGATGAATTTGCATACAATTTAATGCTGGACAAGTTTTTACGTAGAAATTTGTACAAAAATAATTTGTCGAACATGTTTATCATAATTTAAGAAAACAGCGTCATTCTTTAAATTTTTGCATTTAAATTTATAAAAGAGTGACTTACAGATAAACATCTTATGTGCACCAAGCTAGCGGAAATGAAATTTTCCCACTTTATTTACTTCAATGTTTATCGCACAAGCGTATATATGCCAATGCTCCGGATTTTGCCTGGAGGCTCCGGAATTTTTTACCCGTGTCCGGGTTACCGGGATGGTCGTTTCTTTCATGGTTTCTTTAAAATGCTAAATTAAATATAAAATTGTGTTAAAACAGCTTTTTGTAATCAAGAATTAACCAAATAAATGTGTATATCAGGTCAAAAAATGTAATCTGTAAATATTTGCATTCTGGAGACCCTTCAAATAACATAGAAATGCTGTAAAATCGCTTTCGGAGCCCACACCAGGGCTTTGACCGGATCCACTAGGGACCTTAATTGGCCCCTCGATCCCTTGTCGAAATTATCAGGAATTCTTCCAAAAATATGTTGGTAAGTTTGCAAGCGGCTGTCTGTTTAACACCCGGACCCGGGCACAAAAAAGATCAAGCTGCGCATTCGTAGCCCTTTGGGGTTCGAATTACTATCATACATACAGTAAAAGTAATTTGACGTTTTATTTTTTATTGTCCTTGGCTGTTAAGGTCTGCTATGAAACCTTTTCTCAACGGAAAATGGATAGGCTGGGACAGTCTGTCCAAAATGTTTTAGGTTTAGTATGACAAAAAGGCATATGCATCTTTCGAAAATTTTTGGATAACTAGATAAAAAGATAAAAAGATAAATTTTTGAAATTTTTTTTACTTAGTTACTTCTTGTCGACGCTACTAACTATATGTTTGTTTGTTTTGTTTAAATGGTGTTTTAACGCCACTTTCAGCAATTTTTCAGCTATTTCATGGCGTCCAGTTTTTATTTTTTTACTTAGTTACTTCTTGTCGACGCTACTAACTATATGTTTGTTTGTTTTGTTTAAATGGTGTTTTAACGCCACTTTCAGCAATTTTTCAGCTATTTCATGGCGTCCAGTTTTTATTTTTTTACTTAGTTACTTCTTGTCGACGCTACTAACTATATGTTTGTTTGTTTTGTTTGTTTTGTTTAAATGGTGTTTTAACGCCACTTTCAGCAATTTTTCAGCTATTTCATGGCGTCCAGTTTTTATTGGGGGGGGGGGGGGGGAAGCCGGAGTACCCGGAGAAAACCCCCGACCTGCGGTAGGAAAACTGGCAATCCTTGTCAATTAAGATTGGAGTCGAGTACACCCTGCCTGCAGTGAGAATCGAACCCGCAATCTCAGACCACGTGATCAATAGTAGACGAACTACCTTTTCATTCTACCTTGACCACTCGGCCACCGAGGCAATCGAACTATATGTGATCATATGTATATATACATGATAATGGAATAGTGTATTAAGGTACTCGTAAAATTTATGAACTAAGTAAAACAATGAATTGTGTGCAAACAAAATAATAATCCATTAATAAAGAACTATATTGTCTGTGCTCGCATTTTGGCAATGCCTACTCCATATTATACGTTCATAGTCACCACTATGTTGTATGGCAATTAAATCCCCCCGGATATATCCGTATATGGAAAATAAGTGTTTGGATATGAACCAAATATCGCTCCAAATGTAATACTGTTAGCTAGTTCACACAGCAACATTATTTTAGGGCGAAGAAATATATCAACTTTTAACTTATTGAACTATAAAAACAATATCGTAGCAAAACTAAAAGGTCAGATTGATCAATGTATTTTTCAAAACTTAAATTTTATAACTGCAAAAAAATCCTCTCTGGAAAACGTTTTCGTGGATAATAATGAGTTAACCGTCGCTGACAGACCAATCAAATGAACGTCACAAACGAAAGTCATGACGTAATAGTTTCACTGATAATGACCGACAATAGTTCAACATTTAGATCACTTACCTCCGATATTATCTTCCCGACCCTCTGGCGGCAATTGCCACGGGATCGGTGGTATGGGGCTTTATGAGAATCGTATTATTAAACGTATTCATTAAACTTTTGTTTAAAAATTAAGTACAGTATTACGCCTGGTTTTGCTTAAAACCTAATGGATAGTTAAGCGTTATACGTACACTGTATTCAGGGAATAAATTTAAGATTTCTTTTTATTTTACAGAAATTGTAGTTTCAGCTCTTGAAGCTGTTACATCGGGACAATATGCTGTATCTTTTCTGAAAACTAAAAGAGAGGTCTATCTTGTTTGAAAAAAAAATGCAGATAGTTTTTCCAATTTTTGAGTTCAGTATACTGTGAATTATATGGATTGATACACCTATTAATGATATATGATACCCATCCATTTTGATCAACTAACCAATTCACATACTACAGTTATGAAATTGGGAGGTTACACATGCTTAAACCTGGTTTAACCAACCATTTCTTTTGAAATACAAGTATCAGGTCATGATCATTGTTGTAGTTACTATATTTTTTTGTTGGTTCTTGAGTTTGGCGGTTTCTCGGACTGATTTAGGGATTATGACAGTTTCCTCGGTGTTCAGTATCTTGCTATTACCTTAATTTATCCTGCATGGAGCGCAGCATTCTCCAAACACATGCCGCAATATATGATCCGCAGCAACAATTTTGTAATTCATCCTGACAACATACCCTTAACAATAGTCTTCTTTCCACCAAATATGGACGCCAAGTGGCGCTCTGTCGGCCGATCCTGTGTAAAATTTCTGAACTAAACTTTAGTTGTAAAAATTTTTAACATGCATTAACACAATGTAATCAGCATATCATATTTTTAGTGTGTTTATTATTGAAATGTATTTGATGCATATATGAATACGATCCATATATATATTTTTTAATCATATAAACATATAAACCTCTTCAGTAAACTAGCTTTTAGATATTTAACAACCGTTTAAAATTCAAATTCAAAACGATTACAAAGAAGAGAGAGAATTATACTTGCATTTAGTGATCGTCTAGAAAAAGGAAATTAATATTTTATAAACCTTCCATAAGATCTCCAAGGTAGTGATTGTGTTCCAATGTTCATTTGTCGTTAAAAAATTAATTCGTCTTGTTATACAAGTACTGGTACGCAGTTTTGCGAGACAGTTTTGCTTCAAATGTTAGAAAGTTATATTGTATATTCAGTTTGATCATTACATTATAGATCTTTAAATGTCAGTCCATTTTTAATATGCTGGGTACATACACGTAGATTATACTAATATAATTTAGTTAAAAATAACTTCCTAGTTTTATTTCAAACTCATATTTATAAGTAACGCAAAAGGTATACATCGTCATAATAACCAAACTTTAATAACTTTCCTATAATCTATTAAGCACAATATACAAAGTCTTTCTTCCTTTTTCAGCCTCTTATTTGGAACTATTATTAAAGCTACGAATAAACTAACAATCCACAATAGATGTATGGTATTAAATATTACGTTCTAAATGCACGAAACAAATGACATATCTATAGTTTACATGTTTCCCCAAAAGGCGATTTACATGAAAGTAAAAATATGTTGCTTTTAAATTATGTACTACCTTTAGTTTTCCTCCAACTTTTACAATTTTTTTTTTGGGGGGGGGGGATGTAGTCTGTATATTTTCAGCACCTCGTGTTACATTCAAGGGCATAAGATTTAATAAAAAGTCTAAAATGAAAACATTCATGTAGCTGAAGTATTCAGTTCAGCTACATGGTTATACAAAGGTCATTTACAATGTTGCTAAATTATGTCTCATGGACCCACTGTTGTTGATAGTCGTTTATTTAGAGTTTATGTGATTTAAAAACAATGCAAAACAAGAAAAAATGAAACAACAATGTCGTACGGAACTTATGTTTTTCAAGAAATGTCCACGCACTTTAACATATATGACACCATTCACTTGCTGAAACTTTGATGATATTTAGAATATTAAATGGATACACATGTATATCTATTCTACTTCTGAGCTGAGAAAAATACAACAAAAATTAATGGAATAAAATATGTGAATACTTTAGGAATATAACAAAACTTAACGACAAGTCTATATCCATTAAATGTGCAGAAATGGACGAACTTACAAGTAATAGATAAGCTGTACGTGGGGATACAGTGAAGCGGAATCTTTCATAACAAGTATATCTGATAAATATATATATTCAAGAAATATATGTGTTTCAGAAATCCGCTGGATAGATATATTATATGGTTGTCACAATACTTAGACGTTTGTATATAATTTACTTACTGTGACTGTATGACAAGTAACTTTGTCATCCTATAGTATATATAAAAATGCTGAATTAGATTACTGTCAGATTAATACGTATTGGTTACGAAAATTCCATCGTCACACGATAGTACACATGTACTATGTCTATGTCTACGATTCACCCCGGTTAATGAAACTATATTTTTATATAGCGGATTTGGCCGACGGGTCTAGACCGCTGGACATAGTGCAGGCGAATTGGTGCCATAGTGTCACAACGGTGTGAGTTTTCGAATCCCGCTGAAGGTAAACAAAAATGTGACAGTGTTAAAAATCTAATTCTAACAGTGTTGGGCTTAATTTGTAGACGTATATATAAATATTTGATATTAACCCTGTATTTCAGATGTTTCAGAAATCCGCTGGATAGACATATTATATGGTTGTCACAATACGTAGACGTTTGTATATAATTTACTTACTGTGACTGTATGACAAGTAACTTTGTCTTCCTATATAATATATACAAAAAATGCTGAATTAGATTACTGTCAGATTAATACGTATTGGTTAATGAAGCTATATTTTTATATAGCGGATTTGGTCGAGGGGTCTAAACCGCTGGACATAGTGCAGGCGAATTGGTGCCACAGTGAGGGTAAAACAAAATTTGACAGTGTTAAAAATCTAATTCTAACAGTGTTGGGCTTAATTTGTTAACGTATAAATTATATATAAAAAGTCTAAAGAATGTACCAACCAGTAAACTTATTAAGTATCTGATCGACAAACATGACGATACAGCATAAACAAAAAATAATATACAAGTCAAGAAGATTATGCAACAATCAAATGACGGTGTTTCTTGTCAAAAATTTAGGCAAAGACTGACCAACGAATGGCCTTAGTCATTGAATGTCAATAAAAATAAAAACGTAAACAAGTCATAACATATTGATTTTAAACTTTCTCACTCCAACTGAACCCAAAATAGTTGCTTCCCAGTCCGCCACCCGCGGACGTGCCGTGTTGTTACTTATTCAAATATCCCAACAAGATGTAATGTAATGTCTGGCGTGATAAATTTGTCACCTTGGTAATTTTTATTACATCTTGTAGTTGGATTCGTTAAAGGTGAAATTTGAATCAAATAATTTGTACAATTCATTGATAGATGTTAAGTTGCACTAATCAACTGTAAAAAAAAATCATGGAACAGTGTGTATTTCTAAAAAAGATGCAGAAAAAAGAAAAAAGGTTATCATTATTTCTATCCTTTTAAGTTATTATATAGTTAAAGAAACTGCACTGTTACAACCCTAAACATAGCATTATAATTTTAAACCACTTAGTGTACATTCAAATGTTTTATGTATATATTTAACAAACACCGATTGAATAATATAAGTTGTCAATTTGTCAATGTTGGAAATTTTTAATTATACATTATGACATTACTCCATCCAGGAAGGGTTTACATTACGTATGCTTCAACCGATACAATACGAAAATAATAGAAATTATTTTAAGCCTGATAAAAAAAGTCTATAGGTATACACTTTTTTGATATGTGAATGCCTTACGATTCGACCAAGAACCAAAAATAGACGATCGATCGATTGTTGACGAAGCAAAACTATTACTAGGCAAAACAATGTGCGCAATTACGGAACTTAAATAAATGAACAGAGAAAACAACTTACAACGTAATTTTGAGAACTAATTTTGTGCAACATCTTGGCAAGAAGTAATCTCCACTTCAGTAAACCAGACACTACGTAAGTACTATTTATGAATTCAAATTCTTGGAATCGATAATAACACCAGTGTGACGAGAAATTGTTTAAATACTTCGCGTGTGAATGTGTTTGTGTGTGCGTGTGTGTATATAAGCATTCAATCAATCGGACATTTTATGTTTTAAGTAAAGTGTTATATTACCAATCTGAACATTTTAAGAATGACAGTTCGCTCTTCTATATTTTTAAACTATTGTTTAATATAGACGTGTCTAGTTTAGTGGATTATTCCCGTAAAAGAGTGACATTAGTGGTGCAAATCCTTATTTCAGACAATACAAATAAAGTAATATTAATAATTTTTTAATAGACTAAGATATGCATAATCAGAGAGGAACGGCAGAGAGAGTTTCAGGAATGAGTCCACTGGATAGAGAAGCACTGAATCAGTTTGGAACAAACTTTGTTGAAAACATAACAAGAGTTACACATGCCCTTCGCAGAAATTGCATTATCAGCCAGGAAACATTAGATAATATTTTGGAATTGGAAAAGATACGAACCCCTAGAGCAGAAATCAATAGATATTTAATAAATGAACTAGCTGATAACTGTACCCTTGATGAACTTATACAAACATTCCTTGTTACTTATTTTAAAGAACTCGCAAGAAAACTGTTTGTTTGTAAAATGCAATGTCAAAATCGAGCGGCTGTTACACGTGTATACAAGTCTGACACCAGCAATAGAGCTAAGATTGGGAAGTATTTTAAGGATATGAAACAGATGGTGCAGGAAAACGCGTTTCAGAATCCGTGTGCACATATCAAACAAATAAGTGATCGTAAAAAACAACTAATTCGTAAAACAAAGGTAGACAAAGACAAAATGCGACTCTGTGATGAATACGTTGTACTTAAAGCCGTAGAAATGGATGCTAGAACAAATACTACATCTAAAGTGAGTAAAGATCATCCTGGATATCTCGAAATTGAAAAATATGTCACAAGTACTTCTAATACGGCTCTAACCAGAGTTATTTTATACAGCAGACAAGCTATTGCTTATTCAACGACTAATCAATTTGAGGAAGCAGAAAACATGATTAAAAACGCAAAAATATCTGCAGATGTGAGTGGCTCGTGTGCAGAAGTTACCGACATGCTATATAAAAGTGTTGTAATTAAACTTTCAATTCTGGAAAAGGATCCAAACAACGAGGAACTTTTGGAATCAATATTACATGACTGCTACAGAGGATTGTGGACTTTAGAGGAGGAAGCAGAAGATGTGCGTTCGTTTTGGACAAAGGCATTTCTTTTAAGGATGGCATTCGCTCATCTCGGCATTGGTAAATCATGTCGAATGATTATCACTTTTGTTCCCAAGAAAAGATATTTATTCGAAGCCGAGAGGCTTTTACAATATGAAATTCTCAGAAACTTGGAAAGTAGACGTCAAATGTTAATCTCAGTAGCAAAAGCAAGGTTGAACGAGTTCAAGCAAAACATTGACCTTGCTTCGGAGTATCTTAGTGAAGCAATTAGGTTGTGCATAGAAGGCAATTATGCGGCAAGAGAATCATTAGAGGACTATCAACAGTTTCTTTTGAACCTAAAACCATACCCAGAGTCAAAACACAAAATGGACAATGATGTCGTAGGTGTATTTAAGAATCCAATCTCGCAAATACAGCAGTCCCAAAATACTGACTTAGTTAAGGAGATATGTACTGATCAGGAATTTGACTTTCAGCTAATGTCATCAATCAAAAGTGATTCGTTTCCATCTTTGGAACATTTACATTTGTCCTCCTTGGAAAACGAAGAAAATGTTTGAATTGAGGTGGTTTTAACAAATTAATAAATATTAATATATTTCTTGATTCGTTTGTCTGTTTGATTATTTATTTTACATTTTAATTGATACAAAACAAAATTATAAGTGGTCAAGAAAAAAAAATAAAAGTCTAAAATATCATGGAAATCAATTGACTAAGTAGTAGCATTGATTTACATGACCTACTAGAATGCTAGAATTATATCAACGCTATAGATTTTACGTACTGTGATCCCAGTCAATTAAATTTGTAACACATAAAGATTGTAAAGCAGATCAAACAATAATGTAGTATGCATTATACTAACACAATTATTATACATTCAAGCAAGTGCACAGATATGTTATATTGTTTGAAGGAGTTTCTATCACATCATAAATACAAGGGATTTGAATCTAAACATGCTTAATGACAATATTATTCTTCTATCCTTACCATAAGTCGTCTCAGCAAATGCCATTTACAATGTTGCTAAATGATGTCTCTTGGACCTATTGTTGGCATTTAGAAGTTTATGTGATTTAGTAATCAAGAAAAAAACAAGGGAAAATGAGACAAAACTGTTGTACTTCAAGAATATTACAAAACAGTTACAAGTATACATCCTTTAGAGCTGCAGCAATAGACGAACGTAATTGAAGAGTTGTAAGTCGAAGCACAAGGTTCCCGGTTCATAACAAGAACATCTTATCAATATATATTGCAAGTATTGTGTAGGTGAATAAAGCAGATGTATTGTCAACAACAGAGAAACTTGTAGGGGATGTAGTCACTTAAGCAACAAAACATACCAATCCACGAAAAAAGAATCCGCAACATATTTTGCTAGTTATACAGGATAATTACAGAAATAGATCTTCCGTTAGTGGGGAATTACCTAAAACATATCTCCAACAAAAAAGCCAACTTGCATAGTTTATAGCATGCAAAGCAGTACAAAATTATATTGATATTATATTGAAACAGTGCCATTTTTTAAATTTGTGTATTATACATGTCCAAATTGATTGCAAAATATATATTTAAATATTGCCTGGCTTTTCCATTGCATGTGTAAAAATACAAATACTTTCTATTGTTGCTGTATTATACAAGATAATTATAATTGTATTTACATTTTATAAGAATTTGTGAGAAGATTTGGATCATACACAAAAATTATCGATTGACTTTCTAGAACAAAACATTACCTGGTACCAAAAATAGATAATCTAAGAATAGCAGCCGGAAAGAAGATACAATAAACTGTATCTGTTTTCCGTGATATAATACATGAAAATAAAGACGTATATGACTTTCTTAATAGCAAACAATAGTATTTATAGTGGCGCCAAATCTAAAAAATGGTAGCCATTTTAGCTTTTTTAGAGGATTTGAAAAATACATTTTGTCGGGTTTAACAAAGAAATAAAAGTTTGGATCAAAATGATCCAGAATATCCTTAACTAAATTAATTTTTCACTCAACAATAATAATAAAGCTGCTTTATGTGAAGAAAACTACACGCGCTAAACCTACTTGTAAACAGCTTTCTAGAAGTTTGTGACAAATTTGTACGTCTCACCTATCACGTGACCCATCATCCTGATGACGTAGAGGGAAAAGTTACACGTACAAAAGGTACCGGTTCAAGTTCTGAATCTGAACATGTCTATTAAGTAGAGGTTTATACGTGTTGCTTATGAGGAGACAACGAAATACACGTAATAAGTTAAAATGGTACAAAGCCGTCATTACAATCTGACTCATTTCGTGACAATATATTTAGTAAAAACATGGACGAATGATCTTTGTTCTTGGAAATTACTGAAAAAAAGTATCATTTATAAAAAAAAATTAATAAACTGGGATGGGGACTTGACCGCAAAAAAGCAACATTTAAGGAACAGATAGAACAGTGAGATATTGGTTACGACACAAATGTGAAATTTGATAAATTGCTTTCCAAAATGTATTGATTTAAATGTTGCAATGAACAGTGGGAACATTTCATTTTCTTATCTTATTTTTAATTTGAAACATGTAGTTTCAATGAAATGCGTAAATAAATGAACTTTTTAAAAAGTAGTACCATCTGACTTTAAAGCCGGAAAATGTCTTTGCTTGAATCATGCTATTTAAGGAAGATTTTACTAATACAAGGAAGAATTCAAACCAGAGATTGACAATATATAATTTTAAAAATGAACTACTGATTCAACCAGAAAAATCATACAGAATTTAATAACTAATGCACTTCCTACACAACTATATGATTGCAAAAAAACTCTCATAGTTAATAACACTAATTCGAGAAGTGAAATTAAAATAATTTAGTATGCATAATCTGTTACGTTTGATTATCATTGAAAGTTGTGCAATTTATATATTTAGATTCCATACTTCTTTATATTAAATAGTGACATATACTTTAAATGTTATTAAAAACTTCACTGTACACCGTAAAGTCGTTAGCTAATATAGGTACAACTTAACATTACATAAAACTAAGTGAACAATATAAGTTGTCAAGGTGCCAATTTTGTAAATAAACTTTATGACAGTACACTACCAAGAAGCGATTTAACATTACGTAAGGAAGTATTATGTTATCTCCAATGCAAAACTGGAATAATATAACTTTTATGCTGATATACTGATGTCTCAACTTAAAATATTTTAGAACAAAAATAATACACTTTCTTTTATTATGCATTTTTCACAAATCGACCGGAACCAAAAATAGAAAGACGATCGATTGTTGACTTAATAAAAACAATTACTAGGAAATAACATGTACGCAACTGCGAAATGGATACATGAACAAATCTATGGTACGGAAAACAACATACAGCCTAATTTTGTGACTAAATTTTGTGTAACATCTTCACAATAAATCGTACCTACTTGACCCCATGTAAGTATTATTAATAAATCATTATAATAAAGTATTATTTATAAAATTATTTGTCAGAATCTATAATAGAAGCAGAAATGCTTTAAACATTCAATCAGTCAACGCAAATTGTATGCAAAGGTTTAGATTTCCCCCCAAATCTAAAAAAAATTCTAAGAATGCATGTTTGCTTTATCTGGCCGTTATTTTCCACTAATAAGAAACATTAAGACGTATTAGTAATCTTATGTCGTTAGCTAGTCATCGCCACAGGTTTTTATTTCTTCATCATTTTTGTATGCGGTTTTTAATATCCAGTTCAATCTTAAAATGTCCGGTAGTTTATTTTTATGTCCTAAGTAACTAGATAACTCAATATAATACGATCAATCATTACCCCAGAAGTTAACAGGGTCATTGTTTTTATTTAAACCCACATTTTTAAGTCATACACAATGCTCTTTCTATCTAGGAGTAGCAAAAAAATGTGGATACTGCAAAAACGTATTTGTCATATTTTGAAAGCGCGTTTTTCAACGGTTTTCTCACTCCTCGATGAGCTCTTGATGTACCCGTTTGCGGCCGAGTTCCTTGAATGCGTACTAAGAAAGAAGAAAGACAATGCCCTAGACTTTAAATTAGACATTTCGTTATATAGATTATTTTACTAAATAATGCTAAAAATTTCATTTACTTTTTCAAGTATGCAATATTTCTGTTCTTTATCATATGTTTCCTTGTATTCAGCATTGTGTAGAACAATAATTACTTAACTGGTCATTGGACTTGATTAGGTTAAAAACATCAAGGGTGTACGAAAAATGTTTGACAAGGGACTTACCAAGGAGTAGTCATATTTAGTTTGGTTAAAAATGGTTTTGGATTTGAGAGGAAAACGGAGGTTTAAGGAAGCATACATCTGATGTTAGGAAGTCGTTAAGAGATGATTCAGAACAAAATTGTTTCAAATGACAAATGTTTCAAAATAGCCCTGTGATCTAAGAGTAGAGACTGAAAAAACAATGAATGACAAGTTACGGCAAGTTTTCCTGTCATCCAATCAGTTGAGCTAAAATTGTAACTACGTGAGAATAGTTTGTTTAGTCATTATCGTTTTTATTTCGATGAAATAACTTAACAGCATAAATAATGAAATTAAATCATATATTTTGTTACGTCATGAAATAAAGTCCTCATAAGTCTGAATGATTTGCAAATTTGACATAAAATTAAATATTTACACAAAACCTAGTTTAACATCATAAATCGGACTGCTTATATATTATGGTTGTGATATTTTCGGTATTCTAAAAAAACAATTATATATTAGTAAACCACACACTGGAAAATATTTATGTCAACAATTTACTGCATCATTCAGATGGAACATAGTTTTATAGCATAACAAAGCAATATGACATACAAGTCATGAAAAATTGAAAAAGTGCCATGTTTTTTTACTACATATTATAATGTAAAGTGCATTTATGGCAGAATATGTATTTTAATATTGTTGAATGTAAGTAATAGAAATACTATAATTCATGTTGTGTTGTAACGGAATTCTACAAGGGCAGTTGTAGGCGAAAGTATTTTGTATTTACACTCTCTCAGGATTTGCTGAAGATTTGGGACATATTACCAAATTATAGATCGACTTTCTGGAGCAAAATATAGTTCCTCGAACATGAAACAGTAAAAATCTCTGTGAACATTCTTATAGCACATATTAGACGTCAGAAACAGACAACAGGTACAAATATATTTTATACAAATACATCTTTTTGAGTAACGGTGATCGCTTGTAAAAATAATAAAAACAATCTTTGGAATGTATAAGTTTGCAAACGTAATACGTCATAGAAAATGTTTTGCGCATTTGTAAGAATGGAACGAGAGTATCTATCAGAAGTAAAAATCATAGATAATTTTTTGCTGTATAGCAACATAAAACATAATTCGAAATAGTCGTGCATTAGACACCTTAATGCAGGATCGGTTAATTTAGTCTTATCTGATGACAACAAATTTTCATCTATATCGTAGTGTCCTCAGAGAAAGCGAACTACATCGTAATACTCTCCGACCCTAGCAAGAAAATTTATAGTATTTTGATTCATTAACCTGCGTTAGCTTTACTTTTTAGTTAGAGACAATGACTTCTGACCTAGCATTTTTTCGGGGGCGAGTCGTTGGAAAAGGTAGAAGCGAACAAGTTGTGATAAATGACTTAGAAATAGAAGCAGTAAAACAGTTAAGTTCTTTATTGTTAGACGACCGTGTGACACGCATTCTACGCAACAGTTGTATTATTAATCAGGAGGATTATGGTCGTATTTTGAATATGAAGGAAAGAGAAAAAAACCTATGTGACATTAAAAATGTTTTAATAAATGGAGTACAAAATAACTGTACCTTCGATCAACTTATTAAAACGCTGTATGATAATAACTTTATTCAGCTTGCCGAGAAACTGTTTATTTGTAAAATACAATGTCACAACAAAATGACTGTAATCCGTGTCTACAAATCTGAAACAACTTACAGACGTAAAAATGGTGAACGGTTCAAAAGATTGAAACAATGTGTCCAAGACAAGGTCTTCGATAATCCATGTGCTAATATAAGAGACCTATGTGAAAGAAAACGGGAACAAATTTCTAAAACAAATAATGATCAGGAGAGAATGCGTTTGTGTGATGAGTATATCATATTGAAGGCCGTTGAAATGGACGCCTGTACAAATACTACTCTGCAAGTAAGTAAAGATCATCCTGGATATCTCGAAATCGAAACTTTTGTTAAAAACACTTCTAATGAACCAATATCTGAAGTCCTTCTATACAGCCGGCAATCCATCGCCTTATCAACAACCGACCAATTTGAAGAAGCAGAAAATATGATAAAAAAGGCATTAATATGTGCTGAGATGTGCGGCGTATGCCCAGAGATCACGGACATGCTTTATAAATGTGTTGTCGTTAAACTGTCGATATTTGAGAAAAAACCAAATGACGAGGAACTTTTGAAATCTATTATATACTACTGTCAAAAGGGTTTATGGACTTTACAAGGAGAGTCCGAAGATGTCTACAAATTTTGGAAAAAGGCAATTTTCATCAGGATGGCTTTCGCTTATCTCAGAGTTGGCAAATCATGTCGCATGGTGAAGAATTATGTTCCAAATATGAATGACATCGTCGAAGCTGAAAGACTATTAAACGATGACATTCTTAACGATTTAGAAGACAGACGGCAAATGTTAATGACCGTTGCAAAGGCAAGGTTGAACGAGTTTAAAGGAAATGTTGAACAAGCTATACTTTATCTAAAGGAGGCAAGACAATTGGCAATAGAGGGTCGTTATGCGGAGGTTGATTCTTTAGAAGAATATGAAAAATCATTAGAGATGGTAAGAATCGTACACAATTCTGAAAATACTTTTGTTCTTGCGACAAATGAGCTCTCAACTGCAACTGGGATAATGATCAATGATGACAATAGCAATTTTGATTCCTTTCAGTCGTTGGAACATTTGCATTTGAGTTCGTTTGAAAATGATTGATCCCTAATTAGAATTTGGGAATATAATTGTCATCATGTGTTACTATGGTTCAAATAATATTTTAAATTTGTCCTCATATTTAAAGTAAATAAAAACTGAAAATATCAGTTCCGTTTGATTGTTTCAATCACTAATCAATGAAAATGTAACACATTACTTTCATAATAAACTCTAAAATGTATTTGAGATATGCTGTGTAATTAAATGAGTGTTCTGTTTGAAGTCTTTATGGCTTTTACCATCTAACATAGCAGTTTTAAAAAAACGATCAAAATGAAACCTCGGTGATGAATGTTGTTAGCCAAAATGTCACATAGATATGCTATAGTTGGTAAATTGGACAATATAAATCAGCGGAATTGGTTGGAAGGTAAATACTACAATTATGGTGTTTTTACGTTTCAAGAAACTATTTAATTGCTAATTAGACGAAACGCTCTTTTGGCGTAGTTTATTCTATTAACCTTGATATGTTTGATAACATTTTATTATTAGAGAGGTTGAGATCAGAAACTTGTACTGTTACGCGTAGCTACACGTACACGTAAACGGGTTTACTGGTAGTTAAAAATAATTTGGTCAGTCATTTCTATGCAGCAAATATTATGATTGGCATTCGCTTATCTCGGCATTTGCAAATCATGTCGAATGATTATCAATTTTTTTCCAATAATCTCAGTAGCAAAAGCAAGGTTGAACGAGTTCAAGCAAAACATTGACCTTGCTTCAGAGTATCTTAGTGAAGCAATAAGGTTGTGCATAGAAGGCAATTATGCGGCAAGAGAATCATTAGAAGAGTATCAACAGTTTCTGTTGAACTTAAATAAATACCCAGAGTCAAAACCCAAAATGAACAATGATGCTGCAGCTGTATTTAAGTATCCAATCTCGCAAATACAACGATCCCAAAATATTGACTTACGTAAGGAGATATGTACTGATAAAAAATTGGACTTTCACCTAATGTCATCAATCAAAAGTGATTCGTTTCCATCTTTGGAACATTTACATTTGTCGTCATTTGAAAACAAAGAAAATGTTTGAATTGGATTGGTTTAAACAAATTAATTAATATTCATTTATTTCTTGATTCATTTGTCTGTTTGATTATTTATTTGTACATTTAAATTGAAACAAAATTATAAATGGTCAAGAAAAGTCTAAAATATCTTTGGAATCAATTGACTAAGTAGTAGCATTGATTTACATGACCTTCTAGAATGCTAGAATTATATCAACGCTATAGATTTAACGTTCAGTGATCCCAGTCAATTGAATTTCTAACACCTCAAGATTGTAAAGCAGATAAAACAATAATGTAGTATGCATTATACTAACACAGTTATTATACATTCAAGCAAGTGCACTGATGTGTTATATTGTTTGAGGGAGCTTCCATCACATCATAAATATAAGGGATTGAATCTAAACATGCTTAATGACAATATTAATCTTCTATAAAAATTCCTCATTGTTTTGGGTGAGTGAGCATTGTGAAATATTTCTAAATACATCTTACTGTCATGATTAGTTTTTTAACGTTTCAGTACTCGTGTTGTTTCTCCAATAAAAATCTTATCTGTAGTTAGAACGAATAATCGGACCATCGCTTTTTTTTTGGCGAGGGTACGAATTTAGTCCCATTACTCGTCCAAAAGAAGTTGCATATACAATCAGACGTGGTCGATGTTGATATCTTTCGACAGTGTCACCATTTTTTGATCGGTTTCGTGTTTAAAATCGATCATTATTCATACGTGATGATAGTCATTGCCGTTTTTAATAACCCGCTGTGCGTTGTGTATTAATTGACACTCGTGTCTCTTTTTTATTACGTTTACTGCATGTAAAACGTTGAGAAACCCAAAAATGAATTGCGTGTTGCATCTTGGGTTATACATATGTAAATTACTGGATTCTTACTGTTGAATGGTTGTTATAGTATGCAAATTAGCACGTTTATAATAAAATTATGTCACATTATCCATATACGAAAAATTATCACATGGCATTTTCCACGTGCATCTTCAAAGACGAAAACAGAAATTTCTTCAATAAAGATCGTTTCCCGTTAGTTTCGCAATGTCAGAAGCTTTTATAACGTAAAGAAGATGAATATTATGTTTGAATTTTGTATAAATAGACCGAAGTTAGAATTTTTTATTTGCTACATTACGAGCAATGGGACTAAATTCTGCCGTTAATCCGACAAATCACAAAAATAACTTCGGATTATAACGGCAGTAAAATTCGGCCTAATCTGTAGTATGTTCAGTATGGCACGCCGTTCTCGTCAAAAGTATGGTTCAAAATATCATCACAAATTACACACTCAAAATTTTAAATTACACACTCAAAATTAAAAATATGCAATCAAAATTTTAAATTTCGCACTCAAAATAAAAAATATGCACTCAAAATTTTACGAAAACACACTCAAAAGATAAATTGAAATTACACACTCAAAATTTTTATTTATGCACTCAAAACTGAAAATTACGCACTCAAATTTGTGCGCATTGTTTTCGCGCAAAACTCATAAATATTCATAAAGATATAAATAAATAAAATTTCATCTGGGTGGTTTTTGAGTTTAAAGGGAATCGGAAATGCTGAAATCCATATGTCAATCCACGACACAGAAGATTTGCTCGAGTTTTTTCAATCCTTGTTGCAAGTGTATGAAAATACAATGCAACGTTTATACCCCTTAACACGAGACAACAACGCTTTAGAAAATACTGTTCGAAAGCTTCCAAGCTGTATGGAAGTGTTGTATGTAATAGCTACAAGAGTTCCTGTTGAAATTCAATTATATCAGAAACTAGAACGAATTTATACTCTTTCATTCAATCTGCATGATATAGCTGTAAATCACCTATTTTGATAAACCCGTTGAAAACACTATTTGTTTTACCATAAAACATAATTCAATAATGGAATAAATCACACTCTATAGTTAATATGAGTCTGAGATACAAGGCCGAGGGTATGAGGTAAAAAAAAATAACAAATTGTTTCGTCTGTTTCGTTCGTTGCTTTACAGGGACGATCAGGGACCTGTTTCAAGCTTAAAAAAACCAGGATTGAAATATTCAAATTAATTTAATGAATATTTATAAGTCATGCGTAAAAAAGGTGCGCAGAATTTTGAGTGTATATGTTTTCTGTTTGAGTGCGTAATTTTCAGTTTTGAGTGCACGAATAAAAATTTTGAATGTGTAATTTCTATTTATCTTTTGAGTGTGTTTTCGTAAAATTTTGAGTGCATATTTTAATTTTGAGTGCGAAATTAAAAAATTTGAGTGCATTTTTTAAAATTTTGAGTGCATTTTTTAAATTTTGAGTGTGTAATTTAAAATTTTGAGTGTGTAATTTGTGATATTTTGAAACATACTTTTGACGAGAACGGCGTGCCATAGTTCAGGTCAATGTAAAATTTAATAAAAAAGATTCAGTACAAATAGACTCAGCTAACAGATTAATTTCCTCTAGGATACCTTATACTGTTCGTTTCCTGAATCGGATTACATATATGTATTGTACGGGTGTTTCTTTGTATTTTTTTAATTTTTGATATTTTGCCATTTGGTTTGTTACACATATTGTTGATTAATTCACAACCTGACAAATAGAGTCGGTGTTTTAAATACAATTATCATTTTATTTATTACAACAAGTAAGTTTGATTTTTGCAGGGCGATTCGACGAGAAACCTTTATTATTGTGCAATTAATAATTAAGTGGAAAATAATAAGTCTCATTAAGCAGTTCCATTAATTGTATTTTTGATTTTGTCGTCTTTTTTTCCTGTAGTACATTCAAATTGTTTAAAGTTGCGTGCTTATGTAAACTTTTTTCTATAAAGGCAACTTAAAAGAAACAATTACGAATGTGTTTATTTAGAATAGGACCAATGGCATCTTTTATTTCATCCAAATTGAACTATTTTTCAATACACTAGTTGGGGCCTCGGTGGCCGAGTGGTTAAGGTAGTTCGTCTACTATTGATCACGTGGTCTGTCAACACTGAGATTGCGGGTTAGATTCTCACTGCAGGCAGGGTGTACTCGACTCCAATCTTAATTGACAATGATTGCCAGTTTTCCTACCGCAGGTCGGGGGTTTTCTCCAGGTACTCCGGCTTCCTCCCCAATAAAAACTGGACGCCATGATATAGCTGAAAAATTGCTGAAGGTGGCGTTAAACACCATCAAACAAACAAAAAATACACTAGTTAACAATACAGAAGGAATTAACAGAATATATAAAATATTTGTTTCTCTGAGACAGTGTTTTACTTTTTTGCTTTTAAAATATATAAAACTATGATTTATTCCATTACTATATAAAATATTGTAATTATGCTAGTTAAGCTCAAACTCTTTACAAATGTTTGGGCATGAGGTATTACGACTTAGGATATCACATTAAATTAAAAGTCTAACTGAAAAAAATGTCAAATAGCTGTATTCAGTTCAGCTACATTGAAATACAAATGGCGTTTACAATGTTCTAAATTATGTCTCTCTGACCTACTGACAGTCTTTTTTTTGGAAGTTTATTTGATTAAATGATCAAGTAAAACAAGGGAAAATGAAACAAACTGTTGTACTTTAAGAATTATTACAAAGCAGTGACAAGTATACATCCATTAAAGCTGCAGCAATGGATGAACTTACAAGTAATGGAAGAGGTGTAAGTCGAAGCACAAGGTTTCCGGCTCATAACAACAACATCTAATCAATATATATTGCAAGTATTATATAGGTGAATAAAGCAGATGTATTGTCAACAACAGAGAAAATTGAAGGGGATGTAGGCACTTAAGCAACAAAACATACCATTCCGCAAAAATAGAATCTCGCGAAATAGTTTGCTAGTTATACAGGATAATTACAGAAATAGATCTTCGGTTTAGTGGGAATTACGTAAAATATATCTCTAGCGAAAAAAAACCAACTTGTCTAGTAATTTTACGAATTTTATCGATTACAAAATATATTAGACCTACAAAATGTATATCATAAAGACTAGAATAGATCGGATATCAAAGTAAGTTGTTTTTACAAAATCAGATTTTAACTTGCCCTAGTTACAAACAAACAAGGCTTGTTGTTTGCATATCACATAACATTTTACAGAATTTTCAGTGTTTTATTAAAAGTTTATATTGTAATAACTTTGAAATAAAAAAAGTTAACGTTTTAAAAATTGTATTGAAACTATACCACTTAGTACAAATCACAATCAACTCACTGTTATATAGTTTCAGTGCTTTACACAACATTTTATAAACCTACATTCCAACACAAGTATCATCAGCTAGTTAAAATAAACCTAGTTTTACATTTTGCAACCTGTTTCCAAAAGCAAAATTTAGTAGTCGGAGCATAGTTTTATAGCATGCAAAGCAATACAAAATGATATTGATAAAATATTGAAAGAGTGCCATTTTTGTGTGTGTATTATACATGTCTGAATTGACTGCAAAAAATTATTTAAATATCGCCTGGCTTTTCCATTGCATGTATAAAAGTACAAATACTTCCTATTGTATTATACAAGACAAGTACAATTGTATTTATATTATATAAGGATTTGTAAGAAGATTTGTATCATACAAAAAAATTATCGATTGACTTGCTAGAACAAAATATTACCTGGTACCAAAAATAGATAATCTAAGAATAGCAGCCAGAAAGAAGATACAAGTAAGCTGTATCCGTTTTCCGCGATATAACACATGAAAATAAAGAAGTATATGACCTTCTTAACAGCAGACATAAGCAGCCAGAAACAGACGATAGGTATGAATATTGTTTATTAAGAATATTGAATGGCAAAACAATAAAATAATCCTTATAATTATATATTGATCCGAAAACATATAACGTCCTTAATGCAAAATGTACTGCGCAATTGTAAACATGACCAAGGTTAAATTTCAAAAGTGAACAATTTAATGCCATCATTGATAATTTTTGTCATAATATTTGAAAATCAAAATAATCATGCCTATAATACTTGACAGTTATCTAGGTGGTGTCTGCTAGATAATAAAATCAAATTTCACATATAGCATAGCGTCCAGTGAGAGAAAGCGGGCTACCTCATAAGATCCCCGACCCCCGGCAGGAAAACTCATTTCCGGTTTTAAACGTAATTTGATTTAATAACTTACTTTTCAGATAGAAAAAATGACTTCTCACCAAGTACTACATGAGGACATAGCAATTAATGGGATGGGCGGAAAGAAAGTTGCAAGGATGAGTGAATTGGAAAGACAAGCAATACAACACTTTAGTTCTTTATTCTTTGAAGAGATACTCCCTGTGGCCTTTATACTGCGAAAAAATTCTCTTATTGATGAGACATGCTATAAACTTATTTTAGAAATGCAAAACAGAGGAGAAATTCAAAGTGAGATAAAGAATGTATTAATTACTGGATTAGTAAATAACTGTATCCTTGATGAACTTATTAAATCACTGTATGACAACTATTTTATTTATCTTGCCAAAAAACTTTTTTTTTTGTAAATTACAATGTCAAAATAATATGACCGTTGTCCGTGTCTACAAATCCGAAACAACTTACAGACGTAAAAATGGTGAACTGTTCAAAAGATTGAAACAATGTGTCCAAGACAAGGTCTTCGATAATCCATGTGCTTTTATGAGAGACGTATGTGAAAGAAAACGGGAAAAAATTTCTAACACAAATAATGATCAGGAGAGAATGCGTTTGTGTGATGAGTATATCATTCTGAAGGCGGTTGAAATGGACGCCTGTACAAATACTACTCTCCAAGTGAGTAAAGATCATCCTGGATATCTCGAAATCGAAACCTTTATTGAAAATACTTCTAATACACCAATGTCTGAAGTCCTTCTATACAGCAGGCAGTCCATTGCTTTATCAATAACCGACCAATTTGAAGAAGCAGAAAATATGATTAAAAAAGCATTTATGTGTGCTGATACCAGTGGCACATGCCCTGAGATAACAGACATGCTTTATAAAAGTGTTGTAGTTAAACTATCAATATTGGGGGAAAACCCGAATGACGAACAACTTATGAACTCTATTTTATATGACTGTAATAGGAGTTTATGGACCTTACAGGAAGAGTCGGAAGATGTATGTACATTTTGGAAAAAGGCATTTCTTATTAGGATGGCTTTTGCTCATCTCGGCATTGGTAAATCGTGTCGAATAATGAAGAATTATGTTCCAAAGAAGAGATACATTGTCGAAGCTTAACGACTATTACAAGATGACATTCTTACCAATTTAGAAGACAGACGTAGAATGTTAATGGCTTTAGCCAATGCAAGGTTAAACGAATTTCAAGGAAATTTGGAACAAGCTTTATTTTATTTAAGCCGGGCAATATCATTGGCTATAGAGGGGAAATATGCCGAAATTAATAGTCTAGTGGAATATGAAAAATCCTTAAAAATTATAAGAATCAAACAAACGACAAAAACAACTCTTGTTGGTGCACAAAAAGAACTCTCGTGCTCAGCATCAAATTTTCAGTCAACGACTGGAATAACGACAGATGATGATCCTACCCTCCAACGAAACTGTGATAACAATCTCGATTCCTTTTCATCTCTGGAACATTTGCATAGGAGCTCGTTTGAAAATGATTGATCTTTAACAAGCATGAAAAAAAATCTATTACAGTTTTTGTTTCCTCTTTTGATGCAAAATAATAGATACATAATAATCAACTTAATGGCTAGGAAATTATATGTTATCTTATAACATCCTCTCATATCATAACACTATGACATGCATTATTTCAATTGAATTTAATATGGGTCTAACTTTTTATCGTTTCAGAACCAATATGTGATTATTATAATCTGACTATATATATATATATATATATATATATATATATATATATATATATATATATATATATATATATATATATATATATATATATATTGTTTGAATCATATTATTTAAGGAAGATTTTGCTAAAATTCACACATGGAACATAGAATAAGATAAAAAAATTAAAATTTACACAAGGAACAAGGAAAATGATAAAATATAAGTAATGACGTAATACACAGCTAACGGTGAGATTAAATAATCTAGTAGGCGCCTTTATTATTTTGGTGAACACTTCCATGTAGTTCGTAAATATCACTAACATTAATCCTTGCAAAAAAATGAGTAAACAGTAGAAGTATTCAAGGTGCAAACCTTGCAGTCTTTAAGTATACTTTATGACACTACTCTATCAAGACGGTTGTAACATTACGTAAGCTATGATACATAACCATGCACGAATAGATTAATGGAGTTATTTTGAGAACTGATATAATGAAGTCTAAACTTAAAATCTTCCTTATGCTTACTTCAAACATCTTGCAGTCTATCACGAACTAAAAATAAACATAATCGATTTTTGATGAAAATCAGTCATACATGTATGCAATTACGAAATAGATATAAATGAACAAAACGGTACAGAAATACAACACACACCGTAATTTATGTAGGATTGTAAACATTTAAACAATTAACACAATTGTTAGACAATGGGTTGGGTTTCTTATCTCAAATGATGAAGAATGGCAGTTCTCTCTGGTTGTGATATCCCACTATTTGCACGAAAAATATTGATTTAAATTGACGTGTTTACTTTGCAGCAAGTCTAAATTGTGTGGGTTATTTTCGTAATAGATTGACATTAATGATACAAATAAATATTTTAGACAATAAAATTACAGTATAATCAATAATGAGCGAGCTACTCTTTTAATGTGTTCATAAACATTGGAAACAGGACCTCAAGAATGAGTTTCTTAGAGACAGAATTAGTGACTCAGTTAGGAACATTTTTTTAACTTTGACAACCGTTGCAAATGCTCTTTGCTGAAATTGCATGATTTAAAAAATATTTCGGAATTGCAAAGTATACATAAATCATACAAATGAGGGATTGTAAAAAACTACACATTCTTAAAAGATATGTTGCTAAAAATAAAATGCGAAGCTGTGATGAGTATGTTGTGTTTAAGTCGCGGAAATGGATACTAGAACAAATATTACATTCTAGGTGACTAGGATATTCCTGGATGCTTCGAAACTGAGAAATATGTAGAACAAGTACTTCTAATACGGCTCTAACCAGAGTTCTTTTATACAATAAACACGCTATTGCTTTGCCAGCAAACCAATAAGTTTAGGAAGTAGAAAACATTTTGAAAAATGCATTGATATTCGCCAATGTGAGTGGCTCGTGAGAGGAGGTACCAACATGTTGTATAGAAGTGCTGAAGTTAAAATTTCAATTCTATAAAAACTTCCAGACAACGAGGAACTTTTGGAATCAATATTATATGATTGTTACAGAGGACTTTGGAGTTTAGAGGAAGAATTAAAAGCCGTGCGTTTTATTCCACAGAGCTTTTTCTTATATTTATTTATTTATAATAAAAACTAATAATTAATAATTACTGTGTAACGGTGTACAAGACAGAGCTTTTTCTTATATTTATTTATTTATAATAAAAACTAATAATTAATAATTACTGTGTAACGGTGTACAAGACAGAAAAAGAAATTTTTATTTTTGTTTCATCGTCAATTGATAATTGATGTGTAATACAATTTTGTTGAACAATACACAATTTTAATTAAAAACAAATGTCAGGAATTTACTCATCAACAGTGTTGAATAAAGCATGATACGATATTTAAGGAATATTTTTTTTAACAGTCTAACAGTGTAAACGATATAACATGGTTTGCGCCTAATAAACCGGCAAGTGTAAACACTAGATTATAGAGTATTACCTGTTCAGAAATTTGTAATATTCCTTAGAATTTCATTTTAACTATAAAACTTAAATTTATAAGGTAACCATCGAGGACGTCATGTTTTTATATTTTAGCTATTTTAGTTTTAACGGCGTAAGAATAAGTCATGTGACGCAAGTTACATCGTATAATATGTGTTGCTTCATTTGAATGAGACAATCAAATTTCATGCAAATTAAATTATATAAAATTATAAGTACTTGCCGTCATGAAAAAATCACCTAACACCTAAGACACTTTGCGACATCAAGTTAATTCATAACACAAAAATACCAGTATCAAAGAAACTAATCGAACAACAAGATCCGCAAGTCAATGGACGATTACGAATCCGGGGTAGGCAAACATGTGCAACACGAAACAAAACCAAAGAAAAAACACAAAAACAGAACGTGAGTGAGTAAAGGATATTCGATGATAAAAAATTTATCATCATCTAATACCTATTCTTATTCTGGCTAGTGACAGATCTTTATATTGAGGTACTGAATCTACTGATGATTAAATAATTGCCTTCCAATCCTATATTCACGATAAGGCCATGTTAATGCGAAAAATTAAAAGACAAAATTAGCCGATAGAGGTCGTTATATAATCGTCTGTAATAATATATATGGAGGCAGAAATTCTGTTGAGGGTCATTAAAATATTCATGTTTACTTAATGTTATTATGTACTCAGAAATTACCTATACTAACAACATTATAAGCACTGAACCCTAAATCTTACCCTGATTAGGATTAACATAGAAAATCCAATTCTCTAATAGATTGTACAGCACTAAAAAGCACAAAAATTAGTAATATTTAAATTTAGTTTTAACGTTGAGCAGTTGATATCAATTTTAGTAAAAGAAAGAAAAATTATGGTTTCTGAATTTAAATATTTGTTTGGTGCTGAATAACGTGTAGAAATTCCTTCCTTAACATTACAATTATGTTTGCCTCGTCTATGTCGTTGATATTATTTTGCATTTAGACTATTAACAATGTCATGAGGAAGGTATAAGTCTATGTTACATTTCAAGGAATATAGGATTACCTGTTTGAATGTTTGCTTAAGGTTCAAGAAATATAATATGTTTACTATAATCATGACGAGAACAAAATCAAGTCAGGAAATAGAATAGTCCAAAAAGCAGAGAAGTTAGACTGTCACGGAAAAAGTATGGAGTATTCAGTTGCAAGAAAAGGAAACCTTTTGCAGTGGCGGATCCAGAGGAGGGGTGGAGGGGACGTTCGCCCGCCCTAAAAAAGTTAAAAGAAAGAGAAAGTTAGCGAAAAAAAGAGGAAAGATAGGGAGAGAAAAAAAAGAGTGAGCGAGGGTGTTAAAAATGTTAAAATTTGTAGTCCTCAACACACTCTCAATTGCTTAAATCTCACAAACTTCTGAGGGCTTTGTCCCCTTACTCCTCCAGCAGAGCTCTGCGGTCCCCAGACCCATTGCCCGAATTTCGTCCCCCTTAGCCCGATTTTCTGGATCCGCCCCTGTTTTGTAGCGACTGCAATGCGCCTAATCTTTTTCGAAAACAAAAGAGGTCTTCGTCATTGAAGAAGCTTGCGCTCTGCAAACACGTTAACCATTATAATTCTCAATCAGTGTTTTCGTACTATAATCTGACAACCCTCCAAGAAATTATAAATGTAATAGCAGTAAATATGTTTTATAAAAGCAGGCATGTTAGAAAAAATGAAACGAGTAAGAATCTGTTTGTTTGTGATCACAACAACGTATACAATATGTCGGTATATTTTGCACTATGAATAGTTTAAATGTACGAATAGGCGATTACAAAATATATGAAATATTTGTTTACAATTTTGCTAATATACTTCCGGGTTAAATTCATAATAGGGAAGGTAAGATAAATGCGTAGTTATCTTAACATATGAATATAAACGTGATAGTTTATCAAAACGCAGAACGATGCAAACAACAAATAAACTACGAATATTTATGATGTTTATATTCATATGAAGTGTATTTTATTATTTATCTAGCATACATCTAAAATGTATTCTCGAGTGCAACCACCAGGAAAACTGGTTGGAATGACAGCACTGGAGATAGACGCAGTCAAGAAATTTGTGGAAACGTTTAATTGCGACTTCTATCCACTTCCAGTTGCAAACGTCCTTCGGCAAAATTGCATTATTGATGAAACAGTTGTTGAGGATATTAAGTATATGCAACGGCGGCGAGTGTCGCACAAAATAATTGTTGACACATTAGTAACCGAGACAACTAAATCGTGTAGCCTTGAAGAACTTATAAAAACGCTGTATGAAAATAACTTCAAAGAAATCGCAAGAAAACTGTTTGAATGTTATCTCTGTTGCCAAAATCAACGTTCCGTTCTTCGTGTAAATCGTGCCAATACTAGCAACAGGCAAGAGATTGGAAAGTTTTTTAAACATATCAAAGAACTTGTGCACGCGATGGCATTTAAAAATGCCTACACTGATGTACAGAAATTGGGAAAAATATGGAATCGCGAATCATGGTGGAAACAGACCCCACGAACAAAATGCGTCTATGTGATAAATTTGTTGCATTAAAAGCTGCCGAAATGGATGCACTAACTAACATTGCGGGTGAAGTCAGTGAATACCATCAAGGATAATGGACATTCAAAAGTATATAACAAGTACATCAAATCCAGCACTTTCTGAAGTTATTCTATTGGGCAGGCAGTCTGATGTTCTTTCAACCATTGGAAATTTGAAAAAGCGGCAAATCTCATGAAAAACGCACTGGTAAATGCCGATACAAGTGGATCTTGTGTTGAAGTAACAGACATGCTTTACAAAAATGTAGTTGTAAAGCTATCAAAATTGAGAGATTTCCTAATGACGATGAACTTAGAAAATCGATAATATATGAAGCAGATCGTGGTCTGTGGACCCTCCAAGAAGTGCAAGAGGACCTCCGATTGTTTTGGACCAAGTTATTTTTATTAAGAATCACTTTTGCTCATCTTGGCATAGGAAAATTCTGCCATATGGTAAAAGGTTATATTCCAACAATAGAATCTATAACTGAAGCTGAGAGAATTTTGAAACTAGAACCTCTCAGAAACTTAGAACATAGACGACAAATGTTCATGGCGGCTGCCAAAGCAAGGTTACATCAGTGGAAAGGAGAGATGGACGCTGCACTAGGTTATTTAAACACTGCCAGACAATTGGCTCAAGAGGGAAAATACGCCGAGGATAAAGCTCTGGAAGAATACGAGTTGCTCCTTACGACAGATCCTTGGGGAGCACTGGGAATCACTGAATTTTCCATTAACAATAGAAACAATGAAATCATTTTCAGATCTCACGACATTGAATTATCCGATTCTGTATCACCTCTGTCTGTTTCTTCTTTTGATCAATCAATAGAAGATTGCGAAAATGAAGAAATTGGCCAACGACAAAGGCCTACCCAAGAGAGTAACTACAGTTTACAACCTATATCTCTAAATAATGGAATCATTTTAAGTTCTCATGATAGTGAATTAAGCAGTTCTGAATCGGCTCTGTCAATTTCTTTTGAACAATCATTAATTGGAGACAGAGAATTCCAAAGATCTACCGATGAGAGTATCTACAGTTTACAACCTATATCATTTTCCTCTGTGTCTGTACTGGAGCTTTCATCTTTATCGGGTACAGGCACTACAACTACTGATAGTTATCAAAGTAGTATCACACATTCAGTCCCAGACACTGAATTATCAGAAGTCATACAAATGGTTCGAGATCAAGATCAGAATGCGGATTCATTTCCTTCACTGGAACATTTACATGTGTCTTCATTTTTAAATACTTAAACATTAAACGAAGTTGAAACTTAAAAAGTTTTTACTTCGTTATCTTATAATGTCGCAACTAGCTACAATTCCCTTGCTTCAACACTATGTGCCTTATTATTGTGTGAGTCAGTCTTATATAATTCAATGTCTACATAAAACTTTTTGGTTTACTAAATAGGTAATGGATAAGTAGTTTTATGATCACGTGGCATAGAGGGAAGCAGTTTGGCATATTTTTTTTATCCAAATAACCAAAACTCTGCAAATACGAAACCCATGTTTATAGTCACGCAACACTACCGATTCAGTACTCTGATGGTTGTCTTTGATGTATACAGCACCTCTGACTACAGGGGTCGACATAGTATCCGGTATTGAAAGACTTTCGATCTTCTTGGCCATGAAAAATCCACGAAAAATCCCTCTTAACAGTTAAATACTTTAGTTGTTCATTCAGACAAATATTACACGTGATTACAAACATTTATATATTACTGGGAAGAAATAACACAATCCGAGATTATTCCATTCGTCAAACATATACATCCACCCATCGTGGTCTGGGGAATAAAATGTTTTTTTTTATTGAGCTGTTTGACTGAAGATGAATAGCAGAAAACTTCATATATAACAGTGAATATATATTTTACAACAGAATTCGCTGTTTGTTTAGTACTAATTGTGTGTATATGCAATACTTGTGGTCATCTATACACGACGAAGAATCTCTTATATTTTTTACTAAATAAACATATATAACAATTATTTGATTGTTATCTTCATACAAACTTTCTTTTATTCTTTATGCGAGTCTGTGATGCGCATGTAGATGAGATGTGCAGAATATGTGACACACGAGGATCACACACACTCCGGTAAGATTACACTATCTGATCGGATAAATCTGGTTTGTATCAGTTACACATAACATACTATAAATTACCAGAATATTAAGTATCTCTTGATATATGTATATCTCTTTAAATTTTTCTTACCATGCTGAAAATAATGTACAAATTAAGTTTTTGTCCAATCTTGCGATAGGAAATTTACACTGCTCATTTTATAAAATAACTGATACTAGAATGGCATCATCTATAATAGTCACTCGATACAACACAGTAATTATACTCACAGTAAAAAATACAACAAAAAGCACTATCAATCTCAATATGTTTAAAATTATAATTTTTGGATTTTTTTTTGGTTCGATGTGTTATTGTTTATTTGCTTTAATGAATGATGTTTAACGCCACTTTCAGCAATTGTTTCAAGCTATATCGTCCAGTTTTGAATGGAGTATCTGGAGAAAACACCCGACTTTCCGTTGTAAACCTGGCAACCCGTGTCAATTAAGATTGGAGTCAAACATAACGTAACTGCAGTGGGACTCGCCCTAACACCTCAAATATTAACAGACCACGTTTTCAATTGTAGATTAACTGGTTTAGCCACTTGGCCAGCGATACCCTTGGTTATGTTTATAAATACCCTAATAAGTAGTACACCATCACTGAACGTTAAAATATAGTGTTTAAGTGAATTTACTGACAACGGAAGTGCCCAAAATCATGAAAACACATTTTGTTTATCTCAAACTATGTCTTCAATCTAGAAATAATCACAACAAAAGACGACTATAAAAGTATACAACAAAGGATTGTATACAACTTAAATTTGCTCTGGTGACACTGATGAATGAAGGTAATAACTAAATACCAAAACGCTAAGGAAACTAGTAAAATATACGACCCACAATTTAACAGTAACAACCAAAAATATAGCAATGGTTCTGACTTAGTACAAACCAATTTATAGAAGGAAAATAAGACTTCATCATGTCTGTGCAATTACATCACTTTTTTGCATTTGTTCCAGGCTGGATTTATCACAATTGGTCGGCAACATTTGATTTTATTATTTTAATGGTGTTTAATGTCACTTTATTGTTGGATGAAGCCATTGTAACCGGTTTTAACCATTGATATTCTGCGAAAAACTTGCTAATCTTTATCAATTGAGGCAAATACACCTATTCCGAATTCGCACACGAACTCGGTGTTTACCCTCCAGTGGTTAATAATAGATGGTTAGGAGGGCTGCTTAGACCACTCGGCCAAACTTTGAGTAACATGTCAAACAGTACTTTATTATCTCAATAATATTTGTTGTCAAATTTTATAACAGTCTTCGGAGTTTCAACAGTATAATAATTGAAATATAAAACAAAGCAAATATGCTGAGGCATAACTACAAAATATCAAACAAAACGCAACATTTTAAACTGGAATCGTGTTGATTCTCTACTCATTATAGTTGACATAATTTTCGGAATCAAAACATCCTAAATGTTTCTGTAAAGTATGTGTATGTTGGTTGTTGGTTCTGAAGTTTGCCGGTTTTTCGCAGTTTGATTTGTGGATTGTCTTTTTTGACAGTTTCATCGGTGTTCGGTATTTTGTTATTACCTTCATTTTAAAATGGGGATGATAACAACATTAAATCACAGCACAACAATATATATATATATATATAAAACACTGACCTCATTGTGTAATAATAGTTGTGTCATCGAAATAACCTGCATCTCACAGATTGATGATTATTGAAGTCCAGAGAACAGTTTGCTGCCAGGAAATAGGATAGACCAATAAGGAAACAAAATTTGAATGACACTAAAAAGCCCGGTCATTTGCGTAAGAACGAAGAATGTTGCTGTTTTGCTGCTACAATGAGCCTACTCTTATCTACATCTTCAATATAGGTCTTGATTGTGCATGGGGTGTGGCAATCTCCGAACGGTTGTGTTTTTGATTTTAAATTTCTATTCAAACGTACAAATACCTTTTAACACGCAGCACACGAAGGATCAAGAGTCGCTCAGCGTGTGAAGCAAGGATAAGAGGTGAAATATTGTTCAACGGAAGTTACATATCAACCTATAAAGCAATTTGTTTTCGCCCTTGAATATGTTAAAAAATATCGCCAAATGACCTCGATTCGCGAGTTTACAAACCAAACAAACAACTAAACAGCCTAAAGACGACTTCAAATCCAAGTTTAGACAAATATACACAGCACGAAACAGAAACGGAGTAACCTGAAACTAATAAAATGCAAGACGAGTAAACAGTAACTGCTCAGTCAAGTTACTCATAGTAATATCCAGGGGAAAAGCAAATCCAGAAAGAGAAAAGACTACCTATGTAAAAATGCGAAAATGAATGATTGTACATTAAAGATTCATTTCGACAGCGATCAATTAATTCATTGAGACCTTATACAGGTTTTTTTCGTTTTTTTTTCAACCAAATAACTTTTATTATCACACTGCTGAGATTGTATCTGAAATACAGCATTCTCCCAGATACCCCTATGTATGATGTATCCAGGGAAATACCTATTAATGGAAAATAGAATTTCACAAGAGATGACATCAACATATGTACAACGAACTCCTATAAGAGTAGCTTATTTGTTAACAGCAGTATCCGGTCCAGCAAATCGTTAAATCGATCGCAAGATCTATTGGTAATTTGGGAAATGTAAACACCAAATTCGTTTTAAACGAACTCGAATTTCATATATGTTTGTTGGAGTTATAGCCCTTGCAACGCTAATAAAATACCTCAAATATGATCTTGCAGTAATTGTTATAACAATAATGACATCAGTGACTGCACTCGTATTTAGTTTAAACGAATACCGAGGAGAAAATCGAGAAATAGTTTTACAGTACACTGACAATTTATCTTGAAATATTTACAAATGGATGTCAAGTAGACGGAAGAGATTGTAACAATTCAACCAAGTCCTGAAACAGACACTTCTTAACGACTTACAAATTCACAATGGCAACGTAAAACTCCATAATAAAGAGTTTGGTCTGATATCTAGCAGCTTCCTTTTCAGAAGCAATCATCACAGAATTTAATATGATGTTTAAGTCTGAATACAAGTATTGTATTAAATTCCTACACGTGAGATTGGCTTTGTCACAGATTCACTGTAAGTTTGGACAGAAATTGTTTAAACTTGATCTCATATTGTTTAAAAGCATAAAAAATATACTGTTTGTTTTGGCTTCACATTGGTCACAGATTTTGTGTTTATCTTGGACACAAACTGTATATTTGGCTTATTCACAGACTGTATGTTGGCTAAGACACAGACTGTTTGTTTTCCTTGGGCAACTAATTGTTCTTATTTGGGGGGGAGGGGTGGGTGGTGTGGGCAAGATCTTTTCTGTAAACGCGTTTTGGGCATTTTTACTCGTCTGTTAAATGTTTTTTTTTTTTAAATAAATCAACTTTTAACTGTTTTTCAACCATGAGCTGTATTTGTTTTCTTACAAATTGACATTAATGTTAACTGTAATAATTTAAATAAAAACCTTGTTTGCTGTTAATGGTCAGAATACTGTTAAATGTTATACAGATTTTTTCTCTGTTATCTGTTAATTTATTGTATTCACCACTTTTTGAATGCAATTGAGTTTACCTATAAAGGGAGGAATCTACGAGATTCTGCTGTTACCTGCTTTTTCGATTTTTGAAGTCACTGTTTTCCGTTTTCTCATGTAAATTGCTGTTATCTGTTATCATTATTTTAATGTAACTGTTTTGGGAAAAATAATTTTTGTAACCTGTTCCAGTAACACGCTCATCTTAAGTTGAGAAAGAAATTGTTACGCTTGATAACAAATTCGTTGCTACGAATGGCCACCGATGCTTTATATCGCTTGGCTGCAGATTAATTGTATAGTTCGGCGTGTGTTTGGTCTGGCCATATGTTTTTCTGAATGGTGTATAACTCCAAAATTAGCAATTTTCATCGATATTATCGCTTCAATTTGTTAAGCCGGGAACAGAATGGTAATATAGGTTGAACATAGAGTGTTTGCTAGATTACTAACTAGACATAGATTGTTAAGCTTGGCAAATGATTGTTTGTCGTTTCTACACATTGTATGTTAAGCATGGTTTGCTTGTTAAGCTTAGACACAGATTGTTTTTTAGCACAGCCTGATTGTTTGCTTGGTTTGGCTACGGTGATTTATACCGAGATTGTTATAAAAATTGTAAAAAACTATTAGGATTGGACGGAGAAAAATAGGCTTAAGAGTTGGTTTGATGAACTCTGTCGGACAATGACAGCAATACTGGCTATTTTGCACTTCATGCAGTACATGGAATTAGCAGAATTTCGTTGTAAGGTCAAAAGGTTTTAGCAAAACCATGGTAAACAGGAAGACTTGTACATATAAGCTTTTATGTTTCATGTTGCCGTGTGTAGGTTTTGTTGTTAGTGCAATAAATATCTACAGACTAAAATATCACTTCACTGAGACACCAGTCCATGTAATCCTTAATAGTGGGTTCCTTGAAGATAAGCAGCATGTACCAATAAATATGGTTTTATAGTAAAAAATGGAATGGTCCTGGGTAGTGTTCTGACTAATTAGATTTGCTTTCAACAAACTGTGTTGCAAGAAACAAAACAACTCCTTTCAACTTTGACCTTAGATGTAAGCAGGCCAGTTTCCAATCTTTACCCTTCTTTTCATTGTTCTTTAAATTATAAAGTGATAAAGCAACTATAGCTTCAACAATATTTTATTTCTTATGAAATTTTTAATGAATACCTGCATCTTCATAATTGAAGAATGCCTGATATATTTATGAGTAGCAAATTTAATTTTTAAATTTGGCAAACAAAATGTTACATTAGCATTTAATGCTAAAAATACTGATATTGTGTGTAAAGACAGCATGATTTAAATCACAAATAATATTTAACTAACCATTTGCTAAAGACTTCATGTATATTCTAAGTTCTATGATTCTCATTATATTTATTTTTAAACAAGAACTCTGCTTGTTTAACTAAATATTTGAATTTATCATAGAACTACTAAAATTATGTATGTTTTATATATAAGTAAATTGTAACCATGGAGACTAATTGTAACAAAAATGTGTTTTGATTCAATAAAGGACATATAATATTGGAATAAAGTTATGATGCCAAGATATTTAATTTGAAAAGAGAGTTGTTTACATCATTCTTTTTGTGTTTTGCAGATGATTCTCAAATTTAACAAGTTAGATAAGTAAGGATCATTTTAATATAAATTATATAAAAAATATGTCAAATTTGAATAAATCCTTTAATATCAGTAAATATGATGTTTGTGTCTCAAAAATAATACTTGTTTATGAAAAACATTTATGTTAGAAATAATTATAATTTATCTATACCATGTTGCATATATAAGATAGTTTGTTAAAATTCCTTCCAGGTTTAAAAGAAGCTATTACTGTATTACTGGTATTAGGAATTACTTACACTATTACATTTTGATACTATAGATATGCCGATAATTCGTTCTTAAGATTCAAAATAAAAGTTGAAGAAATAGAGCTCAACTGCATTTTTTGCTACAAAACTAAAAAAATCACCAATCTTCACTGGTGAATAATGTAACAAAAATAGGTAAAAATATAAGAAAAGAATAAATAAACAGAAAATAACACAAATTATTGTAACTATAGCACCTTTGGTTAGCTGAAAACTATTTCAAGTTTCCAATTTGATTTATATTCTTTTACAACAAATAACAACACTTGTACACTGTGACGACTACTAGGATTACAGTGATTGCTATGGAAACGACACAATTTAATTTGATTAGATACATCAATTCTGAAAGCCCTCTTTGACTGAAACATGTTTCTGCCTTACAACATAATGAATGTAAATGAATTGAAAATGACTAACAAATGCAACTGTTAGACATAAGGAGAGTATCGGAATGATCTCCCTTTCTTTGTTTGAAAATACATATTTCAATTATCTCCCTTCATATATTGCAGTAATATATTGACAACCTGAACAAACGAAACACTATTTTAGTTATCTCTTTCTTTCTAATAATAAACAATTCCCTATGCATAAAGTTTTCACAGAAGAAACCATTTATTGTCTTAAATACACATTTTGATGTTAATTTCATTTCATAGAGAACAATTAGCAAACCTTAAAATTAAGTAGCAATTACTACTCAATTTTAGCTATAATTGGCAAGAATATTTGATAACATGAACAACCTATGAACAAAGTAACTAAGTCGGTTATTATTTAAAGTTTAAATAGTAAATAATTTATACCTAATAAAATATAGAAGGACAAAAATAAGTCACTTTTTATTTAACTTCATTTAGTGTTTTGGATCAGGGACTACCAGTATTTAAAAGTTCAGAATACTTTAGTATTTATAAAATGTGCACCCATTTTTCATTTATTAACTGGTTTGTTTTATCAAGTTCAAATTGGGAAATTTTTTTATCATACTTTTTCTCTGTTTAATCAACTGAGTATGGTGGACTTAGTACCTGCAATAGGTCCACATATAATGAAATGAAAAACACAACATACATCTCTCTCTTTACATATACTGGTTGATTTTTGAGCTTAATAGTCATATCACAGATAGTTAGAAGTCTATAGTCAGTTCAACTGACTGCTTCACATCCAATACAATGTCAATTTGCACCAAATCTACCCACAAACAAAACACATACACGTGTAGAACATAACAGAATGATCCAGTCATTGTATAATTTCCATTCGAGGATGTCCTACCATCTACATTGCACTACTGGTCTTTTACGGCTGACATCAATTTCCAGTAAAATTATTGGACAAAGAGTGGCACAGCTCTGTATTTGCTATAATTGGTAACTATCAGCTACGATAAGGTTCTGCACCAACAGTCACACCGTGTCCACTACGGCCACATGTCATATTTGTAACCTCTGTCCATTCATTTTTATCAGGATCATAACATTCAACAACTGACAAAAACTCATTACCATCGTAGCCTCCTGAAAAAAAAAAATCAATATATTATTAAAATTTTCATGACATTTTCTTTAAATTATCTATTAGCGTGTGTAGTTTATTGTAAATGTATATGTCTTAGTGCATAAATTATTCATTTTCCCTGTTGCCAGCATTGGTAACCAGATTCTATGTAAGATAAAAAAAACCAGCAACATGAAAACAAAAACCACATATTATGAATTTATAACACATTTCCATTGTTATACTTCCTGTCTTTAATTCGAAAATAACTCATTTATTTTACGATGGTCAAAACAAATGCAAATGAGTCGTTGTATAAAAATTGATAGAAACTGAATACCTTCTACACAAAATGAAGCTGATACAATGAAAACTGTCTAAGATAAACTTCTGATTCATAAAATTTATTCAAAATTTGAGAAATTGAAAGTTTAATGCTTCCATTGACAAAAGGGAAACTTTGAAGTCTACAAATATAAAGACTGTTATGTAAATTTTACTGACAATATGTAGGTCATTGTAATGTAGTTTCTACTGAATTAGATGGTTGTGATGTATGAGGTATAGAATATCATTGCAATTCTTCATGAACAATGGAAATAACATGGTAGAAGGGAGATTTAAGGTGGGGTACCAATAAAGCTAAATTTACAAAAGAAATGCAGAAACAGATATACACTTTGCATTTGGCAACATGTCAACTAATACAGTAAGTATACAGTAATGTTACTTGATATTTCTACTAAATATTACTGCACCCACTGTTTTTATAACAATTTTATCAAAATTTATTTTTATTTTTAATAGTAAAAAGAATATTTGGGTATATATAATAAGAAAAAAGTTTGAATCTGCACCAATCTTAATTGGGGATACAAAAGCCTTTAAAGGAAACAAAAAAAAATTGTAAATAGGATATACAATGCATGACAAGAAGTGCTAGTAACAATTCCGAAAAGTTCCACTTCTAATGTTGACACACTAACATCAATAACACAGATAAACCTATCAAGGTTGATGATATATTATATAAAAGTAAATAACTGTCCAGGTAAATAACTGAGTTGTATATTACGTAAAGGGACCAAAGGAGATAAAACCCTGAACATCTTACCTAAAACATATAACTTCCCACTTAACACACACACACTTAATGCACTTCTGGGGCTCTTCATGGGGGCTACAAACTCCCATGTCTTTGTGATGGTGTTATATCGCTCGACTGATTTTAGCTGACAGTTACTGTCATAACCTCCAACTGCATATATATGGTTATCCATTCCTACAACACCTAAAAATAGACAAAAACAAAATTAATCCAGGATTTTGTTCAGAAGAGTAAAAACTGCAATTATAACATTGTGTGAAGCACTGAAAAATTTACCAAAAAAACACCTGCATATTTCCTACATGTGTACAGCACTGCAATATATTCCTAACTACTGCTATGTACAAGTTCATTTATATTTGGTATTAGGATGTACCTGTACATGGGTTCCTTAATAATATTTTATTACAACAATTAATGTTGATCATTTGTTTATGTCTAAATTATTTCAATTCTGGAAAAAACACTTGCTGTATTACTTTGTGATTCTGCATATAGAAAACTGTTTTACTGCAATTTCTAACTACCGTCATTTTCAAGTTCATTAACCTATGGTATATGTGGTTAACCTAGAAACATGTACCAATGGTCCTGAACAAGTAATGAACATCCGTGTATTGTACATTATTAATTAATATTAAGAAAATATCATGCTTCCTTAAGTATATTATTGACTTGTAGGTAAAATATATAAACTATCTCAGAAAACAGGAGGAAATAACACAAATTATGTGCACAAGATTGTAGATTGTTAAAAATGGGTACTTTTAATGATCAAGAGGAGAATATCATGCCCAAGTAATTGAATCACAATGAATATGTTTAGATCTACCACGCCAAGCAAGTACTCAGGCTAACTGGCAGTAGCTAGAAATACACACCATCCACCCCCACCCCAAAGGACAAATATACCAGTCCAACATAGCTAAACATATCCTACAATGTACATGTACTTGCAAGACACCAAACCAATGTTTTTAGTTTTGGAAGTCACCAAAGTGACTGTTCAATATGGTGGCCTTGCTGAACATCCTCATTGCAATTATATGGGTTTCCCCGATCCAGATCTCTTAAAAGTTTAAGATGAATTTACCTGCACCACTTCTTGTTGTATTCATGGGAGGTATGGGGGTCCATTCATCAACTTCGGGATCATAATATTCTGCACTTCTAAGTCTGTTAGCACCATCATAGCCACCTACAGCATATAGTAATCGGTTCAATGCAGCCACACCCACTCCAATTCTCTTAATTGTCATTGGTGCAACACTAGTCCATTTATCACAGTCTGGATCATATCTGTAATAATATATTAAATATTATCTTTAGAAATTATTGTGCCTATTTTTTACAATAAATAAATTAAGCTTACAAAATGAAGCTTAAATTGAGTATATCTATACAAAAAAAAGTTCATTGTCAACTGTTAGCTTCTTACCCTGCTGGATAGCTTGAACACCTTGTTAGGAGGAAGTCAAAACTTGGAGTTTTAAGGTCTTAACAAATTATTGTAATTTTTTTCTCATTCAAAGACATAATTTGTAGCTGGGGAAAAATGCTTTCTCTAAAATATAACTACATGTCTTGAGCAATACTAGTACATATAACCTTTGTCTGATTTCACCAAATCAATGTTTGAAAAGTCTTTTGTTTGCAATGCATTCAACGTGTCTGTATGAGTACATAAAAGTCAATGCTTATATATAACTAAGTAAATATGACCTCAGCTTGTCAACAATATAATTGTTAAACAAACAATGACCAGCACATTGAACATTTCTGCACACCATGAATCAAAAACAAAAAGCTTGTCTATTGTGCTTTAGAAAAATAATTTAGAATATTCGAACTACTTAATTGATGACAATCACTGTAAACTAGGGACATAAATAAATTCTGTAGATAGCACAATTATAACAGATGTCCCCTAGTGAGGGGAGACAATACAAGTATACCCACGACTAAGCGATGATTGACGATAACTTCTTAAAATTAAATGAAATAGTAGACTAAGGTCCTATTTATAGAAATATTTTTTCATGACAACAATACAATTGTTTGGACATAATCGCTATACAATTTAATCAAACATAAATTAAATTAAAAAAGACACTAAAATGATATTGTAAATCACCACTTGAGGGGGTTAAATTGACACAAGGACTCAGTGAGAATAATTTTTCAATGGTCAATTTTTGCTTATTAATTTGATTAAAAACAAATACAGATGTTATAACTATCAATCATTGTTTTATAATGCTTGTAGGTGATAACACTTATTATATTCAACCTTCAGGTATTGGTTGCACCAGTTTCAGGATGACACAGATTTGTGGCTATACATATACATTTGCTGTGTGAATTATAAGAATAGTTAATTTATTACTAATGAAATTAAATTCAAGTTTTTTTAAATATAGGTATTTATCTAACAACATGATAAACTTCATTTCAATACATGCAATGTAGCTGGTCAATATTACACTGATTAAACAGGGAAACTGACATTTACAGACATACATGTATGAATATACATACAGAGTCTTTTATAAAGTACAGAATGACTTTTTTTATAATCGTGTTACATCTCACTTAGGCAATGATATTGCAAAAAATTTTACCAAACACAGCAGAACTCTGGGTAGGTCTGTAATCGTGAGTCATGCTTTGAAATGTTAAAAATGTTTCATTTGAAGTGTTTCATCTGATCTGCTTTCAAAAGTCATACTGACATATATACACCCTGCTTTGTTTCTTTGCATGATAACCAACAATTTTTATCAAATAAAATGTGTGGAATAAAGGTATCATCTTTTTTTCTTTATAAATTGAATTTCATGCAAGTATTGTGTTTTATTAGCATAATTTTGTCAAAAATTTAATCTCTGTCTAAGCAAGACAAGTGTCACACATTCCAGAGTACCTCTGATACATGTATATCACGTTTTATTAATTTTTTAACTTTTCTGTAAGTTTTGTCAAGTACATGTATGTACATTTCGGATTTTATTTTTACTTATATAAAAGGTGAAAAAAAATCAAATGCATGTACCAAGCAAGTTTCTATGTTTACTAGTATGAGGCAAAATTATATGGATTCGAATCATATTTTTACATATATAAGTAAATACATTTACATGTAGCTGCAACATGTATGCCTAATTGAAAGGGTAAATATTCCATGTTGCATCAAAGGAAATTCTAGTTTACCAATTAACATGTATACATTGTTCAAGTCTAAAGAGAGATTTGTATACAAACCTTTCATTTTAAAGATGCCAAAAGGGATGAATATAAACTTTTCAATTTAAATGTTTACAAAAGATGTATACATGTAGTTGTAAAAAGAATTACTAACCATATGTTATTGTTTATATTTTACCTTGTGGATATAATTTTTTTTTTAATATGGAGAATTTAATGAGCTATTTGTTTCAGAAAATCATTACATTTTGTAAGTGCAATTTGATTGGTCACATGGTAACCAATAATTATAAATATACAAAAACTTGTCTTGTACTTTGACAATTTACTGCATACAGGTCATCAATAATTTTTTCTTACACACAAATCAATTAACCCAATTGCATGAAAACCTATTTACTATTTTGGGGTTGTAAATGTTTCCAGAATACAGTAAGATTTTAACAAACTTCTGTGATAATTTATGTTTTCAACACAAATACATGAAAACACTGCAGAAGAAAACCACACAAATTTACTCTGAATTAAAAAAATGTGTGTAGTATTCCATGTACTTCATGCTTGCCATCTGTTTAATATAATTTGACCTTAAATGAAAACCCACCTTTCTACTGTACAGTGATGTTGGTTACCCTGTGACCCTCCAACAGCATAAATCATATTGTCTATAACACCAACTCCAACCCGATTTCTAGGAACAGACATTGGAGACTTTGTCACCCACTGCTTTCGTAAAGAGTCATACATTTCTAATGAATTACAATCCATATTACCATCAGGAGAATTGTTCCTACCGCCAACAACATAAAAAGCACCTTTAACAACACATGCACTTAAACCACTCCTAGGCGTGGGTAAATCTGGCAGGCGATGCCACAGTTTGGTACATGTATTAAAATATTCAAAGTTACTAAGGGACTGTCTGAGGTAGCCACCAGCAGTGTATATCACTAATGGTGAACACGGTTTTCTTGGTTTTTCTGGTACTGACTGGTGTAATTTTAGTCCTTGAAAGATTTTAGTCAAGTATTCTTGACATTGAGGCATTTTCTTTAAAATGTTACAACTATTTAATTGCTTTTCTAAAAAATTAGGGGCTAAAAAGTGACAACGAACTGCATATAATAATCCTTCTAATTTGCAGCCTCGTTTCTCTAAGTCATGTTGCACCCATCGTATCACAGCATCAAATACTTCAGATTCACAGCGGATATTTAGTTCATCATGTTTAATGAGACTAATTAACTGGCAAGGATTTAACGTCAAAAATTCATCACAACGCACAACTTCTGAAAAATGTTTGAAAATATATTCCCGAGCTTTTAGCTCTAATTCATGACAGCCATGTTCACTAGCGAAGTCTGTTATCCCAATGCAGTTACTGGGATCTAACTGATGTTCTAAAAATACACTACATGCCTCAACCACATGATTCATCTGAAACATAGTGGCAGCAGGTAACAAGTAACACACATTCATTTCGTTGACACGAACTTCGGCTGTGTATGCGAATTCTATAAGTACAGCAAGAGTACATGCTGTAATGCCATGAAGTGGAATTGTAGTCATGCCTTCCTCCTTCATGCCACCGGTGAACATTGCACGGAAATAGGGACTAGCGGCAGCCAACACAATTTTATGAGCTAAAAATTTGTCTTCACCAACGACTAATGTAACATCACATAATTTTGTCAATCGTCTTAAAGTACTCATAACATCCAAGGCTTCTTTGGGATGCTTCATTATTGTAAAGTTCATACTACCATCGGCAGGTTTTTCGGTTGTTAAAGCTTGAATCCTGTAACAGGATGTACTGTCTGTTCTCATCTTAGCTTCAAAAACTTCCTCTGCTGACATTTTGTCTGTGTTTTTTTATAATGCTACACTGGATCCAACATGCTAATATGAAGATGTTTATATTTTGAGAAAGTCTTGCATACAGATTGATGGTACCTAAAAACAAAAAAAAAAAATATATATATTTATGCTTAGTGGACATTATTCTACAAGCACGAAAATAGACATGTTCATAATTTACTAAAATAAATAAGATTAATATCATCTGACACATGTAGCAGCTTATAAAAGTCATTTTAATTCTACTATTTGTGTTGGGTAGGTGGGTATGGTTTAACTGTAGGGATGGATTGTTACTATGTTAAGCATGTAAACACAATTTACTCTATAGATCACTGCTGTGCACAGTACCCTTGTTGTATTAGGCATAAATATTTGCAGTCAATTTCCTTTTTATGATTCCTCATAACTGTCTTCCAAACTTGAAAACTTTGATAACAAATGACTTGAACAAGAAACAATTTCCTTCTTCAACAAGAAGCCAGTTAAACAACAAAGAATGATGTTAAAAATGGACGTGGGAAAGGTAGTTTCCATATTACAGGATTGTATTATAGGTATAGTAGTGGTAGGTTTGGTGTGTTATTACACTGTTAACCCTAGAAAACAAGAAACCCAAATTAAAACAATTACAACTAAAAGTACTTTCATACTGTCTATGAATATACATAAAAGCTCATTGAATTATTATGTCATAAACAATTAGACAATAACAAAAGTTGATATATTTTTTGCAATAGTTGTTCCAGTACAAGGTCTCTTGGGTAAACAGCTTACAAACAAACATGACACCAAAGTACCCAGAGAACAATAAAATACAATATACATGTCTTAATTAATAAGCATGGCAAGTACATGTGTATTGATTGAAAAAAACAACTCATATAGCTGTTGGTATATCATATATAAACATACAATACATGTACGCACAACACAGATGCCAACATAGAATGTAAACGAAACAAATAGAAAAAAACCTTCAGTAAAATAAACCTGTTTTTTCTGTTTACATGTAGGGTAACTTTCAACATATTTCTAAACATTGATTTAAAAAAAAGACTCTGTTTAGTACATGTATAACAGGTTTTTACTGCACCCATTTTAAATATATTTTAATTGATATTCTTTTTTAATGACTTTTTCCAAAATAATACAACAACTAAACACAATATATTGTGTCTTACCTTAACTGTATAAAGACTTAAGGGTAAGGCAAAAACAAACTTGTGTCTTACCTTAACAGTATAAAGACTTAAGGGTAAGGCAAAAACAAACATTTAACTTAACATACACATATACTCCACAAGGAAGAGGCTATACCAAACCTAACAGTGAAAATAGAACAAATAGAACAAAAACAGTTATTAACATAATTTTGGGGTACCTTTTGACACCTTTCAATTGAAGCACAAAATTATATTTAGTTCTTTAAAAAAACTTGGATGTTTAAACCCATAATATGCTAGCTGCAGTTTTGATTTTTTAGGAATGGTACAACAAGACCACTACAACAACACACAGTTTCTTACCTTAAATGAACATGTATTAATTACACATTCTAAACAAACTGACTTTTATTTTACACCTACATTATCTATAGGGTTGATGATGTAAACATTGTCAGGGAGATTCTGAATTTTCTCCTTAGTCATGGTTCTAATGAGCTTATTATTGATTTTTATAGATATGTTCATACTTATATCTGACATTTCCTTCTCATTAGAGCTTAATTCTATAAATTCTTGAAATGTCAATGACATTGATTTTTTGTATATATTTTATTAAAACAATTATTCAAATATGAGCAATTATAGCAAATGTAACAGAATATACATGACATGAAATTGACTAAAAATAGTTTTCTTTTTTAAATAATAAATTAAAAAAAAAAGGTCAACCATTTTATATCGTTGTTTTACTATCAAACTGATCAGTTTTTTTAATTGTACCAAATACACATTGTGTGAAGCTGAACATAATTCTACATTTTTTAAGTGTCTTGTTTGCCATGTACTGAGTACTTTATAAACAGTTTGGCATGCTACAAAAAACTTGATCATTAAGTTAACTATCAACATCTAATTAAACATTTTAATGACTTCAGTAATACAATGCTATCTATCAAAACAATATAAAATTCTGAACCAGGCAAAATGCTTATAATAATAAGATTGTTAACAGGCATATATCTGAATTGAATTGAATAAATTTAATCACTCTAAGAGGTCTGCAACATTTAGGGATAGTTTGTTCGTTAACATGGGTCCAAACCACCCATGGTCTACCAACAACAGGATACACATACTGATAATGAAAACCTTTACAAGAACATCTTAGAAATTTGTATTCAATACAAGTGTGATTTTTTTGATGGGATGAATTTTACCATTAAACATTGCAGTGTCATTGTTCCTATGATAGATGTATAGAGCTGTCCTTCAAACTTTTTTGCAGTTTTACTGCTACATCATTGAGACCATGGCAGAGAATGGTTTAAGTACACAGAGGAACATCTAGCCTTAGATGTACATCATTGAGACCATGGCAGAGAATGGTTTAAGTACACAGAGGAACATCTAGCCTTAGATGTACAGCATTGAGACCATGGCAGAGAATGGTGAGAGTACACAGAGGAACATCTAGCCTTAGATGTATATCATTGAGACCATGGCAGAGAATGGTGAGAGTACACAGAGGAACATCTAGCCTTAGATGTACATCATTGAGACCATGGCAGAGAATGGTGAGAGTACACAGAGGAACATCTAGCCTTAGATGTACATCATTGAGACCATGGCAGAGAATGGTGAGAGTACACAGAGGAACATCTAGCCTTAGATGTAAACCTTTTAAGGTTTGGTTCCACATTCTGGGAAAATCCTCAAAACATACATGCACATTTTCTTAATGCCCTGCTGACTGACTTTCAATAGCTTAATCCTCAAGAAATAGTTCTCACTTTGAGTTTTATACCCAATTATATGTTTTACAATTAATACAGTATCATACTCATGTTACTTTGTTCTCACTGTAGATCAGTAGATACATAATGCCACCAGTATATTAGACAAGGGGAATTCCCCATTTTTTCAAATTCCAAAATATTTAATATTCAAAGTTAATTACTGATAGTAAATGCCTTACTTTATATGTATAAATTTCCCTATTCAATACAGTAAATTTTCACAAATGCATTTTTATCTTATCTATGAAAAGCCTCTATATCACCCTTTAAGTAAATCCCCCCAATGACATAACTTATCAATTATTGCAAGTATATATGTCTGGCCTTGTGGAAGATTTAACCTTGAAAACCAGAATCATCAGTATGTTTTAGTTGCTTAACATTCTTAGGTGTACCCTGTGTAATAATACTTATCATTTTTAGAAAAGGGGAAACATTTTATTCAATTGAAAGTTCAATGAATTCAATGTAAATTCTTTGGTTTCTTAGTCAAACAACAGTCATCTTAAAACCAGACCAAAATAAATCCTACTTCAACAACAATTTATAACGAATATTAAGAAATTGTTTTTTTTAATGACATGTATTCTTAAAAATTAAAGATATTAAAAAACACCAATCACTGAAACAAATGCTGAAATGGTGAAAACTAAATGAGAAATGAGCCACACTGACCAATAACTAAACACATTTATCCAAATTACTGTAGAGGATCCAATACCACAGACATAAACAACTAGTACTCGACAGACATAAACAACTAGTACTCGACAGACATAAACAACTAGTACTATGTCTGGTTCACATGGCACTAATGTAGATTAAAAAAAAAATTAATAAATAAAAAAATCATAATCTAAAAGTATATTTTATATTGTACACACTAGTTGTGCAACATAAATGGTAGCTAATAAGTCCAAGTAACATAAAAACTTATTACAGTGGTAAATCCGGTAAATTCTATATAAAATCTGTTCAATCAACTTTCTTTGAAATGATTATAATTACCTTTTAATTGAATAAAATCCATTCTAAATTTTCACAGAAACACTTAATTTCTGTTGACAAATTCACTTCCTGCTTGTACCGAAGATGACAGATTTTATGATGGAATAACTCCATTTCCACAAAATATTGGAAAAAAAATATTGACACTTATTACTGAGCAAAACACTGAAGTATAATCTTTGCTGAAAATTGCTACCCGTAAAGCTGATGTCACATGACCGTTTAAATGTCCTAGGTATTGTGTTGAATGAAGTTGCAGTTTTTCCTTAAACATAAGAGTCGTAATTGTGATAGGTTGTACTAGGTAGAACTGCAAGTGTTTGAGATTGCTTCAGGTATCACTTCGATGGAGTAACCTCATTAAAACCTGGGAATAGAGAATAAGTGACACTGCTGTGACCTTATGGGAACTCACCTGGACCTGTGCTTCATGGGAAATAATGTGTTTAAAACTGTTTATGTAACTATGTTTGGTCAAAACAAAACTGACAGATATTTCTTTATCCAAATAAAAACAAAATCAAATTAACGTATTAGAAAAGAATGTTGATCTTAACATTAAACAATTTTATTATTAAAGTGCAATAAACCAGTAGTCATTTTCTTCAGAATTGGAAATTTAAGAAAAATCCCTATCAACACTTACCAATAAACACACTGAAAAATAACCCCTAAAATTTACAAATCTTACTGTTAATATTTTTCATTTCCTTATGACAAATTCTATCCAAGACAGAAGCTTCCACACGAATACTCCCCACCACAGTAAGTCATGTTCTGTTTGTAATACAAGTATTTATGTAGAGTGAACAGACTTATGCATCCAACATGTCCAAATTGTCAAAAAGTGCATGTCACAGTTCATGCATGATTGAACAGTTCAATAACAATATGGTCAGCTTAAAAGGTTATGCTGAGTCATAAAGTTATAAAACTGGACATATGTAATCAGATATACATGTAATCTAAAGTCAACATTATACAGCATTTTTCACCTGGAGAAGCCATGATTGTTTACATGTATAATCTTCATTATCAACAGATGCCCTATCAGACATCATACAATGACACAGCTGTTTTTGAAAGTCAGAAATAACGAGTCTGATGTTTAAATACAGCAAGCATCACATTTATATGGCTCCCAAAATGTCAGTTATAATGGCATATAAAGTCTTACTGTGAGATTAACAGATAGTATGCTGGCCAGTCAATGGAGGATTTAGATTAACTGAATGATGTTTTTGTCATTTTCAGCTGTATCAATGTGATATGTTTTATTTGGGAAGAAAGCTGGGGTTCCAGGTAAGAGCCCCGAGCATAAAACTAGCAAAACCTTGTCCAAAACCAAACCCAAATTCACAACCCTTAGTCTTGAAACAGTGATCACAAGTCTAAAGATAACCTAAAGACATGATATCAATTGGTAACATAACTACAATGTAGCTACATGTAATTATAAATATATATTGTATGCAGAAAAAACATTTCTTTCAAATTACTGACTCTAGTACAGTTTAAGACTATATTGTAGTTTCTAAATATTTCTTGAAAAAAATATTAGTGCATGGTACTACCAGACGAGTTACAATTTCACCTTAGACGTTAAGGAAGTGAATTTAGATTTACCCCCAGTATCAGAAGATAAATAATGCTTACGATGACTCAGCATATAATTCAGGGAATAAACATTACCTGTCAAGGAAACATAAATATCAATATTCTACAAATGGTATCGATTTACTACAATCTGCTTCATCATCAAACGGCTTTATCTGTTTACCAGCTGAAATGTTAACTTTTTTTTTTTTACAAAATGTATTAAAAATCAAAAACCCATCAAATACATTCAATTTGTATTTTCTTTCCCAGGGATCGATTTCATAGGACAATACACATATTGTCATGATATTTTCCATAGAACAGGATACTAGTTGGTCATGAATTCAGATTGTCATCAATGAACAATAGAGCCAATAGCATTGGGTATCTAGCTTTTGTCCTTGTCAAACAGTGACTCAGCTAATTTTTGTCTTTGTTCTTTTTAATGTAAAATTTTTTTAGCATACTTTAAATGATCCCGATTTAGAAGACCTTTCTGATGGTTCACATTGATAGTTAAGTTGTATAACTACAGAAAGTTCAGAAATTTGTGTTTAATATAAATACATTTCGCTCAGGGCATGGCAGTAACTTATATTTACTTAAGTAATTTAGAGAAAAATAAACAAAAAATATATCAGGCTCACAGTGTATATACAATCAGCTAAAATAAGTTCTTCCCTGTAAATATAAAATTAATATGTTACATGTATAAATATTCCACATTCATATAGAAACTATTATTTGTTATATGTATTCCTCATTTTATTGTTGTTTTTACATAATTGTGTAATAAATGTACAAGAGATAACAAAAAGCAACACAATGTAGATTGCATAAAAAAAAATCCAGATAAATATCAACAAATATTTTGTCCACCTTATTAAAAAAAGGTTTCCAAATTAATTTCACTTGTTTAAATTTGTCATTTTACAAAGATATTGATTTTTTCAAATTATTTGCTCAATCCACCAGCTATCGACTATTACATATGCGAACGTGACTACAAATGGTTTTAGAATGTATTGCAATTAAAGGTATGAGGTCAGCAAACCACGAAAAATAAAAGTGGGTCATTATAGATATACCTTTTCCTTTTTCGCTGAGTAATACGCATGCCCTGTTGAAGGTAAACGTGAGAGAGAATTTCTACCTGAGTGAACACCATTCACTACAAACCATACAAGTAATATACTATACATTATAGGTGAACTTAATCAATGAAATGTACTTGAAATGAATTTGATCTTGATGTATATAACAATCATAACTTTTTCTGTGTATAAGCCTCTGGAATTAAAGGTAATCTTCAACATAATCACCAATCAGCATTATGTTTTAAAAACAGGTGTCCTATATTGAATTTAATCATAGATTGAAATGCATACTTAAAAAAAAACAAATGAAAAAAACAACACGTGTTTACTACAAAATTGTATTAAAATCACAAAAGTCTGAAAAGACCAGGTTACAAAGCAAGTGCCTTAGTAAATATTGATTGATTTACAATTTGTTGGAAAAAGTTTTTGGGTCTGTGTCAAAAAAATTTAGAAGGAGTTGATTACACAAAACAGATCCGTCATGAGACTGATTTTAATTTATAATCGATTTGATTTGATTCTGTTAAAATTTAATTGATTATCCTTATCATGTGCATGTTCTAAGGGTACTTGACCATTAGAGAATAATAACATATTTGTATGTGTCTTTATGCACAATGCATATGGCTAAGAAAATAGCTATGACCTTCTTATATTCAGAAAACAACTAGAAAAATCTTAATATAAAAAGAAGTTCGTTGATTGAATTTAAATAAACAAGGTTCACAGTTCATATCCTTCTGAAAAGATATGGATAATAATAGTAATAGATATTAACTGCATAACACAGTCATGAAGCCTGGGACACATGGCATTTAGTATTTGATTGCAACATTGAATTATGTATGTTATTTGATAATATGCTTTAGTTGATAAATCAATTACTTATTTTTCAGTATTCTTCGTTAAATTGCTTTCTGATTATTTATAATACAAAAATCTAAATGTTTTTCTTCAGATATAAAAGTAATTGAACAAAGTGGACCCATTACTTAAAATCTTAAGCCTACATATATATAATTCCTGCTGGAGACACAAATGTTTAAGCTTGACTGGATTTGACAAAAATAATTTAACATCAAAATTGCATTAAAAAATTATGTGCGTCAAAGAGTAAATACTTTTGATCACTAGTTATAAAAATGCATTGGAGAATTAAAAATAGTGTGTTACGATGAGATTATATGAACATTAAAACAAATTACTTATCCTTATAACTAATTAATACACATTCAAGGTTGACTACTTGATCAACACATTTAAATGTAAGCTGTACATTCCTAAAGCTTTTTACTCACGTTCACATAGGTGATTCGGCAAATGTTTCACTTTTTATGAACAATTGCCATAATAAAAGTGACAAAAAATTAGTTTTTACCTGTCTCTTCCTCAAATATAAATCAAACACTTGAATCTACATTTTTTTACAATAAAATGTAGATTATTTTTAGTTACAGATTCATCCCGAAAATTGAACCATAATACAAAGAAAAAGATGAATTGATTTTACTCCATGAATGTGTACATGTATCAATAAACTATTTTTATCATAACTTTTCTTATGCATTTACATATGTTACTGTTTCCACAGAGCCTCTGTTTCAAAGTTCAATACAGAATTGCAGGGAAATAAAGCTGTTACATGTCTCCTTTTCTTATTGGCTAAAAATGTTAATTTTTTTACATGTGATATTTTATATACATCATTAAGTTTAAAAACATTACATACACTATATATATAGTTAGATTTGCATTCAACATCTTACATTGTCTAAAGGATCTATTAAGGAAAAAAGGTTGGGATAATGTGGGAATATATTTTTTGTAAAAAGGAATTTTTAAGTTTACATGTATTTGACAAGGATTCATTTCAAACAAAAAACTTGCATTTGTCATCTTACATATATTTACTGTATGAATAAAGAATATAAAAAAATCGATCAAAAACATTCTAGTGTTCATTTTACTACAGCAAAAAGTATTTTCATTTTTTTTTTCGATTTCTTATAAAATTTTGTATTTTGAATTGGGATGCTTTAGTTTTTTTTCAACTTGTGATTTGTTTGTCAGCTTCTGTCCTGCGATGCTTACTTTCAAGGCCATTTACTTAATAAATTGTAACAACAATAGATGTGAGCGTGACAAATTATTTTCAACTGCTGTCTCATTCAAAGACAATCTATTCAGTGCGAACGTGATTAGATTTCCCCAAATGCTTTATCACCGTTTCACTGCCTTAATAAGTTGTGGACGTGACCCAATGATTCCAACTGCTTTATCATTTTTGTTTTTACGAGATTTCTATTGTACCATAGAGAGGGAGGAACTTACTAATCGTTAAACATTCTTTAACGGTCGTCACTCACGTTCACAGCGATGATGGGACAGTTTTATCGAAACACTCAGTGTTATAATCTGTATTTTTATATAGCCCTATTGATTTATTCCATAAGATTTTACCTATGGAAAATACAGGTAACTGTCAACTCTTTAAAGGTATAAATCTTGATTTTGGGAGAATTTCCAAAACACTTCATTTTTTTAGGATTTGCAGAGTCATATACTTTTTTAAAATGCCAATTTTGTTGATCAATGAATTATAATTTTGGAATTTATAATATGAATATATTATATTCTTTGCTTTGATCACCTTAAAGTTATGCTAATAAGTATGACCTTTAGGATGAAAATTATACTTGTACTTATAATGCGTTAAAACATTTAGTATATTAATAGGTGATTTTTTTTTTCTTCCACCGTCGTTTTAGTCTGAAAATCAAGAAGCATTTAATATATTCAAGTAATTACAAATACCAGTGTCTCCTGTCTTATGAACCATATATTGTTAATAAAAAAAATACAAAATAATATTTATTTATCTATTTTCATTCATCAGTACAATATAAAATAAACCGGCACCTCCACTTTTCAGGTGGGTCATAATAAACCATCTTTTAAGCAAATGTAGTTGGACTGAAAACTACTCTACCAACTAAAATACAAAAAAATTTTCCTCCCAATTTCTTGGTTTTTTTTGTTTTGTTAAGGGGGTGGGGGATCTGAGATTTGTTCAATTAAGACATATGTTAATATGGGATATCTTCGCACAGAACAAAAAAAATACATTGGAATGTTAATAAAATATACAGACAAATTGAACTACCACGAACATGATGTTGCACTTCTTTAAATTAGACTATTTGTTCTGGCACAAAAAGGAAAGATTTTATTTCACACCTAAATAAAAAGGCTTTTATTTCAACATCCTGTGATTTTTTAACCATATTTTCTAAACAAAATTGAATGATAATTTTACAGGTGTGCATTTCTACCTTGATAAAGATGACAGTGCATTCTGTGACAAGGATGTTAACCTTAATTTGGTGTCAAAATAGAAACATTAATTTCATAATAAAATATAAGATGAAATGAAACAATTCTAATGTTTTATGTGTTTCATCTATTCCAAACTTATCATTATTATTATCAAGCACTGCATGATACAATTTTTAAAAAGACAAAAATATGAAATGTCATCCTAAATATGACATTTACATGCCATAATTTATCTTGACATCTGAAAATATTTACATGAATAAATTTCAGAAATCTGAAACTAATTTTCAAAATGGTTTGCTTTGTGTGCAGGTTACATGTAAGTTGTTTTTTTTTACAAGAAGGCATTTCTACAATTCCATAAACCTGTCACAATAAAAATGGTCATTATAAGGCAAGTGATCCCTAAACAAAGGTTACTAAATACAGATGCAGTCCTTTTTACATCTTTAAAAGGATAACCTTTTATTGATGACATTTCTAAAATCTTACTGATATATGTATAATGATGCCAAAACATGCTTTTCATTTGTTGGTTCTAAATTCTATTTACCACTGACATAAAAAGAGAAACCCTTTCGTGTACATTTGGTACATCTATAATGGAAAATTCTATCAAGATTTCTTAGGAATGTCATGATGTTTGATTTTCACCTCAACAAACTAAAACAATTTTTTGTTGCACAGATACAGAAGAAAAAAAAACTTTCTACAAGGTTAAAGAATGAAATCTCATATCATGGTATTACATAATAACAGTACTATGGCCTACTTCAAAAATAACACAAAAAATCAATGTCTGGTCAAGTTCAATGTAATAATACACATGGAAAAGAACCTTTACAAGTACTAAATGCCTGATTTTACAATTTCTAAAAACATGTCTATTTTATACATATACAAATTCAGAAATTAAACTTGAAGATAATTAACTAAATTTACCTTATATTCCAACACAATGTACACCATGTACTGACTGTACAACTAGTGTTTCAGGAAAATTGATTGTTTGACTATAAAGGTGCTAAACATCCAATAAGCAGTACTTCAGTTATGTACTGTATGTAAAACAATGAACCGATTTGTGGAAAGAGATAGGGAATTAGGAACTAGCTTTTGACTTTTTTTAGCCACCAAAATAATTTTTTTGTGTAAGGACATAATTAATAAGCCAGTTGTGGTGACTACAATATGTGACACTTTGTAAAATCTACAAAAGCAGAATGAGGTACTCTCCAAACATATTACCCACTATGGTCCTCAGTCAAGATTACCTGACAACCACCCCCCCCCCCCCATTCCCACCAATAAGAACCATGAATTTTAAGAACATAAAAATATTATACTAAGTACAGGTTTTAATATTTCATTTCATTTTCTGAAGAAAATTTAAAAAAAATGTTTTTGATTAATTCGTCTGGTAACTGATCCTTGTACCACTCGTGACACAATGTAGAACAACTCCTCAACACCTGCGTCCAAATGAAGTACATTTTTTTCTCCCCAAAAGAAATATACAAATCTTAATGTACATGTACATGTATGTTAATTATTTGAAAATATCAAGTTATGATTTTACCACAACAGGTAATTTTAAAGCTCAACAATGTCTATGCTTCTTCCCATTTTTAAAGCATGTTATTGTGCAATTAAACTTGGATATTTTTCTACAATGTTTATGACATTTTGTCTTATTAAAAGTCTTGGTTTTAAAAACATGATCTCATTGCTGAAAAATTACTGCAAGTGGCATTAAATCTCAAACAAACAAACCAACAATACAAAGTACATTAATACTTCTAAATAATTAAAACTACTAAAAATATACCAGTAATATCTTTTATTGGTTATTTTTTTTCTTATTAAGAATTTTCTTAATATCACAACAATATTACAGTGTATGCAGTTATTTATTAAATAAATCCTATAAAAATTTTGTATTATAAATATTTTTTTAATTTGACAGCAAATAAACTGTATATTATTAGTTTATTACATGTAAGTTTATTCTTTTAACATTATGTTATTCCACAAATATGAGTGAACAAAGTAATTTTGATCTTAAATTAAAAAAAAATCACATACATGTAATTTGAATTATATATATTATGAAATCATCAGAATACAAAACTGATCAATGAATATTAATTAAAATGTCATTCTAAAATAAATTTTATAAAACTATTGGAAAAATAAAGAATAAAACTTGTTTCATAAAAAGTTGTATAAACTGATTATAACCAAGAAAACATTTTAAAATAAAAAAAACAAGTTTTTTTACCTTTACAATCCATTAACAGCCAAATCAAGATGAAAAGTTGTTGAACATTAATTAGATCTGTAGCAATAATCATGTAATTGACGTCTCGTCTCTCGTTTATTCCAGGTGAGCAGGCACTTGACGTCTTACCTTTGTACAGATGTAAACATAGGTAAAAACTTGTATACCACACCTTACTGTTAAAATGACAATGACAATGCAAAATTATTTTTATGTGGCATTGTTTCAAAAACAAGAATAATTTGTAAAGAACTAATTCTCATTATGAACTGTTCATTTAAATGAATATCACAATATAATTACAATGCAATGTAATGCTAGATTTTAAAAACATTTCAATAAAACAACTGTATTTTAATTTGATAATCTTTAGACAACATAAAATACTGTATCATTTGTAAGAATTCATGACAAAAGATAATACAGTAACGAAGTGATAAATTTATAAATTGAAATATCTCATCTCATCAGAGAACAATGAATATGAACACGACAAAGGATTGCCAAATACTAATACCAATTAATTAATACCAGGATAATTTTATGTGTTACAACAACATTCTTTGAAATAATAAAAAAGGATTTCAGCCTAAAGGCTTGGAACTATTTCATGATACAGATTGAACTTTATTATTTAATGTACTATTACATACATACTAATCCAGTATACAATATGCCTAAAATACAATTCTGTAATGTTAAAAACAAAATATTTGATGTAGACCTTAACAGGGGACATGTTTGGAGACTGCCATGCTCATTGCTCTATAAAGACATTATTTGAATGTTAAAAGAGTTGGCTCACTGTAGTCTTTTCAAAGTTTCCTGCCCGTACTTAACTAGCCACAATTATTACATGGTAGGCAAAGTTTCCTGCCCGTACTTAACTAGCCACAATTATTACATGGTAGGCAAAGTTTCCTGCCTGTACTTAACTAGCCACAATTATTACATGGCAGGTAAAATTTCCTGCCCGTACTTAACTAGCCACAATTATTACATGGTAGGTAAAATTTCCTGCCCGTACTTAACTAGCCACAATTATTACATGGTAGGCAAAATTTCCTGCCCGTACTTAACTAGCCACAATTATTACATGGTAGGTAAAATTTCCTGCCCGTACTTAACTAGCCACAATTATTACATGGTAGGCAAAGTTTCCTGCCAGTACCTAACTAGCCACAGTTATTACATGGTAGGTAAAATTTCCTGCCCGTACCTAACTAGCCACAATTATTACATGGTAGGTAAAATTTCCTGCCCATACTTAACTAGTCACAATTATTACATGGTAGGCAAAGTTTCCTGCCCATACCTAACTAGCCACAATTATTACATGGTAGGTAAAATTTCCTGCCCATACCTAACTAGCCACAATTATTACATGGTAGGCAAAGTTTCCTGCCCATACCTAACTAGCCACAATTATTACATGGTAGGTAAAATTTCCTGCCCATACCTAACTAGCCACAATTATTACATGGTAGGCAAAGTTTCCTGCCCATACCTAACTAGCCACAATTATTACATGGTAGGTAAAATTTCCTGCCCATACCTAACTAGCCACAATTATTACATGGTAGGCAAAGTTTCCTGCCCATACCTAACTAGCCACAATTATTACATGGTAGGTAAAATTTCCTGCCCATACCTAACTAGCCACAATTATTACATGGAAGGTAAAATTTCCTGCCCATACCTAACTAGCCACAATTATTACATGGTAGGTAAAATTTCCTGCCCATACCTAACTAGCCACAATTATTACATGGTAGGCAAAGTTTCCTGCCCATACCTAACTGCCATAAAATCTTATAACTTCTTTATATTTTACAAGATGTATGGATCACTTGAGTTCCTTGCTGTGTCTACATGGGCTTAACTATTACCAGGGTATACTGGTTATATGTAGATAAAGTTAACAATTATTTTCTAAAGACAAGCTCTAAAGTTATGAAACAGTCTGTTCTGTTGACAACAATCCCAAATCACTAAGAAAAATATGTTTTCTGTGATAGACACTGAATTCATCCATGTCACCTTTTGCCAAACAGAAAATTTGTCTTTGTCATCTTACAAGAAGTATTCAGTAACTTAACAGATTTTTGTTCAAAATAAAAACAAATAAAGCAATTAGTCTAAAACTGCATCATTAAATGTAACAAGAAAATGACTTAAAGAAAAATAAAGCAGACATAGAATTTGTAACCATTTACTGTATAATGTATGTAGGAGTGAATGCTGACATGATATACACTCACATTGTAGTGATTTACATGGTCGAATAAAAACATACATGTACACATAAGTGTAAAGAAGCAAAATGGGCATACAAACTAATATATATCATATGGCCCAAAATTTTAACCCATTCTTATGTAGTTACTCCAAATACAGGTACATAATTTTTGTCATTTGTCAAATAATTTACTAATTCATATTAATGGTAATTAATTAGGAATAGTATTATTTTTGACAGTTCTCTCTAATTCATTGTCACATGTACAAACACTTAGCACTTTAGTTTTATTAATTTAGTTTCAATTAATTTAGATGATTTAATTTGGCCTTTTAAAATAAAATTCTTTTGTGTAGATGCCATTTTGGGATTTTACATATTTAAGTTAAAATACAACCTGTTGATTTATTGTTGTCCTTTGCCATCTTTAAGTCTACACTTCAAGATATAATTTTATTTCGAGTACAAATAGTATGCACAGAAAAAGTATTTAAAATTTCTTAAAATTGCCACTTTAAAAGAAAAAAAAAATAAATTCACTTCACTTTGGATTGTGGCATCAATCGATTTGTTTATCAATTGCATTTCTTACAAAATTATAGATTTTCTATTGAACATTCATTTCACATTTACAAGTATTTCCATAATCTATATATCTGACTATGTATACAGGCTGAAATTAAACCTTTAAATTTGCATATATGAAGATGACATTTCACCTATGTTAAAGGAAGTCCTGTGGTGGTGCCCAGTAAAAATGTCTGATTGACATAAGAAACTAATGGTTTAGATGGCCATTCCATGAATATTGCTAATAAGTTTTGTTATATTGGAACAAAAAAACACAAACAATGAAGAGAACTATGTACATGTAATAAACATCCATAAACAATACGACATGGATCAGCTACAAGTATACAACTTCCCATTAGATCCTCTTAAATAAAAGTCATGCAGTGGTGGCCATTCTTAATCTCATATCAAAATAAAAACAAAAATCTTTATAAATGTCCATCTGATGAAACATGTGTCTATGTATTGTTTCAATTGGCCTAATGTTAAAGTTCTCAGAATACATGTATAATTAACAGGCTAATGTACAAAGGATAATTCTATTAATGCTTTGCATTACACATGAACAGATTTAGACAACGATGGTCTTATTGGAAATCACAACGTTTATCAACTTATGTTGTGCATGAAGAAGTTTTATACAGTCAAAAATTTACAAGCACTGGAACACAAGGCTGGTGTATCATTCATGTTATGAGAAAAGTTGTAAATATTCAACTGATTTTTTTTAAATGTTAGCTAATTACAGCAATTAGCTAACATTTAAAAAAAATCAGTTTAATATTAACAGCCTATATATCTCACACTCCTTTAGGACTATTTCAATCTGTGTGTTTTGATTTGAATTTCTTTCATGCAATTTTCATCAATATACATGTATGTACTAATATTTTATAATGTCCAGTTTTTATTTGGACACATGCAGGCGGGTAGCTCCCATACAAGCAAAAAATCATTTGCTTGCACAAAATTTAAAATCCTGAAAAATTGGTGTATATTGTCTTTAAATTAGACAAAAAAATCTGTGTTTTATATGAGATCCATTTGTTAAGCATAATGTTACATAAAAAAGGTAAAAAAAAAACGTTCGTTTTTGTCATTTAATTTATGTATAGATTAAACTCTTTAAAACCCCAAAATGCAGGAGCTTCCTGGGGCTTCACATCCCTGGTCCCCCTACCAGAGCTCAGCCCTGAACCCGCTGGGTACCTAAGGCGGTTCCCAGACTACTCGCCTAATTAAATTTGCTTGCACATGGCACAAAGGTCAGCTACGCCCCTGACATGTACAAGATGCTAGTGAAAACTCCCAACCTTATATAGAAAAAGAATTAGTTCTTGTTCTTAGCGACCTCTTCCATATAATGACTTCCTGTGTTATACGACCATATTTATTTCTCATCTTTTTTTCCATTCATTTTACCTTTATATAACGACTCCCTGTCTTACATGACTAAAGACTGTGTTTACAATTCATTTTGACCGAGAAAACCTGTCTTAAAGAAACCAGTAAAACTGGTACAAATAAAAATACAATAACTGAATGGAGAGTAAAGTTGACCTGTGTTAAAACACTCAGAAATCAAAACAATCATTATTTTTGTATATTTTGTACTTTTGGTATAACATTAAATAAATGTCATATTTTACTTTTCACATAATGAAACAAACAATATGATTCTACAATTCAATATTTCACATGCTGACAACATGACTGTGTTGACCGTAATGCAAACATCATGACCTCTGTATAAAGACCCCTTGCCTTATGTCACTTTTTTATCATTTTCTTACAAAGGTCGCTTAAGACAGGTTTGACTGTATTGATAGGACATGGACTAACATTACAAACATCAACACAATGAACAGACAACACTAAAATAAACCTGCTAGTAATACCTGAAAGGGGAGTCGAGACGTACTAGTATTTATAGAAAGGGTAATGTTTTGTTAAAGTCAAATTGAAATGTGTATCTCCACACTGGCTTTTATTTCTATTAATGATAAAGTGACCTTATGCATCACAAGAGTTTGTGACCAAGAACAATTCAGTGAAATTAAATTCAGGAGTGGGATCCTCGACCTTATCATATAGGGTATCAGGTCCGTTCGCCCTAATTAAATGTTCGCCCTTGGTCTGTTCACCCCGAGTCCATTCAACCCTACTTTATTATATACATTTACAATTGTTAAATATGAAATTATGTTTAATGATAAGAAATGGAGTAAATGGCTTCAATTATTTAATAATGTAATTATAAAATCACTTACTAATTTGTTTCTTTAATCGTTAATAAAATGATTTTAATGATTTAAAAATAATTTTAAATAATTAGCATGGATAGAGAAATTTTAATGCAATTAATTTTAGTGTAATAACTAATTTATGAACAAAATTTATAAAAAAATATATAAAGTAATAAGATTGGACTGAGAAATAAGTGCTGACAGACAACAAATACAACTCTACATTTATCAATCATATATTTAATTTATATCAAAAATATGGTGAACTACCGATTTAAAAATATTTAAAAGTACAAACAGTATTTAAAAAATCTTTTGAATTTTATTTATCATTAGTATATAAACATCTTTGATAAATATATACCAATCATATGGCCAACTGACTAGGGACGAACAGGTATTATGGCTAATGAACACAGGGGGGAACAGGTACTAGGGTGAACGTATTAGGGCGAACCAGGGACAGTCTATATTAACTTAGTAATTCATCATACAGAAACAACAAACATTTTCAAACCATACAAATAAACTCTAAATGATTCACATTTAAACATTTAAGGAAAAAATTATTAAAAACTTTTTCAATATAAGATAATAATAGAAATTCAAATACTGTAAACTAAATTGAAAGATCAGGTGTACAACATATAATGTTTATATTATATGCTTTCATTGACATTGACACAACATGTAGTAAACTCAGTAGCAGAAAGAAATTGTATAATGTTCTGCATCACAACGAGAAATTTCGCTGTTAGTTATACTTTCTTACCACATAGTTTTCTTTTCTGTGTATTTAGCCGTCAATTTTCGGCCTTAACAAGATTATCGATCTCATATCTGTGTCATAAACATATAATCCGGAAGTGTGTATCTGTGTCAAAACTCGGGATTTTTAGAATGTTTAATATAACTGATTTTTATGTAAAGCTTTTGTGTCACGTTTGAACGGAAGTTCATTTAGATAATAGGTGAAATTTCGGAAAATTTAAAATGATCATATAAGAAATGATGGATTTTTTTGACGCATATGGTAAAAAGCAATAGTTTTCATCTATCTTTTTAGTCATGGACCCATTTATTAACAAATTACAGTTTTAAAAGTTTCTTTGAATCTGCATTTTCCGTGCAATGAATAAAAACTAAAAACCGACAGCCTCATGCAACTAAAAACGACTGTCTGGACATTTCGGCCAGAAAATGCAAAAATGATATAATGTGGGCCGAAATGTCCGGCATTCCTACTAAATTGGGCTATATATTAACCACAGGCATTTGACCCCATATGATTTGGGGCGAAATATGGCCAGAATACAAAAAAGTATTGTCGCGAATGGAGTGAGCGAAGGAGTCTAACGTAAAAGTCAACAACTCCTACCCCTACCTTTGTTGTCGAGTTCGCTTTGGAAATTTGCACTGACAACATGATTGTAGGTGTTCTACGAACTCACGGACATTTATTCTTCAAGATTATGGATAAAAATTGCTTTAATAGATCCATATTTTTGCACCCGTGGAATGTTTTCTTGGACTGAAACACTTTCTTCACTTCAGGGATTTGGCCATAGCAGGGACAGTATAGACTGTCCCTGCCCATAGACACTGTTGCACAGTAAATTTTCTTCAATTAATGGGATAAAATGGTAAAAATTAAAACTTTGCTTTGTATGGAAATGAAATAATATTTAAATCCTAATTTTAAATATTTATTGTAAAATTGAGTTTTAATAAAATTGTTTACATTTCTAGCACATGTGTTGATAAAGGGACATAACCCAATGACAAAATCGATATGCTCTTCCTCTTGCAATTTCTGGATAATTTTTCTCTGGTTCCGATTTGGCGTTTTACTTTTTGGTTATTTACTGCACAGTGTCTACTTCCGTCGTAAGAAGTTGTCAATGGATGTTTATAGAAACAACAAAACTAAGCATTGTGTCACTTCATAATTAAGAACTTAATGGTGCAATATTCACTTCCTGCAATATATTTGTTTGTTCCACAGTGCTTATTATGTTTCTGTGTGGAATTGTAAACAACAGTCAATAACATTTCTGTGGAGTGTGGTGAAGAAAAATATAACAAATGGGGGAAAAATATTCAGGTTCCTTGAATAAAAGAAAAAATTTTGTGTCAACTGTATTCATCATTTACCAAGCTTTTATAATCAGAAATTACATGTAGGTATGAGGAGGGCTTTGCAGAGTTTATTAAATGTTAAAGGGGAAGGGATTACCAAGAATTAGGAAAGTTTTTATTTACAAAATATTAGTAAAATATTCATGCATAAATGATTCTTGTTCAGAAAAAGTTGCTGTTAACAATATATTGCATTGCATTTTTATTCATACAACTGTTTACAAATATTTATATTAGGTCAGTTGAAGTACTAGTAGTAGAATTAGTGACGAAATATAAACACTTTTTTAACAACATGCACAAGAGAACAGGAATAAGAACATGTAGTTAATAGAGAAACATTCAAAAAATGATGCAATTTTACTCATCTGCAAACATGCAGCATTGTTTCAATATACAATAACTTAAACCTATATGGAAGTGTACTAAACTAATTATCCGGACTCATCTATGGACTCGCTAAGCCACATTGGGACTCACCATTTCAAAAAAGTGATGAGTCCCAGGACTCATAAAAAAACATTGAGAACTCTGGTAATTATGTTCCAGATCAGGAAAAGCTTGGAGAACTATATTTTTCACACCAGTAATGCAGTTGAAATTTTACGTCAAAATTAGAGAAAATTATTTAAAGTTTATTCAGAAGTATGCTTGTGTATTTGCTGAAAACAGAATTACTTTACTTAGTTTGAATATCTTTTGATCTGACTATCTTTCTCTTTCCAGTTTTTATTGGGGGAGGAAGCAAGAGAACTCGGGAGAAATATATAATTATGTTATTTATATTTACAGGCATACATCATGAAGTAAATTAAAAAATTTAATCTTGTTAGTCATTAATAGGGTAAAACGGCAATGATAGGAATAGTTTTGGGCCTTGATGAATTCAGGCTGGATTGCTTATATGAGCAAATGTCTCAAAAGCCATTCATTCTAAACACATAAGCCTTAAAAATACCAGTTTGCTATGAGGCTGTCTTCATGATTATTCTTGCAATATTTTTATTTAAATTATTTAAACATTACATGGCTTTGCAATTTTTTAGTTGTTTATTAATTTTTTATTGTTGTTAAAACTAATATTGGGTGCAGTTATTTTTAGGTTTGATGTTTCTTACATGTAAGTGCACATTATCATACTTATAGAAGATGGACCATCAGTAATAAACACAAGGCTTCCTTATCAGAAAAGCCTTTCATGTAAACCAGGCTTAGTTTATGTCTCTAAAAACCTATGACTGTGTGAAATCCTTGTGTCTACCAGCATGTGTGATCACACATATTTTCTTTGATACGGACAACTGAGGAAAAGTAAATTGAAAATTCCCAACGTAAAAAGTTGAAAGGTGTGTGTCCTAAAACAAAAACAATTCTGTTTTTAATAAACTTTTCTAATTGTCAATAAAAGTTTTGTAAAAAAAAATCTTGGGCAAGTATTTTAAACAAATAAATTCTATAAAAAACAACGTTGCTTCCCTTTATAATACATGTAGTAACAATGACTACTTTACAAATACATGTTTGAATACAACATGTATTTGCATATTTGCATTAAAAAATAATTTTATGTTACAAAGACATGTAATAAATTTAATTTAATATTTAAAACAAATAGATTTGAAGAAATTCTTGGGTTAAAAATACATGTAAATATTTTATATTATTATACAATGAAATTGAAAGCTTTAATATTTATACCCCCCCCCCCCCCCCCCCCCCCCGCAAACTTGTTTGGGGGGTATATAGGAATCACCCTGTCTGTCTGTCCACATCCCTTGTAAGCGCAACTCCTCCTAAACGGTTTGACTGGTTTTGATGAAACTTTACATGAAGGAAGTACATCATATGTAGATGTGCATGAAGAATTTTCGTTGCTGTCAGATATTATTCAGGGGAGATAATTGGACTTGAAAGCAAAGCAGGGGGTATCCCTTTGTGAAAGTGCTCACAGTCCACATTTGTTTTGCTATGCTAATCCGTACCACATCTCTGGAATTCAGATTAGATTATGTGCAAGAAAAATTTCATTCAGTAATGGAAGTGTTTTCTTTTCAAGTCTAAAACGTTAATTAAGCTTATTTGGCCAGGTTATAAGTTTCCATTTCTGGAAAATTGGGTTATAATATGGTGAAGTTGGGTAACGGGGAAAATAGGGTACATGAATCTATTTTGTGTAATCAACTCCTCCTAGTTTTCAACCCAGATCTCTGAAACTTCACAGAAAGATTGCACCTGCTATTATGAAATTGTTCCAGGAATTTTTTCCTAATTTTCCAGATAGGGGAACATTTTTCAGAACATTTGTAAAAGGTGGTGCATATTTTGTGTAATCAACTTCTACAGTTTCCAACCCAGATCTCTGAAACTTAACAGAGAGATTGCACATTTATTGAAGTTCATCCTCACAAGTCGGGGTTTCTGTGTCCACATAACCCTGACAAACTTAGATAGGTAATTCCTGGGCTAGAAGATTTTCATGACGTCAAACCTTCAAAATATCACTTAATGAAATTGCTTGACAGAAGCAAGTGTTTGGCAGTAGTAATTCTTACTCATTCTTGAGTGGGAAGAAAACGTAACGCAACTAATAAATAACGTGGTAAAAGCAAACTTTGAACACTACTGTACTAAAATCACTGATTTTCTCATGGTCTATGCAACACATCCGTTTGGTTTTTTTACAATCGACATCGGGATATCCCCTAACCAAATCGTGAATGTAAGCGAGCTTTTGATTGGCTACATTAAGGTATGATTTAGCCAATCAAAATAGTGACTTCTAGCCCGGGAATTTTCCTAGCTAAGTTTGTAAGGGTTTCATGGACACTTACAGTGGACATAGAAACCCTGACTTGTGAGGATGATTGAAGTTGTGCACCTGCTTTTGTGGAATTGTTCCAGGTTTTTTTTTTCTGATTTCTCAGACTTGGGAACTTTGTCATTTTTCAGACCATTTGCAGAAGTCTCACCACTAGTATCGGCCATTCCAATGAGTTTAGCTGTAACTGTGTATTTGTGCATGCCAATTTAGGTTGCCATAAGTAATCATACATTCAGAACAAATATCTTGGCTTTGAAAATTGATGGCAGAAATTTACAGTTGTAAATTTTTTTGGCAAAATTTTTTAGAATTCAGAGCAAACCCTGATGCTGTTACTGGTAACGTTAAAGTCTCCTTTTAAAGATAACTGATAAATCTGGTTGTACATATGTACATTAATCAGGAGATATTAAAAACATTGTTTAATTGTATCTGTTATTTGCACCTGTTACTTTTTTGTTGACTTTACAGTGTGGTTGCCTCTCTGGCCGAGTGGTAGAGGTAGTTTGTCTACTACTAATCACAGGTCTGTCAACACTGGTTGTGGGTTCAATTCTCACTGCAGACAGGGTGTACTCAACTCTAGTCTTAAGTGACAAAGATTGCCGGTTTTCCTTCCTTTGGTCTTGGGTATTCTCCTGGTACTCTGGCTTCCTTCCCAATTAAAAATAGAACCCTTGTCCTTGATAAAGCTGAAAAATTGCTGAAAGTGGGAATAAACATCATTCAAACGAACAATCTTAACAATGTGTAAATTGATGAGTGACCAGTAACTGCAGGCACTGCTTTTTAATTAGGATCACCTGTGTGCACCCATGGTTTAGTTAGGATCACCTGTGTGCACCCATGGTTTAGTTAGGATCACCTGTGCACCCATGGTTTAATTAGGATCACCTGTGTGCACCCATGGTTTAGTTAGGATCACCTGTGTGCACCCATGGTTTAGTTAGGATCACCTGTGCACCCATGGTTTAATTAGGATCACCTGTGTGCACCCATGGTTTAGTTAGGATCACCTGTGTGCACCCATGGTTTAGTTAGGATCACCTGTGTGCACCCATGGTTTAGTTAGGATCACCTGTGTGCACCCATGGTTTAGTTAGGAACACCTGTGTGCACCCATGGTTTAGTTAATAATAATAATAAAAAATAATAATAATAATAATACTTTATTTTATGAGGGTAAACTCAGTTAGCTACACTAATCTTCCCTGAGGCCCTCATATTAAACCAGAGAAAATAATGTAGTACAGCATAAATTGATCAAATTGTGAGACAATTATAAACATTACATATACAGAAAATATACCAGTGTACAGAAAGTAACATACAAATTGGTGAAAAGTTATACATTGCATATACAGAAAATATACAAGTTTACAGAAAGTAACATACAAATTGGTGAAAAGTTATACATTGTCCTGATGGTCTGAAGAATATAATAAGTAGTTTTTAATATTTGTCTTGAATACATTGGTGCTAATAGATTCACGCACTGAAGGTGGTAAGTTATTCCATAGCAAAGGGGCTGAATATACAAAAGATTTTTTGAATTGTTCAGTTTTTGGTTTAGGGACATGGAGATTACCTTTTAAGGCATTTCTTAGAGCATATGGGTTCGTTTCAGAAATATATGAAAATTTTTTATTGAGGTAATCTGGAGCCTCATTTTTTAAGCATTTGAAAGTAAGTAGACATTTGTGATATTTAATTCTTTCTTCAATTTTCATCCAGCCAAGATATTTAAATAAAGGTTCTGAAGGTGTTAATGGATCAGCATCCATAATAAGTCGTGCTGCTCTTTTTTGCAGTTTTAAAATTCTGTTTAGTCCTTCATTATTACAGCTGCCCCATATTATACAACAGTAATCTATTAGGGGTAGAATATATCCATTGTAAAATAATTTTCTTAATTCAAGATTTAAATATTGTTTGATTTTTGAAAGAAGATAAATTCTAGATGAAATTGTGGAACAGACTACGTCTACCTGACTGGACCAATTTAGTTGTTGGTCTACTTTGATTCCTAATAATCTTTCACATGTCGAATTTTGTAGTTTATTGGAAGAAATTGTAAGGCAAAGTTCATTCTCTTGTGAGGAAAGTTTTTGTCTAGTTCCAATTATCATACATTTTGTTTTATTTGAATTTATGAACATGTTATTTTCATGACACCATTGTTCTACACAATTTAAATCTTGTTGTATTTTAACCTGTAGCTCTTTGATATTTGAACCTGATGTGTGTATAGTGGAATCATCAGCGTACATGTCAGTTTGACAATTTTTAATATATAAAGGGAGATCATTTATATATATTATGAATAAGAGGGCCTAGTATGGGACCCTGAGGTACACCAAAATTTATTGGAAGTTGATCTGATTTGGTATTTCCAATTTGGACTTGCTGTGTTCTGCCATGAAGATATGATTTGAAAAGTGCAATACTATTTTTATCAAACCCATATATTTTCAATTTACTACATAAAATTTCATGATCAACAACATCAAATGCTTTTTGAAAATCTAAAAGAACAGCCAGATTTATGTTTCCATTATTGATTTCTTGAAGCCATTTGTCAATAATGTTTATAAGGGCAGTTTGACACGAATGATTTGGTCTGAAACCAGATTGGGCAGGGTGTAAGAGATTGAATTTTATTAAAAATTTATATAAATGCTGTGATAAATGCTTTTCTATCAGCTTAGTCAATGTAGGCAACACTGAGATAGGTCTATAGTTTGAGGCTAAAAATCTCTCACCAGTTTTAAAAACGGGTGTTACTTTGGTATTCTTTAAAATTTTAGGATAGGTACCCGTATCTATTATTCTATTAAAAATATATGTTAAGGATATGGCAATTATTTGGGCACTTATTTTAAGTATTCTTGGTCCAATGTTATCAGTTCCAGGGGACTTGTTAGCATCTAATTTTGTTATTTCATTGTAAATTGTATTTACTTCAACTGGAGGAATTGAGAATGTTTTGCTAATTGGGAGTCTCATTTTTACAAAGTTGCTTAATTGATGGAAGTTAGTACACATACCTTTATTTAAAGTATTTGTTTCATTTTTAAGGTTTTGAACACAGGAAGTAAAAAAATTATTAAAAGTATCTGCTATTTCTTTTGGATCTGTTATTTTTTGGTCATTGTCATTCAGAAGTTCATTTGGTTTTAAAGGGTTTGATGGATTAAGACTGTGAAGACATTTCCATAAAATTTTAGGGTCTTTAGAATCTTTAATGATTTTACTGTAATATTGTTTCTTAGAATCATCCAATATTTGTTTTGTTTTATTTCTCCAAAATTTATATTCATCCCATAACCCTAATCTGTTGTATTTGTCTCTCATTTGTCTTGCATGCATTATGTCACTGTTGTACCAGTCAGGTTGTCTTTCTACCTTGACGCGCTTAGATAAAATAGGGGCATGTTTATCTATGACTGCATTAAAAATATTGTACCAGATTTCCATAGCTAATGATGGGTCATCTTGTTGTTCAACAAAATGAAAAGGGGCATTTGACAAGTCATAAAGAAATTCATCTTCACTGAAATTCTTAAAATTTCTATAGGAGATTGTAGTATGAGTGTGTTTTCTATTAAGGATTTTCTCTTGTCTTGTTAAACATACCGGATAATGATCACTTAGGGAATATTGGACAACATGTGATTCTTGGATCATAATTACATTTGTAACATTCATATGATCTATAAGAGTTTTAGAATCTTTTGTGATTCTACTGGGTTCATTAATTAATTGATAAAGGTGGTATGTTTCTAAAAAATTTAACCATTTTTGGGGTGGTTTGCTTGGTGGTAAAAGGTCCATATTAAAATCACCAGTAAGTATAACATCAGAATTTAAGTTAATTGCACTGGACACTTCAATTTCAAATTTATCAATCCAGCTGATTGGTGATGTTGGTTGTCTGTAAACGAAACATAACAGGAAAGATTTCTTATGTGATGGTTTAACTTCAAACCACATACTTCCAATATCACTAGTTTCAAGTTCAGTTTTTCTAACAAATGATATGTTTTCAGCAAAATACACCACCCATCCACCACCTCCACTTAATTGCCTATCTTTTCTTTGCAATATATATCCAGGAATTAGTAATGTTTCATTTAGTTTTGTTTCATTTAGGAAAGTCTCACAGAGACCGATTATTTCTGGTGGATTTTTAGTAAAAAGGAGATTGTATTTAATTTCATCAAACTTACTTTCCAATCTATTTATGTTGTGGGAACAGATTTTGATGCCTTTGTGGTTGTTAAAGCTATAAATATTTAGTGTTGTTATGTTATTTACATTAAATGGTAGTTGATCGTTTTTAAACATATCAGTTTCATGAAAAACAGCATGTAAGCAAGATACAATCATAATATAACAAGTAAACATGCATACAATGAAGTTGTGGATATAATTGGCCTCAGGGGACTTATGCAATACTGTTATGTTAGTACATAATGATATGTTCTGCTTAAAAGATGGCACAGATACCTGTTGAGCATTACAGCATTTATTTGTATTCCTACTAGTATTACATAGTATGTTATTTTTGACAGTTTTATTATTATTCTTAATTGATTTGCATGATTTTATTTGTTGGTAAGTTATAACGGGGTCAGTAGCATTATTATTTTTATGACACAAGCAAAAAAGTCATCACATTGTGAGCATATCATGTTTAAGGTCTCAAATTTATTTGATGTATTTATAATAATATCTGTTGAGTAATTGAACTTTATGAGGGGGGATAAATTTATGGCTAGGTCATCTTTGCCATCTCCCTAACATGAATAAAGTTTACAAAATTTTTCCTTATGTCCATAGCTATTACAACAATAACACAGTACTGCCTGGCCATGTCTACAGGTCTGTTTGTTGTGTCCACCTTCCCCACAGTAGAAACAGTACCATGTTGATTTCACACGTGACCTCATAATTTGGACATAGTTATTGATATTGTGAAGGAAGATTGAGGTCCCTTTCTTTGATAGATGTATTCCATCAGAGTGAAGCAGCTCATGTTTAACATAACCATTTGTGTCATGAAATTCCATAGCATGGTCAATGAACTGTAGATTAAGATTATCACACAGGTCTTTCAGTAGCATATTTAATGCTTGAACATTTGTTCCCCATCGGGGAGGCATACCTGAAACCATCAAGACTGTATCCTTATTTGATTTGGCTCGAAGTAGATACAGTAAGGACAGATAGTTTTCATATATCGAGTTTAAAGTGTAACCATTGCTAAGATCATTTCCTCCAATGTGGATAATAATTGATTTATAATCTGCCAAGTTCTTCCCTTCTATGACCTTGATCAAGGTGATAATATCTGCACCACGATTTGTACAGATGTCAGTATTTATCAGTCCCTTAGTCTTGATTCCTTTCAGGATGGAGCTTCCAATGATCAAGGTTTTACTATTTTTTGTACTTTCATGTGCTGTTGATGTTTTTGTTCCATGGTTTTGTAAGGGTTTTTTCTGCAATAAGTTATCTCCAAATTTCTGCATGTATTTCAAACTTTCATTTTCTTTTTTGCTGTGGTTTGGCCTGGTACACATTCAGTTTGAATGGTGGCATCTCTGACTTTATTATCTATCTGTGTGGATTTGTTAGTAGATATTGTTGTCATTTCTGTGTGACGACTGACTGTTTTGGGTTTTAGTTAGGATCACCTGTGCACCCATGGTTTAGTTAGGATCACCTGTGTGCACCCATGGTTAGTTTGGTTTGAGTAACTCCTTTTCTGTTCTTTAAGTTTGTTTCTGTTGTCTTAATCTGGACTTGTAAATTGACTTTCATGACAAACAAAAATTTGTTGTTTATATAAAATTCATGTTGATTTCATTTGACACAAGTGTGGAAATGTGCCATTTATATAATTGTAACACCTTTTCAAAGAACACACATGTTTTGTGTTGTCAATGAAAGTCCATAGAATTTCCTTTTATGGCTGTCAGTCTATTAATTTTTTTTTGTTTAGTACATTTACATGTTATTAAAAAAATTTATGTTGATAAATTTTTCAAATTTGTTTTGTATTTACCAGTATTGTTTTTATAATAATTTGATCAACAAGAAAAAATGTTTGTTGCAAGAATGACACAAACTGGTCAATACTATGATATTATTACGTGATGATTTCTGTATTGGCCTAGTTATTGGTGCAAGGCATGCTGTATTGGCCTGAGGCGCAGCCAAAGGACAATACAGCTGGCCAAGGACCAATAACTAGGCCAATACAGAAATCATCACGTAATGATATCTTTATTAATTAACTAGTCCAAATCTATTGGGCCAATGCAGGTTGCAATCAGGCCAATACAGGTCGAATCAGGCCAATACCAATATTGGACTAGTTAATTCTGTATTGGACTGGTTCATCAAAATATATCATATTGGCAGTTTAACTGTTATTTAAGCGAATATTATAGTAGTAAATTAAAACTGGGTTGGTAATAGCACCGACCAGGCAGATGATCACTATACATGAGAATTCTGGTTAAAACTAGTTAGTCCTGTTGTACTGGTTCCTAGTTTCCTGTAGGTGTAGAATACTAGTATTACATAGCAACATTGATGCAGCTCAAATGTGACCATAAAAAATTGTAATTTAGTTGTTTGTTATTTTTTAACTGATTTCTTATGACTAGCTAAGAAATAGTGAACAAATTCACAGTAAATGGAAAGAAAGAATATATATATATGGATTATGTTGCTGACATAAAACCTAGAGAAATCAATGATTTTTTTGAAAACATTCCAAATGATAGAATTTTATGTTCATTGTCATATGGTAGGGACATTAATAGTTTGTTCGTTTGTTTGTTTGAATGGTGTTAAATGTCACTTGCAGCAATTTTTCAGCTATGTCATACTCATAGCAATAAAATTTTATTTAGGGAGGAAGCCGGAGTAGCTGGAGAAAACCCCAATCCTCCAGCAGTAACAATAGCTGTCATAAATAGCATTTATCTATCTACATGTATATGTACTTACACATGTATGTAGCTTTATTAGTTCATTCTTCAGGGTTTATCTTGCATATTGCAAGTTGTGTACATGTTGTACACAATAGTAAGCAATGATTGTAAGAGGATCATGAGTTTTGTAAAAGAAATATTTAAAATCTGCATTAATTAACAAGAAGGATTTTCATTATAAATGTTAGAAAGTCCTTCATTGTATCATATATTTATGTAAGGACTTGAAGCATTTTAGATTCTGCATTAAAACTTTTGGTATAAGATATAAGTTTTATTCATCAGAAATGAAATTCTCCCAGTTTGTTATTAATTTGTACAGGTGCTCAGTGGATTGGTTAGATTTAAACCTTTCACACCAACCCACCAATGTCCACATTATTGTGGGCAGATTAGACAGGGTAGAAATTTTGCCCCACTTATAGTTCCAATTCCAACTGTGTCTTGGGCAGATTAGCCAGGGTTGAAGTTTTGCCCACTGACTCTTAGTGCCCACTCTTGGGCATGTTGGGATGCATAGATGTTTTGCCTACTTAGTGCCCACTCCTACTGAGTCTTGGGCAGATAAGCCAGGTTTGAAGTTTTGCCCACTTTTTGTGCCCACTCATGCCAAGTCTTGGGCAGATTAAGCAGTGTAGAAGATTTGCGAACAGAGTGCCCACTCCAACTGTCTTAGCATATTAGGCAGGGTAGAAATTGTGCCCACTCATGCCAAGTCTTGGGCAGATTAAGCAGCATAGAAGTTTTGCCCACAGAGTGCCCACTCTAACTGTCTTGGGTAGATTAGGCAGGGTAGAAGTTTTGCCCTCTTAGTGCCCACTCTTGGGCAGGTTGGCATGCATAGAAGTTTTGTCTACTTAGTGCCCACTCCTACCAAGTCTTGGGCAGATTAGGCAGGGTGGAAGTTTTACCCACTTAGTGCCCACTCCTTCTGAGTCCTGGGCAGATTAGGCAGGGTGGAAGTTTTGCCCACTTAGTGCCCACACCAACTGAGTCTTGGGCAGATTAGGCAGGGTGGAAGTTTTGCCCACTTAGTGCCCACACCAACTGAGTCTTGGGCAGATTAGGCAGGGTGGAAGTTTTGTCCACTTAATGCCCACTCCAACTGAGTCTTGGGCAGATTAGGCAGGGTAGAAGTTTTGTCCACTTACAAAATACAACTACATGTACATGTTTCTAATAGACTTACAGCAACTATATTTTAATATAAAATTGTCAGTACATGATACAAGTAGGTTTCATTCATTAGAAAAGATATTTACCCAGCTTTGTAACTTGTATAGGTACATTTTGGTAAGTACTAATAGGTTACAGAATAGGATTACTGCAGATGAAATTTTAAACGCCTTGCAAATATGCATTTCATAGACTTATACTGAATCTAAAATTGATATGCTATAGAGTTATAGAACGTTTCCAAAATTAGATGAAGAACATTTTTATTATCACTTGATGTTCATTGGCTCAGCTGTATTGTAGGTAAAGGACTCACATGATTAAAATAAAATCTTGCACCGTTTTAATTTTATTTATATGTTGTGTAGTAGAATGGAAACGATAAAGAATTTTTTTTAATAAGAATGAATGTAATTGTAGTGATCTGTATTTGCTCTCTAAATCTAAACAATTTTATCCTAATTCCAGAACTTAGCACATGTAGACAAATGTGCTATAATTACGTCTGTCAATACATGTATTAAGTAAATAGATCCGTAGGGGATTGTTACAACCTAAACTGCCTTGTCACTGCCGGATATAACCAGTTATTAGTTGCAGATGTTTAGGAGAGGTCATAGTTTTAGGTAGTTAATTATAAAATAATTTTCTAAGTGTTTTGAATCTGACTTCTAACAATGTGTGAATGACGTCAGCCTTAATTGACATGAATTGCCAGTTTTCTTACCAAAGATCGGTGGTTTTCACTGGCTTAATAAAAACTGTATACCATGATATAGCTGAGACATGAAAAAGTCAATCACACCCAACATACATGTACCAGCACTACTTAAAGATAATACAATTTATTTTTGTTTTATTCTTTCACAGAGAAAATTGTGGATGGTTGGGAGAGAACAGAAACCAAAACAGGTGTTCCGTACTATATTTGGTAGGTGGAGATAATGTAGAAACCAAAACAGGTGTTCCGTACTATATTTGGTAGGTGGAGATAATGTAGAAACCAAAACAGGTGTTCCGTACTATATTTGGTAGGTGGAGATAATGTAGAAACCAAAACAGGTGTACTGTACTATATTTGGTAGGTGGAGATAATGTAGAAACCAAAACAGGTGTTCCGTACTATATTTGGTAGGTGGAGATAATGTAGAAACCAAAACAGGTGTTCCGTACTATATTTGGTAGGTGAAGATAATGTAGAAACCAAAACAGCTGTTCTGTACTATATTTGGTAGGTGGAGATAATGTAGAAACCAAAACAGCTGTTCTGTACTATATTTGGTAGGTGGAGATAATGTAGAAACCAAAACAGGTGTACTGTACTATATTTGGTAGGTAGAGATAATGTAGAAACCAAAACAGGTGTTCCGTACTATATTTGGTAGGTGGAGATAATGTAGAAACCAAACCAGGTGTTCCGTACTATATTTAGTAGGTGGAGATAATGTAGAAACCAAAACAGGTGTACCGTACTATATTTGGTAGGTGGAGATAATGTAGAAACCAAAACAGGTGTTCCGTACTATATTTGGTAGGTGGAGATAATGCAGAAACCAAAACAGGTGTTCCGTACTATATTTGGTAGGTGGAGATAATGTAGAAACCAAAACAGGTGTTCGTACAATATTTGGTAGGTGGAGATAATGTAGAAACCAAAACAGGTTTTCTGTACAATATTTGGTAGGTGGAGATAATGTAGAAACCAAAACAGGTGTTCCCTACTATATTTGGTAGGTGGAGATAATGTAGAAACCAAAACAGGTGTTCCGTACTATATTTGGTAGGTGGAGATAATGTAGAAACCAAAACAGCTGTTCTGTACTATATTTGGTAGGTGGAGATAATGTAGAAACCAAAACAGGTGTACCATACTATATTTGGTAGGTGGAGATAATGTAGAAACCAAAACAGCTGTTCTGTACTATATTTGGTAGGTGGAGATAATGTAGAAACCAAAACAGGTGTTCCGTACTATATTTGGTAGGTGGAGATAATGTACATTTTTCTCAAGTTTGAAATTTCCAGCAACTTAATTGGTCATTAGACTGTATTAGTGGTGGGGAAGTCCTCAAATTTGAGATGTTGTATGAAACCTTGCCCTGATCCTGTATTGCTAATTTGCTCACAATATCTCTCATTCTTGTAGTTTTTTAAATAGTGGATTATTTAAATTTAAACATTTCAGATTCTAGTATCAGAAAGTGAAAAATCAAATTGCTTCTGCCAAAATCCTCAAATTTTTCTCCTTTATTTACATTATTGCAGAAACTGCTCATCTCAGCCAAGTATATGCAAAATATTTACTTGTCTGAATGATGGATTATGTCTTATTGAATTGGATAAACAAGTGTTTATGATATCATTTTATTGAGAATAGAGCCACAATACAGCTGAAGTATTGCCAGATTTAAAACCTCAAATGGACTTGTCACTTTTCCATTTAAGTAAAGATTTTGGTTTCACTACCCTTGAAGGTGACTTTTTCATAAACATTCCTTTTAGAATGATCAAGCTTTTAAATCTATTTTTTGTCATTTAGAGAAAACTGAGGGTGGTGAGTTTGTTGTTTTTACTATTTTAGTAAATTTTTGAAAATTAATAACTCTTTGACTGAAATTCTGTTAGTATGTCATATCTTGTAGGTAATTTTGGGCTGTAGGGATAGATTTCTGTTTGATTTTGTTAGTATGTGGTATTGTGTCTTATAGGTAATTTTGAATTTAGGGCTGTAGGACAAATTTCTATTAAATTTACACATATTTGTATTACAGGAATAAAAAAAACTTAACGTTGTAATCTGCTGATCTTTATCATGTGCTTCACAGGCGGAATCACTTGTTCACATATCGGTTAACTGAAGTTAAAATGCGAATGCAATATACTGATCTGAAACTGGAAAAAGCTTTAGGTACAAATGCGTGGACTATGTAACTTGGCTTTTATTTTATGAGATTCTTTATTTTACAGCCACAAACTACAACGAACAACATGGGACCATCCATATTTGTTGAAGATTATGGAAGAGCTTGGTAAGAAGAGCTTGTCTGTTTCTGCTGTATCACTGTCTCCAGTTTTTATTGGTTAAAGAATTAATACTCAGAGAGAACACTTGATCTTTGGCAAGAAAACTTGCATTCCTCGTCATTTTAGGTCGAGTCCAGCACACCTTGACCTTCAGCAGGAAAACTTGTATTTCAAGTCATTTTAGGTTGAGTCCGGCACACCTTGACCCTTTAAATTGAAAACTTGCATCCTTGTCATTTCAGGTTGAGACAAGCCCACCTTGATATTCAGCAGGAAAACTTGTATTTCATGTCATTTCAGGTTAGGTCGAGCACACCTTGACCTTCAACATGAAAACGTATATTTCATATAATTTCAGGTTGAGTCAAGCACACCTTGACCTTCGACAGGAAAACTTGTATTTCATGTCATTTCAGCTTAGGTTGAGCACACCTTGACCTTTAGAAGGAAAACATGCATCCTTGTCATTTCAGGTTGAAACAAGCACACCTTGACCTTCAACAAGAACACTTGTATTTCATATCATTTCAGGTTGAGTCAAACACACCTTGACCTTCGGCAGGAAAACTTGTATTTCATGTCATTTCAGTTAGGTCGAGCACAACTTGACCTTCAACAAGAAAACTTGTATTTCATGTCATTTCAGGTTGAGCCAAGCACACCTTGACCTTCGGCAGGAAATCTTGTATTCTGTGTCATTTCAGGTTGAGCACACCTTGCCTGTATTTAGTCTGAATTCACAATCTAATGTTTTACAAATCCATTAGGGGCCTCTTTGGCAGAGTGGTTAATGTGGTTTGTCTACTATCACGTGGTCTGTTAACAATGAGATTGTGAGTTCGAGTCTCACTAGGGACAGGGTGTACTCACCTCCAATCTGAATAGACAAGGATTGCTAGTTTTCCTATCAATGGTTAAAGGGTTTTCTCCGGGTACTCCTGCTTCCTCCCCCAATAAAAACTGGGTCCCATGATATAGCTGATTAAATGCTGAAAAGTGGGGTTAAACATTTGTAAAATAAACAAACAAATTCGTTATAATTAGTAGATTTTGTTTTTGTTTGTTTAAATGGTGTTTAGTGCAACTTTCAGCAAGTCAGAAAAAAACCAGACCTTCAGTAGGTATAATTAGTAGATAGCTAACGTCCTATAAAATTTATCCTCAAAGGCCCTAGATGGGTGAAATCAAGAATGCAAAAATGATCAGATTATTTACTCATGACCTTTGATTTTAAATGCTAAAGATGTGATTTGGCAGAAAAAAAATTTATCACTTAATTGTTAAATAATTTATTATCTTTAGAAAATGCCAAAGAATATCAATATGAATGTTTAATGTCATTCTTTTAAATATCTCACACTAGACTTAGTCACTTGTTTTAAAATATTATCACCTTTTTAGCTCACCTGACGCGAAGGGTCATGTGAGCTATTGCCATCACTTGGCGTCCGTCGTCGTCCGTCGTCGTCGTCGTCGTCGTCGTCATCGTCGTCGTTAACTTTTCTTCAAAAATCTTCTCCTCCAAAACCACTGAAGGGATTGCTTTGAAACTTTGCACACATCATCAGTAAAATGTCCTCTACCAAGTTTGCCCAAATCATGGCCTTAGACCAACCAACATGGCTGCCATGGCTAAAAATAGAACAGGGGGGTCAAAATACAGTTTTTTGCTTATAGTTCAAAAAGTATAACAGATACAGGAAAACCGAACAGACTTTCCTTCTTCAGCATCTAAAGCTCTACAAAACACTCTATTGGGTCAAAGTTGTATGATGACTCCTTGTAGGAGTTATTGCCCTTTAATTGTCAAAATTGATGATTTTTGCCATTTTTGCTTCAAAATCTTGAAAATTATTAGAACTAGAGAAAAAGTTAGCATTGCTTAATTGTTCTGCTCTATGAGGGCTACAAAAATGACTTAAGGGTCAAGATTGTCTGATTAACCGTTTAAGAGTTATTCCCCTTGAACTGTTTTTTTAAATCGGTTTTAATTGATTTTTAAAAATCTTCTCCTCTGAAACAACTGAAAGTACTGCTTTGAAACTCTGTACCTATCATCCATCAAATGTCCTCAACCAATTTTGTACCAACCATGGCTGCAGATTAACCAACATGGCCACCATGGCTAAAAATAGGACGGAGGGGGGGGGGGGGGTAAAATACAGTTTTTGGCTTATATTTAAAAAAGTGTAACAGATACAGGAAAACCGAACAGACATTCCTTCATCTGCATCAACAGCTCTACGAAACACTCCATCGGGTTGAAGTTGTATGAGGACTCCTTATAGGAGTTATTGCCCTTTAATTGTCCAAATTGATTATTTTTGACATTTTTGCCTCAAAATCTTAAAAATTTTTAAAACTAGAGAAAAAGTTAGCATTGCTTAATTGTTCTGCTCTATGAGGGCTACAAAAATGACTTTAGGGTCAAGATTGTCTGATGAAGCGCTTAGGAATTATTCTCCTTGAACATTTTTTTAATCAATTTTACTTGATTTTAAAAAATCTTCTCCTCTTTAACCAATGAAAGGACTGCTTTGAAACATTGCACACATCATCTTTAGGATGTCCTCTACCAAAATTTTGCAAATCATGACACCTGACTACCTACATAGCTACGTTGGCTTAAAATAGAAAAAATGAAAAAAAGGGGGGGGGGGTGGGGGGGTGGGAGTCGAGAGAGTTTTCGACTGATAGTTATAAAAGTATAACAGGTACAGCAAATTTGAAGTGAGCCTCCCTTCTCCCTCTAAGCATCAAAAGCTCCTCCTTATAGGAGTTATTTCCCTTAAAAGGTCAAAATTAATGATTTTTGCAGAAGTGTTGGGCAATTCCTTATAGGAACTAAAAGCTGGATAAAAAAGGTTTGTTTGGTTTCAGGTTCAGGTGAGCGATACAGGCTCCTGGGAGCCTCTAGTTTGTTGTGTCATTGTTGTTAAATGTAAGGTGGGACTTCTATGCTAACTGTTTGTTAAAGTTGTCGGCACATGATACAAACATAATAAACATACAAAGAAATTAAACCAAATTTATAGTATTTTTGGTTACTTTGAAAATATAAATTAAAAATTAAATAAAAGATGATTTAAAATTTTTTTGTGCATTTAGCCTTGTGTTCAATAATGAATAAACAGATCTCAATCTCATCGACAATTTTGATCATTCACGTGTCAACACATAGGTTGTGAGGTCGAGTTTGACTTTGGCTAATTTGTGCTTGACCAAAACCTTAAATGCCAGTTTTCCTGCAGAAGGTTGCATATATTCACTAAATGCCACACCCCCTTGGGAAAATATTTTTGCTTGCATGTTTTTATTTTTCCATATTTTACCTTTTTATTACGAAAATCCAGTAGAAGAAATTTAGATATGATAACCTGTCCATGTTTTATACTATGCCTCTGTTGTTAGTTTGTTATAAATCTTTCTTGACTTTTGCTAGTGAAATTTAACATAATAAGTCGGCCATTTTTGGTTCTTAAGGGACCTTCGTCTGCTTTCATGACGTTCAGTGGTATTTGGACAAACAGTGAGACTTTTCCCGCCTTAACTGCAGTCGACATTACCCGAAGGATTTCGAGTAGACAACAATAGATTGTTCCTATAGTACAATTCCGTTTTTATAAAGGTCAAATTTTACTATGGAAAATCACCCTATCAAATTGAAAAAACCACCATATTTCAAAACGCTGAATATCTGGAGGAAATAATAGTTTATTTCAAAAAGTACCCTTCTTGATCTCCAAAAGGAGCATAAGCATACGCGGTAAGCAGTTTTTGTTTGTCACGCAGAAAACCCTCACCAAAATACGTTCACTTGTAGAATATTTTCAGGTGTTTTCTAGATGCCATGATAAAACAGAAAATTGCTGAAAGTTATGTATAACCCCATTAAAATGAACATCAAGACAAATGAAGTGATTGATTTTTTTGCCACAAAATTTAGCTTCGATGTTGCCATGCTAAAAACAAATATTTAAAAACTTACATTAATGTTTTCTGCTTAAGGCAACAAACATGTCATATACCATAACAGCCAAACATAAAGAATATGGTGTTTTGGTGGCTTTGAAAATAATAATTAAAAATAAGATGATTGATAATTACAATTTTCCGTTGCTGTTATCCAATACATGATTCTACAGATTTTTAGCATAAATGACATCTCACAGGGGACTTGTCACTTGTTTAACAATGTTATCACCTTTTCTATTATGTCATAGTCGAAAATGTCAAATGATGTGATGTGGTCCTCAGTGTCAGATTGTGTGGTCCTCAGTGGCAGATTGGGTTGTCCTCAGTGGCAGATAGTGTGGTCCTAAGTGGTAGATTTTGTGGTCCTCAGTGGCAGATAGTGTGGTCCTCGGTGGCAGATTGTGTGGTCCTCAGTGTCAGATTGTGTTGTCCTCAATGGTAGATTGTGTTGTCCTCAGTGGCAGAAAGTGTGGTCCTCAGTGGCAGATTGTGTGGTCCTCAGTGTCAGATTGTGTGGTCCTCAGTGTCAGATTGTGTTGTCCTCAGTGGCAGATTGTGTTGTCCTCAGTGGCAGATAGTGTGGTCCTCAGTGGCAGATTGGGTGGTCGTCAGTGGCAGATTGTGTGGTCCTCAGTGGCAGATGGTGTGGTCCTCAGTGTCAGATTGTGTGGTCCTCAGTGGAGATTGTGTGGTCCTCAGTGTCAGATTGTGTGGTCTTTAGTGGCAGATTGTGTGGTCCTCAGTGGCAGATTTGTTAAGTCATCTACAATTAATTATTGATGTGTCAATACTGAGAATGGAGCCTGACTTTGGATACTGTGTCTGAGAATAATTGTGATTGACAAGGATTGTCATATTTCCTGCCAAAGGTCTAAAGTTTCCACTGACTACTCTGGCATTTTCCCACAATATAAACGGTATGCCATTATGTAGCTTAAAATTTGAAAAAATACATGTATTGGTGTACTCTTTAAGCCTGCTGATATGGTGGATCATCCAAAACTTGTAATAAAAATGATGGCTCGAAAGAGGAGTGTTTATCACAGTCAAAACAATATTTTAAAAAATTACAATGTTTATCAAATGCATGACGTTACTTTGCCATTGATTTAGATGAAAATGTCACCTTTAACTTTAACTTTTTTAGGAGATTACACTGCAATAAAATATGCTGCTTACAGAACTGCCTTCAAAATCAGACATCTTCAAAAAAAGTTCAAGTGTAAGTGTAGTCATAGGAACATCAAAGAGTCATTATTGTACTCAGAATTTTTTGGTAGAAAAACTCACATTCCAGAGAATGTGCATGTTCCAAAATTTTATTGCAACTTGAGTCATATTGAATTACCAATACATTCTAATAAACTTTGAAAATACAATGAAGAAGCCCTTAGATCATGTTTTCTTATTACTCATAAATTATCTATTTATCTGTTATGTGTTTAACATTGCAGAAAAAAACTACATAATTTAAATCTTTCAATGCAGACCATGATAAAGATACCACTTTTTGTCTATCACCTTTCACTCGCATATTAATTGAATTGGGTACCAGGAGATACAGCAGATAAATACCAGGAGATAAAGCAGATACATTGGGTACCATGAGATAAAGCAGATAAATTGGGTACCATGAGATAAAGCAGATAAATTGGGTACCAGGAGATAAAGCAGATAAATTGGGTACCAGGAGATAAAGCGGATAAATTGGGTACCATGAGATACAGCAGATAAATTGGGTACCAGGACATACAACAGATAAATTGTGTACCAGGAGATACAGCAGATAAATTGGGTACCAGGAGATACAGCAGATAAATTGGGTACCAGAAGATACAGCAGATAAATTGGGTACCAGGAGATAAAGCAGATAAATTGGGTAACATGAGATACAGCAGATAAATTGGGTACCAGGAGATAAAGCAGATAAATTGGGTATAAAGTAGATAAATTGGGTACCAGGAGATACAGCAGATAAATTGGGTACCAGGAGATAAAGCAGATAAATTGGGTACCAGCAGATCCAGCAGATAAATACCAGGAGATAAAGCAGATAAATTGGGTACCAGGAGATACAGCAGATAAATTGGGTACCAGGAGATAAATCAGATAAATTGGGTACCATGAGATACAGCAGATAAATTGGGTACCAGTAGATACAGAAGATAATTTGGGTACCAGGAGATAAAGCAGATAAATTGGGTACCAGAAGATACAGCAGATAAATTGGGTACCAGGAGATACAGCAGATAAATTGGGTACCAGGAGATACAGCAGATAAATACCAGGAGATACAGCAGATAAATTGAGTACCAGGATATAAAGCAGATAAATTGAGTACCAGGATATAAAGCAGATAAATTGGGTACCATGAGATAAAGCAGATAAATTGGGTACATGAGATAAAGAAGATAAATTGAGTACCAGGAGATAAAGCAGATAAATTGGAAACCAGGAGATACAGCAGATAAATTGGGTACCAGGAGATACAGCAGATAAATTGGGTACCAGGAGATACAGCAGATAAATTGGGTACCAGGAGATAAAGCAGATAAATACCAGGAGATAAAGCAGATAAATTGGGTACCAGGAGATACAGCAGATAAATTGGGTACCAGGAGATAAAGCAGATAAATTGGGTGCAGCATATAATTTAGGTACCACGAGATACACCATATACATTGGGAACCAGGAAATGCTGTGAATGAATTGGGTACCAGAAGATACAGCATATAGTTAATTGGTCATTGAACAAATAAAAATTTCAAAGTTAAAGTTCAAAGGGTACTGGCAAATAAATAAATATGTTAGGTTCCAGGAGATAAAGCAGATAAATTGGGTTTAGCATTTAATTTGGTTACCAGGAGATAAACCATATACATTGTGAACCAGGAGATACACTATATACTTTGGGAACCAGGAGATACATATATACATTGGGAACCAGGAAATGCTGTGAATGAATTGGGTACCAGAAGATACAGCATATAGTTAATTGGTCATTGAACAAATAAAAATTTCAAAGTTCAAAGTTCAAAGGGTACTGGCAAATAAATAAATATGTTAGGTTCCATGAGATAAAGCAGATAAATTGGGTTTAGCATTTAAGTTGGTTACCAGGAGATAAACCATATACATTGTGAACCAGGAGATACACTATATACTTTGGGAACCAGGAGATACATATATACATTGGGAACCAGGAATACACCATATAAATTGGGTACCAGAAGATACAGCATATATGAACTTTAGGTTCCAGAAAATGCAGCATATGAATTGGGTACCAGGAGATACAGAATATAATTGGGTACCAGAAGATACAGCATATATGAACGTTAGGTTCCAGAAAATGCAGCATATGAATTGGGTACCAGGAGATACAGAATATAATTGGGTACCAGCAAATAAATTGGGTATCAGGAGATACAGAATATGAATTGGGTACCATGAGATACAGCATATAGATTATGAACCAGTAGACACCTGAATTGTAATAAAGAGATTGCATGATAACATCACTTCAAATCAATTTCCTTTGAAATGAACATCCCAGTGCACCATTGTGATGAACAATTTTAATTAGTTCAATTGGCCATTAATAAAGTTTTGTGGAATATAAGATAAGACAATATTTATATGTCTAACCATCTTTGCTTTGTGGTATCACTGAAGATGTTTCAATCCTTCCATTTATTTAGTAAATTTAACGTCAGTTGCTGAAATGGTTGTCGCAAATAAAGTTTACTGGTGATGCATTATTGACGTTCAAATACAGCTGACTTCACTGACTTTAATGAGACATTTAATTTTTTAAACATCTGAAAGCATCAATTGTGCAATGAATGCTATGCTGTAATTCACATTGTCCAATCAGATTTGAGGTTACATCTAATTAGAACATTAGTTTATTTATTATTTTAATGTTTTATTTATATGATGTGGTTACAAAAAATTAAGTGAACAATTTATGTAGTCATAAAAAAAAAATTCCAAATCTGTTTTATATTCCTGTCATTACCTTTAGATTAAAATGAATCATCCCTGGGTCATTAATTTACGTAACTATTACCATGAAATAGTTTTAACAAGTTTGAAAAAAAATGTACTTCCTTATTACACTGTTAATAAAATTTAACTGTAAAGTTACTGTGATGTCAGCTGTTTTTATATCAACTGTTATTTTTAAAACTTGTACATGCATGTACAGCGATTTTAGTGTCCCATTATTCAGTAAGTGTCCCTAGACACGCCATGTTATACATTTAAGTTACTATAGTTGTCATATTTAGAAATTAAGCTTTGATTTAAAAAAAAAAGTATATTATGCAATACTTTCAAGTGTAAATAGATAAAGGTATTGATAATAATCAGAGTTATTTTAAGTCTGTATGAACTACATGCAATTATATTTTGTAATTATGGGGTTTTAACATATTGATGTGTTTGTTTGTTCGTTTGAATGGTGTACAACCTTACTTTCAGCAACTTTTCAGCTATATCTAGGTGTTAAGTTTTTATTGGGGAAGGAAGCTTGGGGTACTAGGAGAAAACCTGTGAAATTTGGCAGATAAACTGGCATTCCTTGTGAATTAGGATTAAGAGTTGAGCACAACTGGGCCACAGTGAGACTCGAACCCTGTCAGCATGGTCAGTGTTAACAGACCATGTGACTAACTTAACCACTCAGCCACCAAGGTACCTGTCTTATAATAACTGGTATGATACTGTTGACTGAGAGGGTCTCTTTGTTACATTTAGCTATTCCCTAATATCTCCATGAGGTCAAGTCTGAAATATGTTGTTAAGGCAGGATGTGTTTGACTCAAAGATTGGGAATAAGTAATGGCATATGTATAATATATTGTTAGGCCTCAGCTACATGCACTGATAACATAGTAGTGAGTTTGATCTCCATTTTCTAGGATTACAAAAAAGGTTCTCTGAAATTAACTTAATAAGGTCAAATAAACTAGTACATGTAATTGCTTGTTATTGGTGGTTAGCTAACATTGTATACATTAAATTTTACTTAATGGTTATTTGTTATCATGGCTAACCATTTCTTTATTAATCTTATTAATTACTTTAGAACTGGTGCTTGCAGACTTTTGGTCAGTTAACAAAAGACTTAGCTACAGCTCATAAAGTAGGGAATTCACCTATATATACATATATATATGTTTTAGGAAACGGAATTAAAAATGTTTATATAGAATTTGTTATACATACTCTTATATGTAATAATGATATACTTGCAGTGGACCAGATTTGTATTTCAAGTGTCAAGGATGCATTTGATCGTCATGGTTACAGAGATGGTTGTGAAGAAATGATAAGCTGTACAGAGTTGCTCAGTGTTTTAAATGACCTTTACCTTCATACTGACAAGGGCATAGCATTGGGAGAAGAGGAAGCTGAAATTCATGGAGAATTATTACAGAATTTCCTGCTAAATCTGTTTGATGTGTAAAGTATTTTTAGCACTGTAATCTGTTGTAATAATACTCACATTGTTGCTTCAAGGATAAGCCTATGTAATATACACATGAAATCAGAAAGATTGAATCGCTTGTTGTAAGTACATTGGCTTGGGTGGGTATAATACATCAATGTGTATTACCAGTATACACAGCTAGATATGGTATACATCATGGTTGTAAGAACATTGGCTTGGGTGGGTATAATACATCAATGTGTGTTATAAACAGCTAGATATGGTATACATCATGGTTGTAAGAACATTGGATTGCATGGGTATAATACATCAATGTGTGTTATACACAGCTAGATATGGTATACATCATGGTTGTAAGAACATTGGATTGGGTGGGTATAATACATCAATGTGTGTTATACACAGCTAGATATGGTATACATCATGGTTGTAAGAACATTGGATTGCATGGGTATAATACATCAATGTGTGTTATACACAGCTAGATATGGTATACATCATGGTTGTAAGAACATTGGCTTGGATGGGTATAATACATCAATGTGTATTACCGGTATACACAGCTAGATATGGTATACATCATGGTTGTAAGAACATTGGATTGGGTGGGTATAATACATCAATGTGTGTTATACACAGCTAGATATGCTATACATCATGGTTGTAAGAACATTGGATTGCATGGGTATAATACATCAATGTGTGTTATACACAGCTAGATATGGTATACATCATGGTTGTAAGAACATTGGATTGCATGGGTATAATACATCAATGTGTGTTATACACAGCTAGATATGGTATACATCATGGTTGTAAGAACATTGGATTGGGTGGGTATAATACATCAATGTGTGTTATACACAGCTAGATATGGTATACATCATGGTTGTAAGAACATTGGATTGGGTGGGTATAATACATCAATGTGTGTTATACACAGCTAGATATGGTATACATCATGGTTGTAAGAACATTGGATTGGGTGGGTATAATACATCAATGTGTGTTATACACAGCTAGATATGGTATACATCATGGTTGTAAGAACATTGGATTGGGTGGGTATAATACATCAATGTGTGTTATACACAGCTAGATATGGTATACATCTTGGTTGTAAGAACATTGGATTGGGTGGGTATAATACATCAATGTGTGTTATACACAGCTAGATATGGTATACATCATGGTTGTAAGAACATTGGATTGGGTGGGTATAATACATCAATGTGTATATACACAGCCAGTTATGGTATACATCATGGTTGTAAGAACATTGGATTGGGTGGGTATTATGCATCAATGTGTGTTATACACAGCTAGATATGGTATACATCATGGTTGTAAGAACATTGGATTGGGTGGGTATTATGCATCAATGTGTGTTATACACAGCTAGATATGGTATACATCATGGTTGTAAGAACATTGGATTGGGTGGGTATAATACATCAATGTGTGTTATACACAGCTAGATATGGTATACATCATGGTTGTAAGAACATTGGATTGCATGGGTATAATACATCAATGTGTGTTATACACAGCTAGATATGGTATACATCATGGTTGTAAGAACATTGGATTGGGTGGGTATAAAACATCAATGTGTATTGTACACAGCTAGATATGGTATACATCATGGTTGTAAGAACATTGGATTGGGTGGGTATAATACATCAATGTGTATATACACAGATAGTTATGGTATACATCATGGTTGTAAGAACATTGGATTGGGTGGGTATAATACATCAATGTGTATATACACAGATATGGTATACATCATGGTTGTAAGAACATTGGATTGCATGGGTATATTACATCAATGTGTGTTATAAACAGCTAGATATGGTATACATCATGGTTATAAGAACATTGGATTGGGTGGGTATAATACATCAATGTGTGTTATAAACAGCTAGATATGGTATACATCATGGTTGTAAGAACATTGGATTGGGTGGGTATAATACATCAATGTGTGTTATACACAGCTAGATATGGTATACATCATGGTTGTAAGAACATTGGATTGCATGGGTATAATACATCAATGTGTGTTATACACAGCTAGATATGGTATACATCATGGTTGTAAGAACATTGGATTGGGTGGGTATAATACATCAATGTGTGTTATACACAGCTAGATATGGTATACATCATGGTTGTAAGAACATTGGATTGCATGGGTATAATACATCAATGTGTGTTATACACAGCTAGATATGGTATACATCATGGTTGTAAGAACATTGGATTGGGTGGGTATAATACATCAATGTGTGTTATAAACAGCTAGATATGGTATACATCATGGTTGTAAGAACATTGGATTGGGTGGGTATAATACATCAATGTGTGTTGTACACAGCTAGATATGGTATACATCATGGTTGTAAGAACATTGGATTGGGTGGGTATAATACATCAATGTGTGTTATAAACAGCTAGATATGGTATACATCATGGTTGTAAGAACATTGGATTGGGTGGGTATAATACATCAATGTGTGTTATAAACAGCTAGATATGGTATACATCATGGTTGTAAGAACATTGGATTGGGTGGGTATAATACATCAATGTGTGTTATACACAGCTAGATATGGTATACATCATGGTTGTAAGAACATTGGATTGGGTGGGTATAATACATCAATGTGTGTTATAAACAGCTAGATATGGTATACATCATGGTTGTAAGAACATTGGATTGGGTGGGTATGAGATGTCAATGTGTATTGTACACAGCTAGATATGGTATACATCATGGTTGTAAGAACATTGGATTGGGTGGGTATAATACATCAATGTGTGTTATAAACAGCTAGATATGGTATACATCATGGTTGTAAGAACATTGGATTGGGTGGGTATTATACATCAATGTGTATTGTACACAGCTAGATATGCTATACATCATGGTTGTAAGAACATTGGATTGCATGGGTATAATACATCAATGTGTGTTATACACAGCTAGATATGGTATACATCATGGTTGTAAGAACATTGGATTGGGTGGGTATAATACATCAATGTGTGTTATAAACAGCTAGATATGGTATACATCATGGTTGTAAGAACATTGGATTGGGTGGGTATTATACATCAATGTGTATTGTAAACAGCTAAATATGGTATACATCATGGTTGTAAGAACATTGGATTGGGTGGGTATTATGCATCAATGTGTGTTATACACAGCTAGATATGGTATACATCATGGTTGTAAGAACATTGGATTAGGTGGGTATAATACATCAATGTGTATATACACAGCCAGTTATGGTATACATCATGGTTGTAAGAATGTTTGATTGAGTGGGTATTATACATCAATGTGTATATACACAGAAAGTTATGGTATACATCATGGTTGTAAGAACATTGGATTGGGTGGGTATAATACATCAATGTGTATATACACAGATATGGTATACATCATGGTTGTAAGAACATTGGATTGGGTGGGTATTATACATCAATGTGTATTGTAAACAGCTAAATATGGTATACATCATGGTTGTAAGAACATTGGATTGGGTGGGTATTATGCATCAATGTGTGTTATACACAGCTAGATATGGTATACATCATGGTTGTAAGAACATTGGATTAGGTGGGTATAATACATCAATGTGTATATACACAGCCAGTTATGGTATACATCATGGTTGTAAGAATGTTTGATTGAGTGGGTATTATACATCAATGTGTATATACACAGAAAGTTATGGTATACATCATGGTTGTAAGAACATTGGATTGGGTGGGTATAATACATCAATGTGTGTTACACACAGCTAGATATGGTATACATCATGGTTGTAAGAACATTGAGCTGGGTGGGTATAATACATCAATGTGTGTTATAAACAGCTAGATATGGTATACATCATGGTTGTAAGAACATTGGATTGGGTGGGTATGAGATGTCAATGTGTATTATACACAACCTGTTAATTAGTTGCATTAAAAAATTTTAAAAGTCAACTTTACAGGGAAATGAAAACTGCAATTGATAGCTATGAGAAAGTTTTCTTTTACATTTATTAAAAATATTCCATCATTTTCTCAGCACTCTAATGTAATAGTATTACTCATATTTCTATGTTAAAATTTCTTTTAACATCTGATAAAGTTTACACAAAGGCTTCATAAAAAGTTACAAGTTAGAATTTGTAAATTTAATATTTTTCTGCTTTTGACCTCATGATCTAGATGTGGATTGTTGACATCTTTGTGCATAGTTCTTTTATTATTTTTACTGGTTGTAAGATCAACAATAAATACATGTAGTGTCATATTGCAATATATAAATAGATGTTAATATATTAAATTTATTTATTAGATCACATTTTAATGTGCACATTTATTGAATTACCATATATGTAATGGGACATTTAAAACCAATCTAAATGTCTTATTATGAGAAACCAATTAATTTTGTGTACAGATGTAAAAATTTAATTTCAGTTAATTTTTAACTTTTATTAGCATTTATTTGAAGATTGGATTTTAAGTAGGTATTCTCTTGTACTGACATGTTTGGGTAAAATATTTTTCTATTTTTGTAGAAACAGAACAGGTTACATCAAGGTGTTGTCTATTAAATTGATGCTAATTACTATGTGCGCTGCAAGATTAGCTGAAAAATATAAAGGTAATAAATGCAATACAATATCAAGCTGTCATGATACAGATGGGGGTTCTGGGTGTTAGAACCCACAAACCCCTAATTGTAACAAACACTGAATAGCTACTCAGATTGAAATTGAATTTTCCAGGGATTAGGTATTTTTGTGAAGTTCATCTCTGGAACCAGTTTTATGCAAATTTTGCCCAGTTTAAATTGGCAGTAAAAATCTGGAGTACCTTGTTAGTTAAGGTGGTAGTTTAGCACACCACGCCTGAAGTCAGACTCAAATCACCCCAGTCTTGACTCACCAGTGATGACTACCAAGATGTGTGGACAAGGTGGGCAAACACAGCTGACTTGTCTAAAACACCTGTCCATGTGTGCATAAGGTGGGCAAACACAGCTGACTTGTCTAAACACCTGTCCATGTGTGCATAAGGTGGGCAAAAACAGCTGACTTGTCTAAACACCTGTCCATGTGTGCATAAGGTGGGCAAACACAGCTGACTTGTCTAAACACCTGTCCATGTGTGCATAAGGTGGGCAAAAACAGCTTACTTGTCTAAACACCTGTCCATGTGTTCACAAAGTTCGCTAAAATGGCTGACTTGTTTAAAATAGCAACACTTTTTATGTACTGTTTATTTTGCTTCATCAAAAACTTGCAAGTATAATCACTATTTTTATCGAACATTTTTAGGCTGTCCATGGTGTTGAGTGGGCATTAGTGGGCTGTCCATGGTTTTGAGTGGACATTGGTGGGCTGTCCACCTTATTTAGTGGACATTACTGGGCTGTCCATGGTGTTGACTGGACATTATTGGGCTGTCCATGGTGTTGACTGGACATTATTGGGCTGTCCATGGTGTTGACTGGACATTATTGGGCTGTCCATGTGTTGACTGGACATTATTGGGCTGTCCATGGTGTTGACTGGACATTATTGGGCTGTCCATGGTGTTGACTGGACATTATTGGGCTGTCCATGTGTTGACTGGACATTATTGGACTGTCCATGGTGTTGACTGGACATTATTGGGCTGTCCATGGTGTTGACTGGACATTATTGGGCTGTCCATGGTATTGAGTGGACATTACTGGGCTGTCCATGGTGTTGACTGGACATTATTGGGCTGTCCATGGTGTTGACTGGACATTATTGGGCTGTCCATGGTGTTGACTGGACATTATTGGGCTGTCCATGGTATTGAGTGGACATTGCTGAGCTGTCCATGGTGGTTTAGTGGACTATGTAGATGAAAAGAAAATTCTGAATAGTTTTTAAATAGTGTAACCAATCAAATAAATGAGGTTATGGGTTCGAATCTCACTGTGGGCAGTGTTCAATCTAGAGCGCGCCATTGCGCCATTCCCGCATTTTTTGTTGAATTGACGCACTTAAAAAACCTCCTGGGTCATTACTGGCGCAACGTAATTTTTCATTGCTTTGAGAAATTCCCCCATAGTCAACAGCTTTGAGAATGTCCCTTTAAAATATACCGGAAATTTAACTGTATTCTCGGTCCTAAGTACGTTTTTTATCATGTACAATTACAATTTAGCAGGCGTCTAAATCACGTAGACAATATATTATCGCTTTTTTAATAACGTGTTGTTCATGCTTCAAGATGAAGCGTATTTCTTCATATTTTACTCTCATTGGACATAAACGTGCAAAAACGGATGAAAATCAAAATGAAGCGGGTACCGCGCCGACAGAGAATACGAACAAAGAAGCTGAAACAGAACAATCGGCGCCGCGGACTGCATCAAGCTCTCAGTCAACATCGAATCCTATCAGTGTCACACGAAAATTTCAGGATGAATGATTATCTGATATTAAATATAAAGATTGGCTTAATTTTGATAAAGATAAACAACACATGACATGTTCCATCTGCATAAAAACTAATAAAAGAAATCCCTTCACTACCGGTTGCTGTAATTTTAGAACGTCCACTTTAACGAGGCACATTAACAATCGTTAAAGTGGACGTTCTAAAATTACAGCAACCGGTAGTGAAGGGATTTTGTTTTAGCAAACTGAATCATAAGCCTTCACTTTTTGTCCGGTTGTCATGTCTCTATATTGGTTTTATTGACCCCTAGCTATAAATTCTGGCCCCTATGGTAAGTTATTAGGGCCATCATGACCCCCTTAGGCCAAATTCTAGATTGAACACTAGTTTTCCTGTCAGGTGTCTTTTGGTACTCCGTCTTCCTCCTCAGTAGAAACTGGACACCATGATATACAGTAGCTGAAAATTTGCTGACAGTGGCGTTAAACACAATTTAAACAAACAAATAAACAAGCCAATCAATAATCATTTGTATTTAAAATGAAATGTAAATTAAATTATTTCCAAGGTTTCATTTCTTCTATCAGTACTGTATGTCGGTTAAGCAAATTTTATTTTTCATTATTATTTTAAAGATTTTTGGATGTGATAAGTACATGTAAACACTTAACACTTACAGATCTTATAATATTTACTTGTACTGTTCTGGTACCTATACAAGCTATATACCTGTACTGGTACCTATACCAGCTATATTCCTGTACTGGTGTCTATACCAGCTATATTCCTGTACTGGTGTCTATACCAGCTATATTCCTGTACTGGTGTCTATACCAGCTTTATTCCTGTACTGGTGTCTATACCAGCTTTATTCCTGTACTGGTGTCTATACCAGCTTTATTCCTGTACTGGTGTCTATACCAGCTATATTCCTGTACTGGTGTCTATACCAGCTATATTCCTGTACTGGTGTCTATACCAGCTATATTCATGTACTGGTACCTATACAAGCTATATACCTGTACTGGTACCTATACCAGCTATATTCCTGTACTGGTGTCTATACCAGCTATATTCCTGTACTGGTGTCTATACCAGCTATATTCCTGTACTGGTGTCTACCAGCTATATTCCTGTACTGGTGTCTATACCAGCTTTATTCCTGTACTGGTGTCTATACCAGCTTTATTCCTGTACTGGTGTCTATACCAGCTATATTCCTGTACTGGTGTCTATACCAGCTATATTCCTGTACTGGTGTCTATACCAGCTTTATTCCTGTACTGGTGTCTATACCAGCTATATTCCTGTACTGTTCTGGCTATACCAGCTATATTCCTGTACTGTTCTGGCTATACCAGCTATATTCCAGTACTGGTACCTATACCAGCTATATTCCTGTACTGGTACCTATACCAGCTATATTCCTGTACTGGTGTCTATACCAGCTATATTCCTGTACTGGTGCCTTTACCAGCTATATTCCTGTACTGGTACCTATACCAGCTATATTCCTGTACTGGTGTCTATACCAGCTATATTCATGTACTGGTACCTTTACCAGCTATATTCCTGTACTGATACCTATACCAGCTATATTCCTGTACTGGTACCTATACCAGCTATATTCCTGTACTGGTACCTATACCAGCTATATTCCTGTACTGGTACCTATACCAGCTATATTCCTGTACTGGTACCTTTACCAGCTATATTCCTGTACTGGTACCTATACATGTACCAGCTATATTCCTGTACTGGTGTCTATACCAGCTATATTCCTGTACTGGTACCTTTACCAGCTATATTCCTGTACTGGTACCTACATGTATACCAGCTATATTCCTGTACTGGTACCTATACCAGCTATATTCCTGTACTGGTACCTATACCAGCTATATTCCTGTACTGGTACCCATACCAGCTATATTCCTGTACTGGTGTCTATACCAGCTATATTCCTATACTGGTGCCTATATCAGCTATATTCCTGTACTGGTACCTATACCAGCTATATTCCTGTACTGGTACCTATACCAGCTATATTCCTGTACTGGTGTTTATACCAGCTATATTCCTGTACTGGTACCTATACCAGCTATATTCCTGTACTGGTGTCTATACCAGCTATATTCCTTTACTGGTACCTATACTAGCTATATTCCTGTACTGGTGTCTATACCAGCTATATTCCTGTACTGGTGTTTATACCAGCTATATTCCTGTACTGGTACCTATACCAGCTATATTCCTGTACTGGTGTCTATACCAGCTATATTCCTGTACTGGCGTCTATACCAGCTATATTCCTGTACTGGTACCTTTACCAGCTATATTCCTTTACTGGTACCTATACCAGCTATATTCCTGTACTGGTGTCTATACCAGCTATATTCCTTTACTGGTACCTATACCAGCTATATTCCTGTACTGGTGTCTATACCAGCTATATTCCTGTACTGGTACCTATACCAGCTATATTCCTGTACTGGTACCTATACCAGCTATATTCCTAGCTATATTCCTGTACTGGTACCTATACCAGCTATATTCCTGTACTGGTACCAGATATATAATGAATGATCCATGATATGTGCATTAACAGGAATAAGGAAGATTGTACACCAAATTCTAGTGCACCTATGTTACAATATGTTGAGATAATCTGGTGATTCTAACACATTCATTATAATAATGTATAGTCTAAAACTCAGTGTAATAAGTTACTATAAATACCAAATATTAAATAAAAATTACAGGTCAACTTGCTACAAGTTTCTTTGAATATTATTTACTATCTCAGAAAGAGTTGCATACAACTTGAAGAGAGGTGTACAGATTTTAAATTCTTTCTGTGTGTACTGTTTATTCGTTCTGGGAAATAAAACCATATCAGGAATTTATAGATGAAATTTCCTGTTATTAGTTGTACTGAAAAAGTAGTTTTGTCATAGATATTAACTTTTAATATCACTTGAGCTCAAAGAAACCTTATGGGTTTTACATACTGTATTTTTAAAATGTTGAATTTTTTATATTTACATTTTATATATTTAACTTTTTTATAAATATACTTTTCAGAACAGAATGTCCAGCTGTCAAATGTAAATTTTTTTTTGTTTCTTAGTTTTGAACATAACCGGCACATCTGTAGGTTTGGTACTAACATTGGTGACAGTCTTCAGTTATCAATGTATGAAGAGCTATTAGAATTTATACCAGACAAAAATATAGAACCAAAAACGTACCAATAAAAGCATTTTTTATATTCTGTATAGGTACAGTAGTCACTCTTCCATTGTTTTAGTAGTAATGTTGTATTCTGCACTAAACAAATACCTGCAACTTGAACATTCTTTGACTTTAAAGCTTTCCTATATGCATCTATATCATTTCATTGCCATTTCCAGAATATTACCCAAAAGAGATCAGAATGTATTTTATGAAAATGAAATGTATAATCATTTATAATAGTCATATGCAAGCTTTGCTTTATTGACATATTAACCTGGAATTCTAGAATTATTAAAGAATTTTATACACAAACTGTTTGATTTAAATCAGAAATATATAACATGCAAGGAAACTAAAACTGTTATTTTTAAATTTAAATAAGTAAAAAATTAAAATATAATGGAGATTAATCTTGAACTTCATGTGATATTACATTTTAATATACCTGGTACATAGATAGACATATATATCAAGTATGCTACTGTTTTACAGTGTTTAATTAATTACAAACCCTAATTTAATCTATCCGGTATGTCCATGTGCATTCTTCAAATTTTAAACCATGTACATAACACATGTCTAACTTGAAAATGAACATTTTTTTAGCCGAGTTGCAATGAAGTTGAACTGGGCTATTGTTATGATGATGGCGGGCGGGCGGGCGTCAACAATTGGTTTCCGGACCATAACTCAGAAAGCTGTGAACCTAATTTAATAAAACTTTAGGATATTGTTACATACCATAAGAGGAGGAACCCTGTTGATTTTGGGGTAAATGCGTTCAAGCTCAAGGTCACAGCAACAGAAAAACGTTAGAAAATTTCTTGAATAAGTGGTTTCCGGACCATAACTCAAAAAGTTCTCAACCAATTTTATTGAAACTTTGGGATATTGTTACATACCATAAGAGGAGGAACCCTATTGATTTTGGGGTAAATCCATTCAAGGTCAAGGTCACAGCGACAGAAAAACATTAGAAATTTCTTGAATTTGTGGTTTCTGGACCATAACTCAAAAAGTTCTCAACTGATTTTAATGAAACTTTGGTATATTGTTACATACCATAAGAGGAGGAACCTTATTGATTTTGGGGTAAATCCGTTCAAGGTCAAGGTCACAGTGTCAGAAAAACGTTAGAAAATTTCTTGAATTAGTGGTTTCCGGACCATAACTCAAAAACTACATCAAGTACATATCTGAAATTTTACACAATGGTTCAATACTGTTAGAGGATTCACATATTCATATTTTATGCAACTATAAAAATTTGTTGATAAAGCTTACATTTTTCCTGCTGAAACCCTTCCTCACTTTGTCTCCAGTTTACATGTAATGCCTGTAATAACCAATTATGTTAAATCTTAAAATGAAGACAAGGAAAGTTTTGGTTAATCAAATACGGCAACTCGGCTTTTGCACCCCTGTGCATATCGATTTTTCTTTTTTCAGCTTACTACAATGAAATACATGATCCTAGTACTTTTATCAGTAGTACTAACTTTGCACTGTTTTTAGAGGATCTAATTGAGGTATGCAACTAATTAATTAATTAATCTGATATTTTTTTCAATCACTTAAAAAAGAATATAAATTCAATATTTGCAGATGTCTAAACATACTGAATTGGTTCTACACATACAGAATTTGTCAAAATCATAACAATAAATAGCGATATTTTCAGTGTGTTGTATTTCCTCCTTTACAAGTTATAAATAGTGTAATGAAAAGTAATTCATCATTTTAGTATCTCTGTCTCTCCTCATTGTGGCTTTTGTTGATATTCAGCAGGAACATTTACACACAAATTTATTCTCATTAAAGTTATCTTTCTTACAGTTTTGAAAATATTTGTATATACTTTACAGGCAGTGTAGTCTTTTGTTTCATTTGAAATAACTTTTGTATATGGAGAATTTCAAATGTCTTGCAACAACCTATTTTTTAAGTAAAAAGGTTCTAAATATGAAGAGTTGTATTTTCCAGGTCTTTATGAGTTATTGCCCCTTGTTAGCGTGTAAGAACTGTGAGCATAATATGATTGCAATTGATATTCTGTGAAAATCAATATTCAGTCAACAATATTTGTGCCATAATTTCTTTATTACATATCTTAAAGGGAAACTTCGCGAAAAAATGAAAATTTGATATGCTATTTTTCAAATAAAAAGAAATATAATTGCCTTTTGATGTTTTATTGTATTCTTTACCGTTACGCTTCTAGAGTGAATTAAAGGTGGTAAAATTTTGTGTATGTGGGGCTGCCTTATAGACAGTATTTTATCACGTGACTGCGTTTGTGACGTGATAAATGCAATTATCCAGTAAATATGATATAATCCAGTTTAAAAATGTGTTTTTCTGCCTTTGCTCTTTGAAGAATATTAAAACTGTGGCGATGACTAATAACCAGCTGACAACATAAGATTAACAAATACGTCTTAATATTTGAATTATCTTTTTATTAATAAAAGTATTTTTAGACACAAATTTTAACCTGTCTTTATTTAACTCAGATAATAATTGTAATAAAAGATATATTTGTATATTTATTTTTTTGACATAAAATAAAATTCCGTAGACAATTTTGCACGTTTTGAAACGGCAGTTGTACCTGGACGTGAAAATTTTACAGGTAAATCATTACTCGTTTTTGAAGGGTAATTAATAGAATTAGCAGGTAAACAAACAGGATGTTTATTGCAATTACTAGATCATTTGACGCCAACTTTGAAGTATGAATATTTGGACATTTTCAAAAGCTAATCAGATTGAAGGTTAAACATGTACTTCGAAATTAGAATGGCACGCCCCCTCCTGCCAAGGACAGGTATGATTTGAATACACCGAAGTGTCAGAACACAAGATGTATATAAGATTTTGAATACCTTTTGATGCCATGTCAGAGGAAACGTAAAACTGACATGTTGACTCGAAATATACACATGTAAAATTTTGGAAACTGTGTTACACACACACACAATAAATGATATTTCATTTATAACCGTTATTTCTGAAAGAGTCAACTTTGCAAAGATTTTGTATAAAAAAGTTTCGTTCAGTATGTTGCATAATCTGATTAAGAATTTTCAATTTAATTAATATTTATGGACAAAATTCAAACGAATATTCAATGAAAAATGAGGTCACCATTCCATTAAACTATCCTCCATTTTATTCTGGAAAATGACATTCGCATGAAGTTGTTGCTGCTGTGGACATAGATCGGTTTTTAATTTGCTAAGATCATGAATACAAAACGTAATCTTGCCACAACCTTGTCTTATAGTACAACCTTCTGTTATTGACCGTTTCACGTTATTATCATACGGCGACTTTAGGGTACTTTGATGTCCAGGGATCTCTACTATCGCCATCTAGTGACGAGATAGTGACAAGATGGCGGACCTCCATAAGTGCATTTTTTACACGGTAAATTCAATATAATAACTTAACCATTGAAAATATAATAAAACATCAAGAGGGAAAAGTGTTTCGTTTTATTTGAAGAATAATATATCAAATTTTCATTTTTTCGCGAAGTTTCCCTTTAACATCAAAATATTATCAGAACGTTATTCTAATTTTTTAATTATGTCCTTATTTGTAAATACATGTAATATTGCACTGTGTGCAATACAGGAGAGTAATGCACACTTGGATATGTTTTACTGAAAATATTACACTGTAAAAAATAATTTGCATGTATTGTTTAGTTTTTAAAATATAAAGGTTGTGCTTTGTATAATCCCAATCATTTGTAATCAATCCATGATTAGAAAAAGTAGTTCCTACAACCATAAATCTTATTACCATTCTGGTGTAAGTTTGTGACAAACATAGTATCAGTTCAGACTGGTTCAGTATATTAATATTTTATTCTAGTTGCCAGATATACTTCACGAGGCAGGGGCATTTGGGAAAGACGTGTCTCTAGCAGTTACAAGTTGTATGCAGATGGTTGGTTTTTATTAGATGTACACCTTATTATTACAATATTATTGTTAGAATTTCAGAACAAGCAAAATACTTTGGTCAAGGCTAAAATATTGAGCTATTGTTATTTCATATGACAAAATACTGAAGTCTTTTAGTATCATTGTATAATTCAGTGTCTGAATTCTCAAGCTTTAAAACAATTCTTGCATTGCTAATGCAGGGAACCTCAGTGGCTGAGTTGTGAAGGTAGTTAAAATAAAGTTAAATAATTATTGACATTTATCCAAAAGCAAAGTCCTGACACATATTATCGAGCATCGCAGATGCGAGCTATATGGTTACCTGCGTGTGTGTAAAAAAGTCACGTGATCCATATGAACACATCCATTTCAGATGGTAGATGAACTATCCGAAGAAAATATTGTAGACGAACAAAAAAATATATAATGAAGACAAAAATAATTTTGACATCGATAAAATTAAAGTGTTTATTTTTTTAATTACTACAAAAATGCCAGATAAATTTGTTTCAATCTGAAACGCTTAAATTGAGTTTTGTGACGTCACCAACACATTAGAGTAAGATGTCACGTCATCAATGGAATGTAGAGGCACTGTCAGGGGGCTCTGAAGTAACGACATGAACAATGTGCGATTCTCGCATTTAGGCTGTGCCTAGATTCATATTTCCAGGAGTGAGGGGGGGGGGGGGTGGAGCATTAGTGCCCAATTTGGCTAGATCCTTAGCCATATATTTTTAAAAACCATTATTTCACTTACTGGGATTGTAAGTTTAACCCCAACTGAAGGTGTGCTTAACTCTATGTGGCAAATATCGTCATTTTTCATGTCAAAGGTAAGGAGTCCTAGCAGGCTAAAAATAACTTCATGATGTAAAAATAGATAAAAAGGAGTAAAACTTAGATCATAAAAACAAATATAAGAAAAATAAAAATAATTAACAGTCTTTTGAAATACCACAAGGGTAATTGAATTCATTGTGTTTGATTTCATATTCACATTAAATAATGGTGTTTTATGACATATTTCTATGCTTTGTTAAAAATGTGCTCTTGCCATTAAACTACAAAAAATGCATTGAATGAAGATAGAAACACTTTTTATGTATTAACAGAATAGCAGTGGTGTTGGTATATCTGAGGATAGGTTTTACAGTTGGTTACTGAAGGAACCACAGACCCTGGTATGGCTGCCCACATTTCACAGAGTCGCTGCTTCTGAATCTAGTATGTTTTCAGTGCTATACTTAATTTTGTTTATTTGACAAGAAAATGTTTTTAGAATTACCTGTAAGTCATCAATTGTCTTTTAATTATTTTATTGTATAGTATAGCTATATATTCTACAATCTGAGTAGCATTTTTTTAATCTATTTTCATCTATTAAAATTATTTACAAATTATTGGAACAAAAACACTATATGCTTCAACTTCATGAACTATAATAAATTTGTTGATATTTGTTTCTGACAAAACAGTCTTTGATTAATTAAATTGTTGCTTAATATGTAACGAGTTTCATGTGAGTTATATACAGACTGGGTACATGTTGACAACTAATAAATGAATCCATGTAATATAGATAAATGTATAATTTTGTGTAATGAATCATTTAATGTGACAGTAGGTTTGTATTAATGCTTTTCATATTTTTTACAGTAAAACATGAAGCCAAGTGCAATATCTGCAAAACCTGCCCTATTATTGGCTTCAGGTGGGTTTAAATGTATATCACCATATTTTCTTGCGGCTTCTAAAGGTATTTCATGTACTATTGATCACATGGTCTGCCCACAATGAGGTTGTGGGTTCAAGTCTCACTGTGGGCAGGATTCACTTGACTCCAATCTTTATTGACAAGGATGTCAGTTTTCCTACCAAAGGTCAGGGTTTTTCTCTGGGTAATCTGGCCTTCTTCCCAAGTAAAAACTGGACACTTATAGCTGAAAAATTTATAAAAGTGGCATTAAATACTATTTAAACAAACAAAAACCATATTTTCTTTACTGACAGTGGCAGCCAAGTAAAAGACACAATGCATTTCTAAAGATAATTTTAGAATATAGGTTATATATATATATCACACCTTTACATATGATGTCTTTACCAATCCTTGCTGAAAATGTCAACTCTTATTTAAAGAATAATACAGTATCACCAGCATATCATCATCAAGGTTTCTTTTTTTAGCCGTTCTGCATGGCAGTATGTGCTAATTCTAACTTTAATTTATGTGTCCAGTTTTCATACTGAAGCCATGGGTTTTCTATAAATGCTAAGGCTTCCCCAATAAAAAAACTGGACATGATATTGCCCAAAAATTGCTGGAAGTGTGCAACACAACATAAATAGTAAACATGTATGGGCTAATTTTAATTAAACTGCTTTTTTTCCATTTTCAAACTATTCCATTTAAATCCTTGTTATTTTGAAAATGACCAACAAACATACTTATTAAATTTTGTTTTTGTTTTACAGATATAAATGTTTGAAGTGTTTTAATTTTGACATGTGTCAGAACTGTTTCTACATTGGAAGGACTAAGAAGAATCACAAACTGAAGCATCCCATACAAGAGTACTGCATGGCTGTAAGTAATAGAATATTTGGTGTTTAATGCCACTTTCAGCAATTTTCAGCAGTATTATGGTGTCCAGTTTATATTGGGTGGGGAATCCAGTGAAAACCCCCCAAACATCGCTAGGAAAACTGGCAATCCTTGTCCATTAAGGGGAGAAAACACTAATCCAATTCTTTAAGATTTTCTACTAAATTAGTTATTTTTTTAATTAGCGAAGCTCTTTTACATTCAGTTTAACTTGACCGACATCATATATATCCAGAATCTTATGTGACAGGCCTTTGTTCTCTCAAAATTTCATGACCTCTTTAAAACCTTTCAGAAGAAAACCAGCTTCCAGGGTAAACCCGACTATAAAAATAGCACTTTCTTTTCAGAAAATCTTGGTTTATAGGTCATGTAGTGAATGTGACATAAAACATACTAAACACCATTAGAACAGAGCAAATTAGGACTCAACATTTTTCCAATATATTCACCTTTCAGAAAAACTTTCATTCATTAAAATCCATTTAGTAGTTTTTAATATACACTAAGATATACAGGACTATTTTGTTTTTAAGTACAGTCAAATCCACTTTATCGCAAACTGGTTAATAGCATAATTCGGTTTATGGCAAACTATTTCCAAACACCAATCCATTTGCCATTGAACCAATATAAAATTGACCTTTTAATTGCAAAGCATTTAATAGAAAAATTCGCCTAATTGCAAAGCAAACCTTTTGCAAAATGTTAAAAATTGCTGTTTATTTGCAAAACTTTGCAATTAAATTTGAAAGTTTCACATGTTGTTGCGATAGATCATCTCCGAATAACGATGTCAATACAAAGACAGTTACATCGATTACATCGTTGGAACTGGATGCTTTAACCTTTGTATTGTTTTAAAGAATAAAAATATTATATGAAATTAGTGTTTATTCTTTATCTTTCATCAATATATTTGCACAAAATGTTGAATTACATGCAAGTGTACCTTTATTCACGTAATGTTCTTTATTTACAAAATGTAAACATCTGATGCCATATTGTTTTACATAAATCATCACGTGTGATCTACACATACATGTTATATTTTTAGACAAACATTGAACACTCATGCATTAAGTAAATTAATGATTACAATCAGATGATTAGATCAAAAGAATTTAATACATATTTTTTCCTGTTAATCCATAGATAATTAGAAGTTAATTACCATCCATTAGAAAATTGTTAATTTTTTTTGTTCAATTCATGAATGTTAATTAGCACATCAAAGGAAAATTGAGAAATAAAATTAAAATGTTTGTTAATTCGGTTTTGAGCAGTGGTTACAGTAAGAGCTTGGACAACAAACATTTAATATTATTTTTGATATAAAATGAATCAACTGAAAGGGTTAATCATTCAGTTAACCAAAATGTCTAAGAGAAAGTGTAACGATTTGAGTTTAAGTGATCGTTATGAAGTTGTTAAACTTCTTGACCAGAAGTTAACCCAGACCGAAATATCCAAAAGACTGGGTTGTTCCATATCTCAGATTTGCCGTATTAACGCTAAGCGTGATGAGATAAGGAATCAGTATGAATTTAACTCTAACCCAGAACGCAAACGGCAGAGAACCAGTAAATCTGCTGATGTCGAAGCGGCACTTGCAACATGGTTTACCGATGCTAGGTCTCGGGACATTCCCATCTCTGGTCCTGTCCTGGAGGAGAAAGCTAGGGACCTAGCTGTAGCATTACACCAGCCAGACTTTAACCCTACTCAATTTTATCCAGTTGCGTCATTTTTGCAGCCATGCGCAATTGAGTTTCTACATTCCCACAAAACACACACTGCTACGTATTATACTGGTCGTTTCTATATGCCCTTTTACACACACACAAGGTAAAAAATAGGTCGTTTGTGTAATTTAATATCGACAAGGTAAACAATAAAAATATAAACACATATACGATTTTTTAACATCTTTATTTCTCAATCATTCAATATTAAAGAAACAAATGACAAATAACACAAATGAACGCTAAAATCAGTGGACAACAGGTGTCTGCTTGAAATACACAACAAATTAAGTCAGCTGATTCTTACTTCCGGTTTTTACCGAGAGTTCAACGTTTTCGGCTTATCGCAAAAGCCGGTTTATTGCAAAATTTTCTCTGACAAATAGGCTTTGCAATTAAGCGGATTCAACTGTACTATTTTCTTATATGTTCCAAATTTGATTGGTCACCTTTAGTGTCATGACACCTTATAACCCCCCACCATCAGCAGGAAACCTAGCAATCCTTGTCTATTAATGTTGGAGTCAAGCACACCCTGCCAGCATTAAGGCTAGAACTTTCAACCTCAGTGTTGACATGCCTTTGATCAATAGCAGATTACTAACTACCTAAATACTTCTCCCACCGAGACCCCTTGGAATATTTTTAGATACAATCTGTATTGCTTTAGACTGTTGTTTTTCATTGTCAAAATTTATCCAAAATGTGTTATTTTCTTAAAGATAGTTTTGGGCTATTTCTGTTAAATTTTAATGGTGTAAACCATAATTATTTTTGTAAGATATTGAATTTTTGAATTTCACGATAATGTGTTTACAAAATATTGTTTTCCATTGTAGACGACAACCATGGATGACACGAAAGCTTTTCTTACAACTGTTCGTAACAATCTGAGTAAGAAACACAGACAGAAGTGTAAACTGAAATACTTACCAATAGTATCTGAGAACCACTACAATCCACACACATGGTAAGTATCCCTTAAGAACCAGTGTAATTTGCTTACAGGTGTCTATAATATCTGATAACCACCATGGGTATCTGTAGTATCAGACCCAGTTAATCCATATACTTGGTAGGTATCTTTAGTATATGATAACAAATTTAATCCACACAAATGATAGGTATCTATAGTATCTTGGAACTGGTGTAATCCAAACATATTGGTGGTATCTGTTGTACATGTATCTAAAAACCAGTGCAATCCATACACATGCAAGGAATCTGTAGTATCTTAGAACCAGTGTAATCCACATATGGTAGTTGTCTGTAGTATCTGAGAACCAGTGTAACCCATACATACATGTAGTAAGTATCTATGGTATCTGATAAGTATGATTTGCTGGAAGTAGTTAGATTTACATGTAGTTTCACAGAATAACTATAATCAACACCAACAATGTACAAATTGCCATAGTTGTCAAAATTGATAATAAATGTTAAGAAAATGTTTGATCAAAATTTTATTCAGAACATTTATTTTATGTAAAGTTCTTTTGCTTATTTTCTAATTAAATTGTCATGTAAAGGTAGTACACATTATTGTTTTGAATCTTTCCAATATTTTTTAAGGAATAACAGAAGAGAACCACCTGTTCCAGATATTCACTCAACCATGACTAATAATGCACAGAAACTTACCGAGGTAGAAAAACATCCAAGCACATATGACCTTTCACAAACTGTTAGTACACCATATGATGAAAATAAGGTATGTATGATACATTTGTTTCCAGTAAAATTTTTCTTTATGAAGCCTGAAACGCCAAGTAGACATTGTTAAATGGATGCATTCTATTCCAGTTTTACATTTACTTTTTCGACGATATGGGGTTCTCTCCGGGCACTCTAGCTTCCTCCCCCAATAAAAACTGGACGCCATGATATAGCTGAAAAATTGCTGAAAGTGGCGTTAAAACACCATTCAAACAAACAAACAAACATTTGATTTTTTTGCCTTCTAAGAATTATGGTTCCCTATACTGCAGTTCATGTGAAAACATCACTGGGATGAAACTCATCACTGAGAGTCAATCATGTTACTCAGCTAAAGTATGCCAGTCCTATCTGGATGGTAATGTCATTTCCTTAACTTTATGAGTCGTCCCTAAGAATTTCAGTTTCTTCTACCTTAGACTACTTATATTGTGCTGATGGCCGTTGTAGTTGATGTTCTCCGTTTGGTGTCCACCATTTAGTAGTTTTTGGTGTTGTGTTATTTGTTGAGTGATTATTTGATGTTTATCTAACATCAAGGAACATTTCAACGAAATAAACGTACAATGCATAAAGGTAGCCTTACATCCTGTCATCTTTTGACGTGGAATATTTGTAAATACTTTTTTTGACATCCTCATATAGCTGAATATTGCTTGCTGGATGTTAAACATCAATCAATCAATCAATAAATACTATTTTTGTCATTAGCCTGACCCAGTCTTACTGGACAAGGATTTCCAGTTTTTCAGCCAAGTGCAGGGTTTTCACCTGGTACCCTGACTTTCTCATCTGTTAAAAACTAGATGTTATTATTTGGCTTGAAGTCACATAAAACATCATAAACAAACAAACATGTCCACTATATTAATATGGAATAAAATGGCACTGAAATCTTAGATGAAGTTTTGTTCTATCCCTACTGAATATTCATAAGTTTTGTTCTATCCCTACTGAATATTCATAAGTTTTGTTCTATCCCTACTGAATATTCATAAGTTTGGTTCTATCCCTACTGAATATTCATAAGTTTTTTGTTCTATCCCTACTGAATATTCATAAGTTTTGTTCTATCCCTACTGAATATTCCATTCCAGCTGAACCACAATATGAAAATGCCTGATCCTTAAATCTGTGACAATTAAAATGACTGGTCCCTAATAAATATGGCATGATTTTTTTTCTATTACCACAAGTCTAGTTTTCCATTATTAAATGGAAATGTTCTAGTTAGTACACAAAAGAAAAATATTGTGGACAAAAACACTAATTTTTATTGTAACCAGGAAGTAATATATCTTGTATTTTATTTTATAAAGGAAAACATGACTTTTACTGTTCAAGTTCATGCAGAGGGCAGAGCCAGAAAAGTTCCAGAAGTGACTTCTGAAAACACAGATGCGTTATTCAAACAGCGTGCAGAACTTGAAAAGTTTATCAAACAACTGGAAAATGAAAACAAGTTTGTATACCTATATGTGTATTTTTTGCTGTAATGTTTCAAAAACAAATTTTATTTATAGCATTTATGATATGCAAAAGTTTTCAAAAGGTGATAATTTAAAGGTCACCTTCCAAAATTATATCTGATGCCCTCACCTCCAACCAAACGATAATCATTACTAAAATGAAAAAGTAGATTCCTCTTCTTTGTTCAGCAAACCAGCTTACATTTTGTGCATTATTTTTTACAGACAGTTACATCAACAGTTAGCAGAGTTTAAAGGAGAGTCTTCCGACACTGAGAGCAACCTGTCTGGTGGTGATCATCAACTTAGGAAAAGGGTCAGTACTGTCATATGTAATAAAGGGTCAGTACTGTCATATGTCATAAAGGGTCAGTACTGTCATGTGTCATAAAGGGTCAGTACTGTCATGTGTCATAAAGGGTCAGTACTGTCATATGTCATAAAGGGTCAATACTGTCTTAAATGGCTGTATTAAATTTACAGAAAATATGTTCCATTTGCATATTGGCATTTCTTTCAGATATAATAGATTGAAATTAAAAAAAATCATAGTATATGGATTTCCGTAACTGTAGACCCCCAAAGTTAAATAACTAGAAGTTAACAAATAAATAAGATAAATATAGAGAGATAACAGATGTGACTGGACAGAGAAATCAATGTAAAATAAAGGATCATTATTAGGATTTATTTGTAAACCAGCAAAGCTGTGTCATATCATTAAGATTATAAAATATGTCAATTTCTACTGAAAACAGCAGAAATAAAACTGCATGGTCTATGATGGGGACACAATATATAAAACTGGGATATATAAATGTATTTGTCTATCACCATTATCTAATTATAGGAATTAGACATTTTTATACCAGTGAAAATAAAGTAAAAATGTATTTGTATGCTTTTCTTGTACAGCACATGTAATTATTGCTAGGATAAAATGTGTGTACCTTTTTTAGGACCTTCCATTGACATCACTGGAGAATACCTACTATGTAACCAAAGCCAAGCCTGATAAACTTAGTCCCATCAGACCAGACCCTTCCTTTAGATTTGGTCAAAACAGAAGTCCACATAACCTTGTCCCACAGTAAGTGTGGTAACCATTTATAAGGCAGAATTTTACTGCCATTATAATCTAATGTTAGGTTTGTGATATTTCGGATTAACGGCAGAATTTAGTCCGATTACTCATAATGTAGCAAATAAAAATTTCTGACTAAGATCTATTTATACAAAATTCAAACATAATATACATATCTTTTACGTTATTAAATCTTCAGACATTGTGAAACTAATGGGAAATGATCTTTATTGAAGACAATTTTTTTTCGTTTTTGAAAATGTGGATAATGCTATGTTGATGATTTTTCCCTATATGGATAATGTGAAATAATTTAAGTAAAATGGTGCTAATTTGCATACTGTAATAACCATTGCATAGTAAGAATCCAGTACTTTACATATCTGACACCTTCTCAAGATGCGACACATAATTTTCGGGTTCTCAATGTTTTTCATGTAGTAAATGTAATTAAGCAGAAACACGAATGTCAATTAGTACAAAATGCACAGCGGGTTATTAAAAAAGGCAATAATTATCATCACATATCCCAAGTATTGATCTTAAACACAAAACCAATAAAAAATGGTGGCACTGTCGAAAGATATCAAGATTGACCATTGCTGATTATGTATGCAACTACTTTTTGACATCAAAGTGCGGGGAGTCATTCACTCCTCGTCTACTACATTACAAGTAATTGGATTAAATTCATACCCTTTCCAACGAAAAAAAAAACCAGGGTATGATTATTTGTTCTAATCATTTATATGTGTAGTCTAACCTTGTCAAACATGCACATTGGACCTTTTTTACAGTGACCATGTTTGTTCCCATTCCATAGTGATGTTTAACTGAATTTGATGTTATAATGAGTTTATTCACACAAGTTCATTGCAGGGTTTATTGTAGTCAAATCTTGGACACAAGTTTCAGTTTGCTCTGAACTACTGTGGGAACATCAAGTTTTGATTGGATAAAACAAGGTTTTAAACTCAAACTTGTCTAAGATTTTTGTGAGAAATAGAGGTCAGATTTCGTACATTTTTTATTTTTACAGATATAGTCCCTTATCCTCACCTGACGATCCAGACCGAGTTCTCAGCCGACCTTCAAAGTCTCAAATATCTGCCATACATAGATACTCAGACACCTTTGTCACAGAGCCATCGGGGCACTATGACAGTAAAAACAGGATGTCGTTTGACAGTCTGGATTACATAGATGTTAGTCCATCACATTTTACATTACCATCCTATGCACATAGTCGAGCTTATGTTGACGAGGAAGCAGAGATGGAAAACCTTGTACGAAAAATGGAGCGAGTCTTCCCCAGTAATTTGTCTTATTCAGGTAATTGTCTGTTTTATTGGCAATACACTGAATTAAGTTTTGATTACTGTGAAAGTACTTAAATTCGTGGGTATCAATTTTCGTGGTTTGGTGAAATTTTACATGTTCGTTGTTTCTTAAATTCGTGGACTGACGGTTTCCGAAAATGCAAAAAGTGAGGTAGCGATCAAAATAAATGATTACAGCAGATCATTTTCGCTGCTGATAATAAACATCAACATATATAGAAGACAAAACAGTTTCATTACATGATGTTGTTTACGCGCGTGGTAACGAATGTAAAAATTAACAACACGGAAATCAATAGCTAATTATAAACACGGTAATGTATTAATTAATTGATTAATTGCAATGAAAACTACTTTGAGTCTGTTTAATTCTCTAATTGTTATCTATAGAAGCATTCCTAGCCGAAGGGCATTTGTCACTTCATGTGTTGAGTAGCAATAAATACAAAGGTGTAATTTTATGTCATTTGTGCCACGATCGGTATTATCACAACATCCATTTGATATAGCGTGTCATTGATATGCACTAATAAAGATAAAGTATAGCTTATCTTTTAAATATTTTATTTGTTATTTTAAATTATGTTCAAAGGAGCAACCAAACTCATAATTCCGATAATAATTTGTTACTTTTTAACATCGAAAATGAACACCTCATATATCCCCACCTTGACCGGAAGTCGATGTTTCTTCGTACGCTTTACAATTAAATAATACCTACATTTAATAAAAACACAATTCGAACATGAAACCTGTAACATAATCATTAAGAATGATTTTGAGCTGAACATTAATAATGGATCGAACCACAAAATCATATATTACATTTACAAATAAATGTCCGATCTCGGACATTTTCAGATCGTTGTTCCCAAGTTCCCATCTGTTAATGAAGTTTTATTCTTCGTTGGATTTTTAATTTCGTGGTCCGAGGCCTCCACGAAAACCACGAAAATTGATACCCCACGAATAAAAAGTATTTCACAGTAAATTGAGAAATAAAGAACACGAAGACAAAATTTCAGATGAATTTGCTACAATCAACCGTGCACATATGCAGCTTTTGCTAATATGAATTTCATAAATGAGCTTATTGGCGGTGAGTGGTCTTGGTAATTAGCCATATACTTTTGATTACTGGCATATTTATACAGGTTCTAGTATGAATTTAAGTAAAGTGTGTTTAGTTGACAAAGATTGCCAGTTTTCCTGTTGATCTCACTTTGTACCTAACGGCTGGATGCTATTATACAACTGTATTGCTGGAATTTGCTTAAGATGCCATTCTGACAAAACAAGAAATCTGATCCTGAATATCCAAGAAAATTTTTCATTTGAATCTCAAATTCTTGATTCATCAGTATATAAAACAGAAAATTAAATGTTAATGCATTTTTATGCCCCCGCGACGACATGTCGGGGGGCATTAAGTTTTACTCATGTCCATCCGTCCGTCCATCCGTACGTCCGTACGAATTTCCGTCAAGCTTTTCTCAGAAACCGTACATCAGAACAATTTGAAATTTGGCAGGGTGGTTCAGTATCACAAGTTGTATTTCCTAAGCGACTTTCAGACCTGTCGGACAACTACTTCCTGTTTGCGACTGGGCTGATATGAAAATCTGTTAACATGAGTATGAAAATTTCCGTCAAGCTTTTCTCAGAAACCATACACAAGAACAATTTGAAATTTGGCAGGGTGGTTCAGTATCACAAGTTGTACATCCTAAGCGACTTACAGACCTGTTGGACAACTACTTCCTATTTGCGACTGGGCCGATATGAAAATGTGTTAACATGAGTATGAAATTTCCGTCAAGCTTTTCTCAGAAACCGTACATCAGAACAATTTGAAATTTGGCAGGGTGGTTAAGTATCTTAAGTTGTACGTCCTAAGCGACTTTCAGACCTGTCGGACAACTACTTCCTGTTTTCGACTGGGCCGATATGAAAATGTGTTAACATGAGTATGAAAATTTCCGTCAAGCTTTTCTCAGAAACCATACACAAGAACAATTTGAAATTTGGCAGGGTGGTTCAGTATCACAAGTTGTATGTCCTAAGCGACTTACAGACCTGTTGGACAACTACTTCCTGTTTGCGAATTGGGCCGATATGAAAATGTGTTAACATGAGTATGAAATTTCCGTCAAGCTTTTCTCAGAAACCGTACACAAGAACAATTTGAAATTTGGCAGGGTAGTTCAGTATTACAAGTTGTACATCCTAAGCGACTTTCAGACCTGTCAGACAACTACTTCCTATTTTCGACTGGGCCGATATGAAAATGTGTTAACACGAGTATGAAAATTTCCGTCAAGCTTTACTCAGAAACCGTACATTAGAACAATTTGAAATTTGGCAGGGTGGTTAAGTATCACAAGTTGTATGTCCTAAGCGACTTTCAGACCTGTTGGACAAGTACTTCCTGTTGGGACTTCCTTTAGCGGGGGCATCCGTGTCCCATGGACACATTCTTCAATTTTTTTGTTAAGATATGATTGATTCACATGAATATTTTCAGGTACGGGTAAATAACAATTTTACAAAATATGTACGAGCAGCAATATATAATTATTAAGTCAGCCAAACAATCCAGGAACTAAATCAAAAAACTTGAATGAGAAATTTCATGTACTAAAATTAGACTTTTTGGACTGCCGGTCCAGCTTTATATTATTGCATCTTCCATTGTAAGTCAATGAAGACCATAGCAATTAGACCTAGATTCCACTAGACTATTAAAATAATATGGTACACATACAAGTATTTAGTGACATTCATTAGGGGCCTCTGTGGCCTAGAAGTTCAGATAGATAGTCATCAACACTGATGTTGCAAGTTCGAGTATGACTTGTGGCAGGGTGTGGTTGACTCCAGCCTTAATAGACTAGGATAAAAAATAGCCTGGTTTCACTGCTAGATGTCTGCGGGTTTTCATTTGGTACTTCTCTTAATGCAGTTATAAAGCTGAACATATGGTGAAATGGGCATTCAATCTTATTCAAACAAAGTAGACATTATTATTTCCTTTTTAGCTCCCCTGACCCTGACCCAAAGAGTCAGGTGAGCTATTGTTATCACTTTGAGTCCGTCATTGTCAGCGGTGGCGGTATCTGTAAACTTTTTACATTTTAAAATTCTTCTCTGAAACCGCTTGGCCATAATGTTCGTTGGATGAACCTTACAAAGTTTGTGTTTTTTATTTGGATTGGAAAACTTATATGGCCGCTACCGCAGGACTAAGGACCCTATGGGAAGTAAGTTAAAAAGGCTTCTCTAAAACCGGTAAGCCAATCAAAACAAAACTTACTAGCAATATTGCTTGGATGGTTCACTATAAAGTTTATGTTTTCTATGCCAATAGGCAGTTTGAAATGACTGCCACTGCAGAACTTAGTTTAACATAGGACCCTAAGGGAAAAAGTTTTAAAAGGCTTCTTCTCTGAAACTGGTTTACACATGGAAACAAAACTAACTAGCAATAATGTTTGGATGGACTTCTTTAAAGTTAATGTTTTTATTGCCAATTGGAAATTCAAAATGGCCACCACAGCAGGACTTAGTTCAACACAGGTCCCTATGGGAATATATTTTTTTAATCTTCTCTGAAACTAGTTAACCAATAGAAACACAATTTACTAGCAATATTTGTTTGGATGGTCCTTTTTAAATTTATTGAAAATTACAAGACCTAGTTTAACTTAATGGAAACGCCATATTCATTGCCTATAAAATCAGGTGAGCGATACAGGCACTTAAGATCCTCTGGTTTGTTATAAATCTGATAGCTTTATTTGATATTTCAGCTTACTCACAGACAGCAAATGATGACATGTTACATGCAGCTTCAACTATAGGAGCAGCAATGTCCGATTTTGTCAGCGAGGCTATTCACACCTACTACTAAAGTCATCAACAGACTATTTGAGTGTACTTTTGTATATGTTCGCTTTATTGCTACATATGTATATTATTGCTACATATGTATATTATTGCAACATATGTATATTATTGCTGTAGGCAAATATTATAGTATAAATGAATGAGTATTATAATGATCCTGTTATATGTCCAAGGTCTATAATAATGGCAGAGGATTGCTGTAATGGCCCTAGACAATGCTGAGTCTAGTTATAAGTCCAAGGCATTGTATTGCCCTGAGGATGCAGCCGAAGGCTAATACTGCTGGCCAAGGACCAATAACTAGGCCAGTACAGAAATCACCACATAATGATATCTTTATTAGTTAACTACTGTCATCTATATTATTTTAAGGAATTAATACAGGATGTGAATTAAATATTTTGTTATAATCAGACCAATACAGGTCAGAATCCTGCCAACCAATACTGTATTGGACTTGTTCGGTAAATTATTTCATGGACAATTTTACTATTATCAATGTGAATTATTATAGCAGTTAATTAATAATTGCAAATATGATAATTTAAATTTTGTCTGCATATGTGCAATTACTGTTGTATTGATATTGCCTGTAAACTTTAACTAGTAACATTGTATACACAGCTTATAATAATAGTCTTACCTACTGGTATTTTATATTTTGACCACAGTTCAGCTTTATGTTTTTGTATGTCTGCTCAGTTTACAATAGATTTTGCTGTTATTCAGTGCTTAAATATTAGAAACCGACTTTGTATTCAAACTTGTAATATTTGAAATTTTCATTTGATCTTATTAAAGTTTATGCATTAGCTTCATACACACCTGTAAATTTTGATGTTTTCATTGGATATTTGTGCATTTTTAAAATATTTTTTATATTAGATCCCATTGAAACTGCAGTAATGTCATTAATTAACATATACCTTCCTGTTAATATTTATTTAACTCAGTAATTGATGCAGCATTTTACATAATTAACTCATGATTCATGCATAACCAGACATCAGTGTTGTTTCATATTAGAATTTCATTTTGGTAATTTTTAATGTCAGCATTTTGTTGTTTTTCCAGTGTAGTATTTGTATACTTCTTGTGCAATAATTTTATGATATTTAGTTGTAACTTTTTTCAATGGACTATAATATTTTGTGGTTTTTATTTCATGTTGTAAAATATATTACGCATCACATTCAGTGGCTTGGTATTATGGGATATTTACTACTGTTAATTTATTATACTTATTTTCATGATTTACATGTGGACTGTCAATCCATGAATTTCAGGTATCAATGAAATACAATTCCATGTTTGCTCCAGTAATAGCAAATGATATAACCATGAAATTAAGGAAAACACAATTTTTTTGTAAACTATGAAGATATGTATCCACAAGAATCAGTTATTTTTCATGATACATGAATGTGTCTCTGGTTGTGTTTTTCCTCTGTGGCATTGATAATTTATTGTGCACATTTGTTGTTAAAATAATTATCATCTGGTTGTCTCAGAAACTGACAATTTATTTCTGTACACTTGCACCCTTAATACTTTATAAATGTCTTCTAGAGGATAGAGCATTTTTTATGGAATCATATTTATTCATATTCATTACACCTTTTGATGAAGTCTTTTTTACCTTTAAACTTATAGTAAATGTTGTTTAGAAAATGTTATACATGTTTGTATTTTCCAAACGTTTAGACCTACCTCTTTGTCTTATGTGTTGTACCTTGTATATATTTTCAGTACTGTTAACTTCATTGTTTAAGAAAAATAGAAGAAAGTTATGATTTTTGACATGGTCTGTTCACACCTTGGAAAACTTAGTTTGTCAGTATACTGGTCATGACTGATCCAGCAAAATGTTCCCAGGATATCCAAATTGTATATCCTTGTCTGCAATTACCACAAACTATTATTGTATATAGCAAATAAAAGGATTCTGTGGAAGATAAGAATCTAAATAAGAATAACCAGGTCTAATTTTCTTACAGTTCATTCATTGAAGTTTTTATCTGGGATCATTCTAAATCTACATAAAATGTTCTTGAAGCTAGATCTGGCCATCTTCATTTTTGTCACACTTATCTACAACAACAGATAATTCACAGTAAAATCCAGATTGGCAGCTACTTTAAGATTTTTAAGTGAAAATATGGTAATTGATGGACAATTTGCACTAAAAGCGGGGGGCTTCTCTTCAACACATTACCAAACTTCTACATAAATTATTAGTTAGCCATTTTGTATATTTTAGGTATTGCGTATTTCCCTTAAATAACTTTGTCAAAATCTACTCTCACATATCTAGTCAGGAAAATTGAGGCCTAAACCATGTAGAAGAATGACAGCTGATGTGCTGATTACCTGATGATTGTGTTGTTCTGCAGTCCTGGCACATTTTCCACATGCAACATGTCCTCATTAAAAGACTGGCATCAAAGTAAGAGTTAGACATTCATCCCTAATTTACCATCAAAATGTGCGACACCTTACATTTGTATGTTATTCATTGTGCTGCATGTTATATTGTATTTTGAGATCAGTGTAAACTAGGGATCAATTACAACCATTTTACAGTATTAAAACAAATAATGTGTTCAAAATATTTATGGAAGTTTATTCTTTGTTTGCCTTGTCACTTGTTGTTTACTTCCTCTTTAGTATTGCTAACCAGCAATTTGTTTAGATCTAATCTTTTAGTATTTGACAATAATCATGTATTATGTGTATATTTTGAGCAGCTATAATCATTACCAGATAAAGTGCCATAATGAATGCATGAGCTATGCAATTTTTACTTTACATTGTATTTCCTCAACTTCAAGTGCAATTACTGTACATTGATTATATATAATAAAATGTGGTTTGACAAAACATGTTCAGATTTAGTCACTTATCTTAACATTGAAGGATGAAGACGTACCAGGTCAGAATTCCAAGCTTTTCCCAGGGTTTTGTAAGGTTCAATGTTTATTTCATCGAATTTTACACAAATCAAATTTTGTTATGCCTGTAGCTCACATTTTGTTGTGGAAAATCAGTTGTGTGTTAAAAAAAAAAGACTTTTTAAAAACAGCATTAAAACTGTCTTGTTTTCAAAACTGGTGTACAAGTCAACATGTTGTTGTGTTTATTTTATTAGTGTTTAACACAACTTTCAGCAATTGTTCAGTTATCCAATTTGTATTAGGGAGCAAGTGCCTGGTGATACCCCCGACCAAGAAAACTAGCAATTCTTATTGATTAAGGTTGAAGTGGAGCTAGTCCTACTTGGCCAATAAATCTCCATTCAACATGGTTAATATTGCTACTCATAGCTAAATGTCCCTCGCTGCTGCAGTATCGAATTCCTTAGAGATATGAGGAACTAAAATGGTAAAATTGTGTTTGTGATACATTTAGTTATGGGACAAATTAATAAGCATGTAATATTAGAATTGTTTGGATTGGTATTTGGGAAAGAGCTAAGAAACTTTCATGATATATCTTCATCAGAATGTGCAAACTTTAGAAGAGTGCTTCATAAAATTAGCTTTCAATATTGTTTAATATTGATAAAATGGTCCAAGGCCCATAACTCCTACAAAATTTGATGCATAAAAATGCACATCTACATATCATAATACTTAATCGTATTAAATATCAAAGCACTCCACTTAACGGTTTTAGAGATGTATCCCTAAGATCTACAATTGTAATATATTGCTGAAATGGTCAAAGTGATAAACTCCTACAAACAAAACATTTAGAAATTCTACCAAATGTCACAACAATCCATTAAGTAGTTTTAGAGATGTGTCCAGAAAGTGCTGCAGACACAGAAAAATGTCTTGCCTGAATTCCGCATCAGTTATGGAAAAAAAATTAAGTGGTGAGCATAGTGAAGATAGCATTAAATTGTTATCATTTAAAATAGACAATGCATGGTTACAGAGAAACTGCCCTAATCCAAAAACTTTAACAATCACTGGACCACGAAATTGAGGTCATGGTCAGATGACACCTACCAGTCATCAGCAACCTATATTCAAAATATTGTCATCCTACCATGCATGGTTCCAGCTGAACTGCCATAATCCAAAGATACTAAAATATAGTCATTGGACCGTGAAATTGAGGTCTAGGTAAGGTGACAGGTGACTGACTGCAAGAACTCATAAAAAAAGCTACCACTGGACCAAATTTGATGGACCTAGGTCTTAAGCTTACAAAGATATCAAGCAAAATGTTATGTGTTTATGCCAATGCCACAGCTGGATTCCCATATATATACGTCTCGCATCAAAATAAAGGTAAATTCTGTTACTAAGGTTGACAGTAAGAGTTTTAAATGAAACATGTAGATGGCCTAGAATTGCAACATACTTTGCAAACTAAAAAAAATCTTGAATACCTTATATAAGGAATAGATGTAATGAACATTTCATAGCACACACGGAAATGGGTCTAATTCATATAGCACACACAGAAATGGGTCTAATTCATATAGCACACACAGAAATAGGTCTAATTCATATAGCACACACAGAAATGGGTCTAATTCATATAGCAGTGAAGCAGTGCTTTAGATGACATCAGATTAATTTGCTGAATGTTTATGAGTTTATCCTTGAAGTTGCATGATACTTTGTTTACTTAACTTCTTTAAGACTTTTGAATGGCATCATGTTAAAAAAAAGGTCTATATAAACATTCTTATGTTTTATTTGGATTGCAAGATCAAGTCATAAAACACATTCATCTAAGCAATATTGTTATACAGGTCATGTTACAGAGTATATAAAACTACTACAATATAGTACTCTTACAGTCTGACAGACGATAAATAACTGTACTCAACATTGTCTGGTACTATTAAGTAATGAATCTGAATGCTGGCTTAACAGTTGTTAATTAATTTCAAATGATTTATTTTATGTTATGAATAAGATTTTCTTCATAAAAGATCCCAAAAATTAAATCTGAAAGTCGAACTGATATGAATATACCATTAATCTCCGATTTTGATTTAAACCTTGGATCACGATGTTATATTTTTATTGGTTAATAAAGATGATTTATTGTTGATTGCCAATGGGAACTCTACATGACAGCCTAGCAAATATATCCTCCTTTGGTGATTGTTTTTAGCTAGCAAATAAACTAGACAAGTCTAATGTTATTTTTTTCGAACTTGTTTTTCTATAGGATAGTCTCCCCTATCTTTGATTATAACAAGTGAACATGAATGAATGTAAGTATTATCATATAATTACCTAGCCATAATTTTTTAGGTCATAGAAATTGTCCCATATATATTATACTGAAGGGATTGTCTAGCTTACTCTTGATCAATATTTTGTCAGCTATGTAACTTACAGGCTTTGTTACTGCACAGCATTTATATTTTCTAATTTTATATCAGAGTTAAATATGAAATAAGTACCAGCATTTAAGCCAAAATATATTTGTATTAGCTAGTTTTTACAAGTATTACTTGATGGTGATATATTCAGAAATGTTATTTATTACCATGGATATATGCTATTTAAAAAACCCATTTCTAGACATTCAGATGACTTAATTGGTATAAAATAAGTGTAACATTTACTTAAAAATAATTTTTGCCAAAAATTGTCATTTTAATTACCATGTGGTGATAGTGCCCCATGTAGCATAACTTATTAAGACCTGTATGAAGACCATATGTTATGAGCCAGCATGTGAATGCATGTAAACATGTTGTTCTTAAAGAATGCCCATAAAAGGACTAACTGCTCATGACAGACCAAGTTGTTTGAAATAGTACGGTAAGACGGTTTCTCAAGACAAGTTTTACGGTATTACTAAGTTTCACCACATACGACAGTAATAACACAAAACATATAACCTGAGAATAATGAGTGACTAGATATATGTCTACAGGTGTCACTTAAAGCTAAATATATCACAATTATATATATATATACTACAGTATACTATTGTACATGGTGTGCTACAACCTAACTGTTAATAGTCATGAAAGTTATGTCAATAAACATGCCAGCTGTCAACAAATTTGTTTGTTGCCATAACAACTCGAAGTTAAATTTATTTTAAATGAATTCACGGCCTAATATACACTTTTTCAATACAAAATATAATGGAAGCTGACAGGTTTGACCAATACTAAGTCTAAGGCTCCTCTTATTTAATTAGCTTCTATGAGAAACAGAACTATGGTTTACAAAAGACTTGGTTACAGGTCGATATGTCAATACAAAAATAAAATCAAACTGTAATTGCCACTAAGATATGATAATTATGTCACTAACTGTTATATAAATTACGTTTGTAAATGTATTATGCACATTTGTAAAAAAAAAACGTTATGAGAAATCAATTTCACTCCTAACATCAGATCTGACCAATGATTACATTTGTTATTTGTAAAATGTTTCTAAAATAATAAAGACAACCCAAATTGTAAAAACTGAAACAACCTTTTCTTTGGTATTATTATTTAAATAATTCTATCCCCTTATCAGATGTTAAAAGCTGTTTTGAAATGGATTAAAGAAGTAAAATTAAAGCTTGTTTGGGAAGGAAAGAGAATTGTTTTACAAATGACTTCGATGATATGTCAACATATAAATAAAGCCAAACTACAACTGTCACTAACGTAGGAAAATAATATGTAACATAGGAGATAATGGTCCTGTATTTCAAGATTTGGTGATTTGTTGGAAACTGAGTTTACTGGCAATGCTTAAGAAGAGCCAGTAGGTGGACACATGTATTTCCAACCATCAAATCATTAACTGATGACAGAAAAATTTCTAATAAATTACAGTTATCTTCATTCTAAAGATGCAACAATAAAGAAACTGGCTAAAATTTGATATTTTTGTTTACAGGAACAATCATGGAATTGATGCCATGAAATTATTCATGTAGTCCTACAGAATTGGGTGTTATATCAGGAATTGGAATCAAATCAAGAATTGAATTAGAATTATTAATATAGAATACAAGAACAAATGTATATATGTGTATTATGCACACTTGTTGAACAAAGGCTCATCTAATTAGATCTATAACTAATGAAGAATTGGAGAAATTTATACAGTGAAACAAAAATACCAGTAATAAAACAGACAGAAAACCCCATTTATACAATAGCTATAAACTCAATCAAATATACAAGTATATAATGCTACACATAATAAATACTTATAACAATTATGTACACATCTGTATATAACAGTAACACACGATTACATGTATATATAAAATATTGCTGGAAAATAAAACACTTTATTGCACAAGTTAAGGGCATGGGTAAACATACAGTAACATACAGAAGGCACCAACAATAGTTTTTTTAAATGCATAAAAAGATATAAAAAAATGTGTCATAACAAGTTATGTGTTGGCATAACAACTCACAAAAATGTCAAACAAATTCTGCTTAAGAACCACTACAGATTGTCAAACGACATATAAATAGTAACGTACAACTTGGTCCTTATAAACTGTCTCTTGTTACTCAGCAACTGCATGAAATAAGAGCAACACCAAAAGCAGAAATCTACTAATTAATTGTTTTATTCAAAATATCAATTTAGTATAGTCAGTATAACCCTTTCAGTGCTTAAATTGTTATATAAATGTTAAGAACTATTAGGCCACACAAAATAACACACGAGGTTCTGGCAACTGATGTATAGCAGAGAAAATTTTCCTTTTGTAGGTAGGCATTTAATTTGTTAATTATTTACCTGAATTGTAAAGCACAAGACAAAAAATTATTTTAACCACTTTCCTCAGCTGCAAAACAAAATACCTAAAACTATTTTATTGCAATTTAGGGTGGTCCAGGTAAATGGAAAACACCTGTATTTTAAAAGGCCTTAAAAAAGCCGCATAAGTACTGATCCAAAATAATAAGACGTTAACAACCAAAAACAACAGCTACACAAAGAAAGGTTTTCTTTCTTTCTTCACGTTGGAGGAATTTTTACTTGATTTTTGTGTCCCTGCTTCCTCACGAGGACTTGTGTTTTTTGAAGACTGTCCTCCGTCTTTAGATTTTTTCTGGTCCAGCTCAAATGAAGTTTTCCTGACAGGTGACTGCTTTCCTTTTGCTTGTTGTTTAGTTGGAGGTTCAGAAGAAACATTACTCTGTGATGCTGCTCGCCTTCTTCCGCATGTTACACACGACATATGTGCAGTACGACTTGTATGTGCTGCACTTGTGCCCATGACACACTGACTATGTGAGTGTTTACGAATAGGTACAGATTCCGATTTAAGAAGAGACTTAGTTGATGAAACAGCCTGTTTACGACAAGACGATGAACCACTAGATCTGTGAGCACTACTACTGACAGCTCTTGCTGCTATTGCAGCTTTTCCCATTACGATTCCTAAAGGTCCTTTCTTTTTACCGGTCTTCATAGGTTTCTCTTGCTCAACTGTTTGTCCTGATGAAGTTTTAATACTAGCAGATGGTTCTCCAGATTGAACAGACATATCAACATCAATATCAGAACTTCCTTTACTGTCTGTGTCAAAACACTCCAACTGTTTATCTAATTCTAACAAAAATGTCACATTTTTCTTTCCTTCCGGTTTCCTGACATTCATAGAATCAATCATACCTGAACGCACAGTCATATCCAAGTCGGAAGTGCTACTCCGACTGCTCAAAGATTTGTCATCAACCTCCATTTCATTATTTGTAAATTCATTGTCCATTTCTGTCTTTGAATTGCTTACAGGTTTAGACAGTGATGGTGACAAACTGCTCTCCTGTTTGTCTATTGAGGACGATTTTGCTCTCATTTCTAATAAAGGACTACCCTGACCAGAAACACGCCTTGTTAACTTAGGTGACAAACTCCCAAATGATCCATCAATTTCTCTTGATCTGTTTTCAATTTCAGTCAATGAAGTCCTAAATAAAGGTGGAGATTTTTTCGGTGTAGTATTATGACGCAGAAGTGGTGGTGAAAATTTGATGCCTTCTTTTTGAGCTTGTAATAAAGCATGCCTTTGTAGCAATGGTGAAGAAGGGCATGTGATTGTTAATGTTTTTAATGGTGGCAAGTCAGATGGTTTTGGTTTACCAGGGGAATTGTTATTTGAATCTTCTACTTTCTCTTTCACAGTTTGTTTCACTTCCTCATGCTTTGGAACAGTTGGCACAGGCACAGATAACTCGCGACCTTGACATGAAGACTCAAACTTCATTTTGAATTCCTCTTTTGAAAATGTAGCTTTTGTTGCTTTGATTAGAGCTTCAATTGTAGGTGTTTCTCTGTCAATATCAAATTCAGAACTATGAGAAGCCACAGGAAGGGGGTGGCTTTCTGACAAGGCATGAGTAGGTGTGGACTGGACTGCTGTCGGAGCTAGTTTTGAGGCAAAGTTCTTCTCAGCAGAATACTCGTGTATGGGACTACTTTCAATGATTGTTATAGTGGGTAAGTTGATCTCCTTCTTTTCAAAATCTAAATCTTGTGCTGATGCTGGCTGCAGTTTAAGTTCTTGAGGTGGGGAACGTTTAACAGATTCTAATGGTGAATAAGATAGCTGTCCAACTGAATTGTCACTACTCAATACCATGCTAGTTTCTCCTGAAAATAGGACGTAAAATTGCATTAGGATTTATTTGTTAGTTTATTCATTAAAGTAATTTTAACATTTCCTTTTTTTTTTAAATTAAATGCATAACAATGATATAGCTAATGACCACAAAACACAGCTTTGCATTATTTGAATGGTATAAATATCATCACTGTTTAGACCAATCACATAATCAATGACATCATCATAAAAATACAATTAAATAATATGTTCAAATTCTTTTCAGTTTTAGACTTCACAATGATTTATTAACATCTAGCTATTTCAGCTATATTCAAGAGAAGAATGAAAACTTCTCAAATAACACACATGCCGAGTATCAGTCACTCAAGAGGTAAAATATCATTAAGAATGAAATATTAATGTGATTTCCATACAAATCTAAAACCGATTCTTTAACATAGCAAGCTTACAACAACAAAGACAAATTACCCCCATAATACACCATAAGATTATAATATTGGTAAAGAAAATGCAAGGCTCTTAGAAGCCTGTAATCGCTTCCTGACACAATGATTTTCAGTTATCTTTAAATTTTTGCAATCAACAGTTCACTCATTAAAATTTACAGGGCAAAAACTAAATATTTAATCAAAACTGTCATCAAATGACAACAAGTGTGGACACAGAAAAACGTCTCGCCTGAATTCCACATCAGTAACGAAAATAAATTTCGTCATAAGCATTACGTAAATAGCATTAATTATGAGCAGCAGCCTGTATACCAATTATTGTCACCATACTATGCATAGTTACAGAGGAACTGTCCTAATACAAAAACTTTAACGAAGTCGCTGAACCGTTAAATTGAGGTCAAGGTCAGGTGACACCTTCCAGACAATTATTTACTATTCATCAGCAACCTAAATACCAAATATTGTCATCCTACCATGCTTGGTTACAGGGGAACAGCAGTAACCTAAAAACTTTAACGTAGTCACTGGACCATGAAATTGAGGTCAAGGTCAAATGGCACCTACCAGACAGTCATGTACTATTCATCAGCAACCTATATACCAAATATTGTCATCCTACCATGTGTAGTTACAGAGGAACTGTCATAACCCAAAAACTTTAACGTAGTCGCTGGACCGTGAAATTGAGGTCAAGGTCAGGTGACACCTACCAGACAGTCATGTACTAGTCATCAGCAACCTATACACCAAATATTGTCATCCTACCATGCGTAGTTACAGAGGAACTGTCGTAACCCAAAAACTTTAACGTAGTCGCTGGACCGTGAAATTGAGGTCAAGGTCAGGTGACACCTACCAGACAGTCATGTACTAGTCATCAGCAACCTATACACCAAATATTGTCATCCTACCATGCGTAGTTACAGAGGAACTGTCGTAACCCAAAAACTTTAACGTAGTCGCTGGACCGGGAAATTGAGGTCAAGGTCAGGTGACACCTACCAGACAGTCATGTACTAGTCATCAGCAACCTATACACCAAATATTGTCATCCTACCATGCGTAGTTACAGAGGAACTGTCGTAACCCAAAAACTTTAACGTAGTCGCTGGACCATGAAATTGAGGTCAAGGTCAGGTGACAGGTGACTGACTGGCAAGTACTCATCATAAGCTACCTCTGGACCAAATTTGATGGACCTAGGGCTTGGGCTTACAAAGATATGAAGCAAGATGTCAAGTGTTTACGCCGCCGCCGCCGCCGCCGGATTCCCATACATATGTCTCGCCTCCAGCGACTTTCGTCGCAGGCGAGACAACAAGTGTGGACACAGAAAAACGTCTCGCCTGCATTCCGCATCAGTAACGAAAATAAATTTTGTCATAAGCATTACGTAAATAGCATTAAATATTAGCAGCGGCCTGTATACAAAATATTGTCACCATACCCTGCATAGTTACAGGGGAACAGCCCTAACCCAAAAACTTTAACGTAGTCGCTGGACCGTGAAATTGAGGTCAAGGTCAGGTGGAACCTACCAGACAGTCATGTACTATTCATCAGCAACCTATATACCAAATATTGTCATCCTACCATGCGTAGTTACAGAGGAACTATCGTAACCCAAAAACTTTAACGTAGTCGCTGGACTGTGAAATTGAGGTCAAGGTCAGGTGACACCTATCAGACAGTCATGTACTAGTCATCAGCAACCTATACACCAAATATTGTCATCCTACCATGCGTAGTTACAGAGGAACTGTCGTAACCCAAAAACATTAACGTAGTCGCTGGACCGTGAAATTGAGGTCAAGGTCAGGTGACACCTACCAGACAGTCATGTACTAGTCATCAGCAACCTATACACCAAATATTGTCATCCTACCATGCGTAGTTACAGAGGAACTGTCGTAACCCAAAAACTTTAACGTAGTCGCTGGACCGTGAAATTGAGGTCAAGGTCAGGTGACACCTACCAGACAGTCTAGTACTAGTCATCAGCAACCTATACACCAAATATTGTCATCCTACCATGCGTAGTTACAGAGGAACTGTCGTAACCCAAAAACTTTAACGTAGTCGCTGGACCGTGAAATTGAGGTCAAGGTCAGGTGACACCTACCAGACAGTCATGTACTAGTCATCAGCAACCTATACACCAAATATTGTCATCCTACCATGCGTAGTTACAGAGGAACTGTCGTAACCCAAAAACTTTAACGTAGTCGCTGGACCGTGAAATTGAGGTCAAGGTCAGGTGACACCTACCAGACAGTCATGTACTAGTCATCAGCAACCTATACACCAAATATTGTCATCCTACCATGCGTAGTTACAGAGGAACTGTCGTAACCCAAAAACTTTAACGTAGTCGCTAGACCGTGAAATTGAGGTCAAGGTCAGGTGACAGGTGACTGACTGGCAAGTACTCATCATAAGCTACCTCTGGACCAAATTTGATGGACCTAGGGCTTGGGCTTACAAAGATATGAAGCAAGATGTCAAGTGTTTACGCCGCCGCCGCCGCCGGATTCCCATACATATGTCTCGCCTCCAGCGACTATCGTCGCAGGCGAGACAAAAACTTCTATATGGACTCATCAGACAATTTTAAACAAACAATTTGTAATCTTATCTACCAGATTATTTTTGTAATTTTCAGTTTCACTCTAGCTGTTGCGGATTTTTTAATATTAACTGATAAGTTTGTATGAAATCATGAAAGGGCAAACACCCGACATTGTGGAAGAAATTAGCGATTTGTAGGCCTTGCCTTGCATCATTTTGCATTTCACAGATTAAATTTATCTGTTACATCCTTTCCGTTACAGGGCAAAAACTACAAATTTCATAAAAATTGTCTTTAAAGGACAATAACTGCTATAAAGGGTCAATGGACAATTTTCAGACATTTAACTGATTTGCAGACATAGTCCTTATAGATTATTTTTGGTGTTCAAAATTTCACTGAAGGTATTTTTAGTTTTAAGTTGTAATTGGATAATTGTTGCCAAGCTTCAGAAAATGAACTAAAGGTTTCAGAGATTTTTTAAGAAAGGTAGCAACTGATGATGACAGAGTGACACCAAGGGATGACAAAAAGCTCAAATGAACATTTGGTTCAGCAAGGTCTTAAATTAGTTAGTGGATGTATCTTTTACTTCTGCTTTTGATGTCTTTTAACTTTTTATAAGTTTGAAGCACCAATAACTTTCTTGGCACTCAACTTTTTAATTTCAAGGTAAAAAAAAAAAAAAGAATATGGTCAAGGAGTAAATGGATGTCAATTGTAAAAGGTAATGCAATCAAAGTTTAAATGCCAAGCATCATAGGGGTGTGTATATATGTATTCTAAGCACATTTAATAGCATTAGCAAGATGTAATAAACAGAAACGATGTACAAGTATACAGTCTGATAATGTGCTTTGCAAATATAAGAAATTTTCTGAACATCTTTTTCAATTAAAATATTGACGGCATAATCTTCATTAAAGGCAACAAATCCCATAGCTGGAATAAAAACGATTCTGGACATGAAAGGAACATAACATGCAAATGTTTATTTCAAGACTAACAGATAACAATATCAAAACAACAATGAAATTTATACATACACAACAAATAATGCTGTTGAAATCAGAAACAAAAATCAACATTCTTTCAACAGAAACGATCTTTATCATCTGAACTGACAAAGATGTTTACATTTGGTTGCTGTAGGTAACATTTGGGTGGTTTAAGTATTTTTGTCACAAATTCATTAATATATGTATGGTACATGCCCTGTATTCACACTATTATAATTTTACAAACATGTAACTATTGATTAGTACATGTAAATCAGATTATTTATGAATATAGATGTTAATTTCTTTCAATGAATTATGAAATTTGTTTAATTGCTTAAGCTGAAAAATTAAAACTCTTATTAATTTCTAGCTTTGCATGCAAAGTGAGATTACTGAAGAATAAATCATTTAAAAGACTATTTGTATAATTATTCTAACTCTGAAAAAAAGTTCTTTCATTTTTTTTTACATTAAAAACCATGAATTCTTCAAATTCAACTCTAGTGCAATTTCAGTGAAAACAAACTCCCAACTGATGCTGAAATGATGAACACAGTTCAGTTTAATAACATCAATTTTCTTTCAAGACTGTGTTATCAGTTTACTGTGGAAGAAACTCCAGAGGAATTAATGCCCATAAAAGCCTGAAAATCTCACAACGTTTGCTACTCTATAAAAGCCAAGTATTAACTTGAACTTAGAGGTCTGAGATAGTATGGATATAGGCCATGTGTCTACCCAGGAACCCAGCCAAGCCAGAGATAGTACGGGGATAGGCCACGTGTTTACCCCAGAACCTAGCCAAGCCTGAGATAGTATGGAGATAGGCCATGTGTTTACCAGGGAACCTAGCCAAGCCTGAGATAGGCTGGGGCCATGTGTTTACCCCAGAACCTAGCCAAGCCTGAGATAGGCCATGTGTCTACCCAGGAACCCAGACCTAGCAACAAATTGAAACTTAAAACAATTTAACATCAGGTAAATTAACCAATATTTGACCAGGTAAACAACAGTTAATTAAACACACCATGCATGTGTTACCTTTCCCATCACCTGAGCCTCTTACCTGTAATTATAACTTACCATCAGTAAATGCTAAAAATAGGGCAAAGATTATGAATCTTCAAAAATAATGTATTTCCAATTGATTAGAGGTCTAATTTCAGTTTCCTGGTCAGTATTACCAGTGTTTGAAGTAAAAGGCAAGGTTACATTGTTAGTAGAGGTACAATACATACTGATACAGAACTAGAGTAATCAAGCAGTTAGGTCACTAAGGAAACTAAGTCAAACACTGAATACAAAATCAGTCTTCTGTCAAAAACTTTTTATGTGAGTCAAAATTAATTTTTTTGAAGATTCATTTGCATTACAAAATAACACATGTTTACCATTCATTGTGATTTGTGAATCAGTGAAATTTACACCAACCAAAGTTTCTGGTCATATCTAACATACGTTAATCAGATATCATCAGAATTTTCAATACACCACTAACTCCAATACAGATATGCAGTGCTACAAACCATGTATAGTTATGTTTGTTTATTATGTCAGAAATAAATTCATCGACAATAGATCCTTATTCTCAAATTATTTTTATATTTAATCAGTCAAATTTGAAATTAAGTAAAACTGATGGATAAACAGACAAAAAAAGCTAAACAACTTGTTTATTTGTCCATTTTTATCGTCAATACAAATTTCAATGTTTTCCACCCCAAAAGATCTGCAAGTTTTACCAAAGACCACAGGATTTGGAAAATTCTACAGGATTTTCTGTTTCATAAATTAGTAAAAAAGTGAACTCGAGGTCAGGATTGCTACACACAGAACTAAAACAGTAGAATTTATTTCGGATTAAAACAGAACTATACAGTGAAAGGGTGTATAATGATAGGAAAACTTACACTATAAAAAACCATAGTAGTCTAGTTGAACTGTAAATAAGACAAGATTCCATGTAATCTATTATGCAAGGATTAAAACAGACATACATTGTATTAGCATCCAATCAAATGCATAAAATCCCAATGCACAGATTAATAATCACACAGGAAGTTGATGTACAACAAACACGATACATTACAATGGATGAAATGTCACAATGTCAGATGTTATATTTACTTAAAAGAAAAACACTTGAGTTAATACTTCTATTCACATGCAGATGCTGGTCCAGGAGTGTGAAAAGAGTTTCAAAACTTGTTTTACAAGAAGAGTTAACAAATTATTCTACTACATTTAATCAGCATTTTGATTGCCTCAAGAGGGTTTGTTTGTTTGATTGGTGTTATTGTTGTGTAATTGTTTAGCTATATCATGGCATCCAGTTTTTATTGGGGAGGAAACCAGAGTACCCCGAGAAAACCCTAGACCTCTGGTAGGAAAAGTGGCAATCCTTCCTAATTAAGATTGGAGTCGAGTACACCCTGCTGCAGTGAGACTGAAACCTGCAACCTTAGCTGACAGACCACGTGACCAATAGTCTGCCACTGAGGCCCACACACCTTAAGAGGCCACTTACATTTTCATCTCTTACTCTCTGTTGTTGTCCTCAGAAAGATATAAGTATGGATTACATAATTAAAATAGAATAAGCACTTTATGTTGATTAAATGGGGAAGTTTTAAAGCTATACATGTATGTACCATTTATAATACGTATGCAAAGTGCAATAAAGGAATCATCTAAATAAAACTGAAATCATTAGTACAATTTTATTTATTAAAGAATATTTTTATAAAATAATACTAAGTTACCATCTAAACTTTACAATATAAGCATGGCGAAAAATCTTAGAAGCAGAAAATTTACAACAGATTATGAAATAAAATAGAACTAAATTTTATGAAACAGTTAGATCAAAAGATAAAACTCCTGCATCAACTCATAACACAATTCAGTTATTTAAACCTTTAATAAATTTACCATATTTTTAATTTAAAAAATCCTTTGTTTTAACCCTGTCAAGTAGAAATCAAGAGTCATTGATTTTTTCATCAGTAGTTCAATATATGAAGATGAATTAGATAAAAGCATACTCGTACCCTTTTATGAAAAAGACATCTTAATTGGAAAACAGTGTTACAATTTGAAGTGGAATAAAAGATAAAGCTCAGAGTAAGTTCAAAAATATGAAAGTTACTATAGGCATTATAAAGAAATAAATATAGTAACAATGATATTGAAATGTATGATTGACTGACCTGGTGTAGTTAGTAACAGATAATGTATTAATTTAAAATGTTAAAGTGTTTAGAAACAGGAAAGGTATGTTCTACATGGTAAATTACATCTATCTTAAACTCCAGGCAGTGCTGAAATAGGTGAAATGTAATCCAGAAAAAAATATTTAAAAAAAATCTAGAAACATGGCCAACATCTGTGTAACAAATCCCTGTTGACATTATATACAATCATTTTAATTCCTAACCTTAACTACCTGTATATTAAGGACACTTTTGGCTTCACGAGTTTACATTTCTATATAAAGGGCACTATACAGCTCCCACAAAGGACCAAATATCATGTCATTGTGTGTCCTTTATGTAAAGATTGTATCAAAAGTGATTGTCTATCAATACTTTATAAATAAAAAATAACTTTTCTTTTTGTAAACATTGTAAAAAGTGTTTTCATCACATCCAACTTTTTATAACTGGATGACACATTCAGCAATGTATAAAGGGTACATTATAAGTTGTTATAAGACTACCTGTTAATTACACATCAGGGGCAATATAAGTTGTTATAAGACTACCTGTTAATTACACATCAGCCACAATGGTGCAAACCACATCTAGGTCATCTCCTGTTGAAAGTTTAGTTATATAATCATTGCCTCGATAAGCCTATAGTATGTTTTGAAATAATATAGAAATATAACTGTACCATTGGCTACCTTAGTTAAAAATCTATCTGGGATTTACTGACTGTACCATACATCAGTATCTTTTGAAGGCGTGAAGAAATGCATTTTCTAAAGTTAACAGGTTGTTAAGTCCTAAATTTTCTGCTAGGGAAATAATCCTAGTAAATAAATTCCATTAGAAGCAAATTTTTGATAAGTGTATAAAGTAAATTGTCAAACATGTGCAGAATCAAAAATACTAAAACTTATACACTGAACGTATATTTCAACAGGAAATTTGGTTTTAGTTGTTTAAAAAAAAATTAATAAAAAGCCATAGCAATAATTTACGAATTTTATAAGTATTTTTTATTTTAGCTTACATGTTCACTGATATTTTTCTAAGATCAACAAAAAGAATATGTCAAATGTCTGCCATGGAAGTTTCATCACTTCATATACTTATCAAGGGGAATTAATTACACAAACAATGATACTTTTGTACTAAACTTTATAAAGTTTAATGTTAAATTATTTAGATAATGTCAGAATTTCTAAAAGAACACCTGATAATCATTCAGAAGTGAAAAAACTAATGTACAATACTTTTCCATGCATATTTTCTATGTGATACATGAACACTAAAGTAGTTAATTAATAAGAGTTCAGAAATAAAATCACTGCAAACAAGAAGATGCTGACTGCATACCTTTGTACACATTGGAATGCAAAGCATGCTGGGAATCATCAGGTAACAATGTATCAGGTAGATCATCGTCAGAATGTAAGTCGAGATCTCCGTTCTCCTCCCCTGTGTCAGTAGTAAAATGCAATGTTATCGTCTACATACAACCAAATCTTGACCAGATAATTTGTTTTACTGACAAATTAATACTCCAAACTGACCTTATCACACAGATTAAGAACTAATTATATCATTTGATTAGTTAACAGTAAATAAGCCTGCAGTTGATTTGTAAATTTTTTTTAATATAATATTTTGATTGAACAAACAGTATGAAATTTAATGAATAGAAACATATTACAATGTTTAGCACTATGAAGAATTTTTATTGTTTCAATGTTTTAATTAAGTAAATGTGAACAGAACTCATTTAACACATGACATAACTAGTTCATGACTAAAATGAAGTCAGTAAAACAAAATCTGGTCACAGATTTACAGAATTTATCAATAATATTTCAAACATCCATGCATAAAAAAACTATGTATTAAAATCATTTACATTATTATAATTAGCCAAACTTGACAAAACCATTAACATCTGAAGCTTGCACTTCTTAGACTTATTTACATTTTTTTGTAATAAAGACATTTTGTTATTGCTGTTCCATAAAAAAATTGTACAGACAGAAGACCCTTTGGACCTATGGGGTACATTTAGTTTTATATTCTAATATGAGGTGCAAAACTTGCTCCTAGTCAAAAACTAGTAAAATGATGTTACATTGCTACATCTTAGTACATTACACAGAAATTGATTTAATTCTTAAACGTAGTCACTGGACCGTTAAATTGAGGTCCAGGTCAGGTGACGCCTACAAGATTGTTATGTACCTTTCATCAGCAAACTAAATACCAAATACTGTCATCCTACCATGCATGGTTACTGATGAACTGAATTAATCCAATAACATTAATGTAGTCACTGTACCATGAAACTACTATACGTTTTTAAATCAGTTTTTATTTCCTCGAGATATTCAGCGTTTTGAAATATGGTAGTTTTTCATTTTGATAGTGTGATTTTCCATAGTAAAATTTGACGTAAATTAGAAATGAAGTGTACATTAGGAACAATCGATTGTTGTCTATTTGAAATCCCTTAGTTAATGTTGTCTGCAGTTAAGGCAGGAAAAGTCTTCCTGTTTATCCGAATACCATTAAACACATTGTACACAACGAAAAGGTCCCATTAGAAACAAAAATGGCTGACTTGTTATGTAAAATTCCTGTAGCAAAAGTCAAGGCATAGGCATAGTATAAAACATGGACAGGTTATCGCATCAAAATTTTTTTACTTGATGTTCGTAAAACTAGAGGCTCCCAGGAGCCTGTATCGCTCACCTGAACCTGAAACCAAACAACCCTTTTTTATCCAGCTTTTCTTTGCTATAAGGAATTGCCCAACACTTCTGCAAAAATCATTAATTTTGATCTTTTAAGTGAAATAACACCTATAAGGAGGATCTTTTGATGGTTAGAGGGAGAAGGGAGGTTCACTTCAAATTTTCTGTACCTGTTATACTTTTTTAACTATCAGTCGAAAACTCTCTTGACCCCCCCCCCCTTTTTTCATTTTTTCTATTTTGATCCAACGTAGCTATGTAGGTAGTCAGGTGTCATGATTTAGACAATTTTGGTAGAGGACATCCTAAAGATGATGTATGCAATGTTTCAAAGCAGTCCTTTCATTGGTTTAAGAGGAGAAGATTTTTTTAAATCAAGTAAATTTGATTAAAAAAATGTTCAAGGAGAATAATTCCTAAACGGTTCATCAGACAATCTTGACCCTAAAGTCATTTTTGTAGCCCTCATATAGCAGAACAATTAAGCAATGCTAACTTTTTCTCTAGTTCTAATAATTTTCAAGATTTTGAGGCAAAAATGTCAAAAATAATCAATTTCGACAATTAAAGGGCAATAACTCCTATAAGGAGTCATCATACAACTTCAACCCAATGGAGTGTTTCTTAGAGCTTTTGATGCAGATGAAGGCATGTCTCTTCGGTTTTCCAGTATCTGTTACACTTTTTTAAATATAAGCCAAAAACTATTTTACCGCCCCCCCCCCCCCAATCCTATTTTTAGCCATGGTGGCCATGTTGATTAATCTGCAGCCATGGTTGGTGCAAACTTGGTTGAGGACATTTGACAGATGATGTGTACAAAGTTTCAAAGCAGTACTTTCAGTTGTTTCAGAGGAGAAGATTTTAAAAAATCAATTAAAACCGATTAAAAAAAAACAGTTCAAGGAGAATAACTCTTAAACGGTTAATCAGACAATCTTGACCCTCAAGTCATTTTTGTAGCCCTCATAGAGCAGAACAATTAAGCAATGCTAACTTTTTCTCTAGTTCTAATAATTTTCAAGATTTTGAGGCAAAAATGGCAAAAATCATCAATTTTGACAATTAAAGGGAAATAACTCCTACAAGGAGTCATCATACAACTTTGACCCAATGGAGTGTTTTGTAGAGCTTTAGATGCTGAAGAAGGAAAGTCTCTTCGGTTTTCCTGTATCTGTTATACTTTTTGAACTATAAGCAAAAAACTGTATTTTGACCCCTCTGTTCTATTTTTAGCCATGGCGGCCATGATTTGGGCAAACTTGGTAGAGGGCATTTTACTGATGATGTATGCAAAGTTTCAAAGCAATCCCTTCAGTGGTTTTGGAGGAGAAGATTTTTGAAGAAAAGTTAACGACGACGACGACGGATGACGACGGATGCCAAGTGATGGCAATAGCTCACATGACCCTTCGGGTCAGGTGAGCTAAAAAAGGTAAAATAGGGAATAATAAAAATATGCAAGCAACAATTTTTTTCCAAGTGGGTGTGGCATTTAGTATAGTTTAAAAATGACTAATTATATAAGTACATTTTACGATTAAAGATATTAAAAATTACAAAACAAAAATACAATATTACAAATATTCTTATACTTATATACAGCAAACTGTGTTATGTTATATATCACAGAAGAATGCCTCACACATTAAAATATATGGTATAAACTAATAAAGGATGAGCACTATTATGCTTTCACCCTATAGTTGAAATTAATGTTAGAGACATTACTGCTTTTTAGCTGTATTGTAGGGCATTTTCCTGACTAGTGGCATGCACATCAAACAGTTATATATACATGTATATATATTCATCACTAATTTAGGTTATTATTCTTTGAAGTCAAACCATGGTAATGGTCAAAATCTCACAACTTGAATAATTTGATAAATTATTGCAAGTTTCCATGCATGTCAAAAGGTCCTACATAAACTATTCATACTTGGCTTTAGTACGTACAATTTACTGCTTTTACAGGTGAATAAACACCATTCTATTAATTTATTTAACAACCATTTTCGGAAAAAAAAGGCTGATGTTTATAAAATACCCATTTAAGAAAATCAGCAATCAAAAAAGTTTTTTTCTAAAATTGATTCAAAAATTCAAAACAGCTCTGGTTATCATATCAATCTCTCATTCTCAAAGAATAACCAGAGAAATGTTTAAATCTCTTCCTGAAAAGCCCCGATAGTATATATATAACCTGTTTATAGGTAAACCAACCACCACAATATGTATAGGAACAAGATTCTCAATATGCAGTATACAAAAATCTATATATAACATGTACAATCATGCATACAAAACTGGTTATGTGCTGTTGCTAGTTATACTCTATATATGTTACGTTACAAAAAAATTATATTTTCAAAACCCCACTAAGACCTAAAAAAATCAATAATATCAAAACCCCACTATGACCTCTTCAATTATAAAAATAAAGAGTGGAGAGAAACATTTAATTTACATATAATCCACTAGAGGAATATTATTGTTGTGGTTAAACAGACTGATATCTATCTGATCTAGAGCAGGATAATACTTAAATAGTACACAAATATTTCTCTTAAAAAAAAATAATAAATCTGGTTTTTTTTATAAAGATAACAATACTTTTTAATAAATTCTTCACATTATAACAGTTTGGTGATGCATGAATCTCTTAAATGGTATGTTATCAGGATAGTTTCTCTAATTTATACTTTAATTTGTCAAATTAACACAACATTAAATTTAAACAAGACCACTTTCCAAAGTGAACCTAATAGCACTAAAATTTGTACTAACTAAATCATGATGAAATGCATAAAATCATTAAGTGCAATTTGTATTTAGCCTATAAAAATGTCTACCAAAAATCCATTTGTGCTTGATTTGTGCTACAAGACTGTTAGTTATGGCAGAGAAAGGACTAGCCTATATCAAGACATTTGTATGACACAACACAAGATATTACCCTCTGATAAGGTCGGTGACCTATCTTTTTTATTACAATGTGTACTGCCAGGTAAGACAAAATCTGCATCAGTCTGAAATATATACTTTGTAGTTCATTTCTGCTGTCAATACACAAATCTAAACATATCTGTTTAATTCATCATAATGATGACTGTGAATATGTTAGCATAGTAATGTTAATCAAACATTAGTAAATAAAAACCTGTTGTCAGCCAAACCTGTGCTGAAACTAACAATACCCTTGGTATCACATTAAAGGAGTGCCATTAAAATTAAAGCAATGCCTTATTTAAAACTCCACCAAAAATTATTATTTTATCATATACATGTAGTTAAAAGTTAAATATTAAAAACATAAAACACAAAAAAAAACATTGAAGACAGACAACCTGTATATAATGTTTGACACAGTGAACTTTCAGGGATCTAATTAAACTGTGTATTGCATATATAACTGCACACAGACAATAACTTACACCTTTTCCACCTGTCCTACTGTAAATTGGAGTCAGAATATTTTAGCAGTGCTCTCTAAAAGGGTGTGTGCAATTTTGATGCTTCATCAGATAAATAGTGTTTTCCTAGTTGACTGCAATAACTGTCAGTGTAATTTAATTGAGCTTTGCTTCATTTTTCTTTTATTACTCAAAAACTATTACAGGAGAAGCTATTTATAAAATCAATGTTGTATTGTTAATGAATTATCAACAGAGAACAATAAAGGAAATATTTCTATCCTGGTCAAAACTATCCATACAACTCATTAAAATATTGTAAAAATAAAAAAATACTCACTTATCACTTGACATAATTGACCTACTTGATTATTACTCAAAAACCTTACCGTAATGATATTGTCATGATGGTTTGTAATTTTTGGCCTTCACTTTATTTTGGTGTGTTCAATTTTGGAAAATTTCAATGGAGGGGACTAAAAAGCTAATTTACGGTATTTAGCAAAAAGTTATAAATTTTTTGTAGAAAAATATGTTTTGAAGGATAATACAAGTCTTACCATTGGGTGATTAATTATAACCCTTGTAACATTTTTCGCATTAAGACAATTTCACAGGTTTGGCTGTATAAAAAAATCCAAATTATCACAACACCAGTATGAAAAACAAACACTTAGTAAACATTAAAACTGTTTAAATGCATATAGTACACCAACTTAATAAAAACATACACACAAAACAAAAATTCTAGCAAACAAACATTTCTTGGAACCAGCAGCGAATATACATGTATTATTGTGAGACTCAGACAATAGAGTTGGTTTGTATTTGAATTAAGCTCACTGTTCCAATATTTATATAGTCTACTAACATATATATTAAAGTTTTAATGTTAAATATATCCAAACCAATGGTTTTATTTACATATTTATGTGACATGTATGTTATTCCCTGAATACCATATGTTAAACATTCACTTCTTTTAAGATTATTTATTTCTGTAATCAAAATATAAATTTTACAACGACAGCTGAGAAGCAGCTACAAGAAGCAGATGACAGAATGATGATAAGTGATGAAAAAATGAATCAGAAACTTTTAGCAGTAGTGAAATATTTTAATGGACTTTAAAAAATATTCTGCCAGTTATTTTAACAAGACTGTGTATTTTGATGCATAGTTGTATTCTTCTGTGAATTCAATTTTTTAATGTAAAAACAATATTCATTCCTTGGGAGATGGGTCCTTTATACATGTAGACACAAGGTCTGAAAGGCACATAATCAATATTATATTCTCTCAAACAATAGAAAAAAGTCTCTGATAAACACTACAGAACCTGAAACTCATAAAGCCATATAAACATATTTAAATATTCAACAATAGAAGCTTCTGCAAATGAAACCAATAATCATTTTTACTGAAATACCTAGTTATAACAAGGTAGACAACTTAAAGCACACACAGACAGCTTTAAGATGTAATGAATGAAAACTGGTTTCCTTTACAGTTGTGATAAACGTCCATACAAACCTTTGATGTAACAGAGCCAGTGTCGTCAGCCTGGAGTAACTGGTCAACAGCTGTACCAAAGGAAACCGTGCTGTAAACAGTCAAAATAATCTGTTACTATAAAGAACTTAGACTGGACTTAGAAATTTACTACACGGTCATAATTTTTCCACTCTGATGCTGTCAACATTTGTAGAAATTCAACTAACATCAGAAAACTATATATTGTGAAAACTATTTTATAAAATCTGCCACACAAATACAACTTTTTTGGCCACCTTCATGTGAAATCAAAAGCTTGTATCGCAAAAATACTAAAACTCTGGCTATGTACGATAGTAATGACGTAAACACACATCTCCAGCCAGATTGTGTTAAAAAGCAACATTCATAGCATCTTTTTTAAGAATTTGCATTAAATAAGAAATTGAGTCATAACAAGTGATTTGGAGTTTTATGGTTCAGTAGATTTTTTTACCAAAATAGCCCTTATTTGAAGCACTATAATAAATATCTATCAACATCGAACTCTTCAGAAGGACTGGAATTCTTATAGAAATTTACATCAAATGACAAATGCTATGAATATTTCATTTGAAATAAAACATCTCATTTTATAATTTATATATTGAGGATTTGTTAGGATTTGTTAGAAGGGATATCAATATCCCAAAGTCACAAATAGAAAGTGCCAATTATTTTTGTTAGAAGAGATATATATCAATATCATCCCATCCCAAAGTCACAAATAGAAAGTGCCAATTATTTTTGTTAGAAGGGATATATATCAATATCATCCCATCCCAAAGTCACAAATAGAAAGTGCCAATTATTTTTGTTAGAAGGGATATATATCAATATCATCCCATCCCAAAGTCACAAATAGAAAGTGCCAATTATTTTTGTTAGAAGGGATATATATCAATTCCATCCCATCCCAAAGTCACAAATAGAAAGTGCCAATTATTTTTGTTAGAAGGGATATATATCAATATCATCCCATCCCAAAGTCACAAATAGAAAGTGCCAATTATTTTTCATATCATGTTTGTTGCTTTTTTGTATTGTTTGAAGATGAAAAAGAACTGTCACAAATCATCAATAATTTAAATTAGTTACCTGCCGGTAGTAGGTAATGTTTTGACTGCATCTGCAAATAAATTAATAAATAATGCAAAAATCGTCAATTTTCAACAACCAGCATTTATTACATTTGAACAGTCTTTACACCACCATGACTGCAGTTGACAATACAACATAATGGCATTTATATTCCCAATGCTAAGTATACTCATGGTCAAGATAGTATAATATGTTCACAAATACATTTTTTTTCAATGTGTTAAAAAATGATCAAGTTCCCATGTCTTGAAAAATGTGAAAACATTTCTTAACAATTTTAATGAGATCAGGTGCCCAACTTCAATATGTGTGCAATATTTTTGTAAAGTTTCAGAGATCTGCATTGAAAACTACAAGAAGTTGATTGTACAAAATAGGAACCGTCTTCTGCAAATGTTCTGAGAAATGACTGGCCTGGAAAATGATGACAAATTAATTGAACAATTCAATAATACCAGGTGGTCAACTTCAATAATCTTTCTGTGAAGCTTTAGTGATCTGGGTTGAAAACTAAAGGAGTTGATTACACAAAATAGGTACACAACCTGTATGGAAAGATGTTAATATTTGGATTTGTTTAATATCCTATTTTAATAATTTCAAGTAGGCTGTACAGCTAATGTTTTATGTTTTTGCTACTATGATTTCCAGTATAGGTAACCCATTCCTACCTTTGGTAACTTTTGTGTCTTGAGAGGAATTTTCAGGTGACTTGTCATCTATTGGTTCTATTGGGGTTTCTCCTGGTACTAACTCATAATCTGTTTCAGGTCCAAATATTGACTGAAATTTGCATAAACAGGATTATTACGTACATAATATGACTAAATTTTATATTTGTATAAATTTCTGGGTTTCTTTTTTGAAATATGAAATTTTATCAAACAAAAATCATGTTGAGTTTTAAATCCCAGGACTCCACTAACAGACCTGCACAGTGCATACAAAGAAGCCCTGTCATTTGGGGTTGTCAAATTACGGAAAGCCTGACAATGGTGGGGTTGTTTCTAGAGTGCTACACCCTTCGATTGAGAATGACCCCCATTGGTATATTTCAAAATAGGCATGCCAATTGTAGCCTCTAGCAAAAGGGCAAAACTTGCAATGCTTTCTCCAAAGCAGTTAAAGTCCTTTAAGTCCTAATTAGCCCACTGTTTCCCTTATTGATTTATTAACAGCTTGTTAAAAATGTGTTCTCATTTTAAAAATAGATACTGCTTGCTGGACATCTGTCAAAAAAGAAATAAACAAATTGATTGCATTTTAAGTTTGTCATGTCTAAAGAATATAAACTTACTTGTGCATTGTTGATGAGTAATTCAACTGTTCTAGTTTGGTGTGGAGTATCTACCAATGAGGCTAATGAGGCTGTACCCTCCCTGAAAATATAACTCATCACATTTAATGCACACTTTACACCAAACATATCAAATAATAGTGTGATCTAGTAAACTCTCTCAGAACAGACACGCTATGACGGTAGTCGGAAGGTTTTCACTCCTTGTTGATACTATTACTTGTTTGAAGACTTGGACATTTTCATACCAGGTAATGTTCATTTAGATTTGTATAATTCTTAAGGCTGTAGAAAAAATCGAAGAATGTGTCCATGGGACATGGATGCCCCCGCTAAATGAAGTCCCAAACAGGAAGTAGTTGTCCGACAGGTCTGAAAGTTGCTTAGGACATACAACTTATGATACTGAACCACCCTGCCAAATTTCAAATTGTTCTCATGTATGGTTTCTGAGAAAAGCTTGACGGAAATTCGTACATACGGACGGACGTATTTACGTACAAATGAAGTCCCAAACAGGAAGTAGTTGTCCGACAGGTCTGAAAGTCGCTTAGGACGTACAACTTGTGATACTGAACCACCCTGCCAAATTTCAAATTGTTCTCATGTACGGTTTCTGAGAAAAGCTTGATGGAAATTTGTTCGGACATACAGACGGACGGACGGACGGACATGAGTAAAACTTAATGCCCCCCGACATGTCGTTGCGGGGGCATAAAAATACTTCTGTTTAGCACCATTTGAAACTTCCAAATAAATTAGAAATACAGTCCAAAGTTACCGTACATACTCGCACATAAGTCGGGAAATTGGGAGTTAAAATTTGGTTTTGGAGCATGGTTCCGACTTTTAAGCGAGTCATACCACAAGAGGAAAGTCGAAGTTTGAAGGCCGTATATAGATCGCCAACTATAACGACGAAAATAGACAGATACGTGATTAGTTATGCTAAATAAAGTATATTTAAGACAATAATAACGATTGTTTTTACTTGTGTATTGTTTATTTTATCCAGTTTCCATATTTCCATTCGTATTTACCACTGTTTACACAAGTATCGATTTATTTGTATGTATTGCATAATACATCCGGTGATGTCATGATACAACTAAAAACCGAAAATCAAGATAAACTAAGTAATACATATATGCTACAGAATTCGTTTTTTCATCAATTATTATTTTAATTTGCAAACCATATTCCTTTATATTTTGTATTTTAGCTTTCGTTTTTTTTAAAAACTCTGCTTTAACTATTAAATAATTATGAAAATGAATATTTGTATATTTACTTGTGTTTGTCTCTTTTATGGTTTTTAGTCATAGCAAATTCAGGGAGATAATTACGTTTACATTTTCAAAACACGTGTACACTAGTGTAAACAAACCACTTAGGATAAATGACAAGCGATATTTAACTCATAAAACACGAGAAACAAATAATAAACAAGAAGTCTTACTGATATAATGATTTTTATTCACAAATTTGGAATTTTTATTTGAATCTGACCTCATGTCAACATGTCTGTCTTCCGACCGACTTATACGAGGGTCAACAGCAAAATACCAGATTTTAAGGCCCAAAAAGACCCCCGACTTATATGCGGACCGACTTTTAAGCGAGCATCTACGGTAAGATATTTAGCATTAGCTTATGTCCTTTACACCAATATGTGATTGTGTTATTTTCAAACTGTATGTAGTGATATACTTCAAAGGAAAAAATGACCAGAGTTTAGGCTTCTCATATGAATATAATTTTTTGTCCTCCACAAAATCAAATACCTGAATTCAGAATATTATGTACCAAGTTTAAAATTTCTTTTTTTTTGCAATAGTTATAATATTCTGAAAACTAGGTAAAATATGTGTCAACAGAAAATAAAAACAAGTGTGTACATTTTCACAATATTGTCACACAGTACTTACATCATCATCAGCCTGTTTAAAAATACATACATATAATACAACAATATGTGTTTCAAACTCATTACTATAGATATTTGTGCGAGGTAGAACAACCAGAGGCTCTTAAGAGCCTGTATCGCTCACCTGATTTTATAGGCAATGAAGATGGCATTTCCCTGATGTTAAAGTAAGTCCTGTAATTTTCAATAAACTTTAAATAGGACCATCCAAACAATATTACTAGAAAGCTTTGTTTCATTGGTTAACCAGTTGTATAGAGATTTTTTTTATTTGCCCATAGGGTCCTATGTTAAACTAAGTCCTGCGGGGGAGGTGGCCATTTTGAATTTTCAATTGCCATAAAAAACATAAACTTTATAAAGGACCATCCAAACAATATTGCTAGTAAGTTTTTGTTTCCATTGATTAACCGGTTTCGGAGAAGAAGCCTTTAAAAACTTTTTCCCATAGGGTCGTATGTTAAACAAAGTCCTGCGGTAGCGGCCATTTTGAATTTCCAGTTGGCATAAAAATCATAAACTTTATAATGGACCACCCAAACAATATTGCTAGTAAGTTTTGTTTTGATTGGTTAACCGGTTTCAGAGAAGAAGCCCTTTTTAACCTTTTTCCCATAGGGTCCAATGTTAAACTAAGGCCTGCGGTGGCGGCCATTTTGAATATCAGATTGGGATAAAAAACATTAACTTTATAGAGGACCATCCAAACAATATTGCTAGTAAGTTTTGTTTCCATTGGTTGGCCGGTTTCAGAAAAGAAGCCTTTCAAACTTTTTCCCATAGGGTCCTATGTTAAATTAAGTCCTGCGGTGGCAGCCATTTTGAATTTCCAATTGCCATAAAAAACACTAACTTTATAGAGGACCATCCAAACAATATTGCTAGTAAGTTTTTGTTTCCATTGATTAACCGGTTTCAGAGAAGAAGCCTTTTAAAACTTTTTCCCATAGGGTTCTATGTTAAACTAAGTCCTGCAGTGGCGGCCATTTTGAATTTCCAATTCCCATCTAAAACACAAACTTTATAGAGGACCATCTAAACAATATTGCTAGTAAGTTTTGTTTTGATTGGTTAAACGGTTTCAGAGAAGAAGCCCTTTTTAACTTTTTTCCCATAGGGTCCTATGTTAAACTAAGTCTTGAGGTGGCGGCCATATTGGTTTACCAATCAAAATAAAAAACACAAACTTTGTAAAGGTCCATCCAATGAACATTATGGCCAAGTTTGGTTTCAATTGGCCAAGTGGTTTCAGAGAAGAAGATTAAAATGTAAAAAGTTTACAGACGCCGACGACGCCGACGGACGCAAAGTGATAACAATAGCTCACATGACCCTTTGGGTCAGGTGAGCTAAAAAAGAGGGATGCTAATATTTACAAATGAACAAACTCTTTGGATGTAATCTTATAAATCAGAAACATAATTATTCAGGAATATTCCATTTAAATACCAAAAAAATCTGGGAGTGAACAACCATTAAAGGTTGGGAATGTTTGTAACATCATCCAAATATTATTCAAAAATCGATATTTTTGCGATTTTTTTTTCAATTTTCAAAATCAATTTAGAAAATTAACTTAAATGGAATAGCCTTAAATAAAATGAATAGAATTCATTTCCATATTAATGTATGACAAAATAAATTCTTCTAATGACAAGACAAAAATAGAGAAATAGAGTTCAGTTCTGAAAGCGATGATACTGATGATTTTTATGTGACAATCTACAGTCTAAGGACACCAACTTACACAAGTCCTACCTTAGTTGAGCAGCATGAAATGGATAATACATTATCAATCCTTATTGTTTTTGGGGCAAAATAAATTTATTTGGAAAATGAGACATAATTATGCCAAATGGTAAATAAAAATAAGGTCACAGAGTGAAATGATGAAATGTGGAAATATTTAACAGAGAAAGAATTGCAAATTTATTTTTCATGTGAAATAAAATCATACCTTATAGGTCTAAGTGGCATTTCTCTATAGGGTTCAAATGAAAATTGTTTTTTATTTACAATAAAGTTTCAACTTATAGTTGGCAAAATATGGCAATTATTTGAATTCACAATATCAAATGTAATAAGTGACTTTTCAACTTAAGGACTTAATGAGATAGTATGGAATATAAATCACGAATCTATCCATGTACTGGTCAATTTTTACATGGCATTTGTTCCTTACTACTTACAATGGTCTCAATAGGGTTGGTCCAAAAACAATACCGAGGTTACTGGAAGTCATCTGGTTTACGGAACTAAAGGAGGCAACCCTTTAATTAAATATAGAAAAATATTTGGTATTATTAAGCATAATGAATTTGGGAATGTTTTATTATATTTCTGTTAACAGGTATTTCAATACAAAATATATAATCTAAAGAATTAACAGATTATAGCAACGTACAATCATACAAATAACTCGGGAATATATTATAATCTAGCAACAATCTAATGATTTTGTAGTTTGAACACTAACTTGAAGTAAACAGAAATTGATTCAAAATTGTGAAAATTGGCACCAACATGAAAAGTACTCTGTTATTTCTGAAGCTAAGGTATAAAATTGGTTCTTACCTTTGTAGATGATACATAAGTACTCCACAGGTTTTAAAATTGGAATAAGGAAGTTGAGATATTAATGCACCTAGTTTATCTATCGTGTCATCTAAGGCACCAGAAACACTGTCCTGTAAACAATAAGAAATTAATGTAAATAAACAAAAGAAATTACTGTAAATAAATAAACAATAAAAAATTACTGTATATCAACAAATAAATTACTGTAAATAAATAAACAATAAGAAATTACTGTAAAAATATAAAAAATAAGAAATTACTGTAAATAAATAAACAAGAAACTATCTAAATTGGCGCAATAACATTGTCTGCTTGTGACACTCTCTTTACTTATGGTTCAAATAGCAAAACACAAAGATGGCCTTTTTATTTTGAAGAAAATAAACGAGCATTTTAGCAGATTCTGAGCAGAATGTTATGGTATTGAATCTACTGATAACATCGATATAAAAAAAAAGTGTGTGGTCAATATCACAAGCAAGAACAGAATATTACTCTACTCCAGGGTACCAGGATAGTATTTTTGATATACATGACGAATTCACAAAAATTTATTCATGATCCAATACTGTAAAGTAAATGTAAGGGTTACAATACATACCTTGGCTAAATGTATAAATTCTGAGTACATCTTAAATGTCAATAATGGTTCAGGTAGCTGAAAAGATAAACCACACACAAATATTACAAATGTACAGTTTAAAATGAGTGACCTAATTAAATAACCTCCATGCCTTAAAAAAAAGCTTTAATGACAATGCTTTCGTTTTATGTTTAATAAATAAAGCCTATCTGTACCATTGCCGTACAAGAAACTGAGATACATCCAAGTACTTTGGTTGTACCAAATACCTTTGCTAACTTGTTAATTTTCTCCATTTTCAACATATTTACCAAGTGACTAAATAATTTGTTTACATTGAAAAGCATATTGCACTGATTTCGGAATAAACATGCTTTTATGCTGAAATCCATTACATTTTTAGTTTATTCCTTAAATATACAGTGCATTGTTTAAGGGTGTATCCAATAGATTGCTGATTATTTCTAGTACAATTATTAATTATTACTGTAACTAACCTGCCGTAAGTAAAGTTTTAATACATTTGATATAACATTAGGATGTTCTTCTGAAAGGTCTACAGAATCTGGATCTTTCTCAAACTTCTGACAAAGACCTTCCACCTTACTCTTCACACCTGATACTCTGTATATACCCTAAAACAAATTATTATAAACATAGAATAGTTAAAAAGTAAAATTGTGTTAAGAGTTAAAAGTCACAAACAGTTATTGGGTGCAGAATTTAAAACAAGAAAAGTGGCCATGCCACCAAACCAGGTTTTCAACGATTTAACAATTTCAGAAGTAGAATAAGCTGAAACTGTTTTTCTATTTTAAGTAACAGTGACCTTGACCTTGACCAGACTGGCGCAGATCTTGGCAAAAAGTGCAAGTTAAATAAATCAAGGTTCATTAATTACAGTAACAGGTATCATGTTCCTGTTAAATGGAATTACAAAAAATTCTTACCCTCAGAGTTATTCCCCTTTGTTCCACTTCCTTTAAGCACTTCTTAACTATTGGTGGAACAGCTGACTTCCACTGTTCAACTTGTTCCTGAAAATCTACACCAAATGTTGTGTTTCTTCTTCTACCTCCCTATCAAAGAAGTACATGACTAGCCAATGAGTGTAACATTAATAGAATTCAGATGTTTATGGTTCATTTCAGTATAACATGACTAGAAAGTGAGTGTAATATAAATAGAATTCAGTTGTTCATGGTTCATTTCAGTAAGGGTTAGTTAATCTTGGCTATGTGTGGTAAATTGTCAAACCTTGACTTCAGTGAAAGTAACTGGTGCTTTGGAGGAAGTAAATATCATCAAATACCAAAATTAGAACAGTGATTCCAAATTTATAGACATACTGATCACTCTCCTGCAATAATAGAAGCTTTGCTTCCTTTGAATCAAATCAGAAAACTGTTTTACTTGTTAAATGTGAAATATTTGCTATGTAAGAAATAGCCATCATCAAATCTTTCATTTGTTCAATTTTGTGAATTTTTTGCTGAATTTATGGTTCAGTAAATTCACAGTTTATTCAACCATGAATCTATACATTTCTAAACTTCTGGGCCATTCGGAACGGAAACAAAGATCACAACAATTAATCATCACTTATAGTAACATGACATTCATTGTAACCAAAGCCAAGAAATACCTTTAAAATTTTGTAAAAAATCAAAACAATTTCCAAAACATTTCAAATGATATGGTGATTAATTTCTTGAGTAATCATTTGGAAACTCCAATTTAGCTATAGTAGTGTTATAAGGGGCCATATCTCTCAAACAACAAAGGAAAATTGGTCCTTTGAATTCGATTTGTAATAAGTGGTCCCCAAAATCATTTCCAAGTTTCAAATAGCTTGATAAAGGTTTCTCAAGAAGAAACCTATTACATTTGTAGTATATAGATTTGGTACCTGTACCAACATACAGGACCAAATTTGTTTGCCTGAAGACCTATTGGACGGGGCAGAGAAAGCTTATGCTAAAATAGCTGTAAACACCACAATAACACGGTACAACTTACCTTAATAATAACACCCTGTAGATCGACACCTTTTAATATGCATGGAGGTATCTGAAGTAAACCTAAAATGAAAATAACACAGGTTGATCAAACAATTATTGTAAAGCAGAAATTGACAAATGTAATTTAAAGCTTTTTTTTTCCACTAGAAATCATGAATAAAATTAGTAACAAAACATCAGGAGGACTCTTTCAGCAATTTTCCAACTACAAGATAATCACAGTGTTGAGAGTCGGGTTGGTGGGGATAGGGAGAATGCTGAGGAAAAATGATGAAGTCAAGTACATCCAACATATAGTAATAAAACTGGCAATCTTTGTGAATTAATGATGCAGTCAAGCACACTTTGCACAAAATAAGCCTTAAACATGGAATCCAGTGTTGACAAGTGATCAATAATAGATAAATAATGAGACCATGGCAACCAAGGCCCCACCATGAGACTACAACCAACCAGGCGCCACCATGAGACTACAACCAACCAGGCCCCACCATGAGACTACAACCAACCTGGCCCCACCATGCCTGTATTACTTTGAAAAGTGTGTTCATAGGGTAACATGGTTTTTAAAGAAACTGCTTTGTTGTATTGTTATTGGAACTTAAATCCATTTACTAATGTTGTGAACATCTCCTACATACAGAAATGTATTTTTACATTAAAAACTAACTTTAAAGAAATAAAAACCTACCACCACCATTCATACCATCTTCTACTAATTCATCCAGGGACTTGGCTGGTTTAAGTGTCCGTCGGCCAGTCTGGTGAGGACTACTGCTAGGAGAAGATTTACTGCTACCACTGGCACTGTCTGTGTCACTACCAACAGGCCACGCCTTCATTGCTACCCGGTATTTATCTGTAACCAAATTAATTTATGTTTGAATGGAGTTTAACATCATTTTCAATGCTTTTGTGAAACAAATTATTGTACTTCATTCAATTAATAACAATCACAGGTTATAGATCATTATTACACAAGAAACAATGGTTTAAATACAAGAAAATAAAAACAGCAACTGACAAAAACTAAGAATAAAATAAACATGTCAAGGTCATTTTATTTTGTATTATCTGTGTCCATTGCATGTTAGAATGTGATGTTATTCATTTATACACATGTGTACCCTTATTTCCACCTAATTATTTTTGTATTTAAATTGTACAACTTCATAACAAAAAAAAATTAATTGTATTTGCATATTTTCTTGGTCATGTTTGATAATGTTTTAACAAATTACAAGAAATTCTAATGTATAGTAAAGAATTATCTCCCCTATTTGAAGTTTTTGCTGTGCATTTTTTAAATCAGTTTGTTTACTAATAATCATTGTCAAGACCCAAAACAGCAGTGTTTTTTCTGAATAACTCTAAATGGAAAATCCTTTATAATTTTCGGGGTTTTTTTATTCACAAGAAATCACTAATACAGTAGACTCCACGAAATCGGATATCGGCCACTTGGATATATCGGCAAATGGGATAGAATTTCAAAACACCAAACCATTTCCTATTCCTTCTATGTATTTTTTATCGGAAATTAGGATATCGGAACATTGGATATATCGGCGAATAGAATAGAATATTCGCCCAAAATGTTGTCAATTTGTATAATAATCGGATATTTTTTGTATTTCAGGAGATCGTATGGACCGGAAGTTTGGAATTTCATTCACATTCTTTTGTACTTTGTCACTTTCTGTTACCCTTTTTGAATTGTAATGTTTTACATGAATTGTTTATTGTATTTATCAATAAAGTTTTTCAGAATGGTGTGTTTTATATCAATAAAATATTTATCTTTTGTTGTTTCTTTTATTTCCCAATTGTGATAGCCAGAAGTCATTCGAACTTGAAGTATTTTCTGTAAAGTTTTTAAAAGTAGAATATATGAGCACTTCGTACATTTTACTGTCTAAAAATCATAAAAAAAAATAAATCATAAATGAATAAAAGTTATTGGGTTAAAGGAAGATTTGTTTGTTTCTAGGGTAGTTTATGTATGTTGTGTGTATGTGCACAGGTGTACATATTACGTCATGACTGTAAACAAACTTGTTGCATAACGATTTCTTCACCTACTGAATGTAGAAATACAAACTGTACATATATTTACAATGATTCCAAATTTATTAAATATAACGCTGATTTATCATAAATTTTAAACGATCCAACTGATGAAAAGATGAGACGGTCATTGATGATTTTTACATGATTTACTACTAGGCCATTACAATCATCTCGTCTCAAAATTCAAAATATACTTTTGTGATTAAAGACGGAAATCGAAATGTAAATGTTTTTGTTGCAACAAATTATTATTCTGTTTATATTTACCACATTTATCAATAACCATTGAAACTCGGATAAAAAGAGAAATAAGAATGAAAGGTCAACCAACTGTTTAGAGATTATAATTTATCGTACAGTGAAAAAAAGATCAACGGATACTTGCAGTACGAGGAAATTAAAAACAAAATAATTTCTTTAATTTATCTTTATTCATTCGTGAGATCTGTTTTAATGAAAAAAACCTTAGCATTTTCTTTCTTACGAAGAAATATAAATTAAAAATAAATAAATAAAATGGTCCACACAGAACTTATTCAACGATCAAAGAAACAGATAAGTCATGTTTCACTGTAACCATAAAAATAATGTAAACGACAAAAATGGAGTTCTGAACAAAGAATACACGTATCTTTGGGGAAAAAGAAGAACACAATAATGTCAAAATTCTTTATTATAACAAATAAACAATTAAGAAGAACAGTTCAATTCATTTATTATCAAACACAAACATGGTAATACAACGTACAACTGTTGTAGGGGCACCAAAACTGGAACACGTGTTATTACGTCATCAAAATCAATACTTGATTTCTCGAAATGTCAAATGGAATATCCTGCCTAATCGGATATTTTTTCTTGACAAACTTTATATCCAATTACCCGGAGTCTACTGTACTTAATTCTAAGTAAGATAAAACTAACACCAAGAATGAACAGGCACACAATAAAACAAACCTTTCCTGTCTTTTATTTCTGTTGATAATGAAGGAGATCCATCTTGTGACTGGTGATCTGAGGAACCTGAACCTGTAGATTGTGTACTGGTCTTTCTGTCACCATTTCTGTATACATAAATAAAAATAAATGAATTTCGCAATTTCTTTTTCAAACCAGAAAAAGATTTATGTTTGCAGATCAAATTATGTTCACAAGATAGTGAGAAATCCATTTCATTTTAATCATTTTTATGTTACCTTAATGAAAGTTGTAAGTTTGGTTAAGAGAAAGAACACAGCTCAGAATCTGGACAATGAATCTTAGGTATGCTCAGATATTAATGAAAAACTAGGAAAAACAATATCAAAATAGACATCTTTATGAGCTTAAATGCAGTACAGAAAGTATAAATGGCCACCTCACTTTTATTTTATTGCGTGGCTGCCATACATATTTGCATGGAACAGCACCTTAGTGGAATAACATGTTTAACTGTTAAAACCATCCCAAATTATCCTTAATAACAATAACAACAATAACAAGCAGCATTTTCAATATACAAAGTAATATTAACACTATGAATGGCTTTATCTTGTACATGTATTTGTATAATGCAACAAGAATTTTAATACACTTACAAACATGATAATTATTCAAATCCTTTTATAGAAACAACATGAAATTACTGTTTCCAATTTCAATAGTCAATTGTATTAACCTACGTATCTTTGATGACCTTTTATTTTATCATTAATTTTTACTTAATATGTTCTCCAAATAATTATAGAAATAATGCATAAACAGACACTGACCTGGTTATGTTATTGTAAGGTTCAAATACAAATGGTTCTGTGGTTGTACTGTTTTTATCTGTAACTGGCAATCTTTTAACAAATTCTCCATACTGGAATCCAACTTCATATTGCTTACTGGTCTCTGATATTGTATGATACTGTAAAAATAGGAAGATGTTTACATTGACATGAACTTTTCTATTAACATGATTAAGGCCTGCTTTGTGCAATAGGATGATTAACTGTATTGGGTAAAATGCTCTTTTATTGGCAGGGCTATTGAGAGTAGGCACACAACAAAATAAATTCAGATGAATATAATATCTTATTAGAAGCAATGACCTGATATACAAATGCTACAAATGTTGGGTTTTTTTTTGGTTTCTTTGGTGTTTAATGTCACTTTAAGCAATTTATCAGCTATATCATGGTATCCAGTGTTATAAGAAGAGGAATCCAGAGTTCCCAGATAAAACCCATGTACATTCTAGAAAGTGGTAATCCTTGTCCCATAAGGAATAGGATAAAGACAGGTTGATAATAGCCTTATATGTATACAATTGTAACAGTAATCAGTGTTCCAGCTAGGGTGAAATAGAGGGGTGCCGCACCCCGTTATAAAATTACCGTGCCCCTCTCAAGCGCCCCTGTGTCCCGATTGGCCCCGTTATCAATCTATTACTCCAATTAATTTTCTTCGCTTCAAGTCCAACTATCTCCCCTGAATAATATCTGACAGCGACGAAAATTCTTCATGCACATCTTCATATGATGTACTTCCTTCATGTAAAGTTTCATCACAGACAGACAGACAGACAGACAGACAGACAGACAGACAGACAGACAGACAGACAGACAGACAGACACACAGACAGACAGACAGACAGACAGACAGACAGACAGACAGACAGACAGACAGACAGACAGACAGACAGACAGACAGACAGACAGACAGAGACAGACAGACAGGGTGATTCCTATATACCCCCAAACTAGTTTGCGGGGGGTATAATTACAGTGTTTTTATACCTAATTAACTCATTAGACTAATGTCATTTCCTTATGATTTTGATTATATAATTAGTGGTAGATAGTGGAAACTGGTACACAGTAACATTTCAAGTTTTGACACTTCAAAAATGTTATTACCTTAAAAAATTTGCATGGTCATTGTTTTTTTGGTCATTTGGCTTAATTTTGATCCAGATCGGCAATAGCTAAAACCTTTTTTATTGCCATTTGCGAGAGATATCTTTGAATATTTGTCACAGCGCCATGTTTATCATTGAAAACGGCATTTTTGAAAACAAAAAGTGAAAGCTGGTACCCGACTGCCTTTTTCCATGTTTAAGTAAAAAATACTCATAGCAACCAGTACAAACCAACTGAAAATATGGAAATCTCCAGAGCGGATATGAACTTAGTTCAGAACTTGCAAATACAATGCTGCTTGTGTTTAAGTTACAACCACAAAAATTGAAACACAGTAACAAATAGTATTTTGGCAGTCACTTTTCAATTTTTTAATGAACAAATATATTTAAAAATTTACTTTAAAATGAAAACAAAGGAGCAAAACATCAAACAGAACACTTATTCAAATAAAAATAACAATAAAAGTGCAACAACAGCAATCACACACGAAAATATGCAAATACACGAAAAAGTGCCCTTCTCATGCACCCTTCTATTTTTAAATCCTAGCTGGAACACTGAGTAATGAAAAATTAGAAGGTTGTAGGCACAAAGAAATTATAACACTTTTATAATGGATTGATTGATTGTCAATATACAGTGAGCAAAATTTCAGGTACATTGCTTAATATATGACAGAGGATGTGTATTGTGATTACCTGTACAGGTATAGGAGCTGTCACTGTCTGAAGTAAATGGAAATACTCAACAGTTACCTGGAAAACATAAGATAACAATACATAACATAACATTCTAGTAATGTAAGTAATATTAACAGAAATTCCAGAAATCAAGAGAAAGTGATGACAAACAAAACTGATCAAATAATCCAAAAATATTTCAAGATTGGTGCTGAAATGTCAAATTTTCACTAACCACTTTACTCAGTATCAATATATGGAAAAAATCATTTTCAGTGTTTAGATGTAATATTTGTAACTATTGTCACAGGTCCTGGCTTGTAACCATTGTCACAGGTCTGGGCTTTGTAACCATTGTCACAGGTCCTGGCTTTGTAACCATTGTCACAGGTCCGGGCTTTGTAACCATTGTCACAGGTCAGGGCTTGTAACCATTGTCACAGATCCGGGCTTTGTAACCATTGTCACAGATCCGGGCTTTGTAACCATTGTCACAGGTCAGGGCTTGTAACCATTGTCACAGGTCCGGGCTTTGTAACCATTGTCACAGGTCAGGGCTTGTAACCATTGTCACAGGTCCGGGCTTTGTAACCATTGTCACAGGTCTGGGCTTTGTAAACTTTGTCACAGGTCAGGGCTTGTAACCATTGTCACAGGTCCGGGCTTTTTTACCATTGTCACAGGTCCGGGCTTTGTAAACATTGTCACAGGTCCGGGCTTTTTTACCATTGTCACAGGTCCTGGCTTTGTAACCATTGTCACAGGTCCTGGCTTTGTAACCATTGTCACAGGTCCTGGCTTTGTAACCATTGTCACAGGTCTGGGCTTTGTAACCATTGTCTCAGGTCCCGGCTTGGTAACCATTGTCACAGGTCCTGGCTTTGTAACCATTGTCACAGGTCCGGGCTTTGTAACCATTGTCACAGGTCCGGGCTTTGTAACCATTGTCACAGGTCCGAGCTTTGTAACCATTGTCACAGGTCCGGGCTTTTTTACCATTGTCACAGGTCCGAGCTTTGTAACCATTGTCACAGGTCAGGGCTTGTAACCATTGTCACAGGTCCGGGCTTTTTTACCATTGTCACAGGTCCGAGCTTTGTAACCATTGTCACAGGTCTGGGCTTGTAACCATTGTCACAGGTCCGGGCTTTTTTACCATTGTCACAGGTCCTGGCTTGTAACCATTGTCACAGGTCCGGGCTTTGTAACCATTGTCACAGGTCCGGGCTTGTAACCATTGTCACAGGTCCGGGCTTTGTAACCATTGTCACAGGTACTGGCTTTGTAACCATTGTCACAGGTCCGGGCTTGTAACCATTGTCACAGGTCCGGGCTTTGTAACCATTGTCACAGGTCTGGGCTTTGTAACCATTGTCACAGGTCAGGGCTTTTTTTACCATTGTCACAGGTCCGGGCTTGTAACCATTGTCACAGGTCCTGGCTTTTATACCATTGTCACAGGTCCAGGCTTGTAACCATTGTCACAGGTCCAGGCTTTTTTACCATTGTCACAGGTCCAGCCTTTTTTCAATCTAAAATAGATAACAATGCAAACAATAACCTTTCATTGTTTACAATATGGTACAATTTTGGTAAAAATTCTTGTGAAGCATAAGATTACTACACAAAATTAACAATTAATACTTACAGACTTAATCACTTGGTCACATAGAAATATCTGCTCCCTAATTTTAGCTAACAGTTCTGTCTGAAATAATAAACAACACTGATAAATTAGACTTCACGCCTTTTAAAAGAAAGTTTTTATTGTTACGTGCAATACTACAAGTATTTCCATCCATTTGTACAAAATTAATACTGCAACATTACATAAATAAATAGGGCATTTAATGGGACAATAAATGATACCCCACCACGTGCATTGTTTTTAAAATCTAAACATATTTTACTGAATTCAAATCAGCCTGAACACATGAGCATGATAACAATTCATCTCAGAACACAATTTTTACCTAGACCTTGGAACTATAGAAAATAATTTCAAATTAGCACTACTCAAAAACTACAAATGGGACTGTGCTGTGCAAAGTTTAAACAAAATCTATGGATGCTTTTCTAGTTATCATCTGAAAACCCTTCAACTGATGACAAAAAAAATTTGAATTGGCCCAAGTCTAAAAATACAAATTAGATTGTGCTGAAAATTAACTTGATCTTTATTTTATAGTACTTTATATCTGTGCAAAGTTTAAACAAAATCTGTTTAAGCGTTTTCAAGTTATCATCTGGAAACCACCAACTGATGACCGAAACACAAGTTTGAATTGGCATTAAGTCAAAACCTACAAATTGGATTGTGCTTAAAATCGAATTTGATCTTCATTTTTATAGTACATAACAGCTGTGCAATGTTTAAACAAAATCTGTTGACGTGTTTTCAAGTTATCATCTGGAAACCACACAGGAAAGGACAGATGGACAGACGGACACATGGACGGATAGATGGACACTAATATCCATATGTAAGGTATAACTTATAACCCGCAACATTGGGCAGCAGGGTATAATCAATCGAATGTCTAAAATGTCCAGGCTGCAAAGCAAATTCCATATGTTAAAAATGTTATTAAAATAAAGTTCTGTGCATGTATCAAAAACTGTACAACTTTAACGTTTGTAATCTTTCTGTAAAGTTTCAGTGAACCTACTTTATAACAGCAGGTGTACAACTTTTAATGTTTGTAATCTTTCTGTAAAGTTTCAGTGAACATACTTTATAACAGCAGGTGTACAACTTTTAATGTTTGTAATCTTTCTGTAAAGTTTCAGTGAACCTACTTTATAACAGCAGGTGTACAACTTTTAATGTTTGTAATCTTTCTGTAAAGTTTCAGTGAACCTACTTTATAATAGCAGGTGTACAACATTAATGTTTGTAATCTTTCTGTAAAGTTTCAGTGAACCTATTTTATAATAGCAGATGTACAACATTAATGTTTGTAATCTTTCTGTAAAGTTTCAGTGATCATACTTTATAACAGCAGGTGTACAACTTTTAATGTTTGTAATCTTTCTGTAAAGTTTCAGTGAACCTACTTTATAATAGCAGATGTACAACATTAATGTTTGTAATCTTTCTGTAAAGTTTCAGTGAACCTATTTTATAATAGCAGGTGTACAACTTTAATGTTTGTAATCTTTCGGTAAAGTTTCAGTGAACCTACTTTATAATAGCAGGTGTACAACATTAATGCTTGTAATCTTTCTGTAAAGTTTCAGTGAACCTACTTTATAATAGCAGGTGTACAACTTTAATGTTTGTAATCTTTTCTGTAAAGTTTCAGTGAACCTATTTTATAATAGCAGGTGTACAACATTAATGTTTGTAATCTTTCTGTAAAGTTTCAGTGAACCTACTTTATAACAGCAGGTGTACAACTTTAATGTATGTAATCTTTCTGTAAAGTTTCAGTGAACCTACTTTATAATAGCAGGTGTACAACTTTAATGTTTGTAATCTTTCTGTAAAGTTTCAGTGAACCTACTTTATAATAGCAGGTGTACAACTTTAATGTTTGTAATCTTTCTGTAAAGTTTCAGTGAACCTACTTTATAACAGCAGGTGTACAACTTTAATGTTTGTAATCTTTCTGTAAAGTTTCAGTGATCTGGGTTGAAAACTGTATAAGTTAATAACACAAAACAGGAACCTTATTTTCACTGCTCCCCAACTTTACCATACTATCAGGTTTGCACTTTGTGCAACACATTAATATATTTAAAATATATATTTTATTAAACGAACAACATATAAAATTTGCCTTTTTTAGTTAAGTTCCAATAAATATTAGTTACAGAGAAAGTTGCTTACATAAGACAAGATGTAAAAGGTTTATACATGATATAAATATTACTGAACGTGTATTATTATTAGGTCAGGAATTGCCTCTATAACTAATATATATAGATGTCCTAAAAAATCTGATTCAAGCAAAATTGTAACTAATATATCCTACAGACTGTCCTAAACAAGTGTGGACTGTGAGCACGCTCACAAAAGGATACCCCACTTCGCTTCAAGTGCAATTATCTCCCCTGAATAATATCCGACAAAACGAAAATTCTTCATGAACATCTACATATGATGTACTTCCTTCATGTAAAGTTTCATCAAAATCTGTCACGCGGTTTAGGAGAAGCACTTACAAGGGATGTGGACAGACGGACAGACAGACAGGGTGATTCCTATATACCCCCCCAAACAAGTTCTGTGTTTTAATGTCACCAAGAACCCTAACTCTTCCCCATATAAAACCTACTAATACTAAATATATAAAATACTATGTATACAAAATATGGAGTCACCATGTGACATCAATCAGTCAATCCAAAACAAAGATACTTTCAGCAGGTAGGATATATTAATATAACATATATAAATTCTTTGCACTGTTTATGTTATAGATAATAACACATACAAAGAAGTTTCATACAAATGTACAAAGGAGAAATTCTATCCTACCTTTGTTTTTTCCAGCTCATTTTTCCGTGTATTTGCCTCCACAACACAAGCCTTATATGTGGTTTCTGCTTCCGCTGCCTACAATAAAGTGGTATTAAGTGAGGTTCAAACTAACAATAATGATCTATCTGGTGTAAATCATTTGAACTTTGCTTCCTGATTTTCAGCTGTCTATATGGCAGTATGCTGGTCTACTCTTCTGTATTGAGACACTGTTTAACCCTGCCAGATAGTTTTATATATGACAGTAGTTTGTGGACCATGGTTTCAGCCTTTTTATTGTACTTGTTTAGGGGTCGTCCATAATTGTTAACCATTTTCATAAGTGTGCAAACTGCACACTTGAGGGAGGGGGTTAAAAATTTTGACATTTTTGCGTAAACTTTTTTTCATATCTTCAGAAATTTTTCGTTTCTGAGGAGTTTGGTTTTTATATTAGTTTAATGGTTGATGTACACTTTTTAATTGGGGGTGGGGGTCGACAATTATGGACGACCCCTTAACATTAATCTAGACTTATTTTTCGTCCTTATATAGATTTATTAAATTAAAAGGTTCTGACTCTAGCTATTACAGAATTATTGGGAGAACCCACTTCTTTATCTCAGGCTAATAGAGAAAAGTGATGGGACAACAAGCAAAAGTCTGTGTGAGGTCTTTTTACCAATACAAAACGATAATAAAATGTTGCATAACACACCAATTGAATATAATTTTATGATTGTATACATTAAGTATTAAATTCAAATGCTTGAAAAAATCTAAATTTTCTCTTTTCCATGTATAAGTGTCATGAAGTTCTTAATTAACTTCTTTTCAAAGAAATGTTGTCAGACACACTTACAAAAGATTTAGTTCAATCATTTTAAGGCTCTGGTTAAAAACTATTAGAGGAGACAAAACAGGTATTATTTTTCAAGAATGTTGCTAAAGAAGGACTAAGTTTCCTAATTGGGAAATTATGCAAAAATGTTCCAAATGTATCCATTGTAGGATTTGCACATGTTCAATGTATACTGAAACACTATAATATAATTCTATTCACTTCTAACTCCTTTAAAATATTCTTAAGCTACTTGATATAATGCCTTATAATTAAATGAAAGTGAATGCAGACCATACGATACTCCTATTGGAACTATAAACTGTAAGCCACTACTCATTCTGGTTAGATAAGTCTGAATATGTAAATATAGATAAGAACAAAAAGTTCAGACCAGATGTATTCTTAAGGAAAAAAATCTGATAATACAAATTGTCCAACAGAACATAAACTAGAGGCTCCCAAGAGCCTGTCATCGCTCACTTGGAACACAAATGACTTCAACCTATCTTTTAAGTTTTGCAATTCACAATTTCAATTATTATAGCTTTTTAAGTTACTGGGCAAAAACTAGTCACAGGCGAGACAAAAAACGTATATTAAGGGCAGAAACTCCTAGAGGCAGTAATTACACAACCCTGGACTTTTGAAGGGCTCAGTGTGGTGATCAATTTGATATAATGGTTTTCTCTATAGCTATTATAAATTTTTGAATTATTGAATTATTGACCAAAAACGTGTGTTCAGTTTTTAGAAACGGCATCCATCTCTGTCTCTAATCAACACCCAGGGTCTAAATTTGAAACAAGGTACCTTAATGATGAGTGTGACCGATTTGGATAAGTGGTTTCAGAGAAGATTTTTGAAAACATTTTCAAACAGCCTATGGATGTCAAGTGATGTCACAGCTCACATGGACCTTTAGTGAGAAAGAAGCACTAACCAGTTTATAAAATAAACAAAAACATTCTTTGATCCTAAAAACAATGACAAAAAGCGACTAGAAAAAATAAAGACATACATAATGTTCTGTTATTAAGAATAGATCAATCACCAATTAATAATTTCCTTTATATTAAGTATTAATACATTGACCTGAAACCCAAACATTATTAAATTAATTTATTGTTAATGATAACAAATTTCTTATAAAATATTAAATATTAACTGATCACACCTAATATTAGTGGTTAATATGGAATGAAAATGATGTATTGAAGTTATACCTTAAGATACACTTTCTGAAAATAATAAAAGTTTATGCACTCTCTTATATATACATTGAGTTGGTTGTCAGCAATTGCCACATTCAGCAATTTTTCCAGTTTTTACTTCTGGATGAAACCAGAGTACCCTGATAAGAACCATCAGACACTCAAATCATCTATGTCTGATGTAATAAAGACTTCAGATGAAACTTATATTTTCAAGTTGCTGAACTCTTATATAGTTATAAAAAAAAGAATAAAGGAAGCATTTTCCTCCTGAATTTAGCTTACTGACAGCTCTAATCCCAATCTCAAACATTATCAATTTTAAAACCGGACTCTTGAGTGCAAATTAATATATTTAAGGAAGGGGTCAGCATGTGGTTTATATATTTTTATGTTCTAAAAGGACAGTAAAAAAATTGATGACAAGAAAACTGTTTCTAAAAATACACACAAGGCATATTTGAAACTCAAGAAAATGTATTCCAAAGTTGTAACTGTTTTCAGTATATTTTTTAAACAATCAATCGCTCTCTTGATTGAGATACAGGGTCAAGAGTAAGATCCTAGCTTGTCATCTTGAATATAGCTGAATTACTGCTCTCTGGATTTTAAGCATAAAATCAATCAATCAATCAAGAGGAAGGGTTGTCATAAATGGTAATTTAGATGCTAACAACACAGCTAGAATAATGAACGCAGAATAACACATTAACTTCAAACCGCAGGTAACAAGCATCCCATATTAAACAATGTAATATATTACCAATGCAATGAGATAACCATTTACATAGACTTAAAAAACGTATCACAGCAGTGATCCACAGGAAGACAATCTGCCACACTAAAACCAAGAATTAATTGTCCTTACTCTGTGCATAGCATCATCCTCTAGCTTCCTCCTCTTGTCCATCTTCGTCAGTGCACTAGAACTGCTCTGACTTAACATGTCACTCTCCATTTTATTGGCTTGGTCTTTAGCTTTCTCGTACTCTTGCTGTCTCTGACAGTACATAGCTTGTGATTTCCGTAAACTCTGCACTGCCTCATGCTTAAAACAAACATCAAAAGATTTATGGTTTTGGTTTTATCTGAAGAATGAAATTGTCGTTTACTTTAAAACTACGATCTCCCATTTTGAGAATCAATGGGTTATCATGTATGAAGATCAAGCACCAGATTACTAATCTTGATTTAAATTGTAATTTCCTCAGAATTTCTACATTTTCTTAAGTCTTTATGCAGTTATTAAGATAGGATCTATGTTTATTTGATATAAGACTATTTATAAGATCACAACAAAATCAATCTGGAAACCTTACCATTTTCTTGACTTCTTTCATCCAGGTATCTTTTACAGTTTTTCTCATTTTGTCATGTTCAGATCTTCTGGCAGTCAGTGGCTATATCAAAACAAAAATCTTTGTCTTACAAAAAGTAACTAGACAAAGTTGATCTAGCGATCACTGATACCCCCGCTTTTGTAAAAAGTTCTAACGTTTTTCGTGGACTGTGACCTTGAAATTTGACAGATTTCCCCCCCAAAAGCGATAGGCTTCTTACCAACATAATATATAATAATATCCAAAAGTTTCATTCAAATCAAATGCAAACTTTTTGAGTTATTGTCTGGAAACAACTTTTTTGTAAAAATTTCTAACGTTTTTCGTGGACTGCGACCTTGAAATTTGACAGATTTCTCACCAAATTGAAAGGCTTTTTACCAACATGATATATAACAAAATCCCAAAGTTTCATTAAAATCGGATGCAAACTTTTTGAGTTTTTGTCCGAAAACGTTTGTGTTAAAATTCCTAACGTTTTTCATGGACTGCAAACCTTGAAATTTGACGGATTTCACCCAAAATCGATAGTCTTCTTACCAACCTGATATATAACAATATCCCAAAGTTTCATTCAAATCTGATGTAAACTTTTTGAATTATCATCTGGAAACCAAGTTTTGGTTAAAATTCCTAACGTTTTTCGTGGACTGCGACCTTGAAATTTGACGAATTTCCCCCAAAATCGATAGGCTTCTTACCAACCTGATATATAACAATATCCCAAAGTTTCATTCAAATCTGATGTAAACTTTTTGAATTATCATCCGGAAACCAAGTTTGTGTTAAATTTCCCAACGTTTTTCATGGACTGCAAACCTTGAAATTTGGCGGATTTCACCCAAAATCGATAGGCTTCTTACCAACCTGATATATAACAATATCTCAAAGTTTCATTCAAATCTGATGTAAACTTTTTGAATTATCATCTGGAAACCAAGTTTTTGTTAAAATTCCTAACGTTTTTCGTGGACTGCGACCTTGAAATTTGACGAATTTCCCCCAAAATCGATAGGCTTCTTACCAACCAGATATATAACAATATCCCAAAGTTTCATTCAAATCTGATGTAAACTTTTTGAATTATCATCCGGAAACCAAGTTTTTATTAAAATTCCTAACGTTTTTCGTGGACTGCGACCTTGAAATTTGACGGATTTCCCCCAAAATCGATAGGCTTCTTACCAACCCGATATATAACAATATCCCAAAGTTTCATTCAAATCGGATGTAAACTTTTTGAATTATCATCCGGAAACCAAATGTAGACGGACGAAGAGACGGACGGACGGACATGAGGACCACTATATACCCCCGACTCTGTCGAGCAGGGGTATAAAAAAAGTACTTCATATCAAGGATAAAATGTCTCTAAATTTGTTTACATATGCAAATGTTTTTTCTTTAATATAAGTCTAAAACTGCATTCTGTTTTAATATTAACATGCAGAAATCAACATTAAGATCAAATCCAGTTGATAATTTAGAGATCTCTGAAAGTCTTAAAAGTTAACAGCATGGTTCATACACTACAAAGCTGTTGTTATTAAGTGAAGATCATTCTCTAGAGCACCTTAACATAGACACCTCTAACAATACCAATCATTCTCTAGAGCACCTTAACATAGACACCTCTAACAATACCAATCATTCTTTGGAGCACTTTAACATAGACACCTCTAACAATACCAATAATTCTTTGGAGCACCTTAACATAGACACCTCTAACAATACCAATCATTCTCTAGAGCACCTTAACATAGACACCTCTAACAATACCAATCATTCTTTGGAGCACTTTAACATAGACATCTCTAACAATACCAATCATTCTCTAGAGCACCTTAACATAGACACCTCTAACAATACCAATCATTCTTTGGAGCACTTTAACATAGACATCTCTAACAATACCAATCATTCTCTAGAGCACCTTAACATAGACACCTCTAACAATACCAATCATTCTTTGGAGCACCTTAACATAGACAACTAAACAATACCAATCATTCTCTAGAGCACCTTAACACAGACACCTCTAATAATACCAATCATTCTCTAGAGCACCTTAACATAGACACCTCTAACAATACCAATCATTCTCTAGAGCACCTTAACATAGACACCTCTAACAATACCAATCATTCTCTAGAGCACTTTAACATAGACATCTCTAACAATACCAATCATTCTTTGGAGCACTTTAACATAGACATCTCTAACAATACCAATCATTCTCTAGAGCACCTTAACATAGACACCTCTAACAATACCAATCATTCTTTGGAGCACTTTAACATAGACATCTCTAACAATACCAATAATTCTCTAGAGCACCTTAACATAGACACCTCTAACAATACCAATCATTCTTTGGAGCACCTTAACATAGACAACTAAACAATACCAATCATTCTCTAGAGCACCTTAACATAGACACCTCTAACAATACCAATCATTCTCTAGAGCACCTTAACATAGACACCTCTAACAATACCAATCATTCTTTGGAGCACTTTAACATAGACATCTCTAACAATACCAATCATTCTCTAGAGCACCTTAACATAGACACCTCTAACAATACCAATCATTCTCTAGAGCACTTTAACATAGACACCTCTAACAATACCAATCATTCTCTAGAGCACCTTAAAAAGGACATCTCTAACAATACCAATTATTCTCTAGAGCACCTTAACATAGACACCTCTAACAATACCAATCAACTTACCTCAACAAACTTTGATGTTTGCAGTAAAATCTGTGTAGCTTGACAGGTACTAGCATATTCTATATCCTAAAATACATAAAATGATCCTTGAAAATTAATTCTCTTCACTTCTTTCAGTTTACAAACTTACAAAAAGATCAATAAAACACAATGGTCTGTACATTAATTTAACTTCCATATAAGCTTTATTTAAATCCATATATCAGCATATTACAGTAAATTTTCTTTGGGTTGTTTGACATTTCAAGGGCCATAGCAAAAATATCTTATCACCAAAGCTGTCTTAAACTTTAATACACATAAATGAGGCAATTAATGCCAATGCTCTGTCAACAGATTTATATTCAGTGCCCAGCTTACAATAACAATTACTCAATTTCTGATTCAATCTGACAAAGTTACAAGTTTATTCTGAATATAAAAAAATCCACAAGTGGCATGAAAATACCAGAAAATTTAATCAGCGTCCTTTGCTATTTTCCCAAATATACAAATTTCTAATTGAATTTCATTATATCAGACTGAAAACATCATTGAACTAAGAGTAAAAAAAACTGTGAGCATTGATACCCCCCACTCCATGATTTCTTTAAAAATGCACGTGTTCTTACTTATGAACTTGAAACTTTATCTAGTGTAAGAAAAGTTGCAGATAAAACATGGGAACCCCCATCCCTCCCCCACCTCAAAGAATAGCTATGTCCATTTTTTTCTGCTGGAAAACCAGAAAAATCATTCTGATCAAAATGTTAAATATCAGGTGCACAATGGCGCTATGTGACAAAGATTCCATTTATGTTTCATCAAATTCCATTCAGCGGTGTAGGAGGAGTTGCACATGGGTATCCCCTTAAGTCAATGACAAAGTCCATGTTTTTCTATGGGAAACCCCAAATATTATTCTGATCAAAATGTTAAATATCTCCTGCACAATGGCACTATGTGACAAGGATTCTGTGTAAGTTTCATCAAATTCTATTCAGTGGTGTAGGAGGAGTTGCACATAGATGGGTATCCCCTTAAGTCAATGACAAAGTCCATGTTTTTCTATGGGAAACCCCAAATATCATTCTGATCAAAATGTTTAATATCTCCTGCACAATGGCTCTATGTGACATGGATTCTGTGTAAGTTTCATCAAATTCCATTTAGTGGTGTAGGAGGAGATGCACATAAGAGATGGGTATCCCCTTAAGTCAATGACAAAGTCCATGTTTTTCTATGGGAAACCCCAAATATCATTCTGATCAAAATGTTAAATATCTCCTGCACAATGGCACTATGTGTCAAGGATTGTATGTAAGTTTCATTAAATTCTATTCAGTGGTGTAGGAGGAGTTGCACATATGAGATGGGTATCCCCTTAAGTCAATGACAAAGTCCATGTTTTTCTATGGGAAACCCCAAATATCATTCCGATCAAAATGTTAAATATCTCCTGCACAATGGCACTATGTGACAAGGATTCTGTGTAAGTTTCATCAAATTCCATTCAGTGGTGTAGGAGGAGATGCACATAAGAGATGGGTATCCCCTTAAGTCAATGACAAAGTCCATGTTTTTCTATGGGAAACCCCAAATATCATTCTGATCAAAATGTTAAATATCTCCTGCACAATGGCACTATGTGACAAGGATTCTGTGTAAGTTTCATCAAATTCCATTCAGTGGTGTAGGAGGAGTTGCAAATAAGAGAAAGTGTAACGGACGGACAGACGGACGGATGGACAGACACCATGATCACTATATACCCACTGCTTTTCAAGCGGGGGGTATAACCAGTTAAAAATCCCATGTCAATAAGGTTAAGGCCCCCACACTACTGTCACTGACAAGGTATACAGTCAACAAATTTTACCTACTCAAACAGACAGGTTGCAGAATATAAACATTTATATCAGTTATAACAAAATGCATAATAGTCAATACTCACAGTAAAATTGTACAGTGTAAAATCGCTATAAATAAACATCAATGATAAATGATGCAATATACCATTACCTGTGATAAGACTGTACAGTACACTGATTGTAAAGGTAAAAACCCCTGTAAATATAAACACAGGTGATAAGACTGTACAGTACAATGATTGTAAAGGTAATAACCCTTGTAAATATATACACAGGTGATAAGGCTGTACAGTACACTGATTGTAAAGGTAAAAACCCCTGTAAATATAAACACAGGTCCAAAATAAAAAATCTTATTTCATATAAATCATCCTGCTCTTTTTATAAACAATTAGCAAAACGTGTGTATTACATGTATGAAATTGCACAAAAAAAGTAAGATAACTGTAAAGAAAATAACCATACATAGTCTGTTGTGTTGTCAATTCTTGTATAGCACATGTTATGTTCAATATGTGAATCAAATATTTAGCTCTACCTTAAGAATGAACATGTTTCTTTAAGATCTTGAAGCAAAGGTAAGGATGCCATTAATTATTGTTAAAAATACTATCATACTTATTTTCTAACAGCAGTACATTGAAACAAGTTAAATATGAGATTGTAATTAAAAGCAGTTATATTTTTTTTATTAATAATGAGAAAATTAATAATGATAATACATAAACTATGTGCAAGCTTTTAAAATTCAATGGACAGAGTCCCATGTCATACCAACAAAGACAGTGACCAACCTATGATCTATTTATGTATGACAGTGTCACATGTCACACCAACCTATGATCTACTTATATATGACAGTGTCACATGTCACACCAACCTATGATATATTTATGTATGACAGTGTCACATGTCACACCAACCTATGATCAATTTTATGTATGACAGTGTCACATGTCATACCAACCTATGATCTAAGTGTCACATGTCACACCAACCTATGATCTATTTATGTATGACAGTGTCACATGTCACACCAACCTATGATCTATTTATGTATGACAGTGTCACATGTCACACCAACCCATGATCAATTTTATGTATGACAGTGTCACATGTCACACCAACCTATGATCTAAGTGTCACATGTCATACCAACCTATGATCTAAGTGTCACATGTCACACCAACCTATGATCTATTTATGTATGACAGTGTCACATGTCACACCAACCTATGATCTATTTATGTATGACAGTGTCACATGTCACACCAACCTATGATCAATTTTATGTATGACAGTGTCACATGTCACACCAACCTATGATCTATTTATGTATGACAGTGTCACATGTCACACCAACCTATAATCTATTTATGTATGACAGTGTCACATGTCACACCAACCTATGATCTATTTATGTGACAGTGTCACATGTCACACCAACCTATGATCTATTTATGTATGACAGTGTCACATGACACACCAACCTATGATCTATTTATGTATGACAGTGTCACATGTCACACCAACCTATGATCTATTTATGTATGACAGTGTCACATGTCGTACCAACCTATGATCTATTTATGTATGACAGTGTCACATGACACACCAACCTATGATCTATTTATGTATGACAGTGTCACATGTCACACCAACCTATGATCTATTTATGTGACAGTGTCACATGTCACACCAACCTATGATCTATTTATGTATGACAGTGTCACATGACACACCAACCTATGATCTATTTATGTAGGACAGTGTCACATGTCACACCAATCTATGATCTATTTATGTATGACAGTGTCACATGACACACCAACCTATGATCTATTTATGTATGACAGTGTCACATGACACACCAACCTATGATCTATTTATGTATGACAGTGTCACATGTCACACCAATCTATGATCTATTTATGTATGACAGTGTCACATGACACACCAACCTATGATCTATTTATGTATGACAGTGTCACATGACACACCAACCTATGATCTATTTATGTATGACAGTGTCACATGACACACCAACCTATGATATATTTATGTTTACTGTGTTTATGTTTATTTATGTTTAAGTTAGTTTATTACAGAAAGACTTGTTTATTACCTCTTCTGTTAGTACTGGTCTCATTGTCTGGGCTAATCTAGCTAAACTTTTTGAAAATTCTGTTTCTATAATTTGAAAGAAAAAATACTGTAAAAGATCTGTAATTCCCTAATAAGTTTTCCATTTTCATATTTATCAGAAATTCCCTTTGCTTAGTCATTCATACATTCTTTAAATTTATATTTATTTGTAACAAATGATCGGACGTTAATTTATGTATTAGTGCTATAAATTCAGAAATTTTGCATTTTTCGAATTCACAAGAAATGATATGCCAAGATATTACTATATTTATAACAACTTATTACACCTGTTCTGGTTACTTTTTCTATCTGACCAAGGTGGGCAGCCAACCAATTACACTCTACAGTCAAGGTTTACTTGGTAAATATAGTGAACATCAATCGAATTTATAAAATGTGCTACCGCAGGTCGGGGGTTATCTCCGGTTACTCCGGCTTCCTCCCCCAATAAAAACTGGAAGCCATGATATAGCTGAAAAATTGCTGAAAGTGGCGTTAAACACCATCAAACAAACAAACAATATAAAATGTGTTTGACTTACAAGTCATAACAACCGGACAGTAATTCTAATGGTAGGACTAACTAGAAGTTATGCCAATACCCAATGTGAACAAAATCCAACTGAGCCTCATACAGTACCATAGGTAAACAACTAGTATAAGACTTTGGCAATTGTTTAATTAAATACAGATATAATACTTTATATATAAAACATTCTTCTAGATTAACAGTACTTGCTGATACTTTTTACATTTTACTTCTTCAGTACTGAGTAATTTCAATACAGGACTGGCCAAATAAATTGTAAGTTTAATAAACTGATAACACATTAAAGTTCCGATCAACTTTCCTGACTTACCTAAATGTGCTTTACGTTCAATATAAATAGTTATATCTTTCATGTATTTTGACCAAGCTTTAGCTCTCTGTAAAGCTACATCAACTCCTGCTTCTAACTGTGACAGAACTCTATCTATTTCTTGTGGTGAAAGTTGGGTTACTGAAATAATGAGAATTTTTTGTATTTGTGTGAAAATAAAAACATTTGAAAAACAACAAATTTGTCAATGACAATATTTATTATTTAGTATTTTCTACATGATGTGGGTGGTAGGCATCTATCAGAGGATTTATATAATGTCTGAATACATGTGTTTCTTTGTTTAAATGATGTTTAATGCCACTTTCAGCAAATTTTACAGATCATGGTGTCCAGTTTTTATTGTGTAGGAAACCAAAGTACCAAGAGAAAACCGCAGACCTTTGGTAGAATAAATGGCAATCCTTGTCAATGAAGACTGGCATCGAGTTTACTCTGCCTGCTGTGAGGCCCAAACTACCAACCTAATTGTTGACAGGCACATAACAAATAGTAGACTAACTAAATTAACCATTCTGCCACAAATAAAGTGCCTACTAATCCCAGCACTAGATGTGTCCTTAACAATTAGTTCTGGAATAGACTTAAGTCAAGAAGGAGGACTTTCATCTTGAATAATGTCAGATTAAGGAATTGTCTGCAGGATATCAGTTGGTTGATTTTAAATTGACCTAATTATTCTTTATGTCTCTCATAGAACTCTACAATGAATGATGTTAAATGTTAAAATTGTTAATTAAAATAACCTTCATTTTCTTCATCTTTTGTAGACACCTGATCATCACCAGACTAAAAATAAAAAACAGCATAAAATTCAGTATTAAATGATATTTTAACTGTTATCCTGACCATTAATAGTTATTAAATAATGTATTTGAAATATGAAGTTAATGTTAACAATTATTTCTTACAGCATTCATAACATATCTGAACAATCTTGAGATTTTACAATAACTCCAAGTATACAATTCTTGAGCTTTTACAATAACTCCAAGTATACAATTCTTGAGCTTTTACAATAACTCCAAGTATACAATTCTTGAGCTTTTACAATAACCCCAAGTATACAATTCTTGAGCTTTTACAATAACTCCAAGTATATTTTAATGGAACATGTGTTTTATATACTTTACTACAGGCATATTTATTATGTTTGAGTGAACAAAGTGGTTAACATAATAAATACATAATCATTTTGAGGTTAAAAAACTTATTTCTCAATCTATACCGCAGACCTTTTTTTTTTTAAATTTATTACCAGACTGTTAATAAAGTGCATAACCATATTTTCTTGAGTAAATGAGTAAGTTCAAGTTTACCTTTGTTTTCTCTTCCTTGTCTGAAAAGGTACTTCCCATGTCACCCATTAAGTATTCTGAAACTCTGAAATAATTTACAAACATGTCATGTACAATAAGAAATTTACATCAACATTCAAAATATTATATTATGTAAAACTAGGAGCTAAAGGGAGCCAGTATCCACAGACGAAGGACACACAGAGTCACTAAAAAACACTAAAATGGACTTTGGCCATGCTAATTAAAATTAGCAACAGTAATGTGGGCATTACATAAAACTCAAACACAATAATAATACCTATGTATATTGCTAGTTAAGCTGGCTTGCTTCCTTTGATCTAGAACCAAAGAGATGCTCAAAATTTAGTAATAAATTACTGCCAGTTTCCATATATGTCAAAGGTCATACATTAATCTATGATGTAGATTTTATTTATAGTGGACTTAAATACTGAGGATATACTGCTTTCAGTGACATCATAAATATAAATAATTATTAATTAAGTATCACTGTTTGCAAAAGTTTAAATGGAGTATCAAATGTCCATCCAAGATAATTCTGCAGTTAAAATACTACTTGTTTTTTTCTGGACTATATTAAAAAAATCTTTGATTATTCCTCTCAATATGGAGATCTTAAGTTTTCTGATTTTTGTCCAGATAAACAATGACAGTTTATATAAATACATGTCTTTTGCACAGGTTTATTTCTGAACCACTCTACTGATATGACCAGCAATGATAAAAGGTAATTTATTGACTTCATGTGACAAAAAATTATTTAGTGTAAACATTTGTTTTTCTTGCTAAAAATTCAAAACTTCATAATCTTTCTTCCAATACATACCCACTGCTAAATGCTAATGCTAACTGATCAATGGCTTCAAAAAGACTAGTTTCTGCACCTTCCTTATTAGAGTCTTCATGATTAAAAGCTGCAAAAAACATTTCAAATCTTTTTTATTTTAAAAGCAATTAACACTTTCAATATTATTTGTATTGTTATAAGGGTACAAAACTGTTCATGTAAAAACAATTAACTATAATGATTTCAGTCATATAAATTTGTTTGTGGATCTTGTCTAGCTGATCATGTTTGCTCTTAACAATATTTTTTCTATTGAATGTAGTTTTCAATATAATAGTCTAAAAGGACAACAAATTGTAAACTAGAGGCTCCCAAGAGCCTGTATCGCTCACCTGAACCTGAAACCAAACAACCCTTTTTTATCCAGCTTTTCTTTGCTATAAGGAATTGCCCAGCACTTCTGCAAAAGTCATTAATTTTGACCTTTTAAGGGAAATAACTCCTAAAAGGAGGAGCTTTTGATGCTTAGAGGGAGAAGGGAGGTTCACTTCAAATTTGCTGTACCTGTTATACTTTTTTAACAACTATCAGTCGAAAACTCTCTTGACCCCCCCCCCCCCCCACTTGTCTAGCCAACGTAGCTATGTCGGTAGTCAGGTGTCATGATGTTTCAAAGCAGTCCTTTAATGGGTCATTTTTGTAGTCGTCATAGAGCAGAACAATTAAGCAATGCTAACTTTAACTCCTATAAGTAGTCCTTAAACAACTTCAACCCAATGGAATGTTTTGTAGAGCTTTTGATGCAGATGAAGGCATGTCTCTTCGGTTTTCCTGTATCTGTTACACTTTTTTAAATATAAGCCAAAAACTGTATTGTACCCCCCCCCCTCCATTCTATTTTTAGCCATGGCTGCCATGTTGGTTAATCTGCAGCCATGGTTGATGCAAACTTGGTTGAGGACATTGACAGATGATGTGTACAATGTTTCAAAGCAGTACTTTCAGTGGTTTCAGAGAAGATTTTTAAAAAATCAATTGAAACCCATTAAAAAAAAACAGTTCAAGGGGAATAACTCTTAACGGTTCATCAGACAATATTAACCATACAGTAATTTTGGTAGCCCTCATAGAGCAGAACAATGAAGCAATGCTAACAATTTCTCTAGTTCTAATAATTTTCAAGATTTTGAGGCAAAAATGTTAAAAATAATCAATTTCGACAATTAAAGGGCAATAACTCCTATAACGGTCATCAAACAACTTTGACCCAATGGAGTGTTTCGTAGAGCTTTTGATGCCGATGAAGCCATGTCTCTTTGGTTTTTCTGTATCTGTTATACTTTTTGACCCCCCGCAACCCCCCCCCCCCCCCCGATTCTTTTTTTAGCCACGGCGGCCACGTTGGTTAATCTGCGGCCATGGTTGGTGCAAACTTGGTTGAGGACATTTGACGGATGATGTGTACAATGTTTCAAAGCAGTACTTTCAGTGGTTTCAGAGGAGAAAATTTTAAAAAATCAATTAGAACCGTTTAAAATAAACAGTTCAAGGGGAATAACCCTTAAACGGTTAATCAGACAATCTTGACTCTAAAGCCAATTTTGTAGCCCTCATAGAGCAGAACAATTAAGCAATGCTTACTTTTTCTCTAGTTCTAATAATTTTCAAGATTTTGAGGCAAAAATGGCAAAAATCATCAATTCGACAATTAAAGGGCAATAACTCCTACAAGGAGTCGTCATACAACTTTGACCCAATGTAGTGTTTTGTAGAGCTTTTGATGCTGAAGAAGGAAGGTCTGTTTAGTTTTCCTGTATCTGTTATACTTTTTGTAAGCCAAAAACTGAATTTTGACCCCCTTGTTCTATTTTTAGCCATGGCGGCCATGTTGGTTGGTCTATGGCCATGATTTGTGCAAACCTGGCAGAGGACATTTTACTGATGATGTGTGCAAAATTTCAAAGCAATCCCTTCAGTGGTTTTGGAGGAGAAGATTTTTAAAGAAAAGTTAACGACGACGACAACGACGACGACGGACGCCAAGTGATGGCAATAGCTCACATGACCCTTCGGGTCAGGTGAGCTAATAAAGAGCTAAGGGCCATTCCAGAAAAAAATGTCCTCTTAGATCAGAATGCACTTGAAATTAGGGGGAACCACCAATAGATTAAAATTTAATCGTTGCGTCCTGCCCCAAGGGTATATTTTTTTCTGAAATAGCCCTAAAACTATTTAATAAGGTGTAGTACAAATATAAATTTTGTGGTGATAAAGTTAAGACATATTTAATAAACCATGGAAACAGCTTAATAGCTAATAATATTTATAAAAGCCTTGGGTGTGAATCACTCCTAGACTCAGACTGTACTATTAGGAAGTCCTTTCTAGCCCTACAAACATAATACAAGTGTGGACACAGAAAAATGTCTCGCCTATATTGGACAACAGTAGTGAAAAAAATTATTTCAAAGAAACAACATGTAATAGCATTAAATTGTCATCATGGAAAATCTATAATGCATGGTTACAGAGGAACCGCTCTAATCCAAAAACTATAACGTAGTCACTGGACCATGAAATTGAGGTCAAGGTCAGGTGACTGGTGACTGACTGGCAAGTACTTATCTGGACCAAATTTGATGGACCTTGGGTTTAAGCTTACAAAGATATAAAGCCAAATATTAAGACCCATGCTTTAATTATGTTGCCGGATTCCCATATATGTCTTGCCTTCAGCGAGAATAGTAGCAGGCAAGACAAAAATTGTCAAAGGAGCTACAATAGTGTTTGATTGTGTCTGGCTGATCATTTCAGTCTTTACAAGTTGTATATGTTGCTATTTACAGGTTTTCTCTGTCTTTTTTTTCTAGATAAAAAAACAACAAGCAAGAAAACATTGAAATATGAAAAAAAAAGTAAGTAAAGAAAGGGAAATAATTCTATTAAAAAATGGCAGAGAGAGTCAGGGAATTTTTTAGGATTTTGAGGGCTTTAGTCACTTTAGCGGATGAGCAGTATAAGCATCTGCTCATCAGAAGCATCCATTCATTGTAATGGTGAAATATCATAGTATAAAAAAACTATATTCTTTCAATTGCAGTGTATAAAGTAGTTTTACAAAATGATTATAACAAAATGTTTATAAATTTTCAAAGAATTTTAATTTTAAGACTTATTTAAAAAGCGTTTGTATATCAATCGGTTACAATTTTTCATTAAGGGCCATTGTACCGTTCGTTTTCTAAGTGGTAGCCATCAGTAATTAGACGTATCTCGGATGTACATAAATGGTGCGTAATCCAATTGAAACCAGCAAAACATACGAAAAATGAGTTAAATACGCAAAATCTTTACAATTTTTATTTGCATTACATATTTAATCAAAAGGTGGTAGTCTGTGCGCATCAGTACGATCTACGACACTTTTGTTTGCGTGTATTGACCAGGAGCACCACTTGTCAATCTCGACATGTTAATCAGATTACCTGTAAAAACATCAATTCAACGATTGACAACTGCTGTTTAAAACTATCAAGGTGAAATAATTAAATTTCCTGTTAATTGGCTTTGGGGTCATAAATATGTGGTTTTACACTTGGCAGAATTAATTTGTAACGAAAATTTTTAGTACTTGTTGGAAATCAGGTGACGAAATTGATTTAGAAATCTATCGTCAATTTTCAAATGATTTCGTCAATGACGAAAGTGGTGAGCGCTAAAAAATTCCCTGCAGAGTGACTTCTTATCTTAAACACTATAAGAGATTGTAAACAGCACAAAATATCATAAAAACATGATAGCATGTCAATAGAATAGATCTTTTAGAATATTCTATTGGGAGTTATTTCTCTTACATTAATATTTTTCTTTTTTCTACCAACAGCTATTATTTTGGAACTTATTTTGAAATTACAATTACAAATTGCTTTAACAGAATTGTAAAGCTGTCCTAACATTCTAAACAATGATGTTCTTTGGATCGATCACAATAATTCGGTACTGGCTGTGGTCAAGCTTAATTTGGCTCTTAATTCATTAGATTAACAACACTCAATAAGCAATATTGGCCAGATATAAAAACTTACATTTAACTTTAGTTATAAGACCCGAAGATGCTATAAATAACTCTGTCGACTGTAGTGCTGGGTATCGATGTAAGATATTCTTTAAAATTGACAGAACCTCCCCTAATCTTTCATGAATGGTCACTCGTAGGTCATCTGATGATTCTGAAAATACATATATAAGAATTTTAATAAGTATACACCTAATTATATGCACAAAATGTACCCTGCCCTCTTACCATCTAATTTTCAATGAGATCCTTAAAGTCAGTTGGTGCTGTCTCAATTAAAGTGGACATGAACATTAATACATTTTAAAACGTGTAAATTGAACATCAAATAATATCCTACTTTCCTAAATTTTGAGCTTTAGAGTGCTTAGCACATCAATTTATATTTGCAACATTTTTAAGGAACATCACACTTAAAAATACTGTCAATTAAATTCATATTGTTTGAGTCAATATGGTGTAGTTCCAAGATTCAAATAAATCTAATAAAAATACTGCAAAAAATATCTGTCACATAATGTGAATGCTTTCAAATTCAACTTTTTATTATTATTATTTCTATTTTTAAAAGATTAGAGATCTAAAAAATGTTTTCATATCATATCCATCTCTGAATTCACCATGCATTAGTCAATGTATACATTTTTTTTTATAGCAATCAAAGATTGTTTCAAATATGAGTAAACATTCTGGAATCAAATCCATCTTTAAACTCATGTAAGTAATTAGTCTAAATTTCAATAAATCCAATAATAAAATGACAATCCTAGAAGGCATAAAATTAAGGCAGTTTGTCAAATAATCTTTATGTATCCTTAGCCTGCTCCTTGCAGTCTTAAGGACAATTTTTAAAAATTCTTTTGCAGTTTCCAGTTGATCTGTTTCATTATCGAATAAAAAAAAGAATTTTGCAAAAGGAACCACCAACCCTATTTTAATTTATTTCATATCTCTTATTCATTAGTTATAATTATCTTTATAATTATGGCTGCACCCTTTTGTTAATTCCACAAAAATCAACAATTCTTTAATCAAAACTGTTTAGTGTGTGAATCACAAGGCAACTTTATCTAAATTAATTTAACTTAAAAAAATGTCTTCAGATGTGGAACATGTTGAACCAATTAAATATTTATTTTCTAACAAATACACAAAATGACTTAATATATATACAGTATCAATAGTACTATTAAACATGTCTTAATGACCCGTCTAGACATGGTCCACATTCAGAGTTCTTCTGTTCAGTACTAAGCCAATTTGTTTACTCCTGCAGTATGGGTTTTATGTTGATATAACCTCACATTATTGTAGAAGACTGTCTAATTAGTCTTTGAATTATCGTTTTTATTGTTATTAATTAGATACTTGTAGGCACTGTAAAATGTTCAGGTGCTGTATCAACCTATTATAATGCTTGCTGGACAATCAGTTGTACACCACAGTCAAAAGTTTACTATTCTGTTGTAGAGAAACAAATTCACTTTGAAGATCAAATTATGTCAAGATGTATAAAGAAAAAGAAAGAGGTTTTGCTTTTTTTTAAAACACCTGTTCGTGTACAATTGATTACTCAGTACCTGTAACTAACAAAGTTACAAGAACATGTCTTTAAATACTACCCCATAAATAAACCAGTAATGAAACTGCACCAGTTTGTACCACATAAACAAAACCAGGTCTTTGTGTAAAGTTAATAGATCTTCACAATACATAAACTACTTGAAGCATGCAATTGGAATTAATGTTGACTAATTTTATTATGGTTTAAATTTAAAGCCATGTATCATGAATTGATATAGTTTAATAAACTAGAATAAATTGACAAAAACACATTTTTCAATAAAATATACCAGAATGGCTAAAACATGTACGTTTATAAATGTTATAAAATATTATAATAATATTTCTGCTTTTTTGGAGGGGCATACATTGTAGATTATAAAATATTAAATGATACATATTTAAAACAAGTGTGGACACAGAAAAATGTCTCACCTAGGCCTGCATTCCAAATCGGTAATAAAAAATTACTTCATGGGCAACATACAAATAGCACTAAATTGTCATCTTTAAAAGACACAATGCATTGTAACTTACATAGTAACTGACCTAATCTAAAAACTTTAACATATTGAGATCAATGTTAGGGACACCTACCAGACACCCATGTACTAGTCATCAGCAACCTATATACTAAATATTGTCATCCTACCATGCGTGGTAACGGAACTGCCGTAACCCAACAACTTTAACGTAGTCGCTGAACCATGAAATTGAGTTCAAGGTCAGGTGACAAGTGACAGACTGGCAAGTACTCTTTATAAGCTTTCACTGGACCAAATTTGATGGATCAAGGCTTACAAACATATTAAACAAATTGCCAAGTGTTAACGCTGCTGCCACCACATTCCCATATATGTCTCACCCCCAAGGACTATTGTCCCAGGCAAGACAAAATCCAAAAATTCATTTTATGTGGCATTAAACACTGCTTATGTTATTAAAATCTGCAAACAAATAATAGTTGCATTTAATTTAAAGTGTACAGGGACATAAAGATGAAACTTCCATAATTTACTGTACCACAGTATTTTTAACTGGTAATAATGACAATGAAATGCATGACATGTACATATATTTCAAAAAAGAATTTCTAAACTTGAGCCACTGTTAAAGAAAAGGTTAAACCAGGTCATACCATGATTTTCAAATACTGTTTTTAGACGACTGAGTCCATCTGAGAAAGACTTGACATCCTGTGTCAGTGTAATAATGTCACTCTGGTCTACCATGACACGATCAGGTTCACTTGTAGGAATACTTGTTACCGATGAACTTTTTGTCATTTTCTGTGATGATTCATCTACACTTTCAACACCTTTTGTAGAACTCTGAAATTACAATAAGAGAACATTCACCCATAATTAACTATGACAGATCAAAAGGTTAATTGGAGGAAAAAAACTTGAATTAGATGCTGTAGACATGAAAACATGTATTGGTGTTGTATTACACTGTTCAAACTAAGGATTAAGCTAATGGATGTTTAACATAAACAGACATTGAGAACCCATATGTTAAAGTTTTAAAAATCAAAACCAGAGGCTCATGGCATGAGAATCTGTGTTTATCTATGGTTAGAAAACAAATGTTTATGCTAGCAATCTTGAAAGTGTAGCTGGAAAGGGTTAATAGCTTTTTTTTAGCAGCCACTTCTAATACTTTTTAAATTTTAGCAAATGACAAATAGAGATTTCTCATGGTGGCCATGTTTGAAGCCAAATAGCATACATTTACATAATATACTCTAAACATATTGTCGAACTTCAGTAGCTCAAACTTGGATCGCTCGAACACCCATGATTTCTCAAACACAAATAAAAGTACGTACGGAACTTATGTAATTATCCATGTTAAAATGCTTAGATTTATGGAACACTGATTTCTCAAAAACTCACACTAAATTAGCAGTCCAAATTGTAAAAATCATGAATAACTCGAACAAAAAAATATTGATGGCTTGGCTTGGGTGATTATTTCCACAAAATTAAATACGAAAAACAAGTGTGGACTGTGAGCACGCTCACTAAGCAATACCCCCGCTTTAATTTCTAGTCCAATTTTCTCACCTTAATGATATCCGAGGTTAATAAAAACCCTTCATGCACATCTACATATGATGAACTTCCTTCATGTAAAGTTTCATCAAAATCTGTGAAGCGGTTTAGGAGAAGTTGTGCTTACGAGGTCTCTGACTGAATACTATATTTAAAAAGTCCGAGTTCAATTATATCCACTGAATAATATCCGACAGCAACGAAAATTCTTCATGCACATCTACATATGATGTACTTCCTCCATGTTATTGTTAAGTTCATAAAAATCTGTGAAGCGGCTTAGGAGGAGAAGTGCTTACAAGGGATGTGGACAGACGGACAGACAGAAAGGGTGATTCCTATATACCCCCTTAAACAAGTTTGCAGGGGTATAATTACAGTAAACATGGATCGCGTTTGAGGGCGACTAGGGGAAAGAAGTTGCCCTTTCATTTTGTACATTCGCCAACCGTAAGTCGCCTTTCAAATTTCATTCCCATTTTGGTCAGAAATCTTTGTGTTTTTGATACCTTGTCATATTTATAATGTTTATGCGCCAAAGTGTAAGCTGGTACCCGATTTGACTGTTATTTGGTATATACAGCGTAGTTTATGGTACGACCGGAAACCAGTTCAGAGCAAAAACGTACGTATGAAAATTTCTGGAGCAGATATGAATTTGGAGACGTAGATTATGCTTAAATGCAAAAGCTTGAGGCTCATGGCACATTGCACCTTGTTTGTCAATGTAGATCTATCTGACGTGCCACACTACCACTGAAGTCAAAAAAAGCATTAGACTAGTACAACTTACCATTATCAGAAGGAATTCATACAAAAAGATGAGGTTTTATTTTATGAAATACATCAGTTGGCAGTGGCACATCTATAGTCAAATTTATTTGACTTATTCTCAATGGATGTCAAGACAAAATAATTTGGTGTTTCATGACGAGATCATGAAAATCCACATTTTGGTGGAATGCAATGAATCACTGTTACAGCATATAAAATAGGGATTAACTCCAGAATTTTGCCACTACATGTACCATCACGAAAATGGAAACTTTAAACTCAATGCTGCTGGCTCTTTCAAAGTGGAAGAAACTGTCTCTCCACTCTCCTCCAAATCCACCACAGTGATTGGACAAATTAAAATTTTCTGGGCCTGTACCCGAGATCATTTTTGCGGTGCCACTGCACCATAGTCATGTCATAATGGCAAATGGCCCATTTAAAAACTTTCCATGTGCTAACGTGACGCAAACAATTCATACTGTAGATGGCACGTAAAACTATTGATACCTGAGCAATTAATTTTAATTTAGCAGCACTTTTGTCCAATGGTAACTTCTCGCTACTGGAGGTACAATTTATATAGTATGTTCGTCTTTGACACTTTCACGTTCAATAGAACCTTGTTACTTTGTTACTGTTTGTTTGAATATTGTTTAACGTGGTGTTACAGCAATTTTTCAGCTATATCATGGCATCCAGTTTTTATTGAGGGAGGAATCCGGAGTACCCAGAGAAAACACCAGACCTTCTGTAGGAAAACTGGCATTCTTGTCAATTAAGATTGGAGTCGAGTACACCCTGCCGGCAGTAAGACTTGAACCCGCAACCCCAATGTTGACAGACCATGTGATCAATAGTAGACAAACTACCTTAACCTCTTGGCCACCCAAGCCCCCTACCATGTTCTTGAAATGGTCTACTTAGTTCGGAATAATGCTGCAGAAGAATAAAATTTAACACCTGACAATTTTATTCAGATAGAAAGCACATATTTTACAGATTATAATTCTGTACACTGCAGTCGAACGAAGAATAATGTTGTAGCCTCAACAGATAATTGTGACAGTCAGTGTGTTAACAGTAACTGAAATACTTAGTAGTGTAATAGAAAATTACAGGAAAGGTCCAGCCTTTCCTATAAATGTATGCCTATGTTAAACAACCTCATGTTGTGGATGGATGTTAACTCAATGTATTTAAAAAAAATAGTATTACAGTTGGCATGATTGATCAATTTAGTTGATATGTTGCTAAAGGTTTGTTTAAACAAATTAAATGATTATATTTATTTACAATTGTCTAGCATCATATTTGCAATCTCTGGGAAAATTCATCTTATTAGCAATCTCTGGGAATAAATTCATATCAGCTCAGGAAATTTTCATTTTTGTTTTTTTTGCTTTGAACTGGTATCCAGTTGTATTTTCATGTTAAGCTTTATGTAAGAAATATAAGTCAGACGGGCATGTAAATATGATACACATGCATGATGCTGTAACAAAAAAAAATTGATGTGACAGGCTTTCAACGCCGAAATGACAACATGTATTATGGTTTAATCTTTATCACAATTGTATTTTTTCAACACACTTGGTTCAACACCAAATACGAATCTGGTAGGATATCCTTCATGGCATGATGCATCTGCAACATTTACTAATCATTTCAAAAATTCGAAATTAAAAATTTAGATTAGTTTTGTTTGTAAGTGGTATTGATTTTAAAGATTTTAAAATGAATTTCTTTACATTCTCGTATTTGTTTTGTATTAGTTCCATTAATAAAACCTCTCATTTCATGTTTATTTTCAACATTTTTTATCGGATGTTGATATTTTATGTTTTTAGTGAAATTCGAGGTTTCATCTTTAAACGCATTTTCCCGTGCGCAAATTCCGCAAGAAAATCGTGCGGAATGTTTAAGTTAAGTTTGATATGAAAAAAGTTTGTACAACCATGCAAACTGCGCTAAACTTAAAGAAAAATATCTAAATTTTCTAAAAATTGTCTTACCTTAGTATATCATGGATTTTTTAAGTCCTGTTTGAAGCTTTATTTGAGGTGTCCCTTAACTCCCATTACATTCAATGGCTGACCCCAATTAAATCTATCTTATGGATCCGTTTTTGACGAAACGAATTTTCCATGTGTTACAATTGCGACAATTGTATTCGTTCCGCCATTAAATATAACTTGATTCCGTAATGTTGATAAACTGTTAAATTCAAAATGTCAGCTCGCAGAAAAATTTCGTCTTGATATTTCAAACATGGATTACTTAATTGAACATAGTTTAATTCATTGAAAACAGGTATAGTCTTTGTGTTTATGTTAGTTTCATTATATTTCAAATGTAAAAATATGCAGAACTAATGAACAAATTTTGCTCTGAGAAAAATCAACTGACAGATAAAACCTCACATTTCAAATAATAAAAAAAATGTAAAAGTCAGATGAAAATGATAAATATAAACGTGAAATGGGAGGTTTTATGTTATAGAACTAGTTTTGTATGTGCTATTATACCCTTAAAAAATATGTGAAGCACATGCTCATCTATTGTTAATTTTAAAATTATACCACACCCAAGTTTATTGTAATTATTTAAGAGCACGTGCTTCATTTAATAATGACAGTGGACAAAACTTAGGTAATCGATTGATTTAAAGTGTTACACAATTTATATCTGGTAAAAATTCACAGGCCGGGTTGCAACATTAATCAGAGGAGCTGACAGGGAAATTTTGATGATAAAATAGCAAAGATGAAAATATTTTAAGGGCAAAATTTGGTGTTCTAACCTTTTAGAACACTTTTAGGTAATTATTGTTAATCTTATTCATTGACAATCTAAGGTATTCTAGTATTGTGAATATAGATTAGATAGAAGGTAGATTAATTTCGTTTCTCTAAATCTCTAAATCTAAACATTTTAATTTTTTTTGCGATTGACCACCATGGGTCACTGTAAGTAGTGGACAGAACACGATATACCGCAGAATACCATTGTGGCCTTTGGTGGTGAATTTCTTAATGAAAAAAAAACCATGACTACTGTATATAATGGGCAACATAAAAAAAATTTCAGGTCTGTAACATTCAGTTAATGCACCAGACTTCGTTAATACATGCATGTTTTCTTAAATGGGATTGGTATTTCATTATTCATAGAGTCTGTGATTTAATTCCCACACAACATTAATAAAAAATACATTTTATGATAAACCTATCCATGAACTTGAGAAGCAAGTCTTGTTCCAGAACTTTAATATGTCGTCAAATGTTTCTTTCATCATGCATAATTACTTGGTTCATTCTTTAAAATAACTTTTCATCTTGTGACATGCAACTCTTTAAAACAAAACATATTAAAATTATTTGCATTCTTACCTGGTCTGAATTATCACAATCTGTCTGTCTCTTTTTCGGTTTTCCTCCAATGTTTATGCCCAAAATTCGCCCTTTTGACGACATTCCGCACACAATTCATACATGCATGGTATTTCTTAACTTGGCAATACAATCCAGCTTTTAATTTGTGTCATGATGTTGCATATAAATAAAGAAATACAACTGTTTCCTAACTTTTTGGCATAATTTATGAAGTTTGCAAACTTTTCCAAAATGACAGACCGGATATTGGTTCTGTCACGTGACATTTATGTACATTCTTTACCCAGTTATAGTTTGTTTCAAATAAGTTGTAAAACATATGTTAAGGGTAGTAAGGTGTCTTCAACGACGTCCGCATCGTTTTTCTAATCGAGTACTAACAATGGTCCATACGTGTCTCAGATAAATTCAGATTTATCAACTATTCTACCCAGGATTAACGTTCTGTTTATGAAAATGAAGGTCACTTTTACAAATTTTTCCGTTATGTTATTGTGTCATTTTTTATTAGGCGGGTAGCCGGAGTAACCGGAGAAAATCCCCAACTGTTGACCCTCGGTAGTAAAACTAACACATCCTTGTTAATTAAGTTTGGAGTTGAGTACACCCTCAACCTATGTGTTGACAGGCAAGTTTTCAATAGTAGAAAATTGCTATAACCACTCGGCCATCTAGACCCTCACTATCTTTACCAATCAAATATATGAGATTAAATGTACCAATGGTCTTGCAATAATAATCAATAATCAATAATAAGGAGGTTGCAACTGAAAGATTTGAATTTTACTTAGATTTGACGGTTTATTTGGTACAAGAACTTCACCAGAGTATGACCAAACAATGCAAACAACTTCTTGGTGTTTTTCATGAGGGGTATAAAAAAATCTTAGTGAAAAATGTTGATCCATCCAAAAGAACTAGTTAAACATCTTGAACTTTATAGACTTACCACAAGTCTCTTTGATTTTTTTTCTATTAGATTGACTGATTGATGTTTCACGTCCAGCAAGCAATATTTCAGCTGTACACAGGAAGTGAGAGACACATCTTTATTATGAACATTTCCTCTTTATCCACTTGTGAGAACACAAGTGGATAGTATAAGAAATGTTGATAATAGGGATGAATCTATTTAATAGCAAAAAAGGGATTTGCGGGACGTCTATGAACTGTATGACGGTTTTAATAAAGTCACAGGAAAAAAAGTCACGGAAAAAAGTCACGGATAAAAAGTCACAGGAAAAAAATCACAATTAATAAGTTGAACTGGTATTGAATGTGTGTTTTAAGGTTTTTTTTGCAAGATTTATATTCTTGTGTATAAATAGTAGACGTGGATATTTAAAAATAAATATAACAAATTAAAAAAAAATAAAAAAATTTCATCATTTAAAAACAGAGGAATAAATAAGCAATTAGTAATGCAGTAATTGGTCACACATGTTCATTTTTCATTACACTTCATTTTATAAATAAATCACTAAAATGTTGAAGCCATATTTTTGGCTTTGATCTATGTATTAATATAGTTGTTTATCCTATTCTTTTTTTGGTATACATATTTTTAACTGTTAAAGCAGCACAAAAAGAGCTGTCAACAGTAATGCATTTTTACTAAAATGTTTTCTAGATTTTGATGGACTTGAAATAAAATTAACTAATAAGTAATAAAGTAATAAACAAGTTTTACATAAAAATATAACTATAATTATAATAAACATAAAAATATTTTCATATTATGACAACATATGTGACCAAGACAACTTATTAATTGTGACTTTTTTTCCTGTGACATTTTTTCTTGTGACTTTTTTTCTTGTGAATTTTTTTCCTGTGACTTTTTTTCCTATCAAAACTGTTACTTTTTTTACTGTGACTTTCTTTCCGTTCCCCTTTATGACATTCTTGTTGACATCCGACATGTCTTCGGTGGCAAATGAAATTGTAAAACACAATTAATCTTACTCACACACGAACTAACTGGCCGAATATTGACGCATGTAAACAGACGGATCTTAAAATTCTTGACTTTTCTCAGGCTTTTGACGAGATATCCCACAAGCCATGCCGAGAAAGTTTTTTTCTTCAAAGCTATCCCGCTGTGGTCACCATTATTAATTAACATACATAAGGCTTGGGCAATAAATTTGCTATCTATCTTTTCCATCGTAATTGTTTTATGAGTTGTGAAAGTTTAAAAACAGAAAGGTCTTATAAGAACACATTTAACAAATGGCAGTGGGATTTATACGATAATGCTTTATATAATACGAAAACTTGGTATTCGGACTGTTTTTCGGCATGGACTGCTCTGGAGCTCGACAGAATGAAACGGACAGAAACTTTCCTGAACAACAAAATGTAGCGGTAGTTCTTGTTCTGTGACCCGTCCATTTCTTACTGTTTATTAATTATCTCACTGCAACTGTATCTTCTCAAAAAATCTAGTTGCATTTTCTATAGACTTATAAAACAACTCTCCGACTGCAACTTAACACACTTCAAATAGTTCTGGATTCACTGGCAAAATGGGAAAAACAATGGGGCATGCAATTCTTTCAAGAAAAATGAGTTCTCGGTCTGTCATCCGTTAAAAAAAGTGCGTATAGGTACAATTTTATCCTTAAGGGCCATACTCCAGTATCAGCTGACACCGCAATGTCTGTTTTGAAATTGTTTGCATTTTGTGATTTGTATTGATTTATATTGTCTATTAAAAAGGGAACGGCGGCTTCTATTATTTTTAATATAACGTTCAAAAATGGAATGCAGTGTTTCTATGGCGTATTATTTAAGATTGCTTTTCAACTACAGTACTGGGACCATACTGGGACGATTCCCAGTGCTCGACCCACAGAGCAGCCCGGCGCGTCCCCGGGTGGCGGATAGACAAGACCCTCTCATTTGGGGGGGGGGGGGGTTGTCAGGTCATAATACGGAAAGCCTGCCCGCGGACCATAGTGGGTATATAACGTGTTTGGAAAGTGCCAGGCTCCTTGCACGATAAAGATCCCTTTTGTAGATTCCGACTCATTGTAGTCGCTACAAAAGGATCATTCTACGACCCTACCCAATACCAGGGACAGTCTGTACTAAGTTCGTATAGACTAGCTGTCCTTGTCAATACTAGTAAGTACTTTTCCAGTGGAAGTCAAAATTGTGTTCCTGTTTTCCATCCGACCCCTTTTTCAATTGATGTATTTTTTTTTTAACTTCTTCCGGTCTAAATATAGCTGAAATACTGCTCGCTGGACGTAAAGCAAACATCCAACCAATCAATCAATCATTCAACTGCAGTAGATTGCATTCCAAACTGCGATATAATATTCAAGGTTACGTCCCTTTAAGCAGAAATGTATTTCCGCTTAGAAACACTGTAAACTTCCTTTACAAGTGGCAATATTTTGGTACTTTTATTTATATTTTGTTTGGTTGATAAGATATGAATAATTACTATTTAAAATCACACGGCTTGAAATGTATATTTTGTTCCTACACTGCAACGTAAATCAGGATAGAGTAAAGCGCAGTATTCAGGGGTATATGAATGGGAACTGGTCATTTCGTACCCTGACCATTTCGTACCCTTACAAATATGGTCAATTCGTAGACGTACCCATCGCTGAGTCAATTCGTACCCGACTAAAATTTTATGAAATCGTAATGAAATTGTATGTATTAAAAAGGTAAAGAGTGATCAATTAAATGTTTTCTTGATTATTTTACTCAACTTTATTTTTAATTAGTCGGCATATTGTGTTCAGGTTCTCAGGGCTGTCAAGTTTTGATGAGCTGCTGGCGTGAGATTTGCCTAAAAATTGAAAGATCAAAGGAAAAAATAAAAACATCAAAGAAATTTGCTGCCAAATTGTGGACTAGATGCGTGAGTCTCACGCGAGTTGCGTGAGACTTGACAGGCCTGGGTTCTTTGTATTGAATGGAGTGTGGTGATAATTTCTATTGTATGTTGTAAGTTTATAATTAGTTTGTGATTCTAAGTGTGCACATTAAATCTTTTATTATTTTAAGTGAACTAAACATCTGTTGTCTTTATACATCTCGGATTTGTTCGGCAATGCGTCAAGAAAACTGACTTAAAAATGAAATATGTGAATTATGAAAACTTGTATTTTTCAAATTTTATTACGATAAATGACATAATAATGGTAACAAAGAAGAGCACAAAAATAAGTAACTGGAGCACTAAAAATATATATTAAAGACAAAAACATAGCATTTTCATACTTTTCTTAAGTTTGTTGGCCATGATAGCAAAAGTTGGATTTACCAGTATCTCTTAAAACTTGTACATATATATTATTTTACTCATCATTATTTCTTAAATAATGATGAGTAAAAGACTTGTTTTATGTTCACGCTTACAATCATAATTTTAATGAGGTCGCACAAAATTAATTATCACCACGTACACTACATCTAAAATAACTAATCTGCCGACTAATTACAGATAAATTTGAGTAAAAAACCAATAAAACATTTAATTAATCATTTTTAATTTTTACATACAATTTCATTACGACTTTAGTCGGGTACGAATTGACCATCCACCGGGTACGAATTGACTCAGCGATGGGTACGAATTGACCATATTTGTAAGGGTACGAAATGGTCAGGGTACGAAATGACCATAACTCATATGAATGATAACAATGCTTTTATTGATGATGAAGTAAAATGAAATTTAAATGATAATACAGACAACAAAACAACAATAAAATATTAACAATGTACATATAAACAACACTGATCAATTAACTGTCCATAGCTGACTTATCACACAGGTCCACAGGGGCTTGTAAAAATAGTTTTAGTTGCGCTTTCGATTGGTCGATTTTGTTATAGTGTGGGAGAAGGGAAGAAACAGAGTCTATACCCGCCAACTTTCAAAATTTTTTTAAAAATATTTCTTTACCCCTATCAACACGGGTTTGTAATTATTTCTGTTCCTAATTGAATTATCTTCATGAAAAAAACTACCTTTATGTTTCTAATGTCATTTAACTCTCAAATTTTAATAATTTCCACCAGTTTGAAACGAAATGGACAATAACCCTGGCTGGAAGTGGACTTAAAAAAAGAAAGTGAGTACCGAAAGGCCTCAAAGACGACAAACGATAAAGTCACCACTTCCATCCAACAACGGTTAACAGATCAGTTTGCACAATCACTTATGTTTCATTCAACTAAAGCACTAAACTATAGAATGTATAAAACAAAATTGGAATATGAAAATTATTTAAATGTCTTAAATTTGGCTGACGCTATAAAGTTATGCCGATTTAGAACAACAAATCACCATTTACCAATAGAAACTGGTAGATGGAAAAATACTGAAAGAGAAAAATCGTTTTTGTCATTTTTGTGATAGTAACAATCTAGGAGATGAATACCATTATATATTTGAATGCACCGCTCTTTCAGAACAACGAAAAAAGTTAATTCCAAATCACTACGTGAAAAACCACAATGTTCATAAGTATTCAGAATTGATGTCTAGCAACAGAAAGTCTCTGCTTAGAAATCTTGTCAAGTTCATTAATATTATAAATGATTATGTCGGCGCCCCTGGCTTACCTGTCATGTAACAGTAACCATGTTTCTTTTTGTTTGTATATATTGTATATAGTATGTTGTTATCTTTCTTTATTGTTATCTTCTCTGTACCAATTGTATTATTGGCTGTATGAGAATAAACTATTTGAAGAATTTATGACACCTATTTTAATTAATCCTGATAAATAATTATGTTCTAATTAATTAAAATTATCCCTGGAGCAAACAGTTATTGTCAATTACATGTCCACCAACCTTAGGCTACCTCAGTTTGATATATTATTTAGTGAAATTTAGGGAAAGTAGGTTAAAAGTTGGTAATAGTCATAATCCAGTAAGAAAGTAGTTACAAAAATCTGATCAAATCACAATGTGACATGTATGCATGTTTTATATATCAATCAACAACGTCATGATTGTAACCATTAAATTTGCTATGTTAAGACTTCAATCTTGCCATTTTGAACCCTTTTCTGTAAGCAAAAATATCATGAAAATGGGGAGATGAAGTACAGCTGTTGAGTACCTGATACATTGGGAGAGATATCTCCATATGGAGGTGCTGCTGATGTTGCCACACAAAAATAGAAAATTCACAATAGGAAAACTAAAATCATCATAACTCAGACTTGGTAAAAAAATGAAAATAATGTTATCATTAGATATCAAATGTAGGTTAAATCAAAGTTATTTGAAAATGTTTTTTATATACAAAAATGACTATATGTCAATGTTCAAATGACCACTTTACAATTACGTACCTCGTAATCGATCAGGAAAAGTAAACTAGTGTTCAATGTGAAATATTGTAGAATATTATAGATATATATATACGTTTAATCCCTTCTTAACTTATGTCATTCTTGTTATTTCATGTATTAAATGTTTATTATAGTGTGAGAATATGTATCATGTATTTTTTATAATTTTACAGTATTAAATAACTTTCAATAATCTTTTTTTCTTTTTTTCTAAATATGTCCAGTCAATGTACGATTAGTATTGGTATTTTATAGTTACAGTTTGACAATATATATTAATGTACAGCAGAAATTCACATTATTATTTAAATATTTATTTTATCTTTTAATATTGTTCATTTTCAGCTTTCGTTATCCTCTTGCTTCCTCTGTACATTTAGTCCAGGTAAGGACTTAAATATCCTGATTAATTTATGGCACCTGCTTTAATTATTGCCTAATGATAAGAGATATAATTTTAATTAGATCATTAAATAATTCATATAGTACATTTTCACTAAGTACGTAGAGATCTACTGCATATTGTCATCTTCCTTTTCTTTCAGATATATAAAAAAACCTAATGAGTACGATTTGAAAAAATTTCATTTACAAGATGGCAAGAGGGCTACAGCCAGAATTTGTTGAAAATAGAATCCACACATTAACTCATGTTCCAGTTGAGTGGAATGTGGACCTGAGAGACAAATACTATGAACTAGATTTAAAAATGAGTCAAATGAAAACATTGTCATTTGGCTTCACATGGGGAGATGATAGGTAAGACATTTAAATACAACATTATGTAATCTATAAACTAGCAAAAAGAAAAAGGGTTTTGAACTTAAGAATAAGTGATCAGGAAAAGTAAATATAAAGAGTTAGGACAAATGACAATTTGTAAAATTGTTGTCAAAATTTCAAAGTGAAAGTTCAATTAATACAAACGGTAAAATTAACTGTTATTGAACCTGATTTTATGATCACATTTTAACAGAAAAATAATTTCTTACATTGAGCATGGAGACAACAGGAAAATAAATAATTACATTGAGCATGGAAACAATTAGTTTACATACAGCTGAGGTTGCATGTTTCATCCTTGCTGCAGGTAATGTGTGCTCGACTCCAAACTTAATTGACAAGGGTTGCCAGTTTTCCTGCTGAAGGTCAGGGTTTTCACTGGGTTATCTAGTTTCCTGCTCCAATAAAAACTGGATGCCATGATATTGCTGAACAATTGCTTAAAATGGCATTGGACCTTAGTTAAACAAATGATTTACATATATGTACCACATGCTGAATTAGAGATAAGTGGAAACCAGATCACATGCATGTATTGGATAAGTATAAATCTTATCACGTATAGTATTTTAGCTATTTCACTATACCCCCACTTCGAAGAAGAGTGGCTATACTGTTTTACCCTTGTTGTCTCTCCATTCATTCCTTTGTTTGTCTGTTCATTTGTTTCTTCATTCGTTCCTTTTGTAAAAAATGTCTGTCACAGAAGCCTGATATTTTGCATGATATTGCTTAAAAATTATCCTATAGAACCATATGTCCTATAGTACCATATGGTGTACAGCGATTTTAAGCTCCTTGTCATCTACTTCCAGTTTACAGAATACTTTTTGTTTAAGTGTGGGTATCACTAGTAAGCATTAACTCACAGATTTTCCTTGTTTCACGAGCAAAAATCATGTGTAATTTACACTTTTGTTTATATTTTCATTATATGTTGAGATTAAAGTGTGTAATACTAGAACAACTGAATCACTACTGCATAACTTAATCAATGACCAAGTGGTTAAGGTAGTAACTTACTACTGACAGGGTGCGCTTGACTCCAACCTTAATTGACAAGATTCCTCTGGAAGGTTGGTAGTTTTCACTGGGTCTTTCCACAGTAAAATACAGTTTTACAATGGCTGAATGTGCCATTAAAAACCAGACAAACAAACATCAAATCAAGCAATGCCCATGATTAAATTATTATATACAGTATGCTTTGAAAAGTAATAAGTGCATAGTTTTTAATTTTTCATCAATTCCTATTTTAGTGGACCTCTTCCAAGACTAGCCAATATTACTGATACTCCATCTAAAATTCTGAAGTTGGACCTTTCTTTAAATGAGCTGACAGCCTTAGAACATGATGGATTGTTACCTTTTAAACAAGCAAGAGAGCTGAATGCATCTTTGAATAGAATTAGCAAGTAAGAAGATGGTACCTTTTTTCTCAATATATTATCAAATTGAGTAGTTGTAAAGACAAAGAGATCCATCTTAATTTATGTCACTACAAAGACCCGATATATTTTCTGTGTATGCTGTAACATATTAATGTGCACAAGACAGACATGCATGCTGGATTTATGTACTTAATGCTAGCACACTATTTACAGTAATTATATACATTTAATTGTCATTCCTAAGACAATAACTCTCTTCCTACTCATTTTTGTAATACTAGTACACTTAAGTTCATTTAGTTGTACCAAAGAGAAAATTATGACCGAGAAATTACATTAAGTAAGTGAATTATAGGATTTAAAATTATTTCATGTCAAAAATATTCCTCAAAGAACACTTGTTTTACAAAGAAGGGTATTTTATGTAATGATAAAATAATTGTTGTTGATAATTTTATGTAGATTTTTTGTGTATTTTCAGATTTATTGGAATTGAAGTGTTAAAACATTTATACTCTTTGGACTTGTCCCACAATTCAATTAATAGGATAGAAAATTTAGTTGGAATCTCTTCCCTTGTGATCTTAAATTTGAGTATGAATGAATTAGAAGACATATCATACATGCCCAGCATGGTTAACTTGAGGATATTGAATCTTAACAATAACCATGTAAGTGTATGTTATGTTTACACATGAAGTTTGAAAAAGGAAGTATCGTTGTAGTAAAACTATCTTAAGATATATTCATGTGAATGTAATATGATTGTCAATTGTTAAAAGCAATGCTTGCTATAAAATGTAATACAGTATTAACATAAACATGTGTGTATAATACTGACTTTTTTTGCTTAAAAGGACATCTCATCACATGGGTGAGTATTATACACATAAGGTCATATAGGTTAAAAATGAGTTTAATAAGTTCTTGCATATATTTTGGGAAAGACTGGATGATCTTCCACGAGTGACATAAATTTTATGTCTTTTTGTGAGTGGAGCAAGAGAGCTGAAAGGTTTGTTTTTATTAACAGGAAGGTAAATTGCAGCTGATACAAATGTTAGCACAGCATATAGAACTATTACTGAAAACCTGTCTCTATAACAAAATTCTAGTTTGTTAAAACTGCTTCAAGATCTGGCCTTCCTGTCTGTGGTCCTTACATGAATTGTACTATACTGCTTATGAATTAAGATGTAATGAGTGCAACAAATTATAGTGTAATTAATGCTTGAAAATGTTCTAACCCTCATAGCCCTGGTTAAATCTTTGAAGAATTGTATCAAGTTACCCTAACAAAACTAAAAATGTCCCATTAACATTTAAAGATTGATTCATGGTACCATTAGCTGAATAAATCCTAATCACCGTATCGCACACATCCATGTTATGTAATGTTATTTATACTAACATTAGGTTCACAGGAAATATAGGCCTTAATCGTTTATTGTTGATGAGATAGTGGCGATAAAATTATTCATACTTCAATTAATTTTAAGGAGGATGAACATTAAAAATTTTATATGACCTTGAAAAACATTTTGAAATTTTAGGCTGTTGAAAATTTTAGAACTTTTAAACATTTTATTTGCCATCTGAAATCCATAATTGACTATGAAAGACATAATTGACCATGAGGATCCATAATGGAAAGGCAAAAACCATAATTGACCATGAAGATCCATAATTGAAAAGCAAAGCCAAAATGGACAATGAAGATCCATAACGCTAAGGCAAAAGCTGTAATGGACCATGAAGATCCATAATGGAAAGGCAAAAGCCATAATGGACCATGAAGATCCATAATGGAAAGGCAAAAGCAATAATCTACCATGAAGATCCATAATGGAAAAGCAAAAGCAATAATGGACCATGAAGATTCATATTGGAAAAGCAAAAGCAATAATCTACCATGAAGATCCATAATAGAAAAGAAAAAGCTATAATGGACCATGAAGATTCATAATGGAAAAGCAAAAGCCAAAATGGACTATGAAGATCCATAATGGAAAGGCAAAAGCCTTAATGGACCATGAAGATCCATAATGGAAAGGCAAAAGCCATAATCTACCATAAAGATCTATAATGGAAAAGCAAAAGCCATAATCTTCCATGAAGATCCATAATGGTTAGGCAAAAGCTATAATGGACCATAAAGATCCATAATGGAAAGGCAAAAGCCAAAATGGATTATGAAGATCCATAATGGAAAAGCAAAAGCCGTAATGGACCATGAAGATCCATAATGGAAAGGCAAAAGCCATAATGGACCACGAAGATCCATAATGGAAAGGCAACAGCTATAATGGACCATGAAGATCCATAATGGAAAGGCAAAAGCCATAATCTACCATGAAGATCCATAATGGAAAGGCAAAAGCTGTAATGGACCATGAAGATCTGTAATGGAAAGGCAAAGCCATAATGGACCATGAAGATCCATAATGGAAAGGCAAAAGCAATAATGGACCATGAAGATCCATAATGGAAAGGCAAAAGCCATAATGGACCATGAAGATTAATAATGGAAGAGCAAAAGCTGTAATGGACCATGAAGATCTGTAATGGAAAGGCAAAGCCATAATGGACCGTGAAGATCCATAATGGAAAGGCAAAAGCAATAATGGACCATGAAGATCCATAATGGAAAGGCAAAAGCCATAATGGACCATGAAGATTAATAATAGAAAGTCAAAAGCTATAATGGACCATGAAGATTGATAATGGAAAGGCAAAAGCCATAATGGACCATGAAGATCCATAATGGAAAGGCAAAAGCCATAATGGACCATGAAGATCCATAATGAATAGGCAAAAGCTATAATGGACCATGAAGATCCATAATGGAATGGCAAAAACCATAATGGACCATGAAGATCCATAATGGAAAGGAAAAAGCTATAATCTACCAAGAGGATCCATAGTAAAAAGGCAAAAGCCATAATGGACCATGAAGATCTGTAATGGAAAGGCAAATGCTATAATGGACCATGAAGATCCACAATGGAAAGGCAAAATCCATAATCGATAATGGATCATGAAGATCAATAATGGAAAGTCAAAAGCTATAATGGACCATGAAGATCGATAATGGAAAGGCAAAAGCCATAATGGACCATGAAGATCCGTAATGGAAAGACAAAAGCCATAATGGACCATGAAGATCCATAATGGATAGGCAAAAGCTATAATGGACCATGAAGATCCATAATGGAAAGGCAAAAACCATAATGGACCATGAAGATCCATAATGGAAAGGCAAAAGCTGTAATGGTCCAGCTGTAATTTGATACAAATCAGTTTACTTTAGTACCTATAAATAACTATTACTTAATACTTACTCAAACATATTTATTCTTAAAATTCTTAAATTCTAAGTATTAGTTTGTTAATATTATATTTTCAGTTGTCATGATACCAATTTATAATTTCTCTTTGCAGCTGAAATCTTTAGATGGTGTACAGGCCTTACCTAAACTTACAGAATTATATGTACAGAGAAACAATATTGTAAGTGACTACAAACGCTGATTCTTTTTCACTTTTTGAACATATTTACTTATATAAGGTGGATTTTTATGTTTTTACCAGTAAGCTTAATGTGATTTAATTTGTTTACAACTTAATCTTGATGAACGACACTATTTTTATATAACAATATTTTTCTCCTTTTTAAAACTTTTTGTTGATCTCAATGTTTTTTTTAATATAAAGTCCCAGAAACTTTCAAACTTTATTGAATTATATCAACCAAAAATACAGTTACCCCATTTTCAGTTTTTGTTAGAAGTTTCTATAGTTTCAGAAAATATACAAGTTTTTATAATGATTTTTTTTTTAATTTTAGACAAATATACTACCTCTTACCAGTTGTTTCCATCTACAAATACTAAATGCTGCCTCAAACAAAGTGAACTCCTTACATACTACTGTGGGTGTGTTGGCTGAACTCAAAAGATTAGAGGTCATTGCGCTTCATGTGAGTCTTATGTAATAACCAGTTTTTAGTATTGTATTGTACCAGTATGTATGTTGTTTGGGGTTTCATTCACATTTAGCTTTTTTAGCTTTATCTCTTCACCCAGTTTTGTTGGGGGTGGGGGTTTTTATGGTTATCAGTTGTAACCTCCCTTGAAGGGCAGTACTCTCATATGAATAACCTACCCCAACAATATCTTTGTTATGAAATTAAACCTTATTTTATGTTGTCCATGTATATATAAGACTTTTACACTCCTGAGAATAAAATTTTTTTAGTTTTGAAATAAAAAAGTTTTGACCTGGGCTTTATTAGGACATGGGAATAGGGGAGAGGTCTTTGCAATGGAATACTTGAGTACAGAACAATTTATGAACATGAACAAACCGAAACACCTTTATAGTTTAAATTAAAGTTTGTTCTGAATACATGAAGGAGGTAAATCAAACACAAACCACAACTTATAAATTGTACAACAAATCACACAATATTTATTATTACAAATACCAAGCACAGAAGTACAAAGGTTTAAGGTATCCTAACTCTTTTATATTTATTACAGGGGAATCCAATAGAACGAGAGAAGACATACCAAACTGACATTCTACGAAGTTCTAATGTGATGACGCTTGATAACATATCAGTTAGACCGTTACCCAAGGAACAGTTACCCAGTGTATGCATAATATATCATTATTATTTTGGCTTGTGCAATCGGACACACACACCTGCAGACCGTTTCTTGTTTGTGCATTTTTCAATCATGTCTTTACCATCGATATAAGATCTTAGTATATTGGATTCTATAAGGAACTTCAGACCATGGGTTCTGTCTGGGAATTTCAGACAATGGGTTCTGTAAGGGAACTTCAGACCATGGGTTCTGTAGTGGAACTTCAGACCATGGGTTCTGTAGGGGAATGTCAGCCCATGGGTTCTGTAGGGGAACTTTAGACCATGGGTTCTGTAAGGGAACTTCAGACCATGGGTTCTGTAGGGAATGTCAGCCCATGGGTTCTGTTAGGGAACTTTAGACAATGCCTTCCGTAAGGTAACTTCAGATAGTGATCATGGTAGAAAGTTTGGAATACACAGATATCCCACAATGTCAATATGACTAAATATAATGTATTTTAAATTGAAAACTATAAAACTAATGATATATTGGTTTAGGCTACTAATGACTCAAGGGGGTAAACCAGTCTGGGGGGTGTAAACTCCACAGAAAGGTGATAAGCTGCATTGAACTCTACTGGCATAGCATCCAGACCTTATATAACTTTGGACTGGATATGTAGGTTAATCATATCATTTCTTTACTGTTGTAAACAGAGAACATTATTCCTTTGTATGTTTAGTAGATAGTACTGAATAAATTTAAAAAAAAAATAATTGTATAGTTGTTTGACTCAAATTCAATAAAATGTAAAAATGTAATAGATCTTACCATAACAGCAAAACCACATATTAGTGTTCAATATATCTTAAATTTCCCATAAATGGCAAAAATAATGCATTACAGTTAATTGTTATGATTTATATACTGTAATTTTTTTAAGACTGTTAACATGATTGCTCATCGATTTTTAAGCGTATATTGCATTTGGGGAATGATTTTGAAGTCTTCTTTCACTTTGAATATTTTATAACTATTGATATAATTTTAGTATGATTCTGGTTCAAACAGACATGTACAAAATATAGAAACACTAAAGGATGCTGCTAAACAAGCATTTCAGGAGAGAATGAAGGAATCAAAAGCTAGAATGGAAGAAAATGTTAACTTTCTGCAAAGAAGAATAATGTAAGTATTTTTTCCTCGCATTTTCAGTCCCCAAGTGTTGATTTGGAAAACTTTGTTTAGAGTGTTGATTTTATTCAAAGTAAGACTGAATACAGTGGAATGACACACCATTTGTACGCTCATGGCAAAATATTCATTAATATAATGCCTTCCTATATTTAAATTATCCATAAAATTAGGACAGCCATGAATTATTTCTTAACTACAATGTACTCACAGTGAAGCAGGCAAGTATTGTATACAACAAGATAAAAACATTACATGTGGATTGTAAGAAGTTATAAAGTTTTCTTGTTCTTGCAGCAAGAAATGATTAAAAACAGTATCATTTCTACCTATAAGGCTTGTACGAATAATTTTATATTATGTTGTATATAAATCAGATTTGGTAACCTTACCAAAGAATCAAATTTATTGTATATAGTTATTGTATGTAATAAATTTTAACTTAAAATGAATATTGAGAAACCTAAAATTATATACACAAGTTATTAAACCATCAAGTTATGGAATACTAGTAATTTTTAACAATAGTTTTGTTTTCTGTAGAGATTTGCAAAATGAATATCTAGACTATGAAAATAAACTTAAGATAGACTTGGACTCGTGTGTAAGGTAGGGATATTTCAGTATTGTTAAACTTTCTAATACATATTGTATTTCAGTTGGTGGGGGAAGGACTAAACTAAACAATTCTTACAAGAAAACACATCACTTTCCAGTATAAAACATTTATTTGCAGTGGGTTAACCATAATGGTAGCACAAAAGCCCAGGCCTAAACATAATTTTTCGGCTCTGTATATTTTTTATGCCCCCGTGACGACATGTCGGGGATCATTAAGTTTTACTCATGTCCGTCCGTCCGTCCGTACGAATTTCCTTCATGCTTTTCTCAGAAACCGTACATGAGAACAATTTGAAATTTGGCAGGGTGGTTCAGTATCACAAGTTGTACGTCCTAAGCGACTTTCAGACCTGTCAGAAAACTACTTCCTATTGGGGACTTCATTTGTACATAAATACGTCCATCTGTACGTACGAATTTCCATCAAGCTTTTCTCAGAAACCGTACAAGAGAACAATTTGAAATATGGCAGGGTGTTTCAGTATCACAAGTTGTACATCCTAAAGAACTTTCAGACCTGTCGGACAACTACTTCCTGTTTGGGACTTCATTTGTACGTAAATACGTCCGTCTGTACGTACGAATTTCCATCAAGCTTTTCTCAGAAACCGTACAAGAGAACAATTTGAAATTTGGCAGGGTGGTTCAGTATCACAAGTTGTACGTCCTAAGCAACTTTCAGACCTGTCGGACAACTACTTCCTGTTTGGGACTTCATTTGTACGTAAATACGTCCATCTGTACGTACGAATTTCCATCAAGCTTTTCTCAGAAACCGTACAAGAGAACAATTTGAAATTTGGCAGGGTGGTTCAGTATCACAAGTTGTACGTCCTAAGCAACTTTCAGACCTGTCGGACAACTACTTCCTGTTTGGGACTTCATTTAGCGGGAGCATCTGTGTCCCATGGACACATTCTTCGCTTTTTGTGTTTTGCATTTAATGTCACTTTAAGCAATTTTTCAGCTATATCATGGCACCAGTTTATATTGGGGACAAAACCTGGAGTATCCGGAGAAAACTCGTGACCATCTGTATGAAAAGTAGCAATTCTTGTCAATTAAGATTTAATTATCATAGTTAAACAGTTAGATGCAACTTAAAGTAATTTCAAAAATTAAACACATTTATTTAAATGCATTATCATTTTGTATCTGTAATAATCATTAGAACTCCCCTTTTTGTACACCTTATGAAAATCCATACTGAATAAATTTATGAAAAACAATTAATTACTACTATTAGTATGATCTTATTTACATATGTCCATTTTAAAGACTCTTTTTGTAAATTTCCAAAAGCAGTATGCTCATATCAGCCACTACATAAGACTAAATTTTCCATCCCCAACCAATACTTTTTGAGTGGCATTCTATAATGTCTGCATGTTAAGCAATCATTGTATCAACTAATCAATCTAATTTACATCACTAAACATTTCAAGGTACTTGGATTCTTTAACAGCCTCAGAGGTTGGAGGCATTGATGGTGACCAGTTACGAGGCACCATAGGAACTCCACATCCTAAACCATGGCATGTAAGTACTGTAGTTGGTCCATAGGAACTCCTCACCCTAAACCTTGGCATGTAAGTACTGTAGTTGGTCCATAGGATTCCCTCACCCTAAACCTTGGCATGTAAGTACTGTAGTTGGTCCATAGGAACGCCACACCCTTAACCTTTGCATGTAAGTACTGTAGTTGGTCCATAAGAACTCCACACCTTAAACCTTGGCATGTTAGTACTGTAGTTGGTCCATAGGAAATCCTCATCCTAAACCTTGGCATGTAAGTACTGTAGTTGGTCCATAGGAAATCCTCACCCTTAACCTTTGCATGTAAGTACTGTAGTTGGTCCATAGGATTCCCTCACCCTAAACCTTGGCATGTAAGTACTGTAGTTGGTCTATAGGATTTCCTCACCCTAAACCTTGGCATGTAAGTACTGTAGTTGGGCCATAGGAACTCCACACCCAAAACCTTGGCATGTAAGTACTGTAGTTGGTCCATAGGAACTCCACACCCTAAACCTTTGCATGTAAGTATTGTAGTTGGTCCATATGAACTCCACACCTTAAACCTTGGCATGTTAGTACTGTAGTTGGTCCATAGGAACTCCACACCCAAAACCTTGGCATGTAAGTACTGTAGTTGGTCCATAGGATTTCCTAACCCTAAACCTCTTCATGTAAGTACTGTAGTTGGTCCATAGGAACTCCACACCTTAATACTTGGCATCTAAGTACTGTAGTTGGTCCATAGGAACTCCACACCCTTAACCTTTGCATGTAAGTACTGTAGTTGGTCCATAGGATATCCTCACCCTAAACCTTGGCATGTAAGTACTGTAGTTGGTCCATAGGAACTCCACACCCAAAACCTTGGCATGTAAGTACTGTAGTTGGTCCATAGGAACTCCACAATCTAAACCATTGCATGTAAGTACTGTAGTTGGCCCATATGAACTCCACACCTTAAACCTTGACATGTTAGTACTGTTGTTGGTCCATAGGAACTCCACACCCTTAACCTTTGAATGTAAGTACTGTAGTTGGTCCATAGGAACGCCACATCCAAAACCTTGGCATGTAAGTACTGTAGTTGGTCCATAGAAACTCCACACCCAAAACCTTGGCATGTAAGTACTGTAGTTGGTCCATAGGAACTCCACACCCTAAACCTTGGCATGCAAGTACTGTAGTTGGTCCATAGGAACTCCACACCCATAACCTTTGCATGTAAGTACTGTAGTTCGTCCATACGAACTCCACACTCTAAACCTTGGCATGTAAGTACTGTAGTTGGTCCATAGGAACTCCACATCCTAAACCTTGGCATGTAAGTACTGTAGTTGGTCCATAGGAACTCCACACTCAAAACCTTGGCATGTTAGTACTGTAGTTGGTCCATATGAACTCCACACCCTAAACCTTGGCATGTTAGTACTGTAGTTGGTCCATATGAACTCCACACCCTAAACCTTGGCATGTTAGTACTGAAGTTGGTCATTTATATATTTGTGCTGGACTTTTTTGTTATTAATATTGTTTGATAAGTTGTTGTATTTAAAATATGTATATAGTACAAAAATGGTTTTAATAACAAAAAAATACATACTAATGGTGTTCTTGGTGGGTTTTATTGGTGAGATATTCAGTGCATATTCATGGAATATTGTTAGCATTTACTCACCCAGTGATAGCCATACCCTGGAACTATTCCCTTTATGTTTTTTTGCAAAAAAATAGTTGTCACAAGGTCAGAAAATTGTAAACAAAGACATTTTTAATAATTCTGCATTAAATTAATCCAAATGTTGATTGGTCTTACAGAAACGAAAGGAAAACAAACCTGACTACTCTGGTATAAAAGACACAGATGAGGTAATGTAACATCAAAGAGTTTATTAACAGTTATATGCTGAACTTTTTAAATATTTCTATATTTTGTCTATTAGCTGACTGTTTTAAAATTGATTGTACAGTTTAATGAATCTAGTTTGCCGTCAAAGATTTGTACAGTATGATTTATCTAGCTTTCTAGCAGAGAATCAATTGTGACAGTTTGGTCTATCATCAGATTAAACATAGATTTATCTTTTTTCTCTGAATGTCATGTATTTAAATTTTAATAAGTATCAGATGAAAGATAACATTGTCTTGTTCAGTATAAATGAATGAATTCTTAGACCATGAACTGTATGGCTATTTATACAAATAAATAGTACTATTGAACACAGTCTCTGTTAGTTGATATTAACACAGGGATCTTATTTTCAGATACTTAAAGCTACACAGAAAGAATTGTTAAGACAGACACCTGGTGTGTGATATCCATTGGGGACAGTAAATTTTGTTGCAATATTTATGCAGTTATCAAGATGAACAATTCACGTTTTCTGTAGTTGTGTTCATGTAATGATATTCAGTGAGTGATGACTTTTTGGCTTAAATCCTCATAAACTGAAAGTTATAGATGTACATCATTGACATATAAGCTGTTTGGAGAGTTTAAGGACAATATGTTTTCCCAGGTTCAAGTATTGTAATACAGTAGTTGTTAGACCCTTTCTTTATTTACAATGTAGCCATTTGATGGGATCTGTTGATGGTAAGAATATCCACATGTTATGTGATGTGGCATTTAATAAGAATACCTCCTTCTGCATGGAAAATGCAGCCTTCTGAAGGTGTGGCCTCACATGAGAGGGCTATTTTTGTTTAGAGAATTATACACATGTCATAGAATGTGTGACCCTGAATAAAACAACACCTTTTGAACTGGTCAGGAAGATGTTTGAAGAAGCATCCCGTAGCTTGAGATTCCGACCATGGAATTTTGGACTTTGATATTTTAAAGCGCGGAATTAGCTCGGAAATTTGGACTTTGTAATTTTTTAGCTTGGAAAATGCGCGGAAAGTTGGACTTTAATATTTGTCAGCACGGAATTATCTTGGAATTTTGGACTTTGTCATTTGTTAGCTTGGAAAATGTGCTGAATGTTGGACTTAAATATTTTTCAGCGCGGAATTAGCTAGGAAAGTTGGACTCTAATATGTTTTGCTCAATGATAAGGGGATTTACAATTGCATTGAATATGTTAGAATTTCACTAGAATATATTTTTGGTTAAAAAATAAAATTATGCTTTAAATATATATACATTGGTCACCAAACGGCAATTATTGTTTATTAAAAACTTGGACAGTTACATGTTAAAATATTAGCATTTAATAATTAAACTAGTTTACATGCATAAGTTCTGAAAAACTAAAGATATTCAGAGTTTTACAAGTGCATAAATTGAAATAATTATTTGCTATCAATACAAAAACACTAAATTAAATTTGTAATCAATCATAAAATTTACATTTAATTTTTTAAAATGTTAATTTTTAATGTTCTATTAGTGATGTATTCTTTAAGTAAAATTTATATTATATAGAAGTAAAATATTTTTAAAGCAGTGGCTTGTTTTATTTCTAAAATATATGTTTTATTACTCAAAAGAATTGAAAATGATTTTTTTCTGAAATGCTTAATTTTTTTTATTACAACTCAAATTTGTTTTTTAATTAATCAGTTTTCAAATATTAACCAATGAAAATGGAGAATCATTTGCCAATAAAAAAAATTTGGCACATTTTTCAAATGGATGTTGAGGAGGAAAACTTAATGGAGTTTGTTTACATTTATAAAACCTAAGATAAGGTATGTGTTTTATATTAAATTTCCTGAAATTAATTTATAAAAATAATAAATTTATAGAACACTGCTACAAATGTTGATCCAATAATATGTCTCAGTAGTTCACAAAAAAAATATTGTCAGTAAATTTTTCAATATTGTTTATATGAAGTCGGCCATTTTGAAAAAAAATTTCTTTCATTTTCACACTGTTTTCAAACATATTTATCATTACAATAATAAAACTAATAGATATTTAAGGTAATTGTTAAACATTTTATTTAGTTTAGAAATGGTACACATTGTCTATTTATGTTTGTATGCCCGGCTGTGTGCCGGAATGCCAACATTTTGAAAGATCAAAGAACATTGTAGGCTCTCATTAGTGAGGATAAGGGGTCCCCCATACACGGTATTAATTAACTGTAAAGGTAAAATTGTGTAATATTGTACTGGTGTAATAAATTATATTGAGGGATAGTATTTGTATATTTGCATTGTGAATTCAAAAATTCTGCCTTCAGTCAATAAATACCTAACAAAATTATAAATGTTTAAAAAAGATCTTAAGATATATAAGGTATAAAAATACTATAAGATAATAAATAGATATTTGTATATTTTCAAAGAATATATTTTGAATACATTTTTATCATTTTATTTCATCATTATAATACATTCATTTATAGCAAAATAAAACAAACAGGTAATAATAAGGAACACTACATTTCTCATTAAAATTATAAACAGTACAAATAAATCAGCAGATGGAGAAGCTGTGACACGGCACCCACATAGTCAATGAGTCATTGCTGTTTGCAGTATGCGGAAATATCTTCGGTAAGTTTGTAGTCTGGGTCCACTTGTCATCAAGCTGGATGTCTGTTATAATGGTGGGTAACTTGCGTGTCTGCCTGCTCTGTACAATATTGATTTTGCAGATTTGAATTTCGGTATCTTCTCAACAACTTCTCTCGAATCGTTGCCCACATGCCATGCTTTGACTAAACTTCTTGGTAGATAGCTGGTATTGGTCTTAGTTCTTTATGGAATTTGGTCGATATCAGGTGCATGAAGTCTTCGGCTTTAATTTTTGCTTGTTCTGCAGAGTGACTGTTTTGTTGCTGTCCTAGTCCAGTAATAGTGTCGTTCTTAGTATTGTTACTGGATGGGCATGGTGGTATATTTCAATTTTAGTAAGTTCTTTCACCACTGGTAGTTTGTACCTGGAAAAGATAACAATTGAAGGCTAAATTGTTGCCTCCTAATCTGTTGGGCATGTACTTGAAATGTAACTGTGCCATAACCATGATTTACTTTGAATGGCGCTAAAAGTATTGAGTGGGAGTATTTATACCAAGAACCCAAAGCTTGTTAAGTTGCGGCTTGGATAACTCATATTTCTAAATGACAGTTCATGAAAGTGTAAGCAGTAGTCACAGTATAGTATTCTTGAATTAAGCAGCTTGGTGTACTGTGTGCATTTCAGTTTGCCGAATCCCAAATTGCCGATTCCCAGATTGCCGCGTCCAAATTGCCGATTACCTATTATTAAACCTTGGGCTTCTTCCTACCAATCATTTACGCATTACTGAAGGACAAATCTAGTGACACATATTACCAGGATGTTTGCTGCTCTTCGGAGAAAGATGGCACAACTAAACTTGATACTCAACCCACTTACACTGATGCTAGACTTCAAGAGCGACATACTACCAAGCGCACGTCAGCAATTTCCGAACTCAAATATAAAAGGATGCAATGTCCACTACACCCAAGCAGTTTGGCGAAAAGTACAATCTCTGGGTTTGGTTCGTCACTATAAGGCGGGCATGACGAGAAGAATCTTTAGATCGTTAATGGCTCTGCCATTCGTACCTCGTTTATGGGTTCGTCAAACTTTCACAACAATTACCATGATGGACAACGGATAGCTTCCAGCCATTACCGAATTATTTATCTACTTCAGAGAATCCTGGTTGAATGGTCAGTACCCGATTGCTATGTGGAACATGTATAAAGAAGACAAACGTACCAACAACAAACTGGAGGGGTGGCACAACTCGCTGAACAAAACTGCAAAGAAAAGCCACCCAAACATTTACGAGCTAATTACTACGCTTAAAATGGAACAATCATGTACAGACCGCACTTGAAGAAGCGCCCGCTTAGGAGTTCAACCTCCTCCAGTACGACGAAAGACAGTTTTACGACAAGAAAAGATCATTGTATTAGAAGAAGAACTGGAGTCCGGTCAACGCTCCATAGACGAATATCTGGCTGCTATGAGACGACATGTTGGTGTTAAGTGTTAACATAATGGTTACTTAAGTGACTTAGTGCTTTCTTGATTAGACTTAGTGCTTATCTTTAATTATTGTTGTGGAAAAATATATTTTCTATTTTTCTAATGTATGTGTGAATTATTTTAATCGTAATAAAATGAAGATGTATTATATATTAAGTCTTTCATTTCGGTGATTGTTTCGCAATCTCAATACAACCTGGTGTGGTTATCCCCCCTTATCACAGATGTCGTGTGTTTCACTTCTTTTCCATCAATACTACGGAGAATGCATATATAAACATAAAATCTTTGGTGTATATGGTAAAATATTTTCTTAAATGGTAAAATATCAAGAAATCGGCAAATTGGACGCGGCAATCTGTGAATCGGCAATTTGGGATTCTGCAAATTGGCACTAAACCGGTATACTTACTTACTATGCTTATAATTATAGTAATGAATACATTATATTATAATCAATTTGTTAATTTTCACAATTTTAACAAAATTAAGTGTGATGCTTAAAATATTTATTAATTTATTTATTAGCCAGTTTTACCTAAATAACATAATAATAATAAGTTCTAAATAATGTAATTTTAAAATTTTAAAATTCACCCTTTTCTGTAAAAAAGGGTTATTTTACCTACGATTATACCTACACTCCTTGGTGTACCCCTTTGTAACCACTAAAACAACAAAATTATGTGATTTTAAAAATGGTGACATTCCGGGAACCCATAAAGTTCATCAATAATTACATAAAATGTTTAATCAAAACACATGGATGTATTTATTTCTTTTTTGGCAAATTACCTATAGCAACATACAAGCTAACTGAAAATGATCAAATTGTTTAATAGTTAATCTGTCTTTTTTATAAACACAGTAAAATTGCATGTGTAAAAACAGTAGATTTGTTGTGTTTGCAGATATTTACAACAAACTGATTTCTACTTGAAATTTTAAAGTTCTAATTAATATGCACGTAATAGCAATATTTGTTTATTTTTCTGTAAATAAAATGAATAAAATGAAAATATAAGGAAAGTGTGTGAACATTTTAAGCATTAGAAAATCATCTATTTATTGACCTTAATAATTTTTACTGATTCATCTTTATACTCTGGAAGTATGTTATTGTTTAATTTTATTTTCTTCCAGGATAACATTAATAAGCAAAACTGGAAAATAGACATGCGAATATGATATCAGGCTTCTATGTTAAGCAGAAGCAACAATTGAAAGAACTTGACAAGTATCCCTTGCTGTCAGAATGATGGGGAAAACAAATTATATAAATTTATTAATGTTCTATTGAGTTTTAAATATTAATTATGCTAGAATGCAGTTAGTGCCTATCTTTTTGAAATAAGAAATAAATTATAGAATCTTATTAACAATTGTTTTACTTTTCAAAAAACTCAGTGGTACTTGTACAGATTTTACACGCAATCCTCCACTAAAAATGATCTAGCTATGAGCATTGATGAAATCAACTATGATTCTTCTAGCTGGCATAAAATCAGACTAAGCAAGAGACGAAATTTTGACATCACAGGAAGCAAAATATAAGACCCCACGGAAAAAAATTCCAAGCCCCTCGGAGAAAAATTCCACCATAACTTTCCAAGCTAAATTACCGACACATGCATGGAAAAAAAATTCCGTGGTTGCTTGTTATTCCGAGCTTATTTCCACCGTAGTGCGGAGTATTCGGAATTTTCCAAGCTATTTTCCCACAAAGCACGGAATATTCGAAAATTTCCAAGCTATTTTCCCACAAAGCACGGAGTATTCTGAAAATTCTAAGCTATTTTCCGACTAAGCGCGGAGTATTCGGACTTTTCCGAGCTTTGCTTGGAATTTCGTAACAAATTCAGTGCTTATGTAGGAAAATCTGCCGGAAATGTGTACATTTTCCGACCAAATTTCCAACATAGCTCGGAAAAGTATGTTTTTTTCAGTTTTTTTTTACCAAAATTTTTTTTTAGCGCGGAGACCGAATACCCCGCGCTCAAATTTTCCGTGCTAAAAATGCGGAATCTCCAGCTACTGAATGTAAAAGTTTCTTGCCTTTGGTAAGATAACTTTTCTGCATTGAACTTTCAGCCTTATGAAGGAGTGGCCTTGGATAAGAGAAATATTTAAGTTAAGACGCCCTATTGAAATGTTAAGTGATGTGGCTTTAAGAAAACCCCAATTTCTGCATTTAAAATAAAGCCTTCTGGAGTGGTTGACTCTGGCGAGAGTGATATTTTAGTTAAAACGCACTATACAATTATGTGATGTGGCATTTATTAAAAACAATCTTTTTTGCAGTGAATATTTAACTTTTTACAGGGGTGGCCTCACGTGAGGGGGATATTTTAGTTAAGAATAATAACATTTTGTTATGTGACCTTTATTAAGACCACACCATGAACAATGCCTCCATTCAGAAGGTGTGGCTTTTGACAGGGGGAGATATTTTAATAAAGAAGTATTATAAAAATCCATCAAAGAAAGAAATGGCCGGATTTCGTTAAACAGGAAGTAGGTGAGCGACAGACCTAAAAATTGAATCCCATGTTATGGGAGGCCATGCTGATGCTGCATACCAAAGTTCAAGACACTGTGATTAGTAGTTGTTGAGAAAACTGTTACGAAAATTTTTCCCCGCCCGCATGCCGCCCACCCAACATTCACCATTTTAATACAGATTTTCACTTTGTGAAATCCGGCCAAAAATGTTTTGTGATGAGTCCTTTGTTTGGGTTGGTTGGTTAGCTGCATTTATTTATTTACTTACTTAGTCCTCTTCATGCTTTAAAGAACATAAGGCCATCACCATAGACGGTGTAGCGTAAACATTGCAAGTTCTGCAAAATCACATGTTGCTTCCAGTGTTAAAAAATGCAAGTATAGTAACTTTCGGTTCGCTGTAGCACTCGAATAAACCTTTAATAATTTGTATTAAAATATTGTCATTCTTTTTAAGGTGTAATAACTCCATAGCTCATGTATTTTATCAGTTTCTTATAAAAGAGGTGATGATAAACAATTTAACACAATGAATTCGTTGAATATCTCAACTTGGTTAATTTTCGTGGATGGCTTTGTTATATTTACGATATATAAACGATAATTTGATTTGATATTTTGAAATGCTATTGATTGAACATTGAATTTTTTATGGGAAGCGTTTTTGTTGTCGTTTATTTTAAATATAAGAAAGTTTTCTTTATATTTTTGCTCAAATTTCTAATAGTTAAAGTATTAACATGCACTGTTAACATGTTAAGGATTTAATAAATCTTATAACTGTTTCACCAAGCATTATACATAAATGAAACAAAGGCAATTCAATGTAATATTCAAAATTCATTTTTAAAATAAAAACTTTTAAAATTAAAATTTTTAACCTGCATAAGTTTTCAGTAAAATTCAATGTATTTTGTTCAGGCTGGTCTGCAATAATAACAAGCCTGTTTTATGGCTGTCTTAAACTAATTTCTGATATAGATTGGTGAATTTGCAATAAAAACTCGACTTCTGTTATTTATCTTGAATAAAAATCTATATTAACATCTGCTTGTACTATATAAAGTAAGTGATTTATGTTTTACTATAGTTCGTATGTGGTCTTAAATGAAATTAATTTTGCTTTTGCTTTGTCAAATTAAATTAAAGTCATCTAACACTAAACTTACCATGGTCTTTTCTTTGAAGCTTATCATTTCCACCTTGCTCTGTATAATTATTACCTGATTTCCTGACCATTGTGAAATTTTAGCAATTACTTGTCAGTGGAATACTTGGTATACTAATTCTTGTCAATGACCTACAGTTTTACCTATGTTAAATCAGTCTAAAGAAAAGAAATAAAGATAAATGTTAATTGTTGCCTGGGTGGGGTGGGGAATGATTTTGGTAAAGAGGGGACTGATTGTTTTCCAGTGGGGGGAATTTGTCATACTTCCCATAAAAGTAGTTACTTGTTTTATTAATACATTCCAGTATTTTTACAGATTTGTTTTGGGGGGTGGAGGGTGGGGAGGGGTTGATTGTGGCAAAAAGGGATCAGTGTTAAAATATCGTTGGACTTTTCATTATTAATGAAATGATTGATACAATCTCTCAATACTGTTAACATACTCTTCATGCTCCAAACAATTATACTTTTATTAGTGTCGTCTTGATTTCAATGTTTCGTTTACCTTTTAAACTTGTAACACATTTTACTTACTTGGGACTTAGTACACTCCGTCCATTATAAATAGTAGAGCACTGATTTAAATCCCTCAACAAAACATATTATTTAAATATTTACATTTGTACTGCGGCAGTATATATTTCCTTTAACAAAGTCGTAACTGTTTGCTTTACCCGGTTCGAAAAAAATGCAGAACACAACATACGACTTATAGTAACTATTACTATCAATGATTATAACTTATAACCCATGACTTCAGTATTAATTTACACAACAAAGAAACAACTATTCGTGCATTTACTATTTTGATTTTTAAGATTTATTGACATTTTGAAGCGACTTGCAATTTTTACGGACTTGCGATTTTTACAACAGTCAGCGTAAAACACAAGTTTTGACAGGAAACAGGACAGGAACTTGCAGTTTTTACGGACTTGCAGATTTAACTCTACAACGTCAATGCAATTCTGTCTTGCACTGCCTTTCTATAATCTCCTTTTCCATTGGTTTCCATATCTCTTTCAGCCTACCCCTCTTTTCGTAACCGCTTGTGTCAATTTCACTAAAACCCCAAGGATTAAAGTTTAGCACATCCAACATACATGGACACCTTTGTCTCTTAGGCTCTTTAGAAAGTGGTGCAGTGTTGGTTCTGTTCTACAGGGTCTCATTCGATATCGAATTTGGCCAATAGACACACAAGATTCTACGGCGGAAGACATCCTCCTTAGAAGTTATAGGATTTGTCATCTTTCAAATTAAGATCCAAATAGAAGTACACCAAGAACATTGCTATTGAACCTCTTAAATTTGATACAGTTGCTGATTTTTTGATGATCTCCAGATGTTATGGAGAATACCCATCTTTGGTAATCTTACTGTCTAGGCAGACAAAATTGTTTAAACATCAGTGTTTTCCCCTCTACTGTAATAGGTTCATCTTCTGTTCTTTTATTAGGAGCCCTATATTGATCAGTCCGTCCGTCAGAAAGTTTTTGTGTTCGAACTATAACTTTCTTATCTTTTGAGGTAGGCTTTTGATATTTGGTATGTGAATAAATAATATCAAAGCGATGTGTCGCATACTATGGTTTTTGACTTTGACCTCAAGGTCGCCGGGCCCACAAAGATACATATCTTGTTTAACTACTATCATTGTGTACTAAAATTTATAGACAATGATATTATAGCTTATGTTATTTCTTAATGTTAATAAAATTGAATAACTCGAGTAACAAACACATGCATGTATTATCAGAACTTGTTTAACATACCAATACTCTTGTCTTCCTGCAATACAGAAATTATGCATGTGCATGGACTTAAACCTAATCTATCAAAGTCAGTTTTAGTCACAGACTTTCACAATTTGACAAAATTAGATTTTCTATCCTAACTGCATATACGATTATGTTATAATTTTTGTTTTATCTATTTATCAAACTCTTTTTGTTTAGTAGACATATTTTTCCATATGACATACGTTTGTGACATATTTCATGTTATTTCTTTTATTGAATATTGATGTATATAGATGTTGAAATAAAGTATGAAAAATGTATGTTCTGTTGTTTTAGAAATAAATATGCAAATGTATTTACAAGGTAGTTTGGAGATATGTTATCCCGTTATAAGAAACCAGTTAGTTTCCAATACTAGTCTAGACTGGAATGGTGGTGGGAGCCTTGGTGGTCCAGTGAGTGGTTAAGTAACTTAGTCTACTGTTGATCAAGTACCTGTCAACACTGAGGTTGCAGGTTCGAGTCCACCGTGGGTAAGTTGTGACTCCAATCTTAGTTGACAAGGATTGCCAGTTTTCCTATTGAAGATTTCAGATTTTCTCGGGGTACTCTGGCTTAATCTCCAATAAAAACTGAACGCCATGATAAAGCTAAAAAATTGCTTCAAAGTGGTGTCAAACACCATTCTAAAAAAACAATCTTGAAAAAATGGCTTAGTTATATATGTCCGCCTTTGCAAGTTTTGTGATTTATTTATTTTTCATATAAAAAACAAAGCAGCCGTGGTCCATGTAATAACTGTTCATAATATTTTAATATTCTAACTTTGTTACATTCAAATAAAAATTCAATAATTTAATGAAAAAGGAGTTTTTAGTCAAAATCATTAACATTTACAGTAAAGCAACCAAATTATTATTAGAGTATCGTTAGATATTATTTTGTTCCTATCGTAATGCAGGTATACTTTTAACGATGAGGCACTGATTTAGTATTCACTTCGTATTTCTTGATATAAACAAAATCTTTTTGTTCCCCCGTTTAACGTTCGAAGAGGGCATAGATATGATGACACTGAAAAATGCAGCTCGTTTAACGATGATATCTTTAAAGATTTCTTAGTGCTATAGCAGGAGATATAGTTTTAGATCAACATTTAAAGAATGCGCAACACACGTCAAGGCAATTCAAAACGAGCTCTTGCTCTGTATAACATAATTTATTCAAGAACACATTGTAAACAAACATTCGGGCATTATTATTGAATTCAAATTCACGAAGTGACCAATTCCAGTAATCGGGAACAGTACATTACTGGTAGTGCGAATAATTGAATATATTCCTTATACGGCATATCCTTATGTTATAAAGTGATTAGATGTTAAACGGCCGTTGAATTTAACATATTATTTTTTTCCTCTCAAACCATGGATGGAGCGGTAATATATTAGGAAGATGCAATGGCTGTGCAGCTAAAGTTAGAGATCAGTCACCGCTATATATCATTATTGTAGCCATTCTATGAGGAAATTCATCTGGTGTTAGATAGCCTCATACACATTAATCATGCCAAGTTCATGTCTTTTGAGTTAATTTTTGAAGATTAGATAAGGTTCTAAAGGACATCGGTATTATGGAAAGAAACTAGCATACAACAGTGACTGAGATATATGGACTTTTTCAAAGCATTAAAGATTCAATGTACATATTTTGTTTTCAATCTGTGCATAATTTTTAGGTTATGTAAAGACATTGATAAAAAACTACATGGCTCTTCTATAGATTTGATGCAAGGGTTCAACAAGGTAGAAAGTGTGAAGTCAGCAATTTGTGCTGCAATGGCAAATAAAGACGAATATCAAATGTTGTTTGACAAGCTAAAACATATTGGCGAAGTACAAGTCTTGATACATTGCACCCCACGATGTTGCAGCAGACCACCAAAAGTAACAACGTTTCTGCTGATTGGCCACAGGTCTATTTCAAGCGTTCTGTACATATACCCTTCCTGCACTATAAGTACAATCAATTTTTACAGAAATTTGGAAGACTTGCAACTCTTACCGTTAGACCTCCCAATTAACATCGGAACGCAATTAATAACCCAATATTTAGAGATATTTATAATCACATATTCGATGATTTGCCTGAGGCTGCTTCGTTTTTCAAGGACTGAGTCTGTGGCGGAGATTGTAGTTGAATGCAGAGGATAAACCCTTGAGGCTACTCTATCAAACAGTAGCTGCTACCCAACCTTGTAACTTAATTTCTCCAAGATCTTTTTCTCTTAACATCTTTGACCTCCAGCACTGTATTAAGGACAATAGCTGCCTCATAGCTACATTTATTCAGCTAAAATAGCAACTCTTCTTGGAAATACATCAAGAACCCTCTCCGTAGTACCATGGGTTTAACGCATTGTTGATGTATGTCCAGAGATATGAACATTGGCATTGATAATGTTATAGACGGATTTGCTTGAAAACGCACGCAAAATGATGCTCATAAACCCTCTTGCATAGAGGAGCGGTATTACTCGGGGCCAAATCTGTGCGTTTGTTGTCAGTTTACGTTCGTCATTGTACGCTGTTAACTCTTTAGCTCTCTTGTACAAACAGTACATTTGCTTAGCGTCCTTGTATCAACTTCTCCCACGGATTTTATTGAAAGTTTCAAGTCATATCCTTTAAACATGACAGAAAGATTGCAAAAGTATTTTAGGTTGTGCACCTGATCTAATTAAACTGTTCAATGAATGTTTCCCCATTATTGATGGAACCGTTTTTTGGGGGGGTTTTTTTGGGGGGGGGGGGGTGGTAATTGATTCCTCCTACATATTTTGACACAGACCCCAAACTTTCTTACAACAAATTGTAAATGACTTTACATTTATTAAGGCCCTTTCTTTGCAACCCGGCCATTTCAGACGCTGGGCCGTGAAATTGAGGTCAAAGTCAGGTGACACCTACTCAAATTGTCATATACTTTCGTCAGCAACCTATAAAGTAAATACTGTCAAGTGTTTTCCCGGGGTAAGACTTAAGATTTAAATGGTATTTAGCTTGGCAGCTCTTTGGGTGTAAATTGTTTTAATTTCTTGCCAAATAATACTCAAATCTAACTGTAGACTAGCAATGAGTATTAGTTTTTGCAAATGTATGTATTCAATGTTTCTCTGGAAAACTTTTTATTTATTCTTTATTCAGACTATGAATAAAATTGAACCCGAAAAGATGGAATGCAGTACTAAAATATAGGACTTTTTGCAAATACGTCCTATATCACTAATTGATTTACTTCTTTTATTACAAATATTGAGTATTTGTTTTAATTATTTCTTTCATTGATTACAAGTAAATTTTCTGCATAAACTTTTGATAATTAAAATGAAATTACAAATAACATTAGTTTTTGTAATTCTCTTGGGAGAAAAACGTTTATTTGGAGAGTATAGACAGAAATATGTGCTATAAAATGGTGGAATATCCTTGAAGACTTGCAAACCCATTCTTTCAGCTGTGCCTTCAAGAAGTGTTCAAATTCGTTCGTTTTCATCACGATACAATACGATATATGTACTAAACACTTGTTAAGTGTAAATCAAAATGAAATGATAACATGTATGAGATTAGTGATGTCAATGTCGTTTTTTTAAATGTAACTGTTTCTCTTCCGTAAAATTACATTAATCTGTTAACTGCGGTGGCTCGAGTTTAGTTTTCTCTCTATCCGTTGAACAAAACATTGACATGTGCAAGGAATACGCCTCGTATGTAGTAAATGTGACATGAATATAATGTGATGCAAATAGAAGAAACCACTTGGTCGCCACTGATGCGTCTTGCTTAGACAAAACACGTGTCTGGCATAAAAAATATTTAAAACTTGGTATCTTTATGACATTTTATTTGCAACCACTGGGTCGATGCCTTTGCTGGTGGACCGTTAGTCCCCGAGAGTATTAGCAGCCCAGTCACCATAGTTAGGTGCTGACATGAATATTATTGTATAGACATTGCTAAATTAACTGCAGTGAAATTTCTAAAATAATTTAATTCTAACGTTTTATAAATTCCAAGTTGTAGATAGCCTTAGCCAGATTAAATCTATAAATGCTCTACAACTTTTTAGTAATTTGGATTTTTGGGTCTGAGCGGCGCCACTGGTGACTATTGATAAGACGAAACGAGTGTCTGAGGTATTTAATTTTATTAACCTTGGTACCTTTGATGACATTTTATTTAAAGATCGTATTAAAGTGCAGATACGATATAAATACCTGACAATCAGCCATGACAGAACTTACTTAGTCATCAACGACTCTAAATCTAATACTAAATATACTGATACCGAGTATGTCATATGTTAGATTTTCTGATTGATAACATATTCGTCATGTTTGGCGGAAATGTTTTCCAACAGACTGTTGGTACTCATATGGGTAGTTATTGTGCTCCTCTCTCCGCCGACCTGTTTTTTGTACTCTTATGAGGTCGATTTCTTAGAAGGCCTGCTAAAGAAGAAAGAAAAGACACTGAAACAGATCTTTAATTTCACATTCCGTTATATTGATGATGTTTTGTCCCACAACAGTCCTAATTTGGTGACTATTTACATTCGATTTACCCTAGCGAGCTTGCAATTTTAGAGACCACCAATACACTACGGTCAACCTCTTACTAAGACCTACTTCTAGAAATAGACTCAGGAAAACTACAATCGGACTCCTCGACAAACTTCCCGTTCATCGATTTTCTAGACCGATCACTAGTGTTGACTTCTAAACTACTCAAACAAGGGTTTGTTGTACCTAGGTTGATGTTATCCAGAAGTTCTATGATCGTCAACATGACTTGATTGATCGTAATGGGAAATCAATCTCTCAAATACGATCGGGCATTTTCGCTGAATCATAGGTAGTCATAGGCAGGCACTGTTTACTCGTCCGGAGCACCTGAGTGCACCCATGGTTTTTATTGGGTTCAGGTTACTTTCTTTCTGTTTTTGTGTTGCGCTTTGTATGTATGTCTATATCCGGAGTTGTAACTTTCCCTTGAATATTGGCTGTTGCTATTCGGTGGGTTTTCTATGCTATTTTTTTTACTGCAAAACGAGCTTATATTCAAAATACCGAAGACACACCACAGTGCTCGAGACTTGAGCTGATTATTGACATTGGCAGAAATTCAAATTATGATACAAACCATTCGATGTTAACTCTAATGTTGTAAAAGTCGTTGTAGAGTTTGTACCTCAAAGCATGCCAATTTATTGTCCGCCATACAAGAAAAACATATTTATAGTTGTTTTGCTTTTTTAATGTTTTTGTCTATCCTTCGGAATGGAATGTTATTTTAAAATATTTCATAGTTGAAAATACGTACAGCTCCAGACAGCATGGTTCCAAAATTTGCTTTAAACTGTTTTCTTTATTGTTACCTTTATCAGTTCGTTGATTTTATCTGTATTTGGGATTGTAAGTTATGTTCTATGTCCCCGTATGTTTTTTGTGTTTTATATGATTTAACTGTTTAAAACTAATTAATTTTATTTAATTAATTTTAATTACATCATAATTACTTAGTTTGAATGTTATACTGTTTGTTTGTTTGATGGTGTTTAAAGCCACTTTCAGCAATTTTTCAGCTATATAATGGCGTCCAGTTTTAATTGGGGGAGGAAGCCGGAGTACCCGGAGAAAACCCCCGACCTGCGGTAGGAAAACGGGGAATTCTTGTCAATTAAGATTGGGATCGAGTACACCCTGCCTGCAGTGAGAATCGAACCCGCAATCTCAGTGTTGACAGACCACGTGATCAATGGTAGATGAACTACCTTAACCTTACGGCCACCGAGGCCCCTTGAATGTTATACACTAAGTTTTCTGTTAACAAGGTATATTCACCCTCGATACTGTGGCTTTCGCCTTCAAAAAAACAAACTGGTGGTGAATTGTGTTTGAACAAACTTTATTGCAGATATATAAAAATTCAAGATGTCATCACACATATTAGTTTAAAGTTTGTAAGACAATTAAAGTTTCATATCAGTGAATCATATATCTCCTCCAAGTCTTCGTGTCAGTCCTCTGGTGTGTGTTAGTCCCACAATTCCCAATCCCAAACGATGTCGTATGCGCCATACTTGTCACGGTCCATAAAAACGTTATCTACCACATGTATAACACCATTGGTTGACATTAAGTCGCACTCCTCTATTCCTGCTTTTCCGATTGTTATTCTGTCCCCTGATTTCTGAACCTTGAACGAGTTATCTGATAACATCGTCAACTCTCGTGAACTAAATCCAACATTTTGGGTCATTACTCTGATACCAGAACAACACAACTGGTCTGTAAGGAAAGCAACATTTTAAAATGTTGGGCTTAAAACGAAATTTTAAATTTTGCTTTACTCTCTCTTGTTGTTGATACTTACAGAATAATCCAACATCATGCAATAAGTCAGGCTTTGACTACACATTTTAGGTGACAATGTAGAATGAATTGAAAATTAGAATCAAACTGTTTTGCAGATATTATGACACCTTTTTTAAATTAGGGAAAACTAAAGGTTTTAGGAAATGATTGAAGACATACCTTTGTGGATGTGATTGTTAAGATACTTTCTTAACTTGTCTTTGTCATTCACTATTTTCTCTAGTTCTTTATCGGCAACTAGAGAGAATGCCTATAAGCATATGAACAATAGATGTTATGGTTAAAATGTTATACATTCAGAACAACTATTAGTAATAATGATAAAAGCTGTACAACTTCGTAATTATTTGGATTTTTAATATGTTTTGGTTTTGAGCGCCAATGACGAGCTTTAATTAGAAAAACGCCGTCTGGCGTGGTAAATTTTATGCTTTTGGTATCTTTGATGACATTTTATTCGTTCAAAATTTAGTATGATCTCAACAAAAAAATTAATGTACCCATGAATAATTTTAATTTGCTTTGTACGCTGAAATCTAATCCCCTAATTAAATTGAATAACCCATATTATACAATATAACTTGTGTCGTTCACATGACCTATTCAATGGCCGTTATAATTTAAATAGTTTATTGACGTCATCGATGTTTTTACTATTAAAATTGCCCAGATTTATAGAAAAAATTATTAGAAATATTTCTAAACTGATTATACTCTATAAGCTGGCTTGGGTCTTTTTATATTCATAACATTCATAAACAGACTTTTAAAAACCAAGTTATATCGTTTGAATTTGAAATATTCCTTAAATGTCAAAGCAAAATTGTAACAATCTACAGGCTTAAAATCGAAACCAAGGTCGACGTTTACCAAAGTTTTAACAAAATCTCGAAATTATAGAATCGGAAGTAGGCGATTGTTTAGTTAAAAATAAGTAAGTCATATTGTTTTGTTGATTTCCAACCGACAAATAAAATTCTTTTAATGCATAATTGAAGCAAAGTCAACTCATTTTGAAATACTTAGCATTAGTATTATGTTCACTTCATAGTTAGGCGGAAGCAAAACTTCCCGATTCAGCTCTGATCAACTTACTATGTACTGGAGGCAATAACTTTTAAATATGGAATATAGGACATTTTGTCTGTATCACAAACAAAATGTCCTATATTCCTTTTATCGGTAATTTTCAAAAAGAGTATTTTTTTGTCAATTTATGCCTTATTTTATAAGGAACTACTTTTTTGGTCGAAGTTATCTGTGAAAAATGGTTTGTGGCGTGATGAATGGACGTGTTTTTTTTTATCGTTTATGTACAGTAATAGTTTGTGAATGAGAATCTTTTATTTTACTCTTAATTATAATAAAGGGTGTCAGATTTTGTGTTTTTAATATTTTGCTCTTTGACGTACCGTATTTCAAATTTATGTTGCCAACTGACCGATTGTCCAATTATGTGTCAGTTCCCCCTTTAATAAATGTGTTCTACAATTTGTATTTTACATCGTTATCATTTTTGGTAACTGTTCAGTGCTGTGTTATTTCAATTTTTCAGTACTTTGCAGTGGCCAGGGGGGATACGATTTACACATCATGCATAAATGCGATGAGTTGTAGGTTCTTGTAAAGGCCGAATTTTCCTGCTGTAATAATCCTATTACAGTTTTGTGATTTGTCAGATTAACTCAAAAATGGAGAGGTCATTCGCAAGTTCTTGTGGTGAATGAACAGGCATTCTGGATTATCACTTGATGTTGATGTTTGTACAATTTAAAGAGTTTTGATCAGAAACTATTATTGTTAACGTAAGGTAGCTACGAAAACGGAACTGCTGGTCCCGTCGTGTTCTTTTTCTTTAGGGGGCGGTTAGATCGTTTTTATTTTATCTGGCTTTCACGTTTGTTTATTTTTGAACATTCTGTTTGTTACTGTGACGTAATAATCGTTAGATTCCTACGCAGCCTACTGACCCGATAAATTCGGTGATAAATGCCAGTACGTTGTTACTGACTTTATCACCGGTACACATCAAATGGAAAATGTACAAATTACCGATAAATTTGAATATCAAAATTTTACAGAAAATAATATATTTCTGTAAATTGCTTATTATGGGATAAATATCATTTTTCTAGCTTATCAAATTGTACATATAATCAAGCGTAACTGTTGTCTCTTCATCAGTGCTGTGTGTACACCTGTCTCTATATTTTGTTACTCAGAACAACTGCAATGTTGTCTCTTTTTTAATTTATTGTTTCAGTGTTTTATCTTGTTACATCTTTTAATTCATCATAGATTAGTAAAACGAAAGTCTTACGTCATTTGTTGGAGCAAACAAGGTGAATGTGCCATTTTGCCCTAGTATGTCTCCTATTCCTGCTATTTTTATCAGCTGAACCAGTTTCGAAAATCGTTCCTCAGAAGCAAGAATGTCCAACAATTTACCAACTGGAGGTTGCAGTACCTAAATGTAAAGATCTTGCAATTATTACATCACAAATCACATGAGACACCTAAGGTCACGTAACTGTAACTAATTATTTCACAATGCTGCAGACGGAATCGCAAAATGCAGTACAATTTTACAATTTAAAGTACAATAAATTTGTCAAATGCGAAGCAGAAAAATAAAAACCGATACGAATAAGTATGGATATGTTATATTGTGAAGTGATTTTATTGTCTCCAATTTTGTAAAGTCTTTAATATCTCATAGTGTAAAGCCAGACTCAATTTTAAAGGCTTTTGTTAAATACTTGCGATTATGACCCCATACCTTGTCGATTATATAAATGTTTCCATTGCAAGCTGGAATATTTGATCTTGTAACAGTTGCGCACTGTGCAGTTTGAACCCACGACCATGGGCGTCTACTGAATGGGAAAGCCTGCAAAATAGTACAATTTCTTTTTCATATAATTTTAAAAATTTGAGATCGACTGTGTACAAGCTTATTCAATATCATTTCAACAAATTCAATTTGTCTAGAATCTATTGATATTTTTTTCCCTGAAGCTTGAAGCAAAAACATAACATTGAAAAAATCTACAATTACGTTAACACTGAAATTAATCCAAACAATCATTACAAAACGGGTTTGTCTTAAAGTGGTAAAAGTTTGCTGTTATCTACTAAAAGTATTAGACATTATTGCATTCAACCTAGCTTTAATCAAACAAAAATATCATTAAATAGTTCCCACAATTATTAAAACCTCATAATGTCCTGATGGCTTTTGAGATTCATCGCATATGGTGGTGATAATCAATTCAGTTTGTATTTTTGAAGTTAGAACTTATATACTTTACCTCTTCTTCATAATTACTTTCCCGTATAAGGAAAACATTTTGCTTAGGGTAATATAAGTTTATTATTACTACTTGCAGTGGTATATTCATTGATCCTGATCTTATTGCCACTGTTTAGGGTGTCCAGTTGAACGTCGTTGTACAATTTGCATGACTCCACCTCAGACGGAACAATATGGTAAGTAAGAATCTTAATTACTTCTGCTGGATCATCGGACATATTCTTAAAATTCTGTAATTAACAGAATATATTTTTGTAATACTGCAAAAATACAAATCTGGCAGCACTACAACTAAGCATGATTAAATAACAAAGACAATAATTTAGATATTCACAATAGTATTTTCCAAGATCTGAAATTACTGTCTATTGTCCCCTAATATGAGAAGGTGACAGAATATATTTTGTGGACATAAATGTGATATGTTATGTATTATTCTGTAAATTACTAACCATGCCTCTGGATATGAGAATATGACGTAGTATAGAAGACGTGCATGTACTATGTCACTAGGCTTGATAATGATTTATATAAATTTTACCATGTCGGTGACCCTTTGATATGAGAAGATGACACAATATATTTTGTGGACATACATGTAAAGTATAATTCTGATTTATATAAATTTTACCTGTTTGATGGAAGCTCCTATGATAATCATAATAAATTAGATGATCCTTATTAAATGTATTTTATACATTACTTACTGCAATAGCTTCATCGCTAGGAGCAAACAGTGTCACATTTGTAGCGGTTTGTAAAGTTTTTGCTAGTCCGTGTTGATTGATTAATTTAACAACAGAGGAAGCACCAGATTTCTTTGCTATCTCCAGAACGTCCAATGCTAAAATTATAAATTTCGTTGGATTACCACAAATGTATTTTCAAAGATAATTATATTCTTGAGCATCTAATACACATCTAAATGTCCATTTAATTACCAATTTTTGAATTAATGAAATGTTAATGTAAATATTGTAAAGTTCCCATACAGATGCATTAATACTTACAAAAGATTATACCTAAATAAAGACTAACTAATGTTTTATTTTTTCTCATTGTGACACTCCTCACTCTTTCTTTTGATTAACCTTGTGATTCCACACGTTAAAAACAATATAAAATAAAACAAGTAGGAAACAAACCTAAATTAAATCCCTTATAAAATCTGTATTGCCGTGAAATTTCCCTGGTTTATTTCAATTTTGAAATTAATCTGCTGTTTAGGTCAAACTCCATCGTAAGAGTTTCCTATTCTTAAAGTTTTACTTTTCTAACCAGGTCTAAGGCACATGGTCGGTCTGTATGGAATCTCAAAAGGGGATAATTTTGCAACTGTTGGACAGCCCACACTTTACCTAAGCATTCTTCTTCCACAGCTGGGAAATTACTGTCTAAATATTACCAACTTAGGTGCATCAAACTGGCTGAACACAGCGCCTAATCTTCGATCACTAACATCCACTTGTAGGTAAGTGTTAATAAAAAAGGTGACTTTAATGAAACGCTCAGTTTGCAAAGCACACTTTAAATCTGTAAATTATTTTTTACAACTCTCAACCAATTCCAAGATAGTGGGTTTATCCTTTTTGGTTAAATCTGTCCAAGGCATGGCTAATTAAAAAAAATCCTTAATGTGGGCACGATATTAACCTGCCAAACTTAGTAATTACCAGACATCCTCCTTCGTATTTGGTCTTATGTACTTTTGTCATGCTTAAACTTTTTTGACTGTACTAGTATTTTCCCTTGGCCGACCAATGATACTTCATTACTTACGTGTGCTTGTCTTATCCTCCTAAAATCATCATGCAAATGCTGAATATGTGTTCTCCGTGTTTAAATGAATACAGAGGTCTCATCAAAATATGCATGAGCATAATCCTTTACACTTATAACACAGTTGATCTAATTGGACAATTCATATGCCAATCCAAGAGCATAACTGTAAATTCGTAAAAACCAAAGGATTAAAAAATACAGTTTTATCTCTATATTCAGCGGATATAGGAATTCGGTAATTCCTTTTAGAGAAATCGAGCTTTGTTATATAATGTGCTCTGCTAAGAAGTAGTTCAATGATCCTCGGTATTGGGAATTTTATTACTTTGTTAACTTCCTAAAACCGATACAAATCCATGTACTTTGATCCTTCTTTAATACTAATACTATAGGTGAAGCAAATGAACTAAAGACAATGCATTGCTCTAACAGTTGGTCTATTTCTTCGCCGACGAATTCCTTCTTTGCTGCTCGTACACGGTATGGTTTTTTTGTTAAATTAATTACAAATTTATTGTATAGTATGTTCAACAACATCAGTTCGTCCTGGTAACTCTGTAAATATATCCCGGATCTCTGCAAGCAGATCAATAACCTTTTGCTTCTGCCTTTCATTCACTGATTTATCACTGTGGAGATTTTGCCATTAAAAAAATTTGAGATGGAAGACAAATAGGTTCATATATATGTTTTGGGTAAGACTGGTAGATCTATCACGAGTGAAAGAAATTGTATGTCTTTTCATGCAACTAAATGAAGGTAATAATTAAATACCGAAAAGCGATGAAACTGTAAAACAATCAAGACAATCCACAAATCAAAGTCCTAGAAACCGGCAAACTCCAGAACCAACAACCAAAAATATAGTACAGCAACAATCTAGTTCCGTTAATAAAACCTCTTATTTCAAGTTTATTTTAAACATTTTTTATCGGATATTGATATTTTATGTTTTTAGTGAAATGCGAGGTTTCATCTTTAAACGTATTTTCCCGTAAGCAAATTCCTAAAGAAAATCATGCGGGATGTTAAAGTTAAGTTTGATATGAAAAAAGTATGTACACCCAGGCCAACTACGATAAACTAAAAGAAAAATGTCTACATTTTCTAACAATTGTCTTACCTTAGTATATCAAGGATGTTTAAAGTCCTGTGTGAAGCTTTTTTGAGATACCCTTTCACTCCCATTTCATTGAATTTCCGACCCCATTACATCTTCGTATAGATTTGTTTCTGACGAAACGAATTTTTCATGTGTTACAATTACGACAAATTGTATTCGTTCCACCATTAAATGTAACTTTATTCCGTAATTTTGATATACCTTTAAATTCAAAATGTCAACTCCCAGTAAAATGTCGCCTCGATATTTCAAACATGAATTACTTAAGTGAACATAATTTAATTTAATGAAAACAGGTATAGTCTTGTGTTTGTTAGTTTTGTTATATTTCACATGTTAAAAAATACAGAAATTCTCAAAAATTTTGCTCCGACAAAATTTAACGACAGATAAAAACTTGCATTTCAAATAATAATACAAATGTAAAAGACCGATGAAAATGATAAATATAGACCTGAAATGGCAGGTTTTATGTTATAGAACTAAGCAATAATCCTGACTTGGTACAGGCATTTCAAAAGAAATGATGGGTTAAACCAGGTTTTATTGCATGCCAAACCTCTTGCTTACATTACAGTAGAATGTGTAAATATTACAGTTTATTTTAAACATTTGGTGGTGATTTTCCAGTTGACATCACTTGGTCAATTCGTCGTCCGCTATTTTGATGACTCACTTTTGGCTATCCATTGTACATATAATGATTATTTACAATACTAAGTACCCTTCTCTTTATAATTTTGAGTTCTGGGTCTAACTCTACAAGTACCTCTACAAATCCCTTCTTCGGCTTTGCTGCTATACGCACTCTTTGGTTAATTTTGCATTCTTCCTTTTTGATGGAAAGTTTCTCGTGATTCTCTCATGGGGCCGACCATCGACATTGTTACTGTGCCCGAACTTCCGGGTTTTGCTGATATGAATATGATGCCAAATACTCGTCTCCAAGTTTCTATCACAGATTATGTTGATGCTCTTTCAACCAAGTGTGTATTTCGGAGGAAGAATTCTCTAACAACTGTTCACGAATAAAATAATTCTTTATTTTATTAAAACCACCAATTGTAAATAGACCAATTTCTTCAGCCTCCATCAAGTGGTCCAGCGCACGCTACACTCTGCACACTTTTGATCTAAAGTAATCTTACTTATTTAAGTTCTTGTGATAAGGTTCACTTGATAACTCATACCGTTTAAGAAATTGCTCTTTATTTAAGTATAATTTTAAGACTGATCCAGGCCGATCCTTGTATAGGCTTTTAGAGATTTAACAGCAAACAGAGCAGCAAGTCTCTAGGCCCATGTTCCTTTTGACCATTCATATACTTCAGCTAATTTCTAAAATGTATGTAAGTAACTTCATCCCTAAAATTCTTCAAATGTTCGAAGCTTTTGACCCTTATAAGTTGTATTTAACTCTGTTTCCTAAGATTGGGTTTGACAATTTTCAGATTTTAACTTTCCTAAATTTTTTAGTGTTTCGGTTCCTTCTCATCTCAACTTTTTTCTGTTGTCTCTCCAATAAATTATGTTGTGCACCTCATCTTTACCATCTTGAGATTTTTTATCTAATGCCACTTTACTTTCATCACTTACTTGTGATTTATTCATCAATTAACACGCTGATTCACCTGTTCTACTTTTTGACACAGAAACCTTCCCACAGTAGCCCTAAATCCGACGAACTGGTAGACAGTTTGCTTCTGGTCCACGTGTTCTGGTCTTACAAATGGTTTACATCGAGTTCTATTTATACTCCGTATAAAAGGACACACAGCCTACTTCCAGTCCGACACACGGTATACGGTTGACATCAAGTCCTGCTGATACTCAGTTTAAACTAACATACAGTTTAACACAGTGCTACAGAAATATAGATTCTTTGCCAATTTTCTTCTCGATTGACAATTTGTTAACTTCGAATGACACACAGATATTAAATTCCTTAACTTGTGCTAAAATGTATTACTGGCCGTCAAAACAAAAAAAAATCCTTGATCACTCCTACTAGAGATAAGGTGTATTCTCTACAGGTGCATTCATACTTACCACTGTCTAGCTTCATAAGATTATCCTAAAATTATAGACTACTGCGATAAAATACATACAAACATTTGGTGAAGTTTTCTTTGTGCCAGCTATTTATACAAATATTCTTTAGGATGATTATGGAACTATACCTAACCAAAGTGTGTGACACAGTTAAATTACCTTCATCTGGAACCAAAACGGCATCGATAACAAACAATACGCCATTAGTAGCCATAAGATCAGTGTCCACTATTTGTGCATCATCAATAAATAACTTGTCATCTGCGTCTCTTGTGATGTTTGAAAATTTTTGCAACCAATTTCTTGACTTTTCTTTCCCTTTCATTGCAGCTGAACAAATCACGTTTGGTAATATATGATTTTGCAACAGCTCTGAAAGATTAACATTTGTTAAATATTTATTGTAAGTGTGGAACTAACTTTTTAAAACTTATTGAACATTGTCAATGAGGGTCAAAGCTATTTTAATAAACCATTTAATTGTGATAGTGCATGATATGATAAACAAATTGTAAAAACACGGATTGGTTAAAGAAGCGATATCAGAACGACAGACATAAGAACTATGAGCTTAGGCATAAATAACAACTACAATCATATATAGGGGTCCCCACAAGGAATGACAATACTGTTGAAGTAGGATAGATATCAACTGTGTGTACCTCTTACATGGTACCTATCTACGATTTCAGTAATATTTTCGAAACATGGCAACAATTTATACGCTTCGTTTCTTATTGATCGATTGATATTTTAAATTAAAGTGATATTCTGAGGGAGATTTAAGTTAGAATAAACTTACTTTTTAAGCAATCTGTGTCACCATCCAAAAGTCGTGCCAAAAGAACAGGATCCATCTTCCTGAAAGCGCTATCAGTGGGTGCAAACACTGTCATCTGACCTTCCTCCCGAAGACTTTTACCAAGACCAGTTTTTCCAATAGCTAAAAAACGTTTACAAACATATAACATATAAAGTAAATGAGAAGATACTGAGGCTTAAATAAACAAACACAATCCAAGTATGAAATTATAAAACTAAGGCTAACAGATAACTCACGAACACATCAATCAACAAACAAATACAGCATAAAAAACTAGTAATCTGTGAGCTATTTCTCACTCAGTATACACCCGCTATTCACATCATTGAATTGACTTAGTCGGTAAACAGGAAGTAGATATGCGACAGACCTGAAATCGGTAATCGCAATATAGGACCACATGGTTAGGTCACATATAAAATATCAAGTAGTTGTGATAAGTAGTTGCAGAGAAAACTGTTACGAAAGTTATGTTGCGGACAGGGGTAAACCAGTATAACCCCCTCTTCAATACAAGGTTTTATGAACAAAGAATGATTTCAGGAGTTCTGGAATGTTGAGCATAACCTGCTTCCCTAGTAGCACCTGTCATGTAACTTATGGTCAAATTCAGGAGGTCGTAAAAGAGATAAGAATCCAGTAAAAATGAAAGTCCCCAGTTGCATGAAGTTCCTTAATATTGGTAATTTGCACATACTTGTGCTCTTTGATTCTAATGATCAATAATTATCCTGTTTAAAATTCTACTTTGTCAGATTTTTGTTGGTTATCATTAGCGTCTTATTTTTCACAAACTGCTAATGTATTATGCTCTTTGTATTATGATATTGCCTGATATATGTGTTTTTTACAGACAACTCAAAACGGGAAGTTTTGATATACATCTATTCGTATTTATTCGTAAAGCAGGGTGAAAGGTCAAACCTGTCTTAAAATAACTCATTTCTGGATCAGCTGATACGATATCTAAAAGAGTCTTTGTGACTGGTTCCAACACCTTCTCTGTAACATGGATAACACCATTCTTAGCTCTATTATCTCGTGATTTCACTTTAATGCAGTTTGCAGTCATCTATAACAAAACATGTTTTATCGTAGTATGCAAAACGACGATTCTGTATAACACTTCATCCAAATCTGTACATGGTTTTTTATTAATAACACGACGTTTAACATGTTTTAGTACTACAACATGGTATTATTTCAATTTTTACCAAATAATTCCTACAAACATTATCTTCGTTTATATTGTAACATCTCGTTTAGAATTAAGAATAATGGTACTAATTTGAGATTTCAAAAAATATATGTAAACTTGAAATCCTCAAATTCATAAATTTTCTTGTCAAAATAGAGTTATTCAAAGCTATAGTATAATATGTAAAATACTACTAATATTGGGTCTTTTTATATGATCAAGTGAAAATTTATATATATCTATATATTGTATACACAATGACATGAGGACGCGTAATGACCCTGATATAATATTTTAATTATAATTAAACACAACGTACTTGATCATCGTAGAAATTTATTCTTATTTTGTTTTTGTATGGACTGGTTGTATCAATCATTTGTTCATCAGTTAATCTACCGCTGGTGTAGATTTCTGGTGAAATATGGCTCAGGAGAATGGCCTTCAAGTCAGAAAAAACATTGTCAATCAGCGGCTGGGAGACCATCAGAATTTCCGATGAATCCTGTAAGATGAAACCATGTGTTAATATATCTCAAACAAGCTAATTTTAAAACAAAAAGTTTGACGTTATTGAAACATAAAAATCGTAGAAATCAAAATCAATACCATTTAATTTTCGTCTTTCGGCAGTTTTCTCACATTTCAAATACCAGTATTTTTCAAAAGCATTACTAGCTCCTGATACTGAAATGACCATTCAGGCGCGTGGACTTTTTGCTTAATTGGTAAAACTAGAGTTGCGAATAAACACAGAAGTCGCATTCTTTCCATTATTGTAGATACGGCATTCTTTAATTACAGAGTTTTTTCTGCAAAATTTCTAAAGTTTTTAAAAAATATATAATATTTATTTCACATACTTCTGATATTCTTTCACGTTTATGTTGTATTCACTAGTTTTATTCTCATATTTATATTTCACAGATTGCCTAAAATTCAGCATAGTTTTTACTAAATTTAACTGCTGAATCTTCATATTTGGACTTCCACAAACAGAGATAGAATTAATTTATTACCTGTAAACGAATCTCTGAATTGGGCAAAAGAAGTTCGGACATGTTATCAAAAGCTTTATCCAATGGAGCAAAAACTGTAATTTTTCCACTTCTCAGATTGTTATCTAAACCAGATATATTTGCTGCTTCCAGAAACTTTGTCAACTTCAAGTCTTTTAAACTAGCAACAAGATTCTTCATGGAAACAGCTGTATACAAACATTAGGACATCAAATGAATATAATAATATGTATAAGCAGAATACTTATTGAACTTACAAAATCGCAAAAGTCTGAAATGGGCGGGTTGCAAAGCAAGTGCTTCAATAAATAAGTAATTGTTTACAGTTTATTGGAAGAAGGTTTGTGTCTGTGTAAGAAAATGTAGGAGGAGTTGATTACACAAAAAGGTACCGTCGTCTGCAAATGTTATGAAAAATGACTTAATTCCAAAGAAAAAAATGCTCAGACAATTCCATAATAGCAGGTGCACAACTTCAATTCATGTTTAATCTTTCTTTGAAGTTTCAGAAATCGGGGTTGAAACTGTTGTAGGAGTTACACAAGATAGATACCCTATTTCCCCCGCACGCCCATCCGCCCACTAGCACGACTTCATTAAAATTAAATATATATGTGACATATCGATGTGCTAACATTGTCGCAAATTAAATACTTTGAATATTATTTGTGGATTTATACTCCTATGAGAACATAAAAGCCGACATGTTCTCGTCTTGAATATAAAGGGCCACGGTGGCTAATGGGTTAAGGTGGTTAGTCAATTACTATAGATCACGTGGCCTGGCAACAATTCAGTTGACAATTCGACCCTACTGTGAGCAGGGTGTGCTCTACTCCAATCTTAATTGACAAGGGTTACCAGTTTTCCAACCGAAGTTAGGGGTTTTCAAATATAATATTTCTAAAAATTCTAATATACCGCATACCAGTTGGACAACCATGTTGACTTTCTTTTCTTGTATATCCACGACAACATTCCATTATTTCTACAGTAGTTGACTCCCGACCACCAACTATTAGACTATCAAAATATACATTGTCCACGTAATTATTTCTATTATTTTCCAGCAAAACTTATTCTAAGAATGTAAACAAATGGACATAAGTGGCTAGAATTTACATCAAAGCCGTTCAATATAGGTCAAAACGCAAACAAGTGAAACTTATAGAACAGAATATTTAGGTCTTTCTACCTAGTTCTACCATATAAAAATAGCCCAGCCAATAAGATATCTGTTGTGCAGAACTTACCCCCAGAGTGACGTAAAAATTATATACATTCTATCAACTCGTTAAGACCTAGGCCGAATTTTACTGCCGTTATAATATGAAGTTAGTTCTGTGATTTTTCGGATTAACAAAAAAAGCGAGGGTCCGAGTATTCGTTCTAGTTAAGACCAACTACAAATGTGAGGTATAGGTTTGAGCATGTAACAACTATAGACGTATTTAACATTACTAGCTAAAGATATTATATACCTATTTGTGCATTTGTAGGTGGAGCCTTTATCATCGCATACAACTGTTTTTATCACATGATGACTGGTTATTTCAGTGTCGTCAGCACTAGTTTCATTCTTGATGACATTTTTGTGCGTGCACACGTTTGGCCTAAATAAAAATATCAATATAAGTCAATGATTTTTTTAGAAAAATACAGATTAAAATATTTTTTCTGGGCTCAGCGAATAGCCATGACGAGCACCTAGTTCACCTGAGTAAAAATTGAGCTTGGAATAAATAATCATCATTTACAACAGCAATAGTATTAATTAAAAAAAATCCGAAATGGGCGTTTAAAGAAATGTAGCAGTCAGCTTTGTGGAAAGGATAACATGCCAAGGTGATGACAACAGTTCAACTTGACCTTTAGTCATATGAGCTACAATAGGAATAGTCGTAAAATTTATGGTGAATGGTCAACATTGTCTACTCTAATGAACTTATGTCTAATGAATTATTGTAAGGGTCCAATAAAGTGTAAGATTTTCTATTTACCATACAACGATGTACATCCCACGGAACGTGTACCGTAGAATTGTTAAAACATTTAATATCTATATAATCTTTCTTAAACTTGATTTCTTACCCTTCATACCAATGCTTAGTCTCTCTGAGGTCGAAGTCAAATTCAAAACCAAAATCAAACCATTTGTTCCTGCTGTTGAATCCAAGGTTGTATCGACTCCTTCTCCAAGGTCTAGAACATATAATACAAGGAAAATAACAAAACACACGGACTTAAAATTTGAAAATCAAAGATACCATAGGCTCTCAAAGACAATTAAGATGACATTTCACTGATGTTATACTAAGTCATGTATTTTTAAGTTTTCCACAGAAATAAATAACATTATCTGTTGAGACCATCAAATGACGAACTTGTTCAACAGTTTAAGATAGGAAACCACTTTAACAATATTCTATACGTTTCTATGTAAAAGTATTTCATACAATTGCAGCCATCATGGATTTTCGATCAGATAAACGAGCATTTTATGTTTAAATTTTTGCAATTTACAGTTTTAGTCTAGTTGTTATAGCTTTTAAATTACTGGATAAAATAAACATTACTTCAAAAATTAAAAAGTACAACAAATCCTATAAGGTGCAATCACACAATTTCTAAAAATTAAATGATTTGTAGGCCTTGTCCCTTTATGGTAATTTATTAATTTATAGTTTTGCTCTAGGTGTTATAGACTTTAACTTATAACACAAAAAATGATTATTTGTCCAAACTCGTAATTTGGCAATAACTCCTATAAAAATTCATCTTGCAATTTTGGACTAAGCCATGATTTGTAGGCCTTGCTTTGCTGATCATTTGTGCAATTTACAGTTTCAATCTAGCTGTAACTACATGGCAAAAGCTAAAAATTCCTCCAAAAATGTTTATTAATAATAACTCCTGTGGGGAGTCATCTGATAATTTCAGACCCATAAAGTGAATTCTAGAACTTGTATTGCTGATCATTTTAGCATTTTACAGTTTCACTCTAGCTGCATTAGTTTTTAAATTACAGATCAAAAACGAAAAATTTCATAAAAAATCGACATTTAAAGGGCAATGACACCTATTAGGCGTCACCTGACAATTTCAGACCAATTAATAGAATTGTAAGGCTTGTACTGCAGATCATTTCAGACTAATACAGTGAATTGTATAGCTTGAGCTTGTATTGCTGATCATTTTTGCCATTTTCAATTTCACTCCAGCTGTTATAGTTTTAAGTAACAGGACAAAAACGGAAAATTTAATTAAAAATTGTCATTTAATGGCACTTACTCATATAAGGAGTCATCTGACAATTTGAGACCTATGAAGTGAATTGTAGGAATACATTGCTGATCATTTTTGCCATTTACAGTTTCACTCTAGCTCTTATAGTTTTTAAGTCATATTGTAAATACTTAAAATTTTGTCCAAAATAGTCATTTAAGGGCAATAACTCCTACAAGAAGTCATTACACAACTTCACACAAATAACTGCTATTGTAGACCTTAATGTGCTGATCAATTTGAAGTAACGGTTTTCGCTACAGTTATATTTTTTTATCAAAAACGTGCGTTGACACCCATGTTCTATTTTTAGTAACAGCGGCCATCTTTGTCCGTTTATCAACACCTTGGGTACAAATTTTAAACTAGAACCCTAAGAAAGATTGTGGTCACGTTTGAAATAAAGTGGCCCAGTGGTTTCCGAGGAGAATATTTTTGAAAAAGTTTCCGACGAACGACAGACGACAGTGATGTCAAAAGCCGGACTATAATAATGGGGGTGGGGCAAGATCTTTTCTGTCAGTGTGTTTTGGCCATTATTACACGTCTGTTTTTTTTAATAAAGCAACTGGTAACTGTTTTTCAACCGTTATAGCTGTTATCTGTTTTCTCCAAAATTGACATTGTTGTTAACTGTAATAACAAAAATAAAAACACCGTTAACTGTTTTACACATTTTTTCTCTGTAATCTGTTCAATTCATTTTATTCACCACTTTTTAATGTAATTGAGTCTTCCTATGAACAATGATTAATCATGTTAATGTATGTATTTTCTCGCTATATAGCCCTTCGATAGGATTCGATTTTTGAACTCACTGTTTTCTGTTTTCTCATGTAAATTGCTGTTATCTGTTATTATCATTTTTAATTTCCTGTGATCTGTTTTGGGACAAATAAAAAATTCTTATCCTGTTAATGGACCCCCCTCCCCTCCCACAATAATCTGGAATGAAAGCTGACGATATGGGAGGGAGGGTATCTGATATAACTTAGAAAATATCTCCTAATTTCATAAAAATAATCTAATAAATTATTATGTATGATATCTATATTTCATAAAATATATGTTTCCTTATTAAGTTCAAACAGATATACGATTTAAAAATTCATTAAATATTTATCCTTTAACAAGATATCTTGTATTGTATGAGATATAAGATAAAATTGTCTTGCTTGCTACGACATCTGATAAGATGTCTCATTTGTGTTATGAGATATCTGATAAAGTATGTGAGATATCATGAACATGTAATAATATCCCGGATTTGAAATAGACTTTGCTAATCCGACCATCACGTGATCTATTATCAACTGGTGACAGCCATCAATAATAATTAAGTCTTCCTTAAAATCAAATTTGTCAAAAGGGAAATAAAATTCTGTTGTTTGAATAGTTATTCGATTTGTTTTTTCCTCCCTAACTGACATTGACTATCATGGTACAATAAATAAACGCTATGATTATGTTTTGAAAGCTCAGTTGGGTGGTGACGGACAGAACGGTTTACATTCTAAATTATAGTTATGGGTCATAATTTGGTTGTTTATAGCATTAAGACTTCGATCACAGGACCTGTAAAATCAATTTACTTCCGCTTTCGAATAATACTGGGTCGATTTACTATACATAAATCGACCCAGTATCATTCGAAAACGAAAGTAAATAGATTTTTACAGTTCCCTTTGTTCTGATAAAAACTGGTTGATAAAAACAGCGCGTTTGTATTCGAAACGGAAACCGTTAGCATAGCAAGATATGAACGAGTACTTCTCGTATCCAACCACTAAAAAGTAAAATTAAATCCTATAATGATATTTGTATCACTCCCTCCCCTTAATGTCTTGTTCTTACATTACATTTTTCTACGGAAATTATGCTTAAAACCTTTGCATAAAATAATAATTTTCCATTCGAAGGCTTGCTTCATTCTAAAAACTAAAACAATATGGATCGAAGCGAAAGACAAACAAAATAAATATTGATAAATAATAGTTGCTAAACTAAGTTCAACAATCAGAAATATGAAGTCATTATAGCCATTCCTTGTGAGACATATACGCATATTTACAAAGTCGTTGAAGAAATGCGTAAATAAGTCATAATGGATCGACATGTTAAACACATCGACTCGGAGTTAGTTTATCATATCACTTTAAGGTGGCAACCGTGCACGCAAGTTTGGAAAATGTTTAAAAAAGTAAAAACACCAAAAAAACAAAAAAACTGTTGATGCAGAGCATCAAATCGCCGCCGATTTATTCTGCATTCTGCACCCGTTTGTCTGATTGTTGGATAATAATTTAGGGGACATATTATATCTATGTTACAGAGGTTATTTTATGTTCTTTGCAGTTATAATATATGTAATGTTGTAATGCGTCAAGAAGCTTTAATGCAATATTTTGTTCAAATCTTACATGAACAGCATACATATTAGATTCCGAAGTGTCATTAGCTGTATTAATCATGATTGGCTGAGATCTGCAGTATTATAATAATACGTCTCGAACCATGAATATGTTGTTTTTGTTCTTTTTGCATGAACTTCAATGCAAAATACAGATCATATGGGCAATATGGCAGATGTAAGAGACAGATAATCAGATATCATGTATAAAAATAGGTATGCAAAAGTGTCTTTTCAATTTAGGATTGGCTTAAAAATTGGAGGTGTATAGCATTTTTTGAGTCCAACGTCATATTTCATCTTGATATTTCACTTGAAAATTCGTTTCGCATTTTTTTCATTCATGGTAATTAGGAATATTTCCAAATATTTTCTCATTTATCCATTACATTGTACTAACATATATCTCTGCCTGGGCGATGATAAATGTTTTTTTTTTCGACTTTTGCAATCGTTCGTTTTGGGTTTCAAATAAATTAGGCAATATATACATTGTAATTACGTTTTTTTATTCAACATTCCGGACACCTGTTTCTTGTGTCGTAAATATACAATGTCATTAGTTCTAGTAAATAAGTATATTGTTTACCAAGTAGGTAACACTTCGCATGCATGTATCCTTACCGTTTAGGTTCAAAATAACGCTGAGGCATATACTCCTCCCATCCTTCATCATTTACAACATGTCGTCTGTATCCTGGCGAGTTTTTATTTTTCCTATTCCGTCTGCGGCCTCCCGCATTAGTCACTATCACCAAAATAATGAAAAAATTCAAGAGAGTAAACAAACTCGTTTTCATGTTGATGCTGCTGAACTGTTATTTGTATGGACTTTTATGTGAACGTGGAAGGTCTATACCATGTCATAATAGGGGTGTTAAATTACCGATTCATAGTCTATCTTTACGCATTTCGCCAATGTAATTATATTTCTTAGATTCCTATAAACATTTAGGTTTATGTACGTATATTTCGGGATTTTTTTTATTTAGGATAAAAACTAGAGAATTAATGAATAATCCGAATGTGTTTACATGGTTTTACAACCCAATCCCCCTGTGGGATGTTTGCAAACTTTGTATCACAACATCATGAATCAGAGTTAAGCTTATGTAACTTTAGCAAACAGGAAACATTCTGTTTATCATCTCTTATAGGACGGATGCCGGTTTCCTATCAAGTGTTCCAAGCAAAATTTATGAGATCATAAAGTGGTTAGATTCTTTCACTTGTTGACTTTGACATTTACTCGTCGGTAACCTTGATGGTATAAACTTTCGACCACGATTACTCAAGCATATGTACACATGCAGTGCACGTACTTAACACAAGTGGATACTTAGTAGTGCATCTCTCTTAAATATCGACTGTAATATATACGTTTGCAAAATCTTTGGCTGTTGTTAATTTAAGAAACTTTAATGATTGATTAAAGAGACTAGATTTAATCAATTTAATTGTAATTTATAAATTTTTCAAGCTAATTAATACTTTTTCTTGGAACATATTTCTGTATTTTGTCCGCAAATTAAACTGGAGCCTCATGTTAAGTCACAAACAACATTAATACATATTTGGGTTTATAGAAAGGTATTACATTTTGAAACTTCAAAATTCACACTATAATGAGGTCAAGTCATGCGTTACGAAACCTTGGACATCGTCAAATAAAGTATCTGTCCCAAAACCAATAATTTGACAATAATCTGGCATCATCCTATAGTAACAGTAATGTACCAATGTATCCACTCCATCCAGCAGTTAAAAAAATTATGATGTTTACAAATTGATTTCAGTTATTTCAGTTGATCAACGTGCAACACAGATTACTACTGATATTTATCGTATACTTCCATCTTGCATCATGCTGACTATCTATTCCGCCGTCTCCAAGTGTCTCGCGTTCGAGTGAAAGTGCACTGACTAAGTACATGTTCAATAAGTTTTTCAAAACTTTCCGATTTCTGTGTTTCAATTTTATTTCAGATTTCTTAAGTTGAAAGGGAATTTTTTTTAAAGCAGCCATCTTGTTTTAAGCCAAGTTTTCGGTCATGCTTTCCATGTTTTAATCTGACAACCCCCAATGAAAGGGCATTCCCAATCCTTCACCTGGGGACAGGCTGAGCAGCTTTGTGGGTTGGGCCTTTGGAAGCCCTCCCTAAACGTAGCATTGAAGTCAAATAGAGCTGGCAAATTATTCTCGGCTTCAACAATACAACTTCAAAACCTCTTCAAAGGCGGCATACACTTGTTAATTACCCGTAATATCACCACACACTCCAGAGGAAGCATACACTTGTTAACAACTTCATGGTTTACTGTTTTATTCCACAACAAAATATATTTAGAAGCAAGGTTAAACAGAAAGAAAATTAAGTTCTGAAATGTACAAGTAGCTGCAGCTACAAATAAAATTGTGCTTAAGTACTGTATACAGAAGAGTTTGCTATATTGGAATACAAGGACTGGTTAAAAATGTTTATAAACTATGACTGCTGTTACAACATTCCTTTATAGTTTGGTCCATATTTAAATGATTATATAATAGGATTATTCTGTGTTGTCAATAAACCTAAACTGTCAGAATACATAATAATTAGTACAAGTATAGAAAAATATTAAATTTAAACATAACTGCTATAATAGGTGTAATATTTAACAGCTGACACGCCTTGTTGAGTAATTTACTTAAAAAATCAATTACCAATTTCTTTAGCAAATAGTTTTTTCTAACAACAATCCTGACATTTATATGAAGGGTTATCGATTTCTTTGCAACTGTTTGTTTTTATACCCCCGCAAACTTGTTTGGGGGTATATAGGAATCACCCTGTCTGTCTGTCTGTCTGTCTGTCTGTCTGTCTGTCTGTCTGTCTGTCTGTCTGTCTGTCTGTCTGTCTGTCTGTCTGTCTGTCTGTCTGTCTGTCTGTCTGTCTGTCTGTCTGTCTGTCTGTCTGTCCGTCCGTCTGTCCACATCACTTGTAAGCGCTTCTCCTCCTAAACCGCTTGACAGATTTTGATGAAACTTTACATGAGGGAAGTATATCATATGTAGATGTGCATGAAAAATTTTCGTTGCTGTCGGATATTATTCGGGGAGATAATTGGACTTGAAGGGAAGCGGGGGGTAACCCTTTGTGAGCGTGCTCACAGTCCACTCTTGTTTAAAGACTAAAAGCTGAAGAATAACTATATTGAGACCTTTTTTCGGACTGTGTGATTGTGGCGGTTCCAAATAATATGTTACGTAAAGAGCATAAGGTTCAATGATGAGAAAAAAAAACTATAAAAGATAAGTCACTTTGACTACACAGAAAAACTTACAATCTACTTAAAACCACAACAGTATGACTATACATTTTTCAAGGCAAAATGTCTAGTATGATAACATAAATATTTACAGTGAACACTAATATCCCATTAAAAGGGTCACGAAAAGTCTATGTATTGGTCAATATCTTAATGTGCCTATACAACGCACATGTTTACATAAAAGGTTCTGATACTAAAATTGCTCCTTTTGGAAATAAAACGCATTTGCTTCAAGTCAATCATTATTTAAATGTGCAAACAATAAATGTATCCTAACAGAAACATACCATATGCAAAAATAATTGTACATTTTCTGGTTTCATCAAAGCCAAATGTCAGCAAAATGAATAAACCAACCACAACCATAGTAAGTACAGCATAAATAGAATGGCCTTTAATAAGCATATATCAATCATACCCCTATTGGCGAGAGATTTGAAATTTTCTCAAATATATCAATAAACTTCCTGACTTAATATAGACAAATGTGTTGGGAAACTGTCCAGATAACATGTAGTAATTTACAGACACCATACCAAATTACAACATGAAGACGTAAAGCATTCTGGCGATATTATCTTTCGATTCCATTCAGCCTATGAAATGAACAAGACCATGTGCCAAGATTTACATATAAAATGATTACATTTGAAAATGACATGAAATCGACGATTTTGTAAAGAATGTCCTTTCCATAAGCCACTATAATATCGAGCAGGCCCTTTTCTTTGAATGGATTGTCTCCTGATCTGGGAAATCCCGTTATCAAAACGTCAGTATCTGCGTGCTGTTCCCATGATTTCTTTGATACATTCGGAAACTCGAAGCCTCGAGATGGCTGCTTCCTGCCGCAGCTGTTGAACGAGTTTTCTCTGTTTCTGTAACCCTTCTTAGAATTTATTTATTCTGTTTTATGTCCTAAAAAGACAAATGAGTTATTTTAAAAACATGCGTGTAGGCAAGTAAATTATTCACTGGTCAAGTTTTGTACATTCTTGAAACTGATAATAAAAATCTGAAATAGGTAGCTAATAAACTGTCTTATTTCTTCATTCCTAAGAAAATTCAACCAACAAAATAAAACTAAAACTAGAAAAGCTGTGATTAGTGCACGATATTCAATACCCCCGCTTCCCAATTTTCGAAACATCTGGGTAGAAAACTGAGTTTCGGATAAGAGGTGGATACCCCGTTATGTCCATGACACAAGTCCATGTTTTTCTATGGGGAAACTCCAAATATCATTAAATTCAAAATGTTAATATCGGGTGCACAATGACACTAAGTGACAAAAAGTCTGTGAAAGTTTTATTAATTCAGTGGTAAAGTTGGAGTTGCTGATAGGAGAAGTAACGGATGGACAGAGCGTCAGAAATATGGGAACCCCATCGTTATATATCCCCAGCTTTTTAAGCGAGGGAGGTTATATTCTGCTGTCAAGCCCAATATTTCATCAAGACAACACCTGCATCAAATGTGTTCGGAATAATTGCATCTTTTCCGGTAAATCGCCGTAAGACTGTTACAAATTGATCTATGGTAGATAAATTTTGACCAGTTCTAACCAACCATTACCCAACGCCAGGGAGCCATATTCCAATATTTCAATTTTATTCAAGATATGACATACTGCCTGGCACTATTTTCAACATTAGTTTACCCTGTAGCACACATTGCCGTACGTATAGTCCATGCCAGAGGGCCCTCACATCTCATCAACATGGTGGCCAACACTGACGTTGCGGGTTGGAGTCTCACTCCGGGCAGGGTGTGCTCGACTCCTAACTGACAACGATTGCCAATTTTCCTCATTGATACTGATTGTAATTGTTTACCACCACAACAATGACAATTTAAGCCTTTTTTTAAATTATACAATTACAAAATCATAACCATCACGGCCGGTATTCGCGCTCATGCTCAAAATGGACTATGAAGATCCATAATGGAAAGGCAAAAGCCATAATGGACCATGAAGATCCATAATGGAAAGGCAAAAGCTATAATGGACCATTAAGATCCATAATGGAAAGGCAAAAGCCATAATGGACCATGAAGGTCCATAATGGGAATTACCGTTATCTATAATAAAAAATTAAATGGCATAATCTACAATGAAGATCCATAATGGTAAGGCAAAAGCTATAAAGGACCATGAAGGACAAAAGCCATAATGGACCATGGATATCGATAATGGAAAGACAAAGTCCAAAATGGACCATGAAGATCCATAATGGAAAAGCAAAAGCCATAATGAACCATGAAGATCCATAATGGAAAGGCAAAAGCCATAATATACCTTGAAGATCCATAATGGAAAGGCAAAAGCCATAATGGACCATGAAGAACCATAATGGAAAGGCAAAAGCCATAATCTACCAAGAGGATCCATAATGGAAAGGCAAAAGCCATAATGGACCATGAAGATCCTTAATAGACACGCAAATGCTATAATGGACCATGAAAATCCATAATGGAAAGACAAAAGCCATAATGGACCATGAAGATCCATAATGGAAAGGCACAAGCCATAATTATCCATGAAGATCTGTAATGGACCATGAAGATCCGTAATGGAAAGGCAAAAGCCATACTGCACCATGAAGATCCTTAATGGAAAGGCAAAAGCCATAATGGACCATGAAGATCTATAATGGAAAGCCAAAAGCTATATTGGACCATGAAGATCCATAAAGCAAAATCAAAAGCCTAATGGACCATGAAGATCATGATGGAAAGGCAAAAGCCATAATCTACCAATAGGATCAACAATGGAAAGGCTAAAGCCATAATGGACCATGAAGATCCTTAATAGAAAGGCAAATGCTATAATGGACCCTGAAGATCCATAATGGAAAGGCAAAAACCATAATGGACCATGAAGATCAATAATGGAAAGGCAAAAGTCATAATGGACGATGAAGATCCATTATGGATAGGCAAAAGCTATAATGGACCATGAAGATCAATAATGGAAAGGCAAAAACCATAACGGACCATGAAGATCCATAATGGAAAGGCAAAAGCTATAATGGTCCAGCTGTAATGTGATGATACAAGTCAGTTTACTTACTCAAACTTATTTATTCTTAAAATTCTTGAATTCTCAGTATTAGTCTGTTAATATTATATTTTCAGTTGTCATGATTTCAATTTATAATTCCTCTTTGCAGCTGAAATCTTTAGATGGTTTACAGGCCTTACCTAAACTTACAGAATTATATGTACAGACAAACACTGATTTTTTTCACTTTTTGAATATATTTACTTCTATAAGGTGGATTTTTATGTTTTTACCAGTAAGCTTAATGTGATTTAATTTGATTACAACTTCAAATCTTGATTAACTACACTATTTTATATAACAATATTCAGATTTCAGATTTTTATCCTTTGTTTAAACTTTTTGTTGATTTTAATGTTTTTTTTAATATTAAGTCCAAACAAACTGTCAAACTTTATTGAAATATATCAACCAAAAACGCAGTGACCATAATTTCAGGAGTTAGAATATGTTAGAAGTTTCTATAGTTTCAGAAAATAATAATTGAGTTTTAAACAAGTTTTTATAATGAACATTTTAGACAAATATACTACCTTTTACCAGTTGTTTCCATCTACAAATACTAAATGCTGCCTCAAACAAAGTGAACTCCTTACATACTACTGTGGGTGTGTTGGCTGAACTCAAAAGATAGAGGTCATTGCACTTCATGTGAGTCTTATGTAATAACCAGTTTTTAGTATTGTATTGTACCAGTATGTATGTTGTTTGGGGTTTCATTCACATTGAGCTTTTTTCAGCTTTATCTCTTCACCCAGGTTTGTTGTGGAAGTGGGGGAATGGTAGGTAGGGAGGAAACCTTAATTTGCAGCAGTATTTACATTAACAGAACACATAAACCATGTACAATTGTTTATTTGGTTGGGGATTTCAGTTACAGTTGTTTCTTCCCTTGAAGGGCAGTCCTCTCATATGAATAACCTACCCCATCCATATCTTTGTTATGAATATAAACCTTATGTTGTATATATAAGACTCCTGAGCCTAGAATTGTTTTGAAATAAAAAAAGTTTTGACCTGGGGCCTTATTAGGACATTGGAATAGGGGAGTGGTCTTTGCAAGGGAAAACTTGAGTACAGAACAATTTATAAACATGAACAAACCGAAACACCTTTATAGTTTGTTCTGAATAGTATCTTTATAAATCGAGGAGGTAAATCAACACAAACCACAACTTATAAACTGAACAACAAATCAACAATATTACAAATACCAAGCACAGAAGGACAAAGGTTTAAGGTATCCTAACGTTTTCATTATAATATATTTATATTACATGGGAATCCAATAGAACGAGAGAAGACATACCAAACTGACATTCTACGAAGTTCTAATGTGATGACACTAGATAACATATCAGTAAGACCGTTACCCAAGGAACAGTTACCCAGTGTATGTATATAATTATTATTTTGACTTGTGCACTAGGAACAGGACACAAACACACCTGCAGACTGTTTCTTGTGTGTGCATTTTTCAATCATGTTTACCATCGATATAAGATCCTAGTATATTGGATTTTATAAGGAACTTCAGACCATTGGTTCTTTAGGGGAATTTCAGACCATGGGTTCTGTAGGGGAACTTCAGACCATGGGTTCTGTAATGGAGCTTCAGACCATGGGTTCTGAAGAGGAATTTCAGCCCAGGGGTTCTGTCATCCTCACAAGTCAGGGTTTCTGTGTCCAAATGTGTCCACGAAACCCTGACAAACTTAGCTAGGAAATTCCCGGGCTGGAAGAATTTCATATGACGTCAAATTTTCAAAATATCAACTTATGAAATTGCTTGAAAGAAGCAAGTGTTTGGCAGTAGTTATTCTTACTCATTCTTAAGTGGGAAGAAAACGTAACACAGCTAATAAATAACGCGGTAATAACAAACTATTAAGACTACTGTACCAAATACACTGATTTTCACATGGTCTATGCAACACATCATCGACATTGGGATATCCCCTAACCAAGTCGTGAATGAAAGCGAACTTTTGATTGGCTACATTCAGGTATGATGTAGCCAATCAAAATGGTGACTTCTAGCCCGGGAATTTCCTAGCTAAGTTTGTCAGGGTTTCGTGAACACATATGGACATAGAAACCCTGTCTTGTGAGGATGGGGTTCTGTAGGGGAACTTCAGACCATGGGTTCTGTAAGGGAACTTCAGACTATGGGTTCTGTAGGGGAACTTCAGACCATGGGTTCTGTAGGGGAACTTCAGACAATGGGTTCTGTAGGGAAACTTCAGACCATGGGTTCTGTAAGGAAACTTTAGACCATAGGGAGGTTCTGTAGGGGAACTTCAGACCATGGGTTCTGTAGGGGAACTTAAGCCCATGGGTTCTGTAATGGAACTTCAGACCATGGGTTCTGAAGGGGAATTTCAGCCCATGGGTTCTGTAGGGGAACTTCAGACAATGGGTTCTGTAAGGGAACTTCAGACTATGGGTTCTGTAAGGGAACTTCAGACTATGGGTACTGTAGGGGAACTTCAGACCATGGGTTCTGAAGGGGAACTTCAGACCATGGGTTCTGAAGGGGAATTTTAGCCCATGGGTTCTGTTGGGGAACTTCAGACCATGGGTATTGTTGGGGAACTTCAGACCATGGGTTCTGTTAGGGAACTTCAGTCTATGGGTTCTGGAGGGGAACTTCAGACCATGGGTTCTGTAGGGGAATTTCAGCCCATGGGTTCTGTAGGGTAATTTCAGCCCATGGGTTCTGTAGGGAACTTCAGACTATGGGTTCTGTAGGGGAATTTCAGCCCATGGGTTCTGTAGGGGAACTTCAGACCATGGGTTCTGTAAGGGAACTTTAGACTATGGTTTCTGTAGGGGAACTTCAGACCATGGATTCTGTAGGGGAACTTCAGACAATGCGTTCTGTAGGGGAATGTCAGCCCATGGGTTCTGTAGGGGAACTTCAGACTATGGGTTCTGTAGGGAAATTTCAGCCCATGGGTTCTGTAAGGGAACTTCAGACCATGGGTTCTGTAAGGGAACTTTAGACTATGGTTTCTGTAGGGGAACTTCAGACCATGGGTTCTGTAGGGGAACTTCAGACAATGCGTTCTGTAGGGGAATGTCAGACCATGGGTTCTGTAGGGGAACTTCAGACTATGGGTTCTGCAGGGGAATTTCAGCCCATGGGTTCTGTAAGGGAACTTCAGACCATGGGTTCTGTAAGGGAACTTTAGACTATGGTTTCTGTAGGGGAACTTCAGACCATGGGTTCTGTAGGGGAACTTCAGACAATGCGTTCTGTAGGGGAATGTCAGCCCATGGGTTCTGAAGGAGAACTTCAGACCATGGGTTCTGTAAGAGTTGGATATTTTTAAAGGTATGGCATTACTGTAGAACAAGAATAAATTTTTTCCGGTCAATGTCTTTACAGTGGAAGAACTTCCTAAAGTGTGTTATGTGGTACAATGTGACCACAACATTGAAATGAAAGTAGAAAAACCATTCTTAAACTTTAAGGTAAAATTCCAGAAAAAAGTCCGTCGTCACGTATACTTTTATCTCCATTTTTATGTAATTTAGCATTATATGTGTAATGCCACATATATGAAATTTTAAGTGAAAGAAAGATTTTTTTAATAAAAAATGTTGATGCCTCGCCCGTTCCGTTACTTTTGCACAGGCCTTCCAAATGGATAATGACCTCTGTAAGGGAACTTCAGACCTTGGGTTCTGTAAGGGAACTTCAGACCATGGGTTCTGTAGGGGAACTTCAGACCATGGGTTCTGTAAGGAAATGTCAGCCCATGGGTTCTGTTAAGGAACTGTAGACAATGCCTTCCATAAGGTAACTTAAGATAGTGATCATGGTAGGAAGTTTGGAATACACAGATATCCCACAATGTCAATATGACTAAATATAATGCATTTTAAATTGAAAACTATAAAACTAATGATATATTGACTCAGGCTACTAATGACACAAAGGGGGTAAACCAGTCTGGGGGTGTAAACTCCACAGAAAGGTGATAAGCTGCATTGAACTCTACTGGCATAGCATATCCAGACCTTATATAACTTTGCAGGATATGCAGGTAAATCATATCATTTCTTTACTGTTGTAAACATAGAACTTTATTCCTGTATATGTTTAGTAGATAGTACTGAATAAATTTTTTTATAATTATTATATAGTTGATTGAGTAAAATTCAATAAAATGTAAAAATGTAATAGATCTAAACATAACAGCAAAATCACATTTTAGTGTTCAATAAATCTAAAATTTCCCATAAATAGCAAAAATAATACATTACAGTTAATTGTTAAGATTTATATACTGTAATTTTTTTAAGATTGTTAACATTATTGCTCATCGATTTTTAAGCGTATATTGCATTTGGGGAAGGATTTTGAATTCTTCTTTCACTTTGAATATTTTATAACTATTGATATAATTTCAGTATGATTCTGGTTCAAACAGACATGTACAAAATATAGAAACACTAAAGGATGCTGCTAAACAAGCATTTCAGGAGAGAATGAAGGAATCAAAAGCCAGAATGGAAGAAAATGTTAATTTTCTGCAAAGAAGAATTAATGTAAGTATTTTTCTGGCATTTTCAGTCCCCAAGTGTTGATTTAGAAAACTTTGTTTAGAGTGTTGATTTTATTCAAAGTAAGACTGAATACAGTGGAATGACACACCAACTGTACGCTCATGGCAAAATATTCATAAATATAATGCCTTCCTATATTTAAATAAGCCATAAAATTTGGACAGCAACCAATTATTTCTTAAATAAAATGTTTGCTTGTACTCACAGTGAAATGGGCAAGAAATATATTCTTTTGCAACAAGATAAAAACAGTACATGTGCATTGTAAGAAATTATAAAGTTTTCTTGTTCTGTAGCCAAACAAGCAAGAAATGATCAAAAAGAGTCTCATTTCTTCCTGTTTATAAGGCTTGTACAACTAACTTATATTATGTTGTTTATAAATCAGATTTGGTATCCTTACAAAAGAATCAAATTGATTGCAATTTTATTAAATTAGATACAAACTTCAACAGAATATTGAAAAACCTAAAATTATATACAAAAGTTGTTAAACCTTCAAGTTTTGGAATACTAGTAAATTTTAACAATAGTTTTTTTTCTGTAGAGATTTGCAAAATGAATACCTTGACTATGAAAATAAACTTAAGATACTCCTGTGTAAGGTAGGGATATTTCAGTATTGTTAAACTTTCTAATACATATTGTATTTCAGTTGGTGGGGGAAGGACTAACCTAAACAATTCTTGCAAGAAAACACATCACTTTCCAGTATAAAACATTTATTTGCAGTGGGTTAACCATAATGGTAGCACAAAAGCCCAGGCCTAAACATAATTTTCGGCTCTGTATATTTTTCATGCCCCTGCGACGACATGTCCGGGATCATTAAGTTTTACTCATGTCCGTCCGTCCTACGAATTTCCGTCATGCTTTTCTCAGAAACCGTACATGAGAACAATTTGCAATTTGGCAGGGTGGTTCAGTATCACAAGTTGTACGTCCTAAGCGACTTTCAGACCGGTCGGACAACTAATTCCTATTGGGGACTTCATTTAGATGTAAATACGTCCGTCTGTACGTACGAATTTCCATCAAGCTTTTGTCAGAAACCGTACAAGAGAACTACATCCTGTTTGGGACTTCATTTAGCGGGAGCATCTGTGTCCCATGGACACATTCTTCGATTTTCGTGTTTTGCATTTAATGTCACTTTAAGCAATTTTTCAGCTATATCATGGCACCAGTTTTTATTGGGGAAAAAACCTGGAGTACCCGGAGAAAACTCAGGGCCTTCTGTAAAAAAAGTAGCAATGCTTGTCAATTAAGATTTAATGCCAGCATTCTCATAGTTAAACAGTTAGATGCAATTTAAAGTAATTTCAGAAATTAAACACATATATTAAAATACATTATCATTTTGTTTCTGTAATAGTCATTAGAACTTCCATTTTTTGTACACCTTTAGGTGTATAACCTCCCAGGTGCAATATATTTGTCCTGTAAAGCCCTCGAACACCATTAAATGCATCAATAGCTGCTGACACACAACCTTATTATGCCCTGCAAACACATTACAAACTGGGATTGGATGTTTTCATTCTGATGTTACTATGTAAATTATAAAGCAAATTAATATGTAAGTGTTCATTGACTATAACACAAGGTATAGTTACTATGACATTTTAAAGGCTACTTAAGACTCAAGGGACTAACAATATGTGTGAATTTATTTTATTGAATGCCAGTTAGTCAAATGTCAGTAGAAAAACCATACTGAATAAATTTATGAAAGACAATTAATTAATACTATTAGAATGATCTAATTTAGATATGTGCATTTTAAAGACTTTTTGTAAATTTCCAAAAGCAGTAGGCTCATATCAGCCACTACATAAGTCTACATTTTCTATCCCTACCCAATACTTCACACTTTTAGAGTGGCATTCAAAATATCTGGATGTACTGTAGTTGGTCATTTATATATTTGTGCTGGACTCTTTTGTTATTAATATTGTTTGATGAGTTGTTGTGTAAAAAATGGTTTTAATAACAATAAAATATATACTAATGGTGTTCTTGGTGGGTTTTATTGGTGAGATCTGAATGTGGACAAAACAGTGCATATTCATGGAATATTGTTAGCATTTACTCACCCAGTGTTAGCCATACCCTGGAACTATTCCCTTTATGTTTTTTACAAAAAAAGTTGTCAGAAAATTGTAAACAAAGGCATTTTTTAAATAAATTCTTCAATAATTTAATCCAAATGTTGATTGGTCTTACAGAAACGAAAGGAAAACAAACCTGACTACTCTGGTATAAAAGACACAGATGAGGTAATGTAACATCAAAGAGTTTGTCAACAGTTATATGCTGAACTTTCTAAATATATCTGTATTTTGTCTATAAGCTGACTGTTTCAAAATTGATTGTACAGTTTAATTTATCTAGCTTGCTACCAAAGAATGGACTGTGATAGTTTGGTCTCTCATCAGATTTAACAGATTTATCTTTTTTCTCCGAGCGTCATGTATTTAAATTTTAATAAGTATCAGCTGAAAGATAACATTGTCGTTTTCAATATAAATGAATGAATTTTAAGACCATAAACTGTATGGTAATTGTAAGCTTACTATTTATACAAATAAATAGTACTAAAGAACACTGTCTCTATAAGTTGATATTAATTTAGGGATCTTATTTTCAGATACTTAAAGCAACACAGAAAGAACTGTTAAGACAGACACCTGGTGTGTGATATCAATTGGGGACAGTACATTTTGTTGCAATATTTATGCAGTTATGAAGATGAACAATTCACGTTTTCTGTAGTTGTGTTCATGTAATGATATTCAAAGAGTGATGACTTTTTGGCTTAATTCCTCATAAACTGAAAGTTATAGATGTACATCATTGACATAAGCTGTTTGGAGAGTTTAAGGACAATATGTTTTCCCAGGTTCAAGTATTGTAATACAGTAGCTGTTAGACCCTTTCTTTATTTACAATGTAGCCATTTAATGGCATCTGTTGATGAATAAGAATATCCACATGTTATGTGATGTGGCATTTATAAGACTACCTCCTTCTGTATGCAAATGCAGCTTTCTGAAGGCATGGCCTCACATGAGAGGGATATATTTGTTAAGAGAATTGTACACATGTTATAGTATGTGTGACCCTTAATAAAACAACACACACCTGATGAACTGGTCAGGAAGATGTTTGAAGAAGCATGCAAAAGTTTCCTTGCTGTGGCCTTTGGTAAGACCACTTTTCTGCATTGAACTTGCACCCTTATGAAGGAGTGGCCTTAAATGAGAGAAATATTTTAATAAAGAAACCCTATACAAATGTTACTTGATGTGGCCATAAGTAAACCACCACTTCTGCGTTTAAAATATAGCTTTCTGAAGTATTGGCCTAGGGGGAGAGGGATATTAATAGTTAAAAAGCACTGTACAATTATGTGGTGTGGCATTTATTAAGAACAACCTTTTTTGCAGTGAATATTGCTTGATAAAGGAATGGCCTCAGCTGAGGGGGATAGTTTAGTTAAGACATATAACGTACTGTTATGTGGCCTTTATTTAGACCACACCATGAACAATGGTTGCCTTCAGAAAGTGTGGCCTTTGGTGAGGGGAGATATTTTATTGAAGAAGTATTATAAAAATGTGTTGTGATGAGTCCTTTGATTGGGGTATGGTGAGAGGGATCAGTAACAAATAAGGATTATTGTACTGTTACTGATTATTACTTTATTGCATTTTATTAGAACTTTAGATTTTGATTTTTTCAATCTATTTTTCAAAATTAGACAAGTACATGTATATTTGACATTTTTGCAATGTTTATATTTATTTTATTTAATATAATTTAAAATTGTAAGAAATACAACAGCTGCATTTATTTATTTACTTACTTAGTCCTTTTTATGCTTTGAGGAACATAGGGCCATCACCAGAGACGTCAATACCATTCTGTGTTGCACTCCCTTTCTATCATCTCATTTTCCACTGATTTCCATGTCGCTTTCAGTCTATCACCTATTTACCAGCTTGTATGTCCATTTCAGTAAAACCCCAGGGATTAAAGTTGGGCACATTATATATACATGGCCACCTACGGCTCTTTATCTCTTGAGAGATGGTGGTGCATTGTTGGTTCCGTTCTATAAGGTCTTCAATATTGATATTGAAATTCGGCCAATAGATACACAAGATTCTATGAGGCAAATAGTTTTGAAGACATCGTACCTAGAAGTAATAGGATTTCTCATCTTTCAAGTTTCAGAAACATAAAGATGGACACCATGAACATTGCTATTGAATATCTTAATTTTAATACAGCTGCTGATATTTGATGTTCTCCAGTTGTTACAGGGAATACCCATCTGAAGAATTCTTACTGTCTTGGTAAACAAAATTGTTTACATCATCAGTGCGTATTCAATCTAGCGTTATGGATTCAACTTATCCTTAGGGGCCTTAGTGGCTGAGTGGTTGAGATAGTTTGTCATCTACTATTGATCCCCTTTGTCTGTCAACAGTGAGATTGTGGGCTCGAGTCTCACTGCAGGCAGTGTTTACTCAACTCTAATCTTAATTGATATGGTTTGATAACGATTTTTTCTCTGGTACTCAGCTTCCTTTAAAATCTATAATACATATAAAAAACTGGACACCATAATATAGCTGAAAAATTGCTCAAACGTGGAATTACAACACCATGAAAAAACCCAAACTGATTCTGTTCTATTATTTATATCATCATAATATATAACTTGTGTAACATACCAGTCCTCTTTTAATGAGTCATTTAACAATACAGAAATTATCCTAGTCCGAAAATCCTCTGCCGTCCAACGCTTTTTTTTTTGCGGGTCCCACGCAAAAAAAGCGTTGGACGGCAGAGGATTCTCGGACTAAAATTATCCGTGTGCAAATGGAACCCAACCTCATCTATCAAATTCAGTTTTAGTCCTAGACTTTCACAATTCGACAAAGTTAACTTTTCATTCCTAACTGCATATAAGATTCTGTTATAATTTATGTTTAACCTATTCTTTACTGTATTTATAGAACTCTGATTTTTTAGAAGACATATTTTTCCATATGACAAACTGTCATACTTCTTTTATGATATATTTTATGTTATTTCTTTTATTGATTACTTATTTTTCTATATAGATGTTTGAATAAAGTATGAAAAAATGTGTTATGTTGTTTCAGAAATAAATATGCAAATGTATTTCCAAGGTAGTTTGATATCTATGATATGTTGTCCCGTTATGAAAAAAAACAGTTTCCATGTGTTATATAGCCTCAAACAACTTAACAACAACTAAAACGTTCAAGGCGTCAGGAAAAGTCGACAAATGAAATTAATTTATAATGAACAGTTGAGGAACACATTAATCATGCCAAGTTCAATTGTTTCGATGCAATTGATGAACCTTTGTTAAGAGGCCATCGGTACTGTGGAAAGTAACTGTGATACAACAGTGACTGAGACATACGGAATTTTAAAAAGCATTAACGATTAAATGGTCATATTTTGTCGTCAAATTCTACATCGTTTTTTTCACTTATGTAAAGTTATTGATAACAAAAACTGCAGGGTTCTACAACAAGGTTAAGTGTTAAGTCGGCAAGTAGTGATGCAATGGTAAATGAAGACGAATATCGAATGTTGTTTGACAAGCCGAAATATATTGACGACGTACAAGTCTTGATTTATTGCACCCCACAATGTTGCAGCAGACACACCAAAGCTAACAACGTTCTTGCTGATTGGCCAAATGTCTACTTAAAGCGTTCTGTATATCTACATTTCCTGCACTCAATGATACAGCAGTTTTCAGAGATTTGGAAGAATTACAACTCAGGCTGTTAGAACTATCAGTCAACATGAGAACGCGATGAATAATCCAATATTTAGCGATATTTATAATCACTACTTTAATGATTTGCCTGAGGCTGCTTATTGGTTTTAAGTACCGAGTCTGTGGCGGAGATTGTGGTTGAATGCAGAGGATAAGCCAAATTCAATCAGTAGCTGCTACCAGATCTTATACCTATTGTCTCCAAGATATTCTACTCTAATATATGTGACCTCCAACACATTGACATTGATTATGTTATAGACGGGGATTTGCTGAGAAAACACCCAAAATGATACTCATAAACCTACTTGCATAGTAGACCGGTAGTGATGGGCATCATTTTTAGATCTTGGACCAAATGTGAACGTTGTTGTCTGTTTACCTTTTCTTTTTAGCTCTCATGAACTACCGGTTTATTTGAGCTTATGCTGTTACTTAGCGTTCTCGGATCAACTTGTCATACAGCTTTCATTAAAGTTTTAACCCTGATCCTTAAAAATTTGCAGAAATATTGCAAACCTATTTGAAGTTGTGCACTTGATCTAATGAAACTGTTAAATGAATGTTTTCTCCATTTTTCGAGTCTGCTAGACGTTTTAAGCAAAATTGTATAAATGATTATATATTCAATCAATGCACTTGCTTTGCAACCCGGCCATTTCAGACGCTTGGCAGTGAAATTGAGGTCAAGTGACACGTAGCAAATTGTCATGTACTTTTATCAGCGACCTATATATCTAATATTTTCCGGGGGTAAAATTTAAAAAAGATTTTTCGCACATAGGATAGTTATTGCATGGTGTGTAATATGTGAAAAGCATTGAAATTATTGCGTTTTTGTATTCACATTAAAAATCCTTACATGTTAAGATACATAGCCACTCATCTACATGCTCTACCAAAGAGTTGCCAAAACTGAGTGAAAGAAGGACCAAAAAATACTGTGAAACTGTTTATTCGTGTTTATTAATAATATTAATCTGGATTCTTAAAAATTCAAACAAATAAACTTTTCGAAAAATGATTTAATTAAGATCGATATTTAAAATCGCATCTGTTTTTTTAAATCTTTATACCAAATTTCCGCAATCCTGTCTTAAAGAAATCATACATTAAGGCTTCGCTTCTACATATGCCTACTAATGCGTAGTTTTAATTTACAACAATACGTTGTTTTCTACTAAACTTAAAGGCAAATTATTCTACAGCAAAGGAAAGGTTTTATAGTATGCCGAATTTTGTGATAGACTACATATTAGTAACTTTTGGAGGGATGTGTTTTTCAGACAATCGGAATTGCAATGGGTACAAAATGTGCCCCACTCCTTCCGATTTGTTCCGTATTCTTATGAAACTGAATTTCTTCGACGTTATTATTAAAGAAAAAAAGATAGCAGACGCTAGGGCCTTTAATTTTTATATATAGATATATCGATGATGTCCTTTCAATTAATAACCCTCAGTTTGGTGAGTGACTCAAGTTAATATATCCTTCAGAACTGGAAATTATAAAAACCACAGAAACAGCTTCATCTAATTCATTTTTACACCTAGAATGTGGCACCAACGGTTATCTTAACACAAGAATTTATGGCAAACGGAACGATTTTAATTTAAAATTTATAATTTTTCCTCACTTATGCAGCAATATTCCAGCTCCTGCTATAGTTCTCAATCGATCATGTATGCAAAAGCTTGGAGCGAGTATATTGTTTTTTGCAAACGTCACCAATTTCTTCAAGATAAACTTATTACACAAAGTTACAAGAAAATTGTCAGTAACGATAAAAAAATGAAGCCATGAGCATCACGTAAATAGCATTAAAGTTATCATATATTCACATATACAATGCCTGGTAACAGAGAAACTGACCTAATCCAAAAACTTTGACTTAGTTGCATGACCGTAAAATTGCGGTCAAGGTCAGTCATGTGATATTCATCAGCAACCTATATACCACATTGTCATTCTACCAAGCATGAATACATAGGAAAAGCCCTAACCTAAATCTTTAACGTTGTCGCTTGACCGTGAAATTGAGGTCAAGGTCAGGTGACACCTACCAGACAGTCATGTACTATTCATCAGCAACCTTTATACCATATATTGTCATCCTACCATGCATTGTTACAGAGGAACATCTAGGTAAGTTGACTGACTGGCAAGTACCCATCATAAGCTACCATTGGACCAAATTTGATGGACCTAGGGCTTAACCTTACAAAGATATAAAGCTAAATGTCAAGTGTTGACGCCGCTGCCAGATTCCCATGTAAATGTCAAAAACGACTTGTCAGCGCCTTTACAATAGACACCATTTTTTGTCGAAAAAGTTTCGTTTGAAAATAGGTTGCAGATCGTTTTCCCCCAAGTTTTGAATTCAGGGTACAGTGTACATAGATTGTGTTGAGATGATTATTGGATACACCTATTAGTGACTATTGGTATATGATCTCCATTCATTTTAATCCACAAACCAACTCAGATACTTCAGTAATGGAAGCGAGACGTTTGGCAATCCGGATTAACCTCCTATTTCTTTTGAAATGCATGTACCAAGTCATTGAATCATTGCTGTAGTTATTAATTTTTTTGTTGTTGGTTCTTTCGATTGCTAGATTGTCATTTTTGACATTTCCTCGGCGTTCGGTATTTTGTTTTCACTAAGTAAAACCACTTCATAGTGGAAAATACTTACACCTCCAAAGAGCATGGTTCCATTGATTTTACCTTGTCTTCTTTATTGTTACCTTTATCAGGTCGTTGTTTTATCACCTTCGGATTGTGAGTTCTGTTCCATGTCCCATCATGTTATTTGTGTTTTGTATGATTTAACAGTTTAAACTTTTTTAATTTTAAATACGCCATAAACAGTTACTTAGTTTAAATGTTATATATTCAGTCTTTTCTGTGGACAAGGTAATATTCACTCTAGATACTGTAGCTTTCGCCTTCAAAAAACCAAACTGATGGTGAATTATGTTTGCTTAAAATTTATTGCAAATATATAAAAATTGAAGAAATAAAGATTTTAACACTCATATTAAATATAAAGTTTTAAAGACTGTGAAAGTTTCAGTGAATCATATTTATACAAGTCATTGGATCAGTTCTCTGGTTTGTGTTCCTACCAATCCTCCCACATAAACAAATCACTGAAATCGCTGAAAGTAGTGCTATAGATGCCATATTTGTCACGGTCCATAATAACTTTATCTACCACATGTATAACACCATTGGTTGACATTAAGTCGCACTCATCTATTCCTGCTTTTCCGATTGTTAGTTTGTCACCTAAATTCTGAACCTTGAACGAGTTATCTGATAACATCTTTAACCGTCGTGAACTAAATCCAACATTTTTGGTCATTACTCTGATACCAGAACAACACAACTGGTCTGTAAGAAAAGCAAACTTTTAAAATTTTGGTCTTAAAGCGACATTTTAAAGTTGGCTCTTACCCTCTCTGTTGGTTACTTACAGAATAATCCAACAACATCATGCAATAAGTCAGGCTTTGACTACACATCTTAGGTAACAATATAGAATAAATTTGAAAAGTTAAATTATTTTGTCTATGTGAACTCTTGGCATACAAACTGTTCTATCAGAAATTATGACACCCGTTTTTTAAATTATGGGAAAACTAAAGGTTTTAGGAAATAATTGTAGACATGTTCCTTACCTTTGTGGATGTGATTGTTAAGAAACTTTCTTAACTTGTCTTTGTCATTTACTATTTTCTCTAATTCTTTATCGGCAACCAGGGAGAAAGCCTATAAACATATGAACAGTGTATAAATAGATTGTTAAAATGTTATACAAACTATTAGTAATAATGATAAAAGCTCTACAACTTTGTATTTATATGGTTTTTTCAGAGCCACTGATGAGACCTAATCAGACGAACGCTTTCTGGTAAATTTTATCGCTTCGGTATCTTTTGATGACATTTTTTTCGTGACACCTACCAGACAGCCATGTACTACTATTCATCAGCATAATTCAGTATAATATCAACAAATGTTCCAATGAATAATTTTAATTTGCTTTGTAATAAGCCAAAATGTGATGTTCAGGTCAAAGTTCAAGGTCAAAGGTCAACAAACACGGTATGTGACACATCGTCTTGATATTATTTACCCACATTCCAAAAATCAAAAATCATTGTTTTGTTGTTTTTCAACTGATAAATAATATTTTTAATGCTTGTGTGAAGCAAAGTCGACTGATGTTGAAATACTTAAGATTATTATTATTTGATTACTTCATAGTTAGTCGGAAGTAAAACTCTTCCCAGTTCAGCTCAATATGCACTTGAGACGATAACTTTTAAATTTGAGTATCAAATTTTACAGAAAAAAAATATTTTTGACAATTGTTTATTGTGAGATAATATAAAGTCAAAATTTTTGTCAAAATTTTTTACCGGCTTATCAGATTGTACATATAATCAAGCTTAACTGTTGTCTCTTCGTCAGTGCTGTGTGTACACATGTCTCTTTATTTTGTTACTCAGAACAACTGCAATGTTGTCTCTCTTTTTTAATTTATAGTTTCAGTGTTTTATCTTGTTACATCTTTGAATTCATCATAGATAAGTAAAGTCTTACGTCATTTGTTGGAGCAAGCAAGGTGAATGGGCCATTTTCTTCTAGCCTGTCTCCTATTCCTGCTATTTTTATCAGCTGAACAAGTTCCGAAAATCGTTCCTCAGAAGCAAGAATGTCCAACAATTTACCAACTGGAGGTTGCAGTACCTAAATGTAAAGATCAAGCAATTATTGCATCACTAATCACATGACACCTAACGTCACCTAATGGTAACTAATTATTTTTCAATGCTGCAGACGGAATCGCAAAATGCAGTAAAATTTTACCACTTAAAGTACAATAAAATCAAATGCGAGGCAGAAAAATCAAAACCAATAAGAATATATTTAAAATTGTTATATTGTGAAGCGATATAGTCTCCAATTTTATAAAGCCTTTAATATCTCATAGTGTAAAGCCAGTCTCTATTTGTAAAGCTTTTTAAATACTTGCGATTATGACCACATACCTTGTCGATTATATAGATGTTTCCATTGCATGCTGGAATATTTGATCTTGTAACAGTTGCGCACTGTGCAGTTTGAACCCACGACCATGGGCGTCTACTGAATGGGAAAGCCTGCAAAATAGTACAATTTCTTTTTCATATAATTTTTAAAATTTGAGATCTTTATACAAGCTTATTCAATATCATTTCAACAAATGCAATTAGTCTAGAATCTTGATATTTTTTATCTTATCTTGAAGCTTGAAGCAAATACATAACATTGAGAAAATCTACAATTACTTCAGACCGAAATTAATCCAAACAATCATTACAAAACCGGTTTGTCGAAAAGTGGTAAAAGTTTGCTGTTCTGTGTGAGACATTATTGCATTTAACCTAGCTTTAATCAAACAAAAAATATCATTAAATAGTTTCCACAATTATTAAAACCACATTATGTCCTGATGGCTTTTGAGATTCATCGCATATGGTGGTGATAATCAATTCAGTTTGTATTTTTGAAGTTAGAACTTATATACTTTACCGCTTCTTCATAATTACTTTCCCGTATAAGGAAAACATTTTGTTTAGGGTAATATTAGTTTATTATTACTACTTGCAGTGGTATATTCATTGATCCTGATCTTCTTGCCACTGTTGAGGGTGTCCAGTTGAACGTCGTTGTACAATTTGCAAGACTCCACCTCAGATGGAACAATATGGTAAGTAAGAATCTTAATTACTTCTGCTGGATCATCGGACATATTCTTAAAATTCTGTAATCAACAGAATATATTTTTGTAACACTGCAAAAATACAAATCTGGCAGCACTACAACTAAACATAATAAAAAAGGACTTTAATATAAATATTGACAATAGCATTTTCCAAGGTCTGCAATTACTGTCTATTGGCCCCATAATATTAGAAGATGACAATAAATTTTGTGGACATGCATATAATATGTTATGTATTATTCTGTAAATTACTAACCATGCCCCCTTAATATGAGAATATGGCACAATATAGAAGACTTGAACTATGTCATAAGGCTTGAAAATGATTCAAATAAATTTTACCATGTCGGTGACCCTTTGATATGAGAAGATGACATACAAAACATTGTTAAGTATTATTGTGATTTATATAAAATTTTACCTCTTTGATGTAAGCTCTTATGATAATCATAATAAATTAGATGATCATTATTAAAGGTATTTTATGCATTACTTACTGCAATAGCTCCATCGCTAGGAGCAAATAGTGTCACATTTTTAGCGGTTTGTAAAGTTTTTGCTAGTCCATGTTGACTGATTAATTTTACTACAGAGGAAGCACCAGATTTCTTTGCTATCTCCAAAACGTCCAATGCTAAAATATAATTATAAATTCCGTTAGATTACCACAGAAGTATTTTCAAAGATATTTATTTCCTCTAATTTTCGAATTTATAAAATATTAATGTAAATTTCCCCTACAGAGCATTAATACTTGCAAAAGATCCCAAAATTAAAGACTTACTACATGTAATGTGATATTTTTTCTCTTTGTGACACTCCTCCCTTCTTCTTTAGACTAAACCTTGTGATCCCACGTGTTAAAAACAATATAAAATAAAACAAGTAGGAAACAAACCTCAATTAAACCCCCTATTCAATCTGTATATATTATTGCCATGAAATTTTCCTTGTTTATTTCAATTTTGAAATTAATCTGCTGTTAGGTCAAAATCAATCGTAAGAGTTTCTGATTCTTACAGTTTAATTTTTTTCTAACCAGGTCAAAGGCACATAGTCGGTCTGTATAATATCTCCTAGGAGATAATTAGGCAACTGCTGAAACTTCTTTACTAACTATATGACATTTACTGGGTTTTTAAATATACGTTTGCTTGTCTAATTCTAAAATCATCATGCAAATGCTGAATATGTGTTTGAATGAACACAGACGTGTCATCAAAATATGCATAAGCATTTTATAACTCACAGTCGATCAAACTGGTCATTCATATGCTAATCCATGAGGCATAACTGTAAATTCGTACAAAGAATTAATAAAAGCAGTTTTATCTCTTGATTCTGCGGATAGATATAATGTGCTCTGCTAACAAGTAGTTCATAGATCGTAGGATTTGATTTGTTCCCTTCCTAAAACCGATACACAGCCATGTACTTTGATCCTTCTTTGAGACTAATACTATAGATGAACCATGTAAACTAAAGAAAATGCATAGCTCTAACAGTTGGTCTTTCTTCCCAACGAATTCCTTCTTTGCTGCTGGTACACGTGGTTTTTGTGTGTTCATTAAATTGAAATTTGTTGTATAATGTTTTCAATTACGTCAGTTCGTCCTAGTAACTCCTTAAGATATCCTGAATCTCTTCAAGCGGATAAATTACCTTTTGCTTCGACCTATCATTCAATGATTTATCAATGTGAAATTTTGCCATTTAGAACATTTTGAGATGGAAACTAATTACAAACGTTTAGGGGAAAGAATGGTAGATCTTTAACGAATGAAAGAATTTTATGTCTTTCATGCAACTAAATGAAGGTAAATACAAAATACATAATACCAATTAAACTGTCAAACAATCAAGACAATCATCAAATCAAAGTCCGATAAACCGGGGCAAACGCCAGAACCAACAACAGCAAAAAATATAGTAACTGCAACAATAATCATGACTTTGTACAGGCATTTCAAGAGAAATGGTGGGTTGAACCAGGTTTTATGGCATGCGATGCATCTTTCTTACATTACTGTAGAATGGGTAAGTATTAAAATTTAAGTTTAGACAACCTGTTTTATTTTAAACATATGGAATTGATTTTTCAATTCACATTTTTATGACTTATTTTGGCCATCCACTGTACACATCGACCATTTACAATGCCTTTCTCTCTATAATGTTGAGTTCTAGGTCTAACTCCACATGTACCTCTACAAATCCCTTCTTCGGCTTTGCAGCTATATGCACTCATTTGTTACATTTGAAGCGTTTTCTGCTTTCTTCCTTTTTGATGGAAAGTTTCTAATGATTCCCTGACGGGGCCGATCATCGACATGGTTAATGTGCCCAAACTTCTGGGTTTTACTGATACGAATATGATGCCAAATACTAGTCTCAAAGTTTCTATCACAGATTTTGTTGATGCTCTTTCAGCTAAGTGTGTATTTCGGAGAGAGAATTCTCTAACAACTGTTCACGAATACATAAATCCTTTTTTTTTATTCAAACCACCTCTTTCTGTGTGAATAGACAAATTTCTTCTGCCTCCATCCACTGGTCAAGCGCACGCTCCACTCACAACTTTTCATCTAGAGTCATCCTACTCATTTAATTTCTTGTGGTGGACATAACTGGATAACTCATACAGCTTAACAAATTGTTCTTTTATTTGAGTGTATTTTTAAGACTGATCCAGGCCCATCCATGTATAGGCTTTCAGAGAGCAGCAAGTCTCGATGTCCATGTTCCTTTTGACCATTCATATACTTCAGCTAATTTCTAAAATGTATGCAAGTGCTTGCATCCCTTAACTTCTTCAAATTTTCGGCCCTTATAACTTTGACCATTTACATATTTTAACTTTTCTAATTTTATTTGTATTCTCAATTTCCGTTTTATCTAAACTTGTGTTCTGTTGTCTCTAAAAATAAATTATATTGTGCACCACATCATTTTTTACTTTCATCACTTACTTGTGATTTTAAAGTGACGTCTACTGTGTATTCATCGTCATCACTTGAATAATTAAAACGTTATTTTCAAAATAATAGACATTTTTGAAAATAAAAAAAACTAATAAAATGCCAAAATAACCATATTAGCCCCAGAAGGATCGGAATGTCTGAATGACTACCAAATTAATTAAATTAAATGAGAATATAATCAATTAATTAAACAAATTAAAGGAAATTAAATGTATATCATTCGAAAAAAATAATAACCATGTAGTTGTCACTATTCATCAATTAACACGATGATCCACCGATTCTGGTATTCCAATAAACAAATTAATCATGTACATCCGGTCACATAGTCTTGTTGTGCATTGTTCTACTCAATTCACAATGGCATTCTTCAAATTGCCAGTTCTACTTTTTTAACACAGAAACCTTCCCCCAGTAGCCCTAAATCCGACGAAGGAGTAGACAGTTTGCTTCTGGTCTTAAAACGGGTTACATCAAGTTATATTTACACTCCGTATAAAAGGACACACAGCTTATTTCCAGCCTGACACACGGTATACGGTTGACATCAAGTCCTTTTGATACTAGGTATAAACTGAGATACAGTTTCTCGATTGATAATTTGTTAACTTTCAATGACACACATTTAAAAGTATTTGGCAGACACACAATCCTAATTCTCTGATTGACACACTATCCCAAATCACAGATGGACACACCATCCAAATTCACTGATCAACATACGATTCTAATTCGCTTATCGATACCCGATCATTTACAGTACAGACAGACATTTCTCTAGCACAGTTCCAACCGACACACGGTACATACTTTGTAAGCTCAATATTCCAGAGGTGATGTAGCTTTGTCGCGTAATTTCGTAATTTATTAGATTTGAAAAAATTGACACTTTGTTCAAATACACAAGTTATTCTATTCTAATATGTAAAGTCAAAACACCATTAAGATAATAAATTCCTTAACTTGTGGTAAAATGTATTACAAACAATCCATGATCACTTCTAGAGATAAAGTGCATTCGCTACAGGTGCATTCATACCTACCCCTTTTAAGATTATCCTAAGATTATAGACCAACTACTGTGATAATAAATTTCTACATAGACACAATAATTGAAGTTTTTTTGTGCCAGCTATTAATACAAAAATCCTATACCTAACCAAAGTGTATAACACAGTGTTAAATTACCTTCATCTGGAACCAAAACGGCATCGATAACAAACAATACGCCATTTGTAGCCATAACATCAGTGTCCACTATTTGTGCATCATCAATAAATAACTTGTCATCTGCGTCTCTTGTGATGTTTGAAAATCTGTGCAACAAATTTCTAGACTTTGCCTTTCCTTTCATTGCAGCTGAACAAATCACGTTTGGTAATATATGATTTTGCAACAGCTCTGAAACATTTGTTTAATATAAATTGTAAGTGTGGAACTTACTTTTTCAAACTTATTGAACATTGTCAATAGGGTCAAAGTTATTTTAATAAACCATCTTGTTTAAGACTAACACTGTCAACTATTGCGATACGGTATGATATGATAAATGACAAACAAATTGTAAAAACACGGATTGGTTAAAGAAGCGATATCAGACAGACAGACAAAAACTATGAACTTAGGCATAAAAACAACTACAAGCGTGTTTTCTTTCAATCATAAATAAAGAGTCGCCATAAGGAATCACAATACTGTTGAAGTTGGGTAGTGTGTGTGTACCTCTTAACAATTAATACGCTTCGTTTCTTATTATTGATCGATTTATATTTTAAATTAAAGTGATATTCTGAGGAGATTTAAGTTAGCATAAACTCACTTTTTAAGCAATCTGTGTCACCATCCAAAAGTCGTGCCAAAAGAACAGGATCCATCTTCCTGAAAGCGCTATCAGTGGGTGCAAACACTGTCATCTGACCTTCCTCGCGAAGACTTTTACCAAGACCAGTTTTTCCAATAGCTAAAAAACGTTTACAAACATACAACATATAAGGAATGAGAAGATCCTGAGGCTTGAATAAAAAAACACAATCCAAGTATGAAATTATAAAGCTTAGGCTAACAGATAACTCACGAACACATTAATCAACAAACAAATACAGCATAAAAAAAAACTAGTAACCTGTGAGCTACTGCTCACTCAGTTTACCCCGCTATTTACACCAACCATTGAATTGACTAAAAAGTCGGTAAACTGGAAGTAGATATGCGACAGACTTGAAATCAGAACTCGCACTGTAGGACCACATGGTAAGGCCACATATAAAATATGGTTGTGATAAGTAGTTGCTGAGAAAACTGTTACGCAAGTTATGTTGCGGACGGAAGGACTAAAGGGCGGACAGGGGTAAACCAGTATACCCCCCTTCAAAGCGGGGTATAGTAAGCAACACAAGCCTTTAAGAACAAAAGAGGATTTCAGGAGTTCGGAATTTTGAGCATAACCTGCTTCCCTAGAAACACCCGTCATGTAACTTATGGTCAAAATCGGAGGTGGTAAAAGAAAGAAGAATCCGGTTAAATTCCCCAGTTGCATGAAGTTCCTTAATAATGGTAATTTGCACAAACTTGTGTTCTTTATTCTAATGATTAATTATCCTGTTTAAAATTCAACTTTCTCAGATTTCGGTTGGTTATCATTATAGTCTTTCTTTCACAAACTTTTAATGTGTTATGTTCTTTCTGTTATGATATTGCCTTATATATGTATTTTTTACAGTCAACTCAAAACGGGAAGTTTATTTTAAATCTACATCTATTTGTATTTATTCGTAAAGCAGGGTGAAAAGTCAAACCTGTCTTTAGATAACTCATTTCTGGATCAGCTGATATGATATCTAAAAGAGTCTTTGTGACTGGTTCCAACACCTTCTCTGTAACATGGATAACACCATTCGTGGCTGTATTATCTCGTGATTTTACCTTAATGCAATTTGCAGTCATCTATAACAAAAAATGTTTTATCTAGTAAGCAAAATGACGATTCCTTTATAACACTTCGTTAAAATATATACATGGTTTTTTTTATTAATAACACGACGTTTAACATGTTTTGGGTTACTACATGGTACTATTTTAATATTTACGGAATAATTCCTCCAAACATTATCATCGTTTATATTGAAACTTCTTTGAATTACGAATAATGGAACTAATCCGAGATTTAAAAAAATATATGAAAACTTGAATTCCTGAACTCAAATTCAGAACAGGGTTTGTTCAGTGTTTTTATCATTTTGTACCACTTGCTCTACAGCAACATAATTTTTTTGATAAATCAAGTCGTATTCAAAGCTATAGTATAATATGTAAAATATTACTAATATTGGGTCTTTTTATATGGTGAAAATTTATTATATATATTGTATACACAATGACATGAGTACGTGTAATGACACTGACATAATATTTTAATTATAATTAAACACAACGTACTTGCTCGTCGTAGAAATTTATTCTTATTTTGTTTTTGTATGGACTGGTTGTATCAATCATTTGTTCATCAGTTAATCTGCCGCTGGTGTAGATTTCTGGTGAAATATGACTCAGGAGAATGGCCTTCAAGTCAGAAAACACATTGTCAATCAGCGGCTGTGAGACCATCAGAACCTCAGATGAATCCTATAAGATGAAACCAGGTGTTAATTTATGTTAAATATGCTAATTTTAAAACAAAAATTTTGACGTTATTGAAACATAAAAATAGTAGAAATCAAAATCAATACCATTTCATGTTCGTTTTCTGCAGTTTTCTCGCATTTCAAGTACCAGCATTTTTCATAAGCATTACTAGCTCTTGATACTGAAATGGCCATTCACGCGCGTGGACTTTGTTCTCAATGTGTGAAACTAGAGTTGCAAATAAACACAGAAATCGCATTCTTTCTATTTTTGTAGACAGCATTTTTTTAATATCAGAGTTTTTTCTGCAACATTTGTAAAGTTTAAAAAAATATATAATATTCATTTCACATACTTCTGATATTCCTTCACGTTTATGTTGTATTCACTTGTTTTATTCTCATATTTATATTTCAAAGATTGCCTAAAAATCAGCACAGTTTTTACTAAATTTAACTGCTGAATCTTTATATTTAGACTTCCACAAACAGAGATAGAATTAATGTATTACCTGTAAACGAATCTCTGAATTTGGCAAAAGAAGTTCGGACATGTCATCAAAAGCTTCATCCAATGGAGCAAACACTGTAATGTTTCCACTTCTCAGATTGTTATCTAAACCAGATATATTTGCTGCTTCCAGAAACTTTGTCAACTTCAAGTCTTTTAAACTAGCAACAAGATTCTTCATGGAAACAGCTGTATACAAACATTAGGACATCAAATAAATATAATAATATGTATAAGCAGAATACTTATTGAAATGTACTTGTCAAAATCGCAAAAGTCTAAAATAGCCGGGTTGCAAAGCAAATGCTTCAATAAATAGGTAATTGTTTACAGTTTATTGGAAGGTTTGGGTCTGTGTAAAAAATTTTGGAGGAGTTGATTACACAAAAAGGTACCGTCTTCTGCAAATGTTCTGACAAATGACTAAGTTCCGATGTCCGAAAACATAAAAAAAATTCTCGAACAATTCCATAATAGCAGGTGCACAACTTTAATAGATGTGCAATCTTTCTGTGAGTTTCAGAGATCTGGGTTGAAAACTAAGAGAAGTTGATTACACAATATAGCTTCCGTCTTCTAAAAATGACTAAGTTCCAGAGTCTGGACAATTAGGGAAAAATCCTTGAACAATTTCATAATAGCAGGTTCACAACTTCAATATATGTGCAATCTTTCCGCAAAGTTTCAGAAATCGGGTTGAAACTGTAGGAGGAGTTGGTTACACAAGTTAGATACCCTATTTTCCCCGCCCTCTGCCCTCCCGTCCATCCGCCCACTAGCACGACTTCATTAAAATTAAATATATATGTAGCATATTGATGTGCTAACATTGTGGCAAATCAAATATTTTTGAATATTATTTGTGGATTAATTCTATTATCAGAAGATTCAGGCCGATCGTTTGTAAACATGTTCTCTTCTTGAGTATAAAGGGCCACGGTATCTAATGGGTAAAGGTGGTTAGTCAACTACTATAGATCGCGTAGCGTGTCAACAATTCAGTTGACAGTTTGACCCTACTGTGAGCAGGGTGTGCTCTACTCCAATCTTAATTGACAAAAATTACCCGTTTTCCAACTGAAGGTAGGGATTTTCAAATATAATAACTTCTACAAATTCTAATATACCCCGTACCAGTTGGACAACCATGTTGACTTTCTTTTCTTGTATATCCAGGACAACATTCCATTATTTCCACAGTAGTTGTCTCTCGACCACCAACTATTAAACTATCAAAATATACATTGTCCACGTTATTATTTCTATTATTTTCCAGCAAAACTTATTCTAAGAATGTAAAAAAATGGACATAAGTAGCTAGAATTTACATCATAGACGTTCAATGTAGGTCAAAACGCAAACAAGTGAAACTTATAGAACAGACATTTGCGGTCTTTCTACAGAGTTCTACCGTATAAAAATAACCCAGCCAATAAGATATCAACTGTACAAACTTTATCCCAAGAGTGGCGTTAAAAATTATTTACATTCTATCAACTCGTTTAGACAAACTACAAATGTGGCTAGGTTTGAGCATGTAACAACTATATACGTATTTAACATTACTAGCTAAAGATATTATATACCTATTAGTGCATTTGAAGGTGGAGCCTTTATCATCGCATACAACCGTTTTCATCACATGATGACTGGTTATTTCAGTGTCGTCGGCACTAGTTTCATTCTTGATGACATCTTTATGCGTGCACACGTTTGGCCTAAAAAAATATCAATATAAGTCAATGATTTTTTAGAACTAATTATCAGACAATACAGATAAAAAAAAATTCTGGGTTCAGCAAATAGCCATGGCGAGCACCAGTTCACATGAGTAAAACTTGAGCATGGAATAAATAAGCATCATTTATATCCGACAACAGCAATAGTAAAATTTAAAAAATCGGAATGTATATTAAAATATTGTACCTCTGCGTTCTAGATTTGGCTTATTGACGTCACCTGATGACTGCATATTATATATCTATGGTTAATAGTTTTTATTCTTAGCGTTCTTGGCCTAATTGAAACGCACAGAATACACAATTTTTTGTGCTTGACTTCCGATGTTTAGGACGGTACGGTTGGATATACTCGGTACACAGGCAGTGGCGGATCCAGGGGGTGGGCGTACGCCCCCCCTCCCTTAAAAAGGGAAAGGAAAAAAGAGAACAGGGAGGGTAACAACCAGCGCCAAAGGCAAAAATGTAATCCCGCTCGTCCTCGCCATAAATTAATGCATTAACGATACTCATTTATTATGATACCTCTGTTGTATACTGTACCAAATAAAGATTACTGAACACTATAAAAACATTCATTTTGATGCTTGGAAATTGCGAGAATGCTGGATTTTGCACGATTTTTTCGAGAGCTTCTGGGAGCCTTAATCGGCACACAGACCACCCGCCGTAAATGCGCCTCTGCGAGGCGCGGGAGGACCATTTCGTGGCCCTCCTTTTCCGATATCCCCTTTTTACGCCCCCTCCTCCTTTATAAAATCCTGTATCCGCCCCTGGGCAGTACAAGACATGCAAGGTTAGCAAATTCTTTATGAAATTTACTTACCGTGTATATCGTGTATTAGGTCAGCAACTGCCTGTGCAACTAATAATTTACTTTACAAGTGACTACAGTGATGATCAAAATGAAGCATAATACTAAGCAAGAAGGGTCTATTGTTACTTTTGGCAGACATTGGTTGATAACTTATGCTATTAAAATAATCGGGTATATATAAATTTCATATTTGTCCTATATGTTTTAAAGTAGACGACTTTGTTTTATTTTTGTCAAAACCAAGACGTCTTTGTTTTATTCATCCTTTTCATGTGGTCTAGTTTTGATGAAAAATTAGACGGAAATGGCTATTTAAATGAATGTATCAATCAGCTTTGTGGGAAGGATAACATGCCAAGGTGATGACAAAAGCTCAACTTGACTTTTAGTCATATGAGCTACAATATGAATAGTCGTAAAATTTGTGGTGAATGGTCAACATTGTCTACTCTAATGAACTATTGTCTAAAGAATTATTGTTAGGGTCCCACAACGTATAAGATTTTCTAACACTTGGTACTGTTTATTTACCATCTAACGAATGTACACCCCACAGGTAGAATTGTTTAAACATTTAATATCTATATAATCCTTCTTACAATTTATTTCTTACCCTTCATACCAAGGCTTAGTTTCTCCGAAGTCGAAGTCAAAATCAAAACCGAAATCAAACCATTTGTTCCTGTTGTTGAATCCAAGGTTGTATCGACTCCCTCTCCAAGGTCTAGAACATATATGCATAATGTATAATACAAGGAAATAACAAAACACACAGACTTAACATTTGAAAATTAAAGACACCATAGGCTCTCAAAGACAATGAAGAAGACATTTCACTGATGTTATACTAAGTCTTGTAGTTTTCCGTTTTCCTCTGACATAAATAACTTCGATTTTGTTTAGACCATCAAATGAACAGTTTCAGACTTGAAGCTACTTTAACATTTTCCTATAGGTTTCTATGTTCCTACAATTGCAGCTATCATGGATTTTCGATCAAATAAACGAGCATTAACTTTTAAGATAACCATCTAATAAACATTCACATATAATATGGCTTGAATCGGCTTTGCAGTTTCAGAAAATATGGCATTTGAAAATTATTCCTAAAGGGTCCTCTGTTAAACTTAGTAAATGGTAATGGTGGCCATATTTACTGTCTTATTGGCATTGTAGAGGGCCATCCGATACAAATTCCAAATAACTTTTGCTTCTATTGGTAAACCGAAGCCTTTTTAAATTGGTAGTTTCAGAGAAAAGATTGAAATTTTTAAAAAAAAAGTTTACAGACGCTGACCACGACGACGCTGATAACGACGACGGACGCAAAGTGACCTGACCCTTCTGATCAGGTGAGCAAAAAAACTAATAACAACAACTAGAGGCTTCCAGGAGGCTGTAATCGCTCACCATGAACACATATGACTTCAACTATGTTTAAATTTTTGCAATTTACAGTTTTAGTCTAGTTGTTATAACTTTTACATTACTGTGAAAAAAACATTAATTCAAAAATTAAAAAGTACAAAATCTACTATAATGTGCCATCAATTTCTAAAAATTAAATTAAATGATTTGTATGCCTTGTACTTTATGGTAATTTATTAATTTACAGTTTTACTCTAGGTGTTATAGACTTTAATTTATTCGTAATTTGGCAATAACTCCTATAAAGATTCAACTTGCTTTGCTGATCATTTGTGCAATTTACAGTTTCAATCTATGTACAGGGCAAAAACTAGAAATTCCACCAAAAATGTTTATTAATAATAACTCCTATGGGGAGTCATTTGATAATTTCTGACTAATAAAGTGAATTCTAGAACTTGTATAGCTGATCATTTTAGCAATTTACAGTTTCACTCTAGCTGTTATAGTTTTTAAATTACAGATCAAAAAACGGAAAATTTCATAAAAAATCGACATTTAAAGGGCAATAACACCTATTAGGCGTCATCTGACAATTTCAGACCAATTAAGAAAATTGTAAGGCTTGCACTGCAGATCATTTCAGACTAATAAAGTGAATTGTATAGCTTGAGATTGTATTGCTGATAATTTTTGCCATTTACAATTTCACTCTAGCTGTTATATTTTATAAGTTACAGGACAAAAACGGACAATTTCATAAACAATTGTCATTAAAGGGCAATAACTCCTATAAGGAGTCATCTTACAATTTCAAACCATTAGGTGAGTTGTAGAACTTTAATTGCTGATAATTTTTTATAGTTACAGTTTCATTCTAGCTGTTATAGTTTTTAAGTTACATGGCAAAAACAGAAATTTTCATTAAAAATTTGCCATTTAAGGGCAATAACTCATATAAGGAGTCGTCTGACAATTTCAGACCGATGAAGTGAATTGTAGAACTTAAATTGCTGATAATGTTTGCCATTTACAGTTTCACTCTAGCCCTTATAGTTTTCAAGTTATATTGAAAATAACTAAAATGTTGTCAAAAATCGTCATAAAAGGGCAATAACTCCTACAAGAACCCAATACACAACTTCACAAAAATAACTACTATTGTAGACCTTAATGTGCTGATCAATTTGAACTAACGGTTTTCGCTATAGCTATTATATCTTTTTATTGAAAACGTACATTGACACCCATGTTCTATTTTTAGAAACAGCGGCCATCCGTTGATCAACACCCTGGGTACAAATTTTAAACTAGGAACCATAAGAATGATTGTTGCCAAGTTTGAATAAAATTTACCAAGTGGTTTCCGAGGAGAATATTTTTTTAAAAGTTTACGACGAACAACCGACGACAGACGACAGACGACGGACGCTAAGTGATATCAAAAGCCGGATTAAAATAATGGGGGGGGGCAAGATCTTTTCTGTTAGTGTGTTTTTGGACATTATTACACGTCTGTCAACTGTTTGTTTTTTAAATAAAGCAACTGTTAACTGTTTTTCAACCGTTAGCTGTTATCTGTTTTCTAAAACATTGACATTGTTGTTAACTGTTATAACTAAAATAAAACACCTGTTTTCTGTTAAAAGTCAGAACACTGTGAACTGTTTAACAGATTTTTTTCTCCGTAATCTGTTTAATTCATGTTATTCGCTACTTTTTAATGTAATTGAGTCTTCCTATGAAGGGAGGAATATACATATGATCACATACTAGTTAACACTGATTAATCATGTTAATGTATGCATTTTCTCGCCATATCGCCCTTTGATATGATTCTGCTGTTATCTTTTTTTTCGATTTTTGAATTCACTGTTTTCTGTTTTCTCATGTAAATTGCTGTTATCTGTTATTATCATTTTAAATTTCCTGTTATCTGTTTTGGGAAAAAAAATTTGTTATCCTGTTAATGGACCCCCCTCTAGCCCCCTCTATAATCTGGAATGAAAGCCAATCTGGAAGGGAGGATATCTCATATAACTTAGAAGATATCTCCTCATTTCATAAAAATAATCTAATAAATTATTATGTATGATATTTATATTTCATAAAATATATGTTACCTTATCAAGTTCAAACAGCTATACGGCACAGTTTAAAAATGCATTAAATATCTATACTTAAATAAGATATCTTGTATGGGATATAAGATAAAATTTTCTTGCTATGACATCTGACAAGATATCTTATTTGTGTTATGAGATATATTATAAAGTATGTGAGATATCTTGAACATTGAATAATATCCCGAATTTGAAATAGACTTTGCTAATCCGACCATCACGTGATCTATTATTCAACTGGTGACAGCCATCAATAATAATTAAGTCTTCCTTAAAATCAAGTTTGCCAAACGGAAATAAAATTCAGTTGTTTGAATAGTTATTCGATTTGTTTTTTCCTCCCTAACTGACATACACTATCATGGTACAATAAATAAACGCTATAATTATGTTGTAAAAGCTCAGTTGGGTGGTGATGAACAGAACGATTTACATTCTGAATTATAGTTAACCATTTTTATCAACATATTTTGTTTTTCATCGATTACAGTTATTTTGAGTCGCATTGGGTCATAATTTGGCTGTTTATAACATTAAGACTTTGATCACAGTGACCTGTAAAATCGCTTTACTTGCGCTTTCGAATGATACTGTGTCGATTTACTATAAGTCGATTTACTATAAGTAAATCGACCCAGTATCATTCGAAAACGTAAGTAAAGCGATTTTTACAGTGCCCTGTGCTGTAAGTAAAGCGATTTTTACAGTGCCCTGTGCTGTGATGAAAACTGGTTGATAAAAAGGCGCGTTTGTATTCGAAACGAAAACCGTTAGCAAAACAAGAAATGAACAAGTACTTACTGTATCCAACCACTAAAAGGAAGAAGTGAAATTAAAACCTAATGACATTTGCATCACCCCCTCCCCTCCCCTTTATGTCTTGTTCTTACATTACATTTTTCTACGGAAATTATGCTTAAACCCTTTGCATAAAATAATAATTTTCCTGAATTTCTTATTTAAACATTCGAAGGCTTGCTTCATTCTAAAAACTAAAACAATATGGATCGAAGCGAAAGATAAACAAAATAAATATTGATAAATAATAGTTGCTAAACTAAGTTCAGCAATCAGAAATATGAAGTCATTATAGCCATTCATTGCAAGACATAGATGAAACATTATACGCATATTTACAAAGTCGTTGAAAAAAATGCGTAAAAAATCATAATGGACCGTCATGTTAAGGCCTAGGTCAGGTCAGGTCACCTCAAGTCCAGGTCTCGGGTTCCATTATTTCCTGCTGTTGACCACAAAAGCAGTACTTAATTGTATAATGTTAAAACTAACAAAGTAGTTTTTAGTTTATCATAATTATAACCACCCCCCCCCCCCTAAAAAAACCAACAACAACAAAACAAAAACAAAACTCAAAAATAAAACCACCTGACAGTATGTGATAGAAATAGGTAGTCAATATTGGTTTTAATCAACTGATATCAGAATAAACGGTCGGGAGTTTTGGCTGAGTTGACCAATAGAAATCATTTTAAAAATTCATTATGTAATAAACTCATTTATTGACATTTTATTTAATAAACAAATTATCCTGACCCCAAGTGCCTGTGGAAAATTTTATATCGCCCAAGCATTTTTTTGAGTCCAACGTCATATTTCATCTTGATATTTCACTTGAAAATTCGTTTCGCATTTTTTTTCTTTCATGGTAATTAGGAATACTTCTACATATTTCTCATTTATTCATACCATTGTACCAATATATATCTCTGCCTGGGCGGCGATGATAAATGTTTTGTCGACTTTTGCAATCGTTCGTTTTGGGTTTGAAATAAATAAAGAAAAATATACATTGTAATTACGTTTTTTATTTAACATTCAGGATACCTGTTTCTGTTGTCGTAAATAACTATATTGTTTATCAAGTAGGTAACACTTCGCATGCATATGTCCTTACCGTTTACGTTCAAAATAACGCTGAGGCATATAATCCTCCCATCCTTCATCATTTATGACATGTCGTCTGTATCCTGGCGAGTTTTTATTTTTCCTATTCCGTCTGCGGCCTCCCGCGTTAGTCACTATCACCAAAATAATGAAAAAAATCAAGATAGTAAACAAACTGGTTTTCATGTTGATGCTGCTGAACTGTTATTTGTACGGACTTTTATGTGAACGTGAAAGGTCAATACCATGTAATAATAGGGGTGTTAAATAAAGATTCATAGTATATCTAGACGAATTTTGTCAGTGTAATTAAATTTCTTAGATTCGTATAAACATTAAGATTATATACGCATATTTTGGGAATTTTTTATTTAGGATAAAAACTAGAGAATTAATGAATAATCCGAATGTGTTTACATGGTTTTACAACCCAATCCCCCCTGTGGGATTTTTGCAAAACTTTGTATCACAACATCATGAATCATAGTTAAACTTATGTAACTTTAGCAAACAGGAAACATTCTGTTTATCATCTCCGATAGGACGGATCCCGGTTTTTTTTATCAATATCAAGTGTTCCAAATGTATGATATCATAAAAGTGGTTAGACTCTTTCACTTGTTGACTTTGACATTTACTCGTCAGTAACCTTAATGGTATAACCTTTTGACCACGATTATTCATGCATATTTACAATGATGCAAGTACACATGCAGTGCACGTACTTTACACTCAGTGCATCTCTCTTAAATATCGACTGTAATATATACGTCTGCAAAATCTGTGGCTGTTGTAATTTAAGAAACTTTAATGATTGATTAAATAGTCTAGATTTAATCAATTTAATTGTAATTTATAAATTTTTCAAACTAATTATTACTTTTTCTTGGAACATATTTCTGTATTTGGTCCCGAAATTAAACTGGAGCCTCATGTTAATTCACAAACAAAATTAATACATATTTGGGTTTATAGAAAGGTATTACATTTTGAAACTTGCAAAATTCACACTATAATGAGGCCAGGACATGCGTTACGAAACCTTGGACATCGTCAAATAAAGTATCTGTCCCAAAACCAATAATTTGACAATAATCTGGCATCATCCTATAGTAACAGTACTGTACCAATGTATCCACTCCATCCAGCAGTTAAAAAATTAGGACGTTTACAAACTGATTTCAGTTGATCAACGTGCAACAAAGATTACTACCGATACTTATAGTATACTTCCATCTTGTATAATGTTGACCATCTAAATCCTCCTGTCTCCAAGTGTCTCGAGTTCGAGTGAAAGTGCACTGACTTAGTACATGTTAAATCAGTTTTTCAGAACTTTCCGATTTCTGTGTTTCTATTTTATTTCAGATTTCTTATGTGGAAAAGGAAAATTTTTTAAAAGCAGGCATCTTGTTTTTAGCCAAGTTGTCGGTCATGATTTCCACGTTTTAACCTGACGACCCGCAATGAAAGGGCATTCCCAATCCTTCACCTGGGGACAGGCTGAGCAGCTTTGTTGGTTGAGCCTTTGGAAGCCCTCCCTGAACGTAGCATTTAAGGCAAATAGAGCTGGAAAATTATTCTCGGCTTCAACAATACAACTTCAAAACCTCTTCAAAGGCGGCATACACTTATTAATTACCCGTAATATGACCACACACTCCAGAGGCAGGATACATTTGTTAACAACTTCATGGTTTACTGTTTTATTCCACAACAAAAGTTCATACACAAAATATATTTAGAAGCAAAGTTAAACAGAAACAAAAATAAGTTCTGAAATGTTCAAGTAGTTGCAGCTACAAATAAAGGTGTGCTTAAGTAGTGTATACAGAGGAGTTTGCTATATTGGAATACAAGGACTGGTTAAAAATGTTTAATAAACTATGATTGCTGTTACAACATTCCTTGTAGTTTGGTCCATATTTAAATGATAATACAAGAGGATTATGCTGTGTTGTCAAAAAACCTAAACTGTCAGAATACATAATAATTAGTACAAGTATAGAAAAAAAATAAATTTAAACAAAACTGCTATAATAGGTGTAATATTTAACAGCTGACACGCCCTGTAGAGTAATTTACTTAAAAAATCAATTACCAATTCTTAAGCAAATAGTTTTTTCTAACAACAATCCTGACATTTATATGAAGGGTTATCGATTTTTTGCAACTGTTTGTTTTTTTAAAGACTAAAAGCTGAAGAGAAACTATATTAAGACCTTTTTTCGGACTGTGTGATTGTGGCGGTTCCAAATAATATGTTACATAAAGAGCATAAGGTTCAATGATGAGAAAAAAAAAACTAAAAAACATAAGTTACTAGGACTACACAGAAAAACTTACAATCTACTTAAAACCACAACAGTATGACTATACATTTGTGAAGGCAAAATGTCTGGTATGATAACGTGTATATAAACATAACCGTTTACTGTGAACGCTAATGTGTCATTACAAAAGTCACGAAAATTCTATGTATTGGTCAATAATGTGCCTATACAAAGCACATGTTTACATAAAAGATAAAAGGTTCTGCTACTAAAATTGATCGTTTTGGAAATAAAAGGCATTTGCTTCAAGTCCATCATTATTTAAACGTGCAAATAATAAATGTATCCTAACAAAAACATACCTTATGCAAAAATAATTGTACATTTTCTGGTTCCATCAGAGCCAAATGCCAACAAAATAAATAAACCAACCACAACCATAGTAAGTACAGCATAACCAGAATGGCCTTTAATAAGCATATATCAATCATACCCCTATTGGCGAGTGATTTGAGATTTTCTCAAATATATCAATAAACTTCCTGACTTAATATAGACAAATGTGTTGGAAAACTGTCCAAATAACATGTAGTAATTTACAGACACCATACCAAATTACAACATGAAAACGTATAGCATTCTGGCGATATTATCTTTCGATTCCATTCAGCCTATGAAATGAACAAGACCATGTGCCAAGATTTACATATAAAATGATTACATTTGAAAATGACATGAAATTGACGATTTTGTAAAGAATGTCCTTTCCATAAGCCACTATAATATCGAGCAGTTTCCCTTTTCTTTGAATGGGTTGTCTCCTGGTCTGGGAAATCCCGTTATCAAAACGTCTGTATCTGCGTGCTGTTCACAATACTTCATGATTTCTTTGATACATTCGGAAACTCGAAGCCTCGAGATGGCTGCTTCCTGCCGCAGCTGTTCAACGAGTTTTCTCTGTTGCTGTAACCCTTCTTGGAATTTATTCATTCTGTTTTATGTCCTAAAAAGACAAATGAACTATTTTAAAAACATGCGTTTAGGTAAGTAAATTATTCCCTGGTCAAGTTTTGGTACATTTTAAAAACTGATAATAACTAGAGGCTCCCAGGAGCCTGTAATCGCTCACCTGGAATCCAAATGACTTCAACTATATTAAAATTTTTGAAATTAACAGTTTCAGTCTAGTTGTTATAGCTTTTAAGTTACTGTGCAAAAACTAAACATTTCTTCCAAAATTTTGGTTAAATACAATAACTCCTATAAGGTGCTATCAGACAATTTCTGAAAATTAAATGGTTTTTAGGCATTTTCCTTTAGGATACTTTAGAAATTTACAGTTTTACTCTACTAATAGGTGTGTTATAGACTAATTTATAATTCAAAAACTGTTCATTTGTCCAAATTCATAATGAAGGGCAATAACTCCTATAAAGAGTCATCTTGCAATTCTGGACTAAGCAATCATTTGTAGGGCTTCTATTGCTGATCATTGGTGCAATTTACAGTTTTAATCTAGCTTCTATAGTTTTCAAGTTACAGGACAAAAATGGAAAATTTCATAACAAAATTGTCATTTATGGGCAATAACCCCTATAAGGAGTCATCTGACAATTTCATACCAATTAAGTGAATTGTAGGGCTTTTATTGCTGATCATTTTTGCAATTTATTATTTCACTCTAGCTGTTATGGTTTTTAAGTTACAGGACAAAAACGGAAAATTTCATAAAAAAATTGCAATTTAAGGGCAATAACTCCTATAAAGAGTCATCTGACAATTTCAGACTTAATAGTAATTTGTAAGGCTTGTATTGCTGATCATTTTTGCTATTAACAGTTTCACTCTAGCTGTTACAGTTTTAAAGTTACAGGACAAAAACGAAAAATTTCATAAAAAATTGTCATTTATGGGCAATAACTTATTTAAGGAGTTGTCTGACAATTTCAGACCAATCAAGTGAATTGTAGGGCCTTTATTGCTGATCATTTGTGCAATTTACAGTTTCAATCTAGCTGCTCTAGTTTTCAAGTTACAGGACAAAAACGAAAAATTTTCATAAAAAATTGCCATTTAAGGGCAATAACTCCTATAAGGAGTCATCTGACAATTTCAGACTAAACAGTGAATTGTAGGGCTTGTATTGTTGATCATTTTTGCTATTTACAGTTTTACTCTAGCTGTTATAGTTTTAAAGTAACAGGACAAAAACGGAAAATTTCATAAAAAATTGCAATTTAAGGGCAATATCTCCTATAAGGAGTGATCTGACAATTTCAGACTTTATAGCAATTTGTAGGGCTTGTATTGCTGATCATTTTTGCTATTTACAGTTTTACTCTAGCTGTTATAGTTTTAAAGTTACAGGACAAAAACGGAAAATTTCATAAAAAATTACCATTTAAAGGCAATAACTCATATAAGGAGTCATCTGACAATTTCAGACCAATCAAGTGAATTGTAGGGCTTTTAGTGCTGATCATTTTTGCAATTTACAGTTTCACTCTACCTCGTATAGTTTTCAAGTTATATTGAAAATACCAAAAATTTTGTCAAAAATCGTCAATAAAGGGCAATAACTCCTACAAGGAGCCAATACACAACTTCACACTAATAGCAACTATTGTAGACCTTAACGTGCTGATCAATTTGAAGTAACGGTTTTCTCTATAGCTATTATAATTTTTTAGATAATGATCAAAAGCCTGTGTTGACCCCCCCCCCCACGTTCTATTTTTAGTAACAGCGGCCATACTTGTCTGTTGATCAACACCCTGGGTACAAACTTGAAACTAGGAACCCTAAGGATGATTGTGGCCAAGTTTGAAAAAAATTGGCCCAGTGGTTTCAGAGGAGCAGATTTTTGAAAAAGTTTACGACGGACGACGGACGACAGACGACGGACGACGAACGCCAAGTGATAGCAAAAGCTCACATGGACCTTCGGTCCAGGTGAGCTAAAAATCTGAAATATGTAGCTTATAAACTGTCCTAACAAAATTCAATCAACAAAATAAAACTAAAACTAGAAAAGCTGTGATTAATGCACAATTTTCAATACCCCCGCTTCCCAATTTTCGAAACATCTGGGTAGAAAACTGAGTTTCGGATAAGAGGTGGGTACCCCGTTATGTCCATGACACAATTCCATGTTTTTCTATGGGAAACCCCAAATATCATTAAATTCAAAATGTTAAATATCAGGTGCACAATGACATTAAGTGACAAAATGTCTGGGAAAGTTTTATCCATTCAGTGGTAAAGTTGGTGTTGCTGATAGGAGAAGTAACGGATGGACAGAGCGTCAGAAATATGGGAACCCCATCATTATATATCCCCAGCTTTTTAAGCGAGGGAGGTTATATTCTGCTGTCAAGCCCAATATTTCATCAAGACAACACCTGCATCAAATGTGTTCGGATTAATTGCATGTTTTCCGGTAAATCGCCGTAAGACTGTTACAAATTGATCTATGGTAGATAAATTTTGACCAGTTCTAACAAACCATTACCCAACGCCAGGGAGCCATATTTCAATATTTCAGCTTTATTCAAGATAAGACATACTGTATGGCACTGTTTTCAACATTAGTTTACCCTGTAGCACACATTGCCGTACGTATAGTCCATGCCAGAGGGCCCTAACATCTCATCAGCATGGTGGCCAACACTGACTTTGCGGGTTGGAGTCTCACTCCGCGCAGGGTGTGCTCGACTCCTAACTGACAAGGATTACCAATTTTCCTAATTAATCCTAATTGTAATTGTTTACCACCACAACAATGACAATTCAAGCCTTTTTTTAAATTATAAAATTACAAAATCATAACCATCACGGCCGGTATTCGCGCTCATGCTGTTATTTAACACGGTCGGTATTCGCGCTCATGCTGCTACTTTACACTATCGGTATTCGCGCTCACGCGCCAGCAAATGTGATGATTAGAAAATCGTGATAGCGCTTTCAGTTCATGGGATAAAAAAACATTGGAGCTATATTCATATTAAAATCTTTTTTTTTGCGAAAACCGGCGATGCGATTCTGTGGCTTGTACATTTTAGTGTGTTTTATTGCCTTAATTATGAAACCCTTTTCCATATTCTCTAAAACATTTGTGCCACGGTCATATGAAGGGTACAAGGAAAGATTAAACAAATTTACTACTGGCATAAATAACATTTTTAATGAGACCACCCAATGAATCTCACTGTTGGTTTCAACTGTTTCAGTGGTTTCAGATATGAAGTTATCTGAATCGTGTAGGTCTCGATGTTAAATTATTTCCCACAATTGCAGCCGTCATGGATTTTTTTATTAAATAAGCAAACAAAAACTTTTAAGAAAACAATCCGATAAACATTCCCATACAATATGGCTTGAATCTGCTTTTCAATAACAGAAAAGATGGCATTTAAAAATAGACCTCAGTTAAATTTATCTGAAACGTTAATGGTGGACAAATTTACTGTCTTACTGGCATAAAAAATGTGTAAAGGACCATCCAATAAATATTCCTAACAAGAAAAGATATGGTTGTAACCATATCGGGGAAACTCAATTAAAGTAATTAGTGGATTAAAACAGGAACCCATTTTGTATTGTAATATGAGAGATTAATTGTTGTTTACAGCTTGTGAAGATATAATGTACTTATGATATTCTATAATATGCTTTAACCAAGTCAGGATCATTTAATACAATCAAATTTTTTATGATTTGTCTTTGCCATGTGTTGCTTTTTCTTCTTTGATATAAGAGAATGATCATCCGAGACATCAGAGTTCTAAACATTTGGTTCTTTAAATAATAATGCACAGATATTAAGGAAACGAGTTAAATAATACAAGACATTAAAAGTAAAATATATTACAGAAAAATTTGTGTTAGATGTATTTTTAGTGTTATTTTGTAAAATATATGTTTATATTAATATTGATATTTGGCATATCTGTTAAAACCTATATTAAAACCCAACTCATTTTTGCCACTTTTGGGCCTCTAATTCCTAAAAGGAAAAAGGAGGAGCCCCAAACTAAATCTCATTCATCCTTTTATAATAAGAAAAATTATTGTAAAATTTCAAAGCAATCTGTAAACCAGAACCAAAGTTATTGTGGAAACAAATAAAAAAGTACCATTTTTGGCCCCGAATTTTTAAACTAGAAAAGGGGGGACCCAATCCCATCCATCTATCTATTAATGGTATGGAAAATCATTGTAAATTTTATTTGGATGACTAGAACAAAAGTTATTGTGGGAACAAACAAAATAGTGACATTTTTGGCCCCTTTTGGGTCCCTAATTTCTAAACGAAAAATGGGGGGACCCTAAAAATCAATCCCATCCATCCCTTTATTGTAAGAAACATCACTGTAAAGTTTCAAAGCAATTGGATAACTAGAACAAAAGTTATTGTGGGAACAGACAACGACGCAGACGAAAGCATCATACCATAATACGCCTGCAATTTGTTTTCGGTCGTATAAAAATAGTAGGCATGCATAGTAAATAAACCAGTTAACATTTTTGGACATTTGAATTATTGAAAGTAAAAGAAAGAGGCAGGAAATTGCACTTGACACCTGTATTTAAAAAAATTAAATAATTTATTTCTGTTTGATGCGACAACAACAAAATAACTGGAAAATTAACTAGAGGCTCTTAAGAGCCTGTATCGCTCACCTGACTTACAAAAAAACTTTTTAAGACAATACTTTTCTTGCAAATTTTGATATTAAATGCTAAAGAGTTTATGTGAAGATGCTGTTTCTATGAATGTTGCCATGTTGAATTTACAATCAGCAGGAGGAGTGTTTCTGAGAAGAAGCAGTTTTTGTTTTTTTATAGGTTAGTATGTTAAGTGATGTTCCATAGTGGCAGCAATCTTGTATTTTGGATCGAAACAAACAACTCAAAATTACAATATCACATATCCTAAAATCTGCCAAGCTGTTTGTGAGAAAACGAATTTTAAAATCTCAGCCAGTCAGAACGCATTTGCAGCTCTGGCAGCCATGTTGAATTTCCTATCGGCTCGAAACATACTTAAAATAATAAGATTACTATCACTTCTGCATTATTTGGTTAAATTGTGTGGAACTGAGTTTCAGAGAAGAAGCTGTTTGTATGGTTTTCCCATAGGGTCCTATGTTAAGCTGTGTTCCACCGTGGTGGCCTCTTGGAATTTAGATCGCCACAAAAAACTAAAATTTTGTAGAGGACCATCTAAGGTACATTTGTGCAATATTTCAAATCAATCTGCTAAGCGGTTTGTAAAAAGAAGATTTTTGAAATTTCAGCCAATCAGAACCCATTAGTTGCCCTGGAAGCCATGTTCAATTTGCAATTGGCTCAAAAAACTCAAAATAATAAGATAAATATCCATTAATCATTTCTTCATAATTTGGCTTCATTTGTGTGGAACAGTTTCAGAGAAGACGTTGTTTGTATGTTTTTCCCATAGGGTCCTATGTTAAACTATGTCCTGTGATGGCGGCCATCTTGGATTTTGGATCGGAACAAAAAACTCAAACCTTGTAGAGGACCACATAAGGTACATTTCTGCTATATTTTAAATCAATCTGCCAAGCAGTTTATGAGAAGAAGATTTTTGAATTTCAGCCAATCAGAACGCATTAATGGCCCTGGAAGCCATGTTGAATTTGCAATTGGCTGGAAAAACCCAAAATAATAAGATAATTATGCAACCTTCATTTCCTTATTAATTTGGCTTCATTGTGTGGAACAGTTTCAGAGAAGAAGTTGTTTATATGTTTTTCCCATAGGGTCCTATGTTAAACTATGTCCTGCGATGGCGTCCATCTTGGATTTTGGATCGGCACAAAAAACTCAAACTTTGTAGAGGACTATCAAAGGTACATTTCTGCAATATTTCAAATCAATCTGCCAAGCAGTTTATGAGAAGAAGATTTTTGAATTTCAGCCAATCAGAACACATTAACGGCCCTGGAAGCCATGTTAAATTTGCAATTGGCTCGAAAAACCCAAAACAATAAGATAATTATGCAACCTTCATTTCCTTATTAATTTGGCTTCATTGTGTCGAACAGTTTCATAGAAGAAGTTGTTTATATGTTTAACCCATAGGGTCCTATGTTAAACTATGTCCTGCGATGGCGGCCATCTTGGATTTTGGATCGGCACAAAAAACTCAAACTTTGTAGAGGACCATCTAAGGTACATTTCTGCAATATTTCAAATCAATCTGCCAAGCAGTTTATGAGAAGAAGATTTTTGAATTTCAGCCAATCAGAACACATTAATGGCCCTGGAAGCCATGTTGAATTTGCAATTGGCTCGAAAAACCCAAAACAATAAGATAATTATGCAACCTTCATTTCCTTATTAATTTGGCTTCATTGTGTGGAACAGTTTCATAGAAGAAGTTGTTTATATGTTTTTCCTATAGGGTCCTATGTTAAACTATGTCCTGCGATGGCGGCCATCTTGGATTTTGGATCGGCACAAAAAACTCAAACTTTGTAGAGGACCATCTAAGGTACATTTCTGCAATATTTCAAATCAATCTGCCAAGCAGTTTATGAGAAGAAGATTTTTGAATTTCAGCCAATCAGAACGCATTAATGGCCCTGGCAGCCATGTTTCATATTTGATCAGCACCAAAAACTCAAACTTTGTTAAGAACCACCCAATAAACATTCCTGCCAAGTTTGGTTCCAATTGGCCAAGTGGTTGTGGAGAAGAAGATTAAAATGTAAAAAGTTTACGGCCGACGACGACGACGACGACGACGACGGACGCAAAGTGATGAGAATAGCTCACACTGACCCTTTGGGTCAGGTGAGCTAAAAAGTGCATAAAACCAATAATAAGAAAATGCTAAAGTAGAAACGTTTTTATCATTTTAACTTTCGACAGGAATTACAGATTCGAAATACTTCTCTCATCAAGTAGATGTGCCATCTTTGTCCCAAATTATTTACATTTGTACCGTTTGTTAAATCTGCAATCCCAAGTTGGATAAAGGACTGGTTATCGCTTGTTTAAAAAATATTCGAAATTCTTAGGGACAGACCATTCATCTTGAAGGGGGACCCTTGGTTTTTTTGTTTTGGTCAGAAAATTTTTGAAGGCGTCGTGACAGAATTTTTTTTTTTCATTATTAGCATTATTTTATATAGCAGAAATCCTTCTTCAGAATATTTTTTTTCTTACCCTCTGGTTCCAAAATATTTTTTTTATCAAAAAATCATTTTCAAAATATTTTTTTAGGAAAAAACCAAGGCCCCCCCCCCTTGCAAGTTAAATGGTCGGTCCCTTAATACGTTGATTTATGTGTTATTTTTATTTTGCAAAGATGATCAAAGTTGTACATGTGCAAATCTTGTTTACTGTTCTTCATCATGATGATTAGCTGCAGCAGCACAGGCAGCCATTGAATATTAACTGTTTACATTACGAACATTTTTTAATACACCATTAAAAAACAGTAGATCATTATTATTATGCGTTAATTATATAATTAACAATTCAGATGAAAGCAGATTGAATGTGCATAAATTTATGATAATATGATCGTTTACCTAGCCAGCTTGATCGCGTAGGAATATATGAACAGAATTATATTTTTATTCAAATGCAAAGAACAAAATTATTACATTTTGCAATACAAAACATACTGTTTTTCACCTGAAAAATAATCAAAACAATATTACAGATAGAAAGTACTTACTTCGGTAAATGCAAACATCGAACTGTATGTTCGCGCACTAGTTCAGTAAACCGTACCCGAAATTAGTTATAACCCCATGCGTGATTCAATGCAATGATTTGAGATATGATAACTTTAGTTTCGCTTTACCGGATTAAGAGCAGAAGTTTTTTGTTTAAATTTGCTCAATAGGGTCCCGAGTGTTAAACTAGGTCTTGTGGTGTAAACTAAGTCCTGTGGAAGCGGCAATTTTGAATTTTCCATTGGCGAAAAACTGTAAACTTTATATAGGACCATCCAAACAATATTGCTGCTAAGTTTTGTTTTAATTGCTTTACCGGTTTCAAAGAAGATGATTTTTTTAAATGTTCCAATAGTGCCCTACGTTAAACTAAGTCCTGCGAATTTTTTTTGAATATTTTAAATTTATGATTGGCTTACCGTAAAAACATAAACTTTATAAAGGCCCACCCAATAAATGCTTGTGATAACTTTTGTTTCTACTGTTGAACCAAATTTATGAAAACTTTTAAAACTTCTTCCTATAAGGTCCTATGTTAAATCATTTCCTGCGTTGGCGGCCAATTAGAATTTCCGTTTATCTTAAAAACAAAAACTTTTAAAAGTACCACCCAATAAATGCTTGTGACAATTTTTGGTTTCGATTAGTTAACCTGTTTTAGAGAAGACGACTTTTAAAACTTCTTTTCCAGAGGGTCATTTGTTAAACCATGAGTTTGGGGTGGTCATTTTGAATTTCTTATTGGCACAAAAAAACATTATATAAGTGGACCATTCAAACAATATTGGTAGTAAGGTTTGTTCCGACTGGTTAACCGCCTTCAGAGGAGAAGCCTTTTTAAAACTTCATATGTTTCTATGTTTGGATTCAATTAAAAATATCACAAAAGATTGAAGCCGGATTGCAAAGGAGGTGCCTTATTAAATGGAGACTTGTTTACAATTCACAGGATTTAGAATTTGTTAAACGATGGTTTTTGGGTATGTGTTAAACAAAATGTAGGAGACGTTGATCACACAAAATAGGTACCGTCTTCTGCAAATATTCTGAGAAATCTCAAGTCTGAAATGACCGGGTTACAAAGCAAGTGCCTTAATAAATGGTGAATGGTTTACAATTTGTGGGAAGTAGGTTTTTGGTCTCTGTCAATAAATGTATGAGTTGATTACACAAAAACAGAACCATCATGTCTAAAATGTGCTAAAATTCCATTGTCTAGAAAAATGGGAAAACTTTACATGAACAATTCCATAATAGCAGGTGCACATCTTTAATATGTGTGCCGTGATGTGTGCAATCTTTCTGTAAATTCAGTGGAGGAAATGATTATACAAAATAGATACCTACATTCTGTGAGGTTTTTTTAAATAGAGCCTGGTTGAAAACTAGAGGAGTTGATTACACATAATAGATACCGATTTCTGCAAATGTTCTGATACCGATTTCTGCAATAGTTCTGAAAATAACTAAGTTCCCAAGTCTGGAAAATCCCCTAACAATTCCATAATATCAGGTTCATCAGGTTCACAATGCAATCTTTCTACGAAGTTTCAGAGACCTGGTTTGAAACTTGAGGAGTTGATTACATAAAATTGATACCCCATTTTCACCATCAGCCCGACTGCACTCGGGTTTTCTGCAATCCGGCCAAAATTGTTGGGGATAGCCCGCTACAATGCATTTTTATTTTGTCTTGGGTAACACGTATATGGTAAAATAAATAAATAAATAGTCTTACGCCGATTGAATTCTTATTTCCATGACGGCATCGTTGTTTTACCGTTAAAAGTATTGTTTTAAAAATCAAATAAGAAATGCGAGATCATTCAACATATAAGCTGCAAGGTAATTTGAGCAGGGATTGAATGTCCCTGTGTAGAGATATAAAACATAAGGTAATTTGAGCAGGGTTTGGATGTCCCTGTGTAGAGGTATAAAACATAACGTAATTTGAGCAGGGATTGGATGTCCCCGTGTAGAGATATAAAACATAAGGTAATTTGAGCAGGGTTTGGATGTCCCTGTGTAGAGATATAAAACATAACGTAATTTGAGCAGGGATTGGATGTCCCCGTGTAGAGATATAAAACATAAGGTAATTTGAGCAGGATTGGATGTCCCTGTGTAGAGATACCGTAAATCGGGTTATTTTGGCGTCGGGATATTTTGGCGGTTTTCTCTCAAAAGCCGTGTTTTATTTTGGTGTTTCATCGAATTGATGTGTTAAATTTTGGCACCTTCGATAATTGCTCTTTAAATCGCAGTAGTGAGCAAGGTTAATATATATGATTTGTATAATATATTTTGGTAAAGTATATAATTTGCGGGGACGGTGTCTATCCACTTTGAGATCCAACCATGACGACTAAACTGTGTTCATTAAATTTTATGACATTAATGAATTACCACACATATCATTTAAGACCAAATGTTAATTATTGTCCTTTTGTCAGTAATTAACGATCACAGATTTATATTTTAATCCTTTCGTATTTCAGCAGTATATCTTGATTGAATGACGATAAAGGTGTTAATTTTTTTTATCAATAACAGAGTCTAATTAGTAAATGATAAGCCTGTCGTAATTATGTATGAATAGAAATTCACACATTGTGTTTTCTTAACAGTTTTATAAGAAAATAAGGAAATTTGCATACAAATGTATACTTGTAAGTTTCCTTTATACACACTTGTGTATTACAGGTATTTTAAGCCATAGACTTTACGATATTGTCTAACCTGTCAGCTATTTTGGCGTGTCAAATATTGGTGCATGCTTTATTTTGGTGTGTTTATTTTTGGCTCTTTCACCGAAAGCGCCAAATTAGCCAAAATTAAACTACAACCAAAATAACCCGATTTACGGTTATAAAACATAAGGTAATTTGAGCAGTGTTTGGATGTCCCTGTGTAGAGATATAAAACATAAGGTAATTTGAGCAGGGATTGGATGTCCCTGTGTAGAGATATAAAACATAAGGTAATTTGAGCAGGGATTGGATGTCCCTGTGTAAAGATATAAAACATAAGGTAATTTGAGCAGGGATTGGATGTCCCTGTGTAGAGATATAAAACATAAGGTAATTTGAGCAGGGATTGGATGTCCCTGTGTAGAGATATAAAACATAAGGTAATTTGAGCAGGGATTGGATGTCCCTGTGTAGAGATATAAAACATAAGGTAATTTGAGCAGGGATTGGATGTCCCTGTGTAGAGATATAAAACATAAGGTAATCTGAGCAGGGATTGGATGTCCCTGTGTAAAGATATAAAACATAAGGTAATCTGAGCAAAGATTGGATGTCCCTGTGTTGAGATATAAAACATAAGGTAATTTGAGCAGGGTTGGATGTCCCAGTGTAGAGATAAAAACATAAGGTAATTTGAGCAGGGATTGGATGTCCCTGTGTAGAGATATAAAACAAAGATGCATGTAGACAGAACGACGCCAACAGGTTTGGACAGTCAAGTTTGCGTTAATATTAAAATAACAGAGTTCTCAAGCAAGTGCTATCTATTCAAACATCTCTTCCAGATAAATAAACCTAATCCATTAAAGCTTAAGTTTACACGATGCCCGGAGCACCGTTATACTGCGCATATTCCCAACGCATTGCCCTTGTTGACGTCAAGCTGCTAATTCGTAAAGACAGTCTGAATGAATGCATGTATTTCGTGTAGGTTACAAATTCATCGCATGTCAGGTTAATTAATGTCTACACTAACCAAATCTCTAAACTTTACTGATTTTAAAGAAAATTCTACATACATCTATAAATCATTGAGCAAGACATATGTATATCGAATGATTAAGGACTTCCCTTCTACGATCAGCCAGTCACGTCTTAGAAATTTGAGAAGTTAACAATTTCTGGTTTTCAGGAATTTAATTAAATTTGATGTAACACACAGCCATAGCAACTAGAGGCTCCCAGGAGAGTGTATCGCCCACCTGAACCTGACAATTCTTCCCTTTTTATCTAGCTTTTCTTTCCTATTAGGAATTGTCCAACACTTCTTCAAAAAGCTTTAATTTTTACATTTTAAGGGTAATAACTTCTATAAAGTGTTGCCCCACACATATACCAGTGATCATTTTTGCAGACCTTTAAGAGCTGTATAATTTTGAATGAAAAGACTAACTCCTCTAAAACATCGTAACACATCTTCACCTTTTTTGAGATCTTGTGTCAAGTTTTTACTGCTGAGGAAGGAGCCACACTTCAGATTTCTTGTATTTGTTATATTTGTTTTAACTATAAGCCGTCTGTTCTATTTTAAACCAATAGCCATGTCGGTGGTCAAATGTCATGATTTGCGCAACTTTTGTAGAGGACACCCTAAAGATGTGTGAAAATTTTCAATGCAGTCTTTTCTTTGGTTCAAGAGGATATTTTTTTTAAATCCTTCAAAGACAGAAATGGCCAGATTTCGTTAAACAGGAAGTAGGTGAGCGACAGACCTGTAATCGAATCCCACGTTATGGGAGGCCATGCTGATTACCAAATTTCAAGAGAATGTGATTAGTATAGTTTGCGTAGAAAACTGTTACGAAATTTTTTTCCAGCCCGCCCGACATTCACCATATTATAACCCGGATTTTCACTCCGTGAAATCCAACCAAAGAATCTAGATTGATTAAAACAAAGTTCAAGGGAAATAACTCCTAAACGGTTCATCAGACAATCTTGACCTTAAAGTCATTCTTGTAGCTCTTATAGAGCTGAACAAGTAAGCAATGTTAACTTTTTCTCTAGTTCTAATTATTATCAACATTTTGGGGGAAATAGTAAAAAATAATCAATTTTGACAATTAAGGGAATAACTCCTACAAGAGGGTCAACTGACAACAACTCAATTTAGATTTTTGTAGAGCTTTTGATGCTGAAGAAGGAAATGTCTCTTCCGTTTCCCCGTGTCTGTTATACGTTTTGAACCAGAAGCCAAAAACTGTATTTTGACCCCCTTGTTTTTTAACAAAGGCGGCCATGTTGGTTAATCGGCGGCTATGGTAGGTGCAAACTTCGTAGAGGACATTTGAATGATGATGTGTACAAAGTTGCAAAGCAGTCCTTTCAGTGGCTTCAGATGAGATTTTTAATAATCAATTAAAACTGATGACTAGAGGCTCTTAAGAGCCTGTATCACTCACCTGACTTACAAAAAGACTTTTTAAGACAAGACTTCTCTTGCAAATTTTGATATTAAATGCTAAAGAGTGTATGTGAAGATGCCGTTTCTATGAATGTTGCCATGTTGAATTTACAATCAGCAGTATGAGTGTTTCTGAGAAGAAGCAGTTTTTATGTTTTTTCATAGGTATGACATTAGTATGTTAAGTGATGTTCCATAGTGGCAGCAATCTTGTATTTTGGATCGAAACAAAAAACTCAAAATTGGTAGAGGACCATGCAATATCACATATCCTAAAATCTGCCAAGCTGTTTGTGAGAAAACGAATTTTAAAATCTCAGCCAGTCAGAACGCATTTGCAGCTCTGGCAGCCATGTTGAATTTCCTATCCGCTCGAAACAAACTTAAAATAATAAGATTATTATCTAAGATTCACTTCTGCATTATTTGTTAAATTGTGTGGAACTGAGTTTCAGAGAAGAAGCTGTTTGTATGGTTTTCCCCATAAGGTCCTATGTTAAGCTGTGCTCCACCGTGGTGGCCATCTTGGAATTTGGATTGCCACAAAAAACTCAATTTTGTAGAGGACCATCTAAGGTACATTTGTGCAATTTTTCAAATCAATCTGCTAAGCAGTTTGTAAAAAGATTTTTTTAATTTCAGCCAATCAAAACCCATTAGTTGCCCTGGAAGCCATGTTCAATTTGCAATTGGCTAAAAAAACTCAAAATAATAAGATAAATATCCATTAATCATTTCTTCTTATTTTGGCTTCATTGTGTGGAACAGTTTCAGAGAAGAAGTTGTTTGTATGTTTTTCCCATAGGGTCCTATGTTAAACTATGTCCTGTGATGGCGGCCATCTTGGATTTTGGATCGGAACAAAAACTCAAACCTTGTAGAGGACCACATAAGGTACATTTCTGCTATATTTTAAATCAATCTGCCAAGCAGTTTATGAGATTTTTTAATTTCAGCCAATCAGAACACATTAATGGCCCCGGAAGCCATCTTGAATTTGCAATTGGCTCAAAAACCCTAAAACAATTAAGATAATTATGAAACCTTCCATCTCCTTATTAATTTGGCTTCATTGTGTGGAACAGTTTCAGAGAAGAAGTTGTTTATATGTTTTCCCCATAAGGTCCTATGTTAAACTATGTCCTGCGATGGCGGCCATCTTGGATTTTGGATCGGCACAAAAAACTCAAACTTCGTAGAGGACTATCTAAGGTACATTTCTGCAATATTTCAAATCAATCTGCCAAGCAGTTTATGAGAAGATTTTTGAATTTCAGCCAATCAGAACGCATTAATGACCCTGGCAGCCATGTTTAATATTTGATCAGCACCAAAAACTCAAACTTTGTTAAGAACCACCCAATAAACATTCCCGCCAAGTTTGGTTCCAATTGGCCAAGTGGTTGTGGAGAAGAAGATTAAAATTTAACCAGAGGCTCTTAAGAGCCTGTATCGCTCACCTGATTTTATAGGCAATGAAGATGGCATTTCCCTGATGTTAAAGCAAGTCCTGTAATTTTCAATAAACTTTAAATAGGACCATCCAAACAATATTACTAGAAAGCATTTCATTGGTTAACCGGTTGTATAGAGAAGATTTTTTTTATTTGCCCATAGGGTCCTATGTTAAATTAAGTCCTGCGGCGGTGGTGGCCATTTTGAATTCCCAATTGCCATAAAAAACATAAACTTTATAAAGGACCATCCAAACAATATTGCTAGTAAGTTTTTGTTTCCATTGATTAACCGGTTTCAGAGAAGAAGCCTTTTAAACTTTTTTCTCATAGGGTCGAATGTTAAACCAAGTCCTGCGGTGGCGGCCATTTCGAATTTCCGATTGGGATAAAAAAACATTAACTTTATAGAGGACCATCCAAACAATATTGCTAGTAAGTTTTTGTTTCCATTGATTAACCGGTTTCAGAGAAGAAGCCTTTTAAACTTTTTTCTCATAGGGTCGAATGTTAAACCAAGTCCTGCGGTGGCAGCCATTTTGAATTTCCAATTTCCATAAAAAACACAAACTTTATAGAGGACCATCCAAACAATATTGCTAGTAAGTTTTTGTTTCCATTGATTAACCGGTTTCAGAGAAGCCTTTTAAAACTTTTTCCCATAGGGTTCTATGTTAAACTAAGTCCTGCAGTGGCATTTTGAATTTCCAATTCCCATCAAAAACACAAACTTTATAGATGACCATCCAAACAATATTGCTAGTAAGTTTTGTTTTGATTGGTTACACGGTTTCAGAGAAGAAGCCCTTTTTAACTTTTTTCCCATAGGGTCCTATGTTAAACTAAGTCTTGAGGTGGCGGCCATATTGGTTTACCAATCAAAATAAAAAACACAAACTTTGTAAAGGTCCATCCAATGAACATTATGGCCAAGTTTGGTTTCAATTGGCCAAGTGGTTTCAGAGAAGAAGATTAAAATGTAAAAAGACGACGCCGACGGACGCAAGTGATAACAATAGCTCACATGACCCTTTGGGTCAGGTGAGCTAAAAAGTTTACGGCCGACGACGGACGCAAAGTGATGAGAATAGCTCACACTGACCCTTTGTGTCAGGTGAGCTAAAAAAAAAAACGGTTCAAGGGGAATAACTCCTTCACGGTTCGTCAGACAATATTAACACAAGTCATTTTTTGAAGATCTAATAGAGTTGAACAACTCAGCACTGCTAACTTTTTCTCTAAAAATTTTCAAGATTTTGAGGAAAAAAATGGTAGAAATCATCAATTTTGACAATTGAAGGGCAAAAACTCCTACAATGAGTCATCATACAACTTCGACTCAATGGAGAGTTTTTAGATGCTGAAGAAGGAGGGCTCTTCGGTTTTCCCGTTATACCTAACCCTAACCCACTTTTCTGTTATACTTTTTGAACTGTAAGGCAAAACCTGTATTTTGCCCCCCCCCCCCCCCCCCATTCCATTTTTAGCCAAGGCGGCCATGATGGTTGGGTTACTGCCAAGATTTGTGCAAACTTGATAGAGGACATACTGATATGTGCAAAGCAATCCCTTCAGTGGTTTTGTAAACGATGACGACGGACGCCAAGTAATGGCAATATCTCACATTACCCCTCGGCTCAGGTGAGCTAAAAAAGGGGAGCAAGTTTATACCATGAGGAAGTGGAAAGGGTTAGGATGTTCCGATTTTAAAGTTTTGTTCTGGACAATTTCCAACGGTATTTCCGAAGCACGAAAAGCACGGCATTTTGAATATACGGTAAGTACCCGTTCCATTTCGTTACATTTTACAAACGCGACGTTAGAAATAATATAGAATTGAGCAATACCAACTTACCTGTCCTTTCTAGCTGATGAAACGTGTGATAATAATGTTACTGTGAATAGTTTGTAATTTACACCATTCCAGCAATCATTGGATCACTGGTTTAACACAAGACTAAATCGATATCTAACAGTTATCCAATCCTTTATCTCGATAATCTATGCATCTGCAGGGGAATTTTAGGATAGGTAAAATCGCTTAAAAATATTATCACTTGTTTACAATGTATCTTCAAATCATTGTCATAATTGGGGAAATATTTTTTACTGCTCAGGTGTCTATATTTTTAGTGAAACATTTTTTTTAACAACCTGACATAAAAACCTTCTTTGAATTTCTGGACATGCATACTGTCAAAACAAAATTCACATAAAATAATGTGCTGAAAATGTTCTCTAGAAAAACGTAACTCGGATTTAAATGAAGCATTAATAATCCTGAATATTCCCAAAATGTTTATCTGTGACTCAACACAGATATAGTCAAAGACGTTCCCAATTCATATTGTATATCCATGAAATATACTCTCTTTATTCAATTATTATATACAATAAGTTGCAGTCAAATAGTACATGATGATATAAATAAGCATCTTAAAGGTGTTTCCCAACTGTAATTGGATATATTGACCAGCATCAATGCTAATTACATATTACATCTATTGATTTTGATATGCTAACAATAATGGCCATATTTTCCAGGAATAATAATTTTAGCATGTCACTTTCATGTCTGCTATTAAACAGATTTTTAGTTTTCTTTATTTCGTTTTCACTTACAAATCTGAGACAATTTTTTTTCTGGTTAAATATACAGAAGTTTACATATATACAAGTTAAATATAAAAAGGTGAATGAAATTTCCAGAATCACCATTTTTATTGTTGTTAAAATGTGTTTTGTATTTTATACCTTATTTTTATAGGGGTTATTCCAGCTGTTGAGGTAGACGCCTTTGTTTGACAAACTTCACTAAAATCTGATCAATGTCCCTGATAATTTTACCCAGAAGTCTTAAACAGGTAAAAATAAACATTTTAAGTGATAGCCAATTCAAATAAATAATGGGTTACTGCAGTATAGAAAAACATGAAAGATCAATGTAAATATTCATCTAAATAACATTCCTGTTGTTTGTATATTTGTTTGTCTGTCTGTATGTGCTCTCTCAAGCACCAAAAACAGTCTAACCAAAATCGACTGCATCACATGCTAAGTCAGGCCAAGTTAAAATTACCAAAATGTGCCTTGACCATATGCTTGGTCAGGTCAAGTTTAAAATTGTCTAACCAAAGTCTTCTACAAAATTATTTTAAAAAATCTCAACAAAATGGCAAAAATGTGTTGATCTCACATTTTTTTTATATGCCTCAACTAATGTAAACTTTCAGGAAGTCTAGAAGAAGAAAACCTATAGAACACAACATTTCAACACATTTTGATTTTAGATAAATAAAACAAAGTGTACTCATGCTGGGAAATATATCAAAATGGGTGTTAATACCTTAGTTAGCATAGACAGTTAATATACAACATAAATACTGTACACTTAAAAGTTTGAAAACAGATTTACACATTTTAATTCACATAAACACATTACAATTAATTAAATACAATTAACTTGAAATAAAAATAATTTGTTCATGCCTGGTTCAATGCCCCAGTGCATGTCCCATGTTTAGTTCTTCTAATAACTGAATTCTTTGGAAATATGTAAGAATTATAACTAGAGGCTCCCAGGAGCCTGTATCGCTTACCTGAACCTGAAACCAAACAACCCCTTTTTATCCAGCTTTTCTTTGCTATAAGGAATTGCCCAACACTTCTGCAAAAGTCATTAATTTTGACCTTTTAAGGGAAATAACTCCTATTAGGAGCTTTTGATGCTTAGAGGGAGAAGGGAGGTTCACTTCAAATTTGCTGTACCGGTTATACTTTTTTAACTATCAGTCGAAAACTCTCTCGACTCCACCCCCCCCCCCCCCCCCATTTTCTATTTTAAGCCACGTAGCTATGTAGGTAGTCAGGTGTCATGATTTGCACAATTTTGGTAGAGGACGTCCTAAAGATGATGTGTGCAATGTTTCAAAGCAGTCCTTTAATGGGTTAAAGAGGAGAAGATTTTTTTAAATCGAGTACCATTGATTAAAAAATGTTCAAGGAGAATAATTCCTAAACGGTTCATCAGACAATCTTGACCCTAAAGTCATTTTTGTAGCTCTCATAGAGCAGAACAATTAAGCAGTGCTAACTTTTTCTCTAGTTCCAATAATTTTCAAGATTTTGAGGCAAAAATGTCAAAAATAATCAATTTTGACAATTAAAGGTCAATAACTCCTATAAGGAGTCCTCATACAACTTCAACCCAATGGAGTGTTTCATAGTGCTTTTGATGTAGATGAAGGCATGTCTCTTTGGTTTTCCTGTATCTGTTACACTTTTTTAAATATAAGCCAAAAACTGTATTTTACCCCCCCCCCCCCCCACCCCGTTCTTTTTTTAGCCATTGCACCACGTTGGTTAATCTGCGGCCATGGTTGGTGCAAACTTGGTTGAGGACATTTGACGGATGATGTACACAGTTTCAAAGCAGTACTTTCCGTGGTTTCAGAGGAGAAGATTTTAAAAAATCAATTAAAACCGATTAAAATAAACAGTTCAAGGGGAATAACTCTTAAACGGTTAATCAGACAATCTTGACTCTAAAGCCAATTTTGTAGCCCTCATAGAGCAGAACAATTAAGCAATGCTTACTTTTTCTCTACTTATAATAATTTTCAAGATTTTGAGGCAAAAATGGCAAAAATCATCAATTTCGACAATTAAAGGGCAATAACTCCTACAAGGAGTCGTCATACAACTTTGACCCAATAGAGTGTTTTGTAGAGCTTTTGATGCTGAAGAAGGAAGGTCTCTTTGGTTTTCCTGTATCTGTTATACTTTTTGAACTATAAGCTAAAAACTGTTTTTTGACCCCCCTGTTCTATTTTTAGCCATGGCGGCCGTGTTGGTTGGTCTGAGGCCATGATTTGTGCAAACTTGGCAGAGGACATATTACTATGATGTGTGCAAAGTTTCAAAGCAAACCCTTCAGTGGTTTTGGAGGAGAAGATTTTTAAAGAAAAGTTAACGACGACAACGACGACGGAAGACAAGTGATGGCAATAGCTCACATGACCCTTCGGGTCAGGTGAGCTAAAAACTTTTTACCAGCAAAAAGGTCAGAAAATAACATGCATGAAAATGTCATGAATGTCTAGTACTTACAGCCAAGTTGATAGATCCACATGTACGTAAAAAATGCCAAGTACAGCTTTTAAAATCATGCCCAATTAATGCCTCCTCCCCTATGTGTTTCCATTTTCATTTAATATCAGTTTAACATTTTAATATCTAACTGTACAATATTCATTTACTTCTCCAGATTTTGGAACATGTTGAAATGTAAGTAACAGTGTTCCAGCTAGGGGGAAATAGAGGGGCGCCGCACCCCTGTGCCCCTCTCAGGCGCCCCTGTGTCCCGATTTGTGCCCCTTATCACTCTATTGCTCTAATTAATTTTCTGCTCTAAAATTAATAGTTATTATAGTGTTTTTATAGCTAATTAACTCATTAGACTATTCTCGTTTCCTTATAATTTGATTATGTAATTAGTGGTAGACAGTGGGGACTGATACACAGGTAACACTTCAAAAATGTTATTACCTTAAAAATTTGCGTGGTCACTGTTTTTGGCCATTTGGCTTAATTATGATCCAGACCGGAAATATCTACAACCGTTTTTATTGCCATATGCGGTAGATATCTTCGAATATTTGTCACCGCGCCATGTTTATCATTGAACACGCCATTTTTTAAAAACAAAAGTGAAAGCTGGTACCCGACTGCCTTTTTCTATGTTCAAATAGCGTTAAGTAAAAATACTCGCGGCAACCAGTACAAACCAACTGAAAATACGGAATATATCCGGAGCGGATATGAACTTAGTTCAGGAACTTGCAAATACAATGCTGCTTGTGTTGAAGTTACAACCACAAACATTGAAACACAGTAATAAATAGTATATTGGCAGTCACTTTTCAGTTGATTAAATGCACAAATATATTTAAATATTTTACTTTAAAATGAAAACGAAGGCGAAAAACAGCAACAGAACACTTATTCAAATAACAATAACAACAAAAGTGCAACAACCTCAATCACACTAAAAAATATGAAAATACACGAAAAAGTGCCCTTCTCATGCGCCCCTCTGTTTTTAAATCCTAGCTGGAACACTGAGTAAATGTAACAATTTACAAAAATACTGATGGGTTCAAGCACCTGGTTTTTTATGTCTACACAACTCAGTAAAAATGTGTGCTGCCTGCAGAAATAACTTGCATGTATCTACATCCCAACAGCAATGAAAAGACTTTTAATGCATGTTGGTTTCAGCACATGTAGTTAAAATAAAAGTTAATTTCAGTATTATGTACATCCTGTTTTGAATTTTACAGGAAACACACATTTCTTACCTGGCATTAATTTCTAGGAAATGAGGAAACAAAAAGGATGTGCATAAATAATTAAACTGAAGCTGACAAACATGCATGCTTTGTACTGAATAACTCTTCATTCTGGACTTTTATATGATAAATTACTGTTCTTAATTAGCAGGTTTTAAAATAAAAAACCTGTATAGCTGTACAAAGACAAGCAGTTCATCCATGGATGTCAAGTTTGAAAATTTCATTTCAAACTTCTGTATAGATGAGGAAAATGCTTATAACTGAGCTATAATCAGACTACAACCAATCTTGAAATACAAAGTGCAAACTATATGTATTTAATCTTGAATAAGACTTATATAATTACAATGAGGTTGTTTATAAATAAGACCTAGAGACCTTATATAATTACAATGAGGTTGTTTATAACAACTTGAAAAACTTTGCCTGAGGATTTTTTTGAGAAAATCAAGGAAGCAATGGTTTAACCATTATTGTTGTAAAAGGAAAAAAGTTCAATTTTAAGGACAATATTTGTGTTACATGTCTTCTTTTTGTGCTTCATAAATACTAAGTGAGGAAATTCCCACATCTTCAAGTCAGATCTTTAACAGTTATAAGTGCACCATTGTTTTAACTTTAATATCCCGATCGTTTTTAACTATAACATCCATTCACAATATTGTACAAAGTTTCTTCTCCTTGAAGGGGTTCTCCTTAACAGGATGAACTAGAGGGTCCTCCATCATTCGTTGATTACAAAACTGAATCATTTCTGGTAAAGTTTTTGTCATTCTCACACGGTCAAGTTTAAGGTGAAGTGTCATTTGTTCCCGTTGGTTTTTCAGCTTGATTACTTGATCGTTCTTGGATTGGAAAGGCATGGTGTTAAGGAGTCACAGTACCAAGACCTATGCACAAAATAACAACATCAAAATAGTCATGCAAAACTAATAAATAACCCAAAGCTGATAACAATACTGTCAATTTTTACATGTAATCATATTTTGAGGATATGTATATTTATGATTATCCTTTAGATACCGTAAAAACTTAGCCAGTAGTACATGTACAGGTTTGTAAACCTTTTTCATAACCACATAATTTAACGAATTTAGAATTGTTCAGATAGGTCCATGTTTGGTATTGAAAAGGCTTTATCCATTTAACTAAAACAATGTCTTAACAGTCATGCTTACTATTCCCTACTTGCGGTAAACAAGATTTATCTCCCATTTGCAGAGTTATCTGTTCTTTAGAGCAGGTATTTTATAGTACCTACTGTGGGTAAAAAGTGGTTTTTCTACAATATTTTTTTATTCACATATAGCAAAGCATCCAGTAAAATTTATTATGATATGCAAACTAATTCTGCAGTTTTTTTAGTTGTACTGGAAGAGTCAGTCCATAGACATTATTTTAAAAAAAATAAAAACATGATTTTTCCCTATCTGTTCAATATTAGATACCTGCTGTTATGAAAGACAACTCTTGCAAATGGGAAGTAACTCCAGTATTCCGAAAATAGGGAATAGAATGTATTATAAATTACAGATTGATCGTTCCTTGGCATGTAAAAAATATTCAATAACTGAATTTGTAGGTTAATTTTCTTATATGTGTGTTATGCAATAGAAAAACGTAGATGTTGCCATTGTATTAACCTACCAATTCTAATTATGTGGTCACTGAATCATTAAACATAGTCATGTACATGTAGAACACATCAACTATGGAGTGACATTTGTTTACAAATATTTAATGTGAATGTGCAAACAGTATTATTAGCAGCATTTGGTGGCAAATAAAACAAGTTGAATGCAAAAAAACCCTAAACCAAATCACACAAGATACATGTAGTTACATGTGATACAAGATGTCCCATTGGAAAGCAAACTACAGTGAAAGGATACAATAAGGATTTAACATTCATGCTAATCTTGACAGAATCTTCTTGAAGTCCAAACATAAATCACAAGATGATTTTCCTTATTTAGAATTCACTTAAGGAAGCTTTAACTTTTTCTTCCTGATAGGTGTGGACAATCCTAACTTTTATACATGTACATGTATATTGTCCATGCCTTTTTCCACCTGATAGGTGTGGACAATCCTAACTTTTATACATGTGCATGTAAACTGTCCATGCCTTTTTCCACCTGATAGGTGTGGACAATCCTAACTTTTATACATGTACATGTAAACTGTCCATGCCTTTTTCCACCCGATAGGTGTGGACAATCCTAACTTTTATACATGTCCATGTAAACTGTCCATGCCTTTTTCCACCTGATAGGTGTGGACAATCCTAACTTTTATACATGTCCATGTAAACTGTCCATGCCTTTTTCCACCTGATAGGTGTGGACAATCCTAACTTTTATACATGTCCATGTAAACTGTCCATGCCTTTTTCCACCTGATAGGTGTGGACAATCCTAACTTTTATACATGTACATGTATATTGTCCATGCCTTTTTCCACCTGATAGGTGTGGACAATCCTAACATTTATACATGTACATGTAAACTGTCCATGCCTTTTTCCACCTGATAGGTGTGGACAATCCTAACTTTTATACATATACATGTAAACTGTCCATGCCTTTTTCCACCCGATAGTTGTGGACAATCCTAACTTTTATACATGTCCATGTAAACTGTCCATGCCTTTTTCCACCCGATAGGTGTGGACAATCCTAACTTTTATACATGTCCATGTAAACTGTCCATGCCTTTTTCCACCTGATAGGTGTGGACAATCCTAACTTTTATACATGTCCATGTAAACTGTCCATGCCTTTTTCCACCTGATAGGTGTGGACAATCCTAACTTTTATACATGTCCATGTAAACTGTCCATGCCTTTTCCCACCTGATAGGTGTGGACAATCCTAACTTTTATACATGTACATGTATATTGTCCATGCCTTTTCCCACCTGATAGGTGTGGACAATCCTAACTTTTATACATGTCCATGTATATTGTCCATGCCTTTTTCTGCCTGATAGGTGTGGACAATCCTAACTTTTATACATGTACATGTATATTGTCCATGCCTTTTTCTGCCTGATAGGTGTGGACAATCCTAACTTTTATACATGTTCATGTAAACTGTCCATGCCTTTTTCCACCTGATAGGTGTGGACAATCCTAACTTTTATACATGTACATGTAAACTGTCCATGCCTTTTTCCACCTGATAGGTGTGGACAATCCTAACTTTTATACATGTACATGCATATTGTCCAAGCCTTTTTCCGCCTGATAGTTGTGGACATTCCTAACTTTTAAACATGTCCATGTATATTGTCCATGCCTTTTTTCACCTGATAGGTGTGGACAATCCGAACTTTTATACATGTACATGTATATTGTCCATGCCTTTTTCCACCTGATAGGTGTGGACAATCCTAACTTTTATACATGTATATTGTCCATGCCTTTTTCTGCCTGATAGGTGTGGACAATCCTAACTTTTATACATGTACATGTATATTGTCCATGCCTTTTTTCACCTGATAGGTGTGGACATTCCTAACTTTTATACATGTACATGTATATTGTCCATGCCTTTTTCCGCCTGATAGGTGTGGACATTCCTAACTTTTAAACATGTCCATGTATATTATCCATGCTTTTTTCCGCCTGATAGGTGTGGACATTCCTAACTTTTAAAAATGTCCATGTATATTGTCCATGCCTTTTTCTGCCTGATAGGTGTGGACAATCCTAACTTTTATACATGTACATGTATATTGTCCATGCCTTTTTCCACCTGATAGGTGTGGACATTCCTAACTTTTATACATGTACATGTATATTGTCCATGCCTTTTTCCACCTGATAGGTGTGGACAATCTTAACTTTTATACATGTACATGTATATTGTCCATGCCTTTTTCTGTCTGATAGGTGTGGACATTCCTAACTTTTATACATGTACATGTAAACTGTCCATGCCTTTTTCCACCTGATAGGTGTGGACAATCCTAACTTTTATACATGTACATGTATATTGTCAATGCCTTTTTTCACCTGATAGGTGTGGACATTCCTAACTTTTATACATGTACATGTAAACTGTCCATGCCTTTTTCCACCTGATAGGTGTGGACAATCCTAACTTTTAAAAATGTCCATGTATATTGTCCATGACTTTTTCCACCTGATAGGTGTGGACAATCCTAACTTTTAAACATGTCCATGTATATTGTCCATGCCTTTTTCCACCTGATAGGTGTGGACAATCCTAACTTTTATACATGTACATGTATATTGTCCATGCCTTTTTCCACCTGATAGGTGTGGACAATCCTAACTTTTATACATGTACATGTATATTGTCCATGCCTTTTTCCAACTGATAGGTGTGGACAAAAGGGGACAACCCTTTTAGCTTTTCAACATGTACAATTTCTACACTATTGAAAAAGCACAATCTAATTAAAATTAAATCTTTCACTTGCTCCCCCCTTTTTGCTATGGAAAAAGCCCTATGTACACATTTTTTAACATTTCTCTAACTACCGGAGTGGACATTAGTGGGGTTCCCACTGTGGTTGGGTTCCACAAATTAGGAGCTCTAACTACCGGAGTGGACATAAGTGGGGTTCCCACTGTGGTTGGGTTCCACAAATTAGGAGCTCTAGCTACTAGAGAGACATTAGTGGAGTTCCCACTGTGGTTGGGTTCCACAAATTAGAAGCTCTAGCTACTAGAGAGACATTAGTGGAGTTCCCACTGTGGTTAGGTTCCACAAATTAGGAGCTCTAGCTACTACAGAGACATTAGTGGGGTTCCCACTGTGGTTGGGTTCCACAAATTAGGAGCTCTAGCTACTAGAGAGACATTAGTGGGGTTCCCACTGTGCTTGGGTTCCACAAATTAGGAGCTCTAGCTACTAGAGAGACATTAGTGGGGTTCCCACTGTGGTTGGGTTCCACAAATTAGGAGCTCTAGCTACTAGAGAGACATTAGTGGAGTTCCCACTGTGGTTGGGTTCCACAAATTAGAAGCTCAAGCTACTAGAGAGACATTAGTGGAGTTCCCACTGTGGTTGGGTTCCACAAATTAGAAGCTCTAGCTACTAGAGAGACATTAGTGGGGTTCCCACTGTGGTTGGGTTCCACAAATTAGAAGCTCTAGCTACTAGAGAGACATTAGTGGAGTTCCCACTGTGGTTGGGTTCCACAAATTAGGAGCTCTAGCTACTAGAGAGACATTAGTGGAGATCCCACTGTGGTTGGGTTCCACAAATTAGGAGCTCTAGCTACTAGAGAGACATTAGTGGAGTTCCCACTGTGGTTGGGTTCCACAAATTAGGAGCTATTAGTGGAGTTCCCACTGTGGTTGGGTTCCACAAATTAGGAGCTCTAGCTACTACAGAGACATTAGTGGGGTTCCCACTGTGGTTGGGTTCCACAAATTAGAAGCTCTAGCTACTAGAGAGACATTAGTGGAGTTCCCACTGTGGTTGGGTTCCACAAATTAGGAGCTCTAGCTACTAGAGAGACATTAGTGGAGTTCCCACTGTGGTTGGGTTCCACAAATTAGGAGCTCTAGCTACTAGAGAGACATAAGTGGGGTTCCCACTGTTGATAGGTGGAAAAAAAATTCCAACCAGACTGTAAATTACTTAAGACTGACATTGTAGGGGTCTTACATTATGTTGCATTGGTCAACAAGCAAAATATTTAACTTTTTAAAATTTAACTTTTGTGCATTAATTTAACTTGACTTATCAAGTTAAATTAATGCACAAAAATTAAATCATTATGCAAAATGTTTCTGAATTGGAAAGATTTTAACTGGTTTTGGGCCTAAGGTCTAGTGCTTATTTTGTGGATTGTTAAAATCTGCAAAATTGATTATGATACATGTAATTACCTCTTGTCTGTATAATTTTAAAAGTAACAAATTTAACATACTGGTTCTTTAAACTAAGAAAAACCAACCAAAGCTTCCACATCTCAAATTGTGAAAGTATTCCATGCTATACAAATAACTACAAGACTCTAAACAACATTCATCTATTACAACATATACATACTGGATTACTTACCGGTACCAGACTATCACAGTTCTGAATAACGATATGGACAATTAGATACTGTAAACCTTCAAAATAAAAAAGTAAACAGAATGATTACTGTTATACGGAGTTTATTCTAATATGGTGTCATTCATATGCTTTAAAATTATACACTCATATAGAAATCTTTATTTTGATGGGCTTAGACGCCGTCACGTGACATGTGATATTTCGCTGGGTCAACCTGTAACCATTGGGTCGCATGTGAGCCCCACGTGTGTTATTTTGTTTATTAAAGCTTAAAACACTATTTTAAATTCATTCAGGTATGCTTACTATGTGTATCTAAAACAAGTGTGGACACAGAAAAACGTCTCGCCTGAATTCAGCATCAGTAACGAAAATAAATTTCGTCATAAGCATTATATAACTAGCATTAATTATGAGCGGCGGCCTGTATACCAAATATTGTCACCATACTATGCATAGTTACAGAGGAACTGTCCTAATACAAAAACTTTAACGTAGTCGCTGAACCGTGAAATTGAGGTCAAGGTCAGGTGACACCTACCAGACAATCATGTACTATTCATCAGCAACCTATATACCAAATATTGTCATCCTACCAGGCTTGGTTACAGGGGAACAGCAGTAACCTAAAAATTTTAACGTAGTCACTGGACCGTGAAATTGAGGTCAAGGTCACGTGGCATCTACCAGACAGTCATGTACTATTCATCAGCAACCTATATACCAAATATTGTCATCATACCATGCATAGTTACAGAGAAACTGCAGCAACACAAAAACTTTAACCTAGTCGCTGGACCGTGAAATTGAGGTCGAGGTCAGGTGACACCTACCAGACAGTCATGTACTAGTCATCAGCAACCTCTATACAAAATATTGTCATCCTACCATGCGTGTGAACAGAGGAACTGACGCAACCCAAAAACTGTAACATAGTCACTGGACCGTGAAATTGAGGTCAAGGTCAGGTGACACCTACCAGACAGTCATGTACTAGTCATCAGCAATCTATATACCAAATATTGTCATCCTACCATGCGTGGTTACAGAGGAACTGTCGTAACCCAAAAACTTTAACGTAGTCGCTGGACCGTGAAATTGAGGTCAAGGTCAGGTGACACCTACCAGACAGTCATGTACTAGTCATCAGCAACCTATATACCAAATATTGTCATCCTACCATGCGTGGTTACAGAGGAACTGTCATAACCCAAAAACTTTAACGTAGTCGCTGGACCGTGAAATTGAGGTCAAGGTCAGGTGACACCTACCAGACAGTCATGTTCTAGTCATCAGCAACCTATACACCAAATATTGTCATCCTACCATGCGTGGTTACAGAGGAACTGTCGTAACCCAAAAACTTTAACGTAGTAGCTGGACCGTGAAATTGAGGTCCAGGTCAGGTGACACCTACCAGACAGTCATGTACTAGTCATCAGCAACCTATATACCAAATATTGTCATCCTACCATGCGTGGTTACAGAGGAACTGTCATAACCCAAAAACTTTAACGTAGTCGCTGGACTGTGAATTGAGGTCAAGGTCAGGTGACACCTACCAGACAGTCATGTACTAGTCATCAGCAACATATACACCAAATATTGTCATCCTACTATGCGTAGTTACAGAGGAACTGCCGTAACCCAAAAACTTTAACGTAGTCGCTGGACCGTGAAATTGAGGTCAAGGTCAGGTGACACCTACCAGACAGTCATGTACTAGTCATCAGCAACCTATACACCAAATATTGTCATCCTACTATGCGTAGTTACAGAGGAACTGCCGTAACCCAAAAACTTTAACGTAGTCGCTGGACCGTGAAATTGGGGTCAAGGTCAGGTGACTGGCTGGCAAGTACTCATCATAAGCTACCTCTGTACCAAATTTGATGGACCTAGGGTTTGGGCTTACAAATATATGAAGCAAGATGTCAAGTGTTTATGCCGCCGCCGCCGGATTCCCATACATATGTCTCGCCTCCAGCATAAAATAATGAAACATTTACAAAATTGAGATGTTTGGATAAATGTACATGTACGTAATAAAACATTCAAACAAAACAGTAGTATATGTTAATATGTTTCTGTCTACATTGTATGGGCTGGATTAAAGGTTAAAATGTCCAAAATGTTTTGCAAATATTGAATTGTTTTCATTTAAATATTCGATATTATAACAGTTATCACTGTAGATGATATGTGACCCGGCATTTCATTCCCGTCGAAATCACCGGGTCACACACCAACTAGGGTGATAATTGTATAATGACACACTGTTATGTTGCAATTAGAATTCTGCCGTCATACACCATTCACTCAACTGAGCAATTAACTGGAACAATTTTTGAAAATTTTTTGCTTAAAAGATAAGTTAATTAAAAAAAAATGACAAGCAAAAATGTTTATGTAAATTTAATTTGCTTTTAACATACATACTAGAATCGAAATAGATTATTGCAATTGGACTTACATGTATCAATCAATCAAATTTATTTGCAAAACATATAGAGGTAAAATATTGACCAACATAAGGTCTGATCATGTTCTCATTCGCATAGACCAATGTAACATTTGCCCAGAAATGGGCCCAGTCACTGGTCAATAAAATTATTCTATTCTATTCTATTCTATTCATAGAGCCCTTTGCAATCTATTTCTAAAATAATCTCAAACTATCATATTTCAATATCAACATCTCTTACATTTGCCTAGAATACAGTAAACATTTTTGTAGAATGTGTAACTAATGTATTGTATAGCTGTATTTGCCAATTATGGAGCCAACTTGTTACATGTCTACCTACAGGCCATGTAATTGTGCAGCTATGATTATACTGACTCGTCCTAGTACAAAGCTGAATAGAATCTGTTATTGATCTTGTGAATGATTTATTTATGTTATTACTATCTTTCTTAGGTCTTCCATGTTATATTGTCAACGACACATCCCTTATCATTTACAAGGTTTTTCTTTTAAAATAATCAAACATCTATCTCTTAAATTGTTTAGATTTGAAGTTCAAAAAAATGTTTTACTGGTGCAAATGACTTCAGTAAGATTTAAAGTGATATGATGTGCTAAATACTTCTTACATCCTTAAATGATTGCATTTAAACTTTGTAAAACTGTAAAGAAATGTCAAGAGAGGTCATGATTAAAGGGGACATTTCTCTAAAAACTGTACCAGGATGTTACAGAAATCGCTCCTAAAACTCCTAAAAGATATCATTGACAGAGAATGATTCATCTGTATTTGTATACTTTAATCTTTTCATTGTTGTTTTGTTTACTCCATTTAACTTTTCAAACTGACCTGACATTCGCTTGTGCACATACTATGTATATAGTCATCCCAATGAAACATCAGGGATTTTCCTACCTTTTTTCAAATGGGGCCTGGGCCCCTGTTAATTGGGAAAATTACGACGTAAATTCCACAATTGGGAAAAGTCTTAAATATGAATAAAGTGAAAACATTGCTTTTAAACATCAGTGTTTTTAACGAAAATGTTTCTTGTATGTAATTAGTCATGAATGACAAGATGGAATCTATAAGCGTGACCTGAAAACTGACAAATTCAAATCAGTTTTCATAAATATTTTGGAAAAAGTTATCAAAATTTACATATGTAGCCAACTGTGCTGAAATCATACTCAAACAGAAAAATTTCCATGAATCTTGGTGGAATTAAATAGAAACTGAGTTGCAAACATCAAATTTTACTTTCACTCTCGTTTGTTCTGGGGTCTTAATAAATGACTGGATAAGAACTAAATTAGATATACAAAACTCTAAAAATTTGCATTGCGTTGGCATTTTAGTTTACCCTGATACGTATGCTAATAAATGACAAGGGTCGGTAGCAAAGGTTCGGTTGAATGCCGATAATGGATGGGTCTAGAGGTGCAAGAAAACTCATTATTTTCTATTCACAAAGGCTCAGGTCAATATTTAATTTGGTAAAAAACAAAATTTCCTAGTTTTGATACAATACGTCATCGTTCCACTTCGGTAGTATTTCGCGTTGTGTATAATGACATTTTTGAACGTTAATGCAGGGTCACGCTTCATTCCAAATGTATTCCTCCGACTTATTCTTTTCTAGACAAAGCTATTTGAATCAAAAAACAGCCCATATTACTGGACATCATAAAAAAAAGTAATTTGTCTTATTTGCGGCATACAATTATCTTTCATATTATTGAGCAAAGTTCCGCGACTTACCAAATCTCAGATTTTTTTTTATATCATACCGGAATCTGCGTTTGGTATAAAACAAGCAAGCTCTAATATAAAACTGGTTGCCGTTATGACTAAAGATTCCGGGAACAGTAATTTTATACCAATGTTCGCGAAGTAATCAGATTTTGATTTTGTTTGTAATATTTCGGCTTAGCGTGATTGAATTTATTTTTAGAAACCGGATTACAAAACCTCATGAATTGGGAATTTTAACTTTCATAATTGGGAAAAAATATGGGTTTTTGCCGTTGGGAATGGGGCCGAATATCGGCACCAAAATAAAGGCAGGAAAATCCCTGAACATGCTTGTAATGCTGTACATGATGAAGCATATTTTCTTTTATTGTGTGAAATAAATTCTCATTCTAAAACAACAGTCACCACAGAATAAAATAGATCAGTGAAAATGCAGGTTTTATTAAGTTGACAGTAAATGAAAACATGACAATCATATGATAGTGCTAACCACAGATTCTTTAATCAATTTTGCCACTTGAATCCCAAATATATGTAGTACAAAAATTGTATCAATAAAAAGACTACTATCAAAATGTCAACAACATATTCATGACTCAAAGCCAATTAACAGCAAACTTTTAACCTTGAACACAGGAGTCGACGCTTTTACAGGTAAGTGGTGCTCCTGATCAATGATAATAAACCAATGTATTGTATATCTGATCATACTGACCCACAGACTTTCACCATTTGATTAAAATATGTACATGTAATACCAATGAAATATGTACATGTAATACCAATAAAATTTGAAATGATTTTGAGTATTTAACAAATTTTTCTTATGTTGTATGTGTTTCAAATGGATTATGCTAGAATCCTTTATTTCGAGATACATCTAATTACTAGCAGTGATAAATTTGAAAAATGTATAGTACTACAGTCCTTAATGTATTAATTTTTCACTTTATCATTGTTTTTCATAAATATATTTGCAGCAATTGTAGGAATAAAACAAATTACCTCAAAATCATTGCAAATTTTATTGGTATTACATGTACATATTTAAAACAAAAGGTGAAAGTGAAACCCTGTAGAGTGTGTTTTTTTTCTTGCATTTTTTTTCTTATTCAATATTGGACCTTTTTATTACCAAAATCCAGTAGAAAAAATGTTCCCAAGATATCCTGTCCACATTTTATACTAAGCATCTGTTGTTTGCATTTCACTTATGCTACAGGAATTTTACATTGCAAGTCAGCCATTTTTGTTTCCAAAGGGACCTTACATTGTTTACAAAAGTTTGTCTGCTATCGTTACTTTCAATGGTATTCTGACAAACAAGGAGACTTTTCCTGCCTCAGAGGACATTACAAAAAGGATTTTGAATAGATCCCAACTTACACTTCCGTTCTAATTTACATGTAGGTTAAAATTAACTATAGAAAATCGTCCTATCAAAATTTAAACAATCCCGCATTTATAAATGCTGATTATATGTGGAAAATAATTTATTTCAATTTGCTCTTTATTTGATCTTCAAAAGGAGCATAAGCTGGACCATACACATTGAGCAGTTTTAATGTCACTCTAAAAACCTCTGTCAAGGTATGCTGACTAATTATAGCGATTAATAACCTCTTGATACTATCATGTCTGTAGATGGGTGTCCCATGAAGCCATTTGGTTACAGCTCAGCTTTGTGCAAGTGGAAGTGTGCAGAACAAAATTTTGGGATTTTTATGTATTGTTATTTTATTTATTAACAAATATTCTTTGGACTTTTTTGCCCTGATACTGTTGAACATGGCATGTTAACAAAAAATGTTAGAAACATTATGATGTATACAATAACTCCATGTATGATGTTTATGTGTAACTTTATACAAATAATGAAATACATGTATATTTTAGTTGATCTTTTTCTATTTGTTAATATCTTGTATGGCTACTATCTGATAGAGAAAAATTACTATCTGGTGTTTTTTTTCAAGGATTAATGGTCAGTGTGGCGTGTTATTTATAATTACTCACTCAGACCTAATAACTTTAACAGGAAGAACGCCCGAGTTGTGTTTTGCAATCGATAACGTTATTTTGTTTTCTTCTAATTTAGTAAATTAGAAATCCTCAGGTCACTTTTCTGTTCATAGTCGGGGGAAAGTTCCGATAACTATATTTTTTAGTTTTATTTATTGTTTACCCACATCGTGTTTTCGCACCGGAAATGCACGAACAGTATTTGTAATTTCTTTTATGTTGTAAATACAGTATTTGTACATTTCTAATTTTTCACATTTGTATTTGTCTTTTCAGAATGACTTAGAGTGTTACTCTGTCACTTCAGATGATGACAATGAGATGAGTGAGGAAATTGTCTTCAGCATGTTAAACATTTTCAACTGGACACGACTGGACACTGATATTAATAAAAATAAATGAATAATAACTTTATTTGCTTTTTATCAAATTTCACAATAAATTTTTTGGGCCTTCATATCTGTCTTTGGGCCTGCAAGTTCCGTCATGTTGTAGGCCAAAATGGCCTTTACTCAAATTCTTATTGCACAGACTGAATGGTGGCCATCTTTTTTATCCAATCAAAATGAGGAAGCTTTGTGCAGTAATAAGCATTATTTCTGCCAAGTTTGGATCAATTTGATCTAGAAGTTTCTGAGGAGAATAGAACAACACAAGGAAAATGTTATACAGCTATTTGAATAACTACACAAAAAAGACACAGCAACAACAAAGATCTATAGTATGCTTCAGGTCAAAAATAAGCCTGCATCTTTTACGGACCCCTTGTCTCTTAATGTCTATACTAAAAGTCACACCCCGTGAAATGCATATTTTAATTATTAAATTTTTTTTGGACAAAAATCAGAAAATATTCCCACAATAACTTGTCTATATATCATAATATGCCCCTGTTGATTACATGAAAATTAAACAGTGTTGAAATTAATTTAAAAGACATAATTGAAATGTCAGCTTAAAATGGCTAAGAAATGAATAATTATTTATGAAACCAAAACAGGAATATATTGCTCCATTACTAGAATGAGTGACAACCCTCTTTGTAGCTACGCCAAGATAAAAAAAAGGAGCTACATTATTGTGGCTACATTTAAAGTCGACTTAAAGTATTTAAATCCTTGACATCACTATATAGTTTTACAGTTTGTCCACTTTGCGTGTCTATCCTTGTGTTCACATCATTTTTTTAGACATTACCTTAATCCGTCTGAATCAAGTTAAATTTGATGTTTTGTATTCATATGTATAATTCTAATAAACCCTAAATGTTTATTGGTCATGTAGTGGTTCTCATTACATGATTTTCTGAGTTTTTGTGAAAAATTGTTCATGTAGTGGTTATCATTACCCGATTTTCTGACAGTTTTTGTGAAAAATTGTCATTTTAAAAGTGATGTGTATAAAATTGTTTTGGATACAAGAAAGTGAAATTTATCAAATGAAGTCTTTTCAATCAATTTCAATGGGAAAAAATAGAAGTCACCAAAATGGTGATAATTACTCCTGCAATTTTAATGGCGAGAACAATATTCTCTGACCAGGCAGTAGATAACAAAGAACATACAGTAAGTGTCAAATTGAAACTTACAACCGCACCCACTTCGACTGACAAGAGCATACACACATATGACAATATTATTTAGTTTTATTCACCCAAGTGTAAGATGTTGGATTGAATTTTAGTGTTAAGTTCGTTTCAATGATATATTTTATTTTATAAAATTTAGGTTTGGATGCGATTTGACAGTTGTGTGCATAAATTTATGAACGCTTTCGTTGACAATATGAATAAAACAAATGGCTCTATTCACCTTAAACTTCAGCAATTATAAAAACAGCTTCCTCTGTGTTGTGGTGTGTTGTTCGGAGAAAACATTAAACAGAATCTTGGAAGAACTGGAATATTCTGTCGGCGACAGGTACTCCGTTTATTCCCCTAAATCAAAATGGCGATTATATTGATTAGTTAGCTAATCTATAGTCTGTTTCAATATTATAAAATATTCCGATCAGTAGTTGCAAAATGACAAGGCCAAACCGCAATCTAAACAGTGAAAATTCATTTAGTTATAATTTACAACAATTTACTTCTACAAATATGCATTTTTTTTTTTACTTACGTTCTATATTGTGGTTGGATTTTAAACATTTTTCTTTCAAATACAATATAATTCTTCGTATCTAGGGGAATTTAGGGGGGGGGGGGGGTAATTCGGACCGTACGTATCATAGGTGTATGTCTATGAAATTGTTTTAAAATTACAAAGTGATAAAAGTAATAATTATAATATTAAAAAGAGAAAAAAAAACATTGCATTTTCCCGATCTGCTACTGAGAATCATACAAAAAAAGCTAATCCAAATAATTTAATTAAATAATTGTTGCCAAATGAAGTTTGTTTTTTTGTTTGTTTGAATGATGTTTAACGCTACTTTCAGCTATATCATGGCTTAAGTTTTTATTGGGGAGGAAGCCTGAGTACCCGGAGAGAACCCCGACCTTCGGTAAGAAAACTTGCAACCCTTGTCAATAAAGTTTGGAGACGAGTACACCTTGCCCGCATTGAGACTCGAACCCGCAACCTCAGTGTTGACAGACCACGTGATCAATAGTAGGCGAACTTCCTGAATTACTTGGTCATTGAGGCCCCCAAATGAAGCAATTATCGTTATCTCCTTATCGACACTTAATTGCCTTTAATTTCTCATAAACCCATTTAATTAATTAGTTTATGTTTTTCATTTTAATATCGTAAAATTACTAGACTGAACTAGTTATATGAGTTAAAGTCAATTAAGGGTTGTTTTAGGGTTATCGTTTTAAGCAATTAAACAGAAACATCAAAGGATTTCAGCATGCGTGATTACAGAGGACAAGTGTTCATATATCGGCTTTTTTTTACATCTTTTACAAAACCAACAAGACCAAAAGTAGCATAAAAGTCGGATGAATACAATTTGTATCAATTTCAAACATGTCTGTTGATTGTAAAGGTTGCGCTTCGTCAATTTGGCCTCGCCAGGAATCCGTCCTATGTCACTGTTGTGACAAGTTTTTTCACAGAGCTTGTACCTGCATGACATACGGTCCCAATTGTTCTAATATACGGTCCGAATTTTCAGTGTGAATTGTCTCGGGCTGAATTGTCTGTTCCTTTGGTGTACTGTCCACCGTATCATGTACAAGTGCGCTAATTGCTAATTAAGTTTACTACTTATATATCGTTAGTGTCCACATTTATTACCAGTCAATTGAAGAACAGAAGAATGGCTACATATGAAATTTGTTAAATCCGGCTAATCACAAAACTAAATCGGATGAATATATTCTAAGAGACATATAATTGTATATGTCTCTGATGTAACGACAGTTAAATTCGACCTAATACAAATGGACACCAAGAAAATATTTATCACCAGAACCTTTCGGAAGTTTTTTATTAGAGAAAATATAATAATGCTCACTTAAATAGCATGCGCAGAGAACTGACAGCATCTTCATCACGTTGTACAAGCTGGCCAGGAGATGGTAGAAGTAGACTAGTGATACCCCGCCAATAAATAACAACATAATATATCTTTTATTTCCAAATCAGGAGTCCACTGGGAGCAATGAGAGTTGTACAAAAAGGAGTAAGAATAATTGATAGACACACATAATTATACATATGACAACATGATGAGACAATTTACTGGATTATTAATGTTCATATTAATATCATATTGACAATCTAAACATCACTAAATATCTAATATAAATCTGGCAGTGGCTGCTAGAATGTCAGTGTCCTCATTACTAAGTAAAAAAATCAATTTGGATTCATTCGACAAACTAGAAAACCTAGGATACTTTTTGGCAACAAGATTAAATAAAATATTTCTTTTTGTACTGAATTTTGTACACACACATAAAAAATGTGTTTCATCTTCAATTTCCTCAGAAGAACAGTTTTTACAAGTTCTATCAGACCTAGGTGTATTATAAAAAACTCCCTATTTCAATTTGTAATCTATGGGCTGATATGCGAAATCTGCAGAGAGCTTTTCTTTCATCCGAATTGTTTATCTTCGATAAAAATAATTTCGAAGCCAAAATGATCCTTGATTTTGAAATAGGTACATAGTTTTCCGTCAAGTTTAGAATGTCTGTAGTTATACCAATTGTCTAAAAGCTTTCCCCTTAGTAATTTTTTAAGCATCTTTTTAAATTTATATCGGCTGTAATTACTTGAATCTCTATTTATACCCAAGTAATTTAATAGCTTTATCGCAAAAGTATACCAGGTAAATATATTAATATTGTCAACATTTCTACTACAGAGATATACATCTTTTAATAATGAAAAAATCAGATGAGAGATTTTCTAGTCTATACCAATAATTAATGATTGATTTTATGATATCATAATATAAAGGAAACCTTTCCAAGTTCAGATAAGAGAGCAAATTTTACACTTTTCTTATGAACTCCAAAATACATTTACAAAATTTAAGATGTAATTTTTCACATGGTATGTTATTAAATATTTTATCTAAATCAAAGGATGTTCGCAATTTTGAGTTAGATGCGCAATAACTTCCCCAAATTTCTGAGTTATACAACAAGATAGGTTTTAAAGTATGGTCAAAAATATGTACACAGGTACGAAGACTTGGACTTAAACTTAAAATATTTGGTAAATGCAGGAAGTATGACCATGGAGCATGAAATCGCTGTAAACCATATGGCACTATAGGATAAGCAATAGTCAAAATATCAGGGTTCTACATGCCCGAGACATATTATTACATTATATTACATTATGTAATTATACGAGAAAACTGCGATGGAAATTTTTGTAACGGACGGACGACTAACATATAAGGTAAAAGTGTATACCCCCTCCCTCCTTCTTCGAAGCGGGGGTATAAAAAGTCGACATTCTGATGTTGTAAAGAATTCGGAAAAGGGCCGATGCACTCGATTCGCAAGTCCGTTTTCCCTCCAAACGATACTGAAATAACTATACTAGTATAGTAAGATCAACTCAGAATCCTAGTAAATATGAACTTATTGTTCTTTTTAACCTTTCTGACTAATGTAGAGATTTAGAAAAAGTTCAATATATACTCGTTTCGGTTTTGATTGCTGAATAGTTTTCAAAATTGAGGAGAATGATTCATTAGTCTATACCGTGGTCTATACAGTTGAATGTTTGAAACGTTAACGGGCTATTGGAAAATCAGATTTGATTATGATCGGTTTCGTACAACCTCGCTTCCGGTTATTACAAAACTTCCGGTAAAAAATATTGGTTCCAACTTTGAAATATTTGCTGAATATAAAAGAAAGAAGATATATGATTTCCTTGATTGACAAGTAAACGTTCATGATATCAAACACAAGTAAACAATAAATGTATATTTGAAAACATATGAATGTCGAAATGACAATTTTTAAATGCAATATGAAAGAGAAATGTGCGGACTTTCAGTTTTGCATGCTGAATTATAAAATTCTTCGGAACTTTATAAAACTTTAAAAGCGAACTGTAAGCTTAACTGCTTTTGAACATTTAGCTGCCCAGCATGATTAACATCTGCACATTCTCTCCACTTCGAAGTTTTTTGTTCATGTGGAGCTACTTTCAAGTGACAAAGCACAGATTAACTTTGGGTTGGTATCTGTTCCATCTAATATGTTAAACAAATGATTTCTAGACGATCGGTCCCCAAACCAATCCATCCTCTAGTCGATCCATCCCAGGTTGATTTGTCCCCTGGTCGTTCCGTCCCCAGGTCGATCAGGTCCCAGTAAAACCAAAGGTAGGGGAAATAAATAAAGAAGATAGGTAAAGTATAAAAAAAAAAAATTCATAAGTAGTATTTTTAAGTATGGTAAGTATGGTAGTAGCCTGGAACCCCGTTGTATCGATCTACTTATTTTCATCAATCATTTATAACATTAATAAAAATACTTATTTAGGTTTCATTCTTTGTTTACATTCACTAATATTCCTAGTCTCTGTTTATCTTGCTAATTTCTATTGGTAATCATATTTTATACTGTTAAAAGTCAAATTTATTCACCCATGTTGAAAACTGTGTATTCTGACGTCACTCCATTATATCGATGCATTGTGGGAAATAACTAGCAGGGCCTAATCTAGGATTTTTGCCAGGGAGAAGTGACTTCTCCTTCCAGATGGGAATAGGGAGAAGTGATTTTTTGTGCGGAGAAGTGGGTTTTGTTTCGGTTTCGTTTCAATGTTTTTAAAACAAATAAGTTTAACACTGGTTAGTTGTTTTAGCTGGCATGGAGTGGCCAAGTGCATATGCATTGCCCTTTCTAGCTGAACGACATATTTCACAGTGCCATAGACCTTTTTGGTCTTGTATGTACCATTCAAAATTATCTTGGCTCATAACTTTACAGAATTTTTTTGGTTTTTCATTTTTGTCATTTTCATCATCAGTTTTTCTTTTCAAGTTTTGTTTTGCAGTTGGAGACTGAATTGGTTTTGCAGGGGACTGAACCCCTAACCAGTTAGCCAAAGACATAATTTTTCCAAATGTTCAATTGTTTTGTTACTAATTTACATTTATCTAAACTTTTGATTCTGAAGTTAACATTAATTGGTGGTACTTTATACCATTTCATTTACATTTGATCTCTGAATTAACTGTAATTGAGTGATTGAAATTAACAAGCCTATCATGTGTTAAACCGTTGTCAAAACATCGTATTATTCGAAACTCAAGATTCTCTTACTCAATGTCACCCAAGCCAACTCTAAATCAAGTAATTAACGGCTAATTATTGGCAATGCCAGCCTCATTAAAAATTGTTTATTAATATTTGATTGACGATTTTAAACAAAGCCGATGGTCGGTATCAACATGATTGATGAGCGCGCAGTCAAACAAAGCGAATAAAATACGGTTAAATAAGCCGATATATCCTTTTGAAAAATAATTAAACAGAACAAATAGTTTTAATTTTCAATAAAAAACTCGCCGCCATACTCGATGTTTCCTCGAAGCATTTTAACCTCGTGTATCTGAAATACATCGTAATAACCTTTTCTCACATGATCGACTATTAAAACCTAGTTTTATTTTCATATTTGATGATGAGCAAAGTCGCTGTAATGTCAATTTATCACTCTATCGCGTTAGGATATGCTGACACATCGTATCGTTTCATTGTTTTTGGAAGTCGCCATTTTGTTTTAACTGTACGTCATGTAAACAACTACAAAGTCTATTAGAGTAGTCTCCCTTTTATCGATTTTTCACGGCGACTTCACTTCGCCGGAAAATCAAATGACCGGCGACATTTAGCGATTTTCAAACATTTTTGGCGACTTAAAACGCCATTTCGCCGTCTAGATTAGGCCCTGAACTAGTTTGCATAAAGTATGGCAGACCATAGCTGTATAAAGATTGTCAGAATATATGCAAACGAAGTCTAATGTATTTAAATAGTTGTTTTATCGAAAAATAGTTCGCCAAATTTAATATTAAACAGTCCGAAAATCCTCTATGCAGAAAAACAATGATAAAGGAGAAAACATGCCATAAAAGGTACTTATCTCTACTCTAAACATGATCTGGTGGTAACTGTGGTCAAATACGAAAGAGAAAGTAAACCGGTGCAATCAAGCGCGTGTAAACAATTGGTAGGCGGAGCTAGATGAATATTCTCGAGATATTAATGAATAGCGCGATACAATGAATAGATCGATACAATGGGGTTCGAGTATACATAGGAATTTACTATTTTGATTGCCGAGTATGCATGCGAATTTTGTGACCATGATTTAGGATGATTTGCGATATTTTTTCTTTATTTTTACGTATTGTTACTTCAACTACGGTATGGTTTCATGTGTACATTTAATTAAATTGTAATTGTTATTTATTATTGATCTTTTTGACACCTGTAATTTGTAACCAACAAATTGACACGTGTCAGATAATAGTAATAAAACGATAGAGACAGTATAAATAATTTTATTTCTTTATTACATTTAATATTGATAAGGCCACACCAAATAAATTTCTTGTTCTACGGACCCGACCGCACATATTTTATCGAAATCGAAAAAATAATATTAAAAAAAACATTTCCACTCCCCTCTCCAGGAAAGTCATCCGGAATTTTTTTTTATTTTACTCTTTGAAATCGTAATCTTGTCAACGCTTAATGTAACTGCCGTTTTATTGCATCACAAACAAAAGTATTGATTTATTTTGAAAAAGGAAAAGAAACAATCATACCGTTTTAGTTGTGTGGATATTTGTCATACAGGAAGGCATGGTTGTCCAAAACACGACGATTTTTGGTGGTGTGTTGGCACAGCTTTTTTAAAGATGTGTCAAAATCAAACATTTCGACATAATAAATGTAAAAATAGGTTACAGGAACATTTAAATATAAAAATGTGAAATAAAAGTTAGTGATTAATATATGTTTTTATAGTAGATAGGATGTTGGAGCAGGATTGCCAGATGGATGACCAAAAAACTTAATTCGACTGACACTTCGAAACTTTTGGTTGCAAGAGCATGGTGAACATTTAGCCTCAGTAATGAAGCACATTCGATTTTTGTTTATCTCCACCAAGATAAAACAAAATGACCACAGAAACTACAATGCTTATTAAATTTGTTAACATTGTTGCAAGGGTTGTGATATGTCCAAAAAAAAGAAAATGAAATGACTGGTAATGGTTGTTCAGTGTTATTTGTGGAAAAGTTAAAGTAATTTTAATTAAGAGTCACCATATAACTGTTTGAACAGATTGTTGTCTTATTGTCATTTTTCTTATATATCTCTGTTTTCTAATGGCTTGTATGGGACTAAATTTTTTCTGTCAAAAATTGGACATTGGACACCATGTATCTATAATTTTGGATTGTCTTTGGTTGTTCGATCAAAAGGGAAAGTCTCACTAAATTGGAATATTACAGCAAAACCAATGAATGGGATATAACTTATTTTATGATATTTTTAGATTCATTCCTCTAGAAAGCTTCATCAAAAATGATGTACAGTGTAGTCAGTTGTGCATTTTAAATAAGGTCTAAAAAAATATATTTTTGCAAATGAAGATGTGACATGCATTCTTTTGCTTCCATCTGTCTCTAATGCTTTGAAAGTCATATATGTAGTATGTTGTACAATACTGAATTGTTTAAAAGGTGCAATTGATTGTACATAATATGAATGATGAACCCAAAATTACAAAATGTAATTCATTTTTTTATTTACATGCTTTGGTAAACTTCAGGTAAGCATAGTATGCCCAATTCTGAAAGAAAATCACAATGAAACTGAATTTTGCGAATATATACATTGATGAAAGTACATTTTCTTATTTAAAAAAAAATAAAAATTAAAAAAAGTTATCGCTCGCCTCAAATTTTTCTGTTCGCCTATGATTTTTTGAAAATCCAAATAATAATATTAAAATTATTATTTCGCTCGCTCGCCCTGTTTTAAAATGAAAATCATAAAAAACATGAAAAGAAACATAAGTACACTCGCTGTCACTTGTCTCAATATCTGCTGGCGTAGGGAATGCTGGGGTATACAGATACCCGACGGCTCTATGAAAACTAGACGTTGTCATCATCTTCCCCTGGTAATCTTCCCATAGGGTCTGTAGCCGCTTTAATGTTGAATGAGTAATCTGCTGGTTGTGGCTGCGGCACTGGGTCTAGTTCTAGCCAGGTACTGTGTCTACTTGTGGCTCCGGTACTGTGTCTGCTTGTGGCTCCGGTACTGTGTCTGCTTGTGGCTCTGGCTCAGGCTCATTTAGGTCATCTAAGTTAACTGACCTGGCACATTCACAAGTGAAATGTATAATCATACTCTTCTCTGCAGATTACCCTATAAATAAACTAGGTAATTCCTGTGTTGCAAGTCCTATGTTGCCACTTGTGACAAATGTCACATTCAAGGGCTTGCTGTAGACATGTAACCTCTCTAGAACAAAACTGGCATGGATACTCCATTTTCAGAATGAATATACATGTTGCAAACCAAAATATATCCAACGATTTGGAGTCCCAATTAATATTTTCTTTTTGAGAAATTCTTTGAGCTCACTGAATGTGCACTGATCAAAACTGTTATCATCATTTATAATTAATTAAAAACACTATATTTTGTTTATTTTTAATTATCAAATTTATTTTAATTAACACTTTAACAATTTCCAATTAAAATCAATTACAACAAAATTAAATATAATCAAAAACCAAACCATATTTTGTTTATTTATTTATTAAACTAAAATCAATTACAGCAAAATTAAATATAATTAAAAACCAGACCATATTTTGTTTATTTAATTATTAAACTAATTTTAATCAACACTTTTTCCATTTCCACTTAGAGTTAAAATAAAATTAAATATAGTAATATACTTATAATTATTTACTGGGGACGGATCAACCAAGATATATTGGACGAATCTACTAGGGGACGGATCATCTTGGGCTGGATCGACCTGGGGACAGAACTACCTGCTACCTAAGCAAATCCGATAGGGTAGCACACAAATTTAGGCAAATCTCAACAAATAAAGATTTTTACAAATATTCATTTTGCTCCAAATACTCTTATGCACTAGAATATACTACCAGAACAAATAGCACTCTATTGTGAACTTGAATCCTTTTAACGTGGTATCTCCACATTAACATTTGAAGGACACACCAACAACCCATAATTTAATTATAAGATTTTATGCAGCCACTGTACATAAGTCATTTTTAGTTTTGTTAAATTATTTTTATTAAAAAAACATAATGTAATTTAGTCTAATGATTAGACTAAATTACATTATGTTTTTTTAATAAAAAATTTCAAAACTGACTATTTGCGTTTAAGCACATGCACACTATTTCAGTAAAGCTTTACACTCTAACTTTAGAGTCTTTTCCTGTATTGTAAGATGAGATGATGAGGTGTCAATACAGATGTTGGGTTAGTCTTGCTGAGAAATGTTTTTTTTTTAGAGTTTGATGGGACATTGGAGAGCTCTCCATATACAAATAACAGATTTCGAAACATGGGTCTGAGTTTTCACATTTCACAGGCTTTCAAGCAGGCCCTTATTTTCCTAATTTTTTACAAACAGCCCTAAACTTCCTAATTAAAGCTGTAAAATCCTAAAAAAGCCCTACTTATTTGGTTAAAATCCTAATTTTTTTTTATTTTGAAAATTTCAAAAATAAAAATAAAAAATAAACATAAAATAGATTAAAGTTAAATGACGCTAGCTTTAGTATACTTTCAGAAATATGCATTTGCCACCCAGGAGACTATTTGATGGTCATCCAAATAGTCTTCTGAATTAGTAATTAACTTTTGTACTATTGTTCTGTGCCCAAAATGGTGAGTAAATCTAATTTTTCAGTCTTAAATCATTAGAAAATAGCACATTTTATCCCTTATTTTTGTTTAAAAATTCCTAAAATTAGCCCTTATTTTTTGAGAATTTAGCCCTGAAAAAAAGCCCTTATTTTTTGCAAAAAGTAGCTTGAAAGCCTGATTTCAGATTCAGACAAATAAGATAAAAGTTCTATAAATACTCATTACAGTTTTTATATACCTTTTCGTATGGTCCCAATTTCTTTATAATCTCCCAATGCTGTAAAAAAAAATGTGTGGCTAAACTACATAAATCGTTTCAAGCTCATTTTAATAAATACAAGATCATTCCTGATTCTTGTACTAGTCTTGATACTGAATCATAGACAAAACCAAATATTGCAAGCTCTATAAATGGCCAGTTTGGTCAATGTGGCCACTATATTCTTAAATTACTCTATTAACTTGAAGACAAGTTTTTACTTGCGTCTGCAATGCTTAAGGCATAATTTTTGGGCACTGTCAGATTATGGAATCAGCATACTAAAAAAATGGAATCTGCATACTAAAACTATACTAGTAGCTTCGAATGTTTCCCAAACATTATGATTCCTTACCAGGCACTTTTTCCACCAAAACTAGAATATGCTAGTTCTATATGGGACCCCAATACAGCTGACCAATGCTATAACCTTGAGATGGTCCAGCAACGAGCAGCCAGGTATGCCGACAACAGGTTCCACAACACCAGCAGTGTTACTGACATGATGAATACATTAAATTGGCCCACACTACAACAATTTGTGAAAAAAGATCATAAAGATTAATTTTATTTTAAAAAGTAGTACACAATCTAGTTGCCATTATAACCACAGTATTGACACTATCAGACCCGGAACCTGAAGAACACAACCATATACATACAAACATATTTTTGCTTCAAAAGATTGCTATAAATACTCATTTTTCCCCAGAACCATACCACAGTGGAATCTTATACCTACTTGTATCTTGTAAGCATCCACAATAGATGCTTTCAAAGCACAGTTGACCTCATCTGTCATTTTTACAATAAGTTACATTTAAACAAACATAAAATATTTTTTAATCATATTACACTTTTTTAAAGTTTGTCAACACCATTTTGATTTTCTTTTAAAATTTTGGTTTCTTTTAATTCTGTACACAAGTTTTGGACTACCACACATGCGCAGCAGTTAGTAATGAACAATTTTGATGGATAACTGGATACCAAAAGAAGTAAAAAAAAAAAATTACAGGGTTTCGGGGGCATACTTGCTATGTACCAGTTACTTATTGCCATCTTTTTCGTAATTGTTTTCCTTACGTTGAAAAAAAGTACACAGTAGGGCCCCAGAATATTAATGATCTCTACCAGACACACCTATAATTGTGTCGGTTCACAATTTCATTTCGCATGCATATTAAAATGTTTCCTATGAAATGTGCTAACTTTTGCATTTTTTTTATAGTAACTTGTAATGGGATGTTGTTAGATCTTACAGAGGCAGTAACAAAGGGTAGCAAGTGAAAGATTTAATTTTAGTTAGATTGGGATATAACCAAAATGTGCCTAACAACATAAACTAATAAAAAGTACAGATCTGTATGCATATTGGGTTTTGTTTACTGTTGTCATGTATGATGTAAAATTCTGAACAATCTATATTCATTTGTTATTTGGCTTTGTAGGTCTATTATAACACACAGAAATGAGTATATTTGGTAACAGCACAGCATTTAACAGTCCAGCTGGAACCAGTGTTAATGCAATGAAAGATGTTGAGGTATATAGAACTTTTAGTACATATATGATGTGTTACTAGATCCTGCTAGGTAGTCTGACTTTAAACCAAATAGAACTGATAATAACATTATACATTGTCTTTGTTTTTCCTATGGATTAAAATTGTATGTGTATGGCACAACAAAAATGGCACATCTACTCCAAGAAGTGGACAAGGGTTAGAACAACAAAAATGGCACATCTGCTCCAAGAAGTGGACAAGGGTTAGATACTCCAAGCAGTGGACAAGGGTGGCACATCTACTCCAAGCAGTGGACAAGGGTTAGAACAACAAAAATGGCACATCTACTCCAAGCAGTGGACAAGGGTTAGAACAACAAAAATGGCACATCTACTCAAGAAGTGGACAAGGGTTAGAACAACAAAAATGGCACATCTACTCCAAGCAGTGGACAAGGGTTAGAACAACAAAAATGGCACATCTACTCCAAGAAGTGGACAAGGGTTAGATACTCCAAGCAGTGGACAAGGGTGGCACATCTACTCCAAGCAGTGGACAAGGGTTAGAACAACAAAAATGGCACATCTACTCCAAGAAGTGGACAAGGGTTAGAACAACAAAAATGGCACATCTACTCCAAGAAGTGGACAAGGGTTAGAACAACAAAAATGGCACATCTACTCCAAGCAGTGGACAAGGGTTAGAACAACAAAAATGGCACATCTACTCCAAGCAGTGGACAAGGGTTAGAACAACAAAAATGGCACATCTACTCCAAGAAGTGGACAAGGGTTAGAACAACAAAAATGGCACATCTACTCCAAGAAGTGGACAAGGGTTAGATGCTCCAAGCAGTGGACAAGGGTGGCACATCTACTCCAAGCAGTGAACAAGGGTTAGAACAACAAAAATGGCACATCTACTCCAAGCAGTGGACAAGGGTTAGAACAACAAAAATGGCACATCTACTCCAAGCAGTGGACAAGGGTGGCACATCTACTCCAAGCAGTGGACAAGGGTTAGAAGTTTTGCCCACTCCCACCATGAACAGGTGTAGAAAGCAAGATCTGCATGAGTTGTTGTGTTACACAGGACTTGTCATGGTTCAACGATCTTGGTCTCATTAATTTTCTGAGGATGTTTTTCTTAACTTCTCAATTTAAAAAAAAACTTATAGCCAAGTAGTTAAGGTAGTTTGTCTATTGTTGAAATCAAGGTCTGTAAACCCTGAGGTTGCAGGTTCGAGTCTCACTATGGACTGGGTGTACTTGACTCCAATTTTAATTGACAAGGATTGCAAGTTTTCCTACCGAAGGTCAGGGGTTCTTTCCGGGTACTATGGCTGAACAAACAAAATTTAACCTATTTACAAAAATTTATAGTTTTCATCTTGACTTATTGCTGGATCATTTTTTACCTGAAATGCCAAATTCTGCCTGATGTGTGGTGATGTAAAATAAGGTTTTACACTTTACAGCTGTGTTTTACCAATATTTCAGTTTTGTCCAGGTCCCAGACCAATGACCTTTGATGGAAGTCTTTGTATATGATGCAATAAAATGAAGGTCCCAGACCAATGATCTTTGATGGAAATCTTTGTATATGATGCATTAGATTGAAATATTGTCATATGTGTTTACATATTTTAGTTTGTAGAAAAACCTGTCCTATTTCTGTAAAACAAACTAATAAAACAATTTATGATATTTGTTTTGTTTACATTTTATTTTGTTAGCAGAGAAAGTCTTGTTTAAATTTACTCTATTAAATTTTATCTATTTGAAAGAAATTCTGAGTAAGCTATTGGCAGTCATCTATGAGACATTGTCGTTTAATTCAGTACTCCTATTCAGAGGTGGACAGTTTTTACTCCAGCTTCCTCTCTCAATTTAAACTCGATGCAATTATGTACGTAAACAGAAAATGTGGTGTATAATCCCATTCACACAAAAAAATTTAGAAATTATTATATATTTTTATTTTACATAACCAGGTACAGAGCCCTCCTGATGACAGTGTTAGTTGTATACGATTCAGTCCAACATCTACAGGAACATCAAATTTTCTTATTGCTGGTAGCTGGGATAATAATGTGAGTATGAATAATAACACACAACATAAAACTTATCATTTGTAGTAATATCTGAGTAGTTAACACAGCCACCTGGATTGTTGGAGATCATGGGCAAGATACTCCATTTCTCACAGCCACCTGGATTGCTGGAGATCCTGGGCGCCATACTCCATTTTGCACAGCCAAATGGATTGCTGGAGATCCTGGGCACGATACTCTATTTCTCACAGCCACTTGGATTGCGGGAGATCCTGGCCCAGATAATCCATTTTTCACAGCCACCTAGATTGCATGAGATCCTGGGCACGAAATGCCATTTCTCACAGTCACCTGGATTCCCAGAGATCATTGAGCGATACTCTTACATAATCGATCACATTGGTCATTGACACTTTTTCTATCACATGTTTGAATGCCCATATCTCTGAAATAGTAATTAGTCCTATTAGACAGTTGTCCTTGTTATTTTGACGAATTTAAGTTTGATAAACTTTTATGCTGTAGTTTAATTAGAACATTTGTTGGTATGTGATGGTTAATTACCTATACAAATACTTTACTTTCATTTGGCACATTATACAGCATATAGCACAAGCTCTGTAGAGATTTTTACTTGTGATAGCTATGTTTATCTTCTGTGGAGATTACTGTATTAGGTGTATAGCTTAAGAATAACTATATTACTATCAGACATTGATTCAACCATTGCAGGTTAGATGCTGGGAAGTAACACACCAAGGGCAGACTATTCCAAAGGCTCAACAAACACATACTGGTCCTGTCCTGGATTGTGAATGGAGTGATGTAAGTCTATTGTTAAATACATTTTAGCACTGGTTTATTGTTTCTTCTTATAGACTTTTTTTTTATTTATGACAAAGTTCTTCCGCCAAGGCTGGACAGCTCATTTTTGTTGTGTCGTTTTGATATTTTGTACATGTGACTAGTCATTAAAACTGTGATCTCAGTCATGGGAAGTATGTCGCAAACTTTGTCCTTACAGAGTTATCTCCCCTAACACCGGAGTGAATTTGTTGTTCTCAGCAGTTGATTAGTTAAAAATAATAAAGTCACAATAAGAACTCATGACGTCATAAACAAAACACCTTCCATTTACCGCGTATTCAAGTCATTAACGTAAAATTGGGGTTGGGAGAATTTGCACTTTGTTTCGCAAATTTACTACTTTTTAAAATTAGAGAAACAGAATCTCAATAGTTAAATTATGGAAATTTAACTATCTTGATTGGAGAAATCCGATAATTCACTCGTACTAATGTAAGATCCTATATATCTCCAATTATAAATGTAAATTATTTATTTTTCACATATAACTCATAAATTATTAATGATGGAGGCATGGGGTCTTCCCATTGACATCCATGACCTTTGACCTTGCAAAAGGTCACAAGGTCAAGGTCATGTTATAAATTTTGACATTTTCTTGAATTCACTACTCCTCTAAAACGGAAAAGATACTCGAAAAGCAAATAGTGCAAAATGTTGATCTCTTGAAGAGCAACTTCGTCACATTTTAAGGAAAAGGATTTGAAGTCATCTAATAGGATTTATCTCCCATTATATATGTAGTTTATTGGTTTTTCACATGTAATTCCAAAACTATTAATGAGGCATGGTGTCTTCATCAGTGACAGTCAGTTTTGATATTTGGTAGGATTAATTGTTATGATGTGTAGTTGCATATACTCTACTGTCATTTTGATTCATAAAATTTTGTAGGAGTTATGTGACTTTGACTGTTGCAGCAATATAATACAAAAGTAGATCTTGTGGATGCATCACTCTTGAAACCGTTTGACAGATTGCTTTGATATTTAATAGGATTAATTGTTGTGATGTGTTATTGTGCATATTTAACCAGCTTTTTGATTTGTAGTTGCACATACTCTAAAATTTTTTAAAGGAGTTATGAGACTTTGACCGCTTTGTTATTGTTTGTTTAACCTATCTAGAGTGGTCGACAAAATAATCATTCTCTTGGACACTGCCACACTGATCTCACACTTTTCTGATCAATTATTTGCAATAAAACTTATGTGATTAGCTGCTGTGTCAAAGTTATGTTTCTTGAATGATGTTTAGCACTAATTTCTGCAGTTTTCTAGCTGTATAATGATGTCCAGTCTTTTTTCGTGGAAAAGCCATATTGTAATGGAGCAAACCATGTCTGCAGTAAGGCTAAAACCCACAATGACGGGCATGGGATCAGGTGCAGATGACTACCTTTACCAGTAGGCTTACAAGTTTTCTAATTGTTACACAGTTCTTAGCAGTTGAACAAATTATGTATTTTAGGATGGTACCAAAGTATTCACCGCTTCAGTAGATAAGACTGTGAAGATGTGGGACTTAAACAGCAATCAAGCCATGCAAGTGGCACAGGTATAAAATCAATAACCTTACATTTGGTTAAGTTTAAATAACGGTGAATAACTAAATAATTAATGCATTGATATATTGTGCCCACCGCTTTCATGGACTAGAAATTGTGGAAAAAGTTATTATATGCTTTCACAGAAAGTCCAAAAATGAAGACTTCTGAGTATGATTTTGCTCTGTATTTAAAAAAGTTTTATCTGTAAGATAAAGTTTTCACTCTCTTGAAATACCCATTATTTTTTAAATTTGTTTTTATTTCTTTTGCTGGTAATTAATAAAATAAGAAATTAAATAATAAATTGTGTATTGTCATATTGTTTATTCTGATCATTGTGAATAAGATTAAATTAAAACCATAAATGATAATTATCAACTTTGGTTAAGTAAAGTGGAGCTATATAAAGATGTAAACTCAAGTGCAGTATTCATTTCCTTCAAATAAGAGTTGTTGAGTAGTACATTTCATCTGGACACCTGCAGGATGTGAATTTACATCCAGAACATAACTATACACTATTATACATTAAATAAATATAATGCTGTTTTGTATGGTAGCGTATGTTGTGTCTGTGTGGCAGCAAGTAGATTTTTATTTACATTACTTACAATTTCCATTAATATTTGAAGGGGAAATGAGGGGGGGGGGGGGTATATGACCAAATCTAATAAGAAACAGGTATGAAAATAATGGACAAGCAACACTGAACACTGAACAATACTATGCAGCAATTAAAGTAGCGAATCTCATGTCTTGACATAATTAGGAATTTATTTCATTTACAGGCATTGTTTATTAGTTTAATGTGAATGTAGTTTTAGGAAGGCAGAATTTTACTGCTGTTATAATCTGATTTTAATTTTGTGATTTGTTGGATTAACGGCAGAATTTAGTCCTATTGCTCATAATGTAGCAAATACAAAATTCTACCTTCTGTCTATTTATACAATATTCCAACATAATATTCATCTTTACGTTATTAAAGCTTCAGACATTGCAAAAATAACAGGAAACGATCTTTATGGAAAAAATTTCCTTTTTCACCTTCGAAGATGCATGTGGCAAATGCTATCTTCATCATTTTTCCATATAGGATAATGTGGCCTAATTTAAGTATAATCATGCTAATTTGCCTACTGTAAAAACCAATCTGTAGTAAGAATCCAGTAATTTACATATACTTTCCCCAAGATGCAACACACCATTCAGTTTCAGGTTTCTCAATGTTTTTTGTGTAGTAAACGTAATTAAACAGAGACACGAATGTCAATACATAATGCACAGCGAGTTATTAAAAACTTCAATAGCTATCATCAAGTATCAATAACAATTGATCTGAAACCGAAAAAAAAAATAGTGACACTGTTGAAAGATATCAGGATTGACCATGGCGGATTATATATGCAACTGTTTTTACATCAAAGTGCCAGGAGTGATTCACTCCCCGTCTGCTACATTACGAGTAATGTTACTAAATTCATACCCTCTCCAAAAAAAAAACACAGAGCTAAAATTATTTGTTCTAAATTTTAGGATCAGTAAAATCAGTTTCTTATAGTACTTGGACTTTTCTCAATCTCGCCCCAATATTTCAGTTTTGATTGTGTCACCCAAAAACAAGTCAAGATTTTTGTTTTCAGAATTTGTTTAATAAATGTAAAGTGAATTATTCTTTGTATTTAAGCATGATGCCCCTATAAAGACAGTTCATTGGATCAAAGCTCCTAACTACTCATGTATAATGACTGGTAGCTGGGACAAAACACTAAAGGTAATATATTAATTATAGACTGAAACATATTGCTCAGTTATTATATGATAGATCTTTTTTTCATTTGACTTCATGAGACAGGTGGACTGAAAAAATTATTCTGTTGCTTTTATTTCTTTATTTTACACCAAACTTTAGAAGGAAAGTAAATTATAAGCTTGATTTGCTTGTATGCATGTCAGTTGTAGTGATGGAGCCAACAAGTAGTCAGAACGTCTGACTTGGTAGAAAGTAGTTCCTTCATAAAAAATGCTATATATATCTAGTCTGCCTTCGTTAAAATTGTCAGCTCTCCCTTTAAACCTGTGAATGTGATGAAACAATTTGTACAGTTTAGTAATATAAGTTTAAAACCATTGAAACTTTTATTAATTTAACAGAATAGTAATTTCAAAGAAGAATATGCCAAAGTACTGTTTCTTTAAAGCAGGTTTTCAACTGGAGTTGTATGTACAGATACTAATATATGTTTGTTGATACACATGAAAAAATATGACTGGAGTGGCATAAAATGTCATTCAAACAGACAACTGTTTAAAAGTAAGGTTCATAATTTGTAACTTTTTCAGTTTTGGGATACCAGATCACCTTCCCCTATGGACACCATACAGCTGCCAGAAAGATGTTATTGTGCTGATGTAGTATGTATCTTATGTAGATATAAAGTTTGAAATTAAGAGACAGGTCTGCAGTCAAGGAATGAAAAGCTTTATACCGACGCAGTCGGTATATTTTCGAATTGTGACCTTTGAACTAAAAGACGCTTACCTATGGTAACATACTATAACTGAAGACAAACTTGCACTCTGAATTGACAAAAATAGTAAAAAATTCTGCGTTCAAACAATCTACTATGGTATACTCTGAAAAGTATCCCTATTTGCATTTCTCAATTATTATTCCAGCAGATTGGTGTTTTTAAAACAATTGGTAGTCATAATTTAACTTTAGAGAATTATTTTTATGCAAAAGAATGCTATATAGGACTTATAAACAATTAATTAAATGATAAAACCATGCGCAACGACGTGTCATTTTTGATTTGCTGACCATCTATATAATTATCTGTAAACAATCATCACGCCGGTGATATATTTACGCGATATTTTCTTGATTTGACCGACTGACACACACACACACCCTCTCTCTCTTTCTCTATCGTGAAATTATTGTCGTACAAATGATCCTACACAAAGGTAATTAGGTCATCGGTAATAGTCGGAACGCCAAATGACACAGTGGTTCGATAACACATTTTGTTTACTATACACGCACAGCCCATAGATGTAAGAGTAAAATTCACAGAGGGTTCCCTTGCAATAATTTATTTGGATCTCAATTACCCATACAGTATATCTCCCCAACCCCCTAGCTATTTTTGGAATAACATATACACATTACAGATTTCACATTTAATTAGCATTGAATTGACATTTTGTGTTCATGTTAAATACAATTCTAATTAAAATATTTTTCTAAGAGGTTCCCATTTTAAAAAAAAGTCAAATTAATGAAATAATAAACTGTTATGAATATTGATGCATGTAAGTAATATTTGCTTATGAAATTTATTCTTTTTTAAATGTCCTGTTTTGAAATTTTAAAATGTAAACTAATTTGTTTTCGAGTTAATAAATACCCTACATCGCAAGACAAAACTCAGAGATATATATATTATAAAGTTTTTTTTAATTTACCATTGTGGACTTCAACTTCTGAAAGAGCTTTTAATTGGGGATAATTTAAATATGTTTATTGTTAACTCTATGATTTTTAAAGCCATTAATGCATATCGTCTTTCTTTGCGTCCGTCGTCATTCACGTGCAGACATGAGATGGAGCTCTAATTGCAAAGTATCTTTTTGATAATACCATTATTGTTTAATAACATGTTATAAAAGTCTATGATTAATGCATCAATGTAGCAAGCTTCTTATATTATAACCTTATTTTGAATGGATACAGTTCGCAGCACGTTAATTATTTACCCCCCCCCCCCCCCCCCAACACACACACATTAATGAAAGAAAATGTTAATGTTGCTTGTCTCTTTCTTTCGTTTGATAATTTCTTTTTCTTATTGTTCAGTTTATTCAGTTTCTGTTCTACTTTACATACATCTCTAAGAGTTAAATGCGTGGACTATCTTTTTTAAAGATAGTACTTGTTTTTATTTAAACTTGGTTAAATTTTTGTCTCACCTGGGACCATAGTGGCTGGAGGTGAAACATATATATGGGAATCTGGGGGCAGTGGCATATACACTTGACACTTTGCTTTATATATTTGTAAGCTTAAGCCCTAGGTCCATCAAATTTGGTTTAGTGGTCACTTATGATGTGTAGTTGCCAGTCACCTGTCCCCTGACTTTGACAATATTTGGTATATAGGTTGCTGATGAATAGTACATGACCGTCTGCTAGGTGTCACCTGACCTTGACCTCAATTTTATGGTCCAGCGACTAGGTTAAATTTTTTGTATTAGTTTAAACATATTAATTTGTAAATTCTCATATAAATACAACATATATAAACAATATATTATGAGAGGATTCGGAAATAAGCTTTGTAAGCTTTTATTAATCCGTCTCCTACTAGATTTCAGACATTTGATAAGTTTACATCATGAGAAGGAAAATTCTCAAAAACATATAAGAGAAGAAAATTGAAATTCAATAAAACATAATAATGATTATGAGAATCATGAAAATTATGAAGTGCTGTTATTCAGAAGTGTTTGCTTCTTACAATGAAGCTTTGAACAATTTTAAATACATTTATAATTTGGTCTTGTGATAATTGATCTGACCCATACAATAACAATTTTACATTAACAGGTAAGTTATTATTAATAGTATATAATGTTTCTGCTCTGATCTGATTGTACTTGTTACAATAAAAGAGAAAGTGTGAGTTGATTCGACCTACTGTGACCACATGTACAGTTTGGAGAATCAATTAGGTTTCGCAGATGTTCATTAAGAGAGATACTGTTCTTGTGAAGCCTTGTGTGTTATTTTTGCCCCTGTCTAGATCCGGAATAATAATATTTTGGACTGGCAATACTGCGTGGCTCTAGCTTATTTTTAAAAGCACAAAGCAATGTAGAGATTTCTAGTGGTAAGTTATTCCAAGTACTAATAGTAGAGGGGAGAAAAAATTCAGAATAGAAGCTTGTTCACGTGCAAATGTTCACAATATTGTTGACCAGATGGGTAAAATGATTGCGTTGATCGCCAACTAAATTTGGAAAAAGGTTGCACAGATAATCCGGAGCTTCTTTGTTAATTATCTTACATAACATTTTAAGTCTGTGTTTCTCCCTCCTTGCCAAAAGTGTTTACCACCCTGTTTCTTGGTAAAGTTTATCGATAAATGTTAATTTTGTCCCTCCTGTGACGATACGCATAGCTTCAATTTGAACACTCTCTATTCTGTTTATTAGGTATTCGGTATTATTATGCCATATGACATCGCCATATTCTAATATAGGGCATATTCATGAGAAATACATTTTTTCAAGGACGTACCTGTCCAAGATAAGACACACCCTTCGTAAAATATTTAACCGTTTATAAGCTTTTTTTACAATATAATCAATGTGGTCATGCCAGAAACCATTGTAAGAAAAAAAGAGGCCTAAATGTTTATGACTTGAAACTTCTTGAATAATATGGTTGTCCATACTTATAGGCGGATGTGTAGGCTTACTGATTTCGGAGATACTGTTAATGTTTTGGTTATCTGGGGATTGAATTTGACTAGCCATTTCTTTGACCAGCTATGAAATTTTTGAGATCCTTATTTAGCATATCAGCAGCAACATCGGGCGAGTCTACTATTATATATAAACTTGTGTCATCTGCAAATAGCTTAATACATGCATCTATATCATCGACAATGTCATTGATGAATAATAAAAATAATAGGGGACCTAAGATTGAACCCTGGGGAACGGCCAGCTTTAATAGCCTTCCATTCAGATATACCACTGCTAATAACTATCCGTTGCTCCCTCCTTGACAGATAATTTTTAAACCAGTTAAGCAGATTTCCATTCACACCGTAATTTTAAAGTTATAATAAGAGTCCTTTGTGCCATACACCGTCAAAAGCTTATGTCACAAAAAACGACTTATTTCCTTACCACTGTCTAGAGCATTCCTGAAATCATTGGATATGCTAATTAACTTATTTATGGCTGAATCACCTCTAGTGAATCCAGACTGACTGGCAGTAATAATACTATACTTAAGGTATCCGACCCACAATTGAAGTTACCGTTTAATTTTATTTGTCGACCAAGAAATACAGCTTTATTAAATCAATGTATTGCTAATAAATGATAAAAGTAAAATATATTATATAACTTGAGTCAATGTTCACAATTTTGAGGAAAAAATTTAGTTACTCAAATAGTATTTCCGATGTTTGCCGAACATTACCGAGGTCTGCTCCATTGAAAAACAATGGACATCCGGGACACCAAATATGATCACGTGGTCAATTATGGTCCGGATACCTTAAGAAAAAAGTTGTTAACATGAATATAAACACACCTTTCCATACATTTAGATAAAATGTTAAGTAATGAAATTGGTCTATATTTTTTTACTTCACTTGGTGAACCATGCATGGAAGGATGACAATATTTAGTATATAGGTTGCTGATGAATAGGACATGACTGTGTGGTAGGTGTCACCTGATCTTGTCCTCAATTTCACAGTCCAGCTACTACGATAAGTTCAGTTTCTCTGTAATTCTGCATTTTATATTTTAAATTCTAATAATTTAATGCTTTTTATGTGATGCACATGACTTGTTTCAATATGATGACAATACAAATATTAATATTTCAGCGTTATCCCATGGCAGTTGTAGGAACAGCTGGAAGGGAACTTATCATATATCAGCTCGAAAATAGACCCCAGGAGTTCAGCAGAATAGAATCTCCTCTCAAGTTTCAAGTAAGTCACAATAAATTTGTCCTAGCCATTGGTCTGGCATTTTGTGTACCATCTAAAAGCATGATGCTGTATTATTTAGAAAATGCTTTCATTTTCATCAAGTGTAAAATTTAATAACAGTATAAAGTATTGCAGTTAAGTAAGTGTTTTATGATGCTTTACCACAAATATTAGCCAAATCTCATCAAGAATGTTTATTGTGTCACAACTTTAAAGGATATAATTTCATATTGCACTGGTGAAATTTGATTGGCTAATCGACATCAGTGCAATATTAATTTACAGTTAGTCATCTCATACTTATCAGTGTTAAGAAATATTGTGTTACATGTGACATGCTTTCAGTCAATGGAAAAATAAATACCAAATGCAGCAAATATTTTAATACATGGATTGACAGTTCCTAAAAATGCAAAGAATTAAAGAAGTGTTAAAAAATAATTAATAAAACAGAATCCTGTACACTGTTTATAATACTTGTAAAAACTTAAAAAGAAACAACAGTTACATAACATGCTGTTGTGTATGCACATTGTAACGATGGTATACGAAGGCTTCATTTGTTGCCATAATTGTGTTTATTTTAGAATGCATATTATTTAGAATAGTTATATCCCCCTGCAAACTTGTTTGGGGGGGTATATAGAAATCACGATATCTGTCTGTCTGTCCATCTGTCTGTCTGTCTGTCCATCCGTCTGTCCACATCCCTTGTTAGCGCAACTACTCCTAAAACGCTTGATGAAATTTAATGAAACTTAGCATAAAGGAAGTACATTATATGTAGATTTGCATGAAGGATTTTTATTCACCTCGGATATCATTAAGGGGAGATAATTGGACTTCAAAGCGAAGCAGGGGGTATCGCTTTGTGAGCTTGCTCACAGTCCACACTTGTTCACCCTGATAAAACGATGTTTTTAATGTTGAATTTTGTAATTATGTTTATTTAATATCAGACTTAACAACATGGAAATCTATACCTAATCCTTAATTGGGTATATATTCTTTTAATAGCAATTAATACAATACTGTATTTCTATGTTATTTGGTAATTGCTAACAAACAAAGCCATCCTAGAACAAGTATTATTTTGTGTTGAGTAGCAAGTAGTAAGGTGTCCTGTAATTAGACAGAGGATTTCAAAGTATAGCAACCACATTGCATGCATGTTTGAAGAAATTTATAGTGCCAACTTAATTACAGCTTTGTTCACAATTCGAAACTCTTCCCAAATCTTTTTTCCAGCATAGATGTATCAGTATATTTCATGACAAGAAAACAAATTCACCAACAGGATTTGCATTGGGGAGTATAGAGGGGAGAGTGGCAATACATTATGTCAACCCAACAAATCCAAAAGACAATTTCACGTTCAAATGTCACAGATCTAATGGAGTCACCAATGGAATGCAGGATATATATGCTGTATGTATGATATCAGTAGTTATTTGTGGAATGGGTTGTTATATCAGTAGTTATTTGTGGAATGGGTTTTTATATAGTTATTTGTTGACTGCGTTGTTATTTCAGTAGTTATTTGTTGAATGGGTTGTAATATCGGTAGTTATTTGTTGAATGGGTTGTTATATCAGTAGTTATTTGTGGAATGGGTTGTTATTTCAGTAGTAATTTGTTGAGTGGGTTGTTATATCAGAAGTTATTTGTGGAATGGGTTGTTATTTCAGTAGTTATTTGTGGTTTCATTTATTTCAGTTGTTATTTGTGGAATGGGTTTTTATATCAGTAGTTATTTGTGGAATGGGTTGTTATTTCAGTAGTTATTTGTGGTTTCATTTATATCAGTAGTTATTTGTGGTTTCATTTATATCAGTAGTTATTTGTGGAATGGGTTGTTATTTCAATAGTTATTTGTGGAATGGGTTGTTATTTCAGTAGTTATTTGTTGAATGGGTTGTTATTTCAGTAGTTATTTGTGGAATGGGTTTTTATATCAGTAGTTATTTGTGGAATGGGTTGTTATTTCAATAGTTATTTGTGGAATGGGTTTTTATATCAGTAGTTATTTGTGGAATGGGTTGTTATTTCAATAGTTATTTGTGGAGTGGGTTGTTATATCAGTAGTTATTTGTGGATTGAGTTACTTCAGAAGTTATTTGTGGAATGGGTTGTTATTTCAGGAGTTATTTGTGGAATTGATTTTTATATTAGTAATTATTTGTGGAATGGGGTTGTTATTTCAATAGTTATTTTTGGAATGGGTTGTTATTTCAGTAGTTATTTGTGGAATGGGTTGTTATTTCAGTAGTTATTTGTGGATCTGGTTGTAATTTCATTATTTCTAATGGAGTGACCAATCGAATGCAGGATATATACGCTGTATGTATGATTTCCGTTGTTATTTGAGGAATGTGTTGTTTGCATTGATTTTCATATAGAAGTACCCATTGCTTTAAAAGGTGTTTCTGTCCTTTACATATACATTGAGTTCTTTAAGCCTAAGTGTGTCTTTTATTTTGAACTCATATTATATTTCAAGAAACATTTTTTATTTATTAAAATATTCATCAAATCAAATGATTAAAATATGAGTGGTCTTGTAATTAGGAACCCATAATGCTTTATGATTAATTCTTTTTTTCACTGATAACATGATGTTTGTTTGTTTGTTTGATATTTGTTTAATGCCACTTTCAGCAATTTTTTCAGCTATATCATGGCGTGCAGTTTTTATTGGGGGTTGGAAGCCAGAGTACCTGGAGAAAACCCCCGACCTACCGTAGGAAAACTGGCAATCCTTGTCAATTAAGATTGGAGTCGAGCTGATAACATGATGAAAAATTTTAAGCAAATAATAAAGGGGGTAGGGGTTTTTTTTTGTGTAGGTAAATGATATAGCATTCCATCCTCTCCATGGTACTTTAGCAACAGTAGGCTCAGATTGTAAGTTTAGTTTTTGGGACAAAGATGCTAGAACTAAACTGAAGACTTCAGAACAGTTTGACCAGCCTATTACAGCATGTCACTTCAATTCACAAGGAACAGTATTTGCATATTCCACAAGTTATGATTGGTCTAAGGTTTGTTATTATTTTTTATTCTTGTTTTAAGGCTTCATTTTTATCATAAATACATTTTACCTAAGTTACAGTGTACTCCTTATTATTCAGAGTATGCTAATGTTGTAAATTCCTAGGGACTGACAAATTTTAGTCCAGAACGAATTAAAAAAATATCCCTTTTGCCTTGAAAGGACAAACGATAAAAGATAAAACTTTAGAAAAAAGCAACCTCTTCTCTGGTGGCCTAATTGTTAAGGTAGTTCGTCTACTTTTAATCACGTGGTGACTGGTCTGTCAACCCTGAGGTTGCAGGTTCGAGACTTACTTTGGGCAGGGTCTTAAAATGTCAGACAAAAAAATGTCAATTTGGGTAGCTGACTTTTATCATAGCGAGAGACAAAATTTCAGTGTCAAGTTGTTTATTATTTTTTTCAGGGTCATGAAGGATTCGATCCACAAAAGAAGCCACATATTTTCTTGCGCTCTTGCTTTGATGAACTGAAACCAAGCATGAAAAAATCATAAACTGCTGACACAATAATTTGAGAAAATAATCCACAAAACATTTTTGTGGATTGTACAATGAAAAACAAGTTTACAGATCATTGAAAAATAACTTAAATGATGTAAATATCACCATGTTAACTATTGTTTGATTGATAATTGCAGTCACTGATTTTACTAAATAGTTTAAGAGAAATAATAAATAGAAAAAGTGAGACACTTTTTTTTACTGTTACAAATTTGTTGGTCGTTTTGGTAATGGGACTTAAGGTATTCTACCTACAATTTAAGTTACCGTTTAATTTTATTTTTAGACAAAGAAATACAGCTTTATTTAATCAATGTATTGGTAATTAATGATACGAATAAAATATATTGTGTTTTCTATGAATCAATGTTAACAGTTTTGAGCCAAAAAAGTTAGTTACTCAAATAGTATTTCCGATGTTTCCTGAACATTACCGAGGTCTGCTCCATTGAAAAACAATGGACATTAGAGACACCAAATATGATCATGTGGTCAATTGTGGTCCGGATACCTTAACTCACCAATTTATAGAATTATACAGTGATAAATGTATCAGTTAAATTGTTTATTACAACAATTTAATTAAACATTTTGAATATCTAAAAAAAAACAGGTGATTTGAAAAAGAACATTTTATATTGTGTTGTTATGTTTAATTGAAGTAAGTTTGTGGTGAAGCTTTTTGCACTCGAATAAATTTTCATAGAAGTAGTTTATTTAGTCTGTTTATCGATTTTAATGTTTATTGAGACAATTGTTCTTGGTAAACACTTTTTATATCAGACTACCAAAAAATGATCAGGTATGTATGTTAAATTCTGAACATTCTAAAAGTGTTTGCTTGGAGACACCAAATCCAACTTCTCATTTTGTTACAACTTTGAAATAAAACATTAATTACGTATCAGATGTAAGAAAAGAGAGAATGGTTATCTATAGTAAAGTGTGTAATATGGCAAAAACTGCAACCAAATTGTGATGTCTTTGTTGTCATATACTGTATCTACTAAGATTGACTCAGTGTAGTGTGGTTGAACAATCCAGTGTTTGAACATATATAAGCATATAAGGCTGAAAAGGTATCAGCATATAAGGCTGAAAAGGTATCAGCATATAAGGCTGAAAAGGTATCAGCATATAAGGCTGAAAAGGAAAGTAGTATTTTGGGATTAGCTATTAATATACTTTGTATCTTAAACTTGGTATTTAGTCAACATTGCCACAATTATTACTGGTAGAAAATTCTTAAAATGGTGGAAATACATGTAGCATTATTTACCAGTAATATCAGCTTATATAAGAACAGTAGTCTCAGCAGGGATCCATTTTCTTACAAATCCATTTGATTTATTGGAGTATGTGAATTGCTCTTGTTTTGAAAAATGGCCTTGGTGGCCATGTGGTAATGACAATTGGTCAACTGTTATTGATTACATGCCTGTCATCACAGATGTTGTGGCTTCATGATCTGAACATATTGGACCAACTTGGCTAATGGTTCTTGGATCAATATTTTGATAGGTTCCAAGCAAAGCTGCTGGTAAATTTTTGCCATCAATTTTTCAAACTTGGCCACAATCATCTTTAGGGAACCTAGTATCAAATTTGTACCCAGAGTGTTCATCAATGAACAAAGATGGCTAATGTTTCTTAAAATGGAACATAGTTGTCAACCTACATGTTTTGTCAATACCTCAAATAGAGAAAACAACATCGCCTCAGAAATAATGGCAAATGGCATTGAAAAAAGTTCCCAAGGCTGGAAAATTAGGAAAAAAAATCCTGGAACACTTCCATAATAGCCGGTGCACAACTTCAATACATGTGCAATCTTTCTGTGAAGTTTCAGAAATCTGGGTTAAAAACTATAGGAGTTGATTACACAAAATAGGTTCCGTCTTATGCAAATGTTCTTAAAAATTACTAAGTTTCCTAGTCTGGAAAATTAGGAAAAAAATCCTGGAACACTTCCATAATAGCAGGTGCACACACTATGAATAAACTATGCGAAAACATTTCAAAACTTTTGTCATAGTATCCTATGCTAAACTAACTGTGGTGGCGGCCATTTTTACTTTTTTTGGCATAACAAACATAGGACATTTTATAATTATGCTGATGAGTTTTGATTCAAATTAGTTAGCGTTTTAGAGAGGCCATTTGAAACATGTTCCTATATAGGTTTCTGTAAATTCAGTCCTGTGGTGGCAGCCTTTTGGGATTCCTGATTGAAAAAACAAAAACTGTTTAGTAAATATTCAAAGAAAATATGGCTTCAGTCAAATTTGCAGTTTCTGGGAAGAAATCAATTAAACAAGTTCCAATGGGTCCTGTGAGAGCAAATACAAATTATTTTTGTTTAGTAACTTTTGAACACTACTTATATAACATATTCAATACCATTGTTAACAGAAGTGTCATATGTCTTTTACAAACAAATGTTTCTATTACACCATAATACTATTACAATTGTTTCTCTAATTTTAAGGTAATTTTCAAACCGCTTGACCGGTGTGGAAAAAATATTTCTCGTCACTAGTGAATTTCGTGTTCTCATTCGTTGATTGGTTGAAATAATAACGGCGCGTGCTCAATTCTTACCTTACCGGAAATTCTTTGCCGTCCTTCAGGACAACCTCTTTCGAGTGTGAAGGGTCAGGAAGGGGGGTTTGTCATCACCATTAAACAAGAAAAATACATTTCACCAAAGATGATGAGGAAAGTATCTATATCCATATTTCAGCACTGTACACTATATACAAATATTGGTCTAGTTTATTAATTTATGTAACTTTAATATACGAATGGGGGCAGTGTGTAAATCAAAGCACAATCTTCTAGTTACTTTATGTAACATATGAATACAATCCAGTCTATCCACAAAAGCTTTAGATTTAGTTTTATGTATAATATCATGGGAGTCAGACAATGACACAGGAATAATACCAGATGAATGGTTGAATGGGATTATGGTAGCTAAATATAAGAATAAGGGTTCTAAAAATGACCCCAGCATGTATCGTGGAATAACATTAAACTCATGTGTTAGCAAAACATTTTCAGCTGTAATCAATAACAGACTTAATAATTTTTCGGAACAGATTTATCTTATTTCTAACGCTCAAGCAGTTTTTCGTAAAGGGTATTCCACTATAGTTAATATTTTTGTACTCATTAATAAACATTTATTTTTCTTTGGGTAAAAAATTGTTCTGCACTTTTATTGATTTCAAAAGCGCTTTTGATACTGAATGGAGAACTGGGTTGTGGCAAAAATTGATAAAATCAAACATAAATGGCAAAACATTGTAGATTCCTATATTTATTTAGGCGTTCTTTTCAATTTTAATGGCAGTTTTAGTCAAGCAAGAAAGAAGCTGACTAAACATGCTCAAAATGCTTTATTTGCTCTTTACAAGAAAAGAACAAACATCGTCATACCTATTGACCTACAACTAAAACTATTTGACACATTAGTTGGTCCAATCTTAATGTATGGGTCTGATGTGTGGGGCTTTGAAAATATAAATAATATTGAAAAAGTTCATTTACAATTCTGTAAACGAATACTAAAGGTTAGAAGTAGTACACCAAAATGCATGATTTATGGTGAACTAGGTAGATTAACAATGGAAATATTAATAAAGAGAAGACCGGGATCCCAAGAGAACAGAGAGTATGTCATCTCTGTAGGTAAGGAATTGGCGATGAATTCCATTATATTTTTATATGTCAAAATGCAGAAATATTAAAATGCGCAGAAAACGTTTCCCCCTTTATTTTATTAACAACCCACAAAAACACAAATTAATAGGGCTCCTGGTTAATTGCCATACCGAACTGTACAGAAATTTGGCATCATTCCTAAGAAATCTTGCCAAGTTGCTATAAACCTGTACTAATATTTTGAAAATGTGTATTTGTGTACTATTGTATTTCTGTATATTTATGTAATTTGTCCTCTTGTACACCATTTGTGTCTGAGGTTAATCAATAAAGTTGTCTTGTCTTGTCTTGTCAAACGTCTACTCGCAAAATAAACATCTACAAAAAATTATTAAGAAATGGGTATTTGAAGTCCTATTAAGGGTTTTTACTAGCAAATTGTCTGTAAAAAATCATATTTTTTTAGTAAATATAGGCAGACCAAACTTTGAATTGAAAGACCTAAAACTAAAATAATTAGTACAATATAGTAAAAACCAATTCAAAACAGCTAAATACTTATTATTAATTCTTCAAAAGAAAGACGACAAGAATCGTTAACATTAATGTATTTTCTTTAAAATAAAGCTATTTTAAATGCTTGTACACTGGGACTAGTATAACTAACTAGTTGATTTATATTCCTGATGTACAATAGTATATAAAAATATTTATTATTAAAAAATATTGTCATAAATAAAATTTTATGAATGTTTTAAATAAATAAATAAATAAATCAATCAATTAATTAATTACAACGTAACATTAAAAACCCAATAGTCTTTTTTGTGCGTCTGTGTGAGATGCTCAGCAGACACGTCTTGCTTTAGCTTAGCTTAGCATTAGACACACTATTTACAAATAGTGTGTTAACATTTACTTGTACTTAAGCAACAAGTAAACCTCAAATAAAATTGGGGTGTTGGTGGTCAATCTACACGACACGCATCGCTGCTTACACAAGAAAAGCAACAAAAACATATTTGACTTGATAACAATTATAAATCTATATGACATGAAACCCTCCTAAGCCTTGAGGTAATGTAATAAAATAAATATACACCGTTAATTTCGGTCACTTTTGGGAATATCGTTTCAACATTCTACGATTTGGAAATGATTTGGAAGGCCGACAGCAATAGCTGTACACGCAGACGCACAAAAACTTCTGTACTGACTTTTATTGCGGACTGCCCGTGTATTGTCAAAAACCATACCTCTGTATTAAGCGGTATAACGATGCTTAGAGAGTACTCCAGTTTAGTTTTAACGGTTTTTGATAGAGCACTCAACATCATTATACTTCCTCTACTTACGAATTATCGTCTCTCATTTCGATGCTCGTAGACGTGTGTTTCACCATCTCGTCCCTGCTAGATGATTCATTACTGGTCCCGACTTTCCTACAGCTGTGTAGGCTCCAGCTTACCAGTATGTTAAACCATAGAACCCTTTCAAATTCTAAAAATAAGCCAAAGTACAGATGTCCTGACTTAAGCCGTTTTCACATACGTGGTTTAAGCTATATGCGCCATCGTTGTCGGAGATCTGGTACATATGATGCTGTTTCTGTTGAGGTCACTGTCCAGTTTCTCGTGTGAAGTACTCGCATGTAGCGATCTTAAGCTGCTGATGAAATCCTACGTCGATCAAAACGATGTCGCCTGTTGTAACTGATCGCTGGTACCGTTGCTATTGTGTGCCACTAAACATTATGAAGTCTAGCCTCTTGACGATGCTAAGTGTAGGTGTGTGTTGTCATGGAACATCAAAGCATGGTCGAGATACAATTTAACGACTAAACTGAATGTATTGTTTTACCCATTTAAGCCCGATACAAGTTACACATACTGACCCAAAGAGGTCACGTATTGGCAGCAACTATCAAGAGTTTGCATGAAAATATCTAAACTTTACATTTTATCAAGATAATGTTTTCATGTCTCTATCACGCACCGTTTTTATAAAATACATATTCGGAACAATGTTGGCAATTATTTTGAAGTCAACATGGAGCCCAGCTACGGCTGCCTTGCAATACGCTGAATGGTCCTAAAACTAATAAAGGGTAACCAAGGAATACCAACTTCAGTGTTTGCAGGAATTTCTGTGCCGTGATCATATTCTATCTTGTCGTTATTCTTAAACTTTTACACACTAAGCCATGAGAAGTAGAGTAGGTGGTTTAAATTTCTTGCAACCCAAGGGATCGGACATGTAACAAACATATTATAGACATCGTAGAAATTTAAAAGAGTGTATACAGTGCTAGTATGGAAAAACTGTCAATTATTTCCATTCTGTACAATTGTACTTACAGTATCAAAATGAATCACACAGAATATTTTTCGTCGTGTTAACTTTTTTGCTTCTTGCTTTGCATGGAATGTTACTAAATGTCTGCTGTAACAACTGCATAGAGAGAGAGCTAATGTATCAATGCAATACGCAGCCATTCCAGTCAGAAATTTCTATAAATTAGCAAGGAATTGTGAGGTAATCCTCGAGGAATCGATTCATGACATAATGCTTTAGAATCAAGGTGATGAATGCACTGACATTTCTTGGTTGTGGGTGATATTAACTTGGATTTGCTTGACTCTTAAAATTGTAATGTTGCCAGTTTCCCTACCGAAGGTCGGGGGTTTTCTCGGGGTACTCCGGCTTCCTCCCCCAATAAAAACTGGACGCCATTATATAGATGAAAAATTGCTGAAAGCAGCGTTAAACACCACTCAAACAAATAGAATTGTAATGAGTCTCAGTCGACAGCAGGGATCGTCTAGTTTGACACTGTCAAAAATATTTTTACAAGCAAACTTTTGCAGTTTCTGATTTACAGACATATTCGCATCTGTTGTATTTTGCGTTATTTTAAATTTTATACTAAAATAAATTTATTGTTGTTTTTCGGGCAAAACTAAAAAGGTATTGATAAACTCACTATAACTACGCTATGTGTTTCTTCTGTCACTCTGAGAAATACTAGCATGTATACTATTTATTGGTATTTTGTTCAATTTTCCTTAGATCATGCAATCTGAGAAATAGATTTCTGGTCTCTAACGAATCTCGATCTGGGAAATAAAATGCATAATTTTCTATATATACTAATATACAGACCGTAGTGGGTGATGTGTTTGGAGAGTGATACGCTCCTTGCATGATAAAGACCCCTTTTTTAGATTTCGAAAATTGGCTTATCCTTTTCCTTGACATATTGTATGATAACTTGTTCTCGTCCTGATTATAGCTAAATTAATGCTCGCTGGACGTGCAGCAAACAGTCAATCAATCATTACATATTGATCACTATATATTGGTAGCTGAATCGTAGAGCAGTGCTGTATTTCTCTAATTAAATTAGCCTGCTTTACGGTAAAATAAGCATAGGCATGTTCTAAATACATAATGAAATGTGTAGTATAGTATCTACAGTTACTCTACAATCTGATAGTGACATTCAATAATAATGTTACCAGAAACAGACTATACGATTTCATTGAATTTCCAGAACCCGTTGGCTTTGGAATCGTTGCGAATATTCGGGCAGGACCACCACTTCCGTCCTTTATTTTCATTACGGCAACAAAAATAACACTCCTGGATTTCGGTACCATGTCCAAATTAGCAACATTTTCTGCTCCAGATATACTTGCAGAGCCTAACAATACATGGACCGGAAAAGTCGTTGATTGTCCATAATCAGTAGATGGCGTGTCGACTCCAACAACATTGACAGACCTATGATTGATAAGCCATGACACGGTTTCCTCGTGCCAGCCTGGAAAATGGAATGTGCTAGGATCTTTGGGGCTGTCTGTATTAAAGACGAGTGATGCGTTAGGGTAACGAGTGTGCCAACCGGAATTCATCATAACCATGGCTTTGTCTGGGATGCGACCATACATATTTTCCCACTGCTCTAAATCAGCAACGGTTACCCTGTAATCTGGATTTTTGGAAGCCTTATCCTTCACGTCAATGACAACACCTGGGCCAACGAGGTTTTCCAAGGGAATGTTTTGAGTCCGCTGGCTGTCTTGATAAAAATGAGCAGGTGCATCCAGATGTGTTCCTCCGTGTTCTGCAGTGCCAACATAGTTACTTTCATACCTGAAATACCAAGAGAAAGTCTGACGTAGCGCACGTTGTTGGGGGATTTTTAGTGTAAGATGAAAATCTGTTTGGTTTTGAGACTTATAACGAATGAATAAAGCGTCAATAAACTACTATATTTTAGTTTTCGATTGAAACGAACTATATCCGTCGTTTAGGCAATTAAGCTACTCGAATTATAGGAAAATAATATATGTTTTACTAAGATGTCCCCAGAAATCGCGCTGTAAATTGTAACAAGAAAAGCAACAGCAGGTCTTTTGAACCTTCAGAACTTATTTATTTCGCCACTTATTTTCTTGAAATTTGGCATATTTGTTAGATGCCCAAAATAGCCTGCGTCAACATTTTTCCGCATAAAAATATGACGTCATTATATAGTATGATGACGTAATCATAATTCTGAATTTCTGTAAATGTCAATGCAGAGACTAAGGAAGCTGCATTTTGGTAGGTTTTGTTTTCTACTTTAAAATTATAAAATTGAAAAACACAAAATTGCAAAAAATGCGTTGTTTCTTAACTTTAATTTTTGCCATTTTGTAATATTTTTATTCACGTATTGTGAAAGAGCTATACATTGAACCATGTCTAGTCACGTTTGTTACGAACACATTTTTACAATTTTTTACCGATTTATTACAACTTTTGACGTATTGGCCGCACTTTTAGTTCACACTTTGAAAAATGTAATAACATTTTAGATATGCGTTTTTTCTTAACAATTTCTCCAAGAATTTTTAAAGTGCAACACACATTTTTGTCCAATTTACACGAATTTTTCTATGTCTAGTCATTTTCGTTACCGCGACATTTTGTTATCATATTATTTTGACGTCAAGCGAAACAATCTTTTCTCATATTTTATTCTTTCATAACAAAACGGAACGAAATCCCTTCGAGCTAATTAAGTGGCCGCGCAAAATTCAACACACAAACTAAGGCTGACACAAACGTAAAATAGACAAGAGAAAGAACCACTTTAAATGTGCTCATAAAACGTAAAATAGGTAATTTGACGTAACGTCAAAAAGGCTAAAATGATGTTACGCTAAGGGGCCCCAACAACGTGCGCTACGTCGTCTGTAATGCAATTTTATTTGCCAAACCGAGCATTGGATACGTAAGCTTAATGATAGCAATGAAACAACGCAAAAGACACTAAAGAAATTCACATAATATGTCTGCGGCAACCAGTTTCTATTGGTTTTTGCGGAAAAGACTCAATTACTAAATGGAAACTACCGACATCACATCATGCTTGAAATCATGTGGAGCTAATAAATTGTGTAAGGCCGAGTGGTTAAGGGCCATTAACGGCATAATAAAGAGCGGGATTGTGATTTCGAGTCCAACTTCTTGCAAGGTGTGCTTATCTATAAATGATATTGACAAGGATTGTGAGTTTTTCTGCCGAAGTTTGAGGATTTTCACCTGATACACAGGCTTCGCCATGTTGCTGGAAGTGGCGTAAAACATCATTAAACAAGCAATACATGTCGTAACTCCTGTAACAATGTTTGTTTAGGCGAAGCAGCAAACGAGATATGGATTTGCAAGTGATAAGTGAATGAGATTTAAAAATTGACTTCCTTCTTTTCGTTTTAGTGGGAATTTATTAAAGTTCAGGATTTAATAGTACATAAGTGACAAACCAATCATATGATGATGGCTTCGTACGTCATGCTGCTACGTAAAATGCAATGATCCTTATTGTAAAACGTTTCTATATTCAAACGTATAAGTATTGCGACAACATATTTATCGATCAGATTTCTAAAGCATCCAAATATGAAATATTTATGCAGGTCTACAAATTTAAACCTTCACCGTAAGAATTAGATATTAATACTGTCAAATGTTTGCATATCCTCTGCTATACTGGAATTCGCCAGCATTATGTCCTACCACTCGCCCATAAAATAACAATATAAAATATATCTTCGATCTTCAGTGTAAATATTATATTCAGGGGTTTCCATGCCTTCAATATGCAGTTTTGATCACCTGCGTGTCAGTATTTACGATGCATGTTAGATCCATACTGCATGCAGATTTTATCGACTTAAAGCTTAATTAACAGGGATTGCAGGTTTCCTGAGTATATTAAAACAAGTTGAATTTAAACATAGGTAAGGGATCAGCTCAATAATTAATATATAGATACATGTATAGTCTTTATGGTTTTTGTTCTGTCCATCCCCAAATTCCCAATTTCCAAATGTGTTTTTGTAGTTTCGTTGCATTTTTCTTTGTTTTCATTAGGTGAAAATTGACAGCAAATTCAGGCCAGTTTTTGCGACAGACATGAATTATTTCGATTCTAATATAAAAATTTAGAAAATTTGAAATATGGGCCTTCATAGGTTAAGAAAGATCCTCAATTATTGGAAATTCGATTTTTTAGACAAGTAGATAAATAATTTTATTTAGAGTCGGGACTATTAAAAACATATGTTTATAAGACAGCAATATAATAATAACTTCTACATGCATATATAGCTTTCAATCACAAAGCAAAGTGAAGCGGTATCATGTATTTTACAGAGTAGAGTCTTGGAGTGGAGTCATAGAGTGGAATCTGGAGAGAAATTTAGATTGAAAATTTGGAGTCTATTTTTGGAGTGATATTCATTTTTATCAATCTAATTAAATATAAATTTTAATCAAATCTCAGCCATTAATAGATCAAATATAACACATTAATATTTGGACAGTCTTACACCTAAATCCCAAAATCTGCATCAAACAGATAGGCTTATCATTGTATGATTCTTCTCTTTGTTCTTATTTCCGAGTTTCACAAAAATATATAGCAATGATTGATATAATTTACATGATGTCATGATATGATGATGCTACAGTCATCTGGTATTTGTTAACAAAACAATTATAATTGCATTGACAGTTTTAATTGGTGATACAGCTTTTGTAAACAAATGATACTGACGAACTCCATCAATATTGATGCAGATATTTGGGTTTAGATGTAAGACTGTTCAAAGATTAGTCTATTAATGGCTGAGATTTTATTAAAATTTAAAAATGTATAAAAATTAATATCACTCAAAACTTTTACTCCAAAATCAATTCCAAATGTCGCCCAAGACTCCACTCTATGACTCCACTTCAAGACTCCAATACATGGTACCTATTGAAGCATTATCACAATATAGTTATTGATAAAATTCAAAAACTACCTTTAACCCGAATCTGCGGAAGGGTTACTCCGAGAATCTTCTGCCGTCCAACGCTTTTTTGCTGTATTTCTTTGTCAAAAACTTAATTAAACTGCAACTTCAAATCATGGGTCGGATACCTTAATTTTCTTTATGAAAGGAAAAGTTTCCAAAGTTGAACGGAAGTTCGCTGGAAGATGACATACAGTGAAATTTCTACTTTCGACTCAAATTGTAAATACATGCAAAACTCCGGTCAAAATTGGTTAATATACTCAACAAATTTGTTGATATATAACTTAATTTTCTTTATTATAAGTTGTCAAAAGTTTACCAGAAGAGTGGCTCGCTGGAATATGACATACAGTGAAATTTCAACTTTGGACTCAAATTGTTAAAACTTAGGTAAAAATTGTATAAATAGTTATACTAGTCCCAGATGTAAGTGACATAAATATGCATATGAGAAACGAAATAATATATCTATTAACATAAACAATACAATTTAATAAAAAAGATCAACAAAATGTGTACGTAGAAGTACGTGTTTACTGTAGACTAGTAAAGCGTAAGCATTTTACACACTATTTACAAATGTAGCGTAATGATGACCTTAGGATGAACTCGAAGGCTAATGTAGTCAGCAAATTGGAGCAAAAGGAACAAATGTTTATACTTCAATAACTACTAACCATTAAACATGATGTTTACATTATAAATAATGTGTAACTTGTCGTGTCCTAAATAAAAGAAGTGATTTAGAAAATTATATTAATAATAAGAGACATGTAATTATATGTATCTGATAATAATTATGAATATATAAATATAGAAACCTTTGAGTCAGTCACGGGGGGGGGGGGGGTAATATGTACCAAGTTACCCCCTCCTCCCGTGGAGTCAGTCACGGGGGGGGGTATATGTACCAAGTTACCCCCTCCCGTGGAGTCAGCTTGTTTTTCCATTTATCAAAGTCTTTTAAACTGAGAAAAGTAGACTTGCAGACTGCATGATTCTACTATTGATATGTCAGTTTTTCATATTTTCTGTTCTTTTGTTTATCTCTTGGTATAACTGGACTTTAAAAATACATGCATTAATTAATGCTTCTTAAGGTTTTTTTTGCCTAAATTTACAGTGAAATTAGTTGTACTAAAGGCTAGTGTGTTTCCAAAATTTTACATCTTTTAAGCAAGGTGATTACATAAAGAAATAATATTCTTAAAGAGACATTTATTAATTTTAATTAACTATTTACCAGAATCCTTGAGCAGTTCTTCCTCGGTTTAATATTGTGAAGTTATACTCCGGATTTCCAGGCCAATAAATTGTTTTCGGACTGTGTTCGTGTGTCAAGTCCACTATCTCAAAATCTAACTCGGCTACAGCAACCAACACATTTACAACGAAAATATAACATTTTGCCTCCATCTCGCGGCTTTATGTAAAACCGCGTTACAGGTACATAGTCGTAATGGAACAGCAAGTTGGTTCTGCTTGAACGATTAGCGTTAACAGTATAGATACCTATGAATGGCCGTTCATGTCATTTGCGCGATTATATACGCGTTAATAAAAATATACGCGTATATATACGCGTATATATTGGGTTTTAACGCGTATATAACCATAATATACGCGTATATTGTGGTTATATACGCGTATATGCATAAAATAACGCGTTCATATACACGTTAATTCTATTTACAGATATACGCGTATATAAACGCGTATATGTTTACAATATACGCGTATATGTTTCCAATATACGCGTATATATACGCGTATATGTTTCCAATATACGCGTATATATACGCGTATATGTTTTCAATATACGCGTATATATACGCGTATATAAACGCGAATGTTTTTAATATACGCTTATAATATATTGCAATATGCGTATAAAATACGACGGCAATATCCGATAGCCGTTATATTTAGCTATATTTTTAACCAATGAAAGCGCTCGTTATTATCGAGTTCGGGTTTCGTTAAAGGGACGCAATCCAAAAATTTAGCCGGTAAATCTGAACTTACAATGCAATGGCGCTTTCACAGTTGCATACAAACAGAGAGGATTACGAACAGACGAAAATTCACATTTTATGATAATAAATAATGGTACATTATATACATGTACCATAAAAAATACCACTGTATTAAATTTCTATAAGTTCTTGATACATTTTCTTGGTTTTAAAAGCTTTAAAGGTAAACATGTCAATGCATATAACAGTAAGGTCAAAATGTTTTCCAAAATTGTTTGCAATCTGGCCAAAAGTGTTCACAATTATTGTTCTTTGTCTTAGAGGTAGCGATTTATTTTACCCTCCACCTGCATGAATTGCTTAAACTAAAAAAGAAAAAGTTATATTGTGCATTAAATGACTTGCAAAAGTTTTTGACACTATCTGGCGTCCGGGATTATTGTCAAAATTGCTAAACTCGTCTATTAATGGGAAGATGTCAGCTAATAACATTTGTGGCCTCCAATGTATTTCGAATGAATTAGAAACAGAACTTGATAAATTTGTCAAACTCTTCCTTATATTATACACTGAATCAGAATCCGAAGAAGATTTACACAACTCAATACACTTAATGAATATTGTTATTTTGGAAACTAAAAGTTAATGTAGATAAAAGTAAAATTGTTGTATTTTCGAAAGGTAGATTAAATATGAAATTTTACTATGTTAGCCATGAAATAGACGTTGTTAGCGATTTTACATATTTGGGAGTTATATTTTCTAGATCGGAGAGCTTTCTGAAAGCAAAGAAATACATTGTAGATAAGGCTAGTTGCGCAATGTATGATGTTATGCGCAAAGGAAGACTCCATTAGAATGCCAAATAGATATATTTGACAAGATTATTCAACCCATCTTATTGTATGGGTGCGAAGTATGGGGCACTGGGAAAAATTCAGTTATAGAGCGAGTTTACCTTAAATTTCGTAAACTTTTGATTAATGCTAAAAAATCGACCCCCGATTTCATGGTCTATGGTGAACTGGGGAGATACCCACTCGACATTAAGATAAAGCTAATAGTAATTAAATAGTGGGGTAAACTGGTTAGTGGAAAAGAGAAAAAACTACCTTATATTCTATAACGTCTGTCTCATAAAAAATTTGATAGCCTCCCTTGGATCCAATATGTAAAATGCATACTGGATGTTTGTGGTAAATTTAATGTGTGAAATAATCAATATTTTTTCTAGTATTTCATGGTTGTATTGCTTTGTCAAACAAACGCTTACAGATCATTTTAAGCAGCAATAGTTTTCCAAGGTTCAGGAATCGCCTAAAGCTCTTAAATACAAAATATATAAGGACAAGGTGAAGTTTGAGGACTATTTTATAATTATGGACGACAGAAATTATATCACATTTTGTAGATTCAGGACTGTGAATCACACATTACCAATAGAATGTGGCAGAGGGCAAAATGGGAAAATAGAAAATGTAAATTGTGTCAGTCTCAAGATATTGTTGACAAATATCACTATTTACTTACTTGCGCATATTTTAAAGATGAGAGAAAGGTATAAGTTAAACAAAACTTTTCTAATCATTCTAATACCATTAGATTCAAGGAGTTGATAAACAGTCATCAGCCATCAAATTTAAACAATCTTTGTAAATTTTTTGGCATTATAAAAAAAACGTTAGAACCTCCAGGGTGAACCTGTTATATTTTTAATGCATCATTCTTATTCTTATTAGGGGTCATCCATAATTGTCAACATTTTTCACAAGTTTGCAAAGAGCACTCTTTTTGAAAACCCCCTCCCTCCCTCCAAAAGAGTACGTCAACATTTTTTGCAAGTCTGCACATCCACATTACCGGAAGTTATAGAACGTACCGAAAAAATGTTGAAATTGAACCCCCTCCCCCCTATAGTGCTCTTTGCAAACTCGTGAAAAATGTTGACAATTATGGATGACCCCTTACTATAATTGTATGTTTATTGTATATGAACACAATCAAAGTACCTCCATCTATATATATGTAACTCTGAACTTGAATTTATTATTTACTTGTTTGTTTATTGTACTTCATTGCTTTGATTTCTCTGTACCTTTTTTGGTTTTTGGAGAATAAAGATATATATATACCGATTACAATAGATAATCGGTCTATTGCTATAAGAGAAATTTTTTTAGGAGGTGGCCTGGGAATATACTTTTTTGTGACAACAGATTTTCAAATTTAGATAAAACGCATTTTACATAAAAAACCAACTGATATTTTCAAACTTCTATCTATACTGCTTCAGTCTACAGCTAACTAGTCCAGCTTCTATTCTCAGATTAGACTCGTACATCTTCATTAAGAATTTCAATTGTCCTCTTAAACAACTTCTGGCCATACTCGAGTGATGAAAGGTTCAAAAATGGATCAACCAGGTCCATAATTGCTTGTTTTTGATCATCACATATGTGTTCACCAACAGCTGAAATATTAGCATCATCATTATGATGCACATTATCAGAATCATTATTGTCATCATCACTATTGTCAACTTCTTCAGCTCCATATTCATCTGCGAGGATTTCGTAATAGTTATCACTGGTGGACCATGCAGCATTCTGGATAAGTTCCTCAATAGACTGCAAATGAGATTTTGCATTTGCAAGCACTCCCTTTATAAATAACTGGTTTGGGGTTTTATTGTGTTCAGTTGAGATTGGATGGTTGTTATACTGAAAAATGAAAGATTTTATTCCTTCATTTATCCTGGGTAAAAATACATAATTAATAGCATACATATGATGAGGGTTTGTAATGTCCAAAATGTTCTGTTGCTCCATAAATGAAAACAAATCATAAAACTCATTTGTTACATTGTCCCATACATCTACCCACAGACGTTCAATTCTCTGATTATGGCAACTCTTCCCCCTAGTTGCACTGCCACGGTTGCTACCCCTAATTCCTTCCATATATGCACATACTTCTACGTTTTCAACCCCGTAATCACATCTTACTCTGGAAGGTGTGCCATATTGTTTTATTGCATCTATGAAGTTGTTAAAGACTGTCCGTGCCTTGTTATTACTGTCGGCTTTCATATATGTTATCATCCGACTGTAGCCATCAACACATCCGTGAATAACTATATTCCATCTGAAAAATAAGATTACCTAATTGAGAGCGCTCACATATCCCACATTGTATTGCTGAGCACACAAACCTACACTTTACTACAACCAATCGGGACAAACTTGCATTTGAAAGTTGTATATAATTTTGCAAAGAGTAAGGAAAAATGACAATTTCTTTGAAATAAAAGGTTAATTTACAAATGTCAATAAAGTTAATTGAGTGGATTGTTAGGGTAAGAAGAAACTAGATGCTCGTAAGAGCTTGTATTGCTCATTTGACTTGCAACAAATCTTTTTAAGAGACATGACTTTTCTTGCAAACTTTGATATTAAATGCTAAAGAGTTTATGTGAAGATGCTGTTTCTATGAATGTTGCCATGTTGAATATCCAGTCAGTTGCAATATGTAGGACAGTTTCTGAGAAGCTGTTTTATGTTTTTATCATAGGCTACTAGTACTATGTTAAGTGATGTTCCATGGTGTCAGCAATCGTGTATTTTGGATCAAAACAAAAGACTCAAATTAGTAGCACATCTGAGGTACATTTATACAATATCACAATTCCTTCTGCCTAGTGGTTTGTGAGGAAATACATTTGGAATATTTCAGCCAATCAGAACACATTTGCATCTCTTGCAGACATGCTGAATTTTTGATCGCCTCGCAAATACCAAAATAATCCGATTACTATTTAAACTTCATTTCTGCATAACTTGCCATAATTGTGTGGAACAGTTTGGTAGAAGACGCTATTTGTGTGTTTTTCCCACATGGTCCTATGTTGAGCTGTGTTCCACGGTGGCGGCCATCTTGGATTTTGGCTTGACACAAAAAACTAACTTTGTAGAGGAACATCTAAGGTACATTTATTCAATATTTCAAATCAATCTGCCATGCGGTTTGTAAGAAGAAAATTTTTGAAATTTCAGCCAATCAGAACACATTTGTGGCACTGGAAGCCATGTTGAATTTGCAAATTAAATAATAAGATAACTATCCAACCTTCATTTCTTCACAATTGGCTTCATTGTGTGGAACAGTTTCCGAGAAGAAGTTTTTCGTATGTTTTTTTTCCATAGGGTCCTATGTTAAAGTCAGTCCTGCGATAGTGGCCATCTTGGATTTTGGATCGGCACAAAAAAACTCAAACTTTGTGGAGGACCATCTAAGTTACATTTCTGCAATATTTCAAATCAATCTGCCATTCAGTTATGAGAAGAAGACTTTTTAAATAAAACCCAATCAGAATGGCCCTTTGCAGCCATGTTTAATATTTGATCAGCACCAAAAACTTAAACTTTGTTAAGAACCACTCTAAAAGCATTCCTGCCAAGTTTGGCTCCAATTGACCAATTAGTTATGGAAAAGAAGATTGAAATGTGAAAACTGTACGGCCGACGACGACGACCGCCAAGTGATGAGAATAGCTAGCACTGACCTTTGGGTCAGCTGAGGCACAAATAATATTTCAATTTTGGCCATAGTATCTGATGTATAGTTTTTAAGTTTTGTCAATATTTTTTGTTACTACCTAATAAGTTTGTGGTTTCCATCAAAATGCCACAACGAATTGGGACCTGCAACTTTATAGGTTCTTCTTCGAATATTTTTCCTTTCCAATGACCTAAGTGCACATCCACCTGGATCAACTCTTGCACAAGCGTCCCTCACTCGCTGCCTAGTTACAAAAATATCTTTTTCTGCCAACCTGACACGTATAGTGTTGGGTCCAATTTGTCTGTTGGTACCAACAACCTCTCTGATTACCTCATCCAGATCTTCATTAGTCAAAATAGTTGTCTTTTTTAAACTCATGTTGAAATTTCTTGAAAATAATATAATAAAATAGTAAAGAAAAAAGTTAAATTGAAAATAATAATAAAAAAATAATTAAGAAAGAAGTGAAAAGTTTCAGCTCTACTTACAGAATTATGATTATTAAGAATTCTAAGTAAAGCCCCAGTTTAGGTCTATGTGTGCTGTAAATGAACCCTGTTAATCATATTTAAATTAACTATGTTTAAATTAATTATTACAGTTTGTTATCATTCCTTTCATATAAATTCACATTTGTTTGTACCTGACTATTGAATTTTTAAACTTGTTTTTAAACTCAAAGAGGAGGAAAGTTAATTTTTAATAGCGAGTATGTGGCTTTGCATAACGTTTTTTTACCTTCAGTTAAAATGTATATACCGTAATCGCCTTCGAATTGTCGATTCTGATACGCCAAATATTTCACTCATCATTGGAGCAGTGAAACCAAATTTTGAAAGAAATTCAAGTTGTTCTTTGGTGATATCAAATCTATAATGGCCTTTTTCGTCAATTCGGATGCGCTTAGCTTTGTAACCTTCTTTCTCTAAAAGAAACAGTACATGACATTAAGGAAAAACAAAAGAAAATATTAAAATATCATCTTATTAGAATATTTGTCATATATATTCATACACATTATCCTCGTCTTAAAACTCTAAAGACTGCAATTGGAAATGATCTAGTACGTGAATTATTAGTCATGTTAGCAACTTGTTTAATAGATCATATACATCAACAGGGAAAAAAAATCATTTTCTCCATAGCAAACAGCGACCATTGTTTATTTAACTGCGTTTTCATTCATAAGTTGACCCTAAATAAAACATATATACATGTCTGAAGATCTTCCCAACAATGTCCGAACTGCTAATTATTTTTATGTTTCCTCAGCGTGGATTCGAAGCCATAATAAAACATCTATGGAAGGCAACACCGCCTGCACTACGTAGAGCACCATGGACCAGTTATATAAAAATAGTTTTCGCTAACCCAGTGGTACCTCCTCATATTAGTAGGTTTTAGAATAACATGGTAAGTGCAGTTGAGTTTTTTGCCGGACTTCAAGAAGTGAAAATCCGGGTTATAGTATTGTGAATGGCGGGCGAAGGTGGCAGGCGGTGGGGAAAAAAATTCGTAACAAAATTAGCAAATACTAATCACAGTAGCAGCCGCTTGACTTTTTTGGTATACAGCATCAACATAGGGTCCCATATCGTGGGATTCGATTTCAATTCTGTCGCTTATATTGCTTACTTTTTAACAAAGTCTGTCCATTTTTGTCTTTTATCAATTTTTTTCTATCGTCCATAAGAGTTCTGTAAATTATTGAAAACTTCTGTATTTTGTTCAGTTGTTGTCCGATTATAATGATACTTACTTTCGATGCTTTGGTTATTTTCAATTTCATCTTGAATATTTTCAATAGTTTCCAAAACATTCTTTGCTTCGTCATCTGATAACAAATCACCAACAGATCTTTCCATATCTCTCTGTAGACTGTTTAATCTGGAATATATGTATAAGGTAGGGATATGAGTTATATTATTGATTTGTTTACTTCTGCTGTTTTTTAGAATTAAAAAAATGTCAATGATCCGTAGTATGGGGATACACGGGTCCACGTACATGTATGGGCTGTTATAAATCATTAAAATTTCAATAAATTAATGACAAAATTGTCAAAACACAGATCCGGGGGAGGGGGTGGTTTCTTCAGGGCGTACTTATGAACGTATATAACTTATTGTATACACAGGAAGAAAGAACACCTTCCTCATTGTTATTGATAATTATGGCGATGTTGAATTAATAATGTTCACTGACAAGTATCAACTCTTCCATATCACTGGCATCATAAGCAGCTGTGTTAAATATCTGGCCTAATGATATAATTAGCAGTATAAAATTGATTGACTAATCATTTCAATCATATATGAACTTTTTATTTTGTATCTCATCATCAGCTTTCAAGATGGAAAAAAATGATACCTATTCCAGCAGCATGTCATAGAAAGTGTCTCCCCCAGAATATTGGTTTGGTTTAAATGTTGTTTAACGCCACTTTCAGCAATCCAAATGTTGTTTAACGCCACTTTCAGCAATTCTTGTGTCAATTTAGATTGTAGTCGCGAGTCTCGAACTCGCAATCTCAGTGTTGACAGACCTGATCAACCTTAAACACACGGCCACCGAGGCCCCTCCCCCCACCCGCGGAAATAAGAAGAGTAACCCCTCTGACCCGAATCGTTTTTATGATTACCTTGCACGTATATCGTCAAAGATGTCTTTCTGAAGAGTGTCAGTTGTTCCAATCCTATAACAATCATCGACCGTGTCTTTAATTTTTTTGTAGAAATCTGTCTCTATCGCCGCTTCTATTGTAGTAGGCTGCTGCCATATTTTCTTTTTGCACGCTGTTTAAAGGGAAACTTCGCGAAAAAATGAAAATTTGATATGTTATTCTTCAAATAAAAAGAAATATAATTGCCTTTTGATGTTTTATTGTATTCTTTACCCTAACGCTTCTAGAGTGGATTAAAGGTGGTAAAATTTTGTGTATGGGGGCTGCCATATTGACAGTATTTTATCACGTGACTGCTTTTGTGACGTGATAAATGTAATTATCCAGTAAATATGATAAATAATCCAGTTTAAAAATATGTTTTTCTGCCTTTGCTCTTTGAAGAGTATTAAAACTGTGGCGATGACTAATAACCAGCTGACAACATAAGATTAACAAATACGTCTTAATGTTTTAATGATCTTTGTATTAATAAAAGTATTTTTAGACACAAATTTTAACATGTCTTTATTTAACTCAGATAATTACCTAAATAATAATTGTAATAAAAGATATATTTGCATATTTATTTTTTTAAACATAAAAAAAATTCCATAGACAATTTTGCACGTCTTGAAACGGCAGTTGTAACTGGACGTGAAAATTTTACAGGTAAATCATTACTCGTTTTTGAAGGGTAATTAACAGAATTAGCAGGTAAACAAACAGGATGTTTATTGTAATTACTAGATCATTTGACCCGACTTTGAAGTATGAATATTCGGACATTTTCAAAAGCTAATCAGATTGAAGGTTAATCATGTACTTCGAAATTAGAACGGCACGCCCCCTCCTGCCAAGGACAGGTATATGATTTGAATACACTGAAGTGTCAGAACAAAGGATGTATATAAGATTTCGAATACCTTTAGATGCCATGTCAGAGGAAACATAAAACTGACACGTTGACTCAAAATATACACATGTAAAATTTTGGAAACTGTGTTACGCACACGCACAATTAATGTTACCAGTATTAATAATAATAATAAATGTACTAAACGTGAAGTGAAATTTTGATGCGCGAAAACAGATTTTGTATAAAAAAAGTTTCGTTCGTATAAGTTGCATAATCTGATTAAGTTGAAAAAATAAAACGAATAATTTTCAATTTATTTAATATTTATGGACAAAATTCAAACGAATATTTGATGAAAAATGAGGTCACCATACCATTAAACTATCCTCCATTTAATTCTGGAAAATGATATTTGAATGAAATTGTTGCTGCTGTGGACATACTATAGTAGAAGTCTTTAAACTGGTTAACTATTTGTTACTAAAATCGGAGTTTGTATGGGTTTTTTTTTTTGCTTAGATCAGGAATACGAAACTTAATCTTGCCACCACCTTGTCTTATAGTACAACCTTCTGTTATTGACCGTTTCGTGTTATTATCATACGGCGACTTTAAGGTACTTGGATGTCCAGGGATCTCTAGTATCGCCATCTAGTGACGAGATAGTGACAAGATGGCGGACCTCCATAAGTGCATTTTTGACACGGTAAATTCAATGTAGAAACTTAACCATTGAAAATTTAATAAAACACCAAGAGGCAAAAGTGTTTCTGTTTATTTGAAGAATAACATTTCAAATTTTCATTTTTTCGCGAAGTTTCCCTTTAAGAACGCGATTTTCATTGGCTACATATTGGAAGAAGTGTCATATATATTAACGCGTATATATACGCGTATATTGTTAATAATTACGCGTATATATACGCGTATATTATTAATAATTACGCGTATATATACGCGTATATATACGCGTATATATACGCGTATATTGAAAACATATACGCGTATATATACGCGTATATTGAAAACATATACGCGTATATATACGCGTATATTGAAAACATATACGCGTTTATATACGCGTATATCCGTTAATAGAATTAACGCGTATATGAACGCGTATATTTTACGAATATACGCGTATATAACCACAATATACGCGTATATTACGGTTATATACGCGTTAAAACCCAATATATACGCGTATATATACGCGTATATTTTTATAAACGCGTATATAATCGCGCAAATGACATGAACGGCCATTCATAGATACCCACTAAAAAACAGCGTAATTATTTGCATATTTTTACCATTGCAGTTAATTTTTCTGAAGTTTTTTTTTAGATTATTTGAAATAAGAGACTTTGAAGAAGACGAACTAAATTAAATTTGCTCATTAAAAATGGTTGAAATTTAAAGAAATATTAACTTTGAAACATTTGCAAGGGTATTTATTTGTAAATAAAATATATAGTGACACGCCAAGTACAACTACAATATTCGGAACATTTTTTCATCTTCATGTATATTCAGAACGGTAAAAGTTAACAAAAACATATACATTGTGTAAACGATGGACCAGCCAGGAGCGTAGCTAGACTAGTTACAACGGGGATTCACTTAATAACTATGGAGGTCCTTGGGCATGCCCCCATGAAAAAAAGGAAAATGATGGGGCAATTTGGTGCATTTTGGAAATTATAAAGTGCTGTATTTAGTACTGAAAATGAACAGGTATAGATTGCAATTTTTTGTTCTTGTCAAAATCATGCAGATGCAATCGCGTATTCGCGTATAGGCAGCTACGCCCCTGCAAACAAGAACAAAATTTCGACTGCCTCTGGAGAAGTACAGAGTATTGAGAAGGACGGAAAATTTAGGCCTTTAGCTAAAATAAGCCTACTTCTTTTACTCCACGAAATGAGTCTGTATTTTCATATATGTTACCAACTATTGTACGCAGTCAGGTTTTTTTTATAGCCCGAACCCCCCCCCCCCCCCCCCCAAACCAAAAAAAATCAGAGGATATCCCCTATCCCCATGAGCAGCTTTGTGGATCGAGCCCTAGATACCCTTCTTAGTACCAGTCCTACTTAGTATGTATTCTTGTTTTTTAAATGAAATTCGGTATCAGTTCTCAAAGATGGACGATGGTTTTTATCCGACAGGTAAATTAGTCGAGTCTTGGACATGTTGCATAGCGGGATGAGGTTGGTGTGATGGGAGATTGACAATAACTTGTACTGTTCACGACTTTACCAATTACGTGTATATATGCTGGTGTTTAATAAATTTTACATTTGGTCAGTGAATGTCCCAATTCCTTCATGGAAAAGTTGCACTTTCGGCCTTTTGAAGGGTAAATCGCGCGATCTTCATCTGATTTATACATCTATGCCATTGTGTTAAGATTTTGTCATTTAATTTTGTTGTTTCTCTTTACTTAGTCATATATATAACAAAACATTCTGGGAGGAACTTTCCCCTCGCCACGGGAACATGTGACTGGGATTTATAATTTTGATTTCTACTGTAAAATCTAGCGTTTAATTTATGTATGCGGAATATTTTCCGCTTATGTCTAATTCATCATATATTCATCAAATCATTTGTGTATCGTTAATTACAGGCAAATTCACGGACTTTAGCGCGTTAACATACTGTATTATATAACTAACAGTAAAGCCCATATCCCACTAAGCACTTAAAGCAGCATTAATTACAACCACTAACTACCGGGTATATAAATATTCAGACTGGCTTATCCCAGTATTTATTCCATTTCTAATTTCAAATCACGGAGGATTTAACCATTAACTATTAACTTTTCCCTATACTTTCAAGTATAGTTAATAAAACCAGAGTGAAGCTAGCCGGCAATTCTAGCCGTCAATACCGCTAGCCGTCAATATCGCTATCCATCAATAATTTAGCCCGCGATAATATTCATTCGGGAGTGTTCGAGTAATGTATGAAAAGTAAGAAAATTCTTAACTTCAGTTATCTCTCTTTTCACACATGACTCTCAAACCGCACTTTACAGTGACTATTTTTCTTTTCTTATTAAAGATAAATTTATAGAAAAGTAGTGCCAATTGTCAAAATTAAAAAAAAAAATAAAAATTAAATATGCATCCTATGCAACATAAAATTAATTAAGTTTATCATTTAACAAGAATCATCATTAAAAACTATAATTTTATTACAGTTTCATTATATTTTTATAATTATGTAGAATTTTTTTCTCAAGTCAAGGATTATGTCAGTGTTTGCTTCATCGGACGCTTTTACATTCAAAATGGCAGGTGTATTTCTATCTCACTATTCCGTATTCCTTTTTTTTCCTTTCTTGTTTTTTTTTAATTTTTTTTTTTTTTTTGTATTTTATATCTTAACTAATCGATTTTTCTATAGTTTAAACAACTAAAATCGTATAAACTTAAATTTATAAGCTTCAGACATGTAACAATTCCGCTATCTATTATAAAGAGGAGTGTGAAAGAAAGAACGTCGTTAATTCAATTTACTTCTGTTACAGTACCGTAACGTTTTTATAGGATAATTCTACTATTCTACATTTAGGGAATTAGAAAATTATTTTAATTTTAGTAATTTACTAATTTTAAGATTGAACAGTGGTCTTTAACCCAACTGGTAAATAGTTAGGCCACACTTTGGTTTTAAGTTATTAAGGACCGACTTTACTAAAAATGATCGATATGAAAAAATCGCGTCCCTATATCTTGAATACTTTGACAAACTCCCGGTGTTCAAATTTTCTGTGTCTGATTTAAGTTATGACATTGATTCCAGAGCTAGGACTTAACACCCTTCTCAATCGCCATAGCCGTAAAGTCAGTTAAAATGGGAATCAGGGAGGTCCTTAATATATCGGGAATATTTGGACCAACTCTAGGTGTTCGAGTTATCCGAATCTGAATTAAGTGAAAATTACCGATAAAGTAATATCTCTTATCCTGCTGGGACGTCACACCCATTTCAATTGCCATAGACTTAGGTTAAAATAAGAGGAGAGTTCAGTAAGTCATTAACCTATTTCAAGCATACTTGGGCCAACTTCCGGTCTTCGAGATATCGGGGTCTGAATTACGTGAAAAATGACTCGTATGATGATAACTATTCCTGTACTAGGACTTCACACCCTTTTTAATCGCCATGGATCTACTGCAAATTGAGAGGGGACTTCAGCAGGCCATTAACCGTTATCATGAAAACTTGGGCCAACTTCCGGTGTTCGAGATATCAAGGTCTGAATTACGTGAAATATGACTCGTATGGTGATAATTGTTGCCTTACTAGGACTTCACACCCCTTTCAATCGCCATGGATCTACTGTAAATTGAGAGGGGAACTTAGTAGGTCATCAACCTATATCAGGAATACTTGGGCCAACTTCCGGTGTTCGAGATATCGGGGTCTGAATTACGTGGAAAATGACTCGTATGGTGATAATTGTTCCCTTACTAGGGCTTCACACCCCTTTCAATCGCCATGGATCTACCGTAAATTGAGAGGGGACCTTAGTAGGTCATCAACCTATATCATGAAAACTTGGGCCAACTTCCGGTGTTCGAGATATCGGGGTCTGAATTACGTGAAAAATGACTCGTATGGTGATAATTGTTGCCTTACTAGGACTTCAAACCTACTGTAAATTGAGAGGAGACCTTAGTAGGTCATCAACCTATATCATGAATACTTGGGCCAACTTCCGGTGTTCGAGATATCGGTGTCTGAATTACGTGAAAAATGACTCGTATGGTGATAATTGTTGCCTTACTAGGACTTCACACCCCTTTCAATCGCCATGGATCTACTGTAAATTGAGAGGGGACCTTAGTAGGTCATCAACCTATATCATGAATACTTGGGCCAACTTCCGGTGTTCGAGATATCGGGGTCTGAATTACGTGAAAAATGACTCGTATGGTGATAATTGTTGACTTACTAGGACTTCACACCCCTTTCAATCGCCATGGATCTACTGTAAATTGAGAGGGGACCTTAGTAGGTCATCAACCTATACCATGAATACTTGGGCCAACTTTCGGTGTTCGAGATATATGGGTCTGAATTACGTGAAAAATGACTCGTATGGTGATAATTGTTGCCTTACTAGGACTTCACACCCCTTTCAATCGCCATGGATCTACTGTAAATTGAGAGGAGACCTTAGTAGGTCACCAACCTATCTCATGAATACTTGGGCCAACTTCCGGTGTTCGAGATATCCGGGTCTGAATTACGTGAAAAATGACTCGTATGGTGATAATTGTTGCCTTAATAGGACTTCACACCCCTTTCAATCGCCATAAATCTACTGTAAATTAAGAGGAGACCATAGTAGGTCATCAACCTTTATAATGAATACTTGGGCCAACTTCCGGTGTTCGAGATATCGGGGTCTGAATTACGTAAAAAATGACTCGTATGGTGATAATTGTTGCCTTACTAGGGCTTCACACCCCTTTCAATCGCCATGGATCTACTGTAAATTGAGAGGGGACCTTAGTATGTCATCAACTTGTATCATGAATATTTGGGCCAACTTCCGGTGTTCGAGATATCGGGGTCTGAATTACGTGAAAAATGACTTGTATGGTGATAATTGTTGCCTTACTAGGACTTCACACCCCTTTCAATCGCCATGGATCTACTGTAAATTGAGAGGGGACCTTAGTAGGTCATCAACCTATACCATGAATACTTGGGCCAACTTCCGGTGTTTGAGATATATGGGTCTGAATTACGTGAAAAATGACTCGTATGGTGATAATTGTTGCCTTACTAGGACTTCACACCCCTTTCAATCGCCATGGATCTACTGTAAATTGAGAGGAGACCTTAGTAGGTCACCAGCCTATCTCATGAATACTTGGGCCAACTTCCGGTGTTCGAGATATCCGGGTCTGAATTACGTGAAAAATGACTCGTATGGTGATAATTGTTGCCTTAATAGGACTTCACACCCCTTTCAATCGCCATAAATCTACTGTAAATTAAGAGGAGACCATAGTAGGTCATCAACCTTTATAATGAATACTTGGGCCAACTTCCGGTCTTCGAGATATCGGGGTCTGAATTACGTGAAAAATGACTCGTATGATGATAACTATTCCTGTACTAGGACTTCACACCCTTTTTAATCGCCATGGATCTACTGTAAATTGAGAGGGGACTTCAGCAGGCCATTAACCGTTATCATGAAAACTTGGGCCAACTTCCGGTGTTCGAGATATCAAGGTCTGAATTACGTGAAATATGACCCGTATGGTGATAATTGTTGCCTTACTAGGACTTCACACCCCTTTAAATCGCCATGGATTTACTGTAAATTGAGAGGGGACCTTAGTAGGTCATCAACCTATATCAGGAATACTTGGGCCAACTTCCGGTGTTCGAGATATCGGGGTCTGAATTACGTGAAAAATGACTCGTATGGTGATAATTGTTGCCTTACTAGGACTTCACACCCCTTTAAATCGCCATGGATCTACTGTAAATTGAGAGGGGACCTTAGTAGGTCATCAACCTATATCAGGAATACTTGGGCCAACTTCCGGTGTTCGAGATATCGGGGTCTGAATTACGTGGAAAATGACTCGTATGGTGATAATTGTTGCCTTACTAGGGCTTCACACCCCTTTCAATCGCCATGGATCTACTGTGAATTGAGAGGGGACCTTAGTAGGTCATCAACCTATATCATGAAAACTTGGGCCAACTTCCGGTGTTCGAGATATCGGGGTCTGAATTACGTGAAAAATGACTCGTATGGTGATAATTGTTGCCTTACTAGGACTTCACACCTACTGTAAATTGAGAGGAGACCTTAGTAGGTCATCAACCTATATCATGAATACTTAGGCCAACTTCTGGTGTTCGAGATATCGGGGTCTGTATTACGTGAAAAATGACTCGTATGGTGATAATTGTTGCCTTACTAGGACTTCACACCCCTTTCAATCGCCATGGATCTACTGTAAATTGAGAGGGGACCTTAGTAGGTCATCAACCTATATCATGAATACTTGGGCCAACTTCCGGTGTTCGAGATATCGGGGTCTGAATTACGTGAAAAATGACTCGTATGGTGATAATTGTTGCCTTACTAGGACTTCACACCCCTTTCAATCGCCATGGATCTACTGTAAATTGAGAGGGGACCTTAGTAGGTCATCAACCTATACCATGAATACTTGGGCCAACTTCCGGTGTTCGAGATATATGGGTCTGAATTACGTGAAAAATGACTCGTATGGTGATAATTGTTGCCTTACTAGGACGTCACACCCCTTTCAATCGCCATGGATCTACCGTAAATTGAGAGGAGACCTTAGTAGGTAACCAACCTATCTCATGAAAACTTGGGCCAACTTCCGGTGTTCGAGATATCCGGGTCTGAATTACGTGAAAAATGACTCGTATGGGGATAATTGTTGCCTTAATAGGACTTCACACCCCTTTCAATCGCCATAAATCTACTGTAAATTAAGAGGAGACAATAGTAGGTCATCAACCTTTATAATGAATACTTGGGCCAACTTCCGGTGTTCGAGATATCGGGGTCTGAATTACGTAAAAAATGACTCGTATGGTGATAATTGTTGCCTTACTAGGACTTCACACCCCTTTCAATCGCCATGGATCTACTGTAAATTGAGAGGGGACCTTAGTAGGTCATCAACCTATATCATGAATACTTGGGCCAACTTCCGGTGTTCGAGATATCGGGGTCTGAATTACGTGAAAAATGACTCGTATGGTGATAATTGTTGCCTTACTAGGACTTCCCACCCCTTTCAATCGTCATGGATCTACTGTAAATTGACAGGGGACCTTAGTAGGTCATCAACCTATACCATGAATACTTGGGCCAACTTCCGGTGTTCGAGATATATGGGTCTGAATTACGTGAAAAATGACTCGTATGGTGATAATTGTTGCCTTACTAGGACTTCACACCCCTTTCAATCGCCATGGATCTACTGTAAATTGAGAGGAGACCTTAGTAGGTCACCAACCTATCTCATGAATACTTGGGCCAACTTCCGGTGTTCGAGATATCCGGGTCTGAATTACGTGAAAAATGACTCGTATGGTGATAATTGTTGCCTTAATAGGACTTCACACCCCTTTCAATCGCCATAAATCTACTGTAAATTAAGAGGAGACCATAGTAGGTCATCAACCTTTATAATGAATACTTGGGCCAACTTCCGGTGTTCGAGATATCGGGGTCCGAATTACGTAAAAAATGACTCGTATGGTGATAATTGTTGCCTTACTAGGACTTCAACCCCTTTCAATCGCCATGGATCTACTGTAAATTGAGAGGGGACCTTAGTAGGTCATCAACCTATATCATGAATACTTGGGCCAACTTCCGGTGTTCGAGATATCGGGGTCTGAATTATTTGAAAAGTGACTCGTATGGTGATAATTGGATAATTGTTGCCTTACTAGGACTTCACACCCCTTTCAATCGCCATGGATCTACTGTAAATTGAGAGGGGACCTTAGTAGGTCATCAACCTATATCATGAATACTTGGGCCAACTTCCGGTGTTCGAGATATCGGGGTCTGAATTACGTGAAAAATGACTCGTATGGTGATAATTGTTGCCTTACTAGGACTTCACACCCCTTTCAATCGCCATAAATCTACTGTAAATTGAGAGGGGACCATAGTAGGTCATCAACCTTTATCATGAATACTTGGGCCAACTTCCGGTGTTCGAGATATCGGGGTCTGAATTACGTAAAAAATGACTCGTATGGTGATAATTGTTGCCTTACTAGGGCTTCACACCCCTTTCAATCGCCATGGATCTACTGTAAATTGAGAGGGGACCTTAGTAGGTCATCAACTTGTATCATGAATACTTGACCCAACTTCCGGTGTTCGAGATATTGGGGTCTGAATTACGAGAAAAGTGATTAATTGATTGATTGATTAATGGTGTTTAACGCCCGAGCAGCAATATTTCAGCTATATTCAGGCGATGAACATGAAATGGATGATACAGTGAACACGAAATGACGATGAATGAAAATGGGATGGGACACAAGGAAAAATAGGGGTTACAGATTTTAGATTGCCACTGGCAAATGGGAGGATGGATAGGGTCGGGCAATTTAGCCTCCTGTAGCGGGATCGAAATCCCTTCTCATAGCGAATAGTACAGCAGCTTTCTTTAACGTGCGAGGAACGTGGCATTTTTCCCAACACGGTGCACTAATATGGTTTGCGGTCAGGTTTTCAGTATTATGGCCTGACAACCCCAGCTTGCCAGGGGTACCCCATTCAAACCACCTGGGGCACACATCCCAGTCGGTCTTTAGGCAAACCGACCTGACGCGCCGGTCAGGGTACTGGGCGCTATTTAGTCGCCTTTTACGACAAGCTAGCGCGACTGCGGTCTATTCTTTTAGCCACCCGGATCCCGCACGGGGCACGTGAAAAGTGACTCGTATGGTGATAATTGTTGCCTTCCTAGGACTTCACACCCCTTTCAATCGCCATGGATCTACTGTAAATTGAGAGGGGACCTTAGTAGGTCATCAACCTATATCATGAATACTTGGGCCAACTTCCGGTGTTCGAGATATAGGGTTCTGAATTACGTGAAAAATGACTCGTATGGTGATAATTGTTGCATTACTAGGACTTCACACCCCTTTCAATCGCCATGGATCTACTGTAAATTGAGAGGAGACCTTAGTAGGTCATCAACCTATATTATGAATACTTTGGCCAACTTCCGGTGTTCGAGATATCGGGGTCTGAATTACGTGAAAAATGACTCGTATGGTGATAATTGTTGCCTTACTAGGACTTCACACCCCTTTCAATCGCCATGGATCTACTGTAATTGAGGGGGACCTTAGTAGGTCATTAACCTATATCATAAATACTTGGGCCAACTTCCGGTGTTCGAGATATCGGGGTCTGAATTACGTGAAAAGTGACTCGTATGGTGATAATTGTTGCCTTACTAGGACTTCACACCCCTTTCAATCGCCATGGATCTACTGTAAATTGAGAGGGGACCTTAGTAGGTCATCAACCTATATCATGAATACTTGGGTCAACTTCCGGTGTTCGAGATATCGGGGTCTGAATTACCTGAAAAATGACTCGTATGGTGATAATTGTTGCCTTCCTAGGACTTCACACCCCTTTCAATCGCCATGGATCTACTGTAAATTGAGAGGGGACCGTAGTAGGTCATCAACCTATATTATGAATACTTTGGCCAACTTCCGGTGTTCGAGATATCGGGGTCTGAATTACGTGAAAAATGACTCGTATGGTGATAATTGTTGCCTTACTAGGACTTCACACCCCTTTCAATCGCCATGGATCTACTGTAAATTGAGGGGGACCTTAGTAGGTCATTAACCTATATCATAAATACTTGGGCCAACTTCCGGTGTTCGAGATATCGGGGTCTGAATTACGTGAAAAGTGACTCGTATGGTGATAATTGTTGCCTTACTAGGACTTCACACCCCTTTCAATCGCCATGGATCTACTGTAAATTGAGAGGGGACCTTAGTAGGTCATCAACCTATATCATGAATACTTGGGTCAACTTCCGGTGTTCGAGATATCGGGGTCTGAATTACCTGAAAAATGACTCGTATGGTGATAATTGTTGCCTTACTAGGACTTCACACCCCTTTCAATCGCCATGGATCTACTGTAAATTGAGAGGGGACCTTAGTAGGTCATCAACCTATACCATGAATACTTGGGCCAACTTCCGGTGTTCGAGATATATGGGTCTGAATAACTCGTATGTTGATATTTATTCCCGTGCAAGGATTTCACACCCCTTTCAATCGCCATGGGTCTAGTGTAAACTGAGAGAAGACTTTAGTAGGTCTTTAACCAATATCATGAGTACTTGGGCCAATTTCCTGTGTTCGAGATATCGGGGTCTGAATTACGTGAAAAATGACTTGTATGTTGACATTTATTCAGTGGTAGGCCATTACACCTCTTTCAATCGCTATGGGTCTACTGGAAAATGAGAGAAGACTCAAGTAGGTCAATAACCTGTACCATGAATACTTGGGCTAACTTTCAGAGTTCGACTTATCGGGGTCTGAATTAAGTGAAAATTTACCGATAAGATAGAATAAATTAAGAGGTGAGTTCAGTAGGTCCTAAATCTAAATCGTGAATACTTGGGCCAATTTCTAGTGTTCGAGTTATCCGGGTATGAACTAATTGAAAAATTACTGATAAGGTAAAAATCTCTTAACCTGCTGGGACGTCGCACCCTTTCAATAGCCATCGTCTTGGTTTTAAAGAATATAGGAGTTCTGCAGATCATTGAAATATATCATGAATACTTAGGCCAACTCACAGTGTTCGAGTTTTCCAGATCTGAATGAGGTGAAAAATGATTGGTATAGTGACATTTATTCCCCTGTAGGACTTAACACCCCTTTATTCGCCATGGACCTATAGTAACTTAAGAGAGGCGTTCAGTAGGTCCCTAATCTATATTGCGAAAACTGTGGCAAACTTCCGGTGTTCGAGTTAACGGGGTAAAAAATAAGTGAAAAATGACTGATCATCCTCACAAGTCAACTTAGCTAGGAAATTCCCGGGCTAGAAGATTTTCATATGACATCAAACCTTCAAAATATCAACTAATGAAATTGTTGAAAGAAGCAAGTGTTTGGCAGTAGTCATTCTTATTCATTCTTGAGTGGGAAGAAAACGTAACGCAACTAATAAATAACGTGGTAGTAACAAACAATTAACACGACTGTACAAAATACACTGATTTTCACATTATCTATGCAACACATCCGTTCGGTTTATTTAAAATCAACATCGGGATATCCCCTTACCAAACCGTGAATCAAAATAGTGACTTCTAGCCCTGGAATTTCCTAGCTAAGTTTGTCAGGGTTTCCTGGACACATGTGGACACAGAAACCCTAACTTGTGAGGATGATGACTGATATGTTGACATTTATTTCCGTGTTACGATTTCACACCCCTTTCAAATGCTAAAGACCTACTGTAAATTAAGGGTGGACTTATTAGGTCCCTAACCTATATTGTTAATACTTGGGCCAACTTCCGGTATTTGAGTTATCCAGGTCTGAATTAACTGAATTAAAAATGAGCGATAAGGTAAACATTTATTCTCCTGCTGGGACTCCGCTCACGTTTTAATCGTCATGGGCCGAGAATAAGTTAAGAGGGGAGTTCAGTAACTGCATAATATACTAGTATATAATGAATACTTTAGCCAACGTCCGGTGTTCAAGATATTCGCGTCTGAATTGAGTGAAAAATTACTGATAAGGTAAAATCTGTTAACCTGCTGGGACGTCGCACCCCTTGTCAAAGGGTAAAAGAATATAAGAGTTCTGTAGGTCATTAACCTATATCATGAATACTTTTGACAAGCTCTCGGTATTCGAGTTATCCTGGTCTGAATTTAGTGAAAAATGACTTACATCTTGACATTTATTCAGGTGCCATGGGTCTATGGTTACTTAAGAGAGGACTTCAGTAGATCTATAATTTATATCGTCAATAATTGGGTCGATTTCCGGTGTTCGAGTTATCCGGGAAGAAAATACAGAAACAATGACTGATATGATGACATTTATTCCCGTGCTAGGACTTCACACCCCTTTCAATCGCCCTAGCACTAAGGTAAATAAATAGGTCATTTGAGTTCGTCCTTAACCTATATTGTGAATACTTGGGACAACTTCCGGTGTTCGAATTATTCAAGACTGATTTATGTGAAAATGTCCGATAAAGTAAAATCCCTTCTCCTGCTAGGACTTCGTACCCCTTTCAGTCGCCACTGGCATAGGATAAATTTGAAGGAGAGTTCAGTGTGTCCTTAAGCTATATAGTGAATACTTGGACCAACTTCCGGTGTTCGAGATATCGGTGTCTGAATTAGGTGCATCCCTTTCAATCGGCATTGCCAGGGTAAAATAAGAGGAAAGTTCAGTAGGTCATTAACCTATATCAATAATACTAGGCACAAATTCTGTTGTTCGATTTAAGCGGGTACAAATAAAGTAAAAATATAGTGATACTATTAAATTTATACCCGTGCCAGGACTTCACATCCATTTCAATAGCCATAGGCCTAAGTATTAATGATATAGGTTATGGACCTACTGAACTCCACTCTTATTTAATTTAGATGGTTTTTTATATTTGGTGTTTGAATTATTGTAATACAACTGATACTAGTTTTTCATACGAGGACGTAAGTGAAAAAATAACTTACGTGGTGACATCTGATCTTCTGTGGGACATCTTCAGATGTTGGAGTAATCTATATCATACGGCGATACAAATACTTGCTTCAATTACTTTCTAATTAGACTTTTAAAAACAGTTTTTTCTTAGAAGATCTGCAAGACAAGATTCTAGTTATACACTGACTAACATACTTATAAAAACACTGCTTATGAACAATTAACCACAATTTTTTATTATTACCAGTACGACTAATAAAGTAATTTTGTATTAAAAATGCCACATACTTCTACATATACTAAACTGAAAGTATTTTTATATGCTTATAATCTCCTTAGGCCACAAAACTGTTTAACTTTTTTTGAGACATTGTTGTCAGTTTCCGCCCGCAAAAAATCTTGATGTCATGATAGAGATAAAAAGTTATTAAGGCGGCGTTTAACTAATTCAATGAAAACAAACAACGTATTTTATTAGTACAGAAATGGTTACACGATTCTTTCATATTTAATATATTTGCAGATTATCCATCCACAATAGACATGTTTTAATTGGTCGGATAATAGAGGTTTTACTTTTCTGTTGAGTGGAAAATTTATTCTCACAGAATTGTAAATATACCTTTATTCACCTTGGCTTCATTCATTAGGTATATGAACACTAGGGAGGACACACACTGAGGCCAAGTATTGTCACTGACCGCATTCTAATATTCAGCGATTATGTCAGGATTAATGGAGCTCACATGCTTTAAAATCTCGTTTGAAGTTTACATACATGCATGCTTTGAAATATAACAATTTAGAAATGTTACAGATACCATATTGTTAATCAATTTATTTTATGTGGCGAGGAATAACCCTGATTCAAAGATCTCCAGCTGTGGAAATTAGTATTAATTAACATGCGCGTGTAGCTTATCTGTAACATGACTAAGAGTTCGTTACGCCACCGGCCAGACATTTTCTTTCTGTCTTTTTTTTTGAAATGACAATTTTGGTGGCTCTTATTGATGATGAAAAATTGTATTTCGTTTTGCCATCAGAAAAAATATTATTATACATTTTACAAAATCTCATTTACTTTTTTATCTTATTTTTAAGGACTGCGTGTACGATTCATTTGCATGTATAGCCTCTTAATGTTTAAATATTTAATTACATAAAAATATCTTCGATGACTTCCTTTTTTTATAAAGAGAATTATCTTTCTCTCCATTTTCTACCGTATTTTTAACTGATTTAGACATTTTATTTATAGCATTCCTGTTTTAAAAACATAATTTGTCTCTGTATGATTTTAAGCATTCTAAATACACATAACAGTAACTTTTCGCGAAAAAAAATACGCCAATATATAATATTTCATATATTGTAAATACACATTACATACAACTACCTGTATCACGTCGAGACAGCCGTGTACAGTTGTATCAATACGAGACTCAATTCTCACTGCAGGCAGGGTGTACTCGACTCCAATCTTAATTAACAAGGATTGCCAGTTTTAAACCGCAGGTCGGGGGTTTTCTCCGGGCACTCCGGCTTCCTCCTCCAATAAAAACTGGACGCCATGATATAGCTGAAAAATTGCTGAAAGTGGCGTTAAACACAATCAAACAAACAACAACAATCAATACGAGACGCGTGGGGACTTGTTGTGATGTGGAAGGTATGCAACTGTCGAGACGTGATACAGGTAGTTGTATCTACACTTATATGTATGTAATAAGTTTATCTAAAATTAAGAACTATAAAAAGGGCCGAACAAAACTGAATGTTTAAAATTTTAAATTTAACATTCAACGAAGCATTTGTTAATAAAACATAGGCCTTAACGACACACGTATTATGACGTCATAAATGTGCAGAAATGATAACCCTAGTAATACTGTCCTATGAGATTGTAAATCTATGAGTTCTTTAATACAAAAGATCAATTACAGCATTAAAACTATGTATTAAATAAGCAGCATAAAAGTACTTGTACATCAATAGACTATATTATAATTTAAATAGAAATATAATTAGTGCAGTATATATATATCAATTAGAGCTTGCAATAAAAAACAACAAACAACTTTAACCAAGCTTTACAATGTTGGATACTGCGTATAAATGTAATGTAAACCATGCTTACTATGGAATGTTTACATTGTGTAAATTTTTTAGCGTTCGTGAAAACGTATTAACAACAGTAAAAACCCCACATTTTGATTATAGGTTTCAAAACTTCAAAATATTCATTTGAAACATCTTTTTAATTTAAAATAAATAATTTTCGTACATTTTTATGCTCAAAATTCTAATTGAATGAAACAAATTACCTTGCACTGTTCAAATAACACCTTACAAACGGGTAAGATAAATACAAGTTGGATAAATGGAGACACCTAAGTTTGATAAATGGTAAGATACATTAATAAAGACAAGTTACTTCATTGAATGAATGAATGAATGAATGAATGAATGAATGAATAAATAAATAAATAAATAAATAAATAAATAAATAAATAAATAAATAAATAAATAAATAAATAAATAAATAAATAAATAAATAAATAAATAAATAAATAAATAAATAAATAAATAAATAAATAAATAAATAAATAAATAAATATAACACCTGTAATAATTTATTTGAAATAAAAATGTTGTTATTATATTTTTTACAGAAAGATTTATTCAAAGCTTTTTTAATACATCTATTTCATATAAAACTACAAGTATGTCATGCAATAAAATTTATTTTGATTTAATATTGAACATTAAACAGTAATTACATTGTGTTATTCAATATAATTTGTTTAGTGTGGGACAGTCAGAACTGTAAAATTGTATTAAGTGGGACATCGGCAATAAATCCGCTTTTATTTTATCGTTACCAACGCCATTATTATGGATGTAAAGCTAATTAGAATATATATTATTACTTCAAAACGTGCACAGTTCATAAAAATAACTGTAAATAATGTCCAAAATAAATTGTTGTTGATTAAACTCCCTCGTGACCCATAAAGGAGGAATGGTTTGAAATCTTTCAGATATATACATCAACGACATTATTTGCATATGAAATATTACTTTTGACAAATACATTTTTAAAATACTTTAAATTTGTGTATTTGTGTATCTATAATTGAAATTTTGGTGTAAATTGCATGCTCAAACTTATAATAATAATTTTAATAATATATATATATTTTAATTTAAATGTCAAAAAGAGTACGAACCACATAAAATAAAATAATGTTAAATAAAATACCAAGGTTATATATATTTTTAAAATAATACTTTAAAACTAATTTGTTTTAAAACAACAAAAAATGAAAATGTGAAAACAGGAATAAACGTCAACATACATGACGTAATTCAGACCCGATATCTCGAACATCGGGAGGTGGCCCAAGTACTCATGATATAGGTTAAAGACCTAATAAAGTCTTTTCTCAGTTTACAGTAGACCCATGGCGATTGAAAGAGGTGTGAAGACCTAGCACGGGAATAAATGTCAACATACATGACGTAATTCAGACCCGATATCTCGAACACCGAAGTTGGCCCAAGTACTCATGATATAGGTTAAAGACCTACTTAAGTCTTCTCTCAATTTACAGTAGACCCATGGCGATTGAAAGGGGTGTGAAGACCTAGCACGGGAATAAATGTCAACATACAAGTCATTTTTAGCGTACTGTAAAAGTAGTAATTTTCGCGGTGTACTAATATTTGCTATTTTCGCGGTACCAAGAAAAGCGCGAAAATAGATACCCTCGAAAAACTTTAGTATACTAAACAGACACACGGGCAAGGTGAACATCAGAGATCAATTATTGATCGAGTAAGTACTGTTATAAATTGTACGCATTTTTTGTTTACAAAAAAACATATTGTTTATATTTTCGTCAATCAATTATTGAAATCAAATGTTGATATTATTTACCTTAAATTGGCGTAAATAAAAATTCAAAGAATATTTTATAAATTATTGACAAAATCAATACATTTCTATTTACAATGCGTACATCAAGACGGCCTGATTACTAGTAACCTATCATTGTACGGATCACTGATTACAATAAACAATTGGACAACAGTGTTGATTTATTAAATAACGAGTGTTTTTTTATAACGGGAAGTTAATCTCTACATTTCTCAACGACTTCTTTGATCCCCGGCTTAAACCAACCTCGAATTAATGTTTCATGTCTAATTTGTTGAAATGCATTAACCATCCAAGCTGCATTTTTGGTTTAAGATAAGAAAGAAATCAACACTTTAGGGCTAAATTGCTTCACGGGAAGTCGATATTTCTGTACAAAACGTCACACGTCATTAACGTATATGAACTTGTTTCAAAGGATTAAAGTATGTTTGGAAAGAAATTAAAAAGGGGTGTATATAAAGTCATATTTAATTATTTTATCTTCGATGAATTCCGCGAAAATCAGTACCCGTGAAAATGTTCAACATGACAAAAACGCGAAAATTAGAATCCGCAAAAATTAATACGTTTACAGTAATTCAGACTCTGATATCTCGAACACCGGGAGTTGGCCAAACTATACACTATATATGTTAATGACCTACTAAAGTCCTCTATCAATTTACAATAAACCCATGGGGATTGAAAGGGGTGTGAAATCCTAGCACGGGAATAAATATAAACATACGAGTTATTTTTCGCGTAATTCAGACTCCGATATCTCGAACACTGGAAGTTTGCCCAAGTATTCATGATATAGGTTAATGACCTACTAAAGTCCCCTCTCATTTTTCAGTAGACCCATGGCGATTGAAAGGGGTGTGAAGACCTAGCACGGGAATAAATGTCAACATACAAGTCATTTTTCACTTAATTCTGACCCGGATATCTCGAACACCGGAAGTTTGCCCAAGTACTCATGATATAAGTTAAAGACTTCCTAAAGTCTTCTTTTAATTTACAATAGACCAATGGCGATTGAAAGGGATGTGAAATCCTAGCACAGGAATAAATATCAACATACGAGTTATTTTTCACGTAATTCAGACTCCGATATCTCGAACACTGGAAGGTGGCCCAATTATTCATTATATAGGTTAATGAACTACTAACGTCTTCTCTTAACTTACAGTAGACCCATTGGGATTAAAAGGTGTGTGGAGTCCTAGCACGGGAATAAATGTCAACATACAAGTCATTTTTAACGTAATTCAGACTCCGATATCTCGAACACCGGAAGTTGGCCCAACTATTCACTATATAGGTTAATGACCTACTAATGTCCTCTATCAATTTACAGTACACCCATGGTGATTGAAACGGGTGTGAAGTCTTAGCACGGGAATAAATGTCAACATACCAGTCATTTTTGACGTAATTCAGACTCCGATACCTCGAACACTGGAAGTTGTCCCAATTATTCATTATATAGGTTAATGAACTACTAACGTCTTCTCTTAACTTACAGTAGACCCATGTGGATTAAAAGGTGTGTGGAGTCCTAGCACGGGAATAAATGTCAACATACAAGTCATTTTTAACGTAATTCAGACTCCGATATCTCGAACACCGGAAGTTGGCCCAACTATTCACTATATAGGTTAATGACCTACTAATGTCCTCTATCAATTTACAGTACACCCATGGTGATTGAAACGGGTGTGAAGTCTTAGCACGGGAATAAATGTCAACATACCAGTCATTTTTGACGTAATTCAGACTCCGATACCTCGAACACTGGAAGTTGGCCCAAGTATTCATGATATAGGTTAATGACCTACTAATGTCTTCTCTCATTTTACAGTAGACCCATGGCGATTGAAAGGGGTGTGAAGTCTTAGCACGGGAATAAATGTCAACATACAAGTCATTTTTGACGTAATTCTGACCCCGATATCTCGAACACCGGAAGTTGGCCCAAGTATTCATGATATAGATTAATGACCTACAAAAGACCTCTCAATTCATAGTACACCCATGGCGATTGAAAGGGGTGTGAAGTCTTAGCAGAGGGAATAAATGTCAACATACGAGTCATTTTTGACGTAATTCAGACTCCGATATCTCGAACACCGGAAGTTGGCCCAAGTATTCATGATATAGGTTAATGACCTACTAATGTCTTCTCTCATATTACAGTAGACCCATGGCGATTGAAAGGGGTGTGAAGTCTTAGCACGGGAATAAATGTCAACATACCAGTCATTTTTCACGTAATTCAGACTCCGATATCTCGAACAACGGAAGTTGGCCCAAGTATTCATGATATAGGTTAATGACCTACTAATGTCTTCTCTCATTTTACAATAGACCCATGGCGATTAAAAGGGGTGTGAAGTCTTATCACCGGAATAAATGTCATCATACAAGTCATTTTTGACGTAATTCTGACCCCTATATATCGAACACCGGAAGTTGGCCCAATTATTCATGACATAGGTTATTGACCTACTAATGTCTTCTCTCATTTTACAGTAGACCCATGGCGATTAAATGGGGTGTGAAGTCATAGCACGGGAATAAATGTCAACATACAAGTCATTTTTGACGTAATTCTGCCCCCGATATCTCGAACACCGGAAGTTGGCCCAAGTATTTATGATATAGATTAATGACCTACTAAAGTCTTCTCTCAATTTACAGTAGACCCATGGCGATTAAAAGGGGTGTGAAGTCTTAGCACGGGAATAAATGTCAACATACAAGTCATTTTTGACGTAATTCAGAGCCCGATATCTCGAACACTGGAAGTTGGCCCAACTATTCATGACATAGGTTATTGACCTACTAATGTCTTCTCTCATTTTACAGTAGACCTATGGCAATTGAAAGGGGTGTGAAATCTTAGCACGGGAATAAATGTCAACAAAAAATTTTTTTTCACGTAATTCAGACCCCAATATCTCGAACACTGGAAGTTGGCCCAAGTATTCATGATATAGGTTAATGACCTACTAAAGACCTCTCTCATTTCTAAGTAGACCCATAGCGATTGAAAGGGGTGTGAAGTCTTAGCATGGGAATAAATGTCAACAAAAAAAGTCATTTTTGACGTAATTCTGACCCTGATATCTCGAACACCGGAAGTTGGCCCAAGTATTCATGATATAGATTAATGACCTACTAACGACCTCTCTCAATTCACAGTAGACACATGGCGATTGAAAGGGGTGTGAAGTCTTAGCATGGGAATAAATGTCAACATACGAGTCATTTTTTCACGTAATTCAGACTCCGATATCTCGAACAACGGAAGTTGGCCCAAGTATTCATGACAAAGGTTATTGACCTACTAATGTCTTCTCTCAATTTACAGTAGACCCATGGCGATTAAAAGGGGTGTGAAGTCTTAGCACTGGAATAAATGTCAACACACGAGTCATTTTTGACGTAATTCCGACTCCAATATCTCGAACACCGGAAGTTGGCCCAAGTATTCATGATATAGGTTAATGACCTACTAATGTCTTCTCTTATATTACAGTAGACCCATGGCGATTGAAAGGGGTGTGAAGTCTTAGCACGGGAATAAATGTCAACATACGAGTCATTTTTCACGTAATTCAGACTCCGATATCTCGAACAACGGAAGTTGGCCCAAGTATTCATGACATAGGTTATTGACCTACTAATGTCTTCTCTCATTTTACAGTAGACCCATGGCGATTGAAAGGGGTGTGAAGTCTAATCACCGGAATAAATGTCAATAAAAAAGTCATTTTTGACGTAATTCTGACCCCGATATCTCGAACACCGGAAGTTGGCCCAAGTATTCGTGACATAGGTTATTGACCTACTAATGTCTTCTCTCATTTTACAGTAGACCCATGGCGATTAAATGGGGTGTGAAGTCATAGCACGGAAATAAATGTCAACATACAAGTCATTTTTGACGTAATTCTGACCCCGATATCTCGAACACCGGAAGTTGGCCCAAGTATTTATGATATAGATTAATGACCAACTAAAGTCTTCTCTCAATTTACAGTAGACCCATGGCGATTAAAAGGGGTGTGAAGTCTTAGCACGGGAATAAATGTCAACATACAAGTCATTTTTGACGTAATTCAGAGCCCGATATCTCGAACACTGGAAGTTGGCCCAACTATTCATGACATAGGTTATTGACCTACTAATGTCTTCTCTCATTTTACAGTAGACCTATGGCAATTGAAAGGGGTGTGAAGTCTTAGCACGGGAATAAATGTCAAAAAAAAATTATTTTTCACGTAATTCAGACCCCAATATCTCGAACACTGGAAGTTGGCCCAAGTATTCATGATATAGGTTAATGACCTACTAAAGACCTCTCTCATTTCTAAGTAGACCCATAGCGATTGAAAGGGGTGTGAAGTCTTAGCATGGGAATAAATGTCAACAAAAAAAGTCATTTTTGACGTAATTCTGACCCTGATATCTCGAACACCGGAAGTTGGCCCAAGTATTCATGATATAGATTAATGACCTACTAACGACCTCTCTCAATTCACAGTAGACCCATGGCGATTGAAAGGGATGTGAAGTCTTAGCATGCGAATAAATGTCAACATACGAGTCATTTTTCACGTAATTCAGACTCCGATATCTCGAACAACGGAAGTTGGCCCAAGTATTCATGACAAAGGTTATTGACCTACTAATGTCTTCTCTCATTTTACAGTAGACCCATGGCGATTAAAAGGGGTGTGAAGTCTTAGCACGGGAATAAATGTCAACATACAAGTCATTTTTGACGTAATTTTGACCCCGATATCTCGACCACCGGAAGTTGGCCCAAGTATTCATGACATAGGTTATTGACCTACTAATGTCTTCTCTCATTTTACAGTAGACCCATGGCGATTGAAAGGGGTGTGAAGTCTTAGCGCGGGAATAAATGTCAACAAAAAAGTCATTTTTGACGTAATTCTGACCCCGATATCTCGAACACTGGAAGTTGGCCCAAGTATTCATGACATAGGTTATTGACCTACTAATGTCTTCTCTCATTTTACAGTAGACCCATGGCGATTGAAAGGGGTGTGAAGTCTTAGCACGGGAATAAATGTCAACATACAAGTCATTTTTGACGTAATTCAGACCCCGATATCTGGAACACCGGAAGTTGGCCCAAGTATTCATGATATAGATTAATGACCTACTAAAGTCTTCTCTCAATTTACAGTAGATCCATGGCGATTGAAAGGGGTGTGAAGTCTTAGCACGGGAATAAATGTCAACATACAAGTCATTTTTGACGTAATTCTGACCCCGATATCTCGAACACCGGAAGTTGGCCCAAGTATTCATGATATTAATTAATGACCTACTAAAGTCTTCTTTCAATTGACAGTAGACCCATGGCGATTGAAAGGGGTGTGAAGTCTTAGCACGGGAATAAATGTCAACATACAAGTCATTTTTGACGTAATTCAGAGCCCGATATCTCGAACACTGGAAGTTGGCTCAAGTATTCATGACATAGGTTATTGACCTATTAATGTCTTCTCTCATTTTACAGTAGACCTATGGCGATTGAAAGGGGTGTGAAGTCTTAGCACGGGAATAAATGTCAACAAAAAAGTCTTTTTTCACGTAATTCAGACCCCGATATCTCGAACACCGGAAGTTGGCCAAAGTATTCATGATATAGATTAATGACCTACTAAAGACCTCTCTCAATTCACAGTACACCCATGGCGATTGAAAGGGGTGTGAAGTCTTAGCACGGGAATAAATGTCAACACACGAGTCATTTTTGACGTAATTCCGACTCCGATATCTCGAACACCGGAAGTTGGCCCAAGTATTCATGATATAGGTTAATGACCTACTAATGTCTTCTCTCATATTACAGTAGACCCATGGCGATTGAAAGGGGTGTGAAGTCTTAGCACGGGAATAAATGTCAACATACCAGTCATTTTTCACGTAATTCAGACTCCGATATCTCGAACAACGGAAGTTGGCCCAAGTATTCATGATATAGGTTAATGACCTACTAATGTCTTCTCTCATTTTACAATAGACCCATGGCGATTAAAAGGGGTGTGAAGTCTTATCACCGGAATAAATGTCATCATACAAGTCATTTTTGACGTAATTCTGACCCCTATATATCGAACACCGGAAGTTGGCCCAATTATTCATGACATAGGTTATTGACCTACTAATGTCTTCTCTCATTTTACAGTAGACCCATGGCGATTAAATGGGGTGTGAAGTCATAGCACGGGAATAAATGTCAACATACAAGTCATTTTTGACGTAATTCTGACCGCGATATCTCGAACACCGGAAGTTGGCCCAAGTATTTATGATATAGATTAATGACCTACTAAAGTCTTCTCTCAGTTTACAGTAGACCCATGGCGATTAAAAGGGGTGTGAAGTCTTAGCACGGGAATAAATGTCAACATACAAGTCATTTTTGACGTAATTCAGAGCCCGATATCTCGAACACTGGAAGTTGGCCCAACTATTCATGACATAGGTTATTGACCTACTAATGTCTTCTCTCATTTTACAGTAGACCTATGGCAATTGAAAGGGGTGTGAAGTCTTAGCACGGGAATAAATGTCAACAAAAATTTTTTTTTCACGTAATTCAGACCCCAATATCTCGAACACTGGAAGTTGGCCCAAGTATTCATGATATAGGTTAATGACCTACTAAAGACCTCTCTCATTTCTAAGTAGACCCATAGCGATTGAAAGGGGTGTGAAGTCTTAGCATGGGAATAAATGTCAACAAAAAAAGTCATTTTTGACGTAATTCTGACCCTGATATCTCGAACACCGGAAGTTGGCCCAAGTATTCATGATATAGATTAATGACCTACTAACGACCTCTCTCAATTCACAGTAGACCCATGGCGATTGAAAGGGGTGTGAAGTCTTAGCATGGGAATAAATGTCAACATACGAGTCATTTTTCACGTAATTCAGACTCCGATATCTCGAACAACGGAAGTTGGCCCAAGTATTCATGACAAAGGTTATTGACCTACTAATGTCTTCTCTCATTTTACAGTAGACCCATGGCGATTAAAAGGGGTGTGAAGTCTTAGCACGGGAATAAATGTCAACATACAAGTCATTTTTGACGTAATTTTGACCCCGATATCTCGAACACCGGAAGTTGGCCCAAGTATTCATGACATAGGTTATTGACCTACTAATGTCTTCTCTCATTTTACAGTAGACCCATGGCGATTGAAAGGGGTGTGAAGTCTTAGCGCGGGAATAAATGTCAACAAAAAAGTCATTTTTGACGTAATTCTGACCCCGATATCTCGAACACTGGAAGTTGGCCCAAGTATTCATGACATAGGTTATTGACCTACTAATGTCTTCTCTCATTTTACAGTAGACCCATGGCGATTGAAAGGGGTGTGAAGTCTTAGCACGGGAATAAATGTCAACATACAAGTCATTTTTGACGTAATTCAGACCCCGATATCTCGAACACCGGAAGTTGGCCCAAGTATTCATGATATAGATTAATGACCTACTAAAGTCTCTCAATTTACAGTAGACCCATGGCGATTGAAAGGGGTGTGAAGTCTTAGCACGGGAATAAATGTCAACATACAAGTCATTTTTGACGTAATTCAGACCCCGATATCTCGAACACCGGAAGTTGGCCCAAGTATTCATGATATAAATTAATGACCTACCAGAGACTTCTCTCAATTTACAGTAGACCCATGGCGATTGAAAGGGATGTGAAGTCTTAGTACGGGAATAAACGTCAACATAAAATTCATTTTTCACGTAATTCGGACTCCGATATCTCGAACACCGGAAGTTGGCCCAAGTATTCATGATATAGGTTAATGACCAATGTCTTCTCTCATTTTACAGTAGACCCATGGCGATTGAAAGGGGTGTGAAGACATACCATGGGAATAAATGTCAACATACAAGTCATTTTTCACGTAATTCAGACTCCGATATATCGAACACTGGAAGTTGGCCCAAGTATTCCTGGTATAGGTTAAAAACCAACTAAAGTCCCCTCTCATTTTACAGTAGACCCATGGCGATTGAAAGGGGTGTGAAGTCTTAGCATGGAGATAAATGTCAACATACGAGTCATTTCTCACGTAATTCAGACCCGATATCTCGAGCACAGGAAGTTGACCCAGGTATTCATGATATAGGTTAATGATCTACTGAACTATCGTCGTATTAAACCCAAAGTCCATCACCATTGACTAGGGTGCTTCGTCCCAGCAGGATAAGAGATATTACTTTATCGGTCATTTTCACTAAATTCCGATTGGAATAACTAGAAAACCAAAATTATCCCAAGTATTCACGATATAGATTATGGACCTTCCTGACTATTAATTGACTTTTAGGCTACGGCGATTGGAAAGGGTGTAAAGTCCTAGATGTGGAATAAAGGTCATCGCTTAATTTAGATACAGAATACTCGAAGTCAAAAACCAAATTGTGGTCCAACTATTTACCAGATGTGTTAAAGACCACTGTTCAATCTTAAAAATAGGTATCATTTTCTAAAATCCTTAAATGTAGAATTGTAGAATTATCCTATGAAACGTACTGTAACATAAGTAAATGGAATTAACGACATTTTCTTCTCTCTTGTACACTCCTCTCTATGATGGATAGCGGAATTGTTACATGTCTGCAGCTAATAAATTTAAGTTCGTATGATTTCCGTTGTTTAAACTATACAAAAGTCGTTTAGTTAAGATATAAATGTAAAAAGAAAAAGAAAAGAAAGAAAAGAAAAAGAAGAAAATACGGAATAATGTGATAGAAATACACCGGTCATTTTGAATGTAAAAGCGTGCGATGAGGCAAACACTAACATAATCCTTTACTTCAGAAAAAAATTAATAATAAACTTAATTAATTTTATCTTTCACCGCTGCATGTTTTTGTTTTGTTTTCTATTGTGACAATTGGCCCTACTATTCTAAAAATGTAACTAAATAGGAAAAGAAATTGTCACCGTAAAGTCCCGTTTGCGAGTCGGGTGTCAAAAGAGAGATAACTCAAGTTAAAATTTAATTACTTTTCATACATTACTCGAACTCGCCCTAATAAATATTATTGCGGGCTGAATTATTGACGGATAGCGTTATTGCCGGTTAGCGGTATTGACGGCTAGAATTGCCGGCTAGCTTCACTCTGGTGTTAATAAACCGGTTACTTATTATTAATATTCTTTTTCTATCTTTCGTTCTTTCTTTCTTTCCGGTAAATTTTGTCCGCTCGTTTTCCTTGAGATGCGATCTACACGAAACTTTGTATCTTGTGCAGTAATTTTTTGAAAGGGACGTTTGTGTTGGCATACCAATAGTTTCAATGAAATCAACAGTCGTTTTTATCAAGATTCTACAAGCGTGGTTGACACCATATACCAAGATATCACGTTGATTCTCTTGAATTCCTTCTTGTTATTAGAAAACATTTTCTAACAGATGGCGAATGTTAGAAATATATTAATATGCGCCGTATAGTAAACATATACTGAATTTTAGCATGTATTCATGTGCTAATGTTTAGATAAGGATGTAAGATAACGGTTGCTGCATGTTTGTTACGTCGAAATTAATACAGCGATGTCTCTTGTCGACGTGAGTAACCGGGTAATCTGGCTTCGCCTGGGCCCCTCCTCAAATAAAAATTGTAAGAAATGCTATTTCTGAAAAGGTTCCTGAAATGTCGACCATTGATGCAAGCAAGCAAACAAGCAAATATTTCACAGTGCCATATACATGTAATAGCAATACGACAAAAATATTAAAAACCTAACTTTCGACAGGAAAACTGGGAATACTTTGTCAGCCAAGGTCGAGCACACTCTTCAAAAGTTACGCAGTAAGGCTCACACAGTGTTGATAGGCACCTGATCAATAGTAGACTATTAAACTTCCTTAAAAATAGGTCACTTAAGCCCCTCGTCCTATTTGTACAATTTGTGTCAATCTGGCATTCTAAGACAGTTGGTCATTGACTATTGATTACAGGCAAATCCAGACGGAGGTTACGACTTTGAGTGTGGACAGGGTGTGCAGGACTCGAACCTTAATTAAGACTGATTGATTTTCTGTTTTCCTGTGAATAATCGGGGGTTTTCAATGAGCATTCTTGCTTCTTCCTCGAATAAACACTGGACCCCATAATATAGCTGAAAAAATGCTAATGGTGGTTTTATGTTCCATTCAATAAATCAACCATCTGCGATATACATGTCTATAACAATATACACTCTAAACAAAAAGAATAAAGTGACCCGAAGCAAAGTGATACTGACAGAACCTTGTTAGATACCTGGGGTAGTTTTTTATAAGTACGACTGTAAACGACTAAATAGAAATTTTATTTATTTCCTCTGAAGTAGAACGGACAGAAGAGCAACTATTATTAACCACTACGTATAAGTTTACAATGTGGTATCATGGCATAATCTGTTATGCAATAAACAACAATAACAGAATTGCCTCCAGAGAAGGTCCCTATAGTTTATTCTCCGTACATATGTGATGGATATCCCTTAACTCCAAGTCCAGTTACTTTAAACACTGATCCAGATAATGGGAATTTCTTGAGTTCTTCGTCGCTACACCAATGTCGACTACACGTCACAAATAGTTCGTTTTTACCCCCAAAACAGCACGATGTTATTTTGAAAGCTGGCATTTCCACTGCACTTATACGTTTACCTGAAATAAAATGACACATTTTGTATCTAATTAGACTGTTGTATACATTTGTTCATTTTCCGAAAGGACTGAGTTCAGCTCAACATTGTATTCTTCTTGGGAAGTTTTTTTAAACTACACTACTGGTTATACCTAACAGCATTCATAAACAAACACACACTGCAAACGACCTCACGGAGTAAAATTCTGATTTGTCATAAGCACTCACTGGATAAGTGATTAAAATAGTTAGTCATCTATTATTGATTAACATTGAGGTAGCGAGTTCAAGCCTGGCTTTGAGTAGGGTTTGCTCGACTTAAATATTAATTGGACTAGTATTGTCAGTTTTCCGGCAGAAGGTCGATGGTTTCCAACGTGGAATTCCTCTCGAATTAGAAACTGGAGGTCATTATATGGCTGAACACTGTGAAACCTCATTTGAACAAAGAGGCAAATTTGTCCTAGAAAATAACAAGTCCATCAGAGACAGAGCCAGTGAGATCAGAGAGACAGGAATTTATCCAGAAAACAAAACAAAACCATTTCCGCTTTGTTTTATAGTTGTTGTGCGCCCGCCTCTCTTTCCCACTTCTAGCGCCAAAAGAAATTATGTGAACGAATTTGCAGACGCATTAGCACATCTACATATATGGTAGCTTTTTTACTTCTGCCGGCTTCCACAATACTTGCAGAAAATATAGGCACTTATTACCGTTATGATATAATGTGACAAATATGGGACTAGCAACGATATTTTAGTGACCCGACATAAAATTTCGTTGAAAAAAAATGCGTTGCGTAGTCTTTGATTTGATTCGAATATAGACACGAACCTGTATCGGGATCCAATCGTACGACACGGCCATGATTATAGAATGCTATCCATACTTTTCCATCCGTGTCAATTGTCATGCCATCGGGAAATCCAGTTCCTCGATCTAGTTGTACCACTATTCTTTTATTACCTTAAGTGAAGAATGTAATTCCATTTAACGACGGCATATTACTAGTAACTAAAATTAATTTTAAGAATAATATGCTAAATGTTTTTAAAATTGTCGTTTTGTTGTAAATAAATAAGAAGCATGAGGCGTCTGTTGCCTATTATAATTTTTTTTTAATTGGAAATACTCACTTACACTCCCCTGTTCTATATCGTAATCAAACGAATGTAAACATCCTGGTATAGAGTCGATGTAATACATCACCGTGGCATGCGCAGACCAAGCCATTCCATTAGAAATTGTAATATTCTCAACATGTTTTTTTATTGATCCATCTGTATACAGACAATATAACGATCCTTGTTCTGGAACAAAATAACCCGCCTTCTTTTGCAGGTGCATGGTCCCTGTGTAATGAAAAACAGTAATAAATATCGTTTTACTAACGTTGTTTACGGTTTAGCATGTAACATGTGTGGACTGGTACATGTCGGTGAACTAAGCAAAGATAGAATGTAACATTTGTGGACTTGTACATGTCGGTGAACTAAGCAAAGATAGAATGTAACATGTGTGGACTGGTACATGTCGGTGAACTAAGCAAAGATAGAATGTAACATGTGTGGACTCGTACATGTCGGTGAACTAAGCAAAGATGGAATGTAACATGTGTGGATTGGTACATGTCGGTGAACTAAGCAAAGATAGAATGTAACATGTGTGGACTGGTACATGTCGGTGAACTAAGCAAAGATGGAATGTAACATGTGTGGACTGGTACATGTCGGTGAACTAAGCAAAGATAGAATTAACATGTGTGGATTGGTACATGTCGGTGAACTAAGCAAAGATAGAATGTAACATGTGTGGACTGGTACATGTCGGTGAACTAAGCAAAGATAGAATGTAACATGTGTGGACTGGTACATGTCGGTGAACTAAGCAAAGATAGAATGTAACATGTGTGGACCGGTACATGTCGGTGAACTAAGCAAAGATGGAATGTAACATTTGTGGATTGGTACATGTCGGTGAACTAAGCTAAGGTAAGAATTAACATGTGTGGACTGGTACATGTCGGTAAACTAAGCAAAGATAGAATGTAACATGTGTGGACCGGTACATGTCGGTGAACCAAGCAAAGATAGAATGTAACATGTTTGGATTGGTACATGTCGGTGAACTAAGCAAAGATAGAATGTAACATGTGTGGACTGGTACATGTCGGTGATCTAAATGTGAACTAAGCAAATAATTTGTGGTCATAGGTATGACAGAAACAATAATAATCAAAATTGCTATCAGCATTTGAATCAATCTGATGATTCAGTCCTCTTTATACTTATTTTTTATTTTTATTTATTTTTTTTTGTTTAACACATTTACAATGAATGGTTAAAACACATAAAATGTAATTAATACAACAACAGAAAGTGGTTCTTGATACAATTCTACACCCATTCATCATAGTTGGTAAATAAATATAAAATTGCACCAAGATGCAGTTTTGAAAATAACGTTTGAATTATAACAAAGAACTATATACTTGGAGCGGGAGTGACATAGAGAAAAGTACATTCATTTGGAATTATAATTATTTTATTTTTTGGTTAATTTAACTCCTGACATTTTTTGATATATTCAATAACTGCTTTAATTATTACTAAAGATTTGTTTTTAATAGAAAAGACATTTTGTCTTCAGTCAGTATAGAATTGAAATCTTTATGAATATGTTTGACCTTTTAAGTTAGTTCTTGTCTATACATATTGTAGACAGGGCAATGGATGAAAAAGTGCATTTCATCTTCGATTTGTGACATATTACATTTTAAACAAATTCTGTCATTTTGGGGGATATTATTATACCGCCCTCTTTCTATTGCTAGACAGTGGGCACTTAATCTATATTTGCAAATAGTAGATCTATCAGATTTGAATCTGCAGATATCCACATATGGAGGTCTTAAATTGACAAATTTTGTTATAGAAGAATAATTTATTGCTTTCTGTCAAAGTACTACTTCGATTTTGTAGTCATAATCATATATTCTTTGTTTAAAATTACTAATTTATTTTTTTTTAGAATTTGAAATGTTATAAGTTGTAAAATTAAATCCTATGGGAGGTTGTTAAAAATCTTGTGAACTAAGCTTTTGTTTAAATTAGAAAGGTGATCTCGAAATTTGAGTGTTAAAAATTTAACCTTTTCTCTCAGAGGGTATCGGTTAAGTTCAGATAAGCAAGCGACATTTGTTGCTTTGCTATGGATGCCTAAGATTTCTTTGATAAATTTAATATGTAGATATTCATAGGGGTCTGTATCATCAGATTAGAATATGCCCCCAAACTTCAACCCCATATACTAGTTAACTTCATCGATAAAATATACCATAGGACCAAAAGTCCTAGCCTATCAACACCATGCCGTAGACATAGATAAGACTACGGGAACTGCAATACATATTGCTTGCAACGACAAAAAAATCTCTTCTGTAGCTCAGCGAATGCGGAAATATTTTCAACTTTTCTCCATAACGTGCACGTATCTACAGTACATCAGAGGCAGAGCCACCTACATGTCATGACGTCAATTTTGATGACGTGATACCATTTGTGCAAAGACCGCTTGGTATGCATCACATCCACACGAAGGTTTAATCACTTCTATTTACAAAACTAAAATTCATTATACAATTTTTGTTTACGCAACTCTTTCTTTTACAAAGTCCAGTTTTATTCAATAAAAATTTTCATCAATCATCTTAGGTATTGCTAAGACCAGGCCATTTGATTCAACTATACCCTTCACTGAAAGGAATGGTAAATCTAGATACAAATATCTACATGTAGTTCTAGCAAGTGAAAAAATATTTCGTAAGCGGCCACTCTGGTCCTGTTATCTGTTTCTGAAGTCATCAGAATGCTTGACTCTCAAATTGATATCATGTTTGTTATTGTTGGTTAGACGTACTTTTCAACAAACCGCCTGACTCCGATGGGTACCGTGCTTCCCGTTTACCAAAAGGGATTATTTTAATTTTATTAAAGTGAATATTTTTGTGTGGCAACATTCAATTAGCACCTGAAGTATTCATCCTCCAATTGATCAAGTACTTAAGAGCCTGTATTTCCTATCCAGATTTCTTTGATAGAGGGTGTCTGCTGACAGAAAAGCTTCTTAACCAGGGTTCACAGTGTAGAGATTAAAGTTACTTCTTAGAAACCTTTCCGATAACCCTCTTCACCAGGGTTCATAGTGTAGAGATTAAAGTTACTGCTTAGAAAACTTTACGATAGCCATCATACCTTAGTTGACCGTTACAGAATATCTGTGTAAAATAACCATAAATGTGTTTCATTAGTGGTAACCACTTTCCCTCCTTTTTACTGGATTATGACTACCCCTAGACATGACTAATTACTGGATTTTAACCCGAGTAATATGACAGTTGTCAAGCGTGGAGCAGGATTTGCTTAACCTTCCGGAGCGCTACGAATCACTCCCCAAGTTTTATGTTGGGTTCGTTTTGCTGATTTTTATGTTTCTGTTTAGTGTGTCTGTTTGTTTGTCTCTTCTTTTGTTTAACCATGGTTTTGTGTGCCCCTGATTTATCGTTGTTTGATTACATCTCTGTATTTACGATTCTTTTTTTTTTCATAACGACAAACGACAAATTTAAACTCAACATTTTAAACATAACATTTCTAAAGTGCCCATATTCTTCCTCGTGGGTCACATTTTCCATCATTAAACTGTGTGTCTTTGTCGTGATCTACTTCTTGAAGAACATTCAGTTTCCGAGTATCCCAGTCCAAATGAGTTAAGGTTTTCCCCAAACCAATAATCACTCCTCCTTTCTTCCAGGGCACCACAAATCCTACTGTTTCTTCTAATTGAAAACAAATAAATTATCAGAAGAAAAGTAGCGTGGTAAAAATTTAAAAAAAAATACATAGTACTACTATATATAAATGATTTAAGGTGGTTTGACACATAAAAAATAAAAACACTTTATATATTATGAAATACGTTTTTGAGAATTGTAATGTATTGTAAGGAACACAATTTGGACTTTAAAACAAAGAAAGACAATACATTTCTGTGTTCGGTTTAAGTTAACGACTTTTATGACAAACATTCCAAGAATTGAAACTTTGGACGGAAAGCCTCATCAAACATGGAAATAATTCGTTCTTTTATATTTTATAATCTATAAAAAATACTTGGTTACCAAGTGTAATCTTGTGGTTTTCCCCCGTGACTGAGTTCCATCGATGTACGCTGTTAGCCAGTATATCAACATAATATAAACATTCGGTTGTTGTATCCCAGTGAGGACCTTCTCCTATGGTACTGCAAGCATCCTTGACAACAACTTCTATCGGCATAATCTTATAATCTTTGCGAAAACAGTTTTGATCGTGAACTGCGAAAATAGTGCCAGTATTTATCAGACGATAATTCATGCGTATTTTTTCCTAATCTAATCTTTTCAAATTGTATATGATCATTATTTTGTATACATTATGTTACCTCATATTAAAGCGTTTTGTATTCTCCAAGAGTGCTCAGACACTATGACGTAAATCTGTTTTCATTTCAATTCATATTAACATTCCTGTTCTGACAAATTTGTGTTCAAATTTTATATCTGCACGTTAATTCTATCAAATTTACTTTTTAATTCTTTTCAGATCCCCTTGCTACTTTTCAGATCCCCTTGCTACTTTGAAGGATTCCTAGGTTTGACCCACGGAACTGCAGGTGGCGAAAAGGGGAGTCCATCTCGTTGTAGGAACTGTCAGGTTATCATTATAGAACTTGACCATTGTCGAAGAGCGCCACGCTTGTTGCATGAATACAGTAGGTCATTATAGTCGTTTTAAAAGGACTTATTTACCGACCGACCCAATACCCAATCCTTTGGCAGTCATATTTTCGGCCTCTGGTCAATCTGGTATATTGATTTATTGTTTGTTAATTTGTTATCGTCCTTAATATAGCTAAAATACTGATTGCTGGACGGTATACCAACCTTGGGTCTCGGTTGCCGAGTGGTTAAGATTGTTAGTTAATTATTATTGATCACGTCCCTGTCATGTCAACACTGAGGTTACCGGTTCTGGTCTCACTGCGAACAAATGGGCTCGACTCCAATCTTAACTGACAAGGATTCTACTGTTCCTACCCAAGGTCGGGGGTTGTCAGCAGGTAATCTGGCTTCCTCCACAATAACATCTGGACTCTAAAAATTGCTTAAGGTAGCTTAAAACTCCATTTAAACAAAAAAAAACCGTTGAGCAATCATTCATTTAATCAAATTTAGACATTTTTTTACGATAATATTATCAAACTCTTGTTTTTGAATATTGCTCAATCAACGTTTTGGCTTTCTGCAATAATAAAAATTCTATTTGAGAGTATTCCGCTTGACCAATACAACCAATTTGTACCAAGAACCACCTTTACTGAACTGTGCAAATGATTAAAACTCTCTATTACAAATACTTCGTAACCAAAAAAACAAAACAAAACAAAGAACATAGGAAAAATGTACAAAATTTGAAACAAAATGGGTGTGGGTAGTTTTTAACCTGTAACAACCAACAACTTAGCGCATATATACTAAAGTCCATATTATTTACCTGATTTCGATGCTTCTTCTTGAGTAAGGTTCACACAATTATTAGCAAGGAACTTTGAACATAAACACCGATCTATAACACTAGAGAACGACCGTTGTACTCAAGATCAATAAACTACTGTCGTCAATAATTGTGTTTATTCTGCACAATTTCTATTCACGTCTTTATGTCGACTGCGTGTATATAAAACCAACAACGGATCTATGTTTGTTTTTTGTTAAAACGTCTGCTTCAATATAGGTCACCTTTATTAAAAATGCAATGGTCTTTAAATGCATGTGTTTATTTATATGCTTGGTCGCTTTTTAGCTGTTTCAGTGGATTTGGAAACGTGAGAAGGGGAACGATAGCGATACAATATACCAGTTCATCCAGCAAACTGCTCTTTTAATGTTCTATGCTTTGTTTTCGACTATTGATTGTAATTTAATGTTTTGGTTTTAATCATGAATTGAACTATTAGGATTAGGATTAGGTTTTGTTGATTTGTTTGTTTGAATTGTGTTTAATGCCACTTTAAGCTATGTCATGGCGTCCAGTTTTTAATTTTTTTAGCTGGAGTAACCGGATAAAACCTCCGACCTGCGGTAGGACAACTGTCAATCCTTGTCAATTAAGGTTGGTGTTGAGTACATCTTGCCCACAACGGGACTCGGTGTTACAGACCACGTGATCAATAGTATGACCAACTACCTTAACCAATCAGCCACCGTGGCCCCCAGTTTTTTTATTTCGTCTTTATATATGGTGTATTTATTATTTAATAATCCGAATTATTCGTAACGAACATGACAGCTACTTGTATCTAATTCCAATGAAAAAAGAAAATTATTTTCTTTTAAAAGATTTTCTTTGGCGGTAAATTTAACAGTACTTTCTATTGACATATATCGTCATATCATAATATCTGTCCTGTTGATTTATCAAATTTGCCATGACTCAGATCTCAAAGAAACACAGGTTTCATCTGTCTCATATCTGTCGTATGCCGATACGTGCAGAGAACAGAATGGTCAATAACTTCATCTATTCAGGTTGAATTTAAAGTGCCTCGGTTCTGTAATTGTTTGCTGACCAGGAGGATTCCCAATCCTAATGCACACTTTTGAAATTGTTCAAACTTTAATAATTTATGTACCTTTTAACATGTGTATAACTGCGTATACGCTTTCCGTAATGTTGCAGATAACGTATGGGTGAACATATACAAATAACATCGGTTGTAATGATTAAACAACTAAACTAAATATAGACACAAAGTTAATTTTCGAATTGTTGCCAACAATATGGGAATGTATTTTTGACCAATGTTTTTCTTCATACGTTCTTGAATATGTTTTAAATGTAATGGTGTTACGTGAATGCTCCTGCAGTTCATAGATAAATAATCAGATACGTGGTCAAAAACCCAGTGGTTCGGTGTACACAGCAAGTTGACAATAGTTTCTGACTAACTAACGGTAAATGTTTAAGTTATAAACCCCAAAAATAATAATGAAAATTCTACACTTTTAGACTTCATCAAAATAAAAAAAAATATTTACAAGATAGTTCCTTTCATCAACATAATGTGAAGGAAATTTAACAGTTAAAGAATGTGGTGATTCACTGAAAAATATGGCTTTCGGTGGTTTTACTGCATAATTTTATAGTTATTGTTTTAGACACATATTGGTACTTTTGGTATATTGCTAACTAAAATATGTTTATGTAAATAGTAAATTTTCTTCAATCTTGATTTCAATATCAAAGTATAATAAACTGTATTATAAAAAAGGAAAATATATCGAATTCAAGAAACCGGTAATATTGTAGAGAGACCAAGATCAGGTCGTCAGACGTCAACCATGGTCAGAAAGGACCATTATTTCTCCAATATTGCAAAGCAGCAAAGGTTCCATAATGTTAGGATGAATTCCGTCTTCCAAACAGCAACCGCAGACAGTCAGAGACAGACCCCATGCAGCTCAACTCTAAGCTTTCCGATCAGCATTTAGTCTCAAATTTACTTTTTGAGCACCTCTACTACAATAGGTAAGACCTCATCTGGCAACTGCGTCATTAGACTTTTTACAGATTAGTCACGATTTTGTGTAGACTTCCACGATGGGCTCGAACGTGTTAATGGAAAGATTGCCACAGATCTTATAAGGAATACTTATCCAGAGCATGCAGAGGCGTTGTCTCGCTTAAATTTAGTCTCGAGGTGGTCATACTGCTTATATTTTCGTTCTGCTTTAAAACGATATCTAAAATAAAAGCTGACTCACCTTAACCCTTCAATGCTTTCGATCAACAGAGTCAAAATTACTTTATTAATGATTGTACTATTGTTCAAACATATTTATTATGAAAATTATTGTTATTTGATATGAATTCAACAAGTAAAAAGTACATAATACTCTCTAAAAGAAGGATTTACACCTGAATAAAATATTTAAGTGTTATTTTTTATCAATTCAGTTCACCTTAAAAAGATTATATTCATAATACGATTCTGCATAATTGTTCTAATGACATAATGTTTTGATCAATATTAAACAAACAAATCCAGATATACTGCTGCGGTTGCTGGCATACACTTGTTCAAAGTGTGTTTCATATTTTGATAAAATAAAAAAGTTACTAACAATTAAACATATCTAGTGTTCATTATTCACCAATTGTCAGTATTTCATATGTAGTGTGAATTCCTATATTCATAATTTCGCCTTTTTACTTATGGCCACGTTTGGTGTTACTGCGCTCCAGCGAATCACTGATTATTGCTTATAATGCAGTATACGCATCCATGCTTTATTTATATATATACGTTACACAGTTTGATAATTTGATGTTACATTTTACTGAAATTGTCTTCTTCACTGTTCAATCTACACCTGCAATGAAACAATCTAGTTGCATGTAGCACATATCAGTTAGAAAATAACTAAAATAAATTGCATGCATTATGGAAATTGTTCATCATGAAGAGTTTGATGATGTAATTTTGATTTGTTCATTGTTACAACCGACGATACACAATATTTGATAAAATCTTTTTGGTATGAACATGAGTTCTTGACAGGATTGAATGTTCAGAAACAGATTGAACATGGACCACTTTAACAGGAGTCAAATCCTCTGTGATCAGCAACATGACCCAAGAGGAAAAGGTCGTGTGAGTCTTTGCTGTTGATCACACTCTATGACATATGTAATGAACATGGAGGAGGGCGACCAAACATCCGTCATTCTACTTAATTTTGGAAAAGCGTTGGACAAGGTCCCAAACACCCGCCTCCTACAAAACAAGGAGTGAGCAACTCAATACTATGTTGGATCAAGGACTCCTTACAAAACGGACGCAGTCTGTTATATAATAGAAGTCTGATTCCTTAGATGTAGTTATCTATCAAACTTCAAAAGGAACAGCCGTAGGACCCTTGCTGTTTATGGCATGTATGGAAAAAATAATTGGCAGATGTGCTTCTATCCAGAGAAGTGCACTGTCATCCGCATCTCTGGAGAGGAACAACATCATCAGACAACATACAAACTTAATTGTCACAACCTTGAAGTTGTTGATAGTGGAAAGTATATTGAAGTCACAATAATTAATGCCCTCTGCTGGGACAAAAATCAGAAGCATAAAAACACTTTGCTTTCGCAGAAGTAACCTTGTTACAGCAGATTTAAAACAACATGCTTACACATCACTAGTCAGACTAATACTGTAGTATGCTTCTACTATCTGGGATCCAAATAAGCGGTTCGTAGTCAAACAATTAGAACAGGTGCAGAGAAGAACTGTCAGATTTGTCTTAAACAGCTATCAAGATACCTGTCCCGGCCATGTAACATCATTGATATAAAAACTAGGATATTAAAATAGGAATGCTTATAACTTGGACGGAGAAAACCAAAATTTACCACAAGATACAGCACAATCTGATCCAGATAAACCCAGACGGCCATTATATAGCGGGTGACAACAGAGGAGAGGCAGACACAAACATAGGCAGACAACCGCTAAATGAGAAACCTGCTTCAACTCATTCTTCCCTCTATCCATGAACAGACGGGAGTGGAACAGACTCTATTACGAGGTTGCGTCCTTGGAGGAAAAAAGAAAAAAGTCCTCGGAGGAATTTAGGTCCAGGTTGAACACCAGACAGACATACAGACGACAGACAGGCAGATACAGATCAGTGTACATAGATGTAGGTAGTGTTAGCCTGTAAACAATTCTCTTTGGATGTTGTGCCTGACTGATTGAGTCACGACGCTAACCAAGTGCACTCCAAGAGAGTCCGACTCGTAACCAACAACAAGAAGAATGGAGAAAAATAAACTGTTGTGGTTAAAATAAATAACTGACCCGTTATACATATATGCAGGAAGTCCTACAAAACCAAGTCCTGTTATTTTAAAGACTGATCCAGACAGTGGAAATCTGGCAAGTTCATCTTCAGAGCTATTATTCCGGCTACATGTGACATAGAGTTCATCGTAGTTATTACCACCAAAGCAGCATGATGTTGTTCTCAGTAAAGGTAATTCAACAGCCCTTAAGAGTTTGCCTATAAAAGAAATAATAAATGATACTGAGTATCTTCCTTAAAAAAATCAACGTTTGATTTAAACAATAAAACACCTGGCGTAGAGCTTACTTTTTATTTGCAGAAACACATTATTGATTAAATTATAACATTTAAAGCCCTTGTGTTTAAAAATTTAAATGTTAAATGCACTTTGTGGGATTTTCTTTTTTTATTAGTAAATATATATGTATGCTTAATATGGTACGTGCCTGTATCGGGATCGAATCGTTCGATGCGTCCTCCGAAGAAACACGCCACCCATAATTTTCCTTCAGTGTCTATTGTCATTCCATCCGGAAATGGCGAACCAGCTGGGCCACATTTATACTCAACAATTGACCTCTGGTTTCCTGTAATAAAGCATTCATAAACAAATCAAATCAAAATGGTAAAGCGTGTTGGTTTATTTGAATGCTATTTAAGCGCCACTTTCACCTTTTTTAACAATATATAGGCGTAAAGAGCTACATTTAGAAAACCCTTAATCTTAGGCCAGGACATGCGACGATCGTTGTCAATAAGGTTAGAGACGAGCATTCCCTGCCCGCCAGGACACCCCACGATCGTTGTAAATAAGGCTAGATACGAGCATACCCTGCCCGCCAGGACACTCGACGATCGTTGTCAATAAGGTTAGATACGAGCATACACTACCCGCCTGTACACGCGACGATCGTTGTCAATAAGGTTAGAGACGAACATACACTGCCCGCCAAGATAATCGACGATCGTTGTCAACAAGGTTAGAGACGAGCATTCCCTGCCCGCCAGGACACCCCACGATCGTTGTCAATAAGGCTAGATACAAGAATACCCTGCCTGCCAGGACACGCGACGATCGGTGTCAATAAGGTTAGAGACGAACATACCCTGCCCACCAGGACATGCGACGATCGTTGTCAACAAGGTTAGAGACGAGCATATCCTGCCTGCAAGACATCCGACGATCTTTATCAGTAAGATTAGAGAGGATCATACCCTCTCCACAGGCTCAAACTCTCAGCTTCAGTGTTGACATGCCTGTCATCAATAGTAGATGACCATTCTCCTTAAGAACTCGTCCTCCAAGGCCCACGAAGTGTACCTAATTTTTATGTACCGTAGGGATTAGCTTTCTTAGTTTATCAATAATTATAATGGGTCAAATTAAAGTTGTTTAAGAAAATTTTTTAAAGAAGTAATATTTATGCATAATTTTATTAATATAGTATTTTTGCTGTAGTTACAGAATGTCAGTTTATTTATGCCAATTTTATGAATAGTTTTGCTTTCTGTGATAAATGGTGTTTTGTATGTCGCTTTAAAGGTGAATACTATAAAGTTTATTGATAAGTCGATTACTATTACTTACTGACAGCCCCATTATCTATGTCAAAGTCAAATGCGTATATAATTCCAGGTACAGAATCAATGTAATACATGGTTTTATCATCAGACGACCATGCTAAACCATTAGAAATCGTCACATTTTCGACATGTTTCTTTATTGATCCGTCATTATATAAGCAATACAAAGATCCTTGTCCTTTGGGTACAAGTGCTGCAGACTGGCCATTTCCCATGGTACCTACAATCAATGACAGCATGTATTTATGTTGAATGGCCATAATTTGTTATTGTAATCATTTTGTTAAGCACTAAATTTATGTTTTAGCAAAAAAATGATAAGCACAGTAATTAATGTATTAACATTGATTACATTGAAATATTATTCAGTGACATCTTATAGAAGCACATTTTACCAGAAACCTAGCAGAAAAAACTTACCAGCCCACAACCTTCCCCGTGAGTCACATTTACCGTCGTTCAGTCTCGTATCTTTTCCCTGGTCTACTTCTTGCAGCACAGTAACATTTTTAGTATCCCAGTTTAAATGGCATAGTGTTTTTCCAAGACCAATAACGACGCCTCCTCTTTTACAAGGAATGACAAATCCTATTGTGTTGTCTGGAAAAATAAATCTTTAATGTAGAAATTTAGAAACAACAATTGTGTGTGTGTTATAGAAATACACAAAATATCAAATTTTGAGGCACATTGAAGCTTATGTCAGTGGACAATCAATTTTCTAGTAATTTATCAAACCATTATTTGCTGCTATATGTAATCAACTATACAAACAGTATTATATTTATACTTAATATGTTGTGCAATTTTTAAACATTTTAATTTAAATTCAGGGGCAAATGTACTTTATCTGATAAGTTCTTTACATGAAGTATGTAGACCAACAACATGTATGTAATTCAGTTTTATAAATACCTAGAGTTATTTTTTGGTCTTCGTCAGTCACAGAGTTCCATCTATGTACAGTGTTAGCTTTGATGTCCACGTAATACAGACACTTCGTTGTGTCGTCCCAATGAGGACCTTCGCCTACGGTACTACAGGCGTCTCGTACGACCACTTCTACTGGCATGTTTGTGAAGCCTTTAAAGACAGTTTGTATGTAAATAATCAAGTGTTTAGACATGTATGACGAAACCAAATGGTCATGACCGGGACATAAAAAAGTAGACGGTTTGGTCAACAGAGCAAAAGAAGTAAAAGTACGAAAATATAAATCGTGAAAAAGACAAAGTAGATCCCACTGTACATGAACTTGGTATTCACATACAGATCATAAGAAAAAGTTGACAAACACAGGGGAGACCCGAAAGCTGTCTTAAAATTGTTGAATTCATTCTTTTTTTTACATATATAATAGTTTCAGATACATTCGATATTGAATTACGATGTACTCACCGATATTTGTACCTTGCTGGCCTATATTGTACACTCATTATCTATAATATTGAATCAAGGTATACATGTATGTTATGTGATAAAACAATTTCATCTAGAATTAATCTAATGGATAGCAGTATCAAGATATATACATCCATATTTTTGCTTAATGTCAACTTACGAAATTTTATTATTACATTTTAAGAAATTACGGTTTTTGTTAGATGATGCCATTTATAATAAAATAATTTTACTCTTTTCATAATTTATTATTTATAACCAGTAATAAGATTTACGTTTTCTTATTTTTAATGTCTTGTTTTTAATCGATCATTGCCCCGAATTTGATTTTTAAAAGCACTGGGTTCACAGAAGTTGTTATCAACCATCAGACACGTTACTCCATGATGGCGAACAGATTTTTGCCGAGCGGGGATCTAACAAACATTAATAACATTCTTGAAGGCCAGATGATGGACATATAAACATATAATGTGTTAAATATAACGATGATACATAGACGGAGAATTTCTCATGTTTCCTTTTTTGAGGCCTTACTTTAATGACATTTGGTGTGTATTTTTTTTTTAATGTTATACGTATTCCGAAAATATATTTACATTTAGCTATATAATTATTTAATTTTAATGGTTATAAATGCTTTCCTTCACGAAAAAATTTTGCGTTGATAGACTTAGTCGAGACGCATAGAAGAAACCATTATTTTAAGTAAGGCCCAAAAAATAATACGACGTAAACGGGATTTGGGGAACACAATTTGCATTTTTAACTTAATCTTCTCATTAACCTAAATAACAAATATGAATCCATTTGTTTCCTTTTCATCAAGAAATAGATATTTAAAATAAATCTCACTTATTGTTCACCCAGATTAATTTTCTGGAATACTTTTATGCAAGTTTTAATTTAAAATTTGGGAATAAAGCATTGATTCGTAGGTATTTAAGAGAAAATTATTAGATGATACCTACAAACAAAAATACACTCTATAAAATTTACAACTACAAGAACTTTTATAGATGTACATTATAAATGCCTTAACATGTAACATAAGACAACCGTTCGACATTTTGACATTCATTTGTCATTTCAGTCAGCAGTGAGCTGGATATTAGCCATCTCTGCTGAATACCAAACCCAAGTTCACAAAATCTTTTCTATTAACATCTTTTCTATGCTATCGTCTCCAAAACATGGCTTGAAATTCAAAGCCTATTCCTTTACACCTTTGTTTCAGCTGAAAAAATGTCTTAGCTCTACACACATGCAGCTATTCCAATTAAGACTGGTTTAGAGGAATTAGTCAATCGTTGTTTGTTTACAGGACGAAATAGAAGTATTCGTATTTATACAGATAACTTTTAAATCCATCCTTCCTCTTCAGGGGTTATGATTCCACCAACTGTTGACAGAACGAATTGAATTGGACTAAGTCGAAAAATACAAATTGGATGTGCTTTAAATTGTACTTTATAGTACTTAACAGATGACAACAGCTTTGTAAATGAACTTTGAGGGAGAGGAAATACGTTCTTATTTTGATATTTGGCTGCGCCGAACTGTAGCATGGACAGTGGATTTATTATTCAATATGATTTCGATATTTGAACTGTATTTATAAAGCAGTTTCATATAGAAATTATAAATTTATTTACATAATTTGTTAAATGTATAGGCTGTTTTAGCTGATTGTGCAGAGCCCATTTATAGACTATTTTATGGTTGTTTGTAAGTTTCCTCGAGTACCCTTCGAGGTTTCTAAACTTGCAAAGAAATTTATCTGACATGACCCATGAACATTTAGTGTGGTATAGCTAAAATTATTCCGAAACTTGGTGCCTAAGTGAGAGCAACAAATGTTAATAGTTTCCCCTATGAGCAAATGATCAAGAGGCCGTTGTCCGATGTGGAAAGTTTAAACAAAATCTGATGACGCGTTTTCAAGTAATCATCCGGAAACCACCAAGGCATGGACAGACAGACGGACTGACACTCATATCCATACGGAGGGTATCACATCCACTCTGTGTGGATTGGCGGGGTATACAAATACAGATGAGATCAGTGGAGTTTCTATTTAGTCATATTATGTGGACAAGTCTGATAACCAAACTATTGCAGTTGAAGTGGAGTTATAACCTTGTACAACAAGTAAGGATGTTAATCAATGTATTTCTTTAGGGTAGATCAAAATTACTTGCCCAGTAATTTGTGTGACAACCAAATCCGTCGCTCAGCAAAGTCTAAGTAGGAGATAGCACGACAGTAACACCAATTAAGATATAATACTGGTCAATACTCCATTTGAGCTGATGAGGATAGAATACTGCTGTCGAGGAAGGAAGGGCACGGTTAGAACAAAAAACCTCAAATACTTCTTTTTGCCTTAAACTTTAATTTATTATATAGTCTAATTCATATGATTTATTAGCTGATTATGATTTTTCTTTGTTATGTTAGCAAAATCTAACAATATATAAGCGTCAATTCATTAATTAATCCTTTTTCTACCAGAGAAAACCTGATACAGTTAACGTTTATAACCTGCTTAATCGAAACAACATGTCTTTCGAAATTGTAATAACAAGGTGCCATTACACAATCGGACGATAATACGTTCTATAATTATTGTTAACCTTAAATAAGGCTATTTTAAGACCTCTCGCTTATTTCGAATTCTCAAAGTTTTTCTCCTTCATACATATGTGAGGGACATCCTTGAACTCCCAGGCCAGTCACTTTAAACACGGATCCAGACAACGGGAATTTCATAAGCTCGTCTAAAGAGCTCCCATGTCGACTACAGGTTACGAAAACCTCGTCGTAGTTTTTTCCACCAAAGCAACAAGAAGTTATTCTCAATCCAGGCATTTCAACAGCACCAATTTGCAAACCTGTAATGAAAGAAAAATGATTGTCATACATTCTGCAACTAGTGTGTATTTCTTCTGATTTCATATTGTTTTCTCTTACAAATGATAAATAACATTACAACCCATGAATTAGACAAGGATGAAAATGTTAGGAAAAACTAAGTTACCAATAAAAAAGACACAAACAAGTGCTCTATAAGGTAAGCAAGCGACAAGCTCATGATGTCGACTGTCAAATTTCTGAAATCTTTATAAATATAAACTACATTTTAATCAGGAATAGCCTTGCCACAAACGTTTGCTCCACAGATAAAAAAACACTCTTAGCGAAGTATTTAAAATACGTGTGCTGGGGAGCATGAAATATTCCTGTCCTAGATTCACGTTTGTAACTCTGTATGGCTGACAATTTTAGACAATAAAAATCTAAACTGACAGTGCTGTCCTAGATTCACGATTGTAACTCTGTATGGTTGACAATTTTAGACAAAAAGAGTCTAATTTAATATTGCTGTTAGAATCTATCTTCCAAATCTGTGAGAGTATGTAAGATGTAATCCACCAAGTCTATTATTATTGAGTTATGTTTGTTTGAATAGTGTTTACGTCACTTTTAGCAACTTTTCAGCTATATCGTAGAGTCCTGTTAATATTGGCAGAAGAACAATCTTAGCCAGTTGGCCCCCTTGGCCCCTAAAGTGATAGAAAATCTTCTTTATTTCGAAATATGAAATTGAAAAACTCTGCTTATTTTGAAATAGCACTTAATTAACGTTAGTTTTATGCGAGTACATAACCGAATATGCGAGGACATTTGCTGAATTATTTTCCATAGTAATGCTAATTGCATGTTTAAATATGCAGCTACCTAAAGCGACAAATATACAATCGAACATAATTTCCAATGTCGTCTGCATACTTTTTTATCAGTGTTTTTATTTCTATCAAGAAGTAAATGTTTGTTTCGGCAAGTACTTTTTACATTTAAAACAACGTAAAGAAACCAGTTGTATTGGACAGGATTTTAATTTTGAAAGAGGTTTACAGGGTAGAAATATAAAAAGCTGAAATGTAAAAAACAATCACGGCAATTTCAGACGCATTAAGTTCAAGAATCAAAATCTTATTTATACGACTCCTTCAGATGGCGGTGTCGGAATATTTCTGAAGGACTTCCTTTACTGCGCAGAGTGGATCATTGTATGAATTATCTTTTAAAACTGTTTGGGGCTTCCAAAGTTAATTGCAAGCCGTTACAATGGTAGTTAATAGCCATCAAAATGAAATACAGTAATGATATCAGTGTAAAGTAACACGAATAAAACGATAAGAAAACAGGTGAGCAAACAAAGAATCAGAAACAATATGACCTTGACAAAATCAGGATTGAATCGAAGACATACGACACAAAAAATAACCAAAAGTGAGTAACTCGAACCAATAAAAATTAGGGTGCATTCAGGTGATCCGGGCGAATCGTTAGTCATGGTCATTTGCACGAAAAAGTAACATTAAGAAAAAGGAAAGACTACCTATGGCTCAGAAACAGTCTGGGCGCATTCAAAGAAGTATTTTCTATAACAATATACTTAATCGTGGTAATCATCATAATCCTCTAAAGGGATGACATTAACCTACGTACAACAAGTCCTTGTTTGAGTAGATTATTGTTCAAAGAAAGGTCATTTGGAACACATATACTAGTACATGTATATCTTTACTCATCATTTTGTTCCCCTTATTCTTAATAAGGTATGCGTCAGCAGTATATTTTTTGCAGTTTTTGCTAAATTATCCACCTATGTTCTGATTTATTCTTTTTGTCATTTCTTCAAAAAAAAATTTTATGCAACGGAAGCGTTGAGTGATTGTCAAGATTGACGGATCAACGTACGATTTAGATGTAAAATTCAACAATATAATAACACACACCTCTAAAACAGCTTGAGAGATTGCTTTGATATTTAGGTGTATGATTAATTGTTTGATGTGAAGCCGTTATTTTGATTCGTCAAATATTGTAGGGGTTATGGGACTTTGAACATTCAGCAATATAATACAATGGTAGATGCAGTGTAAGCATCACTTAGGAAACCGCTTGACATATTGATTTGAAATCTGGTAGGGTTAATTGTGAAGATGTGTAGATGTGCATACTCGACTGAAATTCGATACTGCAGCGGCGGGGGACATTTGGCTACTTGCAAAAAACATTCCCTTGGTGAAATAGAATCTCGCAACATATTGACAACTAAGGGAAAAGATCCAGTTATTTCCGCAAGTTGATCTGTATTTTAAATCGATCGATGAACATGTGAAACTTGTATTTACACGTCAGGGAAAGAAACTTAGTAGCTTCGTGAAATTACATTCTTCAATAATAATTTTTCATTTAAAAAATATCTAAATGTTTAACAATTGAAAATAGCGAACAAAAAATAGCCAACATTGCTATCGTTTCGTACAACTTTAGAACAGGGATTACCTATACACACCTGTTTCGGGATCGAACCGGATAATGCGTCCACCAAAGAAACAGGCAACCCACAACTTTCCTTCTGTGTCTATTGTCATACCATCCGGGTACCCAATGGTTTTTTCAGTCCCCTTTTCAAGTTGAACAGCTATTCTTTGGTTGTCTGTGGTAAACATCGATATAAAGATTTTAAATAATTTTGTACATTTTAAGTAATAAATTAAGAAGGTTATATGAACATTCTTTATAATATTCAGCGTTTGGTTATGTTTTATCTATAAAAATCTCACTACGAAACCTTCATAGGTCTAAATAGGAAATTAAACTAGAACACTGTGAACAAATGCTCAATAATTGATACAACCCTGCCACTGGTTCCCAATTTTTAAAACACCCCAAATGTCAAAAATGTTAAATATCAGGTGCACAATTGCACTATGTGACACAGATTATAAAATTCTATTCAGTGGTGTAGGTGAAGTTGAGTATAAAGAGATGTATACTATCTTATGTCAATGACAAAGTTCATGTTTTGCTATGGGAAACCCCAAATATCATTCCGATCAAAATGTTAAATATCAAGTCACAATGGTATTATGTGACACAGATTCTCTGAACGTTTTATCAAATTCCATTCAGTGGTGTATGAGGATTTGCGCATAAGAGAAAGTGTAACGGACAAACGGACACCCCGTCACTATATACTCCCCATCCCGCTTTTCAATCGGGGTATAATGTTATAATTATATGTAAAATTTTCACTTAAAAATTTTAGTTATCAGAAAGCACTGCTATTATGTATTGTAAACAATATGAAACTTACGAAACGTTAAAAACATGCGGAAAATTTATTGAGAATAATCGACATTTTACACTTAAAACGCTCAGCTTTACGATTGAGAACTTACTAATATTTCCAGTTTCAATATCATAATCAAACGCATAAACACATCTCGGTATTGAGTCAATATAATACATTGTCTTATTATCTGAGGACCAAGCCAATCCGTTTGATATTGTTACATTTTCGACTTGTTTTTTTATGGATCCGTCCGTATATAAACAGTATAACGACCCTTGTTCTGGCTCCACCACAGCTGCTTGTTTCTCAAGTCCCATTGTTCCTATAACAACGGATAGTTTGGTGTTAAAACAAGAAGTGCATTACATGTAATCTCGTAATAAGTAAAAACAGCTAAAATTTTCCATAAAACACATTTGTAGAATTTGGCTTCGATTGAAAAATTTTATATGACACTTAATTTTGTTATATCAAACTAGCAAAAATAAGTAAGAAAAACCTTACAAACATGTCATAGCGTCAACATGAACTCGTTTTTTTTTGTTATATTGCAGAATTATTTAAAGGAGGAAGATATACACAAAAGTTCTAACCTGCCCAAATTCTTCCCCGCGGGTCACATTTTCCATCATTGAATCTGGTATATTTTCCTTGATCCACCTCGTGAAGTATAGTGATCTTCTCCGTATCCCAGTCCAAGTGAGATATCGTCTGTCCTAGTCCAATTATGACTCCTCCCTTTTTCCATGGTACGACAAATCCTATTGTTTTGTCTAAAATATTATTTAAAGGAACATTAGTTAAGGTATTATTGGGGAGAAATTCGGAGAACCTGGGGGAAAACCTCTGACCTTCGGTAGGAAATCTAGATTGAGATTGAGATCGAAATAGAGCACACCCTGCATGCAGCACTAAGACTCTAACCAGCAACCTCAGTGTTGGTATGCTCGTGATCAATAGTAGATGACTACCTTAAGCACGCTGCCATTGATGTCCAGAATACAGACTTAATGTACACAAAAGAAGACAACATGTTGATTTAAAATGTTAACATGTGTTATATTGATTATCACCTCAACATTGTATAGCACTAACATAAAATACACACAATGTAAAAGATTGTTTTGTGTCAAACAAGAGGGATGTGTCGTTAAATAACAATAAGTTGCTTGTGCTTACCAAGAGTAATTTTCTGGTTTTCTCCTGTAACAGAGTTCCAGCGAAGTACACTCTTGGCTTCAATGTCGACATAATAAAGACACTCTGTTGTTTCGTCCCAATGAGGACCTTCTCCAATCGTACTGCATGCATCTTTGACAACAGTTACTATCGGCATTGTATCTCTTGAAAGAACACGGTTTGTTAATATATAAAGATTAACTTTATGAATACATTGTATAAAATTATTATTACAACAATTAATTAAACATTAAAAAAATTTCATATAAAACTTTTTGATATTTTAAAAAATGTACTAGACATCTTTTGTATGAGGGCTTTTATTAGATCACTTCCTTTTCTCCAGATATCGTATATTATCCGCATGATATGATCGTATATGCTTTCTTATGTTTTATCTTATATGAACTAGTTTATGCTGTCTTATTTAGTTTGTAAAGTACATAAAATATGGAAAAATATAAAAACGGCTTGCCATATAAGTATACGATTGAAACGTCATTAGGGTTTCGAAATACAAGTATTCGTGAGCTTAAATTTATTATCTTATAATAGACCGCGTTGACATAAAGACATGTACTACTTTTTCAACTTCAACAAATTTTAAAAGTTAAAGTAATATTCCAAATTGTATGGCAGGGCAACATAACGATAAATACCCTTGTAAATTAAATTCTAATTAAGAACACTAACATTAAAATACTGTCGTTAACAAATACTCACTCTGTCGTATTCTTTGTGCACCTAGTTGACCAATGTATTCCCTTATCAAATGTAAACAAAATGATAACTGATTTTATTAAAATTATCACTGATTTACCCTTGGTATACTTGTTCTAAAACTATAAAAATGTATAAAAGTTTCCACCCTTACAGAGTTTTTGTGTCCACATGTGTCCACGTGGACACACATGTGAACACAGAAATCCTGACTTGTGTTGACACATGTTGAGACACAGAAACCCTGAGTTGTGAGGATGAAAAGTTTCTGGTTTTCAAATAATTGCACTCTCCATATTCATACAGCCCTCACAAAAACAAAAATATATATATATAAGAACTGTCAGAAAGACCCTAAAAACTGTATGGGTTGACTATACAGATTTTCACATGCCCATGCACTATCGTGGCGGATACTGGTGTCGCCACAGAAACCCTTACTTGCGCGGATGTCTGTGCACCATTATGGCGGATACTGGTGTGGCCAGAGAAACCTTGACTTGTGAGGATGTCTGTTGGACACAAAAACCATTAATTGGGAGGTGTCTGTGCACTATCATGGCGGATACTGTCTAGCCACAGAAACCCTGACTTGTGAGGATGTCTGTTGGACACAAAAGCCCTGAATTGTAAGGATGTCTGTGTACCATCATGCAGATACTGTTGTGGACACTGAAACCCCGACTTGTAAGGATGTCTGTTGGACACAATAACCTTGAATTGTCAGGATGTCTGTAAATGTGAACCATAATGGCAGATACTGGTGTGGACACTGAAACCCCGACTTGTGAGGATGTCTGTTGAACACAAAAATCCTGAATTATGAGGATGTCTGTGCACCATCAGGGCGGATACAGTTGTGGACACAGAACCCCTGACTTTGAAGATGTCTATTGGACACAAAGACCCTCAATTGTGAGGATGTCTGTGCACCATCATGGCGGATACTGGTGTGTTCACAAAAACCCTGACTTGAGATGTTTTATGTGCAACATCATGGCGGATACTGGTGTAGATTCAGAAACCCTGACTAGTAATAATTTCGTTGGACACAGAAACACTGACTTGTGAGCATGTTTGTTGAACACAGAAACTCTGACTTGTGAGGATGTCTGGTGGACACACAAACCCTGGTGGACGCACAAACCCTGACTTGTAAGGATGTCTGGTGGACGAACTAACCCTGACTTATGATATATGTTTACCATCTTGGCGAATACTGTTATGGACACAGACACCCAGACTTGTGAAGATGTCTGTGCAACATCAATGCGGATACTGGTGTGAGCACAGAAGCCCTGATTTATTTGGTTTTTTTTGTTTTGAATGGTGTTTAAAGTCACTTTCACCAATTTATGAGCTTATCATGGGTTCCAGCTATTATTGTTCGTGGAAGCCAGAGAAAACCCCCGACCTTCGGTAGGAAAACTGGCAATCCTTGTTAATTACGATTGGATTCAAGTGCATCCTGCCCGCAGTGAGACTTGTGTGGAAGGATGTCTGTTCGCATTGCTCATTATGTATACGTATAAAAGCAATTTAAATGAAAAACTGTATTAACAGTAATAAGGATCTACACAAATATACTTTTAAACGTGCAGGTACAACGGATAAAGTGAGGTCAAGAGCACATTTAAAGCCGCAGTAGTTTTAATTGGCTAACAAGCTAGCATGGGGACTTGCATTCTCCTCTTAAACGTTTATAACAAAACACAAGATCCGAAATTCACAATTTCACTTGCCACATCTAGGTGGAGAGAGAGACGAATACACAAACTAGGTTTGGTAAAAAGATATCATAAAACTCCCAAGTAAAATTGTTCACTTGGAATAAAGGTTTGTTACATCATATCTCGTGGAAAACATTAAATTTAGTATTTTTATTCTGGAACACCTTTTTTTATTTTAGAAAACGCTCTAAAGGCTAGGCCAACCTACTTAAGGCTAATGTTAAAAAAGAAAAAAAACCATATAACTAAATATAAATTTTACATAAAAAAATAACAAATACACATACTTCAACACCGGACAAAATAGACAGACGAAGCGGAAAACGCAAAAGATGATGCAATTCGTAAAAAATGGGGTTTTTTCAATGCTGGTTTTAACCGTCAAACTAGTAACAAAGGAGGATGGCATAGCATTATGATTGCGAAATGTTAATTATGTATGTGCTTGGTAATTATTTAAAACACATTTCTAGATGGCACCATATATTGTCAACAGACAAAAGTTTCAGAGGAAATCGCTCACTGCAAAGCACGAAATACATTTTTTTAAATTTTAATACTAAGTAGGAACTTATTAGTCATTGTAATCCTCGATTTGGCGCATCTCATCATATTAGTTCATGCTTATATATTTTATACAAGAATCCAGATTCAACAAACTAAAATAACAAGTTCGGTAAGTTTGTTCTGAATTACTCTGAAATTACATATAATTTTATATCAATGAAAGACCACACTGACCTAGGACAAACATGGGACTCCATGGGTAAGCTACTTATCACTGACCTAGGACAAACAAGGGACTCCGTGGGTTATCTTCTAATATAATTTAACGTAGGTTACAGGAGAAGAATTAAAAAAACTAAAGAACAGTCTTCTCGTGTTGAAAACAATTTAAAATTTTAGTGATTCTGGTCAGCCACGTGCTACTTATTGACATAAGAAAGACGTTTTATTCAAACAGAGAGTAGAATATCCACAACAATCTATTTACAATTAAATATTTCACATGCTCCACCCTTCTTGTTATTGTCACAGCGATATTAACAAGAAGGGTGGAACAAAAAAGGGAGCAAGTAAAAGATTTAATTTTAATTTTATTGATATTCACAATGATTTCAAACTAGAGGCCTCTAGGAACATGTAATCGTTCGCTGGGAGGCAAATGACTTTGAAATATCTTTGCATTTTTACAATTATCTGTTTCACTTTTTATCAGTTATAGATTTTCAGTTACAGGACAAAAACTAAAAATGTCATTAAAAATTGTCATTTAAGGGCAATTATTCCTATAAAAAATTGGAACAATTAATTTGCAGGACTTGTCCTTCTGATTAGAAGCATAACTTGTACCAAATCGATAAAAATTACAGGTTTAGAGTGCCGTGTGTGTCCAAAAGTTGAGTTGTAAAGTTATGATGACTTGCTGTACATAACTGTTTTCTTGCCATATCTTACCTGTCATGCACTCTTCTTCAATTTGTTGAATAGTGCTTATAATAACCCTATAACACAGTGTTTGACCAGTTTTTTGTTTGTTTGACCGGTGTTTAAACGGGTCTTTCATTTATGGATGGCACCATATATTGTCAACTGACAGTAGTTTCAGATGATATCGCTTTCTGCAAATTGTTTTTTTTTAATTTTAATACTTAGTAGGAAACTTATTAGCCATTGAAAGCCTCGATTTGGCGCATTTGATCATATTAGTTCATGCTATATATTTTATACAAGAATCAAGAATCAACAAACAAAAATAACAAGTTTCGGTAAGTTTTGTTCTGAATTGATCTGAAATTACATATAATTTTTATATCAATGAAGGACACACTGACCTCATCCTCCCAAGTCAGGGGTTCTAAGTCCGCGTTCGCTCCATCGTGATGATGGAGCGAACGCGGACTCAGAACCCCTAACTTGGGAGGATGCACTGACCTATGACAAACAGGGGACTCCATGGGTTAGCTACCAATATTATTTACCGGTAACGTAGGTTACATGAGAAGAATTTAAAAAAAAAACAAAACTAACCAACAGTCTCCCGTGTAGTAAACAATTAAAAATGTTTAGTTATTCTGGCCAGCCATATGCTACTTATTAACATAAGACTTTTTCTTCAAAGAGTAAAATATCCATAACAATCTATTCACAATTAAATATTTAATTATTTGTCGCAGCGACAATAACAAAAAAGGGGAGCAAGTAAAAGATTATTGATATTCACAATGATTTCAAACTAGAGGCTTCTAAGAGCATGTAATCGCTCGCTCTGAGGCAAATGACTTCGAAGTTTCTTTTCAATTTTACAGTTTCACTTTTTATCAGTTATAGATTTTAGTTACATGGCAAAGACTAAAAATGTCATTAAAAAATTGTCATTTAAGGGCAATTATTCCTATAAGGTGTGGGAACAATTAAATAATTTGCAGGACTTGCCCTTCTGATTATTTAAGTGACCTACAGTCAGTTATAGATTTTAATTTATAACACAAAAATTGATGGAAATAACTACTATAAAGAGTCATCTGACAGTATTAGACGTATGAATTGCAGTGTTGATATTTTTTTAATGTACAATTTCACTCTAGCTCTTATAGGTAAAGGGCAAAAACTACAAATATTATTTAAAAAATTGCATCAAAAGGCAGTAACTTCTATACGGAGTCATATTACAACTTCAGACAAATTATTTGTAGATTGTCCTTCTGATTATTTTTGCTGTTTTCAATTATTACTGTATGTATTATAGTTTTTAATAGCTAGGACAAACGTAACTAATTTTGTCTAAAATCACTTTTTTCAATATTTATTCGTCTCTTATAGTGTAAACAACAAAAATACTTTATCAAAAGTCGTAAATAATTGGGCAATACCTTCAATACAAAGTGCACTAATTCTCCAAACCTCCAAATTATTGTGATGATTAATGTGAGGTAATGGTTTTATCTTAAGCTAAGGAGAGGAGTACAATTTGTGCCAAATTGATAAAAAATACAGGTTAAGAGTGCAGTGTCCGACCAAAAGTTGAGTTGTAAAGTTATAATAACTTGCTGTAAATAACTGTTTTCTTGCCATATATCCTACCTGTCATGCACTATAGTTTGTTTATTTGTTTGACTGGTGTTTAAACGCCACTTTCAACAATTTATCATGGCGTCCAATTTTAAATGGGTGAGGAGGATGGAGTTCCCGGTGAAAAAAACCCGACCGTCTGTGGTAGGAAAACTGGCAATCCTAGTGAATTAAAATTGAAGTCGAGTACACCATCCCTGCAGTGAGAATCGAACCCGCAATCTCAGTGTTGACAGACTACGTGTTCAAGTTATTTAGAAATAGCATCGTATATTTTAGTGCGTTACTTACGTGTCTTATATGGTTGTCTCGGATTTTAAACATTGTCTGTGCTAATATAGGGAAGGGGGCTTCTTACTTTAAATTGACGGAGTATAGCATTTAAAAGGGCTTTTAATATGTGACCAATTCTTAATATCAAATTATTTAAATCTCAGCCCCATCTTGTGGCCCATTTGTATACATACTCATAAATCAGGGGTTCTGAGTCCGCGTTCGCTCCATCATCATATTATGTATTTTCCACTCAATAGAAAACATAGGAACGATTTACAAAAACGCCAATATCTTGTTAAATAAATAAAATATATATTATCTTACCTAAGTTACACCCTGCTTACTTAGGCACTAATATTACAGGGTACTTTGCTAATGAAAGCTGTAATTAGTAAAGTAATTGTTAACAGCTAGTGATATAATAAATTGTTTAAGTTGGAAAAAAAAATTAAAAAAAATAATATATATATATTTTGCACATTGTTTCAGGTTCTCTTTCCTTTCGAATGATATACAATTAATCAGTTTATATTACTTGCAAAATACTTCCCATTTTGTTTGAAAAAAATCCTTTCTGCCTTCTGGTTACATTGTATCTATGCAAAATAGTCAATTATGCATCACTTCTGACGCGAATTGCATAACTACAACTGGTATTAACTATGTTTTGCACATATATGACATACATCCATAAATTAGACACATTTATGTTTTTAATTTTCCCATTTTTAACACTTTAATTTTTGATCTTCGTACTTCCCATTTCATTTGATATTCGCTGATTTTACCATTTTTAATTTGGCGGATACATCTGCGTTTAGACAGGGGTCATGGTTGTTTGGCATGTTGATGGTCTAATTATATCTCAGAAATTTGTAACATTTTTTAATAAGACGCAAATATTTTAACAATTTAACATAAAACATTGAAGAATATTTGACTTACAAAATACTGGGATTAGAAAGAATAGAATTTACTGCAATTACTTTGTCTTGTCTTGAATTGAAAATGTGGTAATGAACTTTGTGATAAACATTTATAAAGTATTGTAAAAGTTAATTACAAAAATATCATCATTTTTTGTAGCAATTTTCTTAGCCATAAAGGTAATCAAAAGTAATTTTTAATGAATAAGCTGCTAAATAAACATCATGTATACAAGTTTATGACAGTACACTCTTTTTCAGGAAGACACAGCATGTGTTAAATTTCAATACTTTCAAGGTGTTCTAAACAACAAATTTGTCATGAATGTTTATTAGGTAACCATAGTTTATTGATAATTTTACGTGATTAATAAAATTATAAACTATAGTAATAGTTTTTGAGAATAAAAAAAAATGATGCCACGGGGGAAAACAATAACGAGAACTTGACTTTTAAGTTTTAAAAAGTTTAATACACAAGTCGTTCATTAAAAAACAGAGTTATCGAACCTAATTATCATAGTAATATATATAATTGCATAATTATCATAATAATATATATAGTTGCATATATATGCAATAAGTAGTAAAAGGGGTTGATACTAAATGTTCATTACATCGACGATTTTTGTGTAACTATTTTAAAAAAATCATATTGTTTGCACGTGCAATTTTTTTCTTTCATTTGATTCCCCCCTTTTTGTTAGCAAGGTTGTTTTTCCAGGTCACGTGTATTGACTTTTGCGAGCTGAGATAATTAATTTTGTCGCATGGTGGCGCTCTGATATTTTACCGCCAAGATTGTCGAACATAACATACCAATATCATGTGATCACAGCATTTCTATTGGTCAGTCCATGAGTCATTGGTCATTGATTCCGAGTGCGCATGTGTAGCCGAGCCAAAATGCGTCAAAATTAAAAAAAAAAAATATATTATTCACTCCTTTCTTTCGTAAACATTAAGCTTTTCATTACAATTGTATAGTTTTCTTCTTTCTTAGTTACCCTTTTATACTGTTATGACGCAAATGTATGAACAATATGCATATATTCATGCGCGCTAGTCAAACTATATATAAGTAGAGAGCTTTCGTCACTTCCATTTCCGGTGTGACTTATTGCGGAGACGTAGAGAAAGAGCAGACGTAGATAGAACACGAAAATTTACTAAGGTTTAGTTTTATGCTGGTCGATTAATAGGAGAAAATTACGCCATTAAAGGTTTCAGTTGGTTGTGAGCCGTCAGTACAGGTAATATTTTAGGAGTAATATACCAAAGAGTTTTCATTATTTAGAACATGTGAGACAAAGTCCACCGTTCTTGTCAGTTTCTTTTTTTTTTTAAATTTCTCGTTCTTTTCATATTGTTCTGGCATAGAAGTTGGTCCATATATAAGAGATTATAAAGACAAGAAACTCTATTATCACAGAATAGATTGACATTGACACGTGCGCCGAGCAAATGTCCAGATTGGTCTGTAATTTTATTTATCGGCCAAGTACGTGTGGTTCAAACACGTGAATAACACATTTGTTTAAAGAAAACAATACTTAATTGCTAAATTCTTTTTTGTAATAGAAATAAAAATGTTCCTAAAATTACGTAAATGATTAAAATTTTAATTTTCTAACAACTAAACACGAACCGAGGATCTATAAACATGTTCGACAATAGATATAGAATTCACCATGATTTAACCCGATCTCATTATTTAATCAATTAAGAAATTCGATTTTAAAAATTTTTTTTATTCGTGGAAGTAGAAATATAGAGCATTGTCATTCTTTATCTTTCATATCCCACGTAAATTTTTCATTTGCAATTTATTACATGAAAAATGTGTAATTTTATTGGGATTTCTTTTACACACTAAATGTTTTAACAAACTCTTTTATAAAACAACTAGCATGGGGTTGTGGTTCCTACATGTGATTTAGGAGACCAAAGTATAATGCATAATTACTCTTAAGCAAAAGGTCAATTGACCTGTTCTCCAGTATACAGGAATTCCCAGTTCTGAATATATAATCTTTTAAGAAACATGTTTTGTGTTGCATATTAATGTTGTTAATGAAGTTTAACTGTAAGAGTCTCTTCATCCCAGTGCATCATCCTTTCATTTTCAGCATTGCTTGTAGTTGTGTCTTATTGGTATTATAAAATAAGGAAGACAGTTTAGTTACAATTTAAGTCAAAATTGGTATTTCAATTCAATGGTATCAACTTGGCTGGTCATAAGGCTTATTTAGAAATATTTCATTCAATACAGACAGTGTTTGGAGAAATTGATGCTGATTTGGATTATTTTATCTTTGTCCTTTTTAGCATAATTGACGAAACTATAATTATTTATTTTTAAATTTGCATCATAGTTCAAAAAAATTCAAATTGGCACCCTTTTCCTCGAACACTGTATTTAAAAAAAATTTATTAAATTTAAATCATGACTTGTTTCGGCACGTTTGTTGAATTTGAAATTAAAGGCATACATTCACATAAGCGATTAAAATATTTCAAAGAAACATACCTTGGCATTATTAACGTGAGATAGATTTAAACCGATTTAAAAATTTATAGTTTCTTTGTTTAATATTGAAATGGTTTAATGCATTTTTAATGAAAAAGAATTCAAACCCAGGAAAAAACATTGTGACCTTTGTTGACAGGTATCATAGAAAAGATCTGGCTCAATTACTTATTTCAGCTGTGGGGGTGGTGTTTCAATTGTAGAAAATGGGTCAAAGATCACCTTAAGTATTTAAAGTTAGTCTAAAAATCTTTTCCCGCCCAGCTTGAACTGTTATAGCAGTGTAATTATATTGTCCTGAATGCTCTTAATAAAGTAGATGCATGGATCAAACCGGTATTTTCTGGTCCTTTTATCAGGGCATGCTTTTGTTGGGGGTTTTGGTGAACAATCAGTCCAGTTATTTATCAAACAATTTAGACTATTATTTTGTACTTTTATGATAATTCTGTCATGAAAAATTAAAATTTAAATATATGTCACTATGACATGGGGTTAAAGACCTTGCTGATTGAGCTATATTTCGATAATTTGTCTATCTTTTGTTGGCGAATATTTTTAATGATGGTCTTATTTGTTGTCCACGAGTTTTCAAAGTACAATAATGAATTGTTCAAATTATTTATGTGCTTTGTGTAAACAGGATGTTCATCATGTTAAATTTGTGCTAATCTATAGTTTAAAGTTCAAATTGTTGATGTAAATATGCCCACTAACTGGAAGCTAACAGGAAAACTATTCAGTTTATTTTGGTACATTGAGTACATGCACTTAAAAAAAAATGTAATGTTTGTTGATAGATTGCTTTATAAATCTAGTTTCATGTCTATTTTAACTGTATCAGCTGTGCAGAATAATCCCAATTAATGCAAGAAGGTTGCCAGCAGGTCAAACATATCAACAAAAAATGTAAAATAAAAGGTCATATTTTTATTTAGAAACATAGATGATGTTATTTGTTTACAGATTTTCAAATGTTCATTAGGTAATTGAATTGTCATATTAGGCATTTCTGATTGGCTCTAAATTGAACAAATTTTAAGGTAATGTAATTATAACATTTTCATGATTGGGAAGACCGGTAGACATTAGGTGTAAGTGAAATATTTGTTTAACATTTTATAATTTTCTTTAAATTGTTTTAGGGAGGTTCTTGTCAGGTGTACTACGTAGAGTGTCCAGAGGGATTTCTGCGACGGGGACAGAAAATTAACTTCAACGCAGAACCCCCTTGGAATCCCAGCTAATATTTGCTAAGTGCAGGTGTTCCTACTGGCCAGGTAGGTAAAATGTTGTATGTCTTATTGTATATCAAGTTAAGAAGTTTATAAGATTAAAGTTCAGTTTAATATGTTCATTTGATAAGTCAGATAATTATTGTGGAATTATAAATATTTAAACTTTAAACTTTTGTTCATTTAAAAATTATGTTTGTAATTTAATCCTTTTCATTAATTTATATGACTGAAAAAGATAAACCTTTTCTATATCATAGTTGCAAGTAATTGATTTTAATGACAGAGATTTAAAAATGAACTTTGTAAATTTTATTTTCAGACTATTTGTATAACCTGACAACTATCTCTGTACGACGACGCGCTTGATCAACCCTTTAAACATGCAATACAATTATGGAGAGGAAACAATTGTAGAGATCTCACCACATCAATTACCCATTAGTACCATCATTCAGGAGAACATTGATAATGCACAAGAGGTAAAGTTTTTGCTGTATAAACAAATGCATTACCGCCTTACTGAGATTTATTACTAATATTTAAGATTAACACCAGAATATTCTCTTTTTTTAATTGCTGAACAGGATTTATATTTTTGCTTTGTTATATTTGTAGGAAGGTGCATTTTTTGTTGCTGACTTGGGAGATGTCATCAAAAAGCACAAACTGTGGAAAGCATCCTTTCCAAGAGTAGAGCCATTCTATGGTATGTCATAAAAAATTGTGTAATCGGTACAGGCAGCTCACGAATAAATTATTTGCGGGTTTTTGTTGGAATTTTCTCTAAGCCTTTTGAAGACAAGGGTTGAAACAATGTTCTTATGTTTGCATGAGTGACCAATAAAGTTAACGGTGTGCAAACAACACTTAAAAACCACTGTTAAAATTCATTACATGTAATTTTTAGGCCAACATTTTTTTATTGTTTGTTTTTCAACCAAATGGAGTCGGAAGGGGGGGGGGCAAACAATATGCATATTTAACACTTTTTTCAAAGGATTTAAGTCTTTCAACTGGAATACACACCATTTGTTTATTTCCCGGATGTGACTTATTACCGGAAGTGAAAAACGAAGAAAGGAAAAGTACAACGGCCCATAATGAAAAATCGTAATTTGTTTGTTAAAAAAAACTATTAATTGCTTTCAAATGTCAGTTCTTTCAATGTGTTGTATTTTACCAAACATATGAGCTGCACTTGAAAGAATACATGTAACTAATTATTGACATCATGAAAAGTTCTGTAGATGGGTGTCCAATGAAGCAATTTTGATCAGCACAACTTTGGCCAAGTGGAAGTGTGCTGAACAGAAGAATTATTTCTGGGTTTAATGTTATGTTAGTTTATCTATTTTCTTGGAAAATTTTGCTCAGATAAACTTGAGATGTTCATAACAAATTGTTAGAAATATTATGATGTATACAAGAACTTCATAATAAAAAAAAATCATATTTATTTATTTTTTGATATGAATATTTTAACAATGGATGTTTATACTAACTTAATTATGTCTTTAATATTTGTGATCATAGCAATAAATTCCCCCCCCCCTCCCCCCCCCCCCCCAAAAAAAAAAAAAATAAACAAATGTTGGCCTTAATGAACATTACAGTATATATCTCTTAGAAGTGCTTTTCTTTCTTTTTTTATCCGAATAAGCACCTGCAGCAGTTTTATTACTTGTGACTTTATTTCAGCCATGAAGTGCAATGACCACTATGCTGTCATCAAGTTATTGGCCGATTTGGGCCTCTCATTTGATTGTGCAAGCAAGGTAATTATCATAAGTTATTTTTAACCATACAAATACAACATGTTTTATTTTTAAGATTGTTGATTCAGTCTTCACGAAATGCGTCGGTCCGACGGACAAATCCGATATAATAACGCTTGTTTATTTCCGGGATACGTCTAATTACCAACAGCGAAAAATTAGAAAAAAGTAGACTACAACGGCCTTGAAATGAAAAATTGTAACTGTTTGATAAACAAACACTTTAAAATGGTGTTGAAACTCAAAAATTCATGTAAAACATATTTTATTTTAATCATTGGCTTTGATAATATATAAAATATATACTAGTAAGCTGAAATTGAAGAATAAAGATACGGTAACTAGTTATCAATGACCACTTGATGATTTCTGTAGATGGGTCAGGGATCGACATTAACGGTAGTCCGATTGTCCGGACAAGTAAAAATACAATTCAGACAAGTAAAAAGCTTGTTTCAGTTGCTCGATCGGACAAGTGAAAATAAAATCAAATTTATCTAGAACAATCGTAAATTTTTAAAAAGTCCTTTAAGCGGCGATTCTCGCATTGTGTTAAAAATAAAACCCTGCATTGCGACCAAAATTCCCCTTTTCTAAATATAAACACACGTCACTTAACAATAACCAATGAAATCACGTTTCTTACTTATTATAAATAATCATCCAATGAAATCGTTGATGCTAATTTTATATCGGCCTTTCTGGAAAAATGTTCTTAAATAACTACGATACAACTGTCGGATGTTTTCGACTAAAACAATTTATTTCAATAAAATAATGAAATGAATGAATTAATTGTCGTTTTATTGATACAAATAAATGGAAAGAAGTTCGATTTCTGTCATAAAATTTTCATAACTTGTTAAATTTGGCCAACAATTTATAATTTTAAATACGTACGTCGTGTCATCTTAATTGACATTTCGTGCCACTTGTCAGTGTCAGGTTCAGAAAAAAATTAATATATGGGTTGTTTAATTCGGACAAGTACTTTGTACTTTCGGACAAGTAAAACCTGACTGTTACTTGTCCGAATGGACAAGTAGGTTTTACAGTTAATGTCGATCCCTGTGGGTGTCCAATTGAGCAGTTGCTTTCAGCTTTGTGAAGTATTGCTGCGTATAATAAATGTTATTTTATTTATATTCTTTAGACAAATTTGTCCAGATATACACAGCTTGTTTATAACATTTATGAATAGTATGGTGTTTACAATACTTTTATGTATTAGATTTATGTCTGTATCTACATGCATATAAGGTAGCTAGTTAAATGTAAGCAATGGCAACATCAGACAAATTTGGTCCGGCAAAAGCTGCTTCGGTCCAGCATTTCTGGTGAAGTTGGTGGACCGAATGTCCACCATTCTTTGGAAAGATTTCGTGAAGACTGTTGATTGCTTGGTTGTTAAATGTTATCAAAATTTTCTACGATTGCTGAAAGTTGGCTGCTCTGGAGGAGTCCCATTTCATTATAATATTGCTCATAACTGTTTGTTTCTTTAGTGCTTTATATTAAGATAGAAAAGCCGATGATAATAATGGTCATGACGCATTTTGGAGGGTGACTCGAGCTCGAAAAGTGGCCATATTGTGGTTCCACTTTCCTTGATTGTCTTTAAAATGGAACTGAAGTCCCCCTGTTATTTTAAACAATTGCCCAATGTGGACTTTCACATTTATTTACATTATGGTAAGAAATCTTTGTATTTTTTTGTTACTGTGCCTTGTTTATCCTAATTTAAGGGCCACAGAGTGTAAGAATAAAAAAAGATAGATTTTTCACAGTAAAGATGCATAATTTCTCTATTATCAGGCTGAAATTCAGAAAGTCCTCAAACTTGGTGTGGAACCATCAAGAATCATATATGCCAACCCATGCAAGCAGATGTCATTCATCAAGTTTGCTGCCAAAAATGATGTAGCTTTAATGACCTTTGATAACATGGACGAACTGTTGAAGGTGAAAGCAGCTCACCCCACTGCAAGGTATATCTGATTTCTGAGACATTAAATGTCCGTATGATACAATGTAAAAGGCTTCATTTATTTGCATTCAGAATTCATGAGCACTGAAATCTGTAAACATTAATATTAAGGCAGAACTTTCAACATTGGATGAGAGCTATTATGTGCCCTTTGGAGATAATAAATAATAACATTGTCTGGTTATATTTGGACCATAGTAATGTGTTGTAGATGTAAATTATTGCAGGTTGAGAATATGGCAGACAAACCGTCTGTATGAATGCTGTATGAATGTTTATCATGATATGCTGACTTGTAAATAACATTGGGTTATATTACTTAGGCTGGTACTTCGAATCCTACCACCTTCCAACTTCAAAGTGCAGTGTGAACTGGGGATGAAGTTTGGTTGTCTTCCCAATAAAGCCTACCATCTTCTTGAAGCTGCCAAAAATCTTGAATTGGACGTTGTTGGTGTTAGGTAAGAAATCTTTGTCCCAAAGTAGAAAATTTTTTATGCATGAATTACTGTGAATTGCTTTTAAAAGAGATCAATAAATAGAGACCAATTAATTCAAGTGATAATTTGTCTTGGTTCACTGTTTGGTGTTTTCACAGTTAAAAATGTATTTAATATGAAATGTGCTTCTTCAGTGTTAAATGTATAATGTCATGAATACTTTCTTGTAGGTTACATTTAAAATTCCGTTTTCCACCAAGATTTTTTGAAAGTATGTGAAAATTTTGTTGTCGTTTGGCTAAATTTTGATGAAAGTGCGGCCTTTTTTTTATACATAATTATTTTGACATTCTTTTACTGATTGTGGCCTACAGTACTATAACAATAGTGATCATAGCCTTGTACTTGTGTTATTATCTCACCTGACCCTTTAGATAAGCTATTGCCATCACGTGGCATCTGTCGTCGTCATTGTTAACTTTTCTTTAAATATCTTCTCCAAAAGTGCTGAAGGGATTGCTTTGAAACTGTGAACCTATCATCAGAAAAATTGTCCTCTACCAAGTTTGCACAAATCATGGCCGCAGACCAACCAACATGGCAGCTGTGGCTAATAATAGAACTGGGATGTAAAAATAAAAGTTTTTTCATAACAGTTCAAAAAGAAGAACAGATACAGATACATTCCTTCTTCAAAAGCTCTACATTACTCTTCATTGATTTGAATTGTAAGACGACCCCTTGTAGGAGTTATTGCTCCTAATTGATCAAAATTGATAATTTGTTTCCTAAAAATGTTGAAAAATATTGAAACTAGATAAACAGTAAGCAGTCCTTATTTGTTTAGCTTTGATAGCTACAATAAAGACTTCAAGGTCAAGATTGATGAACCATTCGTTATTCTCCTTGAATTTTTATTTAATTTAAATTGTTTGAAAAAAAAAACCTCCTCTTAAATCAATGAAAGGACTATTTTCTAAATAGTACAGTGTGGGGATGAAGATAATTTTTGTCTTATAGTTCAAAAAGTATAACAGATACAGGAAATCGTACTTCCTCAGCATTAAAAACTCTTCAAGATTCTCAAATGGGGTGATGATGGTTTAGAGGAGTTATTTCCCCATATTTGTTTAAATTGTTGGTTTTGTCAATTTTCCTCAAGATCTTGGAAAATTTCATTTAAAATTATTCAGCTCTACACTATCTGCCTAATTGTCCACTGCTGCATGTGTTGTACAACCCTTTATAGGAGTTCTTCCCCTTAAAACGTCAAAATTAATGCTTTTTGAAGAAGTGTTGGACAATTTTTGCAAATAGGTTGTGTATGTATGATAATGTAAATGTAATATTCCTTGCAGTGTGAGTTTGCTATATAATACCACATGTGAGGCAACTACCAAACCTTGGTGCAGTATTGTTTCTCTCACAAATGTATTTTTTTTATTTTGTTCATTGCTGTCTGCTTACAAGTAGATCTGTTGGTTTTTTTGTAAATTATCACATGAAATATCTATTTTCATTTTTGTTAAACTGAATGATTTTATGTTTTCATCATCATAGAATAGATGTTGATATTTTTGCATTTTTTATATTAAATGTAATTTTTCATGCACATGTGAAAATGTATTACTGTGCAATAATTCAATGCACCGCATTTGTATAATTCCTTCTGTCAAATATGCTTATTTTGAAAAATTCTTCAGTATCACCATTGCTGTTGGTAGATAGGTGACTGAGGTTTTTTACTCGATGAAAATTTGCACACCTGATCAATTGTTGTTAGCTGCTCTAATACAAAAGGAACTCTGAAAAATAAAAATAAAAGCCTAGATAGGTCAGCATAGTATGAATGCCATCCCAGTCTTCGCGAAATGTGCCGGTCCGCCGGACCCATCCGGTAAAATTGCCATTGGACCAGCAGTCTATTTAATTGTGTCTGACCAAATGACCGGCAGATAAATTTCATGAGACGCTGTCCGATGATTGTTTGTTTTGCGCCTGACAATCAGTTGACCTTTTTATCTTCTTGATTTACTTAACTTAATCTAAAGGCACCACAAAATTAGTGTTAATTTTACTTGACACCGGTATTCCATTGTTATTCCCCTTTAATAATAATTGCGCATTTTGATTGGACAAAGCATCTATTCTAATATCTAAACCGGTGTCATACAAAATCAGGACCGGAATCAAATTTTGATCTACAAATAAAATGAAGATAAAGAAGGCTGTTCTAATTTTCAAACTGAGTTTTTGAATTTTGAAAATATATTGAAAATAGTAGAGATTAACATTATTATTATCCTACTCAGAAACTCTTCATGTAATTACATTGGTTGATTGTATTTATTTTTAATACTTCCATATGTTTAACTGTGTTCTGTGTTAAAAATTTTAATTGATAATAAGTAAAATGGATTTGATCGAAAACCCAAATTCAAACATTGACTTTCTTATAATTTTGCCTAACATCAAACTCAAATGTAAATATATTGAGATTTTGATTTAAAAAAAATCTTATCTGTATCTAATAATTAAAATCAAGTAGTGATTTAACAAATAATTTGTGATATCAAACACAAAGATTTTATAACTGAATTTTTCAAGAGTATTGGTTTATTTAAAATTTCGGTCCGGCACAATTGTTTTCGGTCAGCCAGGTGAACATGGTTGGCCGGACCGAATGTCAGGCATGTCATTTGCAACTTTCGTGAAGACTGCCATCCATCATTGCTTTTCAAGGCAACTCACTTGTCTATCTTCACCCTTGGCAAGTAGCCATATATTTGTTATTTCAGCAAATTGCTATCTTGTGTAACCAATCAAAAATCAGTATAGTGTAAAAAAGTGAGCACCTAGTAATACAATAAAAAGTCTCAAATACAATCAGTTTAACAGTAAATAGTAAATAACAGCAAAGGTATGTTTGTAGAAGTTGCTTTCTGATTAAATAAAGCATAAAGTTTTGTCAAACTTAATCTAGCTGCAAGTTATTAAAATCCTGTTTTGACAAAAAATCATCACTAAATCCGACAAGGATGAAGATGCATCATAATCCTTGTTTAGCATAGATGTATAAATGCATGCATGCAATTTTGTACTTTTACTGAATTGTCAAATAAACAGAATATAAATTTCTCTAAATTTTAATATGTAATATTATTGAATTTTATTGAAGAAAAAATTTTGCATCTTTAACCAACATTTGTGTATATAGCAAAGAGCTCTTGTACAAAATCCAGTGATGATGTTAAGCCATGAAATGATGAAAGCAATTACTAATTACCATTACCTTGTTTTAATTATTATGAAAAATAGTTGAAAACCATTGAATATGTGATTGACCAGATTTATTGAAATGCCTAAAAACACAACCAGCTGAAACTTTTTTGGGGGCTTAAATTAACATCACATTAACAGTTATGTTTAAGATGTTTGAACTTATTAAAAAATTTTAAAACTAAAGAAACAGGACATTATATTTACAGCTTCCATGTTGGAAGTGGATGCCAAGAGGCCGGAGCTTTTGATGCTGCCATAGAACAGGCCCGTGCAGTTTTTGATATCGGAATAAGTATGGGATTCAAGATGAACTTTTTGGACATTGGCGGTGGTTTTCCTGGAACAAGATCAGCAGGCATCACTTTTGAGGAGGCAAGTTTGGTTAGATTAGAAAAGTTTGTAGATATTTGTTGATCCCATTTTTAGTGAATAACACCATGGTAAAATTTTGATTTGTAAATCTTTGTTGGTTTATAAAAAAAAAATTAACTTATCTTATTTTTGGTACAAGTTTTTGGTTATCGATGATATTCATTGATGTTTTTGTCTTGTATGACAGATATTATTATGCACCCAAGAAGTGAATGAAAGCTGTCATCCTTGTATCTTTAGACGGTCGTATCATTTATGCACTTGTGGTGCAGCTATTTATTACATTTTGAATCCTTCACATTTTGGATATTTTACATTCAGATAGCAGAAGTAGTCAACCTATCATTAGACAAGTACTTCCCAGATGACAGTGTAAGAATCATTGCAGAACCAGGCCGTTTCTACGTAGCCTCTGCTTTCACTTTGGCTACCAATATCATCGCCAAAAGAATTGTAGCAAGGGACCAACAAGGAACAAGTATGTGTAACACCATAGTGGTTAAATCAAAATAGAATATATCGTAATAAACACCTTTTGACCCAAGCTACCTATAGGTCACTTTGACATGAAATTCAAACATGAAAGATATTGGCATTTAACTTGCTTGCATGAAGTTTTCAGTTGAAAAAAAGGTGCACGACTACAAGATGGGAATGTGAGTACAAGGGTTTTTTGTTAAGACAACTCATACTGTCTTATACCAATCATTTTATGTTTTTATCTTGGGGGGGTCCAAAGTGAAATGGATTTAAAATGCACCAACCCATGTATGTGCCTTCAAATTTTGCTGCAACAGCCTCTGCATTTCTTCATGTTTCAATTCTGTTAATGCTACTTTTGCTTTTGCTTGTCTTTAATTGTTGGTTACCATGGGTAACAGTTTTGGTCTATTATGTACCCATGATTTAATGAATTTATTCTGTTCAGCAAATGATTTAGAGCATTGTAATTGTAACTGTTAAAAAAAATGCACCAGTATTTTTGTCAATTGCTCAATAGAAGAATCGATATCAATTTGTAATTCAACACAACTTGTGGAATTTGTCAAAGCACACGTGTCAAATTAAATATAAAGTAGATTCTTGTTCATTTAATTCAACTGAGGCCTTTGTGCAAGCAATAGAATTTGAAAAATTGCCCCATATAATGACTATCTCTTTTAATCCTGGCAGAAATTTGCATGAACGTACAGTAAGACAATTAGGAATTTTTTATAAAATTTGTTCATTGTCATTTCTTGAGCTTTTAAATAAACATGCTTTTTCTATGAAATGTGGATTTCCACAAAACATGTAAAAGGCAAAAAAATATGAATTGTTCATGCAAATATTGATAATGTGCAATAACACTGGCAGGTTTTCTAAATTGGTGCATATTAACAAGACATAGTACAAGTTGGTGCACACAAAGATAGGAAAAATGATAACGTGATGGAAATATTTGTTGACTGTTAAATATACAAAACAATCATTGTTATAATTTTTGTGATAAAAAGTTTGTAATCAATTGATGTGCAGTGTACAAATATGAACACTTGATTTACAGGTTAATATTTTTGTTCAGATCTCAAAATAGATTTTTGTTTTCATTTACATTTTATACAAATATTTTTAGAAAGCATTTCATCATAACAATTGTATTTTTATCAGCAGAATAATCATTTGTTATGCAGACATTTTTTTCTTACTTGAATATATCAAACAATTTTTATATCCCCTCTAACAGACTTTAAACAAAATGAAAGTCCCGTTAAATGGACTTGTTTTTTGGTTATGGAAAAAATTATGGGCTAACATAGATTTTGTTGTATGTATAGGCACTTTGACAATGACCTTTGAACTTGATTGTAAAAACAAATACTGAAACCTTTTCTTTTGTCATGTGCTATTTATTAACCACTGTTAAATAGTGTTAACAAACGTGACTTTATCCAATATTAAATCTTTAGAACTTTAAAGTGACAAAAATGGTTTTAAGAAGAGTGTGAGTCAATAAATTTTAAAAGTTGTAACTTGATGTTTGCTATTCTATCTGTAAATAAACTGTGAAAAAAATAATGCATGCAGATTAAATTGATATTTAAGACTGTTTTATATAAACAGAAAAGGCACCCCGGAAAGGAACACCTGAGATAGTAAACACTTTCTTAAATACTGAAACTTGTATAATGATTATTGCCCCACCTTTGTGGGCTGGTAACCGAATTTCAATGTCCTGAGGTACCATATATGTTTTAATGAAACAGTCCTAATTTGATCAAACGCAATAATTCCTTTGATTAATCTGTTACTTCTGTATCAAAGTGCAGATAGGGATATCTCAATCCTTGTTGTTGGTCTACTTGTGTAGCAATTTCATTTCTTCAAGAATGTCGGCTAATGAAATGCGTAGGCTTGAAAATGACTTGCACAAACTTGTGTGATCAGCTGATTAAAATTTAAACAGAATCAGCACTGATTACCTATATTTTAAATAGCTTCACGAAAAAGTAACTTAAAATTTTATTTAAAAAAAAAATACAAAAAATTTTTGCTTTGAGGATCAACTTAAGTGCTATTGAATTGTAACTTCTCATCTGCATTTTGATACGATTCACTGATCGTATTATTAAATGTCGTTAGTTGGATACAAATTGGGGTTTTTATCATTCAGCGATAGATCTCGATACTAAATATCAGGTCTTGCAGGAAGTAGACAAGAATGACAAATCCAGTGTGAAATCCGTTGAGATTACTCCTTGAACTAAACCTTAAAGAAACATTTGTGAAAGCTTACTTCATCAACTTTGGCTCAAGCACAGCTCTTTGATGTTATGGATGGATGCCCTATTTCCTATGGTTCTTGCCTGTCTTTGGTGGAATATATGGAAAGCTTCAACAGTTCTGCCTATACAGATGGACAGTTGTTTGCCAGGGCCATACCTACCACACCTTTCCACACCTGAATGACGAGATTCGAGCAAACTGTTAATTGGTTTGCTATTGTATACAACTAATGATGTTATTATATTTGTTTTTTTTTATTCTATAATTACCACCTTGTTTGACAGATACAGAACTTGCATCTTTTTCATCAGTCAATCTGTACTAAAATTTGTATCAAGGAAAATTGAAATGGTTTAATGTAATGAATATTTAATGTGTTATTGACTAAAATAAAACAACAGTCAAATCGATATGATTTTAAATACTGTGCAATAATTTTTATTTTGTGGATATCAATGTTCGTGGGTTTCTGAAGTTATTTTTCAAAACTTTAAAATCATATCTGTTTAGATTAGTGAAACAAAATAAGTAGCATATTTTCTTGAAATCATTGTTAATGAAATTGTTTTGAAATGAATGTAGGTGCATTATCATATTATTGTGATATCCCAATTATTAGGGATCAATTCGAAAAATGGATTTCATGGACCACTGACCTACCTAGTCCCAACGTCTGATAACCGTGATAAAAAAGCGCCTGTGATAAATCTTTTGTAGGAATACATGGATCGCATTTGCTCATAATTTAGCAGCCTGGGTTTTAATAGTTTCCCCTGTTGAATTGTAAATAATTTCTTTTAAAAAAAAATGTATGGTAATCATGCTATTGACTGTTGACAACAATGCAAAGTTTGAATTGGTTGAAGTGTGAAGTAATAAACTTTATTCTTGGGAACTCCAGTTCCTTTGATTTCTTGTATCCAAAAGTTCTATGTTAACCAGCATCATTCAACACAGCGAAAATATCAGATATGATTACCAAACAAACAGTGCACAAATTAGCCCCAGGCATAGTTCAAATTGATCCTTGGATCTTATAATAATATTTAAGGGAATTTCTTTTAAAATAATTTTTACTTTTATTAAAACATAAATAATTGAAGTAATGAATCAACTTTTAAACTTTGTTTTCTGTATTGTTAGGTATTTTTCACTTGGCACTAAGGTCTTTTAGTCGGACAAAATAATATGTTTTGTATATAAATGAAAAAAAAATGTAAACTGATTATTTCAAGGGAATATATGATCCTGCACCAACTTTTTCTGGGTTGTCATTGGTCATAGAATTATTTATTTTGTACTCAAAATTGACGATGGGAGTAACCCATGAACATTGATGTATTTCACAGTATGAGTAGACATGTATTTTACAGATATAACATGATTCAGTTGCAAGCCTTCATAAAAAAAATTAACAAAATGTATGTTCTGTACAAAAATATTTAGTTTATTAAAAGTGACAAAGATGTGCTCCTGGTAAAAGAAGTGTCCTCACTATAAGATGGCAATGTTTTTAGCTGATCTGGCCTTAATTATTGATATACAATTCACAGTTTGAAAAACAAATCTTTTTCACGTCTTCAACATTTCAAGCCATGGAGACCATCTTGAAATGTTTTACATATATTTATATAATTAAATACAAGAGCAGAAAGGCAAAAAAATAAAGCTAGTATTTTTAATAATGGAGTCATTGGTGCATTTTATCACAATAATAGAATATTTTTACATTTATTTACAATTAAAACAAACTATTACAATAAAATACTCGTACGTTGTTTTTTTATTTCAGATGATGAATCAGTCGATTCTGCCAATCAAGAACCTGCCATGATGTACTATGTTAATGATGGAGTTTACGGATCCTTTAACTGCATTCTGTATGATCATGCTACTGTTGTTCCATCTCTAACTAAGGTCTGTTAGTCTATTGAAATGCCAGCATCTTTATTTTGTGGAAAGGAACAAAATATATTTTGTATAATGTCATGTTATAATCCTGTATATAAATTCATCTTGTGATACTAAACATTTTGATCAGAATGATATTTGGGGTTTCCCATAAAATAACGTGGACATTGTCATTGACATAAAGGGATACCCATCTCTTATATGCAACTCCTCCTACACCACTGAATGGAATTTGATGAAACTTGAACAGAATCTTTGTCACATAGCGCAATTGTGCACCTGATATTAAACATTTTGATCGGAATGGTATTTGGGTTTTCCCACAGAAAAAAAAAATGAACATTGCTATTCTTAGAGGTGGGGGAGGGATGGGGGTTCCAATGTTTTATCTGCAACTCTTCCTACACTAGATTAAGTTTCAAGTTCATAAGTAAGAACACATGCATTTTTGAAGAAATCATGAAGCGGGGGTATCATTTTATATAAAATTGTCAGTTTGTGCAAGATTTTTCTGTTAATTTTGACAAATTTTTCTAATTCATAATTTTCTTTCTCAGAATTATGAAATGGACATGGTTTACACTGCTAGCGTTTGGGGACCAACTTGTGATGGATTAGACTGCATTATAAAGGAATGTAAACTACCTGAGCTAAGGACTGGCGACTGGATGTACTTCAAAGACATGGGAGCCTATACTATTGCTGCCGGGTCATGCTTCAATGGCATGCCTCGTCCCAGAGAGTACTTCGTGTGTGCTCATGGCCTATGGTAAGAATACAATTAACTTTTATTTTTCTTTTTGTCTGTTCTTTTTAAGAGAATGAATTTAAAAACATTAATGAAACATATAAAAAAATATCTATTTTAAGTTTAAGTTTTCAAAAAAATTGATGTTTTGTGGGAACAAAATGGCCAGAGTGGAGACAAATCTTCTGCAAAAAAGCCAACGTTTAAAAAAAATGGTTTTGTTGATAAAAATGCAGAAACAAATAATTTACTCTTTAAAAATGTAAACAGGTCTAAAACATTTTGTTCAATGAAACAATTAAGAATCTCTTCCACTTTCAGGGAAGAAGTTTATCCAGATCTAGTGGAGGATGAGGACCCAATGAGAATGCTACCAGTCATGAAGTCGGGGCATTTTCCATTTGAAACGATCAATCAGTTCTCCCAGAATGTTCTCCCTGAAGCCATAGCTGTTGGAGATTATGATGTAGACATGTAAAGATCAACTGGTGTTTTATATAAACATTGAATTCTTACATTCATGTTTTACTTTTTTTTTTTGTTTTAGTGATTTTTAGTTTTTGTTTTTGATTTTATTTTCAGCATTGGAAGATTCTAATTATTTTTATTGTGTCCAAATTGCTTTTTATTGTCGATTCCTTAAAGTGGATGAAAGTAGCCATCATTTTTGATATATTTTACTTTTTAAATCTTTATATTATAATTCTGTCTCAATGGAACAAATGAAATATACATATGTTTGGAAGAGAAATCATTAAGACTTGGTACCAAAAAATCATTAAAGATGTAATTTATTTTAGTGCATATACACAGTTTTAATCAGATGTAAATGAAATAATGAATATGGAATCAACATTTTATTCAGTTTATTGACTTTTATATTATATCATTGTGTCTCTGGATTCAAGGATTATGATGTAATTGATAGTTGTCCTGGTTATACAAATGGTAGGAACACCTGCACAGACCACCCTTGTCTTGTTGGCCAGAAATTGGACAATAAAAGAACAAAAACACACTGTTGTATTTCATTTTTTAAAGCCTTTATTATGTAGTAACATATAGGTTTTATCTACTAAAAATTTAATGTTGTGAAAACCAGGACTGGGATCTTACTAGATACATGGGGTAATATTTACTGCTCATTGAGGGACTTCTTCCATGAATGATTGGCATTAATCATTATGTTGACATAAACCATCCACTTGTGTAGAATCGTTTCAGCTAAAAAATTGTCAAGGTTGTTTTAACTAAAGTAACTCAATGGAACCATTAATCATAAGTAATAAGTAGTGGAGGTATGTACAAGACAAGGAGCTACATACAAGCATTATTGTTCTGGTCATTTTAATCCACAACATGCATCCCCCCCCCTCCCCGAGTTATGCAATATGTTCTCTGTTAGATTGACCCAAATTAATTGGCTTTTATTACTTGTATCCTAACCATTAAAAAGAAAGGTACAAAACATGGTTTCTTAATAGTTAATCCGATTTTGATGCTTTTTTTTATTTCCCGAAAACTAGATACTATCTTGTAGCCCTCGGGCAATTTATATTTCGGCTCACTGACCGAAAATGGTTATCGATGGACACTGACTGAAAATTATATCCGAAGCTGTGGAACGGTGGAATAATTAAAGGAGTACATGTCAGTCAGTCACCTGACCTTGACCCCAATTTCACGGTCCGGGGACTACGTTAAATGTTTTGGGATTGGGATTGTTCTGTAACCATGCATGGTTATGACAATATATGGTAAACATGTTGCTGATCACCTGACCTTGACCTCATTTTCACTGTCCAGTGACTACCTTATTTGGATTAGGACAGTTAATCTGTAACAATATATGGTATAGTGTAAATGATGATCATTTAATTCTATTTATATGTTGCTTATGAAATTTTTTTTTATTACCTATGCGGAATGCAGGCGAGACATCTGTCTGTGTCCACCCTTGTTTTAACTAGTAATGTGAAACACATCCCAGATATTTTTATTATCATGGAAGAAAATTCTTGTGAGGTTCATTTATTTCTTCAATGCTCAACGCGACCATTTCCGATATTCAGCTTCATACCAGACTCGAAGATCTTCTTTAACCTGAACGCTAGTTTTTTTTCAAGAAAAGCGGATAGACATAAGTAACAGTTCATTAGTCGTGACAGAACTTGGTCATACAATGACTAAATCGTACAATAAATATACTAAAGATAAATGTGCTTAGACTCGTAAATTTACAACATATTTGTCATGTTACGAAGACGCGTTTTTCGAACAGACCATCAGCATTCCGAAGACTAATAGTTCTTTTCCTCTCCACGCCGACCTGTGTGTACTCTTATGAAGCCGATTTCCTTAAGAAAGAAGACACTGGTACAGACCTTTAATTTCCGATTCCACTTTTATCGATTCACCGTGCAAAATTAGGTGACTATTTTTTTACCAATGTTTTGGGAGACATTGTTTTGTCTGCTTTCTTCTTAATCTTTTTCTTTTCGTTCGTTTTAACTCTCGAAACTGAGTTTTGGGGCTGACCTGAAGTAAAGCCATCAACTTTTAATATTTTCAAAATCTAAATTGGGGCTTAAACATTTGTCGTTGTATTCCAACACAGTTTGCATTTATCTACTTTGGAGGGCCTGAATTTAAGACGCCAGTATTTTCTAGACAGGACACTGGTGTTTTCTACAAACCTCTACTTTAACGGATTTGTTGGGTCCAGAGCGATCTTATCCCCTCAGAGATGCCATGGTCGTCATCATGACTGAATTGATCGTTATGGGAAATCTATCTTGTTAATCGGCGGGTGTCTGTTAAGAAGCAAGTACCGAATACGTACGGAGCACTAAAGTGCCCCATTGTCTTTACGTGAGGTCGACTTATTCGTTACTAATTAACTGTATTTGTGTTTTGGTTCCGGAAAACACGGCGTCCCCGGGTTGCGGATACGGGGAAAACCCACTAGTTTTGTTTTTGTTTTTTTTTTGGGGGGGGGGGGCGATCAGGTGATAATTCCAAAGCCTGACCGCGGACCGTAGTGGGTAACGTGTTAGAGAATGCCACGCTCCATGCACCATAAAGACCCCTTTTGTAGATTTCGAATAAGAGTAAGCTCATTGTAGCTAAAAGACTAAATTCTCCTACATACCCCAAAATGTTATACTTGTCCAGTGGCAGTTAAATTTTTTCTCGGTGTCCTATCCAACCTCATTTTCCGTTGATTAATTGTTAACTTGTTCTCGTCCTGAATAAAACTGAAATTCTGCACGCTGGACGTTAAGCAAACATCTATTCAATCGATCCTTACAGGCCATTATGAAAATAAAAAAAAAATACAAATAGCAAAAAATCAATGTTTTTTATCAACAGACCACAAATGATTTATTTGGTTTGAACTGTTTTGCACTTTTTTACTTGGCTTGGAAAATGTGAAAAACAATCTAGGATGAAGAGAGGTTATTTGTGTAGCAAATTTGTTAATACAAGTATTAACAAATAGGTGTTTTCAAAATGGTCCTTTATATATTTCCTTGGTCTGTATAATGACCTCGAAAAGCGGTAATGGCTCCGACGTTGCGTTGTCATTGCAGCCATTATTACATTCCCAAGGAAATGACAGCCATTATGCAAACGAACAAAAATGCTGTCTTTTTATTGGACAGTCGCCATGTGTTCATTTCTACCGATTCCGATTTTAGCCCGCCCATTATATACAGCTGCGGGTGTTAATTCCTCGTGCTTTCCTCCCAGCGGATGATAAAACAAGTTGCTTTTCTTCTAAAAAGCAATCGTGGGCGCATATTATTTTTAATAAGTACAATATTTAAGATTTTGTGGTTCAATTAAAAACTTGCTGTAGGTTGTAAGTACAGCGTCACCTAAGAATCATGCAAATGGTGATAAGGGTATAATTTTTGCCAGGTCTATAAATGTTCGAAAATCATTCAGCATACAGCCTTGATCAATAAAAGTCACATTGGAGGTTTGATCAGTGGAAATAAAATTTAACTATAGTTATAATTATACAGATTCATTCCGGCAAAATGAATGGAAAATTTTCATAACAACCAAACTGTTTCTAAACAAATATGATTTGCTTAAGCTGCAATATAGCTTTTATTTTTAAAAGTTCCATTTATTTTATTAGTAGAAATTGTCAACTACGCAATAAACATTGTTTTTAAATTTCTCTTTATGAACCTCAATCTCTCAAACGTCCTCGATTACTGTCCTAGATATCTGCAGTCCGTCGACATAGAAATAACCCAATTTCTTGCAAGATCACTGTGAAGCTGTACTGACCGACATTTCTTACATAATGCACTGGTCAACACGTTCATCGTTTGATGTCTTTGATGGCACAAATTTTAAAATAAAACCGATCGCCGATTCGGTCAGGAGGTCAAGATAATTTTGTCTCAGCAAAGCGTTGATTACGGGCTGGGATTACGGTATATTCCAAAGAAAAAGAAATATATTAAAGTTAGTCTTGATAAAATATATTAACAAGATTTATTCGTTTTTTACGGTATATATTCTAAAGAGAAAAGAAATATATTAAAGTTAGTCTTGATAAAATATATTAACGTGATTTATTCGTTTAATTACAATGTCCAAGTCTATATTTAAAATCTTACATTTAACATTTTAACGTGTTACAGGTCTAATAATTATATAACAGTCAATAGGGTTGTAAACTTCCAATATAAACATTGTAAATTCGTCTGCATTACAGGTTGTCAAAATTGATTACCCGCTAGCACAGTCTGTTAACCTTATTAAATTATGTTACAATACACTGGCTAATAAATTATCATAAATGTAAACTGAACAAAATGCACCTGTAGATGTGTTCCGTTTCCCCTTGGGGCGCCATGGCTTTACACTGACAGCATACTTTATCTATTCTCCTTCATTGAGGCACTTACCCACAATTCTTCAAAGTCACGTGCCCCTCCATAGCAATTTCTCAACATCTCTAATTATATATTGCGTGGTCGCTAAAGCGCCCACGTAAAAACACCAGTTCGGACGTTTCTTCTTTAGATAATAGGCATTCACTATAATAAAACTCGTACTGCCCCAATGAATTCAGGTGTTCGTCTTTTTAGCTCACCTGGACCGAAGGTCCATGTGAGCTATTGCTATCACTTGGCGTCCGTCGTCCGTCGTAAACTTTTTCAAAAATCTTCTCCTCTGAAACCACTGGGCCAATTTTTTTCAAACTTGGCCACAATCATCCTTAGGGTTCCTAGTTTCAAGTTTGTACCCAGGGTGTTGATCAACAGACAAATATGGCCGCTGTTACTAAAAATAGAACATGGGGGTCAACACAGGTTTTTGATCATTATCTAAAAAACTATAATAGCTATAGAGAAAACCGTAACTTCAAATTGATCAGCACATTAAGTTCTACAATAATTGCTATTAGTGCGAAGTTGTGTATTGGCTTCTTGTAGGAGTTATTGCCCTTTTTTGACGATTTTTGACAAAATTTTTGGTATTTACAATATAACCTGAAAAATATACGAGGTAGAGTGAAACTGTAAATGGCAAAAATGATCAGCAATAAAAGCCCTACAATTCACTTGGTTGGTCTGAAATTGTCAGATGACTCTTTATATGAGTTATTGCCCTTAAATGGTAATTTTTTATGAAATTTTCCGTTTTTGTCCTGTAACTTTAAAACTATAACAGCTAGAGTAAAACTGTAAATAGCAAAAATGATCAACAATACAAGCCCTACAATTCACTGTATTAGTCTGAAATTGTCAGATGACTCCTTATAGGAGTTATTGCCCTTAAATGGCAATTTTTTATGAAATTTTCCGTTTTTGTCCTGTAACTTGAAAACTATAGCAGCTAGATTGAAACTGTAAATTGCACAAATGATCAGCAATAAAGACCCTACAATTCACTTGATTGGTCTGAAATTGTCAGATGACTCCTTATATGAGTTATTGCCCTTAAATGGTAATTTTTTATGAAATTTTCCGTTTTTGTCCTGTAACTTTAAAACTATAACAGCTAGAGTAAAACTGTAAATAGCAAAAATGATCAACAATACAAGCCCTACAATTCACTGTATTAGTCTGAAATTGTCAGATGACTCCTTATAGGAGTTATTGCCCTTGAATGGCAATTTTTTATGAAATTTTCCGTTTTTGTCCTGTAACTTGAAAACTATAGCAGCTAGATTGAAACTGTAAATTGCACAAATGATCAGCAATAAAGACCCTACAATTCACTTGATTGGTCTGAAATTGTCAGATGACTCCTTATATGAGTTATTGCCCTTAAATGGTAATTTTTTATGAAATTTTCCGTTTTTGTCCTGTAACTTTAAAACTATAACAGCTAGAGTAAAACTGTAAATAGCAAAAATGATCAACAATACAAGCCCTACAATTCACTGTATTAGTCTGAAATTGTCAGATGACTCCTTATAGGAGTTATTGCCCTTAAATGGCAATTTTTTATGAAATTTTCCGTTTTTGTCCTGTAACTTGAAAACTATAGCAGCTAGATTGAAACTGTAAATTGCACAAATGATCAGCAATAAAGACCCTACAATTCACTTGATTGGCCTGAAATTGTCAGATGACTCCTTATAGGAGTTATTGCCCTTAAATTGCAATTTTTTATGAAATTTTCCGTTTTTGTCCTGTAACTTAAAAACCATAGCAGCTAGAGTGAAATAATAAATTGCAAAAATGATCAGCAAAAAAGCCCTACAATTCATTTAATTGGTCTGAAATTGTCAGATGACTCCTTATAGGGGTTATTGCCCTTAAATGACAATTTTGTTAAGAAATTTTCCATTTTTGTCCTGTAACTTGAAAACTATAGTAGCTAGATTAAAACTGTAAATTGCACAAATGATCAGCAATAGAAGCCCTACAAATGATTGCTTAGTCCAAAAATTGCAAGATGACTCTTTATAGGAGTTATTGCCCTTTCATTATGAATTTGGACATATGAACAGTTTTTTTAATTATAAATTAGTCTATAACACACCTATTAGTAGAGTAAAACTGTAAATTTCTAAAGTACCCTAAAGGACAATGCCTAAAAACCATTTAATTTTCAGAAATTGTGGATGGCACCTTATAGGAGTTATTGTATTTAACAAATTTTTTGAAGAAATGTATAGTTTTTGCACAGTAACTTAAAAGCTATAACAACTAGACTGAAACTGTTAATTTCAAAAATTTTAATATAGTTTAAGTCATTTGGATTCCAGGTGAGCGATTACAGGCTCCTGGGAGCCTCTAGTTTCTTCATGTGATAATCTTCCCTAATACCCTCGTTCAAAGACTATGATCAAACTAGAATTGAGGTATAAAGGTCTAGGTATAAGAAACCCTTAATATACCTACATGTATGCATCACCCATAAACTTCATTAACATCAGAAACATGTCTTGATACAATTACTATGTTCGTCTATTTAAGACTTGAAATTTGGTTAATAAACTTATAACATCACCAATTAAGAAATATGCTGCATGAATGTCATCATTATGCACCAGAGACAGATGATTTTTAAAAATCACTGCATGATCAATATTTACCAGAAAGGTAAATTGTATTGGCCAGAACAGTTACATCGAAGACATTGATTTTGATGTGTGCTCTCATTTGTGCGTTAGCTTTCGTCTCATTTAGGAAAAATTTAATAGCGTAGAATCACAACATAAAATTAATTTTAGGAAGTCGCTGACTATATTTCTACATTTTATTTAAATCTGTATTTTAACTGTCCCAAGGGCCTAGGTTGTCGAGTGGTTAAGGAAGTAATCTACTATCGACCGTCCTTGGAGCATTTGCGTGAGCCTTACGGCAGGCAGGGTGTGGTCGACTACAACCTAAATTGTCAAGGACTGCCGGTTTTCCTGCTGAAAGATATAATTTATAAAGTGGACGCCATGATAAAGCTGAGGATAGTTAAATACCATTCAATCAAATAAAATAAACTGTCAACATCCATTATAAGTGACAGATAATAATACAGAACCTGCGGTGGCCGAATAGTTTAGGTTAGTAAATACCTATTATTGAACGCTGACAATTACATGTATAACATGTAACAACCCTACTCCTCAGTAAGGTAAGCCAAGATCTCGTCTCGGGCACCTTATAGGAACACGCGCAATAACGGCAAAAATTAAATATTTTAAAAATTTATTAAACCGAAGGAGGGTATGGCAAGAGCATCGTCTCGGGCGGGTCACTACTTCTGAACAATAATCACTGTAAATAATGTTTATAGCAATATTGTATATATCTTAAAAAAAAAACAAAAAAAAAACCCCCAAATACTCGAATAGATTTCTTAAAAATTAAAAATAGAAAAAAAACATCAGAACTTGTTCTCATCTTATAATTTACAAAAATATTTTAAATAACAATACCTAGTTAGTGAAAACTAACAACAAATGTAATACAATTCCACATTGAAATGTATATAAATTAGTTACTTTTTTTATTTTCATAATCATGTTAGGCCATAGTAATGTATATATACATGTAATTTTTTTTCGTCTGTCAGATGAGACGTAAAACTGGTGCCTCGTGTACAGTATTCCATCAACTGGCACGTTAAAGACCCCATTGGCAGTATTCGATAAGAGTAGGCGCCCGCGCCGCTGCCATGGCACGCCCCGTACTTGCTGCTATCATCTTGGTTCTCTAACTGGATGCAGCTTGATAGATTAATCTACTTCCACAAAGTCTTTTTGGTTGCGGCATTTCTGACTACTTTTATCATTTCACTTATAGTATTTATGGCCTATAAATCCCCAAAAATACAAATAAATAGGTAAAGAAAAATTTTCAATAAAAGCCATCAGGCAATAAGTCCATGCGAGACCGTTGTACGGTAGTCAAGGACGTTAAAAACGCCCATAAGTAAGAAGAGTGCATACACCACGAAATTTTGAAAGCGCTTCCAATGGAAAGTTCGTTGTCTACTAAACCGCCTGGCGGTAGCGTATAAAAGGAACATGTTTGGGTCCAACTCGTCAAAACGTAAAAGTTATGCCATGCCGCGGACGGATACCAGAAACATCATCTGACTCGCTGTAGGATTTACGACTCCAATCTTAATTGACAAAGATTGCCATTTCGGTGTTTTCTCATGTTACTCCGTCTTCCTCCCCAAATATCACGAGTATAAGCTCAACGCCATGATATAGCTGAAAATTGTTGAAGGGGCTAAAAACACCATTCAAACAAACAAAACACAATTAATTGTCTTGATTACAAGAGGTACCATATGGGAAATGCATTGCTAATAATTGCGCTTTAAATTGTCACCTTAATCACAAATGATAACGAGGCAAAATGGTTGTCACATGACTAAAATGGCAAATCGGTTGATAAAACACGGGTTACATATGGGGAAAGAGGAGGGGGATGGAGGGGGTCATTTAACAAGTTAACAATTTTCCACAAAACAGATAACAGTAAATTTAAAATAATGATACTGATAACAGTTTACACCAGAAAACAGAAAACATTAAGTTCAAATATAGAAAAACACATATCAAATATAGAAAAACACATAACAGCAGAATCACATAGAAGGGCGATACGGCAAGAAAACCCATTAATCAGTGTTTCTAGTAATTAACTAGTATGCTATCTTGTGTACACTCCTTCCTTCATAAGGAAGACTCAATTACATTAATAATTAAATGGTGAATAAAATTAATTAACACATAACAGAGGAAATCTGTTCAGACTATTAACAGCAAACAATGTTTTTATTTTCATATGCAGTATAACAATGTTAATTTTTAAGACAACAGATAACAGCTAAAGGTGGAAAAAACAGTTAAGAGTTGCTTTATTTAAAAAAAAACAGAGGCTCTTGAGTGCCTGTATCGCTCACCTGATTTTATACGCAATTAAGATAGGATTTCCCCGATGTTAAAATAAGTCTTGTAATGTTCAATAAACTTAAAAGAGGACCATTCAAACAATGTTGCTATAGTAAGTTGTGTTTCCATTGGTTAACCGGTTTTAGACAAGATGATTTTTTTTTTAAATTTGCTCCTGGAGTCGTATGTTAACCAAAGTCCTACGATTGTGGCCATTTTGAATTTCCAGTTGGCAATAAAAACATAAACTTTAAGGAAGACCATCCAAACAATAGTGTCAGTAAGTTTGTTTCCATTGGTTAATCAGTTTCAGAGAAGAAGCCTTTTATAACTTTTTCCCATAGTGTCCTATGTTAAACTAAGTCCTGTTGTGGCGGCCATTTTGAATTTCCAATTGGACAAAAAAAAACCATAAACGTAATAGGGGACCATCCAAACAATATTGCTAGTAAGTTGTGTTTCCATAAGTTAACCGGTTTCAGAGATTTCGAAGAAGTTTTAAAACTTTTTCGCTTAGGGTCCTATGTTAAACTAAGTCCTGCTGTGGCGGCCATTTCGAATTTCCGATTAGAATAGAAAACAAACTTTATAAAGGACCATCCAAACAATATTGCTTGTAAGTTTTGTTTCAATAGATTAACCGGTTTCAGAGATTTCGAAGAAGTTTTAAAACTTTTTCCCATAGGGTCCTATGTTAAACTAAGTTCTGCGGCAACCATTTGGAATTTCCAATTGGGATTAAAAAACATGAACTTTATAGAGGACCATCCAAACAATATCTAGTAAGTTTTGTTACCATTGGTTAACCAGTTTCAAAGAAGCCTTTTAAAACTTTTTCCCATAGGCTTCTATGTTAAACTAAGTCCTGCGGTGGTGGCCATTTCTATTTTCGATTGGCCTAGAAAACATAAACTTTATAAAGGACCATCCAAACAATATTGCTAGTAAGTTTTGTTTCAATTGGTTAACCGGTTTCAGAGAAGCTTTTTAAAACTTTTTTCCCCATAGAGTCCCATGTTCTAAGTCCTGCGGTGGCGGCCATATTAGTTTTCCAATCCAAATAAAAAACACAGACTTTGTAAAAGTCCATCCAATGAACATTATGGCCAAGTTTGGTTTCCATTGGGCAAGTGGTTTCAGCATGGGTTTCAGAGAAGATTAAAATGTAAAAAGTTTACAGACGCCGACAACGACGACGCCGACGGACGCAAAGTGATGACAATAGCTCACATGACCCTTTGGTGAGCTAAAAACAGTTAACATACGTGTAAAAATACCCAAAACTCGTTTACCAAAAAGACCCCCACGTTCGTTAAACGTAGCTGTTGCGGGAACCGTGATTCATAAAAAAACAGGAAATATCTAGCTCGTTCCAATTCTTACACAATATTATATAACCGTTATATATAACACAATTTCAAAATATACAAACAGACCTTAATGTCAAAATTTGAACTGGAGACATATCACGTATCGCGTGCATGTATGACCCGTGTATTCAAGTTCAAATATCCCTGTGTAAAACCGGTTATATTAGCACCACCAAACCAGATCAAACTAGAATTAAGTTGAACAGTACATTTGATGTTTAAATAAATTGCTGAAATGATGTACACATTTCGTCAATTATATTTATATTTATAGATATTAACCAAAATAGATTGATTAAATATTAATAAGACACCCGAAAAACCCGCATTTTAAACTTAAAAATACACCACATCAATATGACTCATAAAAACTGCACACTGTACAGATAATTCATCACACCTGTTAAACTAGCAGGCGACAAATATATGCAATAATACTATCTACTAAAATCAAATGAATATTTATGTGATTAATAATGGTTAAATGATAATCGTTTAAAAGGATTTAATGTAAATAAGTCGCCCTATATTTTGCGGAAGCATAAAAGTGTTTTCTTCCTCAACTGGTACCGGTGTAGCAATCATTCCCATGTCTCTGTTGTATCAACCAGTTTCGATAAGATACGCCTTCTTTCGGGCGATCCCGTGCCGAAATCTACCGAAAGAATCCGATTGTGGGGCCGTGAAAGTAGTCCGTAAAAGCACGCGTTCTCTTCCATTACAAAGAAAATGGCACAGCAAAGCAGTAGTCTTGGAGAAGCTAGCGCCAGTCTTGTTGAACAACTAAAGAATGAAATCAACCAGCTAGATGCATCTACTGCACCTCATGCGCTTAGACTTTTAAATGATGGTAAAATCTATACACTCACTGTTAAGTCAAATTGCCAGTTAAAGGTTTTCATTCATTTGCATTGACCAATTTTTTAATTTAATGGCGTACGGCCTTGGCGGTGATAATGTATTACTATAAGTCTGCATCATCTCTTTATCCTTCTATGAAATTTATCGTCTTTGATTAAATCGACCCAGCAAACCAATGAAGTTTAAACAACAATGTTACTTTGTTTCCAGTTTTGCACACCGGCTTTGTGAAGCTTTTCCACACACATACCACACTCCACAGCCACAGACAGGGGCCTGTAAAAATCGATTTACTTGAGCGTTGGAATGATACTGTGTCTATATATGCCAACATTAAAAAAATTTAAAACGAAATCGGGGCTTTCAAAAGTAGGCGGTATCTCACCAAAAGCGCCAGCTACTTTAATGTCCAGAAAAGTAATAAAAGTTACAAAAAAATATGTGTCGTAATTCTCCTTATCTTAATTTATCTATGCCGGTAAATATCATTAGCATTACGGAAGTAAAACATGATGTTTATTTACGCTAAATTTAGATGAGAGATTTACAGGTCGCTGATTGGTCGTCTATAATTAGTGTTGATTACTCGGAAGGTTTCATCAGATATGGACGTTTATAAAACGAAAAGACCTTGAGGTGTTCCGAAAAATTAATAAAAACACGAGATGTTTGCATGAAACGATCAAATACAACCCTGTTTGGTTTTGGTTTTAAGAAAACCCGAAGAGATCGCACGGGTATGTTTAAAAGCAACAGAAACATTGAATACGAAGTTTATTTTTATGTTACCAGTTACCAAATCTGTAAAAACCGCCTTTATCAGGCGAACCACTTCCACAACGGATGGGTCGGTCCTAATCCTTATAAGCTGACTTGCGTCGACTAATGGTGCACTTAAGAAAATCTCCAAGTAACAAACGGAAATATGATGTAATAAATTAAATAGAATAACAGTTGACACTTGTTACTTGTTGTCTTTTTTATAAAGCCTGGCCCACGTGGCCCAAAATATAATTTCATCGAGACAGAAAATGTACTACAAAGTAAAAATATGAAACTCTCTGTATTGTGTAAAATGTGAGAAAAAGATGTCCATCTGAAGGACTTGTCTTGCATGTCAACTTGGTTAAAAAGGGGGATGCACCCCCAAAATATATCTATTTGGTACACTGTATCTGCCCAAATTGAAAAAAAAATAATTTGCTTGCTCTATTGCAAAAACGTGAAAACTGCTGACAGTCAACTTTTACTTTATACATGCTAATACATGTCAATAACATCACAATCATGTCAATAGAACAGAACATGAAAAAAAAAATGTTTTGATAAACATGATAAAGAAAAGAAACCAAACAATTTTGAATTAATACACTTTAATACAACTTAATTCTCAAAATGTTGTCTACTTGTCTCAAAACATCAAGCACTAAAATAAAAAGCAACAAAGAACATGTCAAAATTTGAAATCATAATAAATTAAATATATACTACCTAAACTTGGCATCTCATTTGTTGATATGAGACATACAAATTTCTAAGAAGTTAGGCAAAAAGTTAAAAATTTTAAGTAAAAAAGGGTCATTTGAAAAACTAAAGTTTAGTTCCAGGAGTCTGCCAGAATGCAGGATTTTGCGTTATTTACCCCAGCGCTTCTGGGGGCCTTCAGCGGCCCCCAGACACCCGGCCGAAATAGGCCCAGAGCAAGCTCGTCCGGCCGTCATGTGTGATTGTCTACTTTTTCTTTTGGAGACACCTACTCTAAAATTGGTTGAAAGCCCTGAGAAATATTATTTAACCCCTATCAACACGAGTTTTAGTAAACGTTAATGTCTGATCGACGGGTTTTTGCCTGACAAAATGGAAAACTGCTTACCACGTTTGGTCGAGTTTACGGTCCTTTTGTAGATCTCAAATTACAGTTTTTGAAATTAATAATTAAGAAATGAAGGTTTGATAGTTATCTAGTTATTTCGAGTTTTTCTAGCCAATTATAGTCTAGTACTCCCTGTCCGCATGGAGACTGGAACCCTCAACCTTGGCATTCATTTATGATGTACGTACATCAACTAAATGTTTAACAAAGGAAACCCTTTCAAATCCCTGCCCTTATACGCTTTCTCCTGCAATTTATGTCCTAGTATCAGAAAATAAGATTGTAACCAATTCACGAGGAATGTCATACAAGTAAAAATGCTGGAGAACGTCGTAACAGACCTATTTCAAGTATGTACTGTTTTGAAATTAGAAAGTTTTGTTGATGCTGCTGCTGCATTAGTTCTGACCCCAGGGCTCACTCTAGGTCAAAATTATATGGAGAAGTGGGTGGACAACAGGGAGACGTTGCATTATATGTTGCGAAAGCTTCCTATTTTGTTAGTTTTTTTAATATGTGTTAATTTGGCATTTTAATTTTTTATTGTTACATGTTTTTAGCAGTTCAATTTATTGAGGATAAAGTAAAAGATTTGATTAACTATTATCACACATTTTCATAAATACATGAATTAAACATAACAATAAAAAAAGTATCAACTGTCACAAAACTGTTCATTAAAAATTGTTTCTTTGTCATTGGTCTACAATTTGAATTATAATGAAGTACTATTAGAATTAGAAGTAGAAAATTACATCATTGTGACAAATCTGTTAAAAGTATTTTAACATATTTAACTTAAATTTGTTTAAAGTAATTCCAAAATACTATTTTTTACTACGTTACTATCATTGCAATACTTATTTCAACACTATCAGCATCATATATATTTGCAATCTCCGGCATTGAATTCATATCCGCTCTGGAAACTTTCACATATTTTTGCCCTGAAGTGGTTTCCGGTCGTATTTTAAACATATGCTTTATATACCAAATAAAAGTTAAAAGGGTGCCAGTTGACTGGCACGTAAACATAAAAACGAAGATTTCTTAACAAAATGAGAATAAAATTTGAAAGGTGACATCAGGCGATTCTAAAAAATGAAAGGGTGACTTCGATTTTTAAGATGATCGAATGCGAAGTGGGAACACTATAAGGCAACTTCTTCGCCCGAGTCGCCCTCCAAAGCGAGCCCTGTGACCCATCTTGATTCAAATTAATACAAGTTTCAAAACAAAATATTGTTTAAAGAAATTGTCTTTGCTGTGTAAAAATCTGCCGACAATAGAAGAACATGCTGACCAGTGTTGGTAAGGAATGTGATCAAGTGTTGTAGACTGCTCAGTATGTCATTGCATCTAGCTCAAATTCTGTTATGATGTTTAACAATTTTTAAGCCGTTTTAAACCATATTTTTATTTAGAGGCAAAGAGAATAGAACAAGGAGGACCAAAGAAACAAATTCCTTTGGTGGAAGCTCACCATAATCGTCCACAAGCAGTTGCATTAAAAGTGAAAATTCCTATCAATGATTTTCCAAAGGTAAGCATCTTGGTGTTTTGAACATTGTTAGCAATAGTAGATCCTGTTTTGGGATTAATTGTAGGGAATATCAGTGGTCGCGCTAGACTATAAATTTCTGCATTAAAAAAACGCAGTAATGGTAAAAATCTGCGTGCAAGTTGTTGAATTTAGCGTAACTCAAAACACAATATGACATACACATGCGTATTGATTTATAAGGTACGTAAATTACTCTTCTGTTTCAGATCAATTCGATAGTTTTTTTAAAGGTTTGATTGTTCAATATTAAATTAATGCAATATCATCTTCACTGTTTTATTCAACGAGAGAAAATGTGTATTGACCATTGTAAAGATCTGATTGCTTGATATAAATAATTATTATAGGGGACTTTCTCAGAATGTGTGTTTAATCATGCCATCTGATTTCGTAAGAACTACATCAACTGATTTCAAAATGTTTAACTTATTATTTGAACAAATAAAATATTAATTTGAATATTTGAAAGGAATGACAGCTCGGTTCATATCAGTTCTAAGTTGCAATCTGCGTTCTTTAATTTTTATTCTCCGATAATACATTTTAAGAATTCCCTTACTTTCATCATTACCATTTCTATTTATAAACGAAAACAAAATTCCTTGATGCAACTGTTTCGCCGACATTGGCTTTAAAATCAAGATGAAAAACACTATCGGCAACTTTTTGACCAACAAAAAAGAGGTTACAACCAAATTAAAGTGATTTATTTTATTATTTCATTGACTAAACCCCGTTTCAGTTACAATTCGTTATTTCTGTCCTTGCGTGCAAATTCCTTGCGTGCATTTGCACGCAGGGTCTAATATTTTTGCGTGGATTTCTTTTAAATTGCGTAAAAAATGCAATATTTGGCGTTAACGCAACCTCTGAATATAGAGTATGCGCTACTGTTCAGAATGAGGGGAGAATTATACTTTATGTACAAAGTAGAGTCGGATGGGACCAGCAACATGTCATTGTAAGGAGCATGTAACCTGATAAACATGATCGTGAGACCAATTAATAGGAATACAATTTTAATGCTTCAAAATGACAGGTCAAACTTCTTTTTTTATTTGAAGGTGGCTTACAAAACCTATTGACCATTTATGCTAACATATTTAACTAGCCTGCAATTAGAAGCCATGTGCTAGCATTAGTATCGAACCTTGACCCTGTGCATCCTCACAAAACGAAACCCTGACAAACTTAGTTTGGAAATTCCTGGGCTAGAAGTCACTATTTTGATTGGCTACATCATACCTTAATGTAGATAATCAACAGCTCGCTTTCATTCACAACTTGGTTAGGGGATATCCTGATGTCAATTGTAAATGAACCAAACGGATGTGTTGCATAGACCATGTAAAAATCAGTGTATTTCGTACAGTAGTGTTAATAGTTTGTTATTACCGAGTTGTTTATTAGTTGCATTACGTTTTTTTCCAACTCAAGAATGAGCAAGAATTACTACTGCCAAACACTTGCTTCTTTCAAGCAATTTCATTGGTTGATATTTTGAAGGATTGACGTCATACGAAAATCTAGTCGTGAATTTCCTAGCCAAGTTTGTCAGGGTTTCGTGGACGCAGAAACCCTGACTTGTGAGGATGGACCCTGTGATCAACACATGTTTATTCTTTACTAGCTCAAGATTAAATCTAGTAGTACCTGTGTGGTCCCGAGTTGCATGGTGACACTCCGATACCTTGCTTTGATGTGCATTATATATAGTTTTCAACTAGAACTTGAAATTTCATAGAAAGATTGCACACATTTAAACTTTCCTGCATTAGGTTTTTTGTCACGACTTGTAAAGTGTAATTTTCATCAAACCATGTTGACAGTTTTTAACCATTTCTCAAACCTTATAAAAAAATAATGCATACATTGAAATTGTGCATTTACTATTTTGGAATTCGTTTTTGCCATGTTAATTATGTAATTTTATAGAATACAGGCTGTTTGTACACTCCTTTTCGAGACTACCCTGCAAGTATCTGAAGTTACATTGTTATGATTTGATGTTTTGTTTGTTCTTGCATACTGCAGAAATGTAATTATGTAATTAAGTACATCACGGTTTTTCCATAGTTTAACTTCGTTGGAAAACTACTTGGGCCTAAAGGCATGTCACTTAAAAGACTTCAAGAGGAAACTGGAACCAAGATGTCCATCTTAGGAAAAGGATCAATGAGAGACAAGGGAAAGGTAAAAAAGATGTTAAAGGCTATCTTGTTAAAACTACTTATTTTTTGGAAAACACTGTATTTATGCCCATGTGTCTGTATGCAGAATACTTTCTGATACATGTTACAAGAAACCAATGTTTTTTTGGCAGACAGTAACATTCATACATGCCACAAGTAAGGGCTAGAACAATACACGACCATAGTGCTGGTAGAGAAATATTATGTCTTTTATCAGTCTCCAGTCTTTGTTACACCAAAAATATAGAACAAGTTAAAATAGTGTCAAAATATGGGCAAGGTTTTAATAATAATTAATAAATGTGACAAAAAGAAAATCTATTACCATTGATAAATGTGTCTGCTGACTAATGCCTTGTCTTGTGTTTTTGTATCAATAAAATATTGGCTGCCAAATATGTGCAAGAATTATATTCAATTGATATATCATCAGCACTGAAGTACTTGTTTTGTCTTTTTTTCACGGCAGTGAAAAATTTTGTTTCAACCTTTCTAACATCGAAATGGACGACACATACAGTGGGGGTGGAGTAACATTGATATTGTAACCAGATTTTAAAAAAAATGCTTTCTTATAAATATATTTATTGAAATAGAAAATATTTTTTGTATGGAAATATTGCTAGTTTATTATAAATAATTGTTTTTTGTTTTCTTAAGGAACATGATGAAACAGCGATGTTCGAAACACAGAATGCATATTTTAGTAATATTACGAAAGAAGATTTATTAGATTACAAACTTTTCAATTTACTCATTTTTATTCCAGAAATTTTGAATTTCTATTTTTTAATTCTTGATCATTCTTCTTTCAAAGCAGAAATTGTTAAATTTGCGTATTTATCACAGTAAGATTCAATTGTCAATAGCGTTGCGCACATTCATCAGTTTGTAAACATAAAGACGCTTGACCTGGAACAGCGGTGCCATCTGGTAATTTTCAGTAAGAGTTAATTCACTTTTGTTTCCCATTGTAGGAAGATGAAATGAGGAAAGAAGGTGGAAAATATGCTCACTTGAATGAAGATTTACATCTGATGATAGAAGTATATAGTGAAATTTCTGATTGTTATGCTCGCCTGTCACACGCATTGTCAGAAGTACAAAAATACCTTACACCAGTAAGTATAAGTAATGAGAAAATTGTTTAATGGTGTAAATACTTAGGAAATATTGGAAAACAAATAGTGTTCATCATAATCAATGGGAAAGCTAGTAAATATGCATAGAAAAATAATACCAGTCACAAAAGATAAGAAAATCAACTTTAAATTATTTTATATTTGTGTGTTATTTTCCGAAATTTAAATAGACCAATTTAAAAAGTTTTTGGTACTCAGAGTGAAAATCCTGGTTATACATGTAGTATGGTGAATGTTGGGTGCATGGTAGGGGAAAAAATTTTCGTAACAGTTTTATCAGCAACTACTAATCACATTCTCTTGAAATTTGGTATGCAGCATCAGCATGGTCTCAGTTTTTCCCATCTGTGCATTTTTGTTAAACAAGTGGGAAACGTTACAAAAAACTTGACAGAAGAACTGGGTTTGTTTAAACTTGTAGTTAAAACCAAATAATTCTTGTCATAAGAAGCAAATATTAAATGAATAAAATACTATTGCATGATGTATACATTTCAAGCATGGCAAAAAATAACAGTTCATACAACAACACACACACCAAATTAGCCTTCCTAGTCATGCTTCCTTTGAAGTGTTTGGCATTTAAATTTCCTGTAAAACTGTTTGATTGAACAACTATTTCACTATGCTTCAGGAGTACAATGATGAAATTACTCAGCAACAAATGCAAGAAATGAACTTCATGCAGAATGGTTCTCAGCCAGCCCGAGGAGGAGGTAGAGGAGGGGCACCACCAGGACGTGGAGCACCAAGAGGAGCACCAGCACCGAGAGCAAGGTAGTATTCATTTTCGGTTTTTATAGTGAGTGATTTCAATTATGTACACGTTGATACAGTGGTAAATTGTAAAACATTGATAATTTTGGATGGCATGTGAATGTTTAATAATTGACCAAAACTTGTCTTTTTTAGGGGAGCACCAAGAGGGGCACCTGTTGGCAGAGGAGCACCTAGAGGAGTTGCAGGAAGAGGAGCTCCACCTGCTGGAAGAGGAAGAGCAGCCATGCCTCCACCAGCTCCAGTAGCAAGTTCTGTGGAGTCGGCTGGATATGATGACTATGGTGTTGGTGTAAGTCTTTATTTTGTACTGCAAATGGGCTTTGGCTTCAAATGAACGTTTTTGTCTGACGTTTAGAATTTGGTTTAAGGTTTACATTGTTTTCTCCATAATATTTTGCATTTAGTGGTTGGGCCATTCACCTGATTCATTTTCAGGTTATAACTTTTTATTTGAGGTAGGCTTTTGATATTTGGCATGTGGGTAGATAATTTCAAAGTGATGCATCACATACCATTTTTGAACTTTGTCTTGAGGTCAGCGGGTCCCATAGAGATGTATATCTAGTTCATTCAGGGGTAACAGTACTTGTGTATGACCCAAGACAATACACTAATAAAAAGAATTAAAATATTATTTTAGGGATATGATAACTATGCGGACCCATATTCCAGAGATCCTTACTCATCAGACTCGGGATATGCTGCAGGAGGGTAAGTTGTTGTATACAAGATGTGTTCATGTTGGAGAAAACTTGTTAAAATTTTAAAAAATACATCAGTATGAATGTGCAAAACCTAATATATAGTTTAAAGATGGATGATAATATAAGTATATTTTGTTGACTAATTGGCGAACATGCCTACCTCATCCATATTTATGTTAACAAAAATCGTGAAAGTAATTAACATCATTGTACTATTCATGCCACAAATCAACTATAAATTTTTTTATATTTGTGTGTTATTTTCTGAAATTTAAATAGACCAATTTTTTGGTATTCAGAGTGAACTAAAAATCCCATTCTCTTGAAATTCGGTATGCAGCATCAGCATCGCCTTCCATAATGTGTGATTTGATTTCAGGTCTGTCGCTCTCCTATTTTCCATTATTAACCAACTTGGTTAATTTTTAACGAAATCCCGGCTTTCTTACTAAGAAATGGGAATCATGAATTGTGGTTTTTTGCAGAGATACACAGTACTTTGATTATGGACATGGGGCATCAGCAACAGCATCATATGACGATTCCTATGGTACGACAGGTAGTTAATTTAAGCATTCTTAAAACTGCTTGACAAGCATGAACTCAATTTGCTTCTTCAAAAGGTGACAAGATATCAACTACTCCATCATATTGGGCAGGTCTCAGGTTTTCTCTTGCTACTCACCCCCAAAACTAGATGCTGAGAGTTTAGCTGAAACATTGCTGAAAATGGTTGTAAATAAAAACAAACAAATTTGTTTGGTAGTAATGATAAAGTTAATAGCTCCATGTAATAAAGTGTATAATTGCTGCAGTCTGAACTAGTGTCATGTTCTTATTTCTGCTGCAGAAGAACTTTTAGAGAGGTTGGACTTAACACCAATTCTCCATAAGGATCAAAGGATTTCCATTTAGGATGAGACGTTACATGTCTCAGATTTTGCCGATTTTCATTTTATAAGTTGAAATTGACCATTGGATCACAAATTATGATTGTTTGTTATGATTTGACTTTGGTTGCCATGGTAACCATGGCGGCCATTTTGGGCCGATTAAAATACAGTGAAAAGGGCAATATTCAAATCCCAATTTTCAGGGGTAAATCAATTCATATTCAATAGAATTCTTTTGTTTGCTTCATTCAATATCTCATTGACAATATTCAAAACAGTTACAACACTTTAAATATATGTGTGATCGGACTGAGACTATTGAACATGTCATGATATAGTGCATTATTCTCTATAATTTTTGGTAAAAAAATATTACCATTTTTTGGCACTTTTCTGACTCCATTTTCAGAAAATGCACCAATCACAAATACTCATCATGAATATAATTACATAGATTGATGATTAATATTAAAAAAATTTTAAAATCTCAATAGGGTAAGAAAAAATGTCTTTAGAAAACACTGTTAAAGTTGGTTACCATGGTAATAAAACAAAAACGTCAATTTTTCTATATTTAAAAATATGTATGACCAGACTTCTAATATGAGCCAAGATAACAATTGTCATCATATGTAGCTAAAAGGATCTTTTCAACATAGTATGACCTTATAAAACTTTCAAGGTTATTTGTGTCGTTCTCAAGGTCACTTAAAATTGATTTTGCTTCGAGATTTTCATATTTGAAAGCTCAATTTTTAGTTGACCTTGACCTTGAGACACTGTACCCTGAAATGATTTCAATGTCATTTTAAGTTTATAGTATGTTTGTTAAAAATAATAATTAAGGATGATTTAATTTAACCCTAAGAAACGGTAGTTTCGTGGAAATATTGAACAAGTTACAATGATAACCATCTTTGACAGTGTTTTCTATAGACATCTTTTGTTATCCCATTGAGATATGTTTTATAAAGTTTTGAATATTAATCATCAATTTATGTAATTATATTCATGATGAGTATTTGTGATTGGTGCATTTTCTGAACATGGAGTTAGTAAAGTGGCAAAAATGGTAATTTTTGGTAAAAAAAATCCAGAAAAAATGCATGATTTCTTGACATATTCGATAGCTTCGTTCTGACTACACATTTATGTTTAGTCGTAAAACTGTTTTGAATATTGTCAATGAGGTATTGAATTAAGCAAATAAAACGTTATATTGAATATGCATCGATTTTTTTTAATAACAAATTGGGAATTGAATATAGGCTATTTCGCAGTACGAGAAATGATAATAAATGACTGCCTCGGTTACCATGGCAACTGTGGTCCATCATAACAGTCATCATTTTTGTGATCCAATGTTCAATTGCAACTTTTGAAATGAAAATCAGCAAAATCTGAGACATGTCATGTCCCAGTTATTTTGGTGCTAAGGAATAATTGGTCTTAATACTTTGAACCAAGTAGTAAAGGACCAATTTAAATCAAACTGCCCCCTCCCCTTTCCAAACACAGTTATTATACCCCCGCTCGACAGAGTCGGGGGTATATAGTGGTCCTCGTGTCCGTCTGTTCGTCCACATTTGGTTTCCGGTTGATAAATCAAAAAGTTTACATCCGATTTGAATGAAACTTTGGGATATTGTTATATATCAGGTTGGTAAGATGCCTATTGATTTTGGGGGAAATCTGTCAAATTTCAAGGTCACAGTCCACGAAAAATGTTTGAAATTTTTACAAAAAGTTGTTTCCAGAAAATAACTCGAAAAGTTTTCATCCGATTTTAATGAAACTGTAAGAAATTCTTATATATTTTGTTGGTAAGAAGCCTATTGATTATGGTGAAAATCCATCCAATTTCAAGGTCACAATCCACGAAAAACGATAGAAATTTTCACAAAAGCGGATGTATCAGCGATCGCTAGATCGACTTTGTCTAGTTTATAATTGGAATCTCCATGTAAATAGAGCTTATTTGGACTAAGTTCATTTAATATATAGATGTCTTCCACGTCTTCCACATTCTTTGCTATTATTTACAGACAAGGAAATCTTTAATCTGGGTCTGTTTTATTTTTAAGCAAAATATGTTAATGCCTAGTTTTCAGTTCATTTTAGAAATGCAAAGTAAAGGATAACCTAGTCTACATGGTGGTGGTCCTTGAGTTATTAATTGTCTTTAACTTTTGAAATTAATTAAAATTAAATGGTACCTTATCAGATGTTAAATCTTCTACTTCAGGTGACAACTCCTGGAATACTGGCACCACAGGAAAAGCTCCACCAGCAGGAAGAGGTGCAAGAGGCCAGTTCCGTTCACATCCATATGGAGCCGGAAGAGGAGGGGCATATTAGGAGTAGATAGTCTCAGCAGCTTGCGTCATCATATGTGGTGTAACACAGTGAAAACCTCAATTCATTGCATTGAGGTACTTATTGTGTTTTTAAGTCATAAAAAGACCTAAAAACTGGACTTTAAAGAAACTGTTAACCTTAATTAAAAATTTAAACTTCCAAACAAAGTTAAAATTTAAAAAGGTTAACAAGTTTTAATGAATACCACTTAAAATGTTGTTTAAATGGTAGTAAATTTCTTATTGTTGAACAAAATGAACATTTTATCCATTAAATCATGTTATAAAATCATAATTCATTGTTGTAATAAAATTTATAATTCATTTTTACTTGAGATTTATTTCCACAACTAGATCTGGAAATCCAATGTCTGATAATTAAAGTCCCCTTATAAAATGAAACAATAGCCAGTGTCACAATAAAAATCAAATTTATATAAGAGCTGCATAAATATTAATGCTTTTTGAGGCATTGGATTTTGTGTCTTCTAAATATTTATGATGTATTGAACTGACCAGATCTTCCTTTCTCTTTCCAGCAAACTTTTTTGTTTATAATGTAATTTGTTCTATGTGTGTCATATACATAAATGTGAAATAAAAACAGTGTACCTTAAATGCAATGATGTTAAATCAACTGCCAAGATAAAGTAAATAAAAGTTTGAGCATCCAATGAAATGCTTAGCTAAAAAATTTGTTTACCATCATATTAAACTTTACACATCAACCACCAAATTAGAAGTAATTCAACCATTGTACCAGTCAAATGTAGAATGATTGTCCTTGTAAATTGATTTCACCAATTCAAGTATTGTATAATGGAGGTTTTTCAATGGAGAACAAGTGTAAGCTGAGAATTCCACCAGTCTTCTTGGATGCCAAACTAATTTGGTGTACTTTTTTCAACAATCTAAAGAAATGGATCATGTACATGTATATCCAACATAAACTTGCAAGAAGCAAAGGACCATCAAAATGCTATTTTAAAACATTTTCATTAACGAGTTTTTGGTCCTAATGGGCAACACCAAGCTATTAAAATGCATCTTGCATAAGAAATGTGGAGTTAAAAAATGAGCCTATTAAAGATGATTTAAAATTTCACATTGTATAAAAGTGGTATTTATTTAAAAAAAAACAATCTAGGCATTCAAAATTTTTATTTTTATTATATTGTGCCAAAACCCTGAATACATGAAAAAAAAAACCAGTTGAGATAACAGTGAAAATTTTAAATCATTTTCAATAAGGCCTAAGGAAAAGAAGTCCAAACTGACCTGTTATGATGTAAATAAAGGCCAAGAAAAGTGAAAGAATGAAAATTGTAAATCGAAACAACACAAATCAGTAAAAAGGGTAGAAAATTGTAAAACAACAAAATCATCAAAGTCATGTAATATGAACTGTTGAATAAAAAGAAGCTGTTTAATTTGATGAAGAAGATCCCTTAAATATTAAAAAGCAGGAAAAGAGAGAGCAATCCCTAACAGACATCAGGTATAGTAAGAACAGTGTATGTAAAAGTTGTAATGTAATCCAAACCTGTAATTGCATGAAACAAAAATCTGAAATTAAAATGTAGGTTTCTCAATATATAAATTGTGTTGGCAACAAGTAAAACAAAAATTAAAAATAAATGAAGCAGAGCAAGCTAATTGATTTTGGACCAGTGTTCTCTTTTTTTGGAAATGATGATAAGGTTCTGTGATAAAATTTGAATTTAAACTTTGTCAGTTCAACAGATTATAACTGCAAATATAAATATTTTTCTTATTGAAGAATTTAATTTAAAAGAATTTGATACAAGTTAACTGATCTATAAAAATGGTTGTGATGTTTTGGTTCATGTGATGTAACATTTAATTTATATTTTTATAGTTGTATTGAAAGATACCATTCGGAGGAAGCCGACTTCTTGCATATGAAGTGGACAGTGCGAAATTACACAGCTCAGAAATTGATTTTGCAAATGTACTAAAGGAACTTCATCTGTCCAAATAATATTGAAGTTGTATCAACTGTTGAAAGAAATGTGTTAGGAGATAATAAAAATTTGAAACATCAAATTATTTTTAAATAAAGATATGTACAATGGCCATCATTGAAAGCAGAATAGTCTAAATTGTTTTTAAAAGGTTATATGTACATAGACATACACTACACAGCATTCTTAAGTATCTGTCTGTGATGTAAATATGCAATTAACCGGGCACAAGAAATGGGTGTAGGAAGGCACTAGCACAAGAAACATACCTGCCTATGCTTAGGATTTTGCCTGGAACCTCCGGAATTTGTTACCCGTGTCCAGGCTACCGGGTAGGTTGTTGGAATCTCCGGGATTTCTTCTTTTTTCAGGAGTAATTATAAAAATTGTGTTAAAACAGCATTTCAAATCCTGCATTAACAAAATACATGCGTATGTCGGCTCAAAAAAACCCTGGAGACCCTTTCAATACCATAGAAATACTCTAAAATCGTTTATGGGGGGGGGGGGATCTTGGCCCCCTCCGCCCCCACCAAGTCTTTTCCTCAAACCGGCGGTCCTCATACCCTTTGGCAAAATTATCAGGAATTCTACCAAAAATATGTTGGCAAGTATGCAAGAAAGTGTCAGTTTATTATTATTGACAGAAATAAACAATGGTTTGAGATGAGCAGCACATAGTAAATGCTAATACATTTTTATACACCGAAATTTTTTACAATTGTGTCACGTAGACAAAGGTGGATTAAAAGGATTTTCTGGCTTTCTACGTGTTTATAAGATGCCAATTCGTTTTGTTTTTTGTAATGGGTGTAGCAGATCTTTGCTCAATTTAGTCAAGTCGAGCTGATAGATTATCGTCCATAAATGTTAGTTTTTTTTATCTTGAAAACTGGGTTGGTTGAAACGTGTCCACTAAACCTTATTCTTGGTTCCGATTTGCTCAAATGTTCACTGAAGCGGGTAGTCCAATTGGATACTGGTAATTTGTTTGCATATGATATGTGGAAGATGTGGAAAATGGGAGGTCTGTTGCAAATGTTTAAATTTAGTGCCAGATGGACACGGAACATTTTTGTTAAGGTGATGTTTGTTTTTTATTACAATAATTTGCAGAATTAATGAAGGCGAGCTCTTTCCAGACTGTAACCCAAGGTCGTAAATCATCTAGTATTGATCACATGGTCAGTCCACACTGGTTGCAGGGTGTAATCTACAGGAATTTTGATTGACTGGGATGGCCATTATTCCAACCAAAGGTTTGGGTTTTCTTTGGGTACTCCTGCTTCCTCCCCTAATAAAAACTGGCTCCACTATATTTAACTTGAACAATAAGCAACGGCTAGTGTCCAGGCTGTTAGTAAACTTGTCAGCATGTTGAAGGTCAAAATCGCTTAACACTGAATTGTAGAAATGTTGACTGTCGTTGTCTAAAAATTGCCGCCCGGATATTTTAAAATCCTCTGGAAAAACATTTGGTAGGTTTGAGCTCCAATGACGAGCATTGACTAGAGATCACAAAACGCGCGTCTAGGAGTAAATTCTATAACCCCGTCAATCGTTCCTCGGTATCTAAAACGACATTGTATGCGTTTTTCGTGTCGATACTAAATTTATGATATAGATAGCTGCATCCATTAATATAGTTCCATGTGGTATATTTCGTACCAACAGCTCATTTAAGAACACTTGTGGCACATTTAGAAGAGCCGAGGATAATATAACTTGGTTTGACCTCGACAACTTTACCAGTTTAGAGCCTATTCGAAATCCAAGATGACCACCACAATACATCAAATCGAATGGGAAGTACAATGTTTTTTCGTAAAAGTTTACGTACTTGATTCGAGTCACAAATGTGTAGACAACTATTTTAAATATCTTGTTAGATATTGTCATGTACAAGCGATTGAAAAATATATCTGTCTCGCAGAAAAAAACTCTGAAACGTTAGATCGAAGCAACTGTCCTTGAAATAATCTTGCCGAAGATACCGAGGTTATTCAATTTAATGAAATATTTTTTAGAAAATTAAAATTAAAAAAAAACACTGATAAACTGTTCATTTCCCTTGTTATTTATAACGACCATACATTGTGGGCTGTGGTTCATTGTATGATGTCCCCTTTTGATTAGTCCGTGACTCCTCTGCCGTCCAACGCCTTTTAATTTTGATGGGAGCGTGCATTAGCGAAATATCGTGACACGGGTCGGAGTCGGCTCATTTAACTTTCTATCGATGTTGTAACAATTTCTTGTGGTTCAACTATATATAAATCGTTTCTTTTCTCCGTGAAAATAATCGCAACTTCAATGAAAGCTAATTTTATTTCTAATCTTATTTTTTCACTACCGCTGTTAATGAAGAGCTCTCGGACGTCCCACGCTCCCACCAAGCCGTTAAAACAAGTTAAACGACAATACAAATATCTTTATTTCCTAATCATAATGCCCATCTGAGCATGTTAATTAAACAGTTACATTTTTTCACGACAGCAAAACAGAAAAACATCAATTGCAGAGCCATCCTTTCCAATATTCGTATATAAGGAGAGACAACTCTAAAATACAGTAGTACATCATTTAAGTGACAATTCAAAAACTTTAGCTTTTCTAAAAAGCTAACCGTCTCTTAGCTGCAGTTCCCATTTTATGGGTATTAATAAAGTATCTCTTGTTTGTAATTTATATCTGGGATAGATAAGCAATGTACATTTTAAGGACACTGTTTATGATAATCTATTAACCAATGGAGCTTGAGAGATTTAAATAACCGTCGTCACTTCACGCGTGGTTTCGACGATTATATTCATAGAGAAAAATATCTTAAGAAGCGAATTATAGCGAGCATCGCAGATGCGAGCTATACGGTTACATGCGTGTGTGTAAAAAAAGTCACGTGATCCATATGAACAAATCCATTTCAGATGGTAGCTGAGCTATCCGAAGAAAATATTGTAGACTAACGAAAAAATATATAATATAAAAGTAGACAAAAATAATTTTGACATCGATAAAATTAAAGTGTTTATTTTTTAAATTACTACAAAAATCCAGACAAATTTTTTTCACATCTGAAACGCTGTATTTGAAATTGAGTTTTGAGACGTCACCAACACATTAGAAAAGACGTCACGTCATAAATGGAATGTAGAGGCGCTGTTAGGGGGCTCTGAAGTAACGACATGAACAATGTGCGATACTCGCATTTAGGCTGCGCCTACATTCATATTATATAGTTTAACTGGACGAAAATGTTTTTTAACATCTGGACACGATGAAATTTGCCGACTCAGACTCGTGTCGCAAAAATCCGCTGTTTTGGTTATGGAAAGCTCTCTTGACGTCCCACGCAAAAAAAGCGTTGGAAGGCAGAGGATTCTCGGACTATTTCCCAAACAGCTTTAAAAGTAGGTAAATTTTGGTGCAATGTTTACCTGACCAATGCAATGAATGAAATAGAAGTCAATATGTGGAACGTAACATTACTACACAAAAGTACTGATTACAATACTGACTCAACCCAAGAATATATCGAAATTTTAGTACACATAATAGTGCAATCCTGACGTAAACCAATGATATGACAAAGATATTTATAGATTTGGTGAACCACCCAATTAAGTAACAGGTGGTCTTTTACTCCGTATACTGTTCATCATTTGACTATGTATAACGTCTCCCATGGGAGACGGTAACAAGTATTAATAGCGAGCACAGCTCGCAGCGGGCAGCGAAGAGCGGTGAGCTATACTGCAATTACGTGTCATGTGATCAAAATGAAATCACGTGATCAAAATCTGCTTAATGGAACGACAACACAATGACCTTTGCAACTCGAATGTAGTTCCCCATTAAATAGTGTATTTCTTTGTAATTTTTTTTCTTTGGCTTTTTACTTGTTTTGGTTCTACTTTTGGGGCTTATTGGAAAGAAGGATCTTTGAAAAAAAAGTTAAAATTAAACATTTGATGAAATATAATGGATTAAGAGTAATTTGGTCTAGTGGAAGGATTGCAAATTTCCTGTTTTCAGAGTGTCTCGGACTTCATCCCTGAAGATAGGGATGCTTCCAGAGCTTTGAAAAGAGTTAACATTGATCAATTTTTCTAAATTTTGGATATAGTTTGTAAGTGGTATGGTACTTTCAGACTACCAAATGGCATTCCAGGGGAATCGGTGGAATTTTTTTAAATTGACTTTATGTTAATATAAACAAAGAGGGAAAAAGAGGTCTTCAACAATTGTGTTTTCGTTCCTAATGCTGATATTGATTTTTTTTGTCCGGAAGTTGATATCGTCAAAAGCTGGAACAAAGTGAATGAAGAAAAGTACTAAAAAAATTTATGAAAGACTTGAAAATAAAGTTGACATCGATAAAAAAATAAATGTTACATTTAAAAATGAATGACGTTTCACTTTATGTTTAAACGACAGAGGATAGTTCCTTTTTGATAAGCTATCAATTCCACATCTAAACGATTATGATCATGTAGTATGGTTCGCCCGGATCCCGTAAACCGCTTCAATCCTGTTTATCGGTCTACTAGTTAGAAGGTCCGCTAGTCCGAAGGTCCACTAGTCCGAGGCCCGGTAGTCCGAATTATTACGAATCAGGAGATTTAAATAATCTTGGATTTTCAGTATGCCGCATAAATGATGTGTTTTATAGACAACTATTCTAGTTATTATTTGTATGCCCCATCTACGGTAGGGGGCATATAGTGTTTGGGTCCGTTCGTCCGTCCCAAATGTTGCGAATGGGGCATTATGTCTTTTGGACATGTTCTTGTTATTTATTTATATGATACTCCTAGTAATCATTTTATTGTTGCTTTTTTTGTAGTCTGAAGCTCATGACCACGAGCCAGATAGAGCTCTTGTTACTTCCTGGAAAGTGTTCAATGCAGCCAAAAAAGCATTAGAAAACGACCCAACGCGGCCTATTAAAAGAACTTTTAATGAAATTGTTGCCGAGTTTGCTGATTTCAGTGATGAAGAAGACCTTGAACTTACAAGTTAACCAATATCCTGAACTCAACGACTTTTTCTATTTCCTGCTGAACACATACATACAGGGCACATTCCCTATCTACATGTGGAATGTTTATGACCGAGGCAGAGACTGTCCAAAACAAACAACATTGTAGAAGGTATAAACATGCATATGAGAATAGGAAATTTGTAAATTTTACATTTTAGGGCCGCATAAGAATGCGAAAGCCCTATAGTTTTCACTTTGTCCGTCTGTCAGTCCGTCCGTTAATAATATAAATTACATCTACATGTAGGTTGCAACCTACATGTATGAGAGGGGCATAAGATAAACATAAATAGCACACAAGTACGGAAGCTTATTAGTGCCAAAAAATATTTATTTTTTAATTTGTACACTTACATCTGTAAAATTTACACTTTATTTTGTAAAATTTACATTTTAATCTGTAAATTATACACATTATTCTGTAAAATTTACACTTTAATCTGTAAATTTTACACTTTAATCTGTAAAATTTACACTTTAATATGTAAAATTTACACTTTAATCTATAAAATTTATACTTTATTCTGTAAAATTTACACTTTTATCTGTAAATTTTACACTTTGGGTTTTTATTAGATACACCAGCATTTAACCATATGATTTTTCGAAAGAACCCATCTATACAGCTGTGAATTTTTATTCCATACCGTGAAAGTTTATCATACCCGTCAATGTGCCAGACCGAAATCGGACCTTCAATGGAATATGCTCTTCTTCTGAGTCTTCTTTTTTTCCTGTATTCAATAGCTTCAGGATCAATAATTTGCAACAAATAGCGAACCGTCTTTTGGTCCACAACCAATCCCCTATCTAGACACTTTGTGTGCATCAAACGATACCCATTCATTTGCCAGTGAGTTTCACATTGTTGAAGTAAAAATAATGCAAAATGTCACTTAAACTTACGACGATAAAGTCATACATTTTTCGTCAATCTTTTAAGCGTACGAATACTTATGTAATGTCCATGTAATTATTATATAGATAGAGATCGAATTTTCCGAGTGACAGAAATCACGGTAAATCACATGTGAAAATTATCGTTTATTTTCACTCTCGGGTTTTTCCCGCCAAAATTGCAGTTGGTTTTGTACTATACAGATATTCATCCACCATTCATAAAATTTAGGATTAAGCATTTAAATTTTACGAAAACAATTTTGATCTATATAATAAATAGGATAAATAGGATAATCAATTGGGCAAGTTCCGCGCACTCGTTTAATCAGATGCGTTATGCGGCACGAGTGATCATATTTTGGATATTCACTCCGCCCAATTAATTATCCTATAATTCTTCTAAACATTTTACTATTTCACTGTATTTAAGGCCTAATTTGAAATATTCTTTAATCAAAGTTTCCCGGTCCTTCCCTTCACTGTCATATATTTGACTATCTTACTGTATGATTAAAGTTTCCAGGTCTACTTATTACTAATGTTATGGAAAGAAATGGCTTTTTCAGAATCAGCAATATCTACATGTATAAAAAGTACACATAAAATGAGATTGTGTTTACAGAATAAAGTGTACAATTTTATAGATTAAAGTGTAAATTTTACATATTAAAGTGTAAATTTTATAGATTAAAGTGTAAATTTTGCAGAATACGGGTATAAAATTTACAGATTATTCTGTAAAATTTACAGATTAAAGTGTAAATTTTACAGAATAAAATATAAATTTTACAAGATAAAGTATAAATTAAGAGATTAATTTGTAGATTAAAGTGTAAATTTTACAGAATAAAGTATATAATTTACAGATTAAAATGTAAAATTTACCAATTAAAGTGTAAAATGTACAGAATAAGTATACGCATCCGTACACAATGAATAACGTCAACAATATTTTGTGAACGCTAAAACCCGAAAACAATAAGGAATAAAGATATGAAATTTTACATAGTGATGAAAGTACCATTTGAAAAATTGCATATTACCATTTTATAAAAATCTATTGAATATTTTTGGAAAAAAATAGACCTTTTGCAGATGGAGCCATTCTTGACTTGGTGAGTATTCTAGTTTTTTTAAACAACATCGTCTAAAACGCAAAGAAACATACCAAAACAGTATTTTAGTATTAGAGGACAACAATTTGCAAATACATGTATGGTACTACAAGTAATCGGGTAATATTTTTGATATTCTCGGGTTTAAGTCCCTTCTAGCACATATTGAACGAAGGGAGTTAAAACATTATCGGATCAGGTAACACGTAAAGATATAGGGAAATTTACAAAGAAATTAATATGCCATCGGTGTTTACCAAAAACTGAATACATCTAAAGATATTAGGAAATACATAGCAGGGATAGCACTAGTGAGTATTACTTTTGTATCTTTGTTATTAATTTGGTTCTTTTTTTGTGTGTCGTATGATAGGGTTTCATAGCAGGTGGAATAGAACAGTGGGAACACGACACCCGTCACTCTGGGTTTTCATCAGAAAAGGATGAAGAACGTCTAGAAAGAGTAAGAATGAGACCAATAAGACAAGGGCAACTTGAGATCAAACTCAAAAGAAAGTGGAGGATTCTTGAGCTGAGAATCAAAAGACTCCGAAGAGAATACAAACGTGGAATCCGACAACTAGACCAATTTTGGGATGCAATATCTTACGTTGTTAGACAATACCGATGAAAATCTTAAATCCATGTGAATAAAGTGTCTTTGGCAATTAGTTTTTTAATGTCTACTAAATAGAAGATAATGTTATGTGGAATAAGTGTTCGCGACACAACCTTCATATATATATGTAAACTGCAATTTAAAAAAGGTCCGCAATAGATAACAGCCAGCAGCCTTCAATGTGACCGGTGGTCGCTTTTCGCTGTTTTCCAATTGGCCTTATATTAACCAGAGGCTCTTAAGAGCCTGTATCGCTCACCTGATTTTATAGGCAATGAAGATGGCATTTCCCTGATGTTGAAGTAAGTCCTGTAATTTTCAATAAATTTTAAATAGGACCATCCAAACAATATTACTAGAAAGCTTTGTTTCATTGGTTAACCCGTTGTATAGAGAAGATTTTTTTTATTTGCCATTGGGTCCTATGTTAAACTAAGTCCTGCGGCGGTGGCGGCCATTTTGAATTTCCAATTGCCATAAAAAACATAAACTTTATAAATGACCATCCAAACAATATTGCTAGTAAGTTTTTGTTTCCATTGATTAACCGGTTTCAGAGAAGAAGCCTTTAAAAGGTTTTTCCCATAGGGTCCTATGTTAAACTAAGTCCTGCGGTAGCGGCCATTTTGAATTTCCAATTGCCATAAAAAACATAAACTTTATAGAGGACCATCCAAACAATATTGCTAGTAAGTTTTTGTTTCCATTGAATAACCGGTTTAAGAGAAAAAGCCTTTAAAAGCTTTTTTCCATAGGATCCCATGTTAAACTAAGTCCTGTGGTAGCGGCCATTTTGAATTTCCAATTGCCATAAAAAACATAAACTTTATAGAGGACCATCCAAACAATATTGCTAGTAAGTTTTTGTTTCCATTGATTAACCGGTTTCAGAGAAAAAGCCTTTAAAAACTTTTTCCCATAGGGTCCTATGTTAAACTAAGTCCTGCGGTAGCGGCCATTTTGATTTCCAATTGCCATAAAAAACATAAACTTTATAGAGGACCATCCAAACAATATTGCTAGTAATTTTTTGTTTCCATTGATCAACCGGTTTCAGAGAAAAAGCCTTTAAAAACTTTTTCCCATAGGGTCCTATGTTAAATTAAGTCCTGCGGTAGCGGCCATTTTGAATTTCCAATTGCCATAAAAACATAAACTTTATCCAAACAGTATTGCTAGTAAGTTTTGTTTTGATTGGTTAAACGGTTTCAGAGAAGAAGCCCTTTTAAACTTTTTTCTCATAGGGTCGAATGTTAAACCAAGTCCTGCGGTGGCGGCCATTTTGAATTTCCGATTGGGATAAAAAAAAACATTAACTTTATAGAGGACCATCCAAACAATATTGCTAGTAAGTTTTCTTTCCATTGGTTGACCGGTTTCAGAAAAGAAGCCTTTCAAACTTTTTCCCATAGGGTCCTTTGTTAAATTAAGTCCTGCGGTGGCAGCCATTTTGAATTTCCAATTGCCATAAAAAACACAAACTTTATAGAGGACCATCCAAACAATATTGCTAGTAAGTTTTTGTTTCCATTGATTAACCGGTTTCAGAGAAGAAGCCTTTTAAACTTTTTCCCATAGGGTTCTATGTTAAACTACGTCCTGCGGTGGCCGCCATTTTGAATTTCCAATTCCCATCAAAAACACAAACTTTATAGAGGACCATCCAAACAATATTGCTAGTAAGTTTTGTTTTGATTGGTTAAACGGTTTCAGAGAAGAAGCCCTTTTAAACTTTTTTCCCATAGGGTCCTATGTTAAACTAAGTCTTGAGGTGGCGGCCATATTGGTTTACCAATCAAAATAAAAAACACAAACTTTGTAAAGGTCCATCCAATGAACATTATGGCCAAGTTTGGTTTCAATTGGCCAAGTGGTTTCAGAGAAGAAGATTAAAATGTAAAAAGTTTACAGACGCCGACGACGACGACGACGACGCCGACGGACGCAAAGTGATAACAATAGCTCACCTGACCCTTTGGGTCAGGTGAGCTAAAAAGGTATACAAACAACAACTTTAGTAGATCTTTTAGTTTTAGCATGACACCATCCTTCCCAGCCGTCGGTTGAGCAAAGTGGACAAGGAACGGCTTTACCGGTGGCAGCAACGTTTTAAAGCTGTCAATGTTATATTTTAAGAACCTTCATTTCTTAGCAACAAGAAGTTGTATGTGGATAAAATTATATTTCCATAAATCTCCCCGCTTTGTTGGGGAGACGTATTGTTTTTGACGTGTTCGTATGTCTGTCCGTCACAATGTTTGTCAGCACAACTCCTCTGGAATAACAGACCGGAATTAAACGAAACTGGGTATGTATGAAGTACACTGCATATTAGCTGGGAATTTTCATCATCAAATTTTTGTAAGAGTTATTGCCTTTTGAACTTAAAACTTTGCCTATCATCTTGTGCTCGCACTCCTCTAAAACTACTGTACGGTTCGAAATTTATGAAACTAGATATAAAGCTAGTACATCATATGTAGTTGTTCATATCACGAGGCTTTTAATCCTCAACAGTTTGTGGGAGTAACGGACCTTGAACTTTCATACATTTGGGGAAAGAGGGGAGACATCGTTTTTGCAGGAAAAAACAACCTGCAAAACAACCTTTAATTTGGTATGCCATTGGCCTGAGAGAAGTAGCTTAGCAGATTTGCGTCCCCATCTTTTAAACCTCAGCTTGATTTTTCTGTTGGAATGGGTGATTCAAACATTATTCAATATACACAAAACACTAATGGTATACTGTCATGAGGGGAGAAGTTCAGCTAGTGAATTTATGTATGAGTAGCTAGTGAAATTATGTATGCTTATGTATCAGTGCCATACCACTATAGATACATCATTACCTTCTGGTCTTAAACCCTTCTAAGTTGTACCTTAGGAATGTTGAGAGCTTGAGATTTATGGCCAGATTTCAGGCAAAGTGAAAAATCCAGGTTATAAAATGGTAAAAGTCGGACGGCGGGAGGAAGGTCGAAGAAAATTTTCGTAACAGTTTTTTTAGCAACTATACTACTAATCAAAGCCTCTGGATTTTTTGTATCCAGCTTCAGCATGAGTAGGAATCGATTTCAGGTCTGTCGTTCACTATATCCTGGTTATAATGGTACATTCGAATGTCCTGAATCCGGAAAACCACGAGAGCCAAAACATGTAGATAGCTCGTTAACATTCGACACAAGTAAAACAAAACTTTATTGCAAAACAACAACGCAAACTCGCATCCAAATGACACTTAGACCCTTACCAATCAATTTAGCGTAAAATGGCAGGAACCTATCACTTTGCGTCCGTCTTCACGTCGGTTAACTTTCAACTCTTCCCTTGATAAAAAATTGTGGTTTTTCGTGTTTTTGTCCCGTGAAAGGAAGATAGAGAAAAAATTATAATGTTGAAGTCAATTGAGTTCTATAAACAATACGACTTGATTAAAGCTTGAAAGCTTTTTTATGTTTTTTTTTCTTTTGATCTTATCAAAGAAAACATTTGCAGATTATTTTTTTATATTTCTGAATAATTATATATCTCTAGTAGGGTAAGTTTATATGTACGTATAAATCGCCTTTATAATCACTTTGTTTCATTTGGATGCCAAATAACCGTGAGCTATACATGTTCCTTTTAGCCTCTTGTTATAAGTCTCTGAACATGAATAAGTTGAATTGAGTAAAGTTTTTATAGAAAAAGTCTCAAGAAAACCCCACATGTACTCGAACGACCTGCTAATATATCAAGTGTTGTCTACGGCAAGAACAGGTTCTTTGCAGTAAACTTTTTGGGGGTTAGCAACCGATGAAGGAAAAATGACACCCACGGTTATATCTCATGCATGTTTATGCAGGTTTATGATAGTTAATCTATAAATCCTGATGATTTCGAACTAGTGAACTTTCGGACTAACGAACCTTCGGACTAGCGGACCTTCGGACTAGTGAACCTTCGGATTACTGGGCCGACACCACATAGATGAGTTTATGTGAGGTGTTCCAAGTAGGTGATCTGCGCCCTAATATTGTCCTTGGGCTTTTTTCCCCCTAATTTTCAGTGATTTTTTGTTTGTTTTACTAATAAATGCAATTGCGAGCGTTGTGTTTGATTTGTTTGAATGTTTAATGATGATGAAAATAGCTTTCAGCTATTTTTCGGCGTCCATTTTTAATTGGAGAAGGCAGCCAGAGAAAAAAAACGAGTAGGAAAACTTGCTATCCTCGTAAATAAAGAGGAGTTGAACACTGTCCACAATGAGACTCGACCCGCAATTTCAGTGTTAACTGGCACGTTATCAATAGAAGATTTACTTCCGGCACCCGAGGCCCCAGCTTGTGTTTGGTCGGCTTTCATAAAAATTAAGTGTATTGTAACATACTTTAAAAGTCCTAAACTCTCACGTTCTGATTTACCTATGATTGAGGCGTAAGGTTTACTACATGATATTAAACCTAACATGAACTTGTTACATAAAAATCTAAAATTGAATGTAAATTTTTTATGAGAGGGTTATATTTTAAAAGCAAAGTATGTTCACCGATTAGATTTACTTGCAAATTATTTGCAAATAACTGATTTACCTATAGCCCTGATTTATCTGGCAATATAAATCCTTGCTCAAGACTAGCCCCTGGATAACACATGCAATCATAATCAAACGGAAGTTGTCAATCTAAAATAAAAGAATTAAGGTGATGAAACATAGGAGGAGGAATATCAATCTAATTAAAATTATGTCTCCACTTGACTCCCCCTTTTTGCTATTGTCGCCGTGAAGCGACAATAGAAAAATGTGGGAAGCAAATGAAGATATGATTTTAATTAGATTGAAGGAATACATTCAAGTAGTGGCATCATTACATTCCCAGCACTATAGATATGGCAAGAAAACAGTCCAGACAGTTTTTTTTTTTTTTTTTTTTTGGGGGGGGGGGGGCTTGTTTTGTAACCAGTTACAAATCCTGTATAAAACAATTACAAAGTAAGGTAATAAAGGCATAAAAATATATGTAACTGTGATGTAACCAATTTGTAACAATTTAAAAAAATGAAGGCATTAAAATATATGTAACTGTGATATAACCAATTTGTAACCATTTTAAAAATTGAAGGCATAAAATATAGGCATAACTGTGATGTTTTATATTGTAACTATACTATAATTTACTTTTTTTTCATATAATGAATGAGCAATTATGTAACTATTATGTAATAGTACTTTTTTTATAACTGTTTTGTAACCGGTTACAAAACAAACCCCCTTTAAATTATCTGTACTGATTTCTTGCCATATATGCAGCACTATATTAGCCCAGTGCTTGAAATTAGGATTTGCAACTCACTTGCCCGAATCCTGAACTTTTGGATTTTCTCCTATATATTCAATATAAATTTTATCAAAATTTCACTTGCCCGAAAGGATTTTTACTGGCCAGGGGCCAGCGGACTTGTGCTAATTTCGCAGACTGAAATTAGCTATTAAATGCATGACTGCACAAACAAAATAAAACATGTAAATGCATTTATGCTCCCATCCTCACAAGTCAGGGTTTCTATGTCATCACAAAAGGGTTTCATCGACACAGAAACCCTGACTTGTGAGGATGATATGCTCCAAAGCAGGAACCTATAAATTATCGGGACTGGAATCTAACGATATCGTCTACTTTTCATTGTCGCGCCAATACTTAATTACCGAACAAGTGTCGACACGGATATGATCGTGTTTTCGGCTTTCGAAAGACGCCTAATAAGCTGTCTGTTTAAGACTCTGGTTACCGGCACTATGTTTATATATTAATAAATTTGCGTATTTAATGAAAGATAATTAAAAAAGAAAAAAAAAACAAAGAAAAAAACCTTACAGATTTTATGAATTATAAAATTATATGAACTGGTCCCAGTGAGTTAAAATCGAAACTGTTTTGTATTTGTTTCTTTGATGTTTACAGCTAGGAACCTATAAATCAACTTATACCAGTTAAACTAGTGCCAGATGTTTATGGCTTTAACAAATTAGACAAATAATATGATGCCATGGGTATTACCTAGGGATTTACACCTTATGACATCGTTGTTTATTGAACCATTTGTTCATCACACCTGTGATTACATAACGAGTGCAACAGGTGGGCACAACATTAAGAGAATGGGTTCTAATAAATATTAATTAAAATTTGAAAATTGCGTTTGTAGTATTAATTAATTACAACTTGATTAAGGTAATTAATATCTTAAATAAATTTGCTAAAATAGCCCCTTTTAATCTGAGTTCCCAAGATCAAGAGAAATTAAATGAATTAATAGGTGTATAAAAAAGGTAATTTGTAACTGCTGATATTAATCCCACAATGTTTGTTTGTGTATACAAGTTTTTCTTGTATGCTTGTTACCAATCACAAGCATGACACAAAATGAATAGAGATGTTTTTGAATAATGGACAATCATGAACTGTAATAAAGTTTTTGTAAAACATAAAGTGATTTTTCATGTCCTCAATTATGACCTATCTGTTTACAATCTTAAAACATTTATCTTTCAGAATATGAAAGAAAAATGAATACCGCTTTCATAATACAGGAGTATATTGGTTGTATTCATGGGGACTGTTTAAAAATCTGCGTCGACTTTCCAAAAACCTGCAAATATTTCATGCTACCTAATCCGAAAATATAAGGGGAATCACAACAAAAAAACTATATGCTGCAACACAACACAAATAACCTAATTGGTTGGTCTAAACCTTTTAAATGTGTAATGTTGCATTATGATAATATATGGTCATAAAATATAAAGTTCGCCAAAATGACATACCAAAATGGCGACCGGTAAAAGTGGCGCACGATTTTTGCTGATTTTAACATTTTTTAATTGATAAAACATGGTCATGGTAATACAATTAGGTAAATAAGACACACAAAATTCTAAAAAAATTACAACATATTTACTGTCACAGAAAATTGGCTACAAATTTAAATAAAATATTGGTATCGTATTACATTCGTCTATGTCACTTCTGCGTTCTCGCTTAATCTCGTTCAGGTCTCGTCGCGACAAAGAAATCGTACTTCCTTAGCTGAAGACTTAGCGAGTGTCCAATCCCGTTAGTTATACTAGTCCCAGTCCAAAGGCAAAGTAAAAAAAACTCAATAACAACCTGTATAGTTTGTTTTGGCATTGCACAAGTATAAGAAATGCTTCTAGATTTTTCATATTTTGCAATTGCGGCAAGTTGCATCAGGTAGTACATTGCACAGCTACGTTCGGGAAATCGCGACTGCTAAAAATAACATGCGCAGTAACATATTTTTGTCTTTGACATTAATAAATAATCATATACTATTTTCTTTTTCTTTAAATTACATTATAAACTATTTTTTGTACTGTTTCAAAAAAAAATATTTTGTACTGAACCTTACATTTATCAAAATAAGTTGACGTTATATAGATCTTTTTTTAGCGCAATCATTTCCCGGAAGTGTACAATTTCATTTATTTTTAGGTATTGTACGGAGTTGTGCAATGTTCAAGTCTTACCACTATATATTCAGACCAATCTGTGTGCGTTTAAAAAATTAAAAAGTAACAAAGGACACCTAGTAGTGTACTAGGCCAACACTGAATTCGACAATGAGAGGGAGAGGTCGTGGTAGAGGAGGAGCACGTGGCAGAGGTAGGGGACGTGGAAGCGGACGAGGTAGAAGTAGAGGGAGGAATAATACCCTGCAAGCAAATGACGAAAACGATACCAAAAACACAGACGATCTGAATATAAATATTGATGTAAAGAAATTTTTTATCGGAAACGCAACAGTAGAACAACACTACAATGCACAGAACGAAAATAAACATAAATATGTTGCAGGAATGGTTGCCCTGATGAAAGACAATGTCAGTTTGACACAGAGTAAGTCAGTCATTTAGATTTGTGTTGTTATGAAATAAATGTTTAGTCTTCTAAATTATACAACTTGCATCAGCATTAAAAAAAGTGTAAAAAATAGTATACATGTATCTAGTTCCAATAATAAAACCTATCATTATGTTCCACGGTCCACCACTTTGTGGCAGACGCCCTATAGTGATCAGTCTGTCTGTCTGTGCGTCCGTCCAAACTAATCTTGTCCAGGCTGTAACTATGTTATCTTTTGAGGTAGGCTTTTGATATTTGGAATGTGGGTAGATAATATCAAGGCGATGTGTCACATACCATGATTTTTGACCTTGACCTCAAGGTCAGCGGGGCCCACAGAGATAGGTACCATCTCACTGATATCTAGTTTCATGTTTATTTTCAACATTTTTTATCTGATATTGATATTTTATGTTTTTAGTCAAAGATTTCAAATAATAAAAAAAATGTAAAAGACAGATGAAAATGATAAATATAAACGTAAAATTGGAGGTTTTACTTATAGTACTAACACCGTACACGTATCCTGCAAAAATCAGCTTACATAAAAGAATCATACAGTTTTGCTTTATTTGGTACATGTAACTTTGTCCTGATTTTCAACTGTTTGTTCTGTCCTTATTTCGCTGGATGTATATGATATCAAACATCAATCTGTCCTTTAATTCACACAGTACACATTGCCAAATGATATTTGTTTCTGATGTCATACTAACACTAGATTTCACACCAAAGTTTTGACTTAGAAGTGGATTTGTCTATGAAATGTATTTTATCAGTATTTTAATATTTGTATATTTCCAGATAAATCTAATTCCATACAATTCTTATTTGCAAATTTCACACATATGGGTCAAAGCAACATTGCAGACATAAACATACACATGGGAACACCTTTTACAAACATAAAGTACAATATTTAGTGTTTCTAATATAAATAGTACATTTTAACCAATTCGGACTCTATTTTTACATTTTAAATTATTACTTTTATAAAGTCCTTGACATAAGTTAAATGTTCTGATTTTGGAGAGAGGATATATTTTACTTTTTCATTGGTATTTAGGTCTGCAAAGCTATTGTCTACATATATGGTTTTTCTTCTTCAACAATTTGGCATTTAGAGCAGATTTGTTGACATCTGGGAATATTATGATAATATAAAGTGTGTTTTGTTTTAAACATATATTAATGAGAAATAAGTCTGAAATGGATTGGATACATCAGGCAAAGCCTATGTATATCCTCTGCATTTAGGCAACATTCAACAGGAGGGATAATATTACCAAATATAGGGGCCACAGTGGCCGAGTGGTTAAGGTAGTTCGTCTACTATTGATCACATGGTCTGTCAACACTGAGATTGCAGGTTCAATTCTGAATGCAGGCAGGGTGTACTCTACTCCAATCTTTATTGACAAGGATTGTCAGTTTTACTTACGCAGGTCGGGGGTTCTCTACGGGTACTGCAGCTTCCTCCCCCAATAAAAACTGGATGCCATGATATAGCTGAAAAATTGCTGAAAGTGGCGTTTAAACACCATTCAAACAAAACAAATTACCAAGTCCAAATATACAATCAGTAATACTTAATAAGAAAGATAACTCTATTATGATCAATGGTGCAAATTTAAAAGAAAACACAATCTGATTAAAATCAGCTGTTATGTTTGATCTGTATACTATGTTACTACCCCACCAGTTCATGTTTTCTTTCAGTCTGATTAAAATCAGCTGTTATGTTTGATCTGTATACTACGTTACTACCCCACCAGTTCATGTTTTCTTTCAGTCGGATTAAAATCAGCTGTTATGTTTGCTCCGTATACTACATTACTACGCCACAAGTAACGTAGTATACAGAGCACACATAACAACTGATTTCAATCAGGTTGAAAGAAAACATGAACTTCATATCGAGTTATCTAATGGGAAATAAAATAATAATTACACCAATAGTTGCCTATTCTGTAGTTAACAGTGTAGCTGGTAGAAGTTTGACTTTAGTCTGGACTTTAAATAAAAAAATGTAAAGTTGATCATGAATGTGAGAAAAAAATTGGAGTTACATATGTATAACTCAGATAAAATGTATGAAAGGAAAGGAATAAGAGAGAAAGAAAAAAATACATGTAATGTAACAATAGCCAGACTAATATTCATACTCATTCCACCATGCAAATATAAAGTTTATTTGTACTTGTTAAGAAACTGACAAAACTCTCATTTCTACTGTTATCAAAATAAATGTTATCAAGGACTGTGTATTGCTGACGCTGTATGAAATTGTAATCATTGAATTTATCTTTCTTAGATGCTAGAGTAAGAGGTCTGACAGCAGCTTGGGCTAGACATGATTTTGAATTGGCAAGTGCATTGCTATCTAACAAAGAGAATTTTGGACTTCCAGAAATTTTGAAAGCTTTAGAAATACTTGATGCTGGAAGACAGGCTAGAATTTTAGAGAAAAGAGTAAAATTGTTACAGGTTTCTAAGAATAAAGTGAAACCAAAGACAATTGCAAAATTGAAGTTAGACATTAACAACTTAAATGCTAAAAAATCTCCTGTAAGTATTGCTACTAAAATTATTACTTTGTCATTTCATTTTTAAAAATTTAATATTCTAGACTGCAACAAAGTAAATAAAAAATTACAAAATTAAATTCATTCATTGTAATGTATAGTAGTCCCAACAATGCATGCAAATTTCTTATATAGCATGCAACCAAATACTACATGTACAGATTAATTGATGTGTGATTTGTGATATTATGATTGTACAGTAAATCAGGTTTATTTTGCTGTAGTTTTATTTTGGTTTATTTTGTGCTTTCGATAAAAGTGCATAAATTAAACACACCAAAATAAATCATGCACTAATGTTTTACATGTCAAAATAGTGGACGGTTAGACAATTTCGTAAAGGTTATATATGGCCTTAAAGTAATACACAAGTTTGTTTAAAGAGAAATTACAGGTGTAAATTTGTATGCATATTTCCTTTTCTTATTAAAATTGTTAAGAAAACAAAAATGTATGAATATGCGTTTACAAGTTTACAACTAATTATTTCCAGCTTATCATTGAATAATTAGACACTATTATTGATCATAAAAATAACACCTGTATTGTCATTCAATCAAGATGTAGAGCTGGAATACAAAAAGATTTAAAATTGACATCCGTGTTTGTTATTTACTGACAGAAGGACAATAATGAACATTTGTTCTAGAATATATGTGTGGTAATTACATAAAGCTTAAGTTATAAAACTCAATGAACACATTTTATGCATCATAGCTGGATGCATCTAAACAAGTTACGGGTATATACCAACATATACTATATAAAGACAATGTTACAAAACAGTGATAAACCGATTAATTATTTATGTTTTATGACACTCGATGCACTTTCTGGTCATCTCAGGTTGGTGCCTGGAGATGAGATAGCCATAGGGACTAGAAAATGTGTCTTGTTAAAATCGTAAATAATTTATAATAATTTTTTGGAGGCGTCAGAGGTCAAGTTGTTTAGGTACTACACTATCTACTTGCACCTTATAATTTGAACTTCAGGCATATGTGCTTTCAAACTCTAAGGATTGCTTGTTTCCTGGCCTAAATTCAAGGATGCTCAATAGTTACTATGGCTTCTGTCCACAGTGAAAACTAGATGGCTAATTCTGCTGAAAATTGCTGAACATGGCATTTACTACAAGCAAGAAAACAAAATTATCTAGTTTGTGTAATTTCATCATTTAATACAGGCTTATTAAGCATCTATTCATCTATGTTATCTTTAATTTCAGTATGGATCAGCCAGTGGAGCAATATGTAAACACATCAGACAGTGGACAAGGACATTTACAAAGGAGGAATTAGAATTTTTCTCAATATTTCTACCAAAAGAACCATGGAAAAAACTAGCAGACATTTGCCATTTCAACCCAGAAAAGGTATCCAAAAATACAGATTTTTACTAGTATTAGATACCCTAGATCTGTTAGTACTACGCAACATGATTGCTGCAAATACACAAATGAGAAGGTCTACAAATTAAAGTGTTATCTTTCATATGAAATAATAACATAATTTACAAAGTTAATATTTGTTGTAGTACTTGGGCCAATTTGGACAAAAACTTTAAGTTAGTTTAATTTCTTTCTTAGCTAATCAACACTTTAAAATTTTATGGTAGTTGAGAAAAAATTCAAGCTGAAGTCTGAGTTTACTTTGTAAAATTAGAATTCTAATATGACGTGCTTTAAAGGCTTTGATACCACAACTGTGGTAAAAAAATGATTTATCTATGAGCAACACGCGCTTAGAAGGGCGTGTTTTAAATGGCTGTTCCGATAACAAAACTGTAACTCCCACCGGAAAGCTATTGCAAATGACGTATAAATCTTATAAATAGCAACACGTGCTGTAATTATCCGTTGCAATATATTGTGTCTTACATTGACGGAACAGCCAGTTTATGGCGGAAATGATGTTTTCTATAGGTACGAAAATATTATAAATGTAGTATAATTGTCTTATTAGAATAGAAATAATTCACGGAGGCTGTGATTTATCATTGTTTTACCACGGGATGACCATTAATGTCGTTATTTTATCCCTCGCTATCGCTCGGGATAAAATAATACGACATAAATGGTCACCCCGTGGTAAAACAATGATAAACCACAGCCTCCGTGAATTATTTCTTAAATAATGCTTTAGTAACAGAATATTGGATGCATCTTGCATGAAATAGGGAAGCTATAAAATCAGTTACTTTAATTGATCCCATATCATTAAAAAAAAAATTATGCTTAACACTGAAAAAAAAGGATTGAGCATTGGAATAATCAATGATAACTTTATATGGATATCAGTTCATTTTAAATTGATTCAAGGATTACCTTTAAATTTGGTAATTCTTTTATAATGTTGTATAATGGAAATGTATGTAGTTCAAACCATATACCTTCTGTGATAATAGCATCAAACTCAATAATAATCAATGTAATGCAAATATTTTATGTTGCAGGATTTCCCCAACCTTCCATGGTTTCTGAGGTTTTGTTTTGGAGATGATCCCCCATCGAATACAATTGCATACCAGTGTAAAGCCCTATCAGCTGATAATATTAATACTATAGTAAATGAATATCCAGTACCATACAGTCAGGTCAAACAATTTAAGGACCAACTGACAAATGAAACAAAGGGTAGAATAGCAGGATATGAAGCAAAAGTTGATACTGTATTATGGTAAGATATTGATTCTTGATTTCAAGTAATCTGATTGGTCTATATTTAAGTTAAAGGAATCCTCAAATCAGAATGTTTTATGAAACTGGGAACAGGAATTATATTTGATTGATATAATCAGTTTTCTAAATCAGTTGATGAAAAGGCATTTTACAGTTGTGTATCATTCATTTTTATGAATAGTTGTGTTAAAAAAAGTTTAAACAAAAATTGTTAGTTTAAAGAAGGGGCATGGGTTAATATATCTGCTACTTAACATCTATCATAGTGTTGTGGTTAAGCATATCTCCATAACTGTTTCCCCTGAATATAGCTGAAATAATGCTGCTCGGGCGTTAAACACCTTTAATCAATCAATCAATCCAAAACTGTTTCTTATATTGACTTTCAAACTTTGGATAGATCCTGATGTGTGGGAGTGCAATGAATTCAGAAGATCCACAACATTACATATGTTAATTGTTGAGTTATCTCCCATAGTTTATTTGACTGGTCTAGAGCATATCTCAAAAACTATTTTACATAATGACTTAAAACTTAGAGTATGGATAAATGATCATAAGTAGGAGTGCAGTGCATAAGAACCACAAGTCAATTTCACAAAACTTTGTTAATGTAAAATCTATTGTAAGTGATTTAAATCAAAGGGAAATGCATTGTGACTTTTACACTTACGAATTTTTGTGAAATCGACCCCATATCTCTACCAACTACACTTGATAAGTTATTTTTCTTGAAACACACAACTTGTACATGCTGGATGTTTGGATTGCTTGCAAAAACCTCTGTAGGTAAAGACAATTATCTCCTTATCTGCAGCAGCTGTAATTTAAAAAAAAATGTTTTGTTTCTATTTTAACCAAGAAAAACCTTCTATTGCCTAAAATTAATCTTTTTCTAGTGTGCTTATAATAAACTTTGCGAAAGAATTGTGCACTTTAATTGGAAACAAAAAAATCTGTCCTGCCCTTCCCCATGCCCTTCTAGATAATAAAATGGTTGCTATAGAACAAACTGGAAAATGCCAGAAAATTATTATTTTTTTTTAAAAACAGGTGGTATGAACATTTACAGTGTGAAGAAGTTGACAAAGTATTAGAGGAAAGAATAGCAAAGGGTGAAAAAATTACTCTACCAGATGGAAAGTTTATTGAAAGGATGTTAACAATCAATGACATGAGACAACGTAATTCATCAATAGCACCGTTTTATAGACATCTTGTGCCTATTGGTCAGGCGAGGTTGGATGCCATGAGGTAACTTTAAATATTAACTGTTTGTTCATTTGGAATGCTTATTTCTTATAATGGTGTATTACTTATAGGATAATTAATGGGGCGGAGTGAATATCCAAAATATGATCAGGAGTGCCGCATAACGCATCTGATTAAACGAGTGCAAAGTTCAGCGCACAAGTGTAATCTGATGCTTTATGTGGCACGAGTGATCATATTTTGGATATTCATGATGCCCAATTGATTATCCTATTTATTATATAGATCAAAATTGTTTTCGTAAAATTTTCATGCTTAATCCTAAATTTTATGAACGGCGAATGAATATCTGTATAGTACAAAACCATTGTGACATTTTGGCTGGAAAAAACCAGAGAGGGAAAATAAACGATAATTTTCTCATGTGATTTACCCTGATTTCTGTCACTCGGAAAATTCGATATTTCATCTCTATCTATATAATAAAAGAAGTTTTAGAATAAGAACTATAAGATTACTAATGATGTTTACATTATGCTGAAACCAAATATTTGAATAGGGAGTAAAATTAATTTAGTCATCTGGTTTTCCTTTTCTTTTTACAAGAGTTATGTTGAATTCTGTATGTAAATCAGAAAAAACCTATTTTATGAAAATATATTGAATAAAGAGGTTTGTTGCTTAAGGGAAAATTATCACAAGGCTGTAAGTGTGCTTAGTTTTTTAGTGAGTAGAATTACATGGGAAGCATAGCTAGACAAACAAGTTATGGCAAGGGGTCTGGGTACAGCTTAAGGCAGCCCAGAAGCTCTGGGATTACTAGTAGAAAATCATGCATTCTCACCTTGGAATTGCGTCTTTTTGGACACTCGATATATTTCGTTATGTTTAAAGACAAGTATTAATACATTTACACAATTCATTTTTATGCCAAGCATGAAAAGTCGTGATGCATATAAATTTATCCTTGTCCCTCCATCTGGATTCGCTCGTCGAAAATAAAACCCTTGCAACTAATATTTCAACCTTTAATTCTTTTCATCAAGTTTTAAGGACTTCTACTTAAAACTACTAAAAAACTGCCACCCTTGCGGTAATGGAAGTTACGGTCTTGATAAGTTATTACAGTTATTTATTTAATTAAAAAAAAGATAAGCTTTAATAATTCAATCACCCACAGACAATATTACCTTAACTATTTTCTTTTATTTCAGTCTGCCTCTAGATTCACCTATAGCAGTAATGGGTGATGCCTCATCATCTATGGAGGTAGCCATAAAAACAAGTTCCATCATAGCAGGACTACTTAGTGCAATATCTCAGGCTAAACTGTCTTTTTTCAACACCAGTGTCATCACGCCTGATAGAAACCCAGAAAGTATCGAAGAGGTATGCCAATAAGGTTTTTTATGCCCCCCGCAATGAAATGTCGTGGGTAGGGGGGCATTGAGTTTTACTTATGTCTGTATGAATTTCCTTCAAGCTTTTCTCAAAAACTGTACATGAGAACAATTTGAAATTCGGCAAGGTGGTTCAGTATCACACAGTTCTTGAATTTATTTTTTAAATTTTTACTGTTATGAATAAAACTGGGCAAAATGCCAACTAGACATATAAACTGTATTTCTCTTATTTTGACGTAATATTTCAACCGCTTGACCGGTGTGGAAAAAATATTTCTCTTCACTAGTGAATTTGTTCTCAGCAGTTGATTGGTTAAAAATAACGTCACAATAAGAACTCATGACGTCATTCACAAACAACCTTCCATTTACCGCGTATTCAAGTCATGAACGTAAAATTGGGGTTGGGAGAATTTGTACTTTGTTTCGCAAATTTACTTTTTAAAATTAGAGAAACAGAATCTTACATTAGTACTCTTGTATTATAGGATTTCTCCAATCTCGATAGTTAAATTATGGAAATTTAACTATCTCTATTGGAGAAATCCGATAATCCACTCATACCAATGTAAGATCCTATATATATCTTCAAACAAGTAAAATAAGAAATATGATTCCAACATAAAATTATTTTTATGCAATCTGTAGTTAAAGTTATTGTGACACATTTGTTTACTAAATATGCCTATATCTTTTTTTTTGGATAAAATAGTTACTCACCTTTTGCCATTTTATAATGATAGTTAATTGATAATATCTTGACAGGTATTAAAGTTAGCAGTAGACATAAAAGCAGCATCTGCCACAAACCCAGGTGTTTGTCTGGATCCATATTACAAGGCAAAAGCGATCATTAAAACAATAATAATGGTTACAGATGAAGAGGAAAATACTTATGTTGACAACCAGAGGTAAATTTTGTAAATTTGTTGACTTGGGTTTAAAGCCACTTTCTTCACATCTTCATTATGGCAATCATTTTTATAAGTTAAAGGCTGTCCTTACCAACTAACAACCTTGTTTAGAGTAAAAGCCCTAGTACTAATTTTAGAGTCTTGGATTTTACATCATCGGAGAAGTAATAGAGAATAATTAAATTTAATGTTGACCAAAACTTACATTATTACGGCCATGCAGCTAGGTGGCAGACACCCTTGAGTGATCAGTCTGTTCGACTGTTCTTTCATCGGAATATGTGTCCAGACTATAACCTTTTCGTCACTTGAGATAGGCTTTTGATGTTTGGTATGTAGTTAGTTAATATCAAGAGGATATGTCACATACCATGGCTGTGACAAATCGGTGTTGTTTTCAAAATTCATCAGCGTACATTTTTATGCAGATTTATGCTAATTTTTGCTCAAATAACAGATAAAATTAAAAAGGGTGTACAACTACATGCAAAATTTCTACTGAAAGTCACAATTTGCTCTAACCACCATTTGTACATTTTTACAGAATGAAGTGCAATTTTCCAATTACAGTATCCAAATAATATGAAAGAAACCTTTAAAACTTTACTACTTAATTTGTCTTTTTTTATTAACATTGGAAATAAATCTTAACAGTAACTGACAATTTGGTCTATTGGGCACAAATGTCTTGATTATGTTTACAACTGTCCAGGTAAACATTACCCGAGATATAAATCAATGGAAGGTATTGCCCATGGCTTTAATCCATCATTAAATAAACAAAAAGAAATAATGACTATGTGTCACTGTTTTGGACAGCACAGTGGAATGAAATTAAAGCACAGCTGTACATCAGCACAGCAGAAAAATATAATAAAGCACCACGGTTGGGGGATGGGCGAGAACAGGGCATCAAATGGATACTATCAAAACAATTTTTGTATTTTAACTTCTTATACTAAATACATCTTATTATTTCAGATTTGCAGATCTTTTTGAGAAGTATTACAATGAGGTCTATCCAGCAAAGATGGTCTTTGTCTCATTCCTCCATGACCAGCATGCAGAAGGACAGATGGTCAGCGAAATGAAAGCAAAAGGCTTTGAACCTTTGCAGTTCAAATTTCACAGAACACAGCCAGATTTGACAAAGCTAGATAAACTATTTGGACTATTGTCATCAGAAACAGAAACATTTGACCAAGAAGTTAATCGTCTGGAAACTAAATTTAAACTTGAGGGGATTTCTAAAATGTTTGATGAAATAAAAATTAACACTGTAGTGTAAATTTAAAGAGGTACAAATGTGTTAAATTATTTTTGTTTTTATTTTTAATTTAAAATATGACATTCAGAAATATTTGGTTTAGTGTGTGTGCATAAGTATAGAATAGGTTTTTTCTTTATGCTGTTTTGGTATAGCAAAATTGTTCAATTCTTCGCTACTTGTAAGGGCATTTTTAAAATAATGTTTAAATATTGTTTTTGTATGTGCAATACTGTTGACAACTGTTTTAAAATGTGATATCTGCATTGTTGTATAAATTTTCATTTAAATGGGGAATTTATGTTTATTTCAGGTGATAAATACAAAAGAACACACAACACTGAATATGGCAGTTTATAAAAACCATCAATTGTTTACCAAATCTTGTAATTAACTGTATTCAGAAATGTATAATACTCGCCTTTAAAGTTTAAAAGATCATATGATCACCCTGGTGTGAAGTCAGTGATACTTGTAGGATTTTTTTATGGTGAGTCCTGGACTCATCACTTTTGAAAGTGGCGAGTCCCAAAAAATTTTCATGAGTCCCACATATCGCAGATGAGTCCAGCTATGTGCTTGCATACAACCGTTTTCTTTGATGACCGACCCATTAAATGTCTTTTTATAAAAAGATATAATATGGCTTGTTTATCCAATGCTATTTTATATTAGTAGTAGCTGAGTTTGGAAGTCTTTTGGAGTATGATTGATGTGCACTCATCACTTGAAACATGCTGATGTTTGCCCATTAAAGAGAGACTTTTGTCTTACCATGATACAGATGCTAACATTAATATTTCTTCCAAACAACTCATTACTCATCCACCCCCCCTCTTTTCAGATCCAAGTCTATAGCAGATTATCTTATTGATATATACAAAAATTTAAAGTTTATAAGATAACTAATTAATTTTCATATTGAAGATATCTTTGTACCAAAATTCTTAACTTTTAAAAAAATCGTAACTGCAACTGCAATGCAAGGTTCCTAACGTGTATTAAAATTTGAAACGAGTGTATCAACGCTTAATTTTAACCATAAAGAGTGTCCATCAACACTGCACGTTTATTGTTTAATAAACATCTTAAAGCATATTTGCCGCCCGAGTGATTACTACCTGCTGAGAATCGGACGACAGGTAAATATCGATCGCCATTTGTAAGGATACGTAATCACGCATCGGAGACGGAATTGACATGACAGAAATTTGTACGCGTCTGACAACTGACACGGACGCGTACTGGGACGCGTTAGATGTTGAAAAGGCGCGTCCAGAACTGAAAAGACGCGTACAATAGGCATCTAGACGCGTTGCGAGGATCCCCGAGTCATATAGGTTCAAATTAATTTATGTCACCATTTTTTTTTAGAAAATAAATTGAATTTGATGTGTATACTACATATATGTTTATTATAAAAAGGCAGTTATGCTATCGATAGTAAAACAATATAAAAACCACAACAGTGTAATGTTACGACAATTTAATACTGTTATTGAATTGTATAATTTTTTACTTTTTTGTGTTTGTATTTTTAATATTTATAAACAAGGAAATAAAGTCTGTGATATGTTTAATTTTGAATAGTTTCATTGAAACTGACAAATGTATCTTGTGTATTAGTATATACAGATATCTACTATTTTTATTTAAGTTTTCGTCATTTTACTATTTATAAATTTTAATTATTAATTAAATCTTTTTAAAGTTTATAATCATTGTGGTTATCTTTATTCAATAAATGTCATGTAAGACCAAAAGTGGTAAAATTTAATACTGTATTAAATTGGACAGTTAGGGCCTCTGGGGCCGAGTTGTTTAAGTAATTTGTCTACTATTGATCATTTGGTCCGTCAACACCGAGATTGCAGGTTCGAGTTTTGCTGCAGTGTGCACGTAACTACAATCTTAATAGACAAGGATTTCCTATCAAAATCACTCAAATATCTTAGTTTCAAAACAATACTGCACCACTGATTATGCTTTAAAGTTCTGAATGGTATATGGTTAATTCTAATATGGCGTGCTTTAAAGGCTTTGAGACCAGAACTGTGGTAAAAAAATGATTTATCTATGAGCAACACGTGCTGAGAAGGGCATGTTTTAAATGGCTGTTCCAATTACAAACCTAACTCCCACCAGAAAGCTATTGCATATGACGTATAAATAGCGACACACGCTATAATTATCCATTGCAATATATTTTGTGTTACATTGACGGAACAGCCAGTTTATGGCGGAAATGATGTTTTCTATAGGTATGAAAATATTTTAAATGTACTCCAATTGTCTTATTAGAATAGAAATAATAATAGAGGCTGTGATTCATCATTGTTTTCACTGCAGGATAACCATTTATGTCGTTATTTTATCAGTCGCTATCGCTCGGAATAGAATATTACAACATAAATGGTCACCCTGTGGTAAAACAATGATAAACCACAGCCTCCGTGAAATATTTCTTAAACAGCAACATAAAACAAAACCATTATTGAAAACCATCTGGATCAAAATCCTTTAAGTTTGTTCCTTTCTTTGGAATACATTGTGAAGAATCCCAGATCTTCAGTTTGCATCAGCCTATTTTTTTGTCTTTCTACCTTCAATATATTTTACCTGAATTACTTAGGGCAGGACTTTTGTTTTGGTCCACGACAATGTCAATGCAACCATTTTTTTCTGTTTTTTTTTTTTTGGGGGGGGGGGGGGGGAATGAGTGTGTGAGAGATTGCTCTAGTTCTATTATTTTTTGAGGAAAAAATGGCAAAAGCAGGAATTTTTATGATTAAGGGGCAACAACTCCTACAAGGGGACATCATAAATCTTCAACTCTCTAGAAATTTTTGTAGAGCTTTTGATGCTGAACAAGGAAAGTCTCTTAGTTTTTCCTGTTAAACATTTTAAAGTATAAGCCAAAAACTATTATTACCTCTGTTCAATATTTAGCCATGTCTGTCATTTTGGTTGGAAGGCCACAATTATTTGTGCAATCTTGGTAGAGGACATTTTACTGATGACGTGTTCAAGTTTCAACGCAATCCCTTTAGTGGTTTTGGAGAAGTAAACAAGGACAACAGACACCAAGGGATGGAAATTGTTCACAAAATTGACATTAAGGAGCAATAACTCCTACCAAAGTTTATCGCACAACATTGGGCTAACCAAGAAATTTGTAGAGATTATTGTACTGATCAATTTGAGGTTATTATTGATATTTTTGATATACAATAACATTTGCCAAAAAAAAGTTGTTGACCTCTATCTTCTATTTTAAATAACAGCAGATTTGAACAAGTCAAATCTTTATCCCTTAAGGAATATTGTGGTCAAGTTGTAACAAAATTGGCAAAATGGTTTCAAAAGCTATTCAAAACGTTAATGATGACAGATGGAAGGACACCTACGACACTAACGCAAAAGCTCACACTATGGTCCAGGTGAGCTAAAAAAGAATGGAGGTACCTAATGATGAATAGAAATGTTTTGTCTTCTTTTGTATTTGAAATCGTTCACTAATTCAAAATATAATATATCATATTTGAAAATCCCACTGACATGATATCATGTACATGTAACTGGTATATTTAAATATATTAACCCTAGATAATGGTTGAATGTACATTACTTATCTTATCAGTAGTGTACATTTGGTGGAATCCATCATTGTCCACACTTGTTAAACAAATGTCATCAAAGACACCAAGATTGTACAATTAAATATGCTAGACTAAAGTTTTCTCTCATCAAGATTCACTAGTGGCACAGAAACCAAACATTATGAAGGAAAAAAAAATATATATAGAGGAGTTGAAACTTTTATAACCAGAACTTTCCAAACAGTTATACCAAATCTATCAACAGTAATTTAAATTTTGTAACAATTTTATATCTTGGGGGAAAGATATAAAGACTTCCAATTATTCATAATGCCGCAGTCTAGGTGTCAAAAAAAGAAAGACTCATAGAATAATGCAAAAGACATGATAAATATTATGGTAGAACACAAATTCAATTAATATGACAACACATTTTTTTTTTCAAAATATAAGACAATTAGATCAGTATTATATCACATGAAAAATTTCTCATATCACAGATATATTAAGTTATGATAACAGGATTTACAGCCATCCACCATACTGTAGTTTTCCAGGTAGATATAAATTACTTAGGAATGTAGGAGATATTGAATCCAGAATCTGAATTTCTGCTTTCACATTCATCTCCAACATCAACTTCAGCTTAAATAAAAAAAACAACATGTGTAATGTAAAAACAAGCCTTGCTCATGTTCCGAAAGTAACAAAATAGATTACATACTAAAATTTACAAAAACATAATTTCTCCCTAATACAGGACATGGACATTCTCCATCAAACCTACATACAAATGTTTTCCAATTTTATTGACATACATATTGACTTTCTATTATCTTTTTGACTGACTGATTCCAATATATTTCTCACTCCATTTCCAGCAAGTTCATACATAAATAAACTTAGCTTCAGGAACAAACTGTAGATATACAAAATTATATACATTTTTAAACCAATCCAGGTCAATCATTTGTCTTTGCATATCATGATGATAATGATTCATATGAAATTTGTACATCAAACAAGTAGTTGGACATTAGAAACAAGTGTTCTGAATTGTCAGCCTGATCTGTGAATTATTCAGTATGAATGAACCCTTTCCTGATCTTGCTTCAATAGATGGACCAACCCACAATCAAGTCATGTGAGCTATTGCCATCACTTGGCGTCTGTCGTTGTCGTCAACTTTTCTTCAAAAATCTTCTCCTCCAAAACCACTGAAGGGATTGCTTTGAAACTTTGCAAACATCATCAGTAAAATGTCCTCTACTAAGTTTGCACAATTCATGGCCTCAGACCAACCAACATTGCCGCCATGGCTAAAAATAGAACAGGGGGGTCAAAATACAGTTTCTGCTAATAGTTCAAAAAGTATAACAGATACAGGAAAACCGAAGAGACCTTCCTTCTTCAGCATCTAAAGCTCTACAAAACACTCCATTGAGTCAAAGTTGTATGATGACTCCTTGTAGGAGTTATTGCCCTTTAATTGTCAAAATTGGTAATTTTTGCTATTTTGGCCTCAAAATCTTGAAAATTATTAGAACTAGAGAAAAAGATAGCATTGCTTAATTGTTCTGCTCTATGAGGGCTACAAAAATGACTTAGGGTCAAGATTGTCTGATTAACCGTTTAAGAGTTATTCCCCTTGAACTGTTTTTTTAATCGTTTTAATTGATTTGTTAAAATCTTCTCCTCTGAAACAACTGAAAGTACTGCTTTGAAACTTTGTACACATCATCTGTCAAATGTCCTCAGCCAAGTTTGCACCAACCATGGCTGCAGATTAACCAACATGGCCACCATGGCTAAAAATAGGACGAGGGGGGGGGAGGGGGTAAAATACAGTTTTTGGCTTATATTTAAAAAAGTGTAACAGATACAGGAAAACCGAAGAGACATGCCTTCATCTTCATCAATAGCTCTATGAAACACTCCATTGGGTTGAAGTTATATGATGACTCCTTATAGGAGTTATTGCCCTTTAATTGTCAAAATTGATTATTTTTGACATTTTGCCTCAAAATCTTGAAAATTATTAGAACTAGAGAAAAGGTTAGCATTGCTTAATTGTTCTGCTCTATGAGGGCTACAAAAATGACTTTAGGATCAAGATTGTCTGATGAACCGTTTAGGAATTATTCTCCTTGAACATTTTTTTAATCAATTTTACTTGATTTAAAAAAATCTTCTCCTCTTTAACCAATGAAAGGACTGCTTTGAAACATTGCACACATCATTTTTATGACGTCCTCTACCAAAATTGTGTAAATCATGACACCCGACTACCTACATAGCTACATTGGCTTTAAAAAGAAAAAATGAAAAAGGAGGTGGGGGTTGGGGGGGGGGGGGGGGGGAGTTGAGAGAGTTTTCGACTGATAGTTAAAAAAGGATAACAGGTACAGCAAATTTGAAGTGAACCTCCCTTCTCCCTCTAAGCATCAAAAGCTCCTCCTTATAGGAGTTATTTTCCTTAAAAGGTCAAAATTAATGATTTTTGCAGAAGTGTTGGGCAATTCCCCATAGCAAAGAAAAGCTGGATAAAAAAGGGTTGTTTGGTTTCAGGTTCAGGTGAGCGATACAGGCTCCTGTGAGCCTCTAGTTTAAATGCTTTATCACCATTACATACATACTGGTAAGAGAGTACTTCTCACCAGGGGCCTCGGTGGCCGAGTGGTCAAGGTAGTTCGTTTACTATTGATCACGTGGTCTGTCAACACTGAGATTGCGGGTTGGATTCTCACTGCAGGCACGGTGTACTCGACTCCAATCTTAATTGACAAGGATTGCCAGTTTTCCTACCGCAGGTCGGGGGTTCTCTCCGGGTACTCCGGCTTCCTCCACCAATAAAAACTGGACGCCATGAAATAGCTGAAAAATTGCTGAAAGTGGCGTTAAAACACCATTCAAACAAAAACAAAACTTCTCACCATTTAAATGACAGAAGCAATTCTCACCATTCTGCTGATTATACCGTTATTTTCCCCTTGAAATGGAAGGCAAAGGCTTCATTGGATATATTTCACTATCTTGCATCCAAAGCAAGTTACTATTTTTAAAATGACAATTTTTAACAAAAAATTGTCTCTAGTAAATGTTACAGTGTCTGTCTGACGGGTTTTTGCTTGACAAAATTGAAAACTGCTACCGCGTTTGGTCGAGTTTATGGTCCTTCTGTAAATCTCAGATTATACTTTTTGAAATCAACAATTATTTTCCACAGTTAAATGGCGTTTTGAAATGCGGCTAAATTTTCATTTTGATAGATTGAATTTCCATAGGAAGTCAGCCATTTTTGTTTCTCAAGGGGTCTTATGTTGTTTGCAAACATTTGTCTGCTTTCGTAACGTACAATGGTATTCGGACAAACCGCAAGACTTTTGCCGCCTCAACTGCAGACGACATTACCAGAAGGACTTCCAATAGACAACACTGGAATCTTCCGTTCAAAATTAGGTCAAAATTTAGTATGGAAAATCGCTGTATCAAAATGAAAATTCAGCCGCATTTTAGAACAAAGATTTACTGTGGAAAATAATTGTTCATTTCAAAAAGTGTTATCTCAGATTTACAAAAGGATCATAAACTCTACTAAACTCGTTAGAAATTTTCAATTTTGTGAGGCAAAAACCCGACTGAAAGACACAGTAAAGTTTACTAAAAAGTTCTGATGTATCGAGAATTACTTGTCAACAAGAACTACTCTGTGACCAGTACGTATTGAGTAGTACAGGACTTCTCTGGAGGAAATAAATAAGGAACATCTATATTCCATACCTCTTTGTCTAAACCTACAAAACTGGAACAAAATGGCCTTGATAGCAGTTCAAATATTTTGTCTTTGTCTCCTTTAGTCAGAGGTATACAACTCTTTGTGTCGATTCCAAATCTGTAAATACAATCAAATTTGTAATTATAGAACTCTATATTGAACTTGTTAGTGCACACATTTTTATTTCTCCACAAGTTAGTTTTTAATGGATTTTTATGCCACTTTCAGGTATGTCCTAGAATCCAGTTTTTATTGGGGTAGGAAGCTTGCGTACCCAGACAGACCATTAGCAGTAAAACTGACAATCATTTTGTAAAAGTCTTTGGATAGAGTTGAGCACACCCTGCTTGAACTCTGACAAGCTGGTGATCAATAGTACTACCTTAAAGACTCAGCCATCGAGTTTCTTAACAGAATCAAACCAAATTCACTTTCAACAATATCTGGAATGTGTTTTTTTTTTTTTAAAAAGAAAGAAAAATCTGAGCAACTCTTCATAAAAATGCATTAATAACTTGACAGTATGTTAACAAAATCTACCCATAATAAGGTTTAATAAAATTTAATGTTGACAATATATTGTTCCAATTAGATTACACCTCTGCATTTCCAAATCCTACATTTATATGTAGATTACATGACATATAATATTTGATAAATATCTGTTTCTGCATTTATCCCTACTGTCAAACCTTTTGATATCTGTAGGCAAGACACCAAGCCATCGTATTGTTGGCACAGCAAGATATTCAGATTCAAAAGCTAGAGCCTAAAAGGAAAAATAGACGAGACAATTAATTTGGTTTACATAGCTGAGGGTCTGATGCCAATGCAAATGAAACTGAAAATGGAAATGAATGCACCTTGTTGTGACTCAAACCATTGAAAAATTCATGTCTGATTCCATGTAGTGTTAAAAAGAACCAGTACAAGATTTCTACATGTAGCCAAATGTCCCCTGTCACTACAGTATAGGATTGCATTAGAGGTGTGAGAAACACAAATTGTGTCTATGGTATCTTTGGTTATGGGAAATAATGAGAAGCATGCAACATTTAGATTATTTGGATAGGTATAAGGGAAAGAGTACAGCAACTTACATGTAAAACTTCATTTAGTAGATAAAATTTGTCTTAGGAGTCGAGTATGCACATTTAGTTGACAAATTATAACAATTAATTTAACCAAACATCAAAGCAATTGGTGAAGCATTTTCAGAGGAGATGGATCCACAAGATATGACTATCATATTTCTGAACTGGTCAGTCTACTTATATGGGGGGGGGGGGGGGCAAGTATGTTTTTTATAACATAACTAAAAATTCCATTTATAAGAGATTGCTAAGACCATGTAGCATAAGTGTAGGGAGAGACAGAACTGAGCTGTGGTCAACACCTGGACAAAAGGGGGGATGAAGTAATAAGAGATAAGTGGACATAATACAGTACAGTTGACAATTAGATTCTTGTGTACACTCCCCCTGGATGTATATCACTTTTAATGTGTTTAGTTTTCAATATTGTTATCAGTTAAAAAGTGTTACAACTCACAAGTTTTTAAGATCTGAACAAACAGCAAAAAATTAGAAAAATTATCATTGAAGAGCCACTGAAAACCTACTACACGGAGTCAATAGACAACTGAAGTTATGCAGATTTATTTGTAGATCTTGTCTTCCAGATCATATTGCTGTTGACAGTCCTTTTCAGGATGACTGCCAGAATCATTTATGACCAACATGTCCTATTATAATTTAGTGGCCATTGTTATTTGGAGTTCAAGGTCATAAGTTTTATATTTTAAAGTAGACACCTAGACTTCTTAATGGTGAAACTTTGGCTCCTATGGGTCCTGGTTTCAGAGGAGGGTTGTTAACAGGGAAGGACACTATGTGATTGCAACCGCTCACATGTACCTCTGGTTCATGTGTGTTAAAAACTATGGACTACATAAAGCTAAGTTTTCAGAACAATTTAAAACCAGATATATTAAGTTTAAAAAATTTCATTTAGCAGTTAATGTTAAAAAATAAAAAAAACTACCAGTACATTATTTTGAGTCATGATTACCATACTTACATGTATGTCCTCTAGTTGTATTTTACTGTAATGTAGATATTTGTAATTTAAAATAGCAGTCAGTAAAGCAAACCAGCAAGAAATTTGTTACATTTCACAGAAATTTTTTAGATATATTTCCAGTAGACCAAATTTTAAAAGTAGCGAGTTGAAACAAACATTTAAAACAGTAATAAAACTTGCTTTACCCTTGATCCATACTTGTAGACTGACATTATTTCTATTCCTGCAAAAAATATTAAAAAATTTAAACTATTTCAATTAGTGTAAAGAGGTTAACAGGGATGATACTTGCTAAGCAATGAAAACCTAGTTTTTGTTAACAAAACAAAATATTTTTCTGTAGAAACATGGACATATCAGAACTCGTGCTCAACACATCCTTGGGTGGCAAATAAGGGAAGCCTGCTTATTGGGGGTTGTCACGTTATAATACAGAAAGCCTGATCATGGATCGTAGTGGGTGACATGTTTGGAGAGGGATAGTCTCCTTACAGGAGTTGCCAACACAAAAAGGTAAATTTTCTGCTCCTACCAACTGCTCCATACTTTTCCCGGTGGCCAACCATCAAGGAAGTATATTTGATCAGATAACTGATGAAGATTAAAGTAACAGTCCTTATCAATACAAATGAATATCCTTTTTAGAATATAAAGTTGGTTTTTTTTTTAAATAATATGTCAGTCAAACAGAATAACCAAAATATATTGTTACTACTACTGGTAGTCCAAAGATATAATGTATGGTACATGACTTCAAAGCATATAAAAAGCTCACTCTGTTAGTCAAAATGAACTTAAAAGGAATATATTTATTTAAGACTTACCATGAGGATCAGCATCTACCAATGCCATCATAGGAACATGAAATTTGTCCCATAAGAGTTTTAACAATAGCCTTGTATTCATATCTGGAAACCCTTTGGCCTAAAAAAAAAAACAATTATCTTTCAGACAACAATAAATAACAGGTTTTAGAGCTGCAGATATTTATCAATAGCTACATATATATAGATTTTCTATTACTTAAGATTTTCAATTCTACTAAGAATGTAATAACATTTTAAAGATACATATGTAATATATAAAATAAAATATTTATGTCAAATATTTCAAACGTTATAGAATATTTGTGATCAGAGTAATCCTAAAAGCCAACAATCATGTTAGTAAATGTACCACCACAAAAGAGAGGGAAGCTTGTTTTTTTTTTGGAATGGTCCTTATGTATCTTTTCTACTTCAAGAAAGAAACATTTGTAACATTAAATTAAAAAATCCTTTTCTAATTGTTTTCACTGTAAATATACATAATTATTCTAAACAAAATACAATCTTGAATAAAATAATAGAAATATAGCTTCAAAGTATTGCCAATTTTTGTGTATGTGATTACAATCTTATTTACTGGTACCTGCAAAAAGTCGAATTATGTTCTTGAGATATGCCACTTGTCCATAAAACAGTCAGATAAGCACAAAAATCACATTCTTCCCTTTGTGCAGGAATTAAAATATGTGTTGACTTTGAACAGCTCAATACAAATCAGCAAAATTTAATACTTTGTTTACATTGGGATCTTTCAATAAATAACTGCTAATCAATATAAGCATATACCTTAATTTGTTGTTTTGCATTTTTTTTACTGTTATTAAACGATGAATTCAAGAAAAAATAAAGTACTACCACTGACTTGGATTTATGCACAATGGGAGATAACCCTTAACAACAATGCATTATTTTTCCCTCTGATTACATGTAAATGTACTTTGCATAAATGGGTAGCTTATGAGTATGAATTGTCTTTACTTTTTCAATTACCACCTAGTCATGACAATCAAGCAAATAGGGGAGATAACTCTTAATGATCACACATGGTTATCTTCCAATAACAGTTTGTTGTCAAATAACATTTGCACCATGATATATGTCTAATTCAAATTTTTTTGACATGACAAATGTCTTTGGTCACCTCATTAAAATTGCTTTTTATGGTAACAAATGAATTATTCATAGTGAAAGAAACAATAATGTATCATAAAAAAACTGATTATATCTATACAAGTACAAAAAAAACTCACAGTTACTAGTATACACTGTTCAAATATCAAATGAAAACCATCATCTAATAACTTCTGGAATGTGGCATCCTTTTCTATAATTAAGACAAATCTAGCATCTGTCTGTAAGTGTTAATGTAATGTCAAGGAAATTCCTTAAAAAACCCATCTATAATCTGGTCATTATTTGATGTCATGATGTTCATAAATTTAATTAATTTATATCTTTGATATAAAAGTGATATAAAAGTAGTAATATTTAACTTTCCAGAGTTTTATCTCTGTTGAAACCATCTTTAAATTCTGTAAATTAGCATTGAAATAAATCTTGCTAATAAAAGGATATAACTTATTCCCATGACATGTGATGGCACCATTACACCCTGTAATATTAATTAGTAAACAACTACAATTTTACTGCTGATTTATTCAAAAAACAAAAATTCATATCTGCTACTGCTTAAAGTGTTGTTAAATGCCATTTAAACAAATACACAAACTCTGACAGTATGACAAGTAACTTTGTCATCCTATTATACAGATTCCAGGTGACAGTGTGATTTCTTTGGAAGAGTCTATTGGAGAAATAGGACAAAATTGTTCTGTTAGCTTTTAAATATTAGGTAACCTGCATTTTTGTACAATGTTGTGAATCATGGAACACCTTTTTAGACATCATTACAAATTTTTATTCAGATCTAATATTTTAAAAGAACTGTTTTGTGACATTAAGTTTAGGTCTTGTTATCTTACTAGATTTTGCTCACATTTTTTGTTGATTTACAACTAACAAAGTTGCCATCAGCATCTTGGAATGACAAATCACCAGCTAGTAATCCTTTAGAAGTTCCAAGCTAAAATATATAAATTTATTTTAATATAGTGCATTCCATTTATTTATTAAAAAAAACCATTTTGTTTGGTAATAACTGCAATGCTTATTTTTCAATTAACGATAAATCATTTTTTAACAACAGGGTATCAGTAAATGATATTTACTTTGTTATAAAGAAGGTAATTGATTGAATGCTTGCTTAACATCCAGCAAACAGTATTTCAGCCATATTCTGGAGTAGAACAGGTAAAAGAAATATAAATTAATTGTTGAAATGGTACTGACCAATGGTCTAAAAATTGTAACTGTTACTAGAAAACTAGAAACTCTGATTTATATTTAAGATGGCATTTCCCCCATGTTACATCCTGAAGTTTTGCTTTATTTAGTTAACTGGTTTTGGAAAAGAATCTTTTTAAAAATTTTCCCTTATGGTCCTATGTTTAACTAAATCTTGCTGTGTGTCTATTTTGAATTTCATACTGACTTAAAAAACATAACCTTTATAGAGGACATATGCAATTAATGCTAGTGACAAATTTGAATTAATCGGTTAACCGCTTTCAGAGAAAAAGTCTTTTAAAACTTTGTACACCAAGTCCTGCCTTTGACAATTTTTTTTCATTGGCCTTATTCAAAAACAGCAAAAGGGATTGTGCTGAAAATTGAACTTTATTTTACTTTTACAATACTTAACAGCTTTGCAATGTAAAACATGTTGACATGTTTTCTAGTTATCATTAAAAACTGTCAATTGTTGACCAAAAAAAAGTTTGAATTGGCCTAAGCTGAATACTATAAACTGAAATGGTGCTGAAAATTGAACTTGATCTTCATTTTATAGTACTTAACAGCTAAGTTGAAACAAAATCTGTTCCCATGTTTTCAAGTTATCTGGAAACCACCAACTGATGACAAAAAAATATTGCATTGGCCCAAGTCGAAAACTACAAATTGGATTGTGCTGAAAATTGAACTTGATCTTCACTTTGTGTAGAGGAGTATACAAACACAAACTTTGTAAAGGAAATACAATGAACATTGTGACCAAGTTTTTTAAAAATTTCAGTGGTTTCAGAGTAGAAGTCTTTTTAAACTTTATTCCCATGGGGTCATATGTTAAACTAAGTCCTGCAATGGTTGCCATTTTGAATTTTGGATCGGCATAAAAAACAAACTTTATAGAGGACCATAAAATAAAAGCTGAAAATAACAGTCTATGCAAATCATTTTTTTTACTGGACATTCAGTCTGATAAACCTATGGGTCACGTGTGCAAAAAATGTTAAGTTGGATAATGACACAGAATAAGGACTTTTGTATTGGCTACAATGAGCCCACATAAGACATTCTTTGCAATTTCTTGGCAGGCCTGTGCTGCAAATACTGGGTGACTGCTTGAACAAATCACCAGACACAGCTTACTTGGTGGATCACAGAGATGAAAGCAGCAGTATAATTAAATGACAATAAAGTTTTTAAGTGGGGTTATGCAACTTTTTTTTCAGCAAAATAATAGTACGAGTCAAATTTGATGCACAAATGTGAAGATTAAAAATCCATTAATATATGTTAAGTTTTTTCACAGATTTGGTCTACAGAAATTTTCATTTTTCAAAATTTAACTAGACAAAGTCGATCTAGCGATCACTAATACCCCCGCATTTTGTAAAAATTTCTAACGTTTTTCGTGGACTGTGACCTTGAAATTTGATAGATTTCCACCAAAATCAATAGGCTTCTTACCAACAAAATATATAACAATATTTTACAGTTTCATTAAAATTGGATGCAAACTTTTTGAGTTATTGTCCGGAAACAACTTTTTTGTAAAAATTTCTAACGTTTTTCGTGGACTGTGACCTTGAAATTTAACGGATTTCCCCCAAAATCAATAGGCTTATTACCAACCTGATATATAACAATATCCCAAAGTTTCATTCAAATCACATGCAAACTTTTTGAGTTATCGTCCAGTTACAACTTTTTTGTAAAAATTTCTAACGTTTTTTGTGGACTGTGACCTTGAAATTTAACCGATTTCCCCCAAAATCAAAAGGCTTTTTACAAACCTGATATATAACAATATCCCAAAGTTTCATTCAAATTGAATGCAAACTTTTTGAGTTATTGTCCGGAAACAACTTTTTTGTAAAAATTTCTAACGTTTTTCGTGGACTGTGACCTTTAAATTTAACCGATTTCCCCCAAAATCAAAAGGCTTTTTACAAACCTGATATATAACAATATCCCAAAGTTTCATTCAAATTGAATGCAAACTTTTTGAGTTATTGTCCGGAAACAACTTTTTTGTAAAAATTTCTAACGTTTTTCGTGGACTGTGACCTTGAAATTTGACGTATTTCCCCCAAAATCAATAGGCTTCTTACCAACCTGATATATGACAATATCCCAAAGTTTCATTCAAATCAGATGTAAACTTTTTGAGTTATTGTCCGGAAACAACTTTTTTGTTAAAATTTCCAACGTTTTTCGTGGACTGTGACCTTGAAATTTGACGGATTTCCCCCAAAATCAATAGGCTTCTTACCAACCTGATATATAACAATATCACAAAGTTTCATTCAAATCGGATGTAAACTTTTTGAATTATCATCGGGAAACCAAATGTGGACGGACGAACGAACGGACGGACATGAGGACCACTATATACCCCCGACTCCGTCGAGCGGGGGTATAAAAAAAAGAACGTTCAAAACATCAGTATCATGATTTGAATGTACTGTCGAGTAGTGTTCAGTTTGATGAAAAAAAAAATTCCTTGAAATAAATGTCATCAATCAAGCTGAAGAAAATTATACCTAATATTAATTACAAAGATGTATACAGAATTAGAACTCCCACAGCAGTACATACCACATGAAGATGCCATCTAGGAATCTGTAACATACAAGAGATGTTGTCCACAGCTTCATCAACAGCTGACTGGTTACCAAAAAAGGTTGGGTCTTGATAAAACAAGTCCCTGTTAAACAGAATGTCAAAATTACATGACATTATCGATTATGTGATATGTACTAAAAAACTGTTTACTGTTATTTTATCACTGAAAACTTCTTCCTTACATGAAATATTATTCCAGCACAATTTCAACAGTAGTAGTTAAAAATGTAATGTACATGTATAAACCAAAAACACAATCAATTAAATTTCTACTCATTAGGGTATATTGATACTACAATAATATAGAATAATAAAATTATAATGTGCTGTAAAATGTAGTGTAGCCACTGTCATTAAGTGTGTGGTCAATACATGGATGAGAAATATTTTACAAAAATAAGTAGATTAGGGACTGAAACTATGGAAACCTGCTGATTTGCACTTTCACTAGAGCTCACTGAGATTACAATCTCAATTTAATGTGTCATTTAACTAAACACACGATACAGTACCAATTTGGATAACTAGGTTTACAACAGTAATTTTAGTGGTTTTAAAGTGATCAAGGACAATTCAGAACAATTATCCATTCAACTAGTATTGACAAGTAAACACATGAGAAATTTTAATTGTGATGTACTATAAATACCTGTAACTTTAGACTTACAATAGTACACAAGTTTTTATATGATTTAAACTGCCAATATGATATTTACCCATTTAATATGCTGTACTGACTAGTCTGTAGTCAATGTGACATATTGGACTGGTTAGTTCAAAAAGAAAATTGTGTTCAGTTTTCCAATGTTTTGAATCCATATTGGATTGGTTAGTCAATAAAAGTATAATTGAGGCAAGTTTTTCCTCGTGGTTGACTTATTTGATTTCAGCTTCACCTTAGACCATTATGCTAGCCTTGGACAAATAACTTAGCCAATATGGATAACTTCATGCAATAATACATTATCAAACATTAACCTTTGATATGCATGATTTTGTCTGTGTGAAACAGGCAGAAGTGTCCTAGTCATATTTTGTCAGATGGCCTGTTATGCATATCAAGGCCATGCATGCTAACAGAGAACTTGATATGCATATCAAGACCTTGTGTGCCCCTCTAGAGCCTCAAAATAATTACTTCCAGTGATGTCACTTACATATTTAGTGTCGCCATGACCTAATATGGATAGAAGAATGATATTGGGACTCTATATGGATAACCCTTTATCATACATTTTTAACTTAGACCTATTTCTTTAAATGGGACCACACATATACACCAATTTTCTTGCTTAAATTTCTATTTTGTAACACAGATTGTCTTTTAATGTACACTCTTCAAGACATTAACAATATCAGTATCATCTAGTTATATGGCAACATTTTGTTCAGCCAATGTATTGCTCACCAAACGATATTTTAGTAACATCACCTTAAACAATTATTGTGAAGCTTTACAGGTGCATGCAAGTCCTTGCTATGCATATCAGATCCCTTGACACAAATATAATCACCAATAACATACCATGTTCTCCAGATTTGACACAGAGGATAAAAATTCCTGGTAATATGCACAACTAAATATAGTGTACTTGCTACAAACCAAGTTTCATAAAATTTGGTGCAGTAGTTTCAGAGGAGTTGAGCAGAAACAATAATTTATAAGGAATTTTTGGAAAATTCTATGTTCAAAGGGTCATAACTCACACCAAATTGTGAGGATCAGAATTTCCAGGTAATATGCACAACTTATGGTGTACTTGTTACAAACCAATTTTTGTAAAATTGGTTGAGTAGTTTTAGAGGAGTTGAGCGGATTAACTTTGTAACAGACTGACGGACGGTTGGACAGGACAAAAACCAAGATGTATCCCCACCAAGTGGGGAAGACATGATTATTACAAATAAAGATATCAGTAAGATATTATTGGCCTCAGCCCAATAGAGCAAACTTTGGACAAATAAGTAAGCCAAAATGACCACATAATAATATATTAGTATCATACATCTGTATTATAACTACCTTTTGGTAGAAAATTTGTCTGTTTGTACCAAAGTATACATCAACGACATTACCCTCATCATTATAGCTGAAAAATAATGATTACTCTTGAGATTTATCTTCTTGCCTTAACATATTGTATAAACCAATATTGTGCTGCAATAAAAATATCCAAAAATGTGAAATGTAGGAAAGATAGGGTTGTGATGAAAACATGTTTAGAAAAGGAGTAAAATTAGTTTGACTGATGTTAAGATGATTATTTTCATAAGGAATACTATCTAGAGAAGCGATTTATATATAGTTGTTCCACTCAACCATGTTTATAACATTGGGAGATAGTGAAATGTGCTGACTGGGACTTTTGTTGAAAAATCCACTGTCTTATCTATGGAAAGCTCTCTGATGTCCCACGCTCCCATCAGCAGAGGAATCTCTCACTAATTAGACATGTGTTTGTCTCTCTTAGAGTCCCTATCTGTGATTGTGTGCAACACTTTTTTTCTCTTGCCATGAGATATCACGTGTATGCATGTTATCGGCAATAACTAGAGGCTCCCAGGAGCCTGTATCGCTCACCTGAACCTGAAACCAAACAACCCTTTTTTATCCAGCTTTTCTTTGCTATAAGGAATTGCCCAACACTTCTGCAAAAATCATTAATTTTGACCTTTTAAGGGAAATAACTCCTATAAGGAGGAGCTTTTGATGCTTAGAGGGGAAAGAGGAGAAGATTTTTTAAAATCAAGTAAAATTGATTAAAAAAATGTTCAAGGAGAATAATTCCTAAACGGTTCATCAGACAATCTTGACCCTAAAGTAATTTTTGTAGCCCTCATAGAGCAGAACAATTAAGCAATGCTAACTTTTTCTCTAGTTCTAATAATTTTTAAGATTTTGAGGCAAAAATGTCAAAAATAATCAATTTGGACAATTAAAGGGCAATAACTCCTATAAGGAGTCGTCATACAACTTCAACCCAATGGAGTGTTTCATAGAGCTTTTGATGCAGATGAAGGCATGTCTCTTTGGTTTTCCTGTATCTGTTACACTTTTCTTAATATAAGCCAAAAACTGTATTTTACCCCCCCCCTTTCCGTCCTATTTTTAGCCATGGTGGCCATGTTGGTTAATCTGCAGCCATGGTTGGTACAAACTTGGTTGAGGACATTTGACGAATGATGTGTACAAAGTTTCAAAGCAGTACTTTCAGTTGTTTCAGAGGAGAAGATTTTAAAAAATCAATTAAAACCGATTAAAACTAGAGGCTCCCAGGAGCCTGTATCGCTCACCTGTACCTGAAACCGAACAACCCTTTTTTATCCTGCTTTTCCTTGCTATAAGGAATTGCCCAACACTTCTGCAAAAATCATTAATTTTGACCTTTGAAGGGAACTTACTCATATAAGGAGGAGTTTTTAATGCTTAGAGGGAGAAGGGAGGTTCACCTCAAATTTGCTGTACCTGTTATACTTTTTTAACTATCAGTCGAAAACTCTCTCGAATCCCACCCCCCCTTTTTTTCAATTTTTCTTTTTTAAGCCAACGTAGCTATGTAGGTAGTCAGGTGTCATGATTTGCTAAATTTTGGTAGAGGACGCCCTAAAGATGATGTGTGCAATGTTTCAAAGCAGTCCTTTCATTGGTTAAAGAGGAGAAGATTTTTTAAAATCAAGTAAAATTGATTAAAAAAATGTTCAAGGAGAATAATTCCTAAACCGTTCATCAGACAATCTTGACCCTACAGTCATTTTTGTAGCCCTCATAGAGCAGAACAATTAAGCAATGCTAACTTTTTCTCTAGTTCTAATAATTTTTAAGATTTTGAGGCAAAAATGTCAAAAATAATCAATTTGGACAATTAAAGGGCAATAACTCCTAAAAGGAGTCATCATACAACTTCAACCCAATGGAGTGTTTCATAGAGCTTTTGATGCAGATGAAGGCATGTCTCTTCGGTTTTCCTGTATCTGTTACACTTTTTTAAATATAAGCCAAAAACTTTTTTTTACCCCCCCCCCCCCCCCCCCCGTCTATTTTTAGCCATGGTGGCCATGTTGGTTAATCTGCAGCCATGGTTGGTACAAACTTGGTTGAGGACATTTGACGGATGATGTGTATACAAAGTTTCAATGCAGTACTTTCAGTTGTTTCAGAGAAGAAGATTTTTAAAAAATCAATTAAAACCGATTAAAAAAGCAGTTCAAGGGGAACGGTTAATCCGACAATCTTGACCCTTAAGTCATTTTTGTAGCCCTCATAGAGCAGAACAATTAAGCAATGCTAACTTTTTCTCTAGTTCTAATGATTTTCAAGATTTTGAGGCAAAAATGGCAAAAATCATCAATTTTGACAATTAAAGGGCAATAACTCCTACAAGGAGTCATCACACAACTTTGACCCAATGGAGTGTTTTGTAGAGCTTTAGATGCTGAAGAAGAAAGGTCGTTCGGTTTTCCTGTATCTGTTATACTTTTTGAACTATAAGCAAAAAAACTGTATTTTGACCCCCCTGTTCTATTTTTAGCCATGGCGGCCATGTTGGTTGGTCTTAGCCATGATTTGGGCAAACTTGGTAGAGGACATTTTACTGATGATGTGTGCAAAGTTTCAAAGCAATCCCTTCAGTGGTTTTGGAGGAGAAGATTTTTGAAGAAAAGTTAACGACGACGACGACGGACGCCAAGTGATGGCAATAGCTCACATGACCCTTTGGGTCAGGTGAGCTAAAACACAGTTCAAGGAGAATAACTCTTAAACAGTTAATCAGACAATCTTGACCCTTAAGTCATTTTTGTAGCCCTCATAGAGCAGAACAATTAAGCATTGCTAACTTTTTCTCTAGTTCTAATAATTTTCAAGATTTTGAAGCAAAAATGACAAAAATCATCAATTTTGACAATTAAAGGGCAATAACTCCTACAAGGAGTCATCATACAACTTTGACCCAATGGAGTGTTTTGTAGAGCTTTAGATGCTGAAGAAGGAAGGTCTGTTCGGTTTTCCTGTATCTGTTATACATTTTGAACTATAAGCAAACCAGAGGCTCTTAAGAGCCTGTATCGCTCACCTGATTTTATAGGAAATGAAGATGGCATTTCCCTGATGTTAAAGTAAGTCCTGTAATTTTCAATAAACTTTAATTAGGACCATCAAAACAATATTACTAGAAAGCTTTGTTTCATTAGTTAACCGGTTGTATACAGAAGATTTTTTTTATTTGCCCATAGGGTCCTACATGAATGTTAAACTAAGTCCTGCGGCGGTGGTGGCCATTTTGAATTTCCAATTGCCATAAAAAACATAAACTTTATAAAGGACCATCCAAACAATATTGCTAGTAAGTTTTTTTTTCCATTGATTAACCGGTTTCAGAGAAGAAGCCTTTAAAAACTTTTTCCCATTGGGTCCTATGTTAAACTAAGTCCTGCGGTAGCGGCCATTTTGAATTTCCAATTGCCATAAAAAACATAAACTTTATAGAGGACCATCCAAACAATATTGCTAGTAAGTTTTTGTTTCCATTGATTAACCGGTTTCAGAGAAGAAGCCTTTAAAAACTTTTTCCCATAGGGTCCTATGTTAAACTAAGTCCTGCACTAGCGGCCATTTTGAATTTCCAATTGCCATAAAAAACATAAACTTTATAGAGGACCATCCAAACAATATTGCTAGTAAGTTTTGTTTTGATTGGTTAAACGGTTTCAGAGAAGAAGCCCTTTTAAACTTTTTTCTCATAGGGTTGAATGTTAAACCAAGTCCTGCGGTGGCAGCCATTTTGAATTTCCGATTGGGATAAAAAACATTAACTTTATAGAGGACCATCCAAACAATATTGCTAGTAAGTTTTGTTTCCATTGGTTGACCGGTTTCAGAAAAGTAGCCTTTCAAACTTTTCCCATAGGGTCCAATGTTAAATTAAGTCCTGCGGTGGCAGCCATTTTGAATTTCCAATTGCCATAAAAAACACAAACTTTATAGAGGACCATCTAAACAATATTGCTAGTAAGTTTTTGTTTCCATTGATTAACCGGTTTCAGAGAAGAAGCATTTTAAAACTTTTTCCCATAGGGTTCTATGTTAAACTAAGTCCTGCGGTGGCGGCCATTTTGAATTTCCAATTCCCATCAAAAACACAAACTTTATAGAGGACCATCCAAACAATATTGCTAGTAAGTTTTGTTTTGATTGGTTAAACGGTTTCAGAGAAGAAGCCCTTTTAAACTTTTTTCCCATAGGATCCTATGTTAAACTAAGTCTTGAGGTGGCGGCCATATTGGTTTACCAATCAAAATAAAAAACACAAACTTTGGAAAGGTCCATCCAATGAACATTATGGCCAAGTTTGGTTTCAATTGGCCAAGTGGTTTCAGAGAAGAAGATTAAAATTTAAAAAGTTTACAGACGCCGACACCGACGACGACGACGGACACAAAGTGATAACAATAGCTCACCTGACCCTTTGGGTCAGGTGAGCTAAAAACTGTATTTTGACCCCCCTGTTCTATTTTTAGCCATGGTGGCCATGTTGGTCATGTTGGTTGGTCTGAGGCCATGATTTGGGCAAACTTGGTAGAGGACATTTCACTGATGATGTTTGCAAAGTTTCAAAGCAATCCCATTTAGTGGTTTTGGAAGAGAAAATTTTTGAAGAAACGTTAACAACGTAGACGACGACGGATGCCAAGTGATGGCAATAGCTCACCTGACCCTTCGGGTCAGGTGAGCTAAAAAAGTAGATTATGGATAATTAATTCAGAAAAACTAGTGACCAAACTCATATTTTCAAGAAGAGATACTTCAATATTTTATGATATTTATATGTCTCCATGGACAAGTGACTATTGAGTTTCTTCGTCCGACTGGCATTTTCGCTTGTCCTGGAATCAGACAAATGTTATTGTGGAGGCCTAATTACCAATGGGATACTTTTCAAATACAAACAAGCAGCAACTTTTACTTCGAGTTAAAGCTGAAATGTTACCAGTAATGTCTAAAAGTATGACTTAAGAATCTGCCAATATTTTTTAGTTTTCATCACACACAAAAAATATTAAGCATCAAATTATACGATCAAATTCCGTATCACTAACAAGAAGTTTTTGTTTCATTTACATTTTTTTAAGAATAAATTTGACTAAATTAAATTTTGTGTGGTCTCAAAAATGAGAGCATATATTTAGGGTTTAAATTACCAATTTTCTCCCACACATTGTCAAAATAGATTCCACAAAAACAGTTAAATAGATGTTTATCTTTGATTAAGGAATCTGACATTGTTTCTTAACCTTTTTAACATTGGGAATAATATTTCCAATAAAATACTGTATAAATATTTGTTTTCATTTAACAAGAAATAAATCCCTTATCTTTTTATAATCATAATACAATTATTGTAAGGGCTACAAAAGACCAAACTGTTTTTGAATTGACCAGTCCAGCAAAATTGGATTTGGTCCATAGTGGTCAGACCGAATGTCAAACTATTTGGCCAGACCTGTATGTTGCAATACCTACTAAATTTCTTTGTTGACTGTGGAGATTCATATCTTACTGTGGTCATTCTAGGTTCATTTACCAACTGTAATCCTCCATTTTCTCTAAAACTAATACAGTATGAATAATGTTAATGTTAGCCATTGTTTAACTTCTATTCACTATTGCAAGATTGAAACTAGATATCAGTGAGATGGTATTCTTTTATGTGGGCCCCTAACCTTGCGGTAAAAGTTCAAGGTTAAAGGTCATTAACCATGGTATGTGACACGTTGCCTTGATATTATCTACCCACAAACCAAATATCAAATGCCTACTTCAAGAGACAAAAAAGTTATAGGCTGGACACAATATCGGACAGACAGACTGATCACTATATACACCGTATGCCACAAAGTGGCCGCACTAATTAATCTTTGTTTTAACTATTTGTTTTACTTATTCAATTCACTACTACCGTAAATATCAAACAAAAATAATAATAATACATGAAAAGTAAGAGACTAAAACATTAAGCATATACAATTTTACATTTCCAAGTGACCAACTGGTATATTTTCTAGATAATAAACTTTAATTATCAATCAACATATGATACAAGCACTTATAATTTATGTATGAACTGACAAAAATGAATGATTTTTAAAACATGATCTATTGTTCCAATAAATTATTTTTCTAATTATAATATCATGGCAAAGAAATTGCAAAATTCTACAATATCTATAGGTACACAACTGAAACACTAAACAGTCAACATAAATTTAAGTGTACCACTACATTTTACTTGGAACACATAAACATAATGAAATGCTCCAAGATCAAACCTGATATTATCCCATGTATTGCGATTTACATGTTGTATGCTTGGTGATTCTCCTGATGACATCTGCTGCATGACATCACTTATAATGGTCTGTATTTGAGTCAGAACAAACTCTTTACTTGGCATTCTAAAACAATATTGCAGATATTTTAATCTCATTCCTTTTATATTTTTAGATGCCCAATGTCTCATACAATAAAATATTCATCACATAAGCACATAATAAAGCCGAGATTCAACATGAAGGTACAACAGAACAACAATGTCTAGTAAATGCAGGCTCTGGGCTGGTACCCAATAGCAGGTTCAACTTGTTCTGTTGATAATAAAACAATCAGACATTATTTCTGAAGAATTTTCATAGAGAAAAGAAAAACATCTTAGGACTCTGAACTTGTTTACTGGAGATTTACAATGATTTACATTGTTCCATGTTTTCATTTATATTAAAAGACATGATGACGTGACAGCTTTCCAAAAATACAATTACTATTAGATTTAATTGGTCAGATAGTGAATATACAAATTACAAACCATGCGTCTTTCAATTGTATTTGCCATATGCTGTACAGAATAGACCATTATGTTTGAGCACTTAAAAACTTATGCAAATATTTTCAGTTTCTAAATTCAGAGAAAGCTAGTATTTATTGTTGAATAAAAAGTGTTTGTAGATTTGAATATATTGTTGTTAAACATATTTATCTGTTTGAATTCGTGGGCAAACTATTTTATGTTGTCATTCTGTTGAGCATGACCTTGTTTTATGTAAACAATGATATGACCGTTTACATCATGCATGTGCACAGAAAAATTAATATAGAAATGACCAAAATATAATAACAAACAGCTGAGCCATCCATGAGTGCATGATACACCCATCTGAAGATATAAGGACAAGAGCTATACACTGGGTGCATAATTCTATTTGCTCTGATGAGACATAATAATATCTATTAATATCAACAATACCTTGAAATTTCAAGAATCTTAATGAAAGCTTTCTTGAGTTACAGTCTGAAAAATATCAACCTCCCCCTCCCCACCTTAGCTTATTTTTAAAACAATGTCCCATATATGAAAAAAATCAGAACTTTATCAAAGATAAAAGGAAGCTTGCGTCCCACCTTTATTTATTTATGAAAAAAGTCCCATGACTCTATAACGAGCCACCAAAATTTTACCAAAAACTAAAGGAAATCTATCAATATAAACAATATACCAAACTTTCAAGCAAATTCATTAATTATAAACTGCTTTATGTTCTTTTACTTAACTTTCTTGCTCCATCCTTTTAACATGTGTTGCCTGCATGATCAGCAATTGTCTTATGTGTTTTGATAGTATTTATTTTAACTTATAATGCATGTCTTGTACCTATGTCTGTGTCAGTTTATGTATTGTATTGTACTGGATGTTTATTATGTAGTCTGTGTCAGTGTATGTTTTGTATATGTAATGCATGTTTATTATGTCTGTTAGTTGTTTTTCTGTCAGTTTTAAAAAGCTATACAGAGCTTATATGTTTGTTATTAAATATGTCACCGACTTTACTTGATTTGACTTCAGAACCTCACTTCTCCCTGTTTAGTTTCCAGGTAGAAGTCACTTCTCCCTACTTTTTTAGAGTGTGGTGGCCCCTGTAAATGGTAATGTGAACGGGTAACATGTTTTTCTAATTGCAACCCCAGACCACTCCCTCTCCTGTTACTTTTTCCAATTTCTCCAGCCTACATAGAAAGTAGAGAATCTCGAATGAAAATTCCGCGAAAATATTCCAGATGCCTGACTTTCTATGTAGGCTGCATTACCATTAGGAAGAAATCGATTTTTACAGATGGCGCAGCTGTGCCTGCTTCCATTCTTTCAACTTGATGTAAACAAAGTTGGAATTTCTGAGGTGACCAACCTTGGTTTCCCTTGCCTTCGGGAAACTCGCTTTTTGTTAGTAACCCATATATTCCTTGAAATACTGTAACATCTGGTATGTTATAAGTATGGAGAGACAAAAAATATAATTTTCAAGAAAGGGGGGGGGGAGCTTATTGAGGCACCAAAGTGAGTCCTTTCCACAAGTACCTGTGCCTAAATACTGACAAATTACTTTACACATGCGTGTTTGCAAATCTCAAGTAGCACCTATCAGTATAGTAAATTCTAAAATAACTGTTATTAAGCCTGCTGTTCTAGCAATAAAATTTAGTTATGTCAAACCATGCACGTGAAGATTGTTGACATGTTGTCAATAAAAACTAAATTTGGAAAGTACAAAAAGGTGGAAAATAAGAGAATTATTAGTGATTATGCGCAAAGGTTACAAAAAGGGTACATAAAGGTAAATAAGTATTACTGTTAATGACAATAACGAAAATCACTGAGTGTACCCGAGCCGCGAGCGACTGTGGCAGTGGCCTGCGGTCATAACACGAAACCATTTCTAAATTCTATGGAAATATCGTTGAAGCAAAATCAAAGGTGTTTTAAGGTAATGGGAGACGTGTGGAAAAAGTACCCTAAAATTAAATAACAACTACATGTCCACAATAATTTTTATTTGGAATGCAAAATGCACAAATCTCAATAATGAACTGGGGATGGGCATTCTGCCATTCTGAATATTTGAGTATTCTCTACGCATGTTTTTATTGTTCCATTCACCTTTTGTTACTGCTATCTTGTGGTTCATTTTCTTTTGGATATGTGTGATACAAAGCATCTAAACTATCCCAAAAGTGATGCCCAATGTAGGCATACGACACCATTCTATTTCGTCTGCTACAGTACGCCAGGTTTTCCGAATGGATGCACGTGCAAATAATTGGCAGTCTAAGACCCAATCGGAACATCTCTCGGCCATTTCCGTCAAGGGTCGAGAAAGTGACCTCGGAGGTAAGTGATCTCCATTTTGAACTATTTTCAGTGGTTTCAAAGAATTTGTGACGTCACAAGTTCGTTTGTGACGTTTCAGTTCATTCATTTGATTGGCTTGTCATTGACGTTTAGTTGATTGTTACTGATGACGTCAGATTGTAAACAAATACTTATCCATTTAAACGTTGTCAAAGAAGGAATTTTTTGGCAGTGTTAGCGAATTTAAGTTTAAAAAATACAATCTTGTATTAGATTTTTAGTTCTGCTTCGATAAAGATCTGTATAGTTGAATAATAAAAGGATAATCTATTTCATCGCACTAAAATAATGTTGTTGTGTAAACAGGCTAACCGCATCACATTTGGACCGATTTTTGGTCCATATCCATACACTTACCTCCGAGATTACTTTCCGACCATAGGCGGAAATAACCGAGGTGATCCGATTGTCTAAGACCGGGGCAATCGGATCACCTCGGCGAACTTTCTCGACCCTTGACGGAAATGGCCGAGAGATGTTCCGATTGAGACCGGGGGTGCTTTCCATTATCCGGTACGTACCAGTTGTACCTCCCAAAACTGAAATGGAACGCGACGTACCTATCGGAACGTCTGATTCGTCAATTTTTTGGTTCCAACTTTGTTCCAAGATGGCGGACACAGACACGGAAAATGTGATGTGGAAGTGAATTTTAAGCTTTAGACGAAAATAAAAAAAGAACAACCTTTGACATTGTGAAAATCTATCAAAGGAGTGAAAGAGTGAAATTTTAAGACACGTATGGTTATATTTATGGTATATCAATGTATTTTTAAGCGCAGCCATTTTGAAACAAATCGTCTGCCTTGGACGTTCCATTATCCCGAACCGATCCGGACGGTACGTACCGGATAATGGAAAGCAAGCCGGGATTACATCCTTACCCCAAACACAGGTCATCACGAGACGTCAATCTATACAATAATAAATAAAAATAAATTCCACTAACTTTATTATGTTTTTGTGGCACTTACTTTTCATTGTTGTTCAGCTTTTCAACTTCGCTAGCAAAAAATTACAATACCAGTATCAAAAAGGGAGGGGGAGCAAGATCTACTGTTATTGTTAATGTGTTTTGGGCACTTTTACAGGTGTGTTAACTGTTTTTTGAAAATAAATAAACTGTTAACTGTTTTTTTAACTACTAGCTGTTATATGTTTTCTTAAAAACTGACATTGTTGTTAACTGTTATAATGAAAATAAAAACCCTGTTTGCTGTCAATAGTACTACCTTCGATGACATTCTGCTGTCATCTGTGGCAACAATAGGCCTGTGAGTATTTTACCTGTGGTATCGAAGTTTTTTGAGAGGGCCATATATCAGCAGCTCATAGAGTATTTTGAAAATTTATTTCATCCTTTCTTGTCAGCATTTAGACCAGGATATGGCTGCAATACAGCACTTCTCAAGGTAATTGAAGACTGGAAGAAGGCAGTTGACGAAAATCTCTATGTAGCTGCTATCCTTATGGACCTCTCAAAAGCTTTTGACTGCCTGCCACATGACTTACTATTATTGAAACTTAAAGCATACGGTGTTGAAGACAACTCTTTGAATCTTTTACAAAATTATTTAACAGATAGGGAACAATGTGTTAAAGTCGGAAATAACTTAAGTACATGGAAAAATATTTATAAAGGTGTTCCCCAGGGTTCTATCCTGGGCCCTGTTCTTTTTAATATATTTATCAATGATATTTTTAATGTTGTGGAAGATAGCACTCTTTAAAATTATGCAGATGACAATACATTATCTTACTCAGGACCTGACCTAGATGGATCAGTTAACACTTTGGAATATGAAAGCACAGCTTTAATTAATTGGTTTGATGTTAATAAAATGAAAGCTTATCCAGAAAAATTTCAGGCAATTGCCATAGGGAACAAAACAAAAAATGGGAACTTGAAATTCACTTTGGATGGGCATGTAATTGAATGTGAAAATGAAATTAAACTTTTGGGAGTGACAATAGATTATCAGATGCGTTTTAATACATACATCTCCATTATTTGTAATAAGGCCTCAAGACAGTTAAATGTTTTTAAAAGAATTGGTAAACATTTATCTAAACTGGGAAGATTGACAATATACTATTCATTTATTTTATCAAACTTCAATTATAGTCCTATTTTTTGGCACTTTTGTGGGGAGGGTAATACTAAAAAAATGGAAAAAATTCAAGAACGTGCCTTGAGTTTTATATACGAAGATAATTCAAGTGACTATGAGACTCTTTTATACAAATCTAGAATGCCAACTTTAAAAATTAGAAGAATGAGATGTATGGCAATTGAGGTTTTTAAAATTATACATAAGAAATCACCACTGTACTTACAAGATATTATTAGTTTTAAAAATTCTAATTACTCTTTCAGAAAGGAAAACTCTGTTAATATTCCACAGGTGAATACAACACATTATGGTTTGCATACGCTGAGATATGCTGGGGGCAACACTCTGGAATGAGCTGCCTGACAACATTCGTGCAGAGGCAAACCTCAATCAATTCAAAAGCCTTATCAACAACTGGAATGGCAGTTATTGCAGATGTAGCTCCTGCAGGTCTCAGTGAATCACTCCTTTGAGCCTTCGCTGTTTACATGTAATATGCTGTGTTGATGCTTATTTTACTTTATCTCACATTGATATTTTGATAATTTATGCAAACTTGTGCTTAGATAAGGGCTAGTTACAGTATCTATCAGTGCTTTAGTTGTAGCATTAACTGATCTCTGTGCTTTTGGTGCTAATAACTATCTTGGTGCTTAAATGTGTGCTATAATAGATCGGGTTGCTTTTAGCTGTGCTTAAATCTGATATTTGTGCTTTTAGTTGTGCTTAAACAGTGCTTTATGCTTTTATGGGTGTATAACTGTACATTATGCTATTTATGCTTATAACTGCACTTTATGCTTTTATTTATACTTAAAACTGAGCTCAATGCTTGTAGATCTTCTAACTGATAAATACATTTTAAATGATCCAAGTGTTTTTAGTTAACAATTATGATGTTTAATGTCCTTAAAGTATGCCTTTTAACAATGTGTATGATCTCTTAACAAGTAAGTTGCTTTTTATCATGTACATGTATGTATAACCCTGTCCTAACAAATATATGTTTTAAATATAATGTTATGTTTGTATGTCGGTAAAAAGCTCTAAAAAAAGACCTTATGTTTGCTATGTGTTTTAGATAATCCGACTTTAAATAAAATTTTCTTGTCTCTTGTCTTGTCTTGTCTATCTGTGTTTTTTTTTTTTTTTTTTGATTTTTTTTCTCATGTAAATTGCTGTTATCTGTTATCATTATTTTAAATTTACTTTTATCTGTTTTGGGAAAAATAAAACTTGTTTTAACCTGTTAATGGAATACCTCCCCCCAAAAGAACGCGAATAATCGTATCCTCGCGTTTGGGTTTTTTTTTTTGGCGAGACAAATCCGACCAAATCACAATCAAAACTAACTTCGGATTATAACAGCAGTAAAATTCGGCCTAGCCCCCCCCCCCCCCAAAAAAAAAAAAAATCAAAGGGTAAGGTTTTCCTTTTCGAAAAAACTTATAAATAATGCTTTTGAATAGGTTCATCATCTTTCCGGACCAGTTAACTTATCTATATATTTCAAAAGTCATTCACAAACAAAGATCCGGGTTCTCGTTCAATATTTGTCCTATTTGTGTATTTCATTGGTTGTGCCGGCTATGTGGTGGTTTCGCAAGTAAGTTCAGTAACATTTTATTTCAGATCACTCCGTATGAAATAGCGAGAAAATTTTCTTAAAAATGTATTATCATAAACCACCATGACGTAATCAAAAGGGCGAAGTTAATGGCATTACCTAAAACGTGGATAACAGAAAACTCAAAACGCAAGAAAAAAATATGCCTCATACCACAAACAGATAAGTAAAGAACTAAAGTAAAGACTTCCTCTGGTAAAACGAATTAAATTATAGTCGTGTCAGTTATTCTTACTAGAGACAAATCAGAGTACATTAAATACGAAATGTCCCTCCCATCGCGCGAAGGCCCCCAGAAGTTCTGGGGTAACTAGTGCGAAATCATGTGTTCCGTGAGTGTCCCGGCACTAAATGTGAATGACTAAAATCGGAAAGTTTTATACGTGACCAGTTGAAGAAGGAGGAAAGATCTTTTCTGTTAATGTGTTTTGGGCTTTTTTACAGGTGTGTGAACTGTTTTTATTGTTGTGATGTTATTTTCGTACGACTAAATGTTATGACGTGAACTAGGAACTTTTGGACGTTTGTGTGGATTACGTGTTCCGTATTGGTGTGTATGCTTATGGTGGGATCTAGCTTGGCTACGAGAGGTACGGCCACTATAAACGAAAATAATATATATCACTAGAAAGGATCCAAAGGAATTCAACAGCCGAAAAAATCTTTATCAATTAATAATAATGTTTTATACAATACATTTTCATAAAATATAACAATATTTGTATCTGAAATATAAACCTCTAAATAACTATTTTTATTTTCCCATAAATTTAATTCCCTTTAATTTCTTTAGTTTATTCTTTTTTTAATTCATATAGATTTTATATTTGCCAAATACAGCGGAAATATTTATTTTATTAAATAGACATATTTTTATTAAGTTGAATTTTTGTTTTATCCCTATTATTTTAGAGTAGAAAATAAAATAATTTAATATGTATATTATGTTTAAAATAAAATAAAATGTACTCACCTATAAACGAAAATAATATATATCACTAGAAAGGATCCAAACGAATTAAACAGCCGAAAATCAGTTTATTCAGTCGGGCTTTTCTGTTTTATAGTCTCGACTGAGCCGCTCTGGCTTTCAGGCTGTTGACCATCTTTGGGCATCCATTCTGTGAAGGTGAGGTTCTGATATGTTAATTGTATACCTGGCGAAACTACATTTTATCTATTTTTCCAAATTATTCGTGTTATTAATTTTGAATTTCTTTTGCGATTTATTTGTTATTCTATTTAATATTAAAATGTCTAAAAATTTATTTTATTTGCAACATAATTTTAGCAATAATTATATTTTTCATAATAAATTAGCTAGTGGTTATATAACTCATTTTTAATAAATTATGTATTTAATGCGATGTACCTACGCAACATTTTTGTTAACTTTCCAACCTGATTGGTTGTTTGGAGGTGTTGAATTTTGGCTCATGTCCCAACGTGTCGTAAAAATATCGTCTGAGAAGTTTCTAGACAGCCATTTTAAGTTAACCTAGTGCTAATGACTTTCTTAGTTTACTGATTACTTACGTCAAGATCTGATTCATCGTTGATTAGCTATAGATGTTACTTGTTGTTTTTCTCAAGATTTAATATTATCTTTTTACATTATTATAAAATTTAGTCAAAATTGCATCATAACATTATTAAATAAAGCAACTGTTAACTGTTTTTCAACCATTAGCTGTTATCTGCTTTCTTATAAATTGACATTGTTGTTAACTGTTATTACTGTTAATAGTATTTTCCGTCGATGAGCTTCAGCTGTTATCCGTTTGTTAGAATTGTCGCGGGAACACAACGCTCACATCTTTGTACAGTTGCCCCGGCCGACGACGTCACTATGTTTTGACCATAGAGTCAGAAAAAACGTTCATTAAGAAAACAACAGCTATTTTGTTCATTCCAAAAGCCTACCCAGCAAAGACACAATATTTATGCTGCCTCGACCAGGATGGCAGATTTAGATCACTTGAAGTCTGTGCGGAAAGATAACAGATGCGTTATTACTAAGCTATTCACGAAAATCGAGGAATCCAGAGATGCACAATTGACAGAAGAAGAGAAATCATCAGTGATTACAAACTTTGAGAAGCAGTGCTTAATAAACAAACTTTCATTGAAGAGTTAAGTGAAAAGATTAATGGATTAACGGCGACGGAAGATGTAGAGAACGAAGTTATGGACACAGAAGACTATATTCAGTCAACATAGAAACCAGAACCAAGAACATTCGTAAGTTAGTATATATACAAGATTTGTACCCGTCGCGTCGGACAAACCAAGTCCAACACAGGAACGTACACAATCGCAATCGCTCAACACATATGCCCCGTCGTTCATCCCCGTTCAAACGCAAACGCAGTCAGCGCACTCGTCACAAACTAACTTCGTACATCCATCACACATTCAGTCCGCATCGCCATCATACGCTCAGCCTCAGCCTGCTTCAACATTACATGCTTATCATTGCGATAGTCAACCCATGCAATTCACTAGCCAATTACACGGAACACAGCAGATTATGTCAAACTTTAGCCGCGCTAGCAACGATAGCAATCGCCTATTAAAACTTACGCTTCCCAAGTTCTCCGGAAACATTTTTAGAGTGGCAGACCTTCTGGGACTCGTTCGAGTCAGCCGTACATCCATACCTGGTTTACCTGGTCTCGAGGTCTGCGTCTGGGCCTGTGGCCCCTCTGACCCATCTATTTCTGTTTTCTCTATCTACATCTTTGTAGATATCTGGCGTGAATTTGATACTGAGGTTTTTCCAGTGGTCGTTTAGATTACTTTTGAATGCATTGACAGTTTTGCATTCTACTAATTTCTGGGGCAATTTATTCCATGTGTCGACAATTCTCTGTGTGAAACAGTATTTCCTTATGTTTGTTCTGGAGTATTTTTTGTATATTTTGTGTTTGTGTCCTCTTGTGGTAGTTGGTTGGAAAGATTTTGTTACTGTCTACTTTGTCAATGTTGTTAATTATCCTGAAGGTTTCGACTGTCTGCCCTTAGTCTCCTATATTGTAGCGATGGAATCCCTAGTGTTTTTAGTCTCTCGCTATAACTGAGGTGTTGGATGTTTTTGACCAACTTCGTTGCTCTCCTTTGAACGTTTTATTTTTGAATAGCTTCTTTTTGATAGATGACTGACCATACATTGCCACCATATTCTAGATGCGGACGTACTATACTTTTGTAGAGTGGAAGAAACATATCTTTGTCCATATATTTGAAACTTCTTTTAATCATTCCTAGTCTCTGATTCGCCTTTTTTGTCTGTGTGTTTATGTGTTTCTGAAATATTAGTTTATCATCAATGATGATTCCGAGATCTTTTTCTTCACTGGATTGTTTTATATCTTCATTACCCATTTTGTATTTGGTACCAGTGGGTGGTCCTTAGTGTACATGTTTACTTTTTGCTGAGTTGAATGTCAGAAACCAATCATTTGACCACTGTATTAATATGTTTATATCACCTTGCAGGTTTTCTCCATCCTCTTGATTGTCTACCACTGCGTATAGTTTAGTGTCATCTGCAAATAGCTTGGCTATGTTGGTTATGGCATCTGGGAGGTCATTTATATATATGATAAATAGAGTGGGTCCCATGACACTTCCTTGTGGAATCCCACTCGATACATCTGCCCAGTCTGATTCACTCCCGTTTAAAACGACCTTTTGTGTTCTTTTCGATAGGAAGTTTTCTATCCAACCCAGTAAATTTCCAGTAATACCATATCCCTCTAGCTTCTTAATTAGGCGTCGATGGGGTACAGTATCAAAGGCTTTTTGAAAATCAAGGTATAGAGTGGTGCGAGTCAAGCTTTTCGGTCCAATCGTCCAAAACTTCGATAAGCTGAGTTATGCATGATCTTCCTTTCCTAAAACCGTGTTGGTGGTCCGTGAAAAGTTTGTTGTTTTCCATATGCTCCATCAGCTTGTCTCTGACAAATTTCTTTATGGTCTTGCATATTATCGATGTGAGGCTGATGGGGCGATAGTTTGTTACATCTTTTTTGGACCCTTTTTTTATGAATTGGTGTTACATTTGCCGTTTTCCAACTTTTTGGTATTTTCTTGGTTTCTAGGGACTTCCTGAATATATGCATTAGTGGCACCGATAGGGAATTTGCTGTTTCTTTTACATATTTTGGGTGTATTTGGACTGGTCCTGGGGATTTGGATTCTTTCATCTTAGATAGATATTTCTGAATTTTTTGCTGATCAAAATCTACGGATTCGATATAGATTCCCGCCCTTCTCTCGAATTGTGGGATTGGCTGGTTGGGGTTTTCTTGTGTGAAGACGCTTTTAAAGAGTTAAGTAGTTCTGCCTTCTTTTTATCATCAGAATGCATGTCACCTTTTTCGTCTAATATGCACGGTATACTTTCCTTGGTTTTTGTTTTCGATTGTATGTACTTCCAGAATATTTTATGGTCGTCTTTCATTTTTGTCGCTATTGAACGTTCATAGTTGTATTTTGAAACTCTAACTAGGTTATTTGCTCTTTGTTTAGCTCTTTCGTATAGTTCTTTGTTTATTTGGTTTTTGCAATACTTAATTTTTTTCCATCTCCTACGTTTTTCACAGATTGCTTCTAACGCTTCCTCAGTCATCCATGGGGTATCGAATTTTTGTGGTCTAGAATTGCACTCTGGTATGTTTTCAAAATACGTTTCTGATATTTTGTCGGCAAAACTATTCCATACATCATCAATATCCCCTGATGCCAGTTCAGCATTCCAGTCAATGTCTGATAGTTGTTTATTTATGGCCTTGTAATTTCCTTTAAAAAAAGCTGCGTTTCGGTGGGCCGTGTCCCTTTTCACGGTCGCTTCCAATTTAAAATCAAATTCTAAAACCTCGTGGTCACTGTTGCCTATAGGCGCTTTGTGTGTTAACTCTTCAACCATTCCTTGTTCGTTTGTGAAGATTAGGTCAAGCATACTCGGTTCGTTTTCTGCTCTATATCTGGTTGGCTCACGTACATGTTGATATAAATAGGTATCGCTAACTTTTTCCAAAAATTTGGTTGACAGGTGTTCTGGACCGGCATTCGAACAGTTATTTTCCCAATCAATTTCTTTGAAATTGAAGTCTCCTACATGTACGACATAGTTGTATTTTTGGTTTTCTCTGGTGTTTGTATTAAGAATAGTGTGTAGTTCGTCTATGCAGGTGGCGTTCTGGGCACTTGGGCTTCTATAGATACATGATACAAGTAATTTTTTATCTGATCTGCCTTTTATACCTATTTGTACGTATTCTACAAATTGTGTTACTTGGGTTTCAATTTGGTATGCTTTTAAGTCCATTCTTGTGTATATAAGACATCCACGATCCGATCAGTAAATACCGGATGATCCGGAGTTGTAAATATGTCATATCCTTCAATCTTCCATTCGCTTGGACTCATGGTGGAGTCATCCTTCCTTTTAGGCTTAGTTTCTGTTAGGCATATAATGTCATACTGTGCCTTTTTGCTAAGTGACCTCAATTCATCTATTTTATTGTTAAGACAATCAACATTACTGTACATCATCATCAGGTGCTCCTTATTTACAGTGCGGTTTAAAATACTATAATTATAAACACATCACTTACAAACGTCCAAAAATTTAATTACAGAGTAGTACGGTGTTATCGCGCACCTAAGAAATTTTTGTAAATTTTTTTAGTTTCAGAAAATATATTTTATTGTAGAAATTGAATGTTTTTATCTTTGGCTATATTATTTTTAAAATAAACAACCTAATTTGTTAAAGTTCGTCGGCAAAGTATTTAATTTTGTCATTTTGTTCAGCATGACCTGGTTTTATGTAAACAATGGTATGTCCGGTGATATCGCGCATGTGCTTAATAAATCAATACAGGATTGAATTAAGAAAAGATTTTTATATGTAACAATCCTAAAGTTAAACATTGATGAAACAGTTCAATTTTTACAATAAAAGAAAATAAAACAGTCATTGATATACTAAAGATAGTCTCGATCATCCAGACGCTTAATTACATTTGTGCGTCTGGATTCATTTCTATATTGAACTCGTTACCATTACGCCCAAAACTGGGCGTAATTTTTGATTGGATGATATTTTTATTATCTAAAAAATTACTTCCGTTCATATCAAGAAGTGTATAAAAAATTGTGTCAAAGTGTACATTTGAATATTTTTATAAAATATAACTTTATCAATTAATTAAACAAATATTATTGTTGTGCACAATCAAGCGTGAATCTGAATGTGACGTCATATTATAAGTATGCATGGTTTTCCTGGTTTAAAAATAGGGCCCTAAAAATAGAATCATTGTTTTGTCTCCACCTATTGGTAGCGAAATTACAACAAGGTGATCCCAGACGCTATTATATATGCGTCTGGGTGATCGAGACTATACTAAAGATTGATTGAAGTTTAAAAGACCGCGTTTTTCAGGTTAGCGGTTTTGAAGATATTTAAGAAACGAATGTTTATAAAAATTACGCTGCAGAATTAAACGTCCGAAAATGTATTATATTGGAAGAAAAGTAATCGCCGGACGCGCAATAACTGGTTCCTGGACTGTACCTAAAAGCACAGCTTGAAAGTGAATCCCTTCAATCCATCGCAGGATTCGCACTCGCGAATTTGAATTACGATGAAGCGAAGCGGCAATGGTGGCAAAATTATTAGCACATACCTAGAAGCTTTGATTGAAATACCACAACCTAGAAATGAAATTCCAAGTTTGAAAACTTTCTCTACGACCAAATTGAATCTTATGTAAGCAAAGAGGACTAGGCGAATCACAGGAAACTTACGACAAGCTATTCATACCAATCATATATATAATGAAGAAACTACCAGCCGAGACGAGGAGAAACCTAAGACGAGTACATGGAGCGAGTTCGTGGATTCTGCAAGACTTCAGAAGATTGTTTGTTTGTTTGAATGGTGTTTTAACGCCACTTTCAGCAATTTTTCAGCTATTTCATGGCGTCCAGTTTTTATTGGGGGAGGAAGCCGGAGTACCCGGAGAGAACCCCCGACCTGCGGTAGGAAAACTGGCAATCCTTGTCAATTAAGATTGGAGTCGAGTACACCCTGCCTGCAGTGAGAATCGAACCCGCAATCTCAGTGTTGACAGACCACGTGATCAATAGTAGACGAACTACCTTGACCACTCGGCCACCGAGGCCCCGACCTCAGAAGAGACATATTAGAGGAAATCAACATTATGGAGGAAGGCCACGATGCAGACATTTATGGCGCCATACCCACCACTGCAACATTTGTAACTGGAACTAGACCAAAACCACGTCAAAATCAGAACAGATTGTCGTTCCATAAAGCGATCGCTAATTAACGTGCTCGTTATCCCATGAAATTTAAAGGGATAACGTGCACGTTAAGCTTACGATCGCTTTATGCAACGACATGCACTCGGCTATAAATTGTACCAAGTTCAAAGAGGTATCAGACAGGGTAGCTATTGTCAAACGAAAACAACTATTTTTTTTAATGTTTCAACTGCCTTGGTAAACACAGACTGAAGTGAATGCAAATCAAATCGTACATGCAAGAACTGTAAAAAGAGATAATTTTTCTTAATTTATATACACGACGCGATTCAGATTTTATTTCATTCAGCGATTCATGAGAAGTTTTCATTTTATTCAGAGACATTTAAGTTTTCATATTATTCAATGTTTGTCGTTCATTTGTAAATCATTTTCTATAGTCAAAGTCAGCGTCGGACCCTCCGGGAGAATGCATATATTTTGTCTGTTATTGTATTCATGGCTTTATATTTTGTTACCAAAAAGCGTAAAAATGAATTTACAAGCTAATCCAATCTTTCTTTTAATAAATGTTATGCTCATTATAGTAATATATTACTTTTCGCGGCCCCCAGAATGTTAGAATTGTCGGGGAACACAACGCTCACATCTTTGTACAGTTGCCCTGGCCGACGACGTCACTATGTTTTGAGGTCGCCGTAGCCTGAGCGGGCGTAGGCGGAAAAGTCTGAATAAATTTACGTTCATTGAGAAAACAACAGTTATTTCGTTCATTCCAAAAGCCTACCCAGCAAAGCCAAAATACCGTTATTTTTTCGATTTTTAACTCACTGTTTTCTAATGTAAATTGTGGTTATTTGTTATCATTACTTTAAATTTACTGTTATCTGATTTGGGTAGAATGACAAATTGTTAACCTGTTAATGGACCCCCTCCCATCCCCCTTGTTGAAGCAGGCATTTTTATTTCAGTTTACAAAAAACTGGTCCGGTTTTCCGTACGAGCCATTTAAAGTGGTTCAGTCAGAACTGTACCGGCCGTACCGCTCTCTGCGGCAGTGAATGTTACCGTATTACTTTATTCATTTTCAAAGGAGATAGAATTTTTCCACAAGGAAATATCTATAGTAAAACTTATGAAATTCCTGCTAGACTATTTAGAATCATGTCTTCACTAAAATTCCAAGTAAACTTTTTCAAGTAAAAATATGTTAAATATGAACTAGGGGCGGGTAAAGAGTAAGATGATGTGTTTTGAGTTTATCGCAATCTCATTGCTGGCATGTAATAGTCTGAGAATCTTCACTCTCAGCAAAGCCTTTAAAAAAGAATGCAGAGGATTCTTGGTCTTGCATGTTCTTTGATTAATTACAAAAGGTATATAAATTACCTGCGTTAAGTGTGAGAAATTCGCTGTGCTATTCTTTGCGACATGGAATTTCATTGTCAGACGTCTTTATAAGCAATATTGTTCGCCAGAGCAGCTTCACCAGCAATTCGGTGCGTTATATCGTTATATCTGGTATTACGTCAGAACAATATCAAATGGTCTTCACATGATTCCAGCCCCGACGTTTGTCCAGATTTATGGTCTTCACATGATGCCAGCCCCGACGTTTGTCCAGATTTATGGTCTTCACATGATGCCAGCCCCGACGTTTGTCCAGATTTATGGTCTTCACATGATGCCAGCCCCGACGTTTGTCCAGATTTATGGTCTTCACATGATGCCAGCCCCGACGTTTGTCCAGATTTATGGTCTTCACATGATGCCAGCCCCGACGTTTGTCCAGATTTATGGTCTTCACATGATGCCAGCCCCGACGTTTGTCCAGATTTATGGTCTTCACATGATGCCAGCCCCGACGTTTGTCCAGATTTATGGTCTTCACATGATGCCAGCCCCGACGTTTGTCCAGATTTATGGTCTTCACATGATGCCAGCCCCGAAGTTTGTCCAGATTTATGCATCATCTTCCAAATGTCCTTACTTCTGTTGATATTTCACACATTTTTTTAATGCAAAGTTCCGGCTTGCAGTCGATTCACAAGTTTCAGAACCTGTCTCTGAAAAATCTACATATATGTGTGTGAATGTTTATTTTTATACATTAATGTTGACTGAAGAGCAGCAATAATCATTTAATACTAGGCCGAATTTTACTGCCGTTTTTATCCGAAGTTAGTTTTGCGATTTGTCGGATTAAAAAAAAGCGAGGGTACGATTATTCGTTCTAATTTAATAGTAGCGATACGATATAATATTTTGATGGCTTGTTAAAAATTATTATTTATTTATATTTATTTTTTATATTTTTTTATTCGGCGTTAGATGACAATAGTTGCACTTTGACCTCAGTTGTTCACTGTGACGTTACTATAGGCGACGCCTTAGTTTCAGAATTTTCTGCAACTCGATTACACGCGTGAAGGAAACTTCTCAGCGAGTTATCTGTGTTTTCGAAGTCTGTAAAAGGAAATCTATGATGGATTCATTTAAGAAGTTTGCCAAGCTGGTATGTCCGTGGAAACATTGTGTATGTATCCTTTTTTTAAGTCGACTTGTCAAATCCGTCTATTATTTTCCAGTTAAGAAGGTAATGATAGGAGTTCGATAGTTTTGTGCCCACAATTTGATATGTCTACATCTACATAATACTTCTAAACATCAATATATTGATGAAACTAGAAGATATGTAGCCTGGCTAACTAAATAAACATGATAAGAAAATTGTATCTATTGTTCTCTGCAATTCACGTTTCGCGGTCCGACCCATGTTGTATATAGAACAATTTCAACGTCTAACTAAATGTCTATGTGTAATTTAACATGGTCCTTGGTTCCCTCGTTTCATCTTACAGAACAACTGTTCCTCGCTGACGATGATACCTTTAATAAAATTTAAATTAAACAGTGTTCCGCAAAATGTTGAACCGGATTTGATATTTTTTCCGTTATGAATTATATATTTCTCCTTCTTGTTACAAAACTTTTTGAAATATGTATAAGTGTTAAAACAATACAGACAAGGAAATGTTTATATTTATTATGTACTTTCATACATTTTGTTTTGATATTTCTTGTTCATAATGGACACTGATATTCAAAGGAATATATGGTAAATTATATATACAATTAATTTTTTTTCAGTTCCCAGAATTTAAGCTGAACCCTTTAAGGTAAGTTCTTTGTTATGTTAACTATAGTTGTTGTGTAATATGATCTAATTTCAAATAGACAAAACATTTTATGCCTAAATGAATGTTAGCATTGTTTAGATGTAAGTAAACAAATTATTTTTTTCTTCCAGCTCAGTCTTCCAGCCTCCAAAGGAATGTGAGTATTAACTTTGTTAAAAGTCTGCATTCATAAATAAATATTTTTTAGGTTAATTCTAGAAATTACAAAATTTACTTCGGATTATAACGGCAGTAAAATTCGGCCTAGGTAAACACGTACAACCATGTTGGTAGTGAAATTTACCAAAGTAAACTTAACAACAAAGGTAAGGAGGTGGGGGTGGTGGAGTAGGAATTGTACAAAGGTTTAGCGGTAAAAAAAAATAACGCTTGCAAAAAGCATACACCGTGAATTGTCGCGAAATTTATTTTGAAAGTGCTTCCAACGTGGTCTACTCAACTGGCTATTGGTAGCGTGTAAAAGGAACAGATTTGATAGTCCAATTCGTCAAAACGTAAAACTTATGCTATGCCGCGGTAGGATACTGATTCCCGAAACATCATCATCGGACGACTATACTGTACAGGCTGAATGATAAAAAGAGTACCATTTCCAGTTTTTTTACCCAATTGCAACAGACCGGTACGAATAATGACCGTCCAAGAAGTGGTGACCACGCATAACAACAGCACGTCAAGATCTGTACATCCGAAATCGAACAGTCACAGCAACAACAACTGCAGTTAGAATGCCTGGATTGCAAATAATCGGCTCCCAAACTAACAGAAACTGGCTCAGACAACATGGAATTAGACCCAGGAGACCGAATTTTGGAGTAGTTTTGACGGTGTAACATCAACGGTAGTCTGTAGCAGGAACCGCGACTCGTCATTAAACCAGATTCTTCGACAGTTCTGGCATGTCCAGACCCTCAACAGGTTAAGTAAAGTGACGAGTCGTGGTTCCTGCTACAGAAGCGTGATTGTATAACACGTGTTTACCGCCGACGAAATGAACGATGCGCACAGTCATGTTTCCAGGAAGTGGATAGATTCGGCGGATGTATGGTCATGACGTGGGCGGCAATCTCAGATGACAGAAAATCCTTCAACCACATTTTCCTCAAATTATCGACCACCAGAGGAGGTTATTCCAGCAGGACAATACTTGGCCGCACACAGCTCAACTAACCAGAGAATTTCTTGGGCGGAATAACATTAATGTGTTGCCATAGCCTTCAAAATCCCCGGATTTGCATCCCATCGAACATCTATATAAATTGGACCAACTGGTCAATTGTGTGCGCCAGTGGCAGTGCCAACCACTACCGCAGACCATGTATCAACTTTGACAGATGTTGCAAGGTGAATGGCGAATAATACCTCGCAATAATGTTCGTGTTTTGATAGAGCCCATGCAGAGCAGCGCTGGCTTCTCAAGGTGGTCACACAAGTTACTGACTTTCAGTTGACCGGAAGTGACTTTGAATTGCGAGTAATTGACAGTGATTTGTGCAGGCAATGCCTTTACTTTGCACGCAACAAACATTTTAAGTGCATATCGTTCGTGTAATTGTAACATTTGGAATTGAATGTCGCTTATTAAAATATATAAAAATCCACTATGCGTTTCTTGATTTGAAGGGTATAGATACAGCATTTAAAGGGTTTACAAAGCATTCCTAACCTTTGTAGGTGTTCACCCTAATAAAAGTTTTTGTTTTGTTTGAATGGTGTTTTAATGCCACTTTCAGCAATTTTTCAGCTATTTCATGGTGTCCAGTTTTTTTTTTGGGGGGGGGGGGAAGCCGGAGTACCCGGAGAGAACCCCCGACATGCGGTAGGAAAACAGGCAATCATTGTCAATTAAGATTGGAGTCGAGAACACCCTGCCTGCAGTGAGAATCGAACCCGCAATCTCAGTGTTGACAGACCACATGATCAATAGTAAACGTACTACCTTGACCACTCGGCCACCGAGGCCCCCCTAATAAAAATATGCTATAAGTTAATATTTAATACAATATACTATGTTTCATATATTAAGTGTTGAAAGGCAGGAACGATTCAAATATCCGTTAAAGTTAAGAAAATATCATATTATACAATAGATAAACGCTCTTTAATAGCTATCAACTGATTTATAAGATATCTTTTAAAATACATGTATTTTTTTATAAAATATCTTGTATAGCATATATGATATTTAATAAATTTAATGGGATATCTCAATAAACATATAATTTAGTTTAAAATCTTTTATTTGATAATTTATTATGTAATGTAGTTAATCATTTTCATCAATGAGACTTATTGCGGAATAGGGTATACTCTACTCCAATCTTGACTATGATGGCCAGTTTTCCTATACTGTAGATCTGGGTTTTCTTCGGGTACTCCGCTCCCCCTTCAATGTATGCCACGATTGTATAAACTAATTATAATTTCGTGTTGAATAAGATAACGAAGTGGTGGACCAACGTAAAAACACAATTTGGACTACCATGAATGTAGTTAAAATAAATACACAAAAACTGCATATCACTATAAACTCAAATAACAGTGATTGCGTCCAAATTTGTTGATTATGTTGGTTCAACTATTTGTTGACAAATACATGGTGTAACTTAGGTCAACGATCCGTGAACAGAAATGAATGTTAATTATATAGTTAGGTCTTAATCCTTAACAAGGTCCCGTCTGAGTGTTCCACTAATTCAATTATTTGTTATGCGCTCAGTGATTGAAAGTATGCACACTCAAGAAAGGTGGGCAGATAGTATTGTTCTCCCTTCTCCCCTCCTCATGTCTCCCCCTACTGCTCCTTTATCCCTCCTCTCTGATCCTTTCCTCCCTCCACTCTGCTCACATCTCCTCTTAACCCTCTAAAAATATAAGATCACTGAATTTTGATTCAAAACAGATAATGTGGGACCTAAAGCCTGTAAACTTTTTTTTAAATGAAAAACAAAGAATACCACGTGACACATTTTATGTCTCAACTGAACTTGACCAGTGTTTGGTTCCTTATTTATAACAAATATAAGGCTCATAAAATGTGACCGACAGATTCTCCCAAACTTTTTTGCATTATGTAGATATTTATAGGTTATTTATGTTTTTTGAAACGAGATGCGTTTTCTCGTTCATATCTCATCGAAGGGCGACAGCCCTGAGATGAGATGACGAGAAAATGCATCGAGTTTCATAAAACGTAAATAATCTGTTTATCGCTGTTTTGTAACATTGTGACGTCACAGTGTTACTTAACGACGTCTTGACAGCGAGCTGAGATGGGCCCATCTCAAGCTTATAGAGTAAGATGGAATAATATCGCACACAAAGATCAAAGGAAAATACTGCAAAATAGCGATAAATATAAATTACTGAGGATACAATTATTGCATGTGCAAAATAGTTCGATTGTGTCTCTGATATTTAATCGCATTTATCCCAATTCGAAGTGTCATGCATACTCTTTTTTTTTACCTCAACCTCACTTGACCCAAAGGGTCATGTGAGCTATTGCCATCACTTTGAGTCTGTCATCGTCTGTAAACCTTTTCATTTCAATCTTCTACTATTAAACTTCTAAGCTAATTGAAACCAAACTTGTTCACATTGATGGTTAGTTGGTCGTTTTCTGTACGAAGTTTATGTTTTTTATCTGTTCGGACGATCAAAATTGCCGCCACTGCATGACTTAGTTTATCATAGGACCATATGGGAGCAAAGCTTCTTCTCTTAAACCGTTTAACACAAAACTTATCACCAGCATTCATTGGATGGTCCTCTATAAAATTTCTGTTTTTGTATTGCCAGTCCGAAATTCAAAATGACCGCCACCACAGGACTTATGTTTAAATAGGACCCTATGGGGAAAGTTTAAAAAGTCCTCTTCTCTGAAACCGGTCAACCAATTAAAACAAAACTTGTCACCAGCATTAACTGGATGATCTTCTTTAAAATTATGTTTAAGGGCGTAACTATGTATTGCCCGAATAGGCACGCGCCTACACTCAAAATTACGGACGAGAAACTTAACATCAAAATTTAAATTCATAAACTTGAATGACGCTTTTAGTAACAAGTTTCCAGCATGGTATATACACTCATCCCTAGTGTGCCGAGTGTGCCCCATATCCGTAGTCTAAGAGTTCGAGTTTTGAGGTGAAAATTTTGATTCACGAGTCATTCAAATCTATCAATGTTTTAATCATGGATAGGCATACTAAAACAACAGGGCAGAGGCATGTTAGCTAAATTACAATATCTGTCATTTAGATAAGCATTCTAACTCACACAATTTCGTGCGATTCCGAGTGGGGGGAAACACCCCTTCTGGAACCATACCATCCGTCGGACCGTTTTATTGATTATTCGAATTTTAAAATGGCCTCCACCGCTGGATTCAGTTTTACGTAGGACCTTATGGTAAAATGATTTAAAATGATTCAATAGCTTCTTCTCTGAAAACGGATCCGAGAAGAGACTTATTTACCGGCTTAAACTGGTTACGAAACAATACACCTCTTATTAAACGGCAGCAATGAACTTTTACAAGACGAAAATGAAATGATATTTACTAATGTTTATGAATTTATAAAGAAATCTAAACGATTCCTTGTTGTTTAAAAGAGTAACCATATCATCTTGCGACAACAACACACGAAGCTTCATCAATTCTTCTACAACTCTTTCATTCCTATCCTTTTTCCTGTCATTGTTCTGATTATTCTTTCTTTGTTTTTGTATAATTGATTCTTTCTTTATTTTTTGTATAATTGAATGTAATTCATGTCCATATATTACTTGTATCATATTTTAAAGGGAGAAGACTTCATGAGTATTGTTACAGTTAGGTGCTAAGTGTATAGGATTGTATTGTGTAAATGTATTTCTATCTAGTCACTATCGCACATTTTACTTTCATTTTCAATGCTATCATGTATTTTTATCGCGCCATCGTGGGCCGGTGCTAAGTGACAATCTACGTGCGGTTGCTGAGCTGATGAACATTATATGTTATTGTTTCTATTTCAGGTATCGCGTTCGTGATACTTTATATTGTTTGTAAATATTGTTGTTATACTTTATGGGAAATTGTTAGGATGAAGTTCGTCTCTCATTGTTTGACCAAAGGGGGGTCCCCCATCCCTTCCCAGCTTTAGTTCTCCTAATATCCCGCTTGTCCCACAGTCTTACCTTTTAATTGCATTATTGTAGGATTGATATATTGTAACTGGGTCCATTTTATGTAAAGGATAGGTTCTGTTAAGCCCAAATCTCCCTTTTTTCCTCGTCATGTATTTCCATTTTATGTATACCGCCATGACCCGATGTTTACGTCAACAGCGCATGTGTTCCGGATATTGATTAATGTGACCTCTGAACTTGTGGGCGGAACCAATCAAGTATTCTAATTTGACCCACATTTTCCATAGAAACAGTGGGCCGTGGGCAAATACTATAAAAGCTCGTACCATCGTCTGCTCAAGAAGATTGTGGCTCACCGCAGGGATTAGAATATTTTTGGACCCTGATTAGCAAACCAGAGCGTTACACCCGCAATCGTTTCTAAAACCGCTACCAGGTTTACCTGAGTACGTTCCCCTGTTATTGTTTACCTATTGTTGACCTGACCTGATATTTTTACTACGTTTTACTATAACATTAGCATATTTCCCACGCCCACACTTATCCGTAGGGAGGGTCCCTGTTACGTTTTTACGCTCTGGGGGAATTTATTATGATTGTTATTATACTGAAAATAAATAATATGTTATATTTGAGATATTAGTCTCTGTTATCTATGGTACAAATACTTAAGTGAGAGTCCAACAAGATTATAGACTATTGTATAGTTACAAACCAGTAGCCCTTAGCATACCGCTCGTACCACACATGCTACCAGTGTGTTTTACCAGTTAATATTTAACTAACCCGTTACCAGGGTATAGAGTTTCACCACATACACTCACACCCGGGGCAACATTTGGTGTCCGGCAGTGGGATTCGAAATCTTAGCTTTCTAGAGACTGGTGTATAAATTTTAATTGACTGAGTTAGGAAAAAAAAAATAGGCTAAATTTTCTGTATTATATTTTGAAAAAAAAAAAATATATATATATATCATGAGCAGCCAAAATAGGGGTGAATCAGAAAATTCCAGTAGGGTGTCCTCACCTTCACATGAAAGTGATATATCACAAGAAATTATGTCCCCTTCAGCAGTACACAGACAAGGTGATGGAACATATAATGTAACAGAATACAAAAACCTTAAATTGAGGGTTGATATGTTGACACGACAAGTAGACATTAATTCGAGAGACATACAGGGATTGAGATCAGATATTTATACCCTTAACCAGAAACTGAATGAAAAGATAGAAAATTACCAGAGTGAAACCATTGATAGTTTTACCAGAATTGAAGGGCTACTATTAAATTTTTGTAACAGGCCACAATCTGAGTGTACAAGAGAAACTAGACCAATGTCTACCCCTCGTCAGTCATTAAATCATACCTTTCACCCCACACCTACCTACCAACCTGTAGATACCAATACCAGCAATGAGGCTTCAACGACATTACTGAAGTCTGTAAATGAAGGCAGAAGTGTAACAAACTTAACAAACAACACTTTTGTACCAATATCAGTACCAATAGACCAAATAAGGACACATTCAAGTCCAAACCATCAAAACCAGATCCTTGAAAATGTAGGTTATACCAAACCAAACTACTATGATGGCAGTGCTGACTGGTCAGACTATATTGTGCATTTTGAAACGGTTTCAAAACTTAACCAGTGGTCAGAAAATATTAAGAAACTTAAACTTATTTCCTGTATGCAAGGTCCTGCTCTAGCTGTTGTGGCAGATATCAATAATGAGAACCTGCTTTCATATGACCAATTAAAAACTGTTCTTACCAAAAGATTTGCACCAGAAAACCAAACAGAAATGTACAGATCTCAACTTGATGCTCGTATTCGACGAAAAAGTGAATCTTTGCCAGAACTAACACAAGATATCAAGCGCCTTGTAAGACTGGCTTACCCTTCTGCTCCACAGGATGTCAGGGATAATATAGGTTACAAAGCCTTCAGGGATGCTCTAAATGATCATGACCTTGAATGGGCAATATGCCAAGCTAACATGGATACCATGGATGAGGCGTTGAATCTTGCATTGAGATATGAAGCCTTTCACTCAAACAGGAAAAGACCATCACTTAGATATCAAGCCCAAGACAAGGGCACCAATAAAGAACCAAACCAAGATAAAAGAAAACCTGTAAGGTGTTTTTATTGCGAAAAATTGGGCCACACCGCAAAAGTGTGCAGAAAGAGATTAACTGACCAAAAAAGTACCTTAAATGAGATTAAGGTTAAAACAACTGACTTTGATTTTAGGGACAGGGGAGACAATCAAAATAACCAGGGAAACTTTTAAATGCTGAAAGTGTGGGTCATCTTTCAGCTACAGTTGAGAATATTAATCAAAGACCCATTTTATTTCAAATGAAAGGCAACAGTCATGAAGGCCTATTCATTACAGTTGATATGCATAATCAAGATATACATTGTCTGATTGATACTGGTTCCACTATGAGTGTTGTACATAGTTCTATTTTTTACAAGTTTCCTAATTATATCAAAAGACATCTGGTACCCTATAATTGCAGTCTGCGTATGGCCAATGGGAGCCCAGTCAAACCACTAGGTAGCCTCACAGTCCCTTTGAAATTCAGTGACCAAGTTATATACCAAGATATGATAGTAGCAGACATAGAAATACCAGCAGTACTTGGATATGACTTTATGTCAAAGAATAATTGTACAATTAATATAAAGACACAAACCATTGTAGTCAACAACCAAACAGTAATCTGCAAATTGGAGAGCCAATTACCAAATTTGTTTAGAATAACAGTAGAAAAAGATGTTGTAATACCTGCTAGGTCAGAAATGATAATCCATGGTAAACCAGTACAGAATCCAACAAATGATACCCTGATGGTTATAGATTCAACCACAGAGTCTCTCCATTCTAAAGGGGTACTGATTGCAAAGTCAATTTGCACAGCTGGACAACATGGAATACCACTTCGAGTTATAAATATAAGTGACCAACCCCAAACCATTTTCAAAAATACATTTGCTGCGACAGCTGAGTCAATAAGTGAGCAGAATATACTGAATAATAATGATGAAAACCCCATGCATAAATCTAGTACCTCCTTATTTGAGGATTTATTGCACAGATGCAAAGATAACCTGACTACAGAACAATACCAAATTGTACAAGACCTGCTTAATAAGAACAAACCTGTATTTTCTATGTCAAAGTATGACATAGGTTTGACCAATGTTGTCAGACACAAAATTAATACCAATGACGCACAACCCATTAAACAACCACTAAGACGTCTTCCTGTGTCTCAAAGAAAAGAAGTTGAAAATGAGTTACAGAAAATGCTGGACCATGGCATAATTAAACCAAGCCAGTCACCCTGGAGTAGTCCTCTGGTTGTGGTACGTAAAGCAGACTCTTCATTACGACTATGTGTAGACTTCAGGAAAATCAATGCTGTAACTGTCAAAGACTCTTATCCATTACCCAGAATTGATGATTCTCTGGATGCTCTAAGAGGAAATACTTGGTTTAGTACCATTGACCTAACCAGTGGCTATTATCAATGTGCCATGGACTTGAATGATGGACCTAAGACTGCTTTTGCCACTGCTAAAGGATTATTTGAATTTAACCGTATGCCATTTGGACTCTCAAATGCTGGTGCTACATTTGAAAGATTAATGGAAAGTGTTTTAGCTGGCCTCCAGTGGGAGATTTGCCTTGTTTACCTAGATGATATTATTGTATTTTCTCAAACCTTCGATGAACATGTTGATAGACTTCAAAGTGTTTTTAACAGGCTTAATAGGGCAGGTCTAAAAATAGCACCAAAGAAATGTCATTTCTTTCAAAAAGAGGTAAAATTTTTAGGACATGTTGTGAGTAGCTCTGGAATTTTACCAGACCCTTCGAAAGTGGAGGCAATAGCAAATTGGCCTGTCCCTTATAATGTTAAACATGTAAGAGCATTTTTGGGTACCTGTTCATACTATAGGAAATTTATAAAAGATTTTTCTAAAATTGCCAAACCTTTACACCAGTTAACAGAAAAGAATGTTCTTTTTAAATGGACAAATGAATGTGAAGATGCTTTTAGTACTTTAAAGCAAGCTCTGACCATGAGCCCAGTATTGATTTATCCATCAATGGATAAAGAATTTATTTTAGACACCGATGCCAGTGGCACGGGTATAGGAGCAGTTTTGTCCCAAATAGGAGATGATGGTAGGGAACATGTAATAGCTTATTAAAGCCAAACCTTTAGTAAAACTGAACGTCAATACTGTGTTACCAGACGAGAGCTCTTAGCTATAATTAGAGCTGTAAAACACTTTCACCATTATTTATATGGTGTACATTTTGTAATTAGAACTGACCATGGTGCTTTAACATGGCTGACCAATTTTAAAAACCCAGAGGGACAGTTAGCCAGGTGGCTAGAAATCCTAGGGACCTATAATTATGTTATAAAATATAGGGCGGGTTTAAAACACAACAATGCTGATGGACTATCCCGTCGACCTTGTAACAATTGTAAGCACTGTGACCCAAAAGATGGTGCAAACCACAGCCAAGACCATACCTGTCCTAAAACCAGGGCAATTTCATGTAAATATAACAAACCAGATGATGTTGAACCAACCGAAATTTCTACCAACTGGGTAAATAGTAAACCCAAATCAGCTTTAAAAGAAGCTCAGGAAAATGATCCTGTTTTAAAAATTGTAATTTCATGGCTGAAAAATAATAGAAGGCCTAAATGGCAAGAAATATCGCATTTAAGTAAGACACACAAAGCTTATTGGGCCCAGTGGCAGCGTCTTGTAGTAGAAGATGGAATTTTATATAGGAAATGGTTGAATACTTCTACAAATGAAACTGTTTTGCAATATGTATTACCCATTTGCTTTCGTAAAGAAGTTTTAAAAATGCTCCATAGTGACCCTTTAGCAGGTCATATGGGAATAGCTAGAACCACAGCAAGATTGAGACACTTATTTTATTGGGTTGGTTATCATGATTTTATAGAAAGGTATTGTAAACAATGTTTAGAATGTCAAAAACGAAAAGGACTATCTCGATCTACCAGAGGGGCCATGAAAACCTATGTAGTGGGTGAGACAATGGACAGGGTAGCATTGGACATCTTAGGTCCAGTTCCTCAAACCTATAATGGAAATAAATACTTATTAGTTGTGACAGATTATTTTACCCGTTTTGCAGAGGCTTATGCTTTAACAGATATTACTGCTCAAACCATTGCAGAAAAACTAGTTTGTGAATTTATATGTCGCTATGGTGTACCTACCCAGATACATACGGACCAAGGAGTTCAGTTTACTTCACAAATATTTATGGAATTGTGCAAAACCCTGCACATTGACAAAACAAGAAACAGTCCTTTCCACCCTCAAAGTTCAGGTTTGGTGGAAAAATTGAACAATACTATAGAAGATATGTTGAGTAAATTTGTGGCCAAAAACCAGCGAGACTGGGACCAGTATTTACCTTTTGTTATGGCTGCGTATAGATCTTCGCCCCAAGAAACACTGGGGGAATCACCAAATTTTATGATGTTTGGCCGTGAGGTTCAAATGCCCATTGATCTTATCTATGGTAAAACAGTTCATGAGTCTCAGACTGTACCTGAATATGTAAATAAATTAACAAACCGTATGAACCGAGTCCATGACATAGTAAGAGACAGGCTGATAAAAGCCAGTGAAAAACAAAAGAAGCGTTATGACCTTACCTGTCATACCAGACAATACAAACCTGGGGAGGGGGTTTTACTGAATGACAGCAAGAGATATAAGGGTAGGAGTCCAAAATTACAGTTTAGATGGGAAGGTCCCTATACCATTGTCTGTGCATTGTCTGATGTATTATACAGAATACAGAAAGGCCCCAAGACCCAATCAAAAGTAGTACATATAAATAGATTAAAACCATATGTAGGGAATCTAAAGAGGTGGTACCAACCTCTAGGTGAACCAGCCAGTCATACTAGGGAGAAAGCAAACCAGAATAAACAGACGGACCAGACAGATTATTGTTAATTTATATGTTTATATATATATATATATATATATATTTCGTACCATTGTGTGATTATTAATGAATATTGATACATGTATGAGTATATTGACTGTGTTACCAGCAGTCATTTGACTTATTGAGATTTGTGCATACCTACCAAGTATGTGAAATTTTATACGAAATGTTCATCAAAAGTTTCATGATGTTAGCACTATGACCAAGTGTTTTGTTATTGTTTTTACCATTATAGATATTTTGCAAATTTGTGTGAACTTACCTTTAATACCATGCCAGGGACCAATGAAAACTTGATGATGTCATGATCCATAAACCAAGTTAATACTCTTAAATGGTACAAACCTACCTGGAATTACTTACCTTTAACTCACAACCAACATTTAACTATGATAGTATATGCCTACCTTTTATATGTGTACTTTGTACATTTGACTTATTAGTCCCTTATTTATATTTCACAGAATGTATCAACCAACATGGGTGGATCAGTGCCAGGAGTGTGGGAAGAGGTTTCCAAATAAAGCTAAACTTCATAAACACCAGCGGCATATGCATGGGAATCGTATGTACTGCAGATATGAGGGATGTGGTTGGTCTTGCTCCACTTATGATAGCTATAGGCTCAGAAACCATGAACTGAAAAAGCATTGCAGGTTGACATTCACACCGGCAGAGACCCCAAGAGTCACCAATTCTATGCCATCAACTATTACAAAACCATTGCTGCCACTCGATGACAATACCAAGCAACAACTTGAGGAATGGGACAAAAATATGCCGGATTTTGCGGAAATGTTCAGAAGGTCGCCAACCACTCCATCTCCGATGAGGCGATTATTAGAAGAGGGAGATAAGGAGAATGAATTACCAGATGAACTCGTTCTTATACCATCAGATGACCTCTTTTCTAAATATCTTACACCAGCAATGTCACCAGTCAAGACCACAGGACCTACATGTATTGAACAGTATTCTCCAACAGACCTTCCCTTCCTTACAGAGCACAGAAAAGAAATTCAGAAACAACCAACAGCTCTCGACCTGCATATATCCTCACCATCCAGTATAACAGACCCAGTTACAGCGGAACCACAGCCTATAGACCTGTCCACCACAAAACCATTAGTCAACCAAATTCCAGAATTAACTCACACTGTATCCCGACTAGAACCCCAAATCTTGCCAGATGATGTACCATTAGACCTATCCATTAAGAAGCCCTCCAGTGACCCAGGATTAATGACCACAGAATGTATTCCCAGTAGTGAACCAACCGAGAAGTGGAAATTGTACCCTATTGATACCAAGCCCCAGACCAAGTATTATGAAGACATGTGCATGGACCCTCGTTTATTTTTTGCAGGTGCACCCTCATCTTATATGACACATCCCCTGGCCAAGACCCTACAAGAGAAAATAAACCTTTGCAGACGAAACCAGCAGTCTCGTTACCAGAGGCGACTGGTACCTGTTGGTGTTAAAATGATTGTTAAAGAAGAAAGATGTTACCTGCCTGATGGGACAATCATGGAATTAAGAGACATCTGGACAAGCGTCGAAGGCTCCCCGGAAGATTGATTATGTAGTTTTTTTAGGTATAGGTAATAGGTAGGCTCTGTCCTTAGGTAGGTGTCCCCTTTTTAGTTCGAGGACGAACTTTCCCTGGGTGGGGGGTAGTGTTACAGTTAGGTGCTAAGTGTATAGGATTGTATTGTGTAAATGTATTTCTATCTAGTCACTATCGCACATTTTACTTTCATTTTCAATGCTATCATGTATTTTTATCGCGCCATCGTGGGCCGGTGCTAAGTGACAATCTACGTGCGGTTGCTGAGCTGATGAACATTATATGTTATTGTTTCTATTTCAGGTATCGCGTTCGTGATACTTTATATTGTTTGTAAATATTGTTGTTATACTTTATGGGAAATTGTTAGGATGAAGTTCGTCTCTCATTGTTTGACCAAAGGGGGGTCCCCCATCCCTTCCCAGCTTTAGTTCTCCTAATATCCCGCTTGTCCCACAGTCTTACCTTTTAATTGCATTATTGTAGGATTGATATATTGTAACTGGGTCCATTTTATGTAAAGGATAGGTTCTGTTAAGCCCAAATCTCCCTTTTTTCCTCGTCATGTATTTCCATTTTATGTATACCGCCATGACCCGATGTTTACGTCAACAGCGCATGTGTTCCGGATATTGATTAATGTGACCTCTGAACTTGTGGGCGGAACCAATCAAGTATTCTAATTTGACCCACATTTTCCATAGAAACAGTGGGCCGTGGGCAAATACTATAAAAGCTCGTACCATCGTCTGCTCAAGAAGATTGTGGCTCACCGCAGGGATTAGAATATTTTTGGACCCTGATTAGCAAACCAGAGCGTTACACCCGCAATCGTTTCTAAAACCGCTACCAGGTTTACCTGAGTACGTTCCCCTGTTATTGTTTACCTATTGTTGACCTGACCTGATATTTTTACTACGTTTTACTATAACATTAGCATATTTCCCACGCCCACACTTATCCGTAGGGAGGGTCCCTGTTACGTTTTTACGCTCTGGGGGAATTTATTATGATTGTTATTATACTGAAAATAAATAATATGTTATATTTGAGATATTAGTCTCTGTTATCTATGGTACAAATACTTAAGTGAGAGTCCAACAAGATTATAGACTATTGTATAGTTACAAACCAGTAGCCCTTAGCATACCGCTCGTACCACACATGCTACCAGTGTGTTTTACCAGTTAATATTTAACTAACCCGTTACCAGGGTATAGAGTTTCACCACATACACTCACACCCGGGGCAACAGTATGTATTACTTGTGTCTGATCCTGTTTGCTCATTGTACAAATAAAATATGTTTAAACTAATCTGAAAACGGTTAACCAATTAAAACATGTCATTTTTACTGCCTATAAATATCAAGTGAGCGATTCTTGAGTTCTTATATGTAAACTAGACAAAGGAATGTATATTCTATTATTTCATATCAATAATGTAACAAACCATTTCATTGGATAATTTGCAGTCTATTTTTAAAGCTAGAGTTAATGTGTTCGAGAATAAAAGATTCTGCCTGGCTGTATCAGCAAACTGGCTGTACCAATCTTACGGCAATCTTTCGTTACTGTCTGGAGATTGATACAGCCCTGGCTGTAACGGTGATACAGCCTGATCAGAAAGATGATTCGAATTTCCATGTGCCACAAAACATTCATGTACATATATTAAAAAGATAATTTTGTAAACTATTAAACATTTCTTTTCTAATGTCTTCATTGAAATAAAAGTAATAGTGACTTCTGTTTTTGGCCGTGTCAGAATTATGGACTTCTGAAGGACCAGTTACGTAATTCTGGATACGGCCCTACAGACAAGTTAATATCACATAAATGGATTATATCAAACTACAAATTCGTGACATGTTCTGCTGGTCAGATTGAGTAAACATTTTCCTTTCATGATATTTAAGACGTACAGACATACATACATATGAACAATGGCAAGTATACCTTAGACAGTCTTGAATGTAAGGCAGATTTTATCATATTTTGCTTAAAGTTTTGCGGTCAAAGTAGTGTTTATTGGTAGAAAAAAATTATATATTCAGATTAAACATTTTTTTTTGCATATTTCGCCTATATGGGCAAAAAGGACTTTACAAATAACTCACAATTCAATTATTCAACATTCATAAATTTGCAATATTCTCTTCTCAGTTTGAAACAAAATAAAACGTGAAAACTGATTGATCACATGTTGTTCTTATCAAGACACCATTTAACTTTTTTACTAGTATATAACGCCAAGATTAAATAACACAAGAGGAAGAATTTTACAGTTTAATCATGATTACTGTGTTAGCGTGAACACAATAATTATTCATCGAACTTAAAAGATTGTTTTAAGACTACATCCCTCCCCAAATAATCAAATTTGGAATGAAATCGTACGTACAAAGTTATTTTAGGACTGTATCCCTACCTCAATGTAGATTATGGATCCTTAAATCCAAATAAAGAATCTGTTTGCAGATTTTTTTTCTAGTGACCTTAGATTTTTGTTCTTTCTATTGACCTGTTGGTCATTTATAAGGTCTAAGATTTCGAATATGGAATGATGCGATTATTAGCGGGGTCAAAATTCAAAATCGCAAAATGTATTATGCGATTTTAAATATTCGAATATATGTCAGCTTTTTTAAAGATTTAAAACAAGCATAGCAGAACATCGGTATCTTGCAAACGAGATTTTAACTAACAACGATTATTTATCCAAATACAAATAAACCCAAAAATGATAGTGTTAAGGCTCCCTTTAAATAATTAATTGTCATAGACATTGCAACATAGACCAAGGAACATTTTTTTAGGATTTCTAGGTTGTGTTCAGAGTAATGTCTATTTCAAATTCCGGAATATGAAAGACTACCTATGGCTCATCAAAAATGTAGATCGTATTTGAGAGATAGATTTCCCATAACGACCGATTGTTACGGCCATAGAACTTCTGAATGGATAACATCAACCTAGGTACAAGAAACCCTTGTCTGAGTAGCAACCGTTATAACAAACGATAATGTTATATATTTAAAATAAGTGAATTTAATCATATTGCAATAAACTTAGTAGAATACAGATTTTTTTCAGGCTAAATATTAAATACGTTTTTTTAACTTAGTTCAAAATTAAATGAGACCGCTCACTCTATACTCGAGATTTTGATCATAATTTAAGTGTCTTTCAATAGACTTAAATTATTGGCACTTAGGAAATTAATTTGTGTGTGTGTGTGTGTGGTTAAATTACAGGGTTTATTTTAATTACTTCCCTTTCTCCTTCTTTTGCTTCTTTTGCCCCCCCCCACTCTCTGTCTCCCACTACCTTGTCCACCCCTAAATCCAGATCAGCTTGTTTTACGTTTATTAGTCCGATTTTTTCTCTTAATAACAATACAGTTGTATGTCCTCCTGCATTTTCGGCAAGTGAATTATTAAGTATACGGTCCCGACTACAAGCTGAGTTTAGTTTCAACGAGATATAAATTATCCATGTTATTGATGTCAGTAAGTTTTTTATTGTAGTAAATTAAAATTTATATCAGTTATACAGAGATATTTGTTAAGAATGATCAGGTCGGGCATTAGGTTAAAGATCATGGGAGACGAGGATCAGGCAGCACATTAATAACACAAAATAAACATGTCGAATAACACCAATTACAAGATTTTGCTTGTACTTATCACAAAATACAATTTTATCTGTTATCACTTGTCTTTTTTTTCTGTCAAACTGGTGCGCAGGTCAATGTCAGTCGAAAAAGAACAAACCTTTATTGACCACAGTAAGCACTAATAATGTCCTGAAGAAATTCGCTTAAACAACAAAGAAAAATAAGCAAAATTCCTGTATCAATTTTTTCAGATTCTCCATGGAAATATATTGTCAGAGGTTCCTTTTCCCAGGCAGATATGGCCTCTAAATTCGCTAACAAACAGTGCACAAGCATGGCATTAACAGCCGCCATGTACAATCATATGAAATGTATCAACAAATGGAAAAGAGAGGATATTGATTTGATTTTAAGCCAAGGAGATTCGAATCACCACCGATTCCGAGAAGTCTTTCGGTTCTCTGATAACAAAGACGATCGGGTCGCTCTCAGTGACATTCCTGAAATATTTACCATGCATGTAAAAGAAACAAAGGCAGTAGGTCTCAAATTAGGTGATTGGGCTGGCCCTGTCAGTAGTAAAATGTCCGGTTATAACGAAGAATTCCGCCAATTTTGTCCAACACTAATGGATGTGCTTCGGGAAAACTTGAAAACAAATAGACCAGTTATAGCTACAATTGCAGTGTTTACTTTGGCCTTCATTAAAGTTGGTTCCAAGATATGGCTATTTGATAGTCATGAGCGAGACAGTCGAGGCAACAATGCCATATTAAACGGCAAAGCGTTTGCAGCCCCTTTTAGTAGTCTCCAACAAATTGAAAAATACTTGGTGAAAATTTACGGAAAAAATGCTTTTTTTAACGCTTTTTCACTTAAGCTATGGATTCCTAAAGAATACGTAAAATCTGACGAAGCAATTATAAAAAACATCGAACACCAACTATATGTTTCTGCCAGTTACAAACAGTGCAAAGGAAAAATGGTGAGTAACACCAGTTCATACAGACAATGTACTAGGGGAAATGGTGAGTACTACCAGTTCATACAGACAATGTGCTAGGGGAAATGGTGAGTACCGCCTAACAATGTGCTAAGGGAAATGGTGAGTACTACCAGTTCATACAATGTGCAAAGGGAAATGGTGAGTACCACATGACAATGTGCTAGGGGAAATGGTGAGTACCACCTGACAATGTGCTAGGGGAAATGGTGAGTACCACCTGACAATGTGCTAAGGGAAATGGTGAGTACCACCAGACAATGTGCTAAGGGAAATGGTGAGTACCACCTGACAATGTGCTAAGGGAAATGGTGAGTACCACCAGACAATGTGCTAAGGGAAATGGTGAGTACCACCTGACAATGTGCTAAGGGAAATGGTGAGTACCACCTGACAATGTGCTAAGGGAAATGGTGAGTACCACCAGACAATGTGCTAAGGGAAATGGTGAGTATCGCCAGACAATGTGCTAAGGGAAATGGTGAGTACCACCAGACAATGTGCTAAGGGAAATTGTGATAACCGCCAGACAATGTGCTAGGGGAAATGGTGAGTACCGCCAGACAATGCGCTAGGAGAAATGATGAGTACCGCCAGACAATGTGCTAAGGGAAATGGTGAGTACCGCCTGACAATGTGCTAAGGGAAATGGTGAGTACCGCCTGACAATGTGCTAAGGGAAATGGTGAGTACCGCCAGACAATGCGCTAGGGGAAATGGTGAGTACCACCAGTTCACAGACAATGTGCTAGGGGAAATGGTGAGTACCACCAGTTCACAGACAATGTGCTAGGGGAAATGGTGAGTACCATCAGTTCACAGACAATGCGCTAGGGGAAATGGTGAGTACTACCAGTTCACAGACAAATGCGCTAGGGGAAATGGTCAGTACCGCCAGACAATGTGCTAAGGGAAATGGTGAGTACCGCCAGACAATGTGCTAAGGGAAATTGTGATAACCGCCAGACAATGTGCTAGGGGAAATGGTGAGTACCGCCAGACAATGCGCTGGGAGAAATGATGAGTACCGCCAGACAATGTGCTAAGGGAAATGGTGAGTACCACCAGTTCACAGACAATGTGCTAAGGGAAATGGTGAGTACCACCAGTTCACAGACAATGTGCTAGGGGAAATGGTGAGAGTACCACCAGTTCACAGACAATGTGCATGGGGAAATGGTGAGTACCGCCAGACAATGTGCTAGGGGAAACGGTGAGTACCGCCAGACAATGTGCTAAGGGAAATGGTGAGTACCTCCTGACAATGTGCTAAGGTAAATGGTGAGTACCGCCAGACAATGCGCTAAGGGAAATGGTGAGTACCATCAGACAATGCGCTAGGGGAAATGGTGAGTACCGCCAGACAATGCGCTAGGGGAAATGGTGAGTACCGCCAGACAATGCGCTAGGGGAAATGGTGAGTACCGCCAGACAATGCGCTAGGAGAAATGATGAGTACCGCCAGACAATGTGCTAAGGGAAATGGTGAGTACCGCCTGACAATGTGCTAAGGGAAATGGTGAGTACCGCCTGACAATGTGCTAAGGGAAATGGTGAGTACCGCCAGACAATGCGCTAGGGGAAATGGTGAGTACCACCAGTTCACAGACAATGTGCTAGGGGAAATGGTGAGTACCACCAGTTCACAGACAATGTGCTAGGGGAAATGGTGAGTACCATCCGTTCACAGACAATGCGCTAGGGGAAATGGTGAGTACTACCAGTTCACAGACAATGCGCTAGGGGAAATGGTGAGTACCGCCAGACAATGTGCTAAGGGAAATGGTGAGTACCGCCAGACAATGTGCTAAGGGAAATTGTGATAACCGCCAGACAATGTGCTAGGGGAAATGGTGAGTACCGCCAGACAATGCGCTGGGAGAAATGATGAGTACCGCCAGACAATGTGCTAAGGGAAATGGTGAGTACCACCAGTTCACAGACAATGTGCTAAGAGAAATGGTAAGTACCACCAGTTCACAGACAATGTGCTAGGGGAAATGGTGAGTACCGCCAGACAATGTGCTAGGGGAAATGATGAGTACCACCAGTTCACAGACAATGTGCTAGGGGAAATGGTGAGTACCGCCAGACAATGTGCTAGGGGAAACGGTGAGTACCGCCAGACAATGTGCTAAGGGAAATGGTGAGTACCGCCAGACAATGTGCTAAAGGAAATGGTGAGTACCACCTGACAATGTGCTAGGGGAAAAGGTGAGTACCGCCAGACAATGTGCTAAGGGAAATGGTGAGTACCGCCTGACAATGTGCTAAGGGAAATGGTGAGTACCACCTGACAATGTGCTAGGGGAAATGGTTAGTACCACCAGTTCACAGACAATGTGCTAGGGGAAATGGTGAGTACCACCAGTTCACAGACAATGTGCTAGGGGAAATGGTGAGTACCACCAGTTCACAGACAATGTGCTAGGGGAAATGGTGAGTACCGCCAGACAATGTGCTAGGGGAAATGGTGAGTACCGCCAGACAATGTGCTAGGGGCAATGGTGAGTACCACCTGACAATGTGCTAAGGGAAATGGTGAGTACCACCAGTTCACAGACAATGTGCTAGGGGAAATGGTGAGTACCACCAGTTCACAGACAATGTGCTAGGGGAAATGGTGAGTATCGCCAGACAATGTGCTATCTATATTTACCTCGCATCCAATATGCACAATTATTGAGTACCAAAATTAGTGGTCATTGTTTGTGAATCGTTTAATATCAAGATTTAAATTTTGACTATTTTTTTAAATACTAAATTGCCTGTGTTTTGTTTTGTTTTTGCGTATTTTGACAAGAAATTATTGTTTGATCATTCCAGTATGTCGTAGTTGTCATACGGACGTGTGGAATAAGATTTATATTTCCAAACGTATTTTCAGTTAGCAACGTGGACCCTGGTATTATCGTATGATCATAAAATTCTCTGATACTATAGCTTTCTTTTTCAGGCGAAAGAGACTACTTAAACAGTACTTATTGGCCGGCTCTATAGTACTGCGATTTCTTTGGATAGGGTGGGGGTAAGTAATTTTTTTATTTTAAAATTGTTTTACAACAAGGACGATAACACTTTTAGCAGAAACATATCATGTTTGTCGTTTGTTTAAACTAAAACACGTCCAGTTCTAATTTTTATTGGTTTTGTACAGCAAAAAAAACTTGAATAAAGTGCCAATTACTTGTAAATTAAAATTATATTTACATATAAATACAAACTTCATTGTTTGCATTTAAATTTATCAGTATTACCTGACCATGTAAAAAATTGACCGACATCGTTTTTCAAAACCTGTATTAATTTATTCTTATTTTGGTGAATTATTTGTTTCTCATTAACAGATCCGTTATTTTATTTATTTATCATTTCTTTCATATTCATATTTTTGTAAACGAGTTTTGTATGATAGTTAGGTATATTTTATAAGAGTGAAAAGAAAGATTATTTTTAATTGTAAAAGTAATTCTAATTGAACTTGCACATGTATTTGTATTTTAGGACACAGCTTAAATATAATGGGCTGATAATATTTCTACATGTAATTGTAGATTCAGTACAATAAAGTAGTTTGCTTTATATAATAGTACGAATGTTAACTTTATTTTTAACACCGGACTTATACTGGTCATATTTTATTTTATACAGATCTAGAATTGTGTATTAGTAAGCTTGAAAGTCCAGATATTATTATTGGGAATATTTATCACAAGTCCTTTGTATAATATATAAGGTAAGCTGTGTTCTGTTCTTTATTTTTGCGTGTCTTATTGTTTTTGTGTATTTTAGTACATTGTAGTCTCGTGTACTTTAAGTGTTTCAGATTTGTACTGTTACTGATCAATATTGTTCGCATTTATTTGAAATTCGTGTATGCAGAGAATTATTATTAATGTAATTGCACAAGGTGGTGTTAGTTACTGGTTTTCATATGTTCGATCTCTTCTTATTATCTCTTAATGATATATAATTGTTTTCGGGTAGGATTTATCGCTTTCCAAACTCTACAATATAGTTAATGTTGTAAGTGATAAAATGTCTAATTTAATATTAAAGAAAATATTTCATTTACAGTTTTTCGTATTTGTTAAATCCTTCAAGCTTTAAAATACATTTTTTTGTCCAGATCTAATAAGAAGAAGTAAAGATGTACAAAATTGCATATTAATGCAATATTAAAGACACTTTACCAGTGTCTATCAATAGACCGCTTCAATTTTTATTTTTGGATTATTTTACTATCTATAGGGTAAGCCTAGTATTTTTATTAATGCATTCTATTCTTGACATAATAAAATGTATATACTTGCGTTTCTTTTATTAATTAGTTATTTAATTTGATAACAAAAAAAGCATTATAAAATTGTGTTATGTTATATTACGTAATGTATTTCATCGCTTCAATTGTATTTCTTGGATTATTTCGTGATTTATATGGTAAGCTTCGTAATTTTTTATGCATTCTTATTTTAACACGATAAAATGGTTTTTTTCTCTTTCTTTTATTAGTTACTTACATAATTTGATTATAAAAGTGCATTTTTAGATTTTGTTTAATGCGCTTGTGACCACTCATCCAGAAAGGTTGATCTTATTTCTGGATTATTTCATAATTTATAAAGGTAGAAAATGGAACGTTTACGTAGAAAATTGGTCAATCTTGAACATTAATTTCCCTGGGTTTTGTTTATTGACGGTTTCGAAATCCCAAACTCTCGTGAACGATTCGTGTGTGGTAGTGGTGGTTTTAAGGGGGGGGGCATATTTTTGTGATGAAATTGTATTTTAGATGTGCCTTGTTTATTTGCTAATACTTATTTAACCTGACACTGAACTTTGATGAAAGGTAAAAATGAAAGACCAATTAGACTCGCATCATAAGCCGCTAAAATGCTAATTAAGATTATGATTTTTATACGAAAATTAGATTTTCAAACAGGCATGTTATTTAAAGAAATTGATGTCTGAATCAGTGAAAAATGTCGTAGAAATGAGTAGGGGAAAGAAATTTCTCAATAATAAAAAACACAAAAGATATAGATTTTTTATTTAATTCAAGATTTAAAAATTTTCATGTTAAGCTATTTTAACGAAGCAAGTTATATATATAATAATACAAAAGAAAAAAAATTCGTTACGTTCGAATAAAGGTCAGTTTATATTGTTAAAAATAATTGTAGAAGTTAATAATCTCTTAAATTGTTTTGCAAAATAAGACTCTTCTTCTAATTGTTTTTGTTGTTATTTTAAATTCTGAAAATTTTATATAAGTTCTTAGCAATGTTTATGCACATGAATGCTAGTTTGACGTTTGAAATATATTTAATTGCAAATCTTTTGAAACAATTTTAATTACAGTAAAATTAAATCAATAGAAATTGTAACTTGTCGGTATGTTTTCTTTGGTTTTCCGTGGACGCAAAAACTGCCGATCTTACATTCACATCCCCCCCCCCCGCAGAACCACGTGACAATGGTCAATGTATTTTTATTGGTAAACATTTGTCTTTCCAAAACTTTGCTTTTTTTTTATTATAGTACTCTTCTCAAAGTTGAGATATTATAATCAAGATGATTATTTCTTGCCTTCACAATCGTCTATATTTGCAACCCTTTACAGCATATGATGAAATTTTAAATAAAACAAATTGAAAAACAACTATTAAACCAAATCAGATACAACTTTAACGTATAAATCGAACATCTCTGGATATGGGTTTAACCCATATCTTTTCTTGTTATAATTAAATCCGTTATGTAAGTATTAATTCTGAATGCTTCACTTCGAGAGCATTTGTACTGATTTTTGAATGAATTTGATTTTAACTTTGGAAAGGGACAAGCGTTATATTTCTTTGTGTATTATATTGTCAGTAGAATATCATTAGTATTTTTATTACATGGATTTATCAATTACTGAGAAAATAAACATTAAAACCAGCATTAGACTACATTTTATAATACTCAAATCTGATGGTTATACATAATCCTTAACCCACTTCCCCTCGGCGGGTATTCTCTGATAGCTGGTTTTAGCATATTTTGGGTATGGTTTGATACGAATTAAACTGGCGCATCGCGTGTGGCAATCTTATTACGGAATCTCGTTCCTGTTTTACTGGAATGCTTTGTAATAAATGTGTTTTCTAAACCACGATTTTAAATAAACTGATTGAAAAATTGCTGATTGTGGACCTGAATCGACTTTTCGTGTGGATATCAATGTGGGCCTGAATCGACTTTTCGTGTGGATATCATGAACCGACTTTTCGTGTAGATATCAACACGTTCTTTGACATGTTTCCCTAATTAACCGAGACAAAACTGCCCCTATCGGTATTATATGGTTTAGTACATCAAACGTCTATACAACATGATGTTCGAGTCTGACGTCATACTCGTTTTATATCTTGGAAATAAATCATATTTCTACTGCTATATAGTCGACAAATTAAACACGATCCCTACATTATTCAGAGTTGTTAGAAACTGGGACTAGTATAAGTAACGGGATTGGACACTTGCTAAGTCTTTAGTTAAGGAAGTACGATTTCCTTGTCGCGCGAGACCGGAACGAGATTAAACGAGAACGCAGAAATGACAGTATCTAGAACAAAACGATACGAATAATTCAGTTAAAATTTACGGATTTTATTATGCGACAGTACATATTTTTTAATTTTTGTTTGAGAGTTTTAATTGCCTAGTTGTATTATCGTGACCATGTTTTATCATTGAAAAAATTCCAATCAGCGAAAATCGCGAGCAAGAGTAACGGTCGCCATTTTTGTATGTCATTTTGACGAACTTTATACTTTTATACCATATATTTTCGTAATGCTAAATTACACATTTAAAAGGTATAGATCAACCAATTCGTCTTTTTTTGTCTCGTTGCAGCATATATTGTTTTTTTTTCGTGAATATCTAGTTATTATCGGATTACGTAGTATGAAATATTAGCAGGTTTCCGGGAAGAGAGCGCAAATTTTCAAAGTTAACGTTTCTTTTAAATATGACCAATCTACGCCTGTATTATGAACGCAGTATTCCTACTTCTTTCATATTCTGAAAGAATAATGTTTTCAAAAGGAAGAGAAATAGGTTATAATTGAGAACACGATGAACAAGTATACTTTTGTGACCCTTTTTCGAACACTTTTATCCACTAGGACATGCCCATCCTGTTAAGGATTTTAGGCTTCTATTTTACAAGAAACTCTTTAATTTTAAATGAAAATATTGAAATATTTTCAAAATTGGAATAAATATTTTTACAACCCATTCTCTTGCCGCCTGCTGCAATTGTTATGTAATCACAGGTGTGGTAAACAAATGGTTCAATAAACAACGGTGTCGTAAGTTGTCAGTGAGGGTACATCCCTAGGTAGCTAATACCTATGTCATCATATAATTTGTCTTATTGGTTAAAGCTATAAACATAAAAAAAAATACAAGCCGGCTTTGATTTTAATTCACTAGGACTAGTACAACAATCTAATTTTAGAATTAATAAAAGCTGATGGTTTTGGAGTTTTGTTTTTGTTTTTTTTTTTTTTGTATTGTTTGTTTGTTTGTTTTTTTTAAATTAATTTTTAATTAAAACATCAATTTATTGATATATAAACCCAGTGCCCAAATCTCGTACAGAAAGATTGGCGTCGTACGAAAAGCCGTATATCCGTGACGACACTTGTTCGATAATTAGAGTAGTGGCGCGACGGGGAAAAGTATACGATATCGTTAGATTCCAGTCCCGTTGATTTATAGGTTCCTGTTAGAAACAAACAAACAAACAAAACAAAGTTGCGCAAAGTAATACCGAATGTATTCGTTTAATTTTGTTTTATTTCGGGGTTACTCGTGTTATTTTAAAACAAAAAACCAGGGCGATATATCTGAAACAAAAATGTTTGCATACAATTCATGACATTTTAAATAAATCCAAGTAAACTATACTAAATGTTACACCCCGCTGCGCTTGGTGTTTTTCTTGCATTTTTTTAATTATTCCATATTGTACCTTTGTAGTGTTAAAATCCAATTTTAAACATTTCTACACGATAATACGTCCATATTTTATATTATGCCTTTGTTGCTGACAAGTTCCAAAATCGTCCTTGACATTTGCTATGGGAATTTTACATAGGAAGTCAGCCATTTGAGTTTCTACAGGGACCTCGCGTTGTTTTGAAAAAGATCGTCTGCTTTCGTAACGTTCAGTGGTATTCGGACAAACCGCGAGGATTTTCCCGCCTTAACTGCAGACGATATTACCCGATGGATTTCGAACAGACGACAATAGACTCTTCTAAACATACTTTTCCGTTGTAATTTAGATCAAACTTTACTACAGAAAATTGCTCTATCACATTGAAAAATACGCGGCATTTCAAAACGCTAAATAAATGAGGAAAATAAAGTGATGAATTAAATTTACACATTAATTGATCTACTAAATTAGCGTAAGCTGGACTATACGCGGTAGGTAGTTTTCTTTTGTCACGCAAAAACAATAACCAAAATACGTCAACATTTATTATCACTCTTTCAAACCCTTACACCCTCGGGTCCTCAGTTCCAAAACCTCGTTTCGCTCACAATGAAGGTTATTGCTTCTATTGTTTAAGTACACATTTTATACTTATACTAATTATATAAACCCTACTTATATACTTACAATCCAATTTGTAATTTTAGAATGAAGTGTGCCTGCAACCGGAAATGAATTGTGTGGCATCAACTACAATGATGGTTGCACATGCCTATGTGGGCCTGCAAATAGTGACAGTCGGTTTTAATGGAATCATAATCCATTTGTTGCGGCAGCCAGTCAAATGTACTTAAACATGGGAATAAAACTATGGTGTGGTCAACAACATTGCTCTTTTTATATCATATTTTGTGATAATATAACAACCTAGTACATCAAAAATTTTTTCTCTAAAACCTTTAAGATAAAAGTATGTTCTACAATGTCAAATGTTTTTTCTTTGTCACATGAAATGAAGCAACCAATTCAGTTGTTTATTTCCATGTACTTTTTAGCCGTATCAGGCGAATTAATTATCGATTACTAGCACCCGTTTGGTTTTTTTCTAGTATATTATCAAAGACATTTGCAATTTTGTTCTTGATGTTTTTAGTAGTAATTTTGTAATCAAAAACAAAGTAAGCTTATTGACAGCAAACGTTTAATGAATTTATGACTTCCTTGGATTTTTTTTATTAATTGTTATGATAATTATTTTCGCAGATTCTATTAGTTGCCAAATGAGACATACCATAGATTCTAATAGTTCCGATGTGAGGTATCATAGATTATATTAGATGACTTGTGACTTATTTCCCTTGTGGGGTATATCATAGATTTAATTAGTTACCATGTGAGGTATTTGATAGATTCTTTTAGTTACCCTGTGAGGTATATCATTATTATAGATTATTTTCGTTTTTTTTAAACGAGATGCGTTTTCTCGTCCATATCTCATCGAAGCGCGACAGTCTTAACGACGTCTTGACAGTGAGCTGAGATGGGCCTATCTCACGCTAGTAGAGTGAGATGGAATAATATCGCACACAACGATCAAAGGAAAATACTGCAAAATGGCGATAATTTCTATTACATTGTAATTCCCTTGTAAGTAACATCATAGATTCTATTAGTTCCGCTGTGAGGTATATAATAGATTATATTGGTATATCATAGATTATATTGGTTCCCGTCTCATGTATATCATAGATTCTATTAGTTACCATGTAATATATATTTTAGATTCTTTTTAGTTGCCCTGTGAGGTATATCATAAATTCTATTATTTTCCTTGAGAGTTATATCATTGATTATAGTGGTTCCCGTGTGAGGTATATAACAGATTCTATTAGTTCCTATGTGAGGTACATCATAGACTCTATTAGTTGCCCTGTGAGGTATATCATAGATTATTTTGGTTCCCGTGTTAAGTATATTATAGATTCGATTAGTTCCGATGTGAGGTACATGATTCTATAAGTTGCCCTGTGAGGTATATAATAGATTATATTGGTTCCCGTCTCATGTATATCATAGATTCTTTTAGTTACCATATATTGATTTGATTGATTGATTACATGTAAGGTATATTTTAGATTCTTTTTAGTTGCCCTGTGAGGTATATCATAAATTCTATTTTTTTCCCTGAGAGTTATATCATTGATTATAGGGGTTCCCGTGTGAGGTATATAATAGATTCTATTAGTTCCTATGTGAGGTACATCATAGATTCTATTAGTTGCCCTGTGAGGTATATGTTAGATAATATTAGTTACCTTTGTGATGTATATCATAGATTCTATTAGTTCCCATGTGAGGTATATCATTGATTCTATTAGTTCCCATGTGAGGTGTATCATAGATTCTTTTGGTTGACCCGTGAGAGGTATATCATTGATTTCTTTACTTCCCACGTGAGGTATATAAAGATTCTATTAGTTCCGATGTGAGTTACATCAGAGATTCTATTAGTTCCCATGTGAGGTATATCATAGATTATATTAGTTCCCATGTGAGGTGTATCATAGATTCTTTTAGTTGACCCGTGAGAGGTATATTTAATTGATTCTTTTAGTTCATAGATTCTATTAGTTACAATGTGAGGTATATCATATATTATATTGGTTCTCGTGTGAGGTATATCATTGATTCTATTAGTTACCACATGAGGTTTATCATAGGTTCTATAAGTAGCCCTGTGAGGTATATCATAGATACTATTAATTCTATTGTGTGTGTGGGGGGGGGGGTTTGCGGCGTATTTTCAGTTGCGCACAAGTATTTTTGCAAAAATGTATTGTTTACCTATACTTTTTTGGTGAGAATGATATTTCTTATTATGTTTCAATTGAAGTGATTGACATATTTCGATTCTTTGTCGACACAAAATATGTATAGTCATTAGTAGACACAGTATTTGACGTTAACCCTGTATTTCTGCTGCTTTAGAAATTCGCTGGATAGATATATTATATGATTGTCACAATACTTTTTTATACGTTTTGATATAATTTACTTACTGTTCATGATTGTATGATAAGTAACTTTGTCATCCTATATAATATATACAGAATGCCGAGTTAGATGACTGTCAGATTAATACGTTAACGTTAAGAAAACCCCATCGTCAAACGCCATTCAACATGTACTGTGTCTATTTATACGAATCACCGTTTAATTAAGCTATATTTTGCTTTGGCCGATTGGTCTAGTGCTCTGGACATAATGCAGGAGAATGGGTGCCGCAGTGTCACAACAGTGTGAGTTTAAATCCCGCTGATGGTAATAAAAAATTTGACAGTATTAACAGTGTTGGGCATACTGTGTTTAATATTGGGTGTTTATCCTGTATATCTGATGCTTCGTGATATTTACAATTTTTGGTGTAGGTGGTATCATCCTCGCTACGAACTACACTTACTAAATCACATTTACCTTTTTTTTTATTATGGCTATACTTATTTCTCTTTTATTCACAACAGTTTTCTCTCTAGTCTGTTAACTGTTTAGTTTTCCCATTCATGTTCTCTTGTATTTGTGAACCTTAAAAGTTCTCTGAATGATTTGAATTCTTTTACTAAATGTGTATAGTCATTTATGTCAAACAGTCATCTGCATATTGGGAAAGTCTTGGTTTGTGACTTTGGTTCCAACTTTTTTAAAATTTAAATTCCTTTTCTAGATGCACGACGCTATAGGTAAAGTGAACGTCCTTGTCTTAATGATCTTTGTGTTGCAATTTAGTATGTGAAAACTCATATATTTGTATTGCTCTTTTTATATGCAATTTGGTGATATTGAACAACTAACTAAAATATTACAAAATGCATTCTTCTCTAAAACATTTATGATAAAACTATGTTCTACAATGTCAAATGCTTTTTCTTTGTCAGATAAAATTAAGCAACCAATTCAATTGTTTATTTCCATGTACTTTTTTGGTTATTTTCTTACTTGGTCCAGAATCCGTTTGGCTTGTGTCTAGTATATTATAAAAGACTTGCAATTTTGTTCGTGAAGTTTTTTGTGATAATTTTGTACTCAAACCAAAGTAAGCTTTTTGGCAGCAAACTTTTAATGTATTTATGACTTTATGTTTTTATAATTAAGTGTTATAATATTTTCACAGATTTTTTTTTTAGTTGCCTGTTTTCACATATTCTTTTAGTTGCCCTGATGATGTATATCACAGATTTTATTAGTTCCCTTGTGAGGTATCATAAATTCTATTAGTTTTGATGTCAGGTATACCAAAGATTTGATTTGTTTCAGTGTGAGGTATATCAAAGATTCAATTAGTTTCCATGTGAAAGGTATATCACAGATTCTTTTAATTCTTTTCTGAGGTATTATATCAAAGATTCTATTAGTTCTCATATGAGGTATATCATAGATTATATTGGTTTCTGTATGAGGTATATTATAGTTTCTATTAGTTGTTCTGTGAGGTATATCATTGATTCTATTAGTTCCCTTGCGAGGTATATCAAAGATTATTTTGGTTTCCGTGTGAGGTATATCATAGGTTCTATTAGTTCCCATGTGAGGTATATCATAGATTCTACTAGTTACCATGTGAAAGATATATAATAGATTCTTCAAATTCCCTTGTAAGGCATATCATAGATTCTATTAGTCGCCCTGTGAAGTATATCATAGATTATATTGGTTCCCGTGTGAGGTATAACATAGATTCTATTAGTTACCACGTGAGGTATATAATAGATTCTATAAATTGCCCTGTGAGATATGCCAACGATTTGATTTGTTCCCGTGTGAGGTATATCAAAAATTCAATTAGTTTCCATGTGAAATGTATATCACAGATTCTTTTAATTCTTTTCTGTGGTATTATATCAAAGATTCGATTAGTTCTCATATGAGGTATATCATAGATTATATTGGTTTCTGTATGAGGTATATTATAGTTTCTATTAGTTGCCCTGTGAGATACATCATAAATTCTATAAGTTCCCTTGTGAGGTATATCATAGATTATATTAGTTTCCATGTGAAGAATATCATATATTATATTAGTTCCCATGTGAGGAATATCATTGATTCTAATAGGTCTCTTGTGAGTTATATCAGATTGTATTAGCTGCCCAGTGAGGTATCATAGATTCTATTAGTACCCCTGTAAGATATTTCATAGATTCTACTATATTTTGCCCTGTCAGGTATATATTATTTAACACTTCTGTTTAACTTTTAGCAATTGTTTCCCCAAAATTTTAAGTAAATGCATTTCTAGTCAATTTATGCTTGTTTTATTATTTTCAAACTCATATATATATTTGTAACATTCCTCTAACGGCAATATTGGAGCGAGTCCGCATTATGCGGTGGCATTTTGTAATTTTTTTCATTTATGCAGTTTCCAAACATTCTTCCAATTTAATTTTTTATGCTTTTTGATGTATATTGTTTAGTGTAGAAATTCTTAACTGTGTTCACTAATTTATCTTACTTTCACTAGTTTACATATAATTTTCCAATTTTTTGCTCTGCTCCCAATTGGCCAATTGAAATATTTTGATATTATCAAAGTTTCCTTCATAGAATACTTTTCTAGAACTTATCGTAATCCTGTTTCCTTTTTTTCTAATTTGTGAATTTCATGTTCTATCTCGTGTATCTTTGTGACAGGCAAATGTGCTTTATTATTTTTGTTTATGAATACAACAAATCAAACTTTACTGAGTGATCAGTAGCTGATTAATACTACAAATGGTGTTCCCCAAGGTTGGATATTTGGACCCTTGCTTTTTTATATTTTTATAAATGATCACGGTATTTTATATAACCAATTTAATTAAGCTTGAAAAAATACAGGAGAGAGCATTACTTTTATTTACAAGGATTATTATAACACATTCGAAGAACATTTAAAAGCAGCCAAAGTACCATCATTACAAACTAACAAGAATAGTAATAGAATATCCCTGTGACCTACATGTAGTTTTTTAAAATAATAAATAAGTTTTAGTTTCAAATTTTGTATGAATATATATGCTTCGAGTACAGACAACTACCTATGGTAAAACTCTTTAGATATGCAGTTGCTATTTTATGTAATGAACTATCAGATGATTTTAGAAAAATTATATATTTTAATCAATTCACAAACATATTACAATCATGAATAGGCATCAATTGTAAATGTAATGCCTTTAAAACACATACATGTATATGTCTGGATAATGTATGCACTTTTTTATATGTAAACTTTTAATATAGTTATGAAACATGTTTTAGCTCTTAACACCAGTTTCATTTCAAGTTGTATTGCTTTGGAATTCTGTGATAATATTTATTTGGCTGTGTTATATGTATGATTACTACAAGTATATTTATGCTATTTATTTATTTGGCTGTGCTATGTGTGTTGTGACTGCTTTATGTAGTTTATCTAAACATGTTGTCTTTACTTCTGCTATTTTTAGTGCTTTTTAACTGTATATACGTATGCATATTTTTATTGTTCTGTTACTAATTTTGTGTCTGTTGCTATGTATATCGGTTTAAAGGTCAATTGAGCTTTTGTTGTATTGACATGTCGACTAAGAAATATATTATCTTATCTTTATAAGACTACTTATACTATATTTCTTATAAACAAAATTTGCAGAGAAAAAAACAGGTATAATACTGTGAATATAATATAATATTTGCATGTGTGAACTAGACTACATAGTACAGTGTTAACCAGGAGGGATGACATAAAATAATTTTAACAAATTTTGACTTTTCAAGTACACAAACGTTCAAAGTGGCATTCAGAATTTGCTTTTGATTTGTCCACCCCTTTTCCTTTTCTGGTCCAGAATAAAGCTGAAATACTACCTACTGAACCATTCAATCATTCATAATTTAATGAAAATCGTTACATCAGCACAAACATGCTTTTACTAAGAGACTCTATGTTTCAAAGCATCTAGACCACTGCAGATAAATCATGGATATACAAATAAAGATAAATATTTTAAAAGTTGACAACTAATAATTTTATTTCAAATTTAAACAATTCATACATAATATCTAATTACTTAAAGTACAAGGCATATTTCAAAATGTTATTTGTAATAACAGCATTTGGAATGTTTTATTGTATATAAAAGATTGAGTAAAACATGTAATATTTAAAACTTGTTATCTGTCTGTCCGGAATAACTTTGACCTCTAGTGAGACAAAAAAAATCATTCTTGGGGATAATTTTCAATCAAAATGAAATAAGTTACTCAATTTTTTTTAACTTTGTTCAATAAACCATTATTTCTTTCTTCATAAATGCCGAATAGTTATCTTGTACTATTATGATGATAGGAGACCCAAAATAAACATGTGTCCATGATGCGAATGTGGGAGTTGGCACAGAGTGGACACTGATGGGCTGCCCACTGGACAGGTGGAAAAAACAAACTCCACCCAAGCTTTACACATAACTTTTTAGCATAAAAAAGATAAATTTAAATTATTGCTTAAATGTATTTGCATTCAACAAAATGCAGGCAATTTAAAGGTTTTTCACCTCACACTTCTTTTTATAGCATAAATCTTTTCACTGGCTTTGCCTCTGAAGAAGGAAATCTGTACCATAAGTAAGGTTACACTTCTCAATTGAGATAACCAGGATAGAAATATATAACAACATAAAAACTCGACAGCAAGTAAGGTTACATGTAGCTTGGCTAAAAGCATGCTAACATGTACCTTGGCTAAAAGCAGGCTAACAAATGTAGCAAAATAAAATATGAACAAAATGCAAATAATATCAACAATAGGGCTAACAATTTTTGACAGCATTTCATTCATGTGGAAAAATATCAGAAACAAGAATATTTTAAGTACATGTGTTATTATTGTTTACTAGTAAATATCTTAGGTAAACAACTACAAGCTATAAGGTGTGTCCATATATAGATTGCACACCACAATATCACTACAGATAAAATGTTACCATGTAACTTAAATAATCAAATATCATACTATGACTTTTTCAACAAAGTCAAAAACAAACTCTTATGTTAGTCAAAGGTTTAAAGGGAGATAACAAACAAACAAAAAACAAAGCTTCAATAAATGGAATAATACAAACTGTTAATACACTGTGATCCAAACCTTCAGAAACTTGTGTGGAGAACCAATACAAGTATTGTTGAGATTTAAATTCTCCAGTAAATTGTAGGTGTATCAAAGGAAACCAATCATTAACATAGAAATGAACACAAAAAAGGACAATGAATTCTGTAATACGAAAATCTTAAAGGTATCACAATTCATTAAAAATACAATGTTTAATGTGTACTGAACAAATCAGTAAAGTAATGCAAGAAAATGATGTTTTATGGTAAACTAACCAGTCTTATTTGACCTGCTGAAGATACTTTTTAAATGTGCCAACTACTGCTATGTAATTGTTGCAGTACAACATTAAACAGAGTTCCATTCTATATTCTGTTAGTAACAACACTTTGTAGAGTTGTACCTCTTTTTAAAGAAAACATAAAATGAAACAATCTGTACAGAAATATAGAACTACATATATCCGTGTTTATGATTAACATTGGGAAGTAGACCATCTGCTGGTTACAAACAAAATATAGTGTGAGTATGGAACATCTTACTTGCACTCAAGTGTTTGGCAAGTTTTTGTTTCATTTGATACAAAGCATCAGCATAAAATCAAAGGGCTTCTTCAATAGTAATCGGTACATTTAAAAAAATGTGTTTTATATTGTGTCCAATGCTAATTACCGGTAACAGGAAAAGCTCAGTTATAGTACTTCAGGGCATACTTTTTGAGTACAAAATGGCACAGATATGAACTCTGCACAATAGATTGTTTGTAACACAGTACCTGAACTGGAAGACAACATTGTCCTTCAACAAGACATCTGCAGTGTTTTTCACAAATGGTTGTAGTGTAAAATACATCGTAAGTGCTGAAGTCACAATGTATTTCCCTTTAATCCTCCAACATTTACGACAGATTTTACACTTATGACTTTTTGTGAAATCGACTACAGGTCTATGAAAACGATAATACCCACAAGTTCTATTAAATTTTCTTTCAGTCTTTCAAATAAAATATAAGCAATGAATATGTGTACATAAAAATATGTATAAAAGTATGTAAGATATGTGCATGGACCAGTAGTTATATGATGTACAAACATGTACATCTGACTAGCTCTTTAATAAGCAAGACATAAACTATTCTTAAATTTATACCAAAAAATAAAATGCTAAAATATTTTTTTGTCACAAATGCATCACATTTCAGTAATGTGTGCGTGTATATACTATACTCTATACTTGTCTATAAATCGATAACAGTTTGCTATGTAACTCTCTCTGTACTTTCTAAGATGAGAGCAATGGTCAGATTCATCAAAACATTGCGAATCTATATCAACTTTCAACACTTCTGATCGATACTTCATCACTTCTTCAGAATCTGTATAAGGAATGACTTTATCTGCTTTTGAAAAAAGGAACAGCTGTGGCCATCTAGACTTGTCCTCTTTCATCCTACCATAAAGGGTATGTGGAGTGCCAGCATAATTTTTCCCATAAAACACAGAGCATATTGATGCATAAATGCCAGTAAAGAAAAGATAGAAAAAGATATATATAAACATGCCATGCAAGTAAAGTCCAGTTTTGCCACTTGCAAGTGCAAAAGCATAAGCAGCCTTTGTAATTCTACGTTTCCCCGGAGCACTGTCTATTATGCTTCCTTTTACTTTTAACCGGTTAAATTTTTCACTTTCACCAGAACAAAGGATATCAGATATTTGTGAGTAAACGAAACACCCATTATTGCTGAACACATGAAAGAAGACAGGATTCTCTTCCAAGCTGTAGTCTGGTATCAGGTCCAGTAGCTTTTTTGCAATACTATGCAGTTCTTCACCTTTAAAATACGTGACATTGACCGGGGCTGTGTACCTTATACAAATACATCTGAAATATAAGCAAACAAAAGTTCAATTACTCTTTTTACCTATAGTACTACTAATAATAAATATTTATAATACTTTTTTTTTATCTTCCCAAACTCAGCCAGACATTTGGTCAGTCATATAAAAAATCTGTCAGACTAAAATTTTTGCCAGAAACTAATGTAGTTGAAATGTTATTGAAATCAAATATATTTATGTCAGACATTCACTCTTACAACATCATATTTGGCTGTAAGGTTCTGTGCTAGGCACAGTTCTGTCTATTTAATGAGCCTCATTAAGGGGTTTACCACTTTTCTCTTGGGGCCCTCAGACAGGAATAAAACAAAAGTACATGTAAGTGTTGAAATAGGATTACTGGTACAACAGACATTACAGTAACATTTACTGAACCATAGAAAAAGAGCATACCTTTAGATGTCATTACTGTAATTTTTTATATTTTAATGGTATTCTTTAAAGGGAAGCATCACAAAACATGAAAATTTGATAAATCAAACATTTCCCTTTAATGTTACTCAGAAGTACAGGGTTAACACCATATACAGTGATGTCCCAGTTTTATTTTCGTTCAGACAATTTTTCATTTAACATAATATTATTGTCTGAAAATTTAATTTAACTACAATCGGATGTGCACAAAGCAAGTATTGTCATTCTATTTGAAAGACTGATGAGATTGACTTAATTGACAGGTGGGTGGCCATGTATCAAAGGCAACATATCTGTTACAATCCAATCAATAGGTGTGACTGGAACAACTAAACAATGGTAGGAGCATTCCTTCATACACCCTTAAGTGTTAATATGACATATACATAACTACAATAAATCTATGCAGCTTTTGGAGATTGCCATAATTTCCTTAAAAACATTAAAAATTGTCAAGTTACTTTGTTTTCCAAATTTTTCAGTAAACCCTCGCCTGGAATTTGGAAAATTGTTATCCTAAAACATGTTTGCAACATATTCCTTTAAAGTCATATTTGAAATCACATGGCAATTTTTATGAATTGCTGTGTGGTTACCTTCTCCAATTAACACAAGTCACCTGTACAAGAAGCTTCTTAGATTTTACTATATCAATATGTATGTAATCACTCAATTATTTGTATTTTTTATAACTGTTATATATCTTGCATCTGGTGAACATAATTAATTTCCTTATAGACCAAGTGGAAAAGACATTTAATAATTTATTTAATTTTATGACTGCTCATTACAAGTTAACAGTTACTGTGTGTAAATTACTAATTATAATTTTTTTTCAAATCTTTTCAATACACACTTTTATTCCACAAGTTTGCTAAGTCTGTATATGTGCTAGATGTTTCATGTTATATGTTGACCCAATTTCTATTGGTAATTCTAAAGTGCATTGTCTTTAATATGCTGATGATTTAATGTTGATATCCAGTATTATTACATGAATAGAATTTTGCGTGTTTTTGATTGGTCTAAAAACAACTTTTGGGTCACGATAAATCGCAACAGTACTAAAATTACATAAAATGTTTGTACGCTGCACGATTCCGCTGCATAGTAGTCAAGCGGAATATGATATCGACCTGGTTTTGATGTTTTAGCCAATCAGAATAGCCGTCTTAACAAATTCAGTCGTCCAATCAAATCGATTGTATTATTTGTGCATCGTGCGTGACAACAACAAATGGAAGGAACGTCGGCTCTGCGATATGTTGATTCATTTATACTCTTCTCAATATTTGAAACTGGAATTTCAGGATTACCAGCAAATTCATATAAGAATGCCGTATTAAATAAAAAAATATTAATGGTAATAACAATTACAAAATGTAAGCGGGGCTCCAGTAGAAAAGACATCCTCTGTTTTTCTGATCAAGGGAGATGGTGGTTTTATTCATGTAATAAAACAATTAAAATGACTTTGATATACGGTCGCTATCAGGATTGATCAGCCCTCAAAAATGTATATTCACCTCGCCTAGCGGCTCGGTGAATATTACATTTTCTCTGGCTGATAAATCCTGATAGCGACCTATATCAAAGTCATTAATTGTATAATCTTACTGGCCTACAATGTAGTCTTGATTGACTGGCAAATTCTTGTTCAGACTGGAAACTGGTGATCAATACTTCTAAATCATAAGCAATGGTTTTTAAGTCAAATGGTAAATAAGATGTAAACTTTTTAAAATTAAATGGTTCATATATAGAAACCGTTAGATATTGCTATCTTGATTTAACTGTAAAATATATTAGAAATTCGTGAGAAATTCAACTTAGCACTGATGGATAAAGCTAGAAATGCTCTCTTTAAAATTAAGAAGACAGTGGGAATTTACAACCATAGTAAAACAATAAAGAAACTGTTTGATTCAATGGTCTTGCCCATTCTGTTATATAATATTGATGATTGGGGAAATGAATCTGCTATCAAATTTCATAAGAACATTTTTTTGGATCTGACACAGTATGGAGTTCCATACTAAATTTATCAAAGAAATCTAAAGAGTTAATTGTAAAGACACTGACAGTGCTTGTCTGTCTGAACTGGGTAGAAATAATTATGTATTCTGTAAAATTTTAAAACCATATCATATCATCAAGTACTAGTAATACTTTGGTGAATGAAATTATTTCAAACACATTGAAAAGTACAGTAACTCTTGGGCTAAATGCATCAAGTCTATATTACAGCATCTAAGTTTTTTAAATCTAAGACTAACTAATTTTAATACTATTTCAAATCCCTGTTCCCACAGATTTAACAGTGAATTAACAATATTTTCCTTCAAATTCGAAAGCCTCTTATTCAACAGTCAAACTCAAAGAAAACTCTTATTTAATTTTTCAAATCTTTTTGTCTATCACCTGAACCTACACACTATGTCGATCAAGTTACTTCTTATGAAAATAGATCTTACATTTCTAAAATTAGATTAAGTGCAAATAACATTGAAATTTAAAAAGTCAGACATAATAATGTTAACAGAGAAAACAGAATCTGCAAAGTACATGTATGTGAAGATTTGAAAAACATTTCATTTGGAAATGCTCAAAATATTCAAATGAGAGAAAACTGTCTTCAATTTTGAACATAAATGTCTATAACCTAAAAGAGGAAAAGTTCATTAAATTTATAATGAACTCTAATAACCAAAAAGTGTTTAATTTACATTCATCTTATATTGAAAAACTATATGAAATAAGAAACTCCACTGTATCCGCTTTATGATCTATATTATTCATGTTGATGTACTTTGTTTAATAGATGTATGTTTATTTCTCTGTTAATGTATGTACCTGATCACAATGGTTCTGCCATAGTAGTATTGTTATATTGAATATTGTATACTAGTTACATTGTCTTAACCAACTATTGTAATTGTGTTTTTACCAATAAAATATTTGTATTTGTTTCATATCCCTTTTTATTTAATGGGTTTTGCACCCACATAGATTACAATGAATGGTTTATTGAAGCCCGGTATAGAGCGACATATTTACGTTTTCGCTTGTAAACCAACTGCAGTCCTACATGTAAATTAAAGTTAATGAACATGTTATTGGTAGGTGGCACGCATATTGAGAGAAGCGAATTATTCAAGCAGCACCCCCCCCCCCCGCCCCCCCCCCCCCCCCACACACACACTTTCCCAAGAAGTGATTTTCAATTAGCAAGGTAATTTCCTTAATCTATGGGTTTGTTTAGAAAAATATTTATAACGCCAGATGAAATATCTGCAATAACAGAAAATGAGGATAAAAACTGAAGGAAAAGGCAGGATAACACACCCCTTCTGTTCATAGAATTCACTGTATTTAGCCAGGTATTTATCTTTGCATCCAGCCCATCCCAGTAGAAAAACAACGGGCTCTAGTTCGGTTATATTAACTTCATTATCGTTGTACTCTAAATCTTCTAGACTTTCTACGGGTTGTGCAGCATCAGCAGTATCATCAAGATTCCCATATCTCGGCGTAGGAAATGTTATATCGTACTCGAAATCGTCCTCTTCCATTTTAATGTCATTGACAAAAGTTGTTTGTCACGACGTATTTAATTGGATGACAACTTTTAGTTTGTCCAATTAAAATCGATTTCATACTAACAGCATTTAAAAAAACATGGCGATGTAGCAACATGTAAACAACCTTAACGAAGTAGAGAAATTGTCATTAATTTAATTTAAAAAAACAGTTATTTGAAATACGGTAATCTGTAATTATGGGGTCATCAAAGCAACAATCGGCAATCTCTAAAGTTACTAATCTTCTCCAAGAATGGGACAAAGGAAGTAAAGTTGTAAGAGCTAAAATTTTGGTGGATTTCATTAAGCAGAACCAGAATAAAACAGGACCTGAACTAGAACAAGAGTTTGCCCAGGCTGCTAGTTTGTTTCTGACACGACTGACTGCATGGTTAAGATTGACGTATCCTTTACCACTGCTATTTATCTGAGAATAAATTGTTATATTTGAAATTTCGATACATTTACTTGTTTATTTTCATTAATAAAACCTCTCATTTCATGTTTATTTTCAACGTTTTTTTATAGGATATTGATATTTTATGTTTATAGTGAAATGCGAGGTTTCATCTTTAAACACATTTTTCCGTGCACAATACCGCAAGAAAATCGTGCGGAATGTTGAAGGTAAGTTTGATATGAATGAAATAAGTTTTGGACACCCATGCAAACTATGCTAAACTAAAAGAAAAATATTTACTTTTGCTAAAAATTTTCTTACCTTAATATATATCGAGGATGTTTAAAGTCCTGTTAAAGCTTTATTTGTGATACCCCTTCACTACCATTACATTTAATGGGGCCTCAGTGGTCGAGTGGTTAAGGTAGTTTGTCTACTATTGATCACGTGGTCTGTTGACACTGAGATTGCGGGTTCGATTCTCACTGCAGGCAGGGTGTTCTTGACTTCAATCTACATTTACAAGGATTGCCAGTTTTCCTACCACAGGTCGGGGTTTTTCTTCGGGAACTCCAGCTTCCTCACCCAATAAAACCTGGACACCATGATATAGCTGCAAGATTGCTGAAAATGGTGTTAAACATCATTCATTCAACAAAATAACATTAAATGGCCAATTCTATTCAAATCTTTGTAATGGTTTTTTTGAAGAAACATATTTTTCATTTGTTACAATTACCACAAATTTTATTCGTTATGCCATTAAATAAAATGTGATTCTGTAATTTTGAATTACCGTTAAATTCAAAATGTCAGCTCCCTGTAAAATTTCGCATGGATATTTCAAACTTGGATTACTTAAGTGAACATAGTTTAATTTATTGAAAACTCATTATAGTCTTTGTGTTTTAGTTTCATTATATTTTATATGTTAAAATATACAGAACTTCTGAAAATATTTATCTCCGATTCAACTATCAGATAAAACCTCGCATTTCAAAAAATAATACATGTAAAAGACAAATGAAATGATAAGTATAAAAGTGAAATCTGAAGTTTTGTGTTATAGAACTAGTATTTGTTATATTTTTGAATGTTTGCCATCCAACCCTTTTTTGTTGTTGTGGGACATCAGAGAGCTCCCCATAGCGAACAGTGGATTTTGTGACTAAGGTCTGAGTCAGCATATTTTTTATAGTGTCCAGAGCCCGGTTTCATGAAACTTCTCAGATTTGAGGAGTTTCTCAACTTGTCCTCAATGCAAAAATTGACCAATCAGATTGCTTGAAAATTGAAATATGAGGAAAAACTCAGATATTTGAGGAAAATCAAAATTTGAGAAGTTTTATAAAACCCAGGCCAGATTTTATACAACATTTTCGTCCAGTTAAACTATATATAATTCACATCTTTAGATATTTTTCTCTATGAATGTACACATGTACTCATTATACCTTCAATCAAGCTTATTTATGTCCATTTCTTAGCTCATTTCCATTGATATCCTTACATTCCGCCATTTCACTTTCATTTTGAACAAAAAGTCACTTGACAACAACATGACTTGAATTGGTGCTTAAATCAGCTTTATTGAAGGCATGATCATGATGAGAATATTCATAGAGAAAAATATCACCTCAAATATGATGCCAATGTTCATCTCAACACAAGAAGATGATTTTAATTTTAAATTTGAAAATTATGAAATTTTCTCAGTAGTCTAGTAATATTCTCATCTTCTGCATACATCATCACCCCCCCCCCCCCTCCCACACACCCTTTTTTGCTATGGTAACTGCTTAAAACAAAGCGACCATAGCAGAGAGGGGGAGCAACCTTAAGATTTAATTTTAATTAGATTGCTATATTTCTCCAAAAATTAGATGTGTAAGACCTTGCAGTGAGTATGCTGATTGTTTGCAAATGTTACCAATTCTTTGGCATAGACTTATAAACCAAGGTTCCAAGAAAGGATGACTAGTCCTTGCCTTTCAAAAGTTTTACTATAGATACCATATCCTTGTTGGAAAAAATCTCATTTGCAAATATGTTTGCAGATACTTCTCCCAAATTTTTAATTTAGCACATAGTGATTGTAATGCCATAACTATTGTATACTCCTATTACTGACTAGTGGTGTATGATACCCATAACTATTGTATACTCCTATTACTGACTAGTGGACAGTAGTGGTGTATGATACAAGTTTTCATCAACACACTAACTCACGTACAGCTGATATGAAAGCAAGAGGTTATGCATGCAAAAACCTGGTTTAACCCACCATTTCTTATGAAATGCCTGAACAAAGTCATGACCATTGCTTTAGTTACTATATTTTTGGCTTTGGGTCTCAAGTTTGCCCTTTATTTAAGGATTAAATGGAAAAAAATATTTTCTCTATAGAGGGATAACAAAATTTCCATATGGCATTGTATAATATATTAAATGTATACCACAGAAATTTTGTTATCAATTGATGTAGAAAATATTTTTTTAGTTCGTAATTATAAATAAATTCAGATATAAATAATTTGATTGGTTTATTTTTAAACATTTTTGAAAACTGATGAACACACAAACTGTAAGTGTTCTGGGTAGTAATATATTACATCATATGATTTTTTTTTTAAATCCTCCCACAATTTACTAGTAAATATTTATATAATTATAAATTCAAATACTTAACTTCTTTTAAAAAATATAGCAGTAAGGTACTGATTGGTTTAGATTTAATGCACTTCTGGATGCTAACATCCGGTAGTACTTGTAGGTGAGATAAAGGACCAACTCTGATACTAATAACCAGTTATTTGAGAACGTTATTTTTTATTTCATTAGTGATATGTATATATTTGGACAAACTAACCCAGTTATCATCGTTATAGGATGAATATATACTTGTACTTGGGCAAACTTGTTTAAGAGCAATTCACAGACTGATTTTGGCAATGAAATTGTACTATGTGTCATAATGTACTGAAGGATGTAACATTACAATTTGAGTGTCGGTTATGGCAAAATTTAAAAAATCTCTCATTTCGACATGAAAATATCTCCTTTCAATAAAAACAATCATTTAAAAACTCATTAACTATATGTTAACATTGTTATCTTTACATCATTATTATATGTTAACATTGTTATCTTTACATCATTATTATATGTTAACATTGTTATCTTTACATCATTATTATATGTTAACATTGTTATCTTTACATCATTATTATATGTTAACATTGTTATCTTTACATCATTATTATATGTTAACATTGTTATCATTACATCATTATTATATGTTAACATTGTTATCTTTACATCATTATTATATGTTAACATTGTTATCATTACATCATTATTATATGTTAACATTGTTATCTTTACATCATTATTATATGTTAACATTGTTATCTTTACATCATTATTATATGTTAACATTGTTATCTTTACATCATTATTATATGTTAACATTGTTATCATTACATCATTATTATATGTTAACATTGTTATCATTACATCATTATTATATGTTAACATTGTTATCATTACATCATTATTATATGTTAACATTGTTATCTTTACATCATTATTATATGTTAACATTGTTATCTTTACATCATTATTATATGTTCCTTAATTGTGTCATAGATATATGATAGGTACAAGTTTAACAGAACAGTTGAAGGCTATATCAATTTTCCTGTCAGCTTCTAGTGGGTAAGTAAAAAAGGAAACTATTTGGATGTATATTTTCCCAAATTTTATGTCCACATTATTGTATAGCATACACAATAAGATTGAATTTAAGTGATACTGTACATGTGTCTACAATAACGTAAGCAGGAGAAATTTAGGTTTCATGCTCTATCACCTTTTGTTTTTGAATCCCTAATGCATAACATATTAGCATTATACATTGTAATTGTAAGACATTATTAATTGTATAATTTTGAAGTTAAGAATTGTCTCCCTTGAAGAACATGGACTCAAATGTTGTAAAACATAATACTTAGTACATAATACATAATAGTTTTCACCCATTTTTTTATTTGCCAAATTTTAATTTGGTCCCTTCACAATATAAATAAATACATGTATTACCAAATTGATCAAGTCCTCAAAGTTGCCCCAAAAAGTCAGATGCGGTTTCCCAATTTTTCCTTCTCCATCTTGTCATACTTTCATTTGCCAAAAATATTTCCTGATATTTAGCTTATCTCATTCCCCCAATTTATTTATTGTTAATGTTTAACTTTATATTCTAGTTAAAAGATTGGTCACTGTTAAACATCCACTAATCAGTCATCAGTCTGAATATTATATGGGTGATATATAAAATGCTTTCCACTAATTTGTTTCCTGTTTTCTTTGACAGGCATAAATTCATGGCAGAGTTTCTAGAGGTTGGTGGTGTACTGACTTTACTGGAGGTTATAGGATTAAAACAGGCAAAGGAGAATGATAAGCTAGAATCACTGAAATGTTTACAGTGTGTGGCAAATGCTGGCAGAAAGTATAAAGAATTAATCTGTGAAAGTTACGGTTGGTGTTGATATTTTGAAATTTACATTAACGAATGTTGAAGATTGATTGATGTGGGTATTGTCTACAGATTTTACAGAACATTTTGTGGTGTATTCTGTATAAACATTGTATGTTATTATCTGCTTAAATTTGCTACCATACAGCAGCAAAATTGTTAAACATGGCATTACACTATATTTCACTTGCGTTTTGCAATTAATTATCAACCAATTATCTATCGTAGTTGTTCTATACATAGTACCTCTGTTATACACAGATCACAATATACCAACATTTTATTGAATCAAATTTTGTTTCATATAAATATAGTGCTGTCAATTTTAAATCTTCTTTAAGTGAAAACTAGAAATCCACTTAACAATTATTTTAACAAATAATGAATCCACATTAGTACATTTATTTTTCAAATAAAATTTAGCAATTTAAATACAAGTAAAAATCAAACTAGAATCAAAAGAGCCTAATTTACCATAAACATGGCATACACGTGTTACTAGAGTTTGTATTCAGGGTAAAGAAACTTGTTATAATCTATAATAAAATTTAATTATAAGGTTTTGTGTTTGGTCTATCTCCCCTATTGATGAGGTTTGTGTTTGGTTTATATCCCCTATTGGTGAGGTTTGTGTTTGGTTTATCTCCCCTGTTGGTGAGGTTTGTGTTTGGGTTTATCTCCCCTGTTGGTGAGGTTTGTGTTTGGTTTATCTCCCATGTTGGTGAGGTTTGTGTTTGGTTTATCTCCCCTGTTGGTGAGGTTTGTGTTTGGTTTATCTCCTCTGTTGGTGAGGTTAGTGTTTGGTCTATCTCCCCTATTGGTAAGGTTTGTGTTTGTTTATCTCCCCTGTTGGTGAGGTTAGTGTTTGCTTTACCTCCCCTGTTCTTCATGTTTATGTTTCGTTTATCTCCTCTCTATTTAAGGATTGTTTTCAAATGCTGGTTAGATTATTGGATATAGACGACTTTTGGTCGGTTTATGCCAAAAACAGCTCTGTTTATGTACAGCGTAAACCCACCTAAAGTTGTCTATATCCAATAATCTAACCAACAATTGAAAACAATTCTCATATTTTCAATATTATGAAAAGAAATAACAAAAACAATATTTAACAAGTAGTCAAAAAATATTTGCAGTTCAAAATTGTAAGTGTCGTTGCTTGTTGTTTGCGGAGGAATTCATGTATAGTAAACATCGTCAGTACATATAATTATGACATCAAGAATCAGATTAGTGCTGAAAAACCAAGTTAGAATATACAAATTAGGACAATGTTGCTCAGCTGTTGAGTATTTAAAGGAAATTAAAATATTTATATATGTTTGACTGGTGAATTGTTGATGGATATTGCTTTTATGTGTTTTTAAACTTGAGAAAATGTGAGGGTCTTCTCTGCATTTACTACCAGTCTGCTTCAGTATTCTCATATTCCTTGACAACAGACCAGTTTTAGTTTTATCTTGCAATCTTAAATCTAAAAAACACATTAATAATGATGCTATATTTCCTCAGACACTACATGTACATAGTCTGACATATTTAATTAATGTCTATGACCAGTTATGAAAAAAAAATTGGATGCTGCATTAGTGTGATAAAATGGTCATTTTCTGAATACATTTTATTTTTCAAAACATTTTACCTTTTTCATTTTCATTTCAGGAATAAGGGCAGTAGCAGAATGTTTGGCTAAGTCCAAGTCAGAAGAAACACAAGATGCCTGTAGAAATCTGTTGTTAATGCTAGCCCAAGGAAACTTTAAATTTGAAGTACAAGTGTACAAAGGTCTGATAGCATTACTGCCATGTACATCTCCAAAGGCTCAACAGATGTCAGCGCAGTCTCTTAGAATAGTACAGGTATAGTGAACTTTCAAATATTGTATAGAAGCCATGATTACAAGAAATTTTACAATTGATACAGCAGTATTTATGATCAATCCATATAATAAATGGGATGACAAGAAATGCATACAAAACATTGTAAAAATATACTTTATTTGGAGTACATACAATCCCAAATGCATATAACAGTGTTACTATACACTTCTGTAGAAATATATGATAAAGTATATAATACATGTCAAAATCCTTATCACATGCCATATCACTCGCACCAATATCAGCACTCGGGCCCTCTACATTCTGGTTGATATTTAGGGATGATACAACATGCAATACAGATTTTGACATGTATTATTTTCTATTTAATGTCCATTAAATTATTATTCAGTCATATTGGAGATAAAAAGTTGAAACATACATGTATTAATTAGAACGATTACTCCTCTTTCATATTTTTAAAACTTTCTTACAGCCTGTAGTGAAGACAGCCAACCCTAGTATAGTTGAGCCACTACTTAATTTACTAAAGACATTACATCTTGAGGTACAGTATGAAGGTAAACTAAAATTAGAAAAATAATTTAGTAAAGGAAATCCCTAAATTGCTCTGAAATTTTAAATGTCCGTAAAAAATAGTCTTGATATACCAGTAAAAGACTATAATTCTTGTCAACTACTGGTATGGCAAATAATTTGTTTGTATGCAAGTTTTTATTTAAGAAATAATTCATGGCTGCCCCAATTTTATGGATTATTTAAATATGGGTAGGCATTATATTCATGAATATTTTGCCATGAGCGTTAGCGAATGGTAAAATATCATGAATATAATGCTTACCCATATTTAAATAATCCATAAAATTAAGGCAGCCATGAATTATTTCGATTCTGATATGAAAATACAGAAATTTTACATTTCGCGACTACCTAGGTAAAGGTTTATTTTGGCTGTTCCAATTTCCGAGAACCTCCCTTGTTTCGAAATAATATTTCTCGTGTAAAACTTAGTAGAAAAAAATGAAGAAATATATATTAAAAACAAACAAACATATTTATTAACATTTACAATAAAATTTAACAATCAAAACAAAGAACGACAAAATTAAATGCTTCATTACATCAGTCGCCGTGACCGTGTGTCGTGTCTGGGACTGTTCATGTGTTGCTGTATTTGCGTGAGAAATGAAAACCGCTTACCGCATTTGGTCGATCTTATGCTCCTGTTTTAGATCCACAATTGTGCAAATTTAAATCGACAGTTATTTTCCACAATTAATCAACATTTTGAAATTCGCTTGTGTTTTCATTTTGATACGTAACGGTAAATTCGTTTGTGGTGGGGGCAGGAAAAGTCTCGCGGTTTGCATTGAACGTCATTGTAAACAACGCAACGTCCCTTGAAAACACAACCTAAAGTCAAGGAAGACTTGTAACATGTAAACAATAAAGGCATAGAATAGAAAATGGACTTGTTATCGTGAAAACATGTTATCTATTGGATTTTCTTACAAAGGTACAAAATAAAATAAATTTTAAAGCAAAAACATCAACACAAGGGGGTTTTTGAAATGGCTGGAACAGCCGTATTTTGTTGAATATTTAAATAGAGGTGTGTTTCCAAAGCGTTTGAAGGACGTCATATTAGAATTTATATTTATACCCCCGCTCGACAGAGTCGGGGGGTATATAGTGGTCCTCATGTCCGTCCGTCCGTCCGTTCGTCCGTCCACATTTGGTTTCCGGATGATAATTCAAAAAGTTTACATCCGATTTGAATGAAACTTTGGGATATTGTTATATATCAGGTTGTTAAGAAGCCTATCGATTTTGGGGGAAATCCGTCAAATTTCAAGGTCACAGTCCACGAAAAACGTTAGAAATTTTAACAAAAAAGTGGTTTCCGGACAATAATTCATAAAGTTTACATCCGATTTGTTTGAAACTTTGGGATATTGTTATATATCAGGTTGGTAAGAAGCCTATCAATTTTGGGGGAAATCCGTCAAATTTCAAGGTCACAGTCCACGAAAAACGTTAGAAATTTTAACAAAAAAGTGGTTTCCGGACAATAACTCAAAAAGTTTACATCCGATTTGAATGAAAGTTTGGGATATTGTTATATATCAGGTTGGTAAGAAGCCTATCGATTTTGGAGGAAATCCGTCAAAGTTCAAGGTCACAGTCCACGAAAAATGTTAGAAATTTTAACAAAAAAGTTGTTTCCGGACAATAACTCAAAAAGTTTACATCGGATTTGAATGAAACTTTGGGATATTGTCATATATCAGGTTGGTAAGAAGCCTATAGATTTTGGGGGAAATCTGTCAAATTTCAAGGTCACAGTCCACGAAAAACGTTAGAAATTTTAACATAAAAGTTGTTTCCGGACAATAACTCAAAAAGTTTGCATCCGATTTGAATGAAACTTTGGGATATTGTCATATATCAGGTTGGTAAGAAGCCTATCGATTTTGGGGGAAATATGTCAAATTTCAAGGTCACAGTCCACGAAAAACGTTAGAAATTTTAACATAAAAGTTTTTTCCGGACAATAACTCAAAAAGTTTGCATCCGATTTGAATGAAACTTTGGGATATTGTTATATATCAGGTTGGTAAAAAGCCTTTTGATTTTGGGGGAAATCCATCAAATTTCAAGGTTGCAGTCCACGAAAAACGTTAGAAAATTTTTCACAAAAGCGGGGGTATCAGCGATCGCTAGATCGACTTTGTCTAGTTAATTTTTAATTTGTTTATTATTATTAAATTTTAACCAGCCTAGATGTAATTTTTTTCTGATTCTTTGCCTCTATTATTTTTTTGTATAATGTTGTGTAATTAAATATTGCCTACATAGGTACATTTCCCAATATTGTATTAAAAGTCAAATGTATGATGAATAATATAACCCTCCTTTATCCTCAGCTATTGAACTTATCAAAGAACTGATGGGTTATGAAGTTTCTGATGCACTGTTAAAGGGACTGGTATCACTGTTGAGACCTGCCAAAGAAGACTTGATCAGGAAACCAGAAATTTTAGATGGTAAGGTCACAATATAGAATGATAGGAAACAAAGTTGTGTTTCTAAATATATATATCTTTTTTCAGAAGTTTGCTACTTATAATCGGATTCATTATCACAGCCCCGATATTCTGTCTCTAGACTAAATGTTAAAATATGGTTCAGTTTGTATAAATAATAACATTTAGCCTCTTTTATGATGTCAAAGTTCTATCAAAAAATATCCTCTGTGCATAGAAAGGAATGTTATCAAATAAATATTGTCCATTCAATATTCAACAGTTGCTTTAGTTGTAAATGCTAACAGAGAATTAGGCATCATTTCAGTGTCAGACAGAGTACATGTAGCTTCTGTTTTGTTGTTATGTTTTAATTTGAAGGCTTTTAAAAAGGCTCTATTTGTATCACAGGTTAATATTGTTTTAGAGAGGAAAAGTTCATTTATGTTTCATTGTATCATTGAAGAAATTGTATAGATTACCAGTTTATGAAAAAAAAAAAACAAATCAAACACAGTTTTTAATATGTAAGTCAAATTTTTAACAAGTACAATTTTATTCTATGATTTTTACAGATCCAGATGTTCCAAAAATAAATGCCCCCCTGCCAGTCTTTGTACAGCAAGCTGCAGCAGCTAAAACTATTGGGTAAGAAATTTGGTCATATGACTTCTATAAATACGACAAAGTCGGAAAAATGATAATAAATTCAGTATAACTTTATATATAACAAGACTGTGGTATTTGAATTAAGATTCTAATATGATGTCCTGTTTAAGCTATGTAAACTTAGCTGTGTCAAAATTCCACTAAGTTTAGTTGGCACATGCGTAAGCCGTGTGTTTTGTGTTAATGTAAAAACTGACTTAAAAATGCAGTTTGTTATGTGTTATCCATAATTATCTTTATTGTTAATAATGCAGTTATTTTGAGTCTGAATTCTGAGATTTATATGATTTAAACTACTCCCGATACATTATAATTTTACCAATTTCGAATTAATATGATGTAACCATTAGAATTCAGCTCAACTGAAAATTTCAAACTGGAACAATGCAATTTCGTTAAGATGTCTCAATATTTTTGTTTAAAAGGTACGTACATTCAATAAAATGACGAGAATATTTGTTTATGTTAATTTTATTTTCCTTAACACACTGTTTTGGGATACATCTGATTAGTTTCAAAAAACAGTATTACAATTGAAAGGGTCCTCTTAGAGCTGCTTTGAAATTTTAAAACAATTGTTAGACATATTAGAATCGAAACAGATTATTGCAATTGGGCTCTATGGGAATTAGAACATGGTCAGACCTTATATTTGTCTTCATTTTATAACTCGCTATCACTCAGTGTAAAATATTGACATGTTCTAATTCGCATAGAACCCGCTCACAATAATCTATTTCTTAAACAATAAAATTCAATTTTCATTTCAGAATTCTTGCAAGAGAGTCCAATGAAATAGCAGAAAAATTAATTCAGGTAAAGAGATTTAATGTGTTCCAGAATAAGAGTTTGTTTACACTGGCTGGCAAGTCTTCCCCATGTCTCCTTAACATACACTATTATGAACATTTTTATGGTGTTTACTTTTTGTTTTTGTATTATGGTAGATGGATGTACAAATATCGGTCAAGTAAGTCTAGTCTGTGTCATAAACAATAAGCATAAGCTCTGTAGAGCTACAAACAAGCAAATAATAGATATATAAAACATGCAACAAAATATATATGTTAAAAGTGACACAGACATAGGGACAAGACATGCATTTTATAACACACCTTGACTGACATACTATATAGACATTGGCTAATCATGCAGTCAACACATATTAATAAAAGGATATGGGGAGAAAATTAAGTACAGAAATGTTAAATGAAATGTAAATACTTGAAGAAACCTAAAAGAAACAATTGATTTGAAATAAGCTGATGGAAGTTTTCTATTCTTTGTTATTATAAAGGTGCACATGGGAATAAAGACACCCTGATCGTTTGGATATATCCAGTAGTTATGTCCCTTTAACTGTATTTGCTTACTGTCTTCATAACAAATCTTTGCCTTAATCATCAGGTTAAATGTGATTTTGATTATTAATTATTCATTAAATTTGAAGACATTATATATGTTATTAATTTTCATTATTTTTCAGTTAAGAGTTACACATAATTTACTGTACACCATGGGTAACATGGACTATGCAGATAGTCAAAGACAAGCCAGTATTTCCTTAGAGGTAGTATTCCAATAAATATTGCACTTTTTAAAACAATAATGTTGTGTTGTCCATTTTACATGCCTTCTAAATTTGGAACAAACATGGACATTGCAATATTATTGTTATTATTACTCTGACAGTAAAACATGCTGCTGTGATCCTGTTATACTTCAACTACAGTCAAACCTGTCTTAGCGACACCCTCCATATAACGACTTCCTGTGTTATCCGACCGTATTTAGTCCTCCTGAGCATTTTCCCATTCATTTTACCTTTATATAACGACTCCCCGTCTTACGCGACTAACGACCGTGTTTTCCGTTCGTTTTGACAAAGAAAACCTGTCTGAAACGACTATCGGGACTGTTAATTATTAAACAATAAATAAACCCTGTCTGACGAAAAGAAGATTCATAGACCATTGGCATTGTTGTCAATTATCAAGTTTCTTCAACTAAAGTATGAAGCGATCAAAAACTGTTATATTATCTTAGAAGCGAAGTTCAGATTGCCCTGTAAAATTTGAATAGTCGTCAATGTCGTTATTAGATTTTGTTGTCATTCGGGTTGGAAATAATGATGTAAAACCGGTACAAAGAAAAATACAACTAAATGGGGGAATAAAGTTGACCTGCGTTAATTCAATCTGAAATCGAAACGCTCGTTATTGTTGTATATTTTGTACTTGCGTTATATACATAAAATAAATGTGATATTTTATTGTTAACTTAATAAAACAAACAATTAAGGTCTGCAATTCACTCTTTTCACAAGCTGACAACATGACTTTGTTGATTGGTCTGCAAACATCATGACCTGTGTATAAAGACTCCCTGTCTTATGTGACCTTTTTTACAATTTCCCGTCCAAGGTCGCTTAAGACAGGTTTGACTGTAATACCTAACAACATTTATTGTGAAGATACGGTTCTATAATATGGTAGCAGTTCTAACAAAACTTTCTTCTATTAGGCATAATAGTTGATAACAAATACTTCAACAGACCTGTTACAATAACATCACCAGATATTGCCAGTTTAGGTATGATTTATGTTTGTCATGGAGAATAGTTGTGCCACAACCCCAAAAAGAGCAAAAATAATTTTTAACATGTCTTATTTCTTTGGACTCTGTCATGGGAGATAATATGTTTGCTTGCTCTGTATGTCACAGGGGAGATAATTGATTTTTTATTATTAAATTATCACATGTTGTAATGGGAAATTTCTTAAATATATGTTATATTTTCCTAAATTAGTTTTCCATTAATCATTCCTTCCAGCTGACATGCTATAGACAATACAGGCGTTATTTCTGAATATTTTCCTATGGTGTATATATATAAAGATGAATCCACTTTTCAAACTGTTTGAAAATATTTTTCATTGTTTGCATTTATATTGGTATTGATGCTAGCTTTAACTTAAAAAAATGTAGATGGTTCAAGGACTAAGTTTCTGATCTGTAATGTCAACTTTAAATCATATTTTAGAGCAAATGCAATGTGACAAGTTCAATAAGTATCTGTCAAAATAAAAATGTTACACCCTATCAGGGATAGATTTCATTGAATAACATACTAGGCTTTTGTAGGCTTTTGTAGGAACCATGCACACTATTATGGCTTTTACAGTCAATTTTAAATAGTTTCCTGTCATTTTCTCTCACTGTCTAAATATGACAATTCACACTGTTCCCAAAATTTGAGAAATAAGAATTTATTCATGTTTCAAAATAATTTACTGGTACCTCAAATTATGTTCTTTAAGTTTCCAAAATTTGAGAAATAAGAATTTATTCATGTTTCAAAATATTTTACCTCAAATTATGTTCTTTAAAACTCTGTCATTAAAAATGTATGGTCACCAAATCAATGGAATAACTATTTAAGAAAAATGTTTAAGAATGTGAATAAAATATAGGAACTTTTTGGCTTACTTTACAATATAAGCACAAATTACATTGGAATGGATAAAATAAAAATAAGAAAATGCCCACATAGCAGCCCAGCATGTCCCCCTCCCCATTGCTTTAAAAAAGGGGGTGTTGTTCTATTGTAATAGGTGTGTCTATCCATCATACATCTGTATCTGTTATATCCATGAACCCTTGTATGAACTTTTTTTATGGTCAAGGAATTAACTTTATGTAATTGGCACAGATTAAGTAATGTTATAAATATTGACGCCACAGTAGCTTTGGAAGACAGATTGTGCCATGTTGGGATTCAGCTTTAAAAGACATGCATGATGTCAGAGACTTGATATTTCTTATCTGTCTTTTATGTTAGTGATGAACACATACAATACTCATGGCAGGATGGTAATGCCAGGGTTTAAACTAATATGTTAAGTTTTGTGGTAAACTATCATGTCAACAAATATTCTGTTTTCTGATTTTAGTATTACAAATATTCTGTTTTCTGATTTTAGTATTTCTGTAGAACATTCCCTATTGTTGACGAACATGTTCACGAAGCCATGGGAGATAACTTGTATGATTTATTTATGGTAAGCATTAGAATATGTTCAGAACTTTATTAAAGAATGACATGAATTTTGTAGTTTTATTTGCATTTAAATTGTGTACATAAGGAAACTATGCATTTAGCCAGCTAGCTTACCATTGGAGCCAATATTTACTATGTATTTAGTCAGCTAGCCTACCATTGGAGCCAATATTTACTATGTATTTAGTCAGCTAGCCTTCCATTGGAGCCAATATTTACTATGTATTTAGTCAGCTAGCCTACCATTAAAGCCAATATTTACTATGTATTTAGGCAGCTAGCCTACCATTGGAGCCAATATTTACTATGTATTTACCCAGCTAGCCTTCCATTGGAGCCAATATTTACTATGTATTTTGTCAGCAAGCCTACCATTGGAGCCAACATTTTCTCCTTTATATTAAGCAAGCTATCCTACCATTGAAAACAAAGTTTTCTCCTTTGTATTTAGTCAGCTACCCTACCATTATAGCCAATGTTTTCTCCTTTATATTTAGCCAGCTACCCTACCATTAGAGCCAATGTGTTCTCCTTTATATTTAGCCAGCTACCCTACCATTAGAGCCAAAGTTTTCTCCTTTGTATTTATCAAGCTACCCTACCATTAGGGCCAAAGTTTTCTCCTTTGTATTTAGCCAGCTACCCTACCATTAGAGCCAATGTTTTCTCCTTTGTATTTAGCTAGCTAGCCTACCATTGGAGCCAAAGTTTCCTCCTTTGTATTTAGTCAGCTAGCCTACCATTGGAGCCAATGTTTTCTCCTTTGTGTTTAGCCAGCTAGCCTACCATTGGAGCCAATGTTTTCTCCTTTGTGTTTAGCCAGCTAGCCTACCATTGGAGCCAATGTTTTCTCCTTTGTATTTAGCCAGTTAGCCTACCATTGGAGCCAATGTTTTCTCCTTTGTGTTTAGCCAGCTAGCCTACCATTGGAGCCAATGTTTTCTCATTTGTATTTAGCCAGCTACCCTACCATTGGAGCCAATGTTTTCGCCTTTGTATTAAGTCAGCTAGCCTACCATTAGAGCCAATGTTTTCTCCTTTGTATTTAGCCAGCTAGCCTACCATTGGAGCCAATGTTTTCTCCTTTGTATTTAGCCAGCTAGCCTACCATTGTAGCCAATGTTTTCTCCTTTGTATTTAGCCAGCTACCCTACCATTGGAGCCAATGTTTTCTCCTTTGTGTTTACTCAGCTAGCCTACCGTTAGAGCCAATGTTTTCTCCTTTGTATTTAGTCAGCTAGCCTACCATTGGAGCCAATGTTTTCTCCTTTGTATTTAGCCAGCTAGCCTACCATTGGAGCCAATGTATTCTCCTTTGTATTTAGCCAGCTAGCCTACCGTTAGAGCCAAAGTTTTCTCCTTTGTATTTAGCCAGCTACCCTACCATTGGAGCCAAAGTTTTCTCCTTTGTATTTAGCCAGCTAGCCTACCATTGGAGCCAATGTTTTCTCCTTTGTATTTAGCCAGCTAGCCTACCATTGGAGCCAATGTTTTCTCCTTTGTATTTAGCCAGCTAGCCTACCATTGGAGCCAATGTTTTCTCCTTTGTATTTAGCCAGCTAGCCTACCATTGGAGCCAATGTATTCTCCTTTGTATTTAGCCAGCTAGCCTACCATTGGAGCCAATGTTTTCTCCTTTGTATTTAGCCAGCTAGCCTACCGTTGGAGCCAATGTTTTCTCCTTTGTGTTTAGCCAGCTAGCCTACCACAAGAGCCAATGTTTTCTCCTTTGTATTTAGCCAGCTACCCTACCATTGGAGCCAATGTTTTCTCCTTTGTATTTAGCCAGCTAGCCTACCATTGGAGCCAATGTTTTCTCCTTTGTATTTAGCCAGCTAGCCTACCATTGGAGCCAATGTTTTCTCCTTTGTGTTTAGCCAGCTAGCCTACCATTGGAGCCAATATTTACTCTTGTTGTCAGCTTACATGTACCTGCCCTGTAAAAGAAATGAACATTGTATAGAAACTGATTATTGAGGCTTCATTGATGATGCAACTATTTTTGCATCATGGTCGCTGTAGGTCTTTTCATGTTTTATGGTCCGCTAAATCAAAAATAGCCAAAGGACCTAAAGAGCAATGGTTCTGCAGATATCACCATGAGATCAGAAATGATTAACACACATAAACGGCTGTATTTTTTTATTAGAACCAGTCCATGTAAGAATCATGCTATTTATTATAAATATTTATTACACAGTTAAGACAAAATATAAAATGTGTACTCTTTTAATTTGTTTAAAATATTTTCCAAAATTGCATGATAGTCTTCTATTTTAATATTTGAACAAAATATGTTATGGTTTAAATAAGGCTGATATATACTTCAAAATTTTTAAATTAGCAACATTTATTGTTATATTTATATTTTATAGGAATATATAAAAAATACAATAAAATAACCTTGTTTTGATTGAATTTTATATAAATAATTAAATTAACAATAGCAAATGAAAGTTTGAAAACAATTTATTTATTGTTTCAGTCTAACCCTGAAGCCTTATACATGAATATGAACCATATTCAAGCAGATATTTTGGTGTCTAATAAAGTCAACATTCCAAAAAGTAAGTACAATCTGTTATAAGTGATTGTTTGTATTATTTCCTTATAGATGGATATGAAAGACCATGAAACTTATATTTTGAATCTTTACTGCTATGCTGTTATGATTGCAAAACACTTGCACACAGCTTAATTAACTAGTTGCTTGCCAAGGAATTGCAGTTTTCCTCTGGGTACTCAGCTTACTTTGGCAATAAACTTGTTTAAAAAATAAAATTGCTGAAAGCTGTGTTCCAATCCACTGATAAACATGATTAATTAAAGACAACAGAAAATACAGTGTTTTACTACAACAATTTGGACCAAGCAAAATACTTGCAATAAGTGGGTTTTGGTATATTTAGAATAAATTTGTATGAAATCAACATTTATTTAGAAAAAGTGGAAATAGTTAAAAGAAACTTTCTTTCTGCATGATATATGATGTGAAGTCATGGTTTACTGGTATGTGATTAGATAGCAGAAAGTGATTTGTTTATTTGAAAAGAAACCAGAAATCCTACATAATTTATTTATTATTTTGTAGCTGTAGAGACAGTTGATTAAAGGATGATCCATTAGAAAACAGTCTGTGATACCATTAAACTTTTTTTGTTTGAGACAACTTTTATTTGTAATTGTAACTAATTTTGTTATTAAACATATTGAACTGTAAAACCTGCTTTAGCTTTATATGAATTTGTAGATAATAGGTCATGTTCTGAAGTAGTGCTAACAGAAGAAATACGTAGACAAGTTTCTGTAAATCTATTATTTGTCTTAAACTCACTTAATAAGCATAGCTATAGACTACATTATATGTGTATATGGAATTTAGAGTATTAAAGCAAGACAAGAAGATCAAGAACAGAATACATTTCAACCAATTAATCTACAACCTGCAATGTACAAGCAAAAACTGTATTGTACTTAAGCTTTAATGTAGTTTTATGAACAATACCATTTAGTAATACTAGTTGAATCATAGATGACAGAAATTTAAATCAAATTAAAAATGACATTCAGTGTTAAGCAAAGTATAAAGGGTATAGTAGAAAAATCTGCCCCTCCGTCTCAGTCTTCAATACACGTGCAGTGTATTGAAGTTGTGCACCTGCTATTATGGAAGTGTTCCATGATTTTTTCCGAAATTTACCAGACTAAGGGAAATTTTTCAGAACATTTGAAGAAGACAGTACCTATTTTGTGTAATCAACTCCTCTTACAGTTTTCAACCCAGATCTATGAAACTTCAAAGAACTTCGTGCGGAATTTCTTTTTCAAATTTTCCAGACTTGTGAACTTTTTTGAGGACTTTTGCAGAAGACGGTGCCTATTTTGTGTAATGAACTCCTACATTTTTTTACACAAACCCAAAACCTACTTCCAACAAATTGTAAACCATTCCCTATTTATTGAGGCACTTGCTTCGCAACCCATCCATTTCAGACTTTTGCTATTTGTAATTAGTCTATTCAATAATCAAGTGTTTAAATTATTTTTAAAATGTGCAAAACAACACAAACTATTTTTAACAGAATCTACGTGTGCTCAAGTTACTACATTTGCCTGTCTGCAGTCTGGTGCAATCTGGAACACCTGGCACAATGCCCAATATTTTTCTGTATTCATGGTAATGACCGGAAAATCTATTAATAAACATTACAACCTATGTACGTTGAATGAAATTCATATTTGAAGAGCATAGTACAATAAGTCTGAATTCCGAGTCATGATATAAATTCAGGCGACCTCGCTGCGCTCTGTTAGGCCAACTTATAGCTCTTATTTCACAAATATATGAGAAGTATGTGTTGATTAATATTTAGATCACAACACACGACACGGTTGACTAGGGGCCTAGTATGAGTAACTATATAGCCTATACCGTCGATTTTTAACATACGCAGCAATAAAAAATTGAAATCATATGAGTGAGTATAAGCCCATCTGTCGATGTTTAAGCTTTTGCTAGACTTGCCATTATTCATCTTCCCTGGCTAATAGCACATCGTTGCCGGTTACCGATGGTTCCTTACTCCATCACCTAACGAAATCTGTGTTTTTGTGAATATTTAACAGGTCGGACTGAGCAATCAGTAGGCTAATTACCAACTCATAATTATATTTAAAGGTCACATTTCTTTAATGCCGCAAGTCCCTTTAAGTTAAGCTATGAGAGAACTATCAACATTTACTTACTATCACGTGTGTTCAAAAGTCCCTTTGTATACATCTGGATAGTATACAGAGTAAGTATATAACCCCTAATAAAACAAGTATACTGAAAGGGACTTGTGGAAAGGGGGGGGGGGGCTAATCAACAACAGATCACGTTTACAACCATCGTCTTGGTTATATATAAATTTATGTCTTCCGATGCAATATTTCCTCAAAAAAATTAAGATTTCGAATGTATGAACTCTCTTCTGTTGAAGTGTTTGGTACCGACAAATACTCGGAGCAAGAACAAAGAATCGAGTCACATGGACCAGCAGCAAGGTTCAGTTTCCTAACATCAAAATTTGTATGATTCGTTCATATTTCACCAATTTTGGCGTCCGAGACAAAAAAACTTGGTGTAATCACAAAATTTCTATCTAGGACACCAAATTTCTCAATTGCAACAATGAATGTTTTCAGTAGAGTGTAATCAAATAATGTCATTAAATCTAAAAGTTAAAAAGACGAGCTAATACTGAGCTATAAGGATGCTATAGAGACAGATTTGTTTACTATTTTCATTTTTTGCAATGTTTTCCTGTCTCTTAAAATGTTTGCATGACTTAACATATATGCGATACAATCATTTCTAATAGCAACATGCAATAGATACATGTACTAGAATTTAAATTCTTTTATTTTTATGTTGTGCTGTTATTACGTACTGACCGAGTTAAAAGCTATTATTTACATTTTGTCCTTTAATAAGTAAAAAAATACAGACCATAGTACAACAAAAAATGTACTAGTTGATCTTTAGAATCGTATATCATCTTAACAAGTTATATTATTTTGGGATCTGTTTAAAAAAATTATATACTGTTATTTATTGTAAAAACGAGTATCGGTAAACCATACCAAAATGATAAAAATTTAGTTGATTGATTGATCCATTCGTTCGTTCGTTCTTTTATTCATTGATTGACCTCCAACAAACAGTATTGTAACTGCATTCAAGAAGACTACAAGTTAACAAACCAAAGAATAATGTAATTTAATGCACGTATTTTAATTACGAAGAGCATGGGGAATTGGGAAAGGGCGGAGAATTTAGCTTACTCTTTTTCAAAACCTACTATAGGAGGGTCTTTACTGTTAGTTGTACTCTCCAAGCATGCCAGAGTCCGTATCGGGGTTTAAAGTATTATGCCTTGACAAACCCCAAACGTTAGGACACTCCCTATCAACCATATCAATGGGCATCTCTGGTACCCTCCAGGTACATGGGCCCCGGTGACCTCTCTGGTACCCTCCAGGTACATGGGCTCCGGTGACCTCTCTGGTACCCTCCAGGTACATGGGCCCCGGTGACCTCTCTGGTACCCTCCAGGTACATGGGCCCCGGTGACCTCTCTGGTACCCTCCAGGTACATGGGCCCCGGTGACCTCTCTGGTACCCTCCAGGTACATGGGCTCCGGTGACCTCTCTGGTACCCTCCAGGTACATGGGCTCCGGTGACCTCTCTGGTACCCTCCAGGTACATGGGCCCCGGTGACCTCTCTGGTACCCTCCAGGTACATGGGCCCCGGTGACCTCTCTGGTACCCTCCAGGTACATGGGCCCCGGTGACCTCTCTGGTACCCTCCAGGTACATGGGCTCCGGTGACCTCTCTGGTACCCTCCAGGTACATGGGCCCCGGTGACCGAGTGGTTAAGGTAGTTAATTATCTAATGTTGATCACGTACATGTCAACAATATGGCTACGGGTTCGAGTTTCTCTACAGGCAGGGTGTGCTCGTCTACTGCAATCGTAATTGAAAGTGATCGCCAGGTTTCCTAAAAAAGTTGGGGCTTTCTAAAAGAAATTGCTAAAAGTGGCAGTAAACACATTTGAAACAAACAAAACAAACCCTCCAAGTACCCGGCTTGAAGTAGTAAAAGCAGGCAGGGCAATTATCACAAAAAGAAGAATAGGAAATCACAACCTTACATGTAACAGAAAACATTTGTTTGTCTTGGAAACAGAATCCGTAATTTCTATTCTTGTCTATCGTGGTCTATGTTCACAGTAACCACGCGCAAGTGAAATACGGTAGAGAGGTGGAAACCTCTATTCTCAGTGTGAAGGCACGAGTTAAAAGGATTGTAAAAATGGACAGGATTTCGATCTTGAAGATCTATCCGGGAGATAATAATGGCTTGAAAATCTGCTGACCTGTCTAACATATGGGGAATACGATAAAAACTTTGTGACAATGTGTTAATCTACTGACTTCGAACACAATACCGATGTGCCCAATTTTCAAAATTCAGACAATATGTGTCGACCTACTATATTAACTCCTCTTATTGTAAATGATAGTTCAGTTTCGGGAAAAACCGAAAATCCAAGAGTCAATATCGTGCCTTCAAGCCGTGAAGAGCATATCGTTGTTTCTATTCTCAGCATTTGTGAACGTAGTGTATCATGTCGTTAGTTCTCCGTGTCCATCACGCACGAGTGTACTAAATCGTAGATTATTGTAGTTTGTATTCTCAGTATCTATATATTCCGTAAAAACTATCGCAGTAATCGTGGATTATATACTCTCTCAAAAAAGAAACGCAACATAAGAAAACATGTTTTAATTCATAAATTTCAATTATAAATTACAGCAGAATAAAACACACAGAACACTAACATTTGGCACAAATGTTGTCAAAGGGTCACTTTTACCATAAAGTTAATTTTGTCCATCGGGAGGCTTCTCAGAACAACAATCAATTGCTGTTATGTCCTCCGTTTGTCTGCATAGACAACTCTTATACGCCTGGGCATAGACTGAATTAATCGCTGTACTCAAGGAATTCTTTGCCATTCAACCTGAAGTGCCTCCAGTGTCTGAGGCGGTTGTTGACGTTTAATTATGCAGCGGTCGAGTTCGTCTCACAGATGCTCAATCGGGTTTAGATCTAGTGACCGTGAAGGCCAACGCATAACATTTACGTTGTGCTGCTCAAAAAAGTCAACAACGATCCTTGCAGTATGCTATCTGGCATTATCATGTTGAAAAACCTCTGTATTTGCATCAATTGCGGGCAATAAGTGAGGCTGAAGAATCTCGTCACGATAGCGATCTGCTTTCAAGTTGCCTGGACTATAAACCAAGGGTGTTTTTTCTGGCGAACGAGATGCCAGTTACATCCTCACGCTGCAACCGCCGAAATTGTTGACTTCAACGACACAATTGTGTGCAAATCGTTCGTTTCGTCTTCTGTAGCGCGAATTCGGCCATCTCTCTTTTCTTCCAAAGAGTGAGATTCGTCGATGAACCACACCCTTCTCCAGTTCCGCAGATCCTATCCTCGAGCAATATTACACCATTGTATCCTTGCCTGGTGACGTTGGCGTCTCAAAGTGGTTCCAAACTATGATCGTCTGGCGCGTAACCCGTGGTTTCGCAATCGATTACGGATGGTCTCGGCAGAAAAACGCATCATTCCTGGTATGTTATTGGCAGAAATTGTTGCAGGAACGGACGTAAATGGAACAGCCTGATGTACCGATTCTGGGCGTTAGTAGTGATGCATGGGCGCCCTGTCCGAGTTCTGTCTTCTGTAGGTCAAGCTGCTGGTACCGCTCCCACAGACAAGAACTCGAGCTACGGTGAACATTGAAGTGTCTCGCCACCTCAGTCTGTGATTTCCCGGCCTGGAGTCGACTGATAGCGATGCTTGGTTAGCAGCGTCTAACTTCGGTATAGCGTTTCCTCGTCAGATGTCAGACTACTGCGTTAGAAAAAAGGACTACCGAGTTTTTATACCCGCAGTATCCGCTAACAAATCACCTATGAATTGCACGTGCAAAACAACTGATTTTTGTAAAGTCTTTATGCATGACATGTTTCGAAACGTGCGGTGCGAGGTCAAATGTGATATGGGGTTTAAATGTAATAACCAATATTTATTTTCTCAGCCAATTTATATTTAAGAAAACAATTCATTGGCAGGAAGGGTTATTAACAGGTTAACATTTTTTCCCAAAACAGATAACATTAAATTTAAATGACGACAACAGATAACAGCAAATTACAAGGATAACGAAGATACTGGAAGTAAATGTACATTAATCAGTGTTTACTATAGTAGATAGTAAGACATGGAAAACACAGTTAACAGTATTTTGACTAAATAAGACCAATTAATGGCAATCAGGCTTTTCATTATAATAGTTAACATTTTCAACTTCGTGGGACACATCTTAAGATTGAAAAAATAGTTAACAGTTGATTTATTTAAAAAATAAAAGGTTGACAAGTGTAAAAATGCCCAACCTACATAAACAGGAAAGATCCTGGCCCCTAGATCTTGGGTCAGCGTCCACACTGTGCAGTAGATCATTAATCAAAAGATAGTGAGTCTGCTTTTTTAGGAAAAATCGGATTCGCCTCTGTATCCCGCCAATGACTGTATTGTGTGATGATTTGTCATGTTATATTTCTGCTTAAAATACGATAGCCCTGACTACACAATGATTTTCATATCGTTTCACTCAGCGCTCAGCGGATCATTATGTTGTTGGCCTTAAGTAATAATGATACACAATATAATTTGATAAAGTGTCCAATAAATAGTTAAAGAAAATAAACTTGACATTACCGGTTGTTAATTTAGTATGTCAAGGATAAAAGTATTTTCTGACGCTGAAGAATTCTATTGTAGAAGTCAGAGATTTTAGGTTTCAAATACCCGTACTTCAGGTAAAAAGGCTATGTAAAAGGAATCACTGAAATGTGAATACTGAGTTCGGGTTGCTAAATTTGTTTGGATGTTTTTGTTTATGTATGTTTATGTTTTGTTGTTTGTGTGTGGGTGTGTTTTGTGTGTTTTTTTGTTGTTTTCGCTTTTTCTTTCCGTGTATTTGGCTCAATCCAGATTTTGTCACTGTTCCATCATAGTCATTTTTTCTTTTTAACCGATCAGTTTCCGACATTTTTTCTATCAGTTGCAGCATTATAAATGCTTATACAACTTACTTTTTTAAAATATAAATTTCATGAGTACGCACATTCATTGAAATCTCGAAAAATCTACCTTCTTGCTCCACAATTTCGTTTTAACAGTTGCATTAATTTTATAATTTAGCTTGACACTGAATGAGCAATTTTATAACGGTACAGAATTGTTTATTGTTTGTCTTATCGATCATGTGGTCTGTCCACACTGTGGTTGCGGATTCGAATCTCATTTGATGGGGTGTACTCGACTCCAATCATAATTGAAAAGGATTACTTACCGAAGGTAAAGCGTTTTCTCCGTAATTTCTCCGATACAGCTAAAAATTTGCCAAAAGTTGCGTTAAAAATGCTTCAAACAAACAAACACGATAATAAATAGATGCTATTTATTTTGTAACGTTAGGGTAATTATAAAATATCATGTTATGGCATTCACTACGGCAGACGCGCTTTTCGTCTACAGGCGAACAAGCCAAAAAATATTTAAAATCCAAATAAGTAAGATGTTATAGATCTTTTAAAATCAAAATTCAAAAAACGTTACAATAAATCTAATAGAATTCAGATCATTTTCGAACCTATATCACTGAAACAATCAATTATATTTCTGTCAGCACCAACGTTTGACTGTTGGGCTGGTGATATCCTCAGCGAAAAACAGTCTACCAGCAGAGTCATGTTCAATTTCATGTTGTCAAAAATTTATGTTATGTACATGTTTTCTTAAATGTGTGATTTAATTTATACATATGTAATACCTTGATGTTTAAAGGCATGCATTTCTACAATTTAAAACTTAAAATCTTTAGCAGTTAGTACCCGGACATTTTTTAAGCTTTTTAAATGTATTAAGTAAGTAATATGAGCCTGCATTTCAACCTATTCACTTCAAAGCTGATTTATGTAGCCTTAATATTTTTTTAATATTTTTTAAATATGAACATTGTTAAAAGTTGTCTGTGTATGTATACCTTATGTTGTACAATGATTTAAAATTTAAATGCCCAGTTTGTGTGATTTCAGTGTTTTAGGATTTGTTTGTTGTGTATCTTAATAAACTTGGTTAGTAGGTCTTTGTAGATATTGTATATCAAATGTAATTAGATTATGTAGTCAATACTTTTTCCAAAAAGAACGGACTGTTTATTTTTGTTTTCCAAATGAATGAATTTCTATAACGATCGGGTGGACACGGGTCACGGTTTTAAACCTATAAATACATCGCCTATTTCTTTACTATGTTACTTAACATTAGTTTAGTTAAATTTGCTTTTTAATTTTAGAAAATGTTTTTAAGCACGAGGACTTCTTCGATTTTTTTGTTTTTCCGATGGCACACCGACACCTTTCTTGGTAAGTATCATTTTAATATCTTAGCATTTGTTGATTGTTTATTAGTATAAGTAGCATTCTATATTAAATAATTACTATTAAATTGGGTGTTGAAAATTTCGAGAATGTTGTGAGGCAAAGAATACACGTCTAAAATTGTTGAATTATTGAGTCAATACATTCTTATAAAAACAGAAAATAACTCAATGTGGAATAAACGGCCAAAGTTGAAAAAAGGTTTGACAAAACCTGGCAAGTTGAGCAGATTACCGAATAATGTACAACGGACCAGTCTGCGTACCACTGGTAACAGTGGATGCGAAAATTCCTCTTGTTAAAACCACCAAGAAAGAACGGGGTCACGCTTTCCCAATACGACTGGTCAAATCCTAGCACCCTCTGACACATACAACTTTATTCAGAGGAGGCAATACCACCGAAATTTAGACAAGAACATTTTATACATAAAATATATAAATATTTATCTGGTAAACTCAAACTCTGGACCCCTTCTTGCCAGATTCCGCCTCATGAGAGGGTCTATACCCACTCCCCAATTTTGTAAGGCAAAGAATACACGGCTAAAACTGTTTATATAATTCAGAAAGGTCGTCGAAATGTTTTGTTAATAATACGTGCTTTTGTTTGCATTTAACCTGTAACTTAACTTAAAATAACCTGGTCATTGGTTAACAGGTTAAGTTGACTGTCGAGTGCTTGCTTCAGCCAGCCATTTGTGCTAACAATTCTTTAATTAAAAAGGAAATTTAGTTGGATTGTTCTGGATTTTTTTTAATAACCATCCGTATTTGACGAGCATTTTTTACAACATAAATTATACTGTCAATATGAAATCACCCCGGTATGCAATTGAACATTTTATTACATTCACATATTCGTAAACGATTTCATTAATGATTTGTCTTCAAACCTGTCATATAGTTTGTTTTGATATGGAATTTCTATGGAATTCAAACAGAAATCAGGGGTGAAACCTAAACTAAGGGCAATTTGGTCTTGCAACATAGCTCATTTAACAGAAACTCTCCCAACTATCAGATAGATGAGTGCCATCAATGGTCTTCGATCTTCTGTAAACTTTTTATATTCTTCTTTTCTAAAATTGAAATTTTCACCAAGCTTGGCAAAGTCCGATGCTTGTTAGAACCTCTGGATATGTTCCTCATTTTTTCTTGATTGACCAACGAATATGGACGTTATAGCCAGTTCTTCCTTTTGATTGGCTGAAAATAAAATAAAAAGAATCCTGTCTTTCCGACACTACTTTGCAGAATAAATTGTTCCTCCGTAGGATTGAAGATTTTATTGTTCTTTACAAAGTTTTATGAATCTGTACTGATTAGATTTGCGCATAACTGTCATGGAAAATCCATGTTTTTGATTTCAGAAGCTGAAAAACATCTAACCTTGAAACTGAAATCAATATATTATGTCAATTAATTTAAATAATGTAAGTGAGTTTCTGTACGAAGATTCATGATTTCGTCTTGATCGTTAAGAACATGGCTGTCGTGGGGAATTCTTATTTCTGATTAAATGACATTTTAAAAATTGTCTCCTCTGAAAATAGTTGAGGAAATGTATAGTTAGAAGAATATAAGGTCCTTTGCAAAGATTCCTTTTTAACTTGTATTTCATGGCAAATTTCTGAAAAGTTTAAAACTAAAATTAAGCTAAATGTCCAAATATTTTATCACGTGATACAAATGATGTTTTATGGACCTTTACAACATGTTCGCCACTAATAATACTTGTATCATTTGGCTGATATTTTGTAATTTTCTCCTCTTAAACTAAAATTCTGAATGTTTGGAACTTTTTTACAAATGGGATATGTAAGGTCCTCATCAATAAGTGTACAGATTTGTATTGTCTTTCCTGAATAACTTTGACGCCATGGAGAAATTTATTTTAAAAGTCCTTTAAACAGATTTCTTTTTAATGATAATTGCATACATGGCTGCTAAAGTAAATTCAAATTACTGTTTCGAGCTGCTGTAATTCTTTAAGCTAAGAGAAACCCTGCCCGTCAACATAGAAACTGGTAACCACTATTCGACCTTTGCACAAAATCAGACTTGATCTGGTGTGTTAATACACAGTGATCATAGATGCCATCAATATGAAAGTCCCCGACTATAATTCCAACATTAGTTGTATCGCATTCGTGTACAAATATCAAATTGTACATTTTCTCTGGGAATACATGTATTGCTTTATTAATTCACTCAATACAAAAATCCCCTATCTATAGCGATAAATTACATTAGCCTTCCCAAGTACAATTATTCTTGTTATAACCACGAAATTAATTTTTAAATGACTAGTAATATGACACCGTAGCCTCCCAAGGTAAGTGTTTTAATCTGTATTGATGACTACATGTTCTTATGTCTATATGTTTTGTGGTAAGTAATTAGTACTATGCTGCGATGACGATTAGATCTCTATATGTTTATATATGTATTATTCTGTTATAAATAATAAATTGTTTTCGTCTATTTGGTCAGTGTGTCTTCAATTTCTCTGTTCTTTATTCCGGAGAAACATATCAATACACCACAGACATGGGCTTGGTTTCACCCACCACGTATACTGTTTAAAAAAGAAACGCATAACCATTTGGAAGTTTTCAAAATGTATTTTACCATTTAATCCTTGATTTTTATATGTAAGTTTTCAACTTTAAATTAATTTGGCTCTCTGCAATATGAGCACGATTAAGACTGTACATCAATTCGCTCGCCTTAAAGATTGGCTAACGTGCAATTTGTGGTCCACTGAACCACTACTTTAAAATGTATAAAAGGACGAGGTTGGAGAATAATTGGTTCTTTCATACTTTTTAGGGAAAGACCGGTTGATCTTTCACGAGTGATAGAAATTTTATGTCTTTTTGCAAAAGACATAAAAATTTCTATCACGAGTGAAAGTTCACACGGACGTTCCCCAAAAACTTATGAAAGGACCTATTTCTTCCGTAAACCAACAACTTTCACAACGGTTATAACCTATAGACTCTCCATTGTTTTAGACTCCATTGTCTCTGACATCCACTCAGAACGCCGGCAATAATGAACGCCATAGAAGAACGTTATTATGCTTCCATAACAACGTTCTTGTTTCTGGCGTTTTGATTGGATGACGCACCAAGTACAGATGTTTGCGCGTGAGCTCATCTGTACTGGGTCATCTGTACCAGAAATCGGCATTTACGGAAGAATGAATTCGTAACGTCAAAACAGTGCCATGTAAAGGTTGGATGAAATATCGTCGTCGACTGTTTCCATGCACTAGTATGCTAGAATGGAAACGTAAACCAAGCACAATTTTACTTCTGTGGAACAGATTCCCAACAGACTTGTTTTTCCAATGACCAGCCACTGCAGTCGGATACCTAGATTGATAAAATTTAGTTCGCAAACATCACGCAGCTGTGCTAGTTATTATCGTTTGGTAACAACCTGTATTGATTACAAAATGTATATTCACTTTTAATTTGTTGGGATTTGATGAGTCGGAAACCAATAAAAGTTAATATACAGAGGTTATCTAAACTTTAGAAAAACAGGCGACCGTAATAAAGTATCGCGTAAACAACCTCAAACCACCATCAAAGCTTCCACACCCGTTATCATTATAAAACCATTTTTGCGGTTTAATAGAGTTTCAGTATCAAAACAACAGACTGTTATATACCCAATACTACTTTCGTGATGTCATTTAAGATCTACTAGATAACTTAAACTTAAATATAAGTGTAGACATGCTTTGATTACGTATTATTTAAAAGCAGGAAGAGTAGACAACATTTTTATACTTTAAATTTTTAAAAATACATTTTCTAATAACGTGTCACCGTGTGATGTCTTAACCATAAAGACTGCATTTGTAAATAGTATATAAAACTAGGTAGGCTTAACAGGTAAAATATTTTTCCGCTATCAAAAATACAAAACTTTCCATGTATGTCACAAAAGAACTTTCTATATAGACTTAATAAAGTTAATATATGCCCTATATAATCTTAATATAACTGATGTGCAGTGTGCTATATTGGTTTTGTTCAAAATAACAGTGTTTACAAAAATTAACTATTCCGTGTCTGTTACATATAGTCCATGTGTAATGTTGTTAATTTAATGGAGAAGACTTTTATAAAAACTCAAAATTAACACCGAGGCGAAAATTACATTTATTTAGCGGTAGTTTTACAAGTCCGTATATTTGTCAAATTTCACATGCATGTATCAGAAGTAACGCTTCAGACATATTCATTATGATAATACTAGTATGTTAAATATTTACAAAGTCCTGGTTATGTGGATAAAATGTAATATGTAATTTACACTCGAAGCATTGTGACTTAAAACACTGTTTAGTTTGAAATAATTAGAAAAAGTTCAATATATTACCGATTGACTACCTAAAACTGAGGTCGCAGATGTCAAAACCCCGTTCACATAAAAAGCCACCGAAACCAATTTCAATAGCATACCGTTCACGATAAAACTGAGGTCGCACATGTTAAAACTTCTTTCACGATAAAAAGCCACAGCAATCAATTATCTAATTCCCAACAATTCTAAGGTTTCACAAAACCCCGTTTATGACAAAATGACAATTATGTAATTCCAAATAAAACTCCGTGTTCAGATGTCAGAACCCCGTTCATGATACAAAGTACATTTAGTATGCTACTGATAAAGGGAGCAACTTAATTATCGTTAATACTTTATAAGTTTTTGATTGGTTGTAGGTCTGGCAACAGGGATGGTTTTTAGTGCTGTTTTTGGAATCGTGTTTGAAAGCATCCATCTGATAGAATACAAAGTACCTAAGTTGAAGAGGTATGGTCAAGATGATATGTCAGCAAATAATAAATATTTGTATTATTTGTAATAATATAGTATTATTGGTAAAAGTTTTCTATATCGGCCGAGTTATTAGTCCGAGCCATATTGGTATGAGGCGAAGTCCAATACGGCTAGCCTCGGACCAAAAATATAGCAAATATTTAAAACGTTATACCTTTTTTTTAAATAACCAATTCCAAATGTCTTACTGACTAGTCAATACGGCATATTGAACGGATCAAATTAATATTGAGCCACTATGGGATTAGACGTTGACTAAACATTCCAATATGTCATATGGCATATCGGACGGGTTAATGTCATATTGGCGTACTTTATTATTTAGAATTGGCAGTTTTACTTTTATTAAAACAAAACTTATAGTCTATATTGTAAGTACAAAGATTTATAATTGATTCATGGTATCATTACGAGTTGATTCTGTGTTAGTCTAGTTTTGGTCCAAAACTTGCTGTAATGGCCTGAGGCTTAGTCGAATGATAATAGGCTGGCCGAGGCCAATACATAAATCATCAAGTAATGATACATTTAATTAGCCAAATCCAGTCCAATGCGGTATTTGACTAGTTAATACGTACTGGACTGGTTCGGCAAAATATATAAGTTTTACTGTTAACTAAGTGAATATTATAGAAGTTAATTAATAAATGTATAATGTTATTATGAACAATTTATCTTTCAGTTCTTAATCTCAAGCTTTTTTTCCAAAATTGTTTACTTTTTCCATTTAGTTATATAAACTGCTACAGCAGTGTTTTTTTTCGTATTTTCCCTCAATATAGTGAATTATATGTATTAAAACGTTTCGACATCGATGTAACGATCCTTTGCCGAAAGTTTGCCACTGCGTACAAAAAGTTGAGATACATAATTTTATTTCGAATAACGATTACTGTATAACCCAGAAAACGGATGATCAAAGGTACTTATACAGCGATAGATCTACCATTGAAAAAATGCTTCAAGTAATACTGTTTTGTTTTTGTAGACAAAAGAGTTTTTACAATAGATCTAACGTGGCAATTATGCTGGCCAGATCAGTTCTACACATCTTTCGTGTGTTAGTGGGATATATTCTAATGTTGTGTGTTATGACTATGAATCTGTGGATTTTGGCTTCCGTAGTATTGGGTTGTGGAATAGGATATTTTCTTCTGCGTCCTTGGATTTATAGAGAGAAACTGGCCACCGACAGAAAAACAAAAACACGGACTGAAGTCACAGAAGCTATCGATCCTTTGCTAGTAAAAGAGTCTAATATGTAAAACAAAAATAAGCACAGTGTATATCACGGCTCTGTCCACGCAATAAAAAAATAGTAGCCATGTAAATTGATGCTTTTCTCTACGTGATACAGACTGATTTTGCATCTCAACAATAAATCAGCAAGGGATGCGAACACACATACTGATGTGTTGATTTGATCTTCGACGAAATAAATTAATGATAACAAAATCGCATCTGGAGGAAATTTTATAAATTTGTTTTACTTTAGTCAGACCTATTTATCATTGTTTTAAACAAAATGAAAACCTTAACACAAAAACATATGCATGTATAATTTATCAAGTTTATGAAAACTGTTAGCATACAAGGATACCTGTTGAATATTATCATGTTTTTTTTAATATGGTAAAGCTTGAACATCCTAATCCAATTGAATTCTGTTTAGTACATTATATCGCCTGTCTTTCTTTTGGTACAACTTGGCCGTCTTTGTACCGCCTGCTTTCCTTGGTTTTGCCAGAACGCCTTTGTACCGCCTGCTTTTTTGGTCCTGCCAGAAAGTCTTAGATCTTGCTCAAACGTCTTTGTACCGCCTGCTTTCTTAGATCCACCTCGAATGTCTTTGTAACGCCTGCTTTCTTTGATATTTTTTTTAACGTCTTTGTACCGCCTGCTTTCTTTGGTATTTCTCGAACGTTTTTATATCGCCTGTCTTTTTAGTAAATCGTAAACGGCTTTGTATTGCCTGCTTTTTTAGTACAGCTTACACGTCTTTGTACCGCCTGTATCTTTGGAATTTCTCGAACGTTTTTTTATCGCCTGTCTTTTTAGTAAATCGTAAACGTCTTTGTATTGCCTGCTTTTTTAGTACAGCTTACACGTCTTTGTCCTGTGTACGCATATATTACTTGAACATCTTTTGTATGTTCTACTTTTCATATTTATATATACTAATGTTACATTAAAATTACTACATGCATGTGTAATTTACTGCAGTTTAAATCTCAAAGATGACCAGGAAGACCATTATTTGACAAGTGTTGTCTTTTTGGTTAAAATTGGAAATGCTTGATAGATCAATGGATGTTTAACGTCCAGCAAACAATATTTACGATGTACTAAGGACGGAACAAGTTAACAGACCACAAAACAATTGGGTAAAACTGAATGAGTAAAATCGACTACAAAAGAGTTCTGTATCGTGAAAAGGAGTGTTGCACTCCTCTATGCCCCGCGGTCCTGACATCCGCGAAACACAGCCCAAATAAGAGGGCCTACTACTTTATCAGTGAAAGGTAGAACATCATCTACAATACATTGGCAGTGATTACACTGTCAACGTACATGTAACTAAACTCTGACATGAATTTGAAAACGGTGCAAGTTAAAACATTTTAAGATTGAACATAATGTTTTATGACTCACTTGTATGTAGAACATTAAATATTTGTTCATGCTGTTTATGAATTAATATCCTCGAACCCCCAATAATTTTGGTAGAAATTTTATTCCTGACAAAAGTGAATAATAAAGCACTTAGTTTTTATTGTGTATATATTTTCAACTATAACGTCAAACTTTACACATCTGTGGTAATAACTTTTATTTTATGTCCAATAAAACATTTTCGTAAACTAATCTGCATCACAACTTATATATCTTAGTTACATAACAAGTATCTAATTTTATAAAATATTTTATAGGCTAAGACATCTTATGAAAAATAGATTTTAGCTCATACATTATATAATATTGAACGCTAACAAACATAAATCAAAAGCCATATTAATGAAGAAAAATTAATATTTCATTTTAAATCCATATTTTTTATAATGCATATATACTGAGGTTATGTTCTGGATGAACATAATTTTCCAATACTATAAATCGATTCAGACCGAGAACTAGGTTAAACCATGTACCGGCAATACCTCTGGAAATTTATATGGGGTCTTGCTCACAGTAAGTAAACTTTATAATGGGCGATCGAGTAGCGTATTAGGTTAGCAACTGCTTATATAATGAATATGTCCTACTGACTGTCGTAAAGCAAAATTATTGTTCTGTGTGTTTCAAAGTCGCCAGGAACGTTAATTCTTACTTACTGACCGTGTATAAAATCTAAGTATATCGAAAATATAGTCACCACGTGACCTCACATGTTTTCGCCATTTTTGCGTATGTGCTCTGTTCGATTTTAGCGTCCTCATCATGAGGACGTTCTTTATGTGTTTGTATAGTCAGCGCAGCCATCAGGTGTTTAAACGAGAGTTATAAGCGTTCTAATGTCTTTGCAACAAATATAATACATTTAATTACATAATTGTACATGGGCACTGATTCTGTAAAGATGGAAAAGTGCTTATCTTAGCATCCTTAAAATCACATACTAACCATACATAAAGAACCAATATATAATGTTTGACAGCAGCTCAGAAAACGGGTGTTAAAGAAAAACGAACCTATAAATTATAACTTCATGTATAAAACTATAAATATTTAACTAATTGGTGCACGCTCATTGAAAGTAATTGCAGAAAAAACTATAAGTTATTTTTCCTTCATGAGCACTTGAATGAAAAGATGTCTCACTTGTTAACAACCAATTTGATTAAAATCACATCTAAAACTGCGCACATTTAATAAATATGTCGCATATACTAAACGGTGCAAAGATATACCTGATTTTAATCAAAATTGGTTTACACAACCTGTTACTATACATTAATAACGTTCCTGTTTAAATTGTTAGTGCTTCCTGGTAGAGTTTATTAAACTAAGTGTATTTGTTTTAATTCATAGGAATTTGTCACACAAAACAGAGACTCTTAAATGCCTGTATCGCTCACCTGATTTTATAGTCAATGACGATGGCATTTCTCTTATGTTAAACTACATCCTTTAATTTTCAACATAACTTTAAAGAGGACCATCCAAACAATATTGCTAGTAAGGTTTATTTGCATTGGTTAACCGGTTTCAGAGACGAAGATTTAAAAAAAAAACTTCATATAGGGTCCTATGTTACACCAAGTCCGGCGGTAGTCGTCATTTTAAATTTCCTATTGGCAAAAAACCCATAAACTTTATAGAGGACTAACCAAACAATATTTCTTGTAAGTTTTGTTTCCATTGGTTAAACGGTTTCAGAGAAGAATATTTATTAAACTTTTTCCCATATGGTCCAATGCTAATATATGTCGTACTGTGGCGGCCATTTCGATTTTCCGATTGGTATATAAAACATACACTTTAAAGAGGACCATCCAAACAATATTGCAAAAAAGTTTTGTTTCTATTGGTTAACCTGTTGCAAAGAAGATGTCTTTTAAAATTGATTCAAATAGAGTCCTGTGTTAATACTAAATTCGGCGGTGGCAGCCATTTTGAATTTCCAATTGGTTAACCGGAGTCTTATGTTAAACTAAGTCTTGAGTTGGCGGCCATTTTGAATTTCCAATTGGCACTTGAGGACCGTCCAAACAATATTGGTAGTAAGTTTTGTTTTGATTGGTTAACCGGTTTCAGAGAAGACGGCTTTTAAAACTTTGTTTCTCACAAGGTCCTTTATTAAATTAAGTCCTTCTGTGGCGGCCATATTAGGTATCCAATCCAAATTATAAAAAAATCTTTGTAAAGATCCAACCGCCGGCGCTGACGACAACAACGACGATCGCAAGGTAATAGTTCACATGACCCTTTGGGTAAAAGTCAATGACTCACTTTAGGTAGTTCGTGGTTGTAATGGATTTTATGCCAAAGGACAATATAATAGGCAGTATGAGAAAATTAAGAATTGCATTCCTTCGTTCAAGGAACTCTGTTGTTTGAGCTTCTTTTATGAATCTTATACAAAATGAGAGCGTAGCAGTTTCCCAAAATGGAAGCTCTGGTTTAGTGGTAATGCACATTTTCTAGCATGCATTACCAGTTTGTCATATATATATGATCTTTATTGTTTCATTGTGTTCATTTCTTGTTTTTTGTCAATACTCCACAGACCGTGAATATGAATATGAATAGCATAGTCTGGGTTTAATAATTACATAATGTGTTGTGCATTCATAATTTAAATGTAAAATTTGTAAAGATATATGAAAGACTTCATTATGATATTATGTGTTTGGTATTTAAATTCGATTTTTAATGAACGTGCTGCTTGAAAAAGGTAGAATGTTAAATATACAGTGCTTTTAAATGCTTCCTTGTCTACCAGCGGCAAAATTAACGGTCTAAGTGCCAAATAACATATATTATTTATTTATTATTTATTATGATATATTATATATTTTTGTACAAATCGTGCCATTTTTTAAAGTTATGTTTCAATATATAGCTATGTGGTAAACTGTTATTTTAGCCATGACGTATTCATATTAATATTTATTTATACCGTTTACCGAACACTGGCCTAAGACCAGAAACATCTTGCTAGAAAGATTTGCAGAATTGATCTGCATGCAAAACAGTGACCATATCATTTATTCTTTGACATGCACATCACAATTCTGATTATAATTTCTGGTGACATTCTTTACTTTCTTGGTACATAGTACTCGATTTGTATGATTGAGGTTTAGGTTTAATGCTACTTTCAGAACTTTATATAGTGGCGTCCTGATTTGATTGGGGGAGGAAGCCAGAGTACCCGGTGAAGACCCGGACCTTTGATAGAAAATCTGGAAATCATTGTCAATTAAGAATGGAGTCAAGCATACCCTGCCTGAAGTGAGCGAACTAACAACCTCAGGGTGACCAGCATGTGATCAATAGTATATGACTCACTTCGTTAACCACTAGGGCACCGAGTCCCCTGTTCATAATTAATCTCAATGTTTTAAGATCCAGTATGCTAATTAAAACGAAATCTAAGATTTGTTACCTTAAACAAGAAGCATGAATTAAAGTTTAATTGTACTAGTATTCATTTAATACAGTACAAAATAAATCATCTGTAAGATAATTTGTATTAGACTCAATGATGCCATTGACCAGAAGCTTCGAAAATTGATTTAGATCAGGTTTCAGTTGCATTCACCACATCTTCAACCTCCGAAACATCATGAAGCAATGTATAGAGTGGAATAGCAAGTTACATCTGAATTTTTATTACTTTGAAAAAGCCTCTGATAATGTTCATCGAGAGAGCCTCTGGAATATACTAACATCATTTGGATGCCCAGATAAATTTATAAACATACTGAAAGCTCTATGAAAACTTTGCATGCAGTGTCATAGATGACAACAAACTGAGAGACTGGTTCAACATCACCAGCGGAACAGACAAGGATCCATCATGTCACCCATGCTATTCCTTGTGGCAATAGACTGGGTTATGAGGAAGACTGTAGGTAATGAGCAAAGACAATGACATCCATGTTAGAAGATCTTGAGTTTGCTTATGACATCGCTTTACTATCAAGCAATTCAGACAACATCCAAAAGAAAACTGAAGCCAATATGCGAAGCAGGTTGGGCTTACAATAAACAAATACAGAACCAAAACTATGCAACTGGTCCCATCACCAACAATAATAATACTGGAAAATGAAGCACTTGAAGAAGATTTCATATACTTAGGGAGCACAATAAATAAGAATAATGCAACATTCAGCGACATCAGTAATAGATTGCAGAAAGCAAACATTTCTTTCAACCAATTGAATACAATATGGAACAGCAGCAACATCATCCTTAAAACTAAAATCAAGATCTATAATAGCAACGTTTTATCCATTCTACTCTATGGAGCTGAGTGCTGGAGAACTACCCAGAAAGACAACCAGAGACTCCCAGGATTCTACACGAAATGCCTGAGGAAAATATGCCTCCGGGAGCGAAGATGATAAGTCAGTAAATAAATCATATGTTATTGCTTCAAGTCTACTCTTTAGTATCAGTTGGATGTGAAGTGTTCAGGCTTCGAGGCTGACGCATTTGATACAGAAGTTGTAACATACAAACGTGATGGCTTGATAGTCTATTCTAACGCTCTAGTCATAAATACCAAGACACAAGCCACATATGCACTGCATACTATCATCCTTGCTCCTACAGGAAATTCGTTTGCTGAGTAACTAAGGTAGTTATTGTACTATTTATCACGTGTCTGTTGACACTGCGGTTGCGGGTTGAAGTTTCACTCGGTCTGGATGCACTCGACTCCAATTTTAATTGACAATAATTGACAGTTTTCCTACGCAAGGTCGTGGGTTTTCTCAGGTTTATTCCCCATATAAAATGGACGCAATAATATAGCTGACAAATAGCTGAAATGGCGTTAAACACCAGTTTAACAAAAACCTTACATTACAAGTAAAATACCAACAACTTAGTGCTTTACAGGATCCAAAGTAATAACAATTAGATCCTTTGAATAACGAGACTGTATTTTGACTTGGGTTTGAGATGGGTGTTTTAATGTGTTGCTTGGTTTAACTAGAATCTGCCTGCTTCCATTGATAGACACCAAACGTAATTTCTCTTAAGCTGTCCGAACATTATTGGAAAGCCCTTAAATTTGTCAGCTGCATGTAAAGGGATATAAACAGTTCTGCGTCTGGTACTATTGTATCACTCAAGAAAGGCGTTCACGTGGTCCCGAGTGTAGACCGATCAAGAATTATTTCCTAGCTATTTCCTCATTTTTGCTGCCGAGCTAATGCATATTTATACATAGTGTTTTGGTATAATATTTTCAAAGTAGTGATACTGTTTTAATCTAGCATTATCGCTTTTAACAACCCATCGGCATTCGGTAACCAATCGTGCCTCGTGCACTGTTTTTACCTTTTGTTATATATACAGAAATACAGACATTCAAACCATATGGCTGTGTTCCTCTGGTTATTTGTACTGCATCACGCTCTATCTACAATACATACGTCATCGATATCATAAATCATAATCCACAGAAAAAAATATATAACATGTTGGAGAGAATATTGGAAATATATTTTTGCATTATGTATATGTAACTTATTACAAAATTCTGGCATTCGGGGCAGACGAAAAAAATCATATGACATACTTGGAAAAAAACCCAGATAATGTTAGCAAGATACCCACATACGTCTTCAAAAATCAAAATACATATATTGGTTAATGGCATAATAACAAAGGAAGAAATTGCTAAGCAATACAAAACGCCAAAAAAACCCCACAAATCGTCATTTGTTTGTATGAGCGACATTCTGCTAAATTTATTTTATCTTCTATTTTTATTCTGGTTTAGTTCCCGAGGCATGGGTTATAAAAACAAAGGCGACAAGTTAGATAAAAACTATCGACCAGTTACACCTTTGTCATGTTTAAGAAAAATGTTTATTTCAGTTTCGAATTATAGGTTAAATGATTTTATTAGTGAAAAAAATTTACTACATGAAAACCAAGCCTGTTTTAGACACGACTATTGTACAAATCATCACATTTTGAACTAGTATGTTTTAAAAAGAAACAAATTGCATTGCACATTCATTGATTTTGTAAAGGGATTAGACTGTTCATAGAAATTCCATATTTCATAAGCTTTATCAAAATCATATTATTGGCAAATTTCTCCATATAAAACAAAATATATATAGTGATGTGAAATCATATTTGCTCGGTCTTCGTTAAATGTGAAATAGGTGGTCGACAGGGTGAAAATCTGTCACCTGTTTTGTTTTCGTTGTATTTAATTAACAAGCATATTTGGAAGACAATAATGTCAATGGCGTAAAATTTAACGGACCAAAACTCAATTATGAGCTTTTAATTTTTATGAAAATTTTATTATTACTATATGCAAATGATACAATTTTGGTATCAGAACTGTTGATGGTTCGCAATATATGTTAGATTGTTTTTAGAACTACTGTAATGTTGGAAACTGAAAAGTTATGTTGATAAGACAAAAGTTTTGATATTTTCAAAAGGAAGACTTACAGGTCGTGAATTTTTTCTGAGTGATATAAAGATTGAAATAGTAAAACGTTATAAATATATAAGGGTATCCATCGCTAGAAGTGGATCGTTCTATGCAACTACAAATTATTTGAAAGACGATGCAACAAATGCAATGTATAATTTATTAAGGGAAATGTAAACAACATGATTTACCAATCGAATCAAGTTAGATATGTTTGACAAAACCATATTACCAATTTTATTGTATGGCTCTGAAATCTGGGGATTTGAAAAACTTGATTTCTTAGAAAAGGTCATCTACGTTTTGTAAACTTATTTTAAAGCTTAAACCACAAACAACTAACAACGTAATTTATAGAGAATTCTGAAGATATCCTATCTCACTGACAATAAAAACAAGAATTGTAAAATGTGTGTGTCGTTTGAAAATTGTGAAAATAAATTTTCAGTGATATTTTATAAATTACTTTCTTTATTCTAATACCTATGTCTATAACTCAAAATGGATTTTATACTTGAAAAGTATTTTTGATAGTTGTGGCCTTTCCAACGTTTGGAGATCACACGATCAAAACTGTTTTTTATGGGTTCTTCCAAAGATTTCAAAAAGAGCCTAGAATTCAAACTCTTCAAAAACATTGTGCTATAGATTGTTTAAGGGAAATTTCTGTTTTGAAAAATATATCTCATTGTTGCTATCTTATTTAATGTATTACTTGTGCAAATTTAGAAGTGGGAATCATCATTTACCAATAGAAACAGGCAAATGGCAAGGCATAATAAGAAATGAATTTTTATGTACATTATGAAATTTACATGAAATTGGCGATGTGCTTCATTATATTATGACATGTAGTTTTTTTTTAACCATGAAAGGAAAAACTTTTTTCCTCAATATTGTTCTGAATATGCAAATACTTTAAAGTTTAAAAACTTATTTTGCTTAACTGATGTACCAACACGAAAAGTTGTCAAAATTTCTTAAAATTGTTTTAGGTCGCTCCTCCATGTTAACACTGTTATATGTAGATTAGTTTGAACGTGCAGAGATATACATTACATACATTATGTGTAGGTACAACTACCTGTATCACGTCGAGACAGTTGTGTACATTCGTATCACTACGAGACGCGCAGCGTCGAGTTGTGATGCGGAATGTATGCAACTGTCGAGACGTGATACAGGTAGTTGTACCTACACTTAAATGTATGTAATAAGTTTATCTAAAATTAAGAAGTATACAAAGAGCAGAACAAAACTGAATGTTTGGAATTTAAAATGTAACATTCAACGAAGCATTTGTTTATAAAATATAGCCCCTAACGTCACACGCATTATGACGTCATATTTCATTCATAGAAGAAAAGTCATTCAACGAATCATTGGTTATACCATTCATTGTGACGTCAAGAAATAGTTCCGACAAAAGTACATCTTGTATCACATATATAGATGATACAAGGTTTTTTATCACACAGGTTGTATCAATCGATATTTTTTCAGATTTTGACTAAATACATACTTAATTTTAGATAAATTACATTATATTCATAGTATAATACGTATCATTTTTATTTTATCTGTAACATTTGCTTATGAGAAATAGAGTATTAGTATTATAATAAGTAGTCTTGCTAAGATAAGTTTAAATATTTTTCAAAGTCGACATGTCAATACAACAAAAGCTCACTTGACCTTTAAACCGACATACATAGCAACAGACACAAAATTAATAACAGAACTATAAAGATATGCATACACATGTACAGTTAAAAAGCACTAAAAATAGCAGAAGTAAAGACAACATGTTTAGATAAACTACATAAAGCAGTCACAACACACATAGCACAGCCAAATAAATAAATAGCATATATATACTTGTAGTAATCATACATATAACACAGCCAAATAAATATTATCACAGAATTCCAAAGCAATACAACTTGCAATGAAACTGGTGTTAAGAGCTAAAACATGTTACATAGCTATGTTAAAAGTATGCATATAAAAAGGGCATACATTATCCAGATATAAATGTGTTTTTACATGCATTACATTTAAATGCAGTACTCATTCATGATTTTAATATATTTTTGAATTTATTAACATATGATCATTTTCTAAAATCATCTGGTACTTCGTTACATAAAATACCAACTACATATCTAAAAAGTTTTGCCTTAGGTAGTTGTCTTTGCTCTAAGTATATTTCTACAATATTTGAAACTAAAACTTATATTATTTAAAAAAAGCATCTAGGTCACCGAGACATGGTTGTATGTCTTTTAAAACATTCTTGTGCTGATCTCATTAATTGCAATGATCGTACTTTTGTTACACGTAAATGTTCTTCATATGTGTTTTTGTTATCCTCGTAAATAAAAGTAATGCTCGCTCTTGTATGTTTAAAGCTTAATTCAATTGGTTATACTACTAAAATGACATGAAAGTTATCGTCAGCATAGTTGTATAAAATTCCATGATCATTTATATAATTCATAAAATAAAATTAGAAGACGAAAATAAAGCAAATGTGTCTGTCACAAACATAAAACAGATAAATCACTGAATTATAAATTAGAAAAAAACAGGAGATTGTGATAAGTTCTTAAAAGAATTATATTAAGGAAACTTCAATAATATCGAAATATTTCAATTGGCCAAATAATAAAGGGGAGCGAAAGTAAAAAAGAAGTAGAGAACATAGTTAAGAATTTCTATACTAAACAATATAAATCAAAAAGCATAAAATTAAATTAGAAGAAAACCTAGACAGAAAATACCACAGACTACAGAAATAAAAAAATTACAACATGCGGACTTGAACTGACTCCAATATTGGTAATATTGGGGAAACAATTGGTAGAAACTAAACAGAAGAATTAAATAACGGCACACAAGGGAACTAATAGAATCTATAATATACTTAACAGGGCAACTAATAGAATCTATTATATACCTTACATGGGAACTAATAGAATCTATGATATATCTCACATGGGAACTAATAGAATCGATGATATACCTAACATGGCAACTAATAGAATCTATGATATAAGTCACATTGGAACTAAATAGAATCTATGATATACCTCACACGGGACCAATATAATCTATGATATACCTCACATGAGAACCAATATAATCTATGATATACCTCACATGAGAACCAATATAATCTATGATATACCTCACATGGGAAACTAATAGAATCTATTATAAACCTCACACGGGAACCAATATAATCTATGATATACCTCACATGGGAACCAATATAACCTATGATGTACCTCACATGGGAACCAATATAATCTATGATATACCTCACATGGGAACCAATATAATCTATGATATACCTCACACGGGAACCAATATAATCTATTATATACCTCAAACGGGAAAGAATATAATCTATGATATACCTCACAAGGGAACTAATATAATCTATGATATACCTCACACGGGAACCAATATACTCTATGATATATCCCATAAGGAAACTGACAGAATCTATAATATACCTCTCACAGAGCAACTAATATAATCTATGATATACCTCAAACGGGAACCAATATAATCTACGATATACACCATAAGGGAACTAACAGAATCTATGATATACCTCTCACATAGCAACTAATAGAGTCTATGATAAACCTCAGAGTAACTTATAGAAACTATGATATACTTAACATCGGAACTAATCAAATCTTTGATATACCCCACAAGGGAACTTATATAATCTATGATATACCTCACAGAGCAACTAATAGAATCTCTGATATACTTCCTATCGGAACTAATAGAATATATGATATATTTTACATAGTTAATAATAGAATCTATGATATATCTCATAGGGCAATTAATAGAATCTGCGAAAATATTTATCATAACACTTAATTAAAAAAGGAAGTAATAAATACATTGAACGTTTGCTGCCAATAAGCTTACTTTGTTTTTGATAACAAAATTATTACTGAAACCTCTGCGAATATAATTGCTAATGTATTTAATAATATACTAGACCAAACAAACGGGTGTTCGGCCAGTAAGAAAATAACCGACAATAAACACTTTATATGCCTAAAAAGTACATAGAAATTAACAACTGAATTGGTTACTTAATTGGCATTGTAGAACATAATTTTATCATAAAGGTTTTAGAGAAAAATAATTTTTTAAACCTTTTTAACTAGGTTGTTCGATATCACAAAATAGGATATAAAAAGAGCAATACAACAAATAGTTTTTACAGACTATATTGAAATAAAAAAAGTGAAAAACGAAAAATATAGTACAGCCAAAATACAATTAAAAAACTTAAATGTTATTTGTTAAGTGTAGTTCGAAGCGAGGATTGTCCCACCGCGGCGGAAAATTGTAAATATCACGAAGCATCAGAAATACAGGATTAACACCCAATATTTATATACGTCTACACATTATGTCCAACACCGTTAATACTGTCAAATTTTTGCTTACCCAAAGCTGGATTAAAACTTGCACCGTTGTGAAATTGTGGCATTCATTCTCCTGCATTATGTCAAGCGCTCGTAGAGTACTCGGCCAAATCCGCTATATAAAAATACAGCTTCATTAACCGAGGTGAATCGTAGCGGTAGACATAGTACATTTGAAATAGCGTGTGACGATGGAATTTTCGTAACAAATAAGTATTTATTTGACAGTTATTTAACTGACCTTTCGCAGTATTTTTGTATATGCTATTCACAGTAAATAAATTACATGTATATACAAACGTCTTAGTATTGTGACCATATAATATATCTATACAGCGGATTTCTGAAGCAGCAGAAATACAGGGTCAACTGTGTCTAATGAGACTATACATATATACAGAAAGTATCTGAAGATACAGGTATACATATTTTATGTCGACAAACAATCAAATTATGTCAACAACTTCACTTAAAACATAAAAAGAAGAAATACTTAATGCAAAATTACAAATATATGTTATTCTAACAAAAATGAATAGTCAATTAATTAATTTTGTGCAAAACACGTATAGAAAATTGTGCTCAACTTCTATTTCTGAAAAGACGCCACAAAACTAAAGATAGAAAATTTTGCATAATAGTTCGCACTGTTCACTATTTTGACTACATCATAATTTGATTCCCCTATCAAAGTACATTAGACTGGCAGCCGTAACACATGGATTATGACTATCCAAACTGGATTTCCTGTGAGGTATATAATATATACTTTAGAGGATAAAATCTATGAAATACGTAACAGGGGAACTAATAGAATTTATTATACACCCCACTGGCGAATAATAAAATCTATGATATACATCGCAAGGGAACTAATAGAATCTATGATATACCTCACATGGGAACTAATAGAATCTATGATATACCTAACACAGGATCCAATGTACTAGTAATCTATTATATATCCCAACATGCTACTTATAGAATCTATGATATACCTCATGGAAACAAATAGAGTTTATGTTATACCCCACTGGGCTACTAAAAGAATCTATGATATATCTCACAAGGGAACTAATAGAATCTATTATATACCTCTTAAGGCAACTAAGAGAATATATGATATACCTCAGAAGAGAACTAATAGAATCTAAGATATACCTCGAAGAGCAACTAATAGAATCTATGATTTACCTCACATGGGAACTATCATAATCTTGTATATACCTCACAGGACAACAAGTATATTCTATGATATACCTCACATGGGAACTTGTACAATCTATGCTCTACCTCACAAGGGAACTAAAGGAATCAATGATATAACTCTTGAGGGTCAACTAAAAGAAACTATGATACACCTCACATGGGAACTAATAGAATCTATGATATACCTCACAAGGGAACTAATATAATCTATTATAAACATCATTAGGGCAACTTATATAATCTATCTATACCTCACAGGGCAACTAATAGAATCTAGGATATCTTACATCGGAGCTTATAGAATTTATTATACCTCACACGGGAACCACTATAATCTATTATATAACTCACAAGAGATATAGAAACTATGATATATCTCACAGGGCAACTAAAAGAATGTATGATATACCTCACATGGTAACTAATACAATCTATGATATACCTCACATGGGAACCAATATAATATTTTATATACCTTTCAGGGCAACTAATATAATCTATGATATACCTCACCTGGGAACTAATAAAATCTGTGATATATCTCATAGGGCAACTAATAGAATCTGCGAAAATATTTATCATAACACTTAATAAAAACAAAGGAAGTGATAAATACATTAAACGTTTGCTGCAAATAAGCTTACTTTGTTTTTATTACAAAATTTATAAATACCGCACGAACAAAATTGCAAATGTCGTGGACAATATACTAGACAAAGCCAAACGGGTGCTGGGCCAAGTAAGAAAGCAATCGATGATTAATTCAGCTGATACGCCTAAAAAGTAGGTGGATATAAACCTTAATTGGTTACTTAATATCAAGAGACAAAGAAAAAACATTTGTCATTGTAAAACATGATTCTATCATAAAGGTTTTAGAGAAAATGAATTTTGTAACCTTTTTACTAGGTTGCTAGATATCACAAAATAGGATATAAACAGAGCAATGTGTTGACTAGACCATAGTTTTATTCCCATGTCAAAGTACATTTGACTGGCAGGCCCGAATGCGCATGTGCGACCATCAGTGTAGTTGGTGTAAATGAATATGATTTACCGTCTAATTTTCTTGGCCACACAATTCCTTTTCTGGTTGCAGGCACACTTCATACTAAAATTACAAAGTGGATGGTATGTATAAGTATGAAGTTACAAATATTTTTTGTTTCAGATATATCGTCATGGTTTTTGTTTTAAAATAACACGAGTAACCCCGAAATAAAACGGATACATTCGGCATCACTTTGCTCAATTTTGTTTTGTTTCTTTGTTTGTTTGTTTTATTACCTTTTTGTAAAAGTACATGGCATTATAAAAGGAAAGAAAGTAAACAAAATATATAGTGTTATAATACGAAATTTTATGAAAGGTTTAGTGAGTAAGTCGCCTTCTAATAACTCCTCGGAATAATGTAGGGCTCGTGTTAAATTTGTCGACTATATAGCAGTAGAAATTTGGTATATTTCCAAGATCTAAAACAAGTATGACGTCAGATGTACGTTTGATGTACTCAACCATATAATACCGATAGGGGCAGTTTTGTCTGGGTTAGTTAGGGAAACATGTCAAAGAATGTGTCGATATCCACACGAAAAATCGGTTAAGGTCCACATTGATATTCACACGAAAAGTCGGTTAAGGTCCACATTGATATCCACACGAAATGTCGGTTCAGGTACACAGTCAGCAAATTTTTAAACAGTTTATCTAAAAATCGTGGTTTAGAAACCACAATTATTACAAATCATTCCAGTAATACAGGAACGAGATTTAGTAATAAGATCGACTAGATCATAGATCATAGACGTGTATGCGTATTGAACTAAAACTAAAGAACCAATGACAAATTTCAAGACGAACCAGTCTGAGGTTTCATATAGTTCCATTAAACAACCACGGAAAATTATCCTGTTTGCGATACGAAACTAGGAGTAGGGCCCATCAAATGGGAAGTTGAACAAGTTATTGTCCAGTTTAATTCGCTCTGTGAGACAAGCAATTAGAGAATCCACCCCGAGGGGTAATGGGTTATACTTCTGGGTATTGATACAGGAGGTTTTGCACTTGATTGCAAAACGATGTTGTTAATTTAAAATGGTCAGGTAACATTAATAAATATTAATGCAAACAACGAAGTTTGTATATAAACTTTTAATTTACACGCAATTAGCACTTTATTGCAGTATCTTCTGCTGTTCAAAACCAATAAAACTAGAACTAGACGTGTTTTAGATAAAGGAAAGGATAAATATAAAATGCTTCTGCTGAATGTGTTATCGTCTATAACTAGACGTGTTTTAGATAAAGGAAAGGATAAATATAAAATGCTTCTGCTGAATGTGTTATCGTCCTTGTTTTGTAAAACAATTTAAAATAAAAAATTACTTACCCCCACCCTTCCCAAAGAAATCGCAGTACTATAGAGCCGGCCAATATGTACAGTTTAAGTAGTCTCTTCCGCCTGAAAAAAAACTATAGTATCAGAGAGTTTTATGATCACAAGATAATACCAGGGTCCACGTTGCCAAACAAAAATAGGTCCGGAAGTATAAATTTTGTTCCAACTACGACATACTGGCATGATCAAACAATTATTTCTTGTCAAAATAGGAAAAACAAAATAAAACTCAGACAATCTGGTACTTTTGAAAAAAAATTGTCAAAATTTAAATCTAGATATTAAACTTATCAAAAACAATGATCACTAATTTTAGACCTCAATAATTGTGCATATTAGATGCGAGGTAAATATAGATAGCACATTGTCTGGCGGTTTTCACCATTTCCCCTAGCATATTGTCAGGCGGTACTAACCATTTCCGTTAGCACATTGTCTGGAGGTATTCACCATTTCCCCTAGCAAATTGTCTGGTGGTACTCACCATTTCCCCTAGCATATTGTCTGGTGGTACTCCCCATTTCCCCTAGCACACTGTCAGGCGGTACTCACCATTTCCGTTAGCACATTGTCTGGAGGTATTCACCATTTCCTCTAGCACATTGTCTGGTGGTACTCATCATTTCGCCTAAATCATTGTCAGGCGGTACTCACCATTTTCCCTAGCACATTGTCAGGCGGTACTCATCATTTCCCTTAGCACATTGTCAGGCGGTACTCATCATTTCCCTTAGCACATTGTCAGGCGGTACTCATCATTTCCCTTAGCACATTGTCAGGCGGTACTCATCATTTCCCTTAGCACATTGTCAGGCGGTACTCATCATTTCCCTTAGCACATTGTCTGGCGGTACTCACCATTTCCCCTAGTACATTGTCTGGGGGTCCTCACCATTTCCCTTTGCACATTGTCTGTATGAACTGGAAGTACTCACCATTTCCGTTAGCACATTGTCTGGTGGTACTCACCATTTCGCCTAAATCATTGTCAGGCGGTACTCACCATTTTCCCTAGCACATTGTCAGGCGGTACTCATCATTTTCCCTAGCACATTGTCAGGCGGTACTCATCATTTCCCTTAGCACATTGTCAGGCGGTACTCATCATTTCCCTTAGCACATTGTCTGGGGGTACTCATCATTTCCCCTAGCACATTGTCTGGGGGTACTCATCATTTCCCCTAGCACATTTTCTGTATGAACTGGAAGTACTCACCATTCCCCTTAGCACATTGGTACTCGCCATTTCCCTTACCACATTGGTACTCACCATTTCCCTTAGCACATTGTCTGGCGGTACTCATCATTTCCCTTACCACATTGGTACTCACCATTTCCCTTAGCACATTTTCTGGGGGTCCTCACCATTTCCTTTTGCACATTGTCTGTATGAACTGGTGGTACTCACCATTTTCCCTTTGCACTGTTTGTAACTTGCAGAAACATAAAGTTGGTGTTCGATGTTTTTTATAATTGCTTCGTCAGATTTTACGTATTCTTCAGGAATCCATATCTTGAGTGAAAAAGCGTTAAAAAAAGCATCTTTGCCGTAAATTTTCACCAAGTATTCTTCAATTTGTTGGAGACTACTAAAAGGGGCTGCAAACGCTTTGCCGTTTAATATGGCATTGTTGCCTCGACTGTCTCGCTCATGACTATCAAATAGCCATATCTTGGAACCAACTTTAATGAAGGCCAAAGTAAACACTGCAATTGTAGCTATAACTGGTCTATTTGTTTTCAAGTTTTCTCGAAGTACATCCATTAGTGTTGGACAAAATTGGCGGAATTCTTCATTATAACCGGACATTTTACTACTGACAGGGCCAGCCCAATCACCTAATTTGAGACCTACTGCCTTTGTTTCTTTTACATGCATGGTAAATATTTCAGGAATGTCACTGAGAGCGACCCGATCGTCTTTGTTATCAGAGAACCCAAAGACTTCTCGGAATCGGTGGTGATTCGAATCTCCTTGGCTTAAAATCAAATCAATATCCTCTCTTTTCCATTTGTTGATACATTTCATATGATTGTACATGGCAGCTGTTAATGCCATGCTTGTGCACTGGTTGTTAGCGAATTTTGAGGCCATATCTGCCTGGGAAAAGGAACCTCTGACAATATATTTCCATGGAGAATCTGAAATAATTGATACAGGAATTTTGCATATTTTTCTTTGTTGGTTAAGCGAATTTCTTCAAGACATTATTAGTGCTCACGTGTCTTTGGTCAATAAAGGTTTGTCCTTTTTCGACTGACATTGACCTGCGCACGAGTTTTGCCAGAAAAAAAAGACAAGTTATAACAAAAAATATTGTATGTTATGATAGGTAGTAGCAGAGACTTGTAATTGGTGTTATTCTATGTTTGTATACTGACTGCCAATGAAATAACAGGACTAAGTTACAATTTATTTCAGAACAACATAAACAGAAACTACTTAGCATTATGAACAGACTAAAGAATTGGACACATAAAGTTTATTTCATTGCTGAAATGGGTCGTTAATTAACTCATATACACTTAAACATTTGCAACTTTCAATATGGAATGTCTCCTCCACTTGCTGCAACGCATCCACAAGATCTTCTTGCGTAGAACGACGGATACGCTCTTGTGGAATGTTATTCCACTCATCCTGCAAAGTATTTTTGAGCTGACGAATTGTGATAGGCATTTGTTGGCGTCTTGACACAGCTTATCCAAGTTTATCACATAAGTGTTCTATCGGGCTTAAGGGGATGCAGGACACTTTCACTGAAAATAATTTGTCAGAAATTGCCCAATGAAATTTTCTGAATTTTATATGTAATGTCATGAAATTGATCATTTTTGTCAAAATTATCTCCCTTGTTAAAAGTTTCTTTTTCATTATTTTTGCCAATATCCAACTCATTTATGCTCATTTGTTTAATTTCAACCATTAATAAATATAGGTATAAGACTTTTATTATTATTTTATTAAGAGTTAAAAATGAAAGATATTATTATTTAATTTACCATAAATGTTCTATCTTTTTGAAATTTTCACACACAAATGGCGGATGGTGTTCTTCATCCCTTTAAATCGGGTGAAAGGGCTTGCTACGGAAGAGTTTCATTCAAGAAGTCACGTGTGATGCGAGCAGAATGGGCTCGGACATTGTCCTGTTGAAAAAGATGAAGGTCTTGATGTGCAGCAAGGAATGGAATAACAGTCAGTGCAGGACTTCTTCAATGTAACGTTGAGCTCTTAAATTTCCACGCTTGGTGTCCGATAGTTCATTGACGCGCCACCCAACACCAAGCACTTCCGCCAACCTATCGGTCGGTCATTTGTTCACACGAATCAACATAACGTTCTCCGTGTGTGCGGCCGTAAGATTGACGTAAGTGGATACGTGACTCGTCAGACCACAACACAGATGCCCATTGTCTGTATGCCCATCTTTGACGTAGCTGAGCCCATGTAAGGGGATTTCTACGTAAGAATGTTTCCTCGTTACGTTCGTCTTGCATTGAGCCCGTGACGACGAAGACTACGTCGGACTGTATTCGGTGCATTTCTCCTTCCGTGTACTCATATAGTCTCGTGTGATGTTTGCTGGTTTTGACGGCAGTGTGGAATCGATCATGTATGTGCTGCTAACGAATGTAGCGATCTTGCTGGGGTTTTGTCATCTCTCCCTAGGAGATTTCTGTCGCTGTCGTTTACTGAGCCGATATGTTGATGCCGTTGGGCAAAACGGGATATTGTTGACGCAGATGTTCATCCTACGGGTAATTTCACGTCTCAAAACACGTTTCCCTGGATCTTGCCCAAAACCTGGTTTCGTTAGTTGTCAGAAAATCGGGCCATAATGACACTTGTTAGTTTTCCATTTTAAAACGTGCAATGGGATTTTCAAGGGCGTAAGTTCTTGTTTTGAAATCAATCATGCATGTCTTCTTGCCAAAGCAAAATTTTCGTGCTTTGGGTAAGGTTAGCTAAAAAACTATGGACATATTAGAATTATTTGTGATAGGCATTTGTTGGCGTCTTGACACAGCTTATCCAAGTTTATCACATAAGTGTTCTATCGGGCTTAAGGGGATGCAGCACACTTTCACTTAGAACAAAATACAGATATATTTATCATATAAAAAAATCTGTAAAGTAATGATGAAATGCAAGAAAAAATATGATATTGCTTAGAATCGTTTACTTGCTATGATGAAGTCAAATTTTATCATACCAAGAAAACGATTCTAAGCAATATCATATTTTTTCTTGCATTTCATCATTACTTTACAAATTTTTTTATATGATAAATATATCTGTATTTTGTTCAAACGTTAGGCTATCTGACCGAAATAGTAAAAGGTTTACATCAACAGGTACATTGCAGTTAATAGTAAAAATGGTATTATCTCTAATGTTTTTGTATATATGGCAGTGAAGTAAGTAATGAGTAGTTGACTCAGTGTGTCCACATACACAGTTGGGTGAGTCGATTAGATTACGTGAGAAAATGTGTTCGTTTAGAGAAGAACAGTTCATGCGTAATCTAGAGTGGAATATTTGACCTTGTCTAGAGCCAGCATAATAATATTTTGGAGGTAACTTATTACCTTGATTTTTTAAATCGTTTTTAAAAATATGAATAGACGAAGAATTTCGAATGTCAGATGGGAGCTTGTTCCAGAGTTTTATCGTGGACGGTAGAAAGTAGTCCGAATAGAGGTTACTTCTAGTGCGTATTTCAGATATTTTATTTGATTGTCGCGTGAAATGGCCATGTACAGACGCCAATGAGTTTGGAACTAGATTTCTTAAGTATTCTGGCGTTTGTTTATAATCTTATATAAAACAATTAATCGATGTTTTTCCCTCCTGTCCGCAAGTTTCTCCCATCCCGTTTCTGTGTAAAGTTTTTGGATAGATGTCAATTTTGCTCCACCCGTAACAACACGCATCGCCTCAATTTGGACATTTTCTACCTTATCTACAAGATACTGGGTACTAATATTCCATATCACGTCATCGTATTCTAATAATGGCCGAATAAAAAACAAATACATTTTTTCGAGGGTAAATCGATCTAAAATAAAGCGCACCTTTCTCAGAAAGTTAATTCTTTCATAAGTTTTTTTAACAATATAATCAATATGAGTATTCCAACTACCATTGTTTGAAAAATATAAACCTAAATGCTTGTGATTCGTGACCTCTTGAAGAATGTGATTATTCATGAGTAGAGGGGGTGGACTGGCTTCACTGACCTTCTGGATATTGTCATGGTGTCAGTCTTCTATGGATTAAATTTAACAAGCCACTTTTGTGACCATTTATTAATAAGATCGAGATCCCTGTTTAAGACTGATGCTGCATTTTCGGGAGTGTCGACAATTATATAGATACTAGTGTCGTCAGAAAAAGCTGAATGCAGGCACCTAAATCAATAACTATATCATTTAGGAATATTAAGAACAAAAGAAGGCCAAGAATGGAACCGTGGGGCACACCAGCCCCAATAGTTTTCCACTCTGAGCACTCCCCGTTTAACACCACCTTTTGAACCCTTCCCGATAAATATTTTTTTAACCATGACAAGATTTCCCTGAGATACCATATTTATGTAATTTAAACAGGAGACCGTTGTGCCATACGCGATCAAAGGCTTTGCATATGTCACAAAATACAACTCGTATCTCTTTCCCATCATCCAAAGCCTTGCCAATATCATTTGATATGTCAATCAGATGGTTGGTGGCTGAATCCCCTTTAGTAAACCCTGACTGAATTGGAGCAATTACTTTATTCTGTAGTAAGAAGTTATGAATATGTTTATAAACACATCTCTCCATACATTTTGAAATAATACTAAGTAAAGAGATTGGTCTATAATTCTTAATTTCACAGGAGGAACCACTCTTGATCACTGGCGATACGTTCGACCCTGTTCGTTATTGTAAGATAGGATTTTGTCTTACCTTTAAAGATATTAATTTATTATATGAAACAAAGTATATTGTATTAAATATTAATTTAGTGGGGAACAACAACAAAGGTAAGAAATGTAACCCTTTTGAATTTTATGTCTATACTCTTCAAAAAAAGAGAAAAGCATAGTGGGTTTTTACATATTTTAATAAATGACATTTAAATCAAATTTTTACAAATACACGAACGATATGCACTTAAAATTTGTTTGTATGCAAAGTAACAGTCATTGCCTGTCAATGAACAGGCAATGCCTTACTTTGAACAAGCATGTTCCTTTTATACGCTACCAATAGACGGTTGAGTAGACGTTGGAAGCGCTTTCAAAATTTCGAGGCAATTCTCGGTGTATGTACTTATCAAGTGTTATGTATATAATGTGGCAATATGTCATATCTAAAGAAAGGATGCTAAAACATTTAAAATTACCTGTAAATTTAAAGGTTTCCATCGTCTTTTAATTAAATTATAATTGATAATTATTAAAAATTTGTTTTCATAAATTCAAATGTAACTTTTTTAAATCTTATATATATGCATTTATTCTTTTATTGAAAATATTTGATAACAGAAAAAAAGATATGTGTTTTTTACTGTATGAATTCAGAATTGTACAAAATGTAACAATGACAATACTTACATTCCTTTGGAGGCTGGAAGACTGAGCTGAAAAACAAATAATCTGTTTACTTAAAAAAATGCAACTAAATCTTTACATTTTTATATAGATTTAGCTGATAAATCAGTTGCTTACGTTCATTTGGACATAAACACGCTATTTTTCCATTTGAAATTAGATCATATTGATAAACAACAAATATAGTTAACATAACAAACAACTTACCTGAAAGACTTCAGCTTAAATTCTGGGAACTGAAAAAAAAATTGTATATATAATTGTAAATATAAGTCCCGTATGAACATGTAATATAAAAACAAAATGTATGAAAGTACATAATAAATATGAGCAAATTTAGAAGTCTTTGAACAAGAAGGAGAAATAGATATTTAATAGCAGAACAATTAAAAAAACTATCAAATCCGGATACACTTTTGGCGGAACACTGTTAAATTCCAATTTAACTAAAGGTACCATCAGCGAGAAACAATTGTTCTGCCAACTGAAACGAGGGAACCAGGGAACTTGGTTAAATTACAGATAGACATTTTGTTAGTCGGTGGAATTGTTCTATATACAACGACCGCGAAACGTGAACTGCAGAGATCACCAGATAGCATTTTCTTATCATGTTAATTTAGTTAGCCAGGCCACATAACAAATTGTGGGCACATATTTATCTAACTCCTATCACTACCCTTTATAACTGGAAAATAATAGACGGACTTGACAAGTCGACTTAAAAAAAGATACATACACAGTGTTTCCACGGGCATACCAGCTTGGCAAACTTCTTAAATGAATCCATCATAGATTTCCTTTTACAGACTTCGAAAACACAGATTACTCGCTGAGAAGTTTCCTTCACGCGTGTGATCGAGTTGCAGAAAACTCTGAAACTAAGGCGTCGCCTATAGTAACGTCACAATGAACAACGGAGGTCAAAGTGCAACGATTGTCAACGTCAACTAACGTAAAATAAATAAATAAATAAATAAATAAATAAATAAATAAATAAATAAATAAATAAATAAATAAATAAATAAATAAATAAATAAATAAATAAATAAATAAATAAAGTAGAAACAATCCAGAAGTCGACTATAATTTAAAAAAACGACTTTCCAGAGACTATTTTCTGATATTTGGTTTATCTTGTTTCATAAAAAAATCATTAACTCATTAAAAGGATAATTTAATCCGATTTTTATGGTTGACAATTTAGTTTTAAAGCTTGAATCAAACGTAAGATTTCCTACACGTATGTTATGCGGCTTGGCGTTTTTGTTATCTTTCTTCCTTTTTATTGTCAATGCTTCCTGGTGATTCGAATGAACAGAGACATATTATTAATTAATTGATTAATTACTGTAATTTTGTCTCTAGAATAAAGAAAATGGATAACTTTATTTCAATACCGCAAAATAGATATGTTGCAAGAATAATTTCGTTGTATTATAAGTCTTCCTTACACTTATAACACTGCTGCTTTCGCCGAAACTGTCCATTTAAAAATACAGTGGTAAGGTCAACTAGAGTAAAGGCATTTCGAAGATATAGCATAAATCTGGACAAATGATGGGTATTGTCGGGGCTGGAAGGAACCATGTAAAGACCAGTCACATTTGATTCTGTTATGTATCACAGCTGCAATACCCAGATATAATCCAACGCTGTTTTAAAGCTTTGCTGAGAGGGAAGTTCTCTTACAGAACGACCGCAGTTTGCGCAAAACATATCATCTTACTGTTTGGCACGCTACCCCCCCCCCCTAAATCTGATTGCAGACAGCTTTCCTAAGTTTTTTAATTCAGTACATAGTGATTGTGCTGCGATTATTCGCCTATTGCAGACTAGTGGTGTAACGGGAGGTTTGACATGCTATAAAACCTGGTTAAATCCGCCATTTCTTTTGGAATGCCTGTACCAAGTCAGGACCATTGCTGTAGTTGCTATGTTTTTGGTTGTTGATTCTAAAATTTGCTGGTTTCAGTTGTAATTTGATTTGTGTTTGTCCGAGTTTTTTTTTATACTGTTTCCCTGGTGTTCGATATTTTGTTATTACCTTCATTTATCGCAGGATCTTGTTTATGAGAGTGAAATATGAAAATTCTAAAAGTTTGGTTGCTTAGGCAAATATTTAGTTTATATCTAACGGCAGACCCACCATTTCTTTAGTCGAGAATCTATTCAGAAAACTGCCGCGTACTAATTACTCTTTGGTAAAATTTGTAAGCCTTGTTTACACGCCTTGATAGAAATCAATATAGGCTCATCGAGTTCTATTTACATTAGTAGGCTCTTTGTAGCTGTTACAATATTCTCAGTCCCACCACCTTACTGTAAATACATTTTATCTATACATCTACATTTACTTTTATAAATCATTGCTACATGTAGATTGCCTGGTTAATGGTCCATCTTTCTGGACGTTATGCAACCATCAACCAATCAATGAACCACCACTTCTCGTATCCTTCCACCCACTTCTACATAGATGATAAATGATGAAAAACGTAAGTTATTCCTCAAATATAATAATTAATTGTATAATTATCTGAACGACTAATTTCCGGAAAGGAATTTTACTTGTACGAAGTTGTTCCCATATTAGTTGTTTTTAACCGGAAGTGATGAGAAGCACATGTAAACACAAAAATTTAAAATGACTTTGAAAATAGACTGATGTTAATTTTGCGAAATGGCATACAATAGGGTTTTGGTAAATACTAAGCAAACGATACAAAAAATAATTGAGTGCAAAGATCGTTATTGTTGTTGTCAATGAGTACATCACTTTCAACATTAATCTTAACAACTACAAGTTCACTGCACAAAGTCAAAACTTGTATTTAATTTAGTACAGTGGATTCCTCATAATTACATAACCAACTTGTCCGAGGAAAATATTCAATTAACAGAAATGTGCAATTAACAGAACGACAATTTTTTTAACAGATAATATATATTCACTTAAATTGTCTAATTAAAAAACTTTGTTGATCCATAAAACAATTCAGGTGACTAATTTCTAATTCCTAAATTGACAACTTTCCAATTTAAAAAACCACCTAACCTGGTCCCCTGGTGTAATATTTTTCATTAACGCAAGCTTCACTTTCAAATATAACCCCAGGTCACCACCAGTTTACTACCCAGTTTGATTGGTTGTTTAAAACGCCATGTTTAAGCTACAGAGGGGACAACGTGTTTTTTATAAAAAACACTAACCCACCATGGAAGTTAATCCTTTTCTCTATCACCCACCATGGTATATCCACGCCTACTATCGTGGTTAAGAATCTTCTCAGGTAATCTTACCATGGTGGATGCATATGAGGGAGTTCAGTCTACCATGGCATGTCGCCACAGGGGTCCGGCCACGATATCTCCGCGGTGGTACATGACAACATAAACGTTGTCATTTAATTGATTGCGGGTTTAAACATCGTTACACGAATGAAAAGAGAACATTTTAAAACAGTGCTTAAGAATAATTTGTACATGCATTTTATTTGTTGATAATCAATAATGATTTAATGTGCCGGTAGACTTGAAGATCGAATATTTGTTCAACCGGATGCATGTGTTATGCATTAAATATTACCCTGAACAAGTTCGGTAAATTATCCGGATTTGAATTGTCACATTACGTTTTTGTGTATTACAACGCATAACGAATTGTCCTGAAGTTGTACGCGAACTCTCTTTAATCAATTATAAATCCTTTTCGACAGAAAACGGGCAGTTGAGCGGCGATCTTTTTCTTTATTTGGTATTTAAAACCAGAGTTGTTTTAACAAACGCGGACAAAAGTTTACATCACGTATAGTTATATAAAATTCGTTAACAGGATGGGATACAACAAATAAATTACTAAATTGAAGCCAACATGCAGCAAGAATAATAAATATGTGAAAGGTTTATAAACGAGAATCGCCACATAAAATATAGTTTAACTACGATATGGCACAGGCGCCTGTTTCACAAGGTTGAATGAAGTCTTACGTACGCACAATTCTAAATACACATTTACTTTGGACAATGGCGTTTTAAACTATAACAATTAATATAACAGGTTTATATAAAAAAAGTAGTGATGTGCTTCTGAGCTAAATATACAAAACTGACAATTTTTCAAATGGAGGCAGACGTGTTATTTGTATAAAGTTCCCGTTAAAATTAACTCGCAGTTTCGGTGTTTTTGCATGACATAGTATTTATTGGGATAGATATTCTCGAGATCAGACCCCTTTTAGACTTGCCTTAGTTCTCTAAATACAAATACTTATTCTTAATATTTTGTTGTATTGTGGTACATTGATCAAACAATAAAATATGCATAGTTACTTACGTCTGTTATAACATGAACAAAACAAATCGGAATAAAATTATTTTTGAAGACGAAAGAACTGATTTGTCCACACTCATATCAATATAAAATAATTGCCCAAATTTACTCAACAGTATGTAAGTTTGTTTTCTTTTGTTCTTTTTTGTTTTTTTGTTGTTGTTGGGTTTTTTTTGCGCGCCGATACGAATGTCTGTTTGCGGACATAGGGTCTTGTCGTAACATAATAGAAATTATAAGGATGCTACTTAAGTCTTTTCTACAACAAAAGTTGATGATGTGTCAGGCTTTTGACTTGGGGAGTTTTTTACGTCCTACACCGACAACTTATATTTAATGCCCTTAGTCGGACGGAAACGACTATTATGGTTGATTCTATATCAGGATTGTATCACTGGATTGTATTTTTTTAACACACGTGGTTCAACACCGACGAATCGAGTATAAAATCATTCGTGGAACAATATATTCTGCGACATTTATATTAAGTAATAATTCAGAAAATTTGAAAATGTAGCATTTTAAGTCGTATATTGATTTTGACGTTTTTAAAACGAATTTCTTTACAAGTCTCGCATTTATTGTGTATTTCTTTACAAGTCTCGTATTTATTGTGTAATGTGCTTATTTCTTTACCGTTAAAAATGTGAAGCCGCGTGTTCACCTGTTAATTATAAAATTATACAATACACAAGTTTGAGAGCACGTGCTTGAAAAAATGATGACTGGACAATACTTAGATAATCGATCGATTTAAGGTGTGACACAATTTACATCCGGTAAAAGTTCAAACGGTTGGAACATTAATCAGAGGCGCTGACAGGGAAATTTTGACGATAGAATAGCAAAGATTTTGACAATTTTAAGGGCAAAATGTGGTGTTCTAACCTTTTAGAACACGTTAAGGGAATAATTGTCAATCAAATCAGTGACAATAAACTTTAAGGTATTCTGTATAATGAATAGATAAACAGAACGCAGATTAATTTTGTTGTCAAACAAACGTATTAAAACGGCATATTTAAAACAAATATCTAAATTAAATCGCAACATTTTAATTTTTTCACTTTGTAAGCATGAAAGGAAATTGAAAATCCACCGTGGTCAACACGGTGGATCACGATATGTAGTGGACATAACACGATGTACCGCAGAATACCACCGTGGCGTATGGTGGTGATATTTCTTAATGAAAAAACCACGACCACGGTATATAGTGGGCAATATAAAAAACACGTTGTCACGTCTGTAACTTTTCGCACGTTTTTTTCTGTCGGAAATTTCTGTCAGAATACTATTTCAATAAAGTAGCTACCTACTTCTTGTTTTCCGGCTTTTGAGTTAGACTGACCATTCCCCGTAGAGTTATTTCCACAAACCAGACATAAATCTATAAAAGCATTCCTTTGATAAACTGTATTTTTATTTGAATTTGATTACTGGACCTTTACGTTATGATGCTTTGTATCGGAATTGGACAATTACCTTTGATAAATTTTAACGCTTTATGTTAATTACATGTGTCAAAATCTAATTGAAGATGTTATTAAAACCCCATGCTGTGTAAACATGATTGTTAATTAATTAACCATAATGTTTATTACCCCATTTACCTGGTGCTAATCAAAAGTAGAACCACAGCTGCTTTATAGCTTAATTAAACAAGCTTACTGGTGACATACATGTTCTAATATTCAAACTCACCTGTTGCCTATGGCTATAGTAACATCTACTAATGAGGTTAATTAGATAATTTAAATTGGCATAGACAAACAATACAAAAAACAATGCAAAATCTTTATTTCAATATCATAGTCTTTTAGTGATGATAGCCATAGTTTTTCTTAACTGAAAGTAAAAAGGGAAATAAATCTCGTAAAACTGGGAATGGGTCAATTCTTGTAACAACAATTATAATATAAAATAAGGTTCTGATAATTCTTTCTTTTTCTCCAAAATATTGAACAACAGTATATGTTTATATGTTTTAGCTAGCACAAGCCAAAATTATTCCTGGACTGATTTAAGCTAAGGTTATTGTCAGAAGCTTTATATTGACAACATCTTTTAGGATTAGGAAAATGACACACAATTTTTTGACAGATTTAAACTGAATTTTATACACAAGCTTTATTTGAGCAAAAGATCACTTGGGTTGTTGAGCAACAAGTCTTTTTTATCTCTGATTCTTTAATTATTTTTGAAAATAAAATTAAAGAAATTTAGAGGGTGGAGGAACTTGAAAGTCATGACTCAGATTTTTCTGAATTAATTTGCTCAACAAAACAATGTCATTCTATTTGTGTGATAGAATGAGCAAATATGTCCTAAAACTGAAGTCAAATGTTGATCTTGTATCTAGTTATGTTACAATCACAATGCCTAGGGCTACTATTTTCATACAAATGAAAAAAAACACATGTATTCTGACAGTAACATGATATAACTTGAACATGAAGTAAGCAACACAGGGTATTTGATAATTATGTTTCTTTATATGTTTTATTTGGTCAGATTTTTTCAGCTGTCAATTTTTTGTTTTATCTTTTAGCAATGGTCTGTAATGACCAGGACGTGGTGGCTGTATGATGCAGAACATCAGTGTGCCTTTAAATCAGCGGATAAACTTATAAAATACTTACAGGGAAAGCATAAACCAATATACCATCCTCTAAGTAAGTCATGTCCACTAGTACTATACATAAACCAATATACCATCCTCTAAGTAAGTCATGTCCACTAGTACTATACATAAACCAATATACCATCCTCTAAGTAAGTCATGTCCACTAGTACTATACATAAACCAATATACCATCCTCTAAGTAAGTCATGTCCACTAGTACTATACATAAACCAATATACCATCCTCTAAGTAAGTCATGTCCACTAGTACTATACATAAACCAATATACCATCCTCTAAGTAAGTCATGTCCACTAGTACTATACATAAACCAATATACCATCCTCTAAGTAAGTCATGTCCACTAGTACTATACATAAACCAATATACCATCCTCTAAGTAAGTCATGTCCACTAGTACTATACATAAACCAATATACCATCCTCTAAGTAAGTCATGTCCACTAGTACTATACATAAACCAATATACCATCCTCTAAGTAAGTCATGTCCACTAGTACTATACATAAACCAATATACCATCCTCTAAGTAAGTCATGTCCACTAGTACTATACATAAACCAATATACCATCCTCTAAGTAAGTCATGTCCACTAGTACTATACATAAACCAATATACCATCCTCTAAGTAAGTCATGTCCACTAGTACTATACATAAACCAATATACCATCCTCTAAGTAAGTCATGTCCACTAGTACTATACATAAACCAATATACCATCCTCTAAGTAAGTCATGTCCACTAGTACTATACATAAACCAATATACCATCCTCTAAGTAAGTCATGTCCACTAGTACTATACATAAACCAATATACCATCCTCTAAGTAAGTCATGTCCACTAGTACTATACATAAACCAATATACCATCCTCTAAGTAAGTCATGTCCACTAGTACTATACATAAACCAATATACCATCCTCTAAGTAAGTCATGTCCACTAGTACTATACATAAACCAATATACCATCCTCTAAGTAAGTCATGTCCACTAGTACTATACATAAACCAATATACCAGCCTCTAAGTAAGTCATGTCCACTAGTACTATACATAAACCAATATACCATCCTCTAAGTAAGTCATGTCCACTAGTACTATACATATAGTAAGACAGAATTATGTTTCAAATACAGTCAGCACATTAAAGTTATTTTAATATGACATGCTTTAAAGGCTTTGAGACCACAACACTTTAAAAAAATGATTTATGTATAAGTAACACACAACGAGGAGGGTGTGTTTTGAAGGGCTGTACATGTTCCAATTACAAAATTGTAACTCCTACCATGTACATGTTCCAATTACAAAATTGTAACTCCTACCAGAAAAGTATTGCATAATAACTATTAATCTTATTAATAGCGACACACGCTATAGTTATTCATTACAATATATTGTGTGTTATGTTGACAGAATTATTTCTTAATTATACATGCACATTTACATGCCACAAAAAAACCTATGATATTTTTATAAACTAAACTTGTAATTGGTCAATGCAATTAATAAGAAAATGGAAGATAATCCATTTATTATGATATTAAAAGTTTTACTATTAAAGGGAGATAATACTGATTGAAAGAGTACAAGTTAAAATGATATACTAATATGGATAGGTGAAGTCAAGAACTAATATTTTACAAGTAGGAAATTGAAACAAGTGGAAGATAATATTATCTATTGTTGATTTCCATAATTCAGTTATACTAGTACCTGTAAATATACAATAGCTTACATGTTCATTTCATTTAGCAAATATATATATCAGAAATCTCTTATTTATTAAATCAACGTTTCTAACCCCAAATTAACTTTTTAGTTGTATCTAGATGTACACAGACAAAGAAATGTATAACACCAAACAAGAAAGTACTACCTTTGCACAACAAAATGAATATGATCTGTTTTTATGATGAATGTCAGCATGCATGCACCAGTCTTTATATTAAATTCTGTGATTTGTTTTTTTGAATCCTCTAGTTTAACGAATTGATTTCATGTTTCCATCTAACCTTATTAAAATAGTACACTTTTCATACACAATGAAAGCAGAAAGTCGTATGACCTACTGTTACAATATGTTTGTCTGTATAATTAAATAGAAGTTTTTTTTGGCATGCAAGTATAAATATTACCGTGAAACTAACAGATTCTTCCACTTATTCATAGATTTTTTCTCATAGGTGATGTAGGAGACCATGTAGTGGTTATAAATACCCAGCTGGTTTCCATGAGAGATGATAGATGGCGTAAATTTTCTTATTCACATCATACTAGGTAGGTATAGTTTGTACTTGAAGATGATAACAATAATAATAATTGTTGTGTACAAACTGGAAAGACTGGTGAGTATTCTAGGTAATTAGAAAGGCTGGTGAGTATTCTAGGTAATTAGAAAGACTGGTGAGTATTGTAGGTAATTAGAAAGACTGGTGAGTATTGTAGGTAATTAGAAAACGTCTCTTTGTTTTAGACTGTTGAGTGGTTTAGGTAATTAGAATACGTCTCTCTGTTTAAGACTGGTAACTGGTTTATGTAGATAGTCATCCGGTGTTTACAAACACCTTTTCGTCACTATGGTTGTAAATTTGATTGAGGCGTGACAAGTTGTGTTTGACTCTTACCTTTAATTTCCAATAATTGCCAGTTTTTTGCCAAAGGTTATTATCAGGTGTTTCAACCTGAAACTACAGCTTAAAACAGGTTGCCCTACAATTACTGGAAAATGCTTAAAGCTCAACAAACATACATGTATATACTAAAACACATGGTCAAAACTTGTAATCTATTGAAGGCAAAAGGTCAAAATGAAGAACAATAGCTATGATCATAATAAAAAATATGTTACTTTAGATTTTACAACAATGTTCTGTTCAGTAATTAGTTTTATTCAAGGTTTATTCCTTGCTGAAGTTTTGTTTAAATTTCAACATTCAAAATGGGTTCTTGGGTTTAATTATAAATAGATTGGAATTTTGCTAGCTATGTAACCTGCTTTTGACTTGCATGGCAAATTGAATACAGTAAATATAATGTCATAAAATATATAATTTCAGGTATGGGGGAGGTTATTCTAGAACGTCTGCCTGGCGATTACATGAAATGGATCCTACAAGAGTAAATATTTATTTAGTAGTAGTTCTAGTAGATACATAAAAAAATTGATATGTCATGTTTGAAACTTATGTCCCAGCATCCAGTTGCATTTAGAAAAAAAATTTCTTGGAATGATTTGGAAAAATAGTTTTTACAGTTAGAAAAACAACTTCATATAATATTGTCATCAAATTTTAAATCATCTTGTGTTGCTTAAAAGCTTTAGTAATTGTGTCTGGTCATGGTTATTGTTTGTGCATTAAGCCCACCATGTATGTAAAAGTAACAAATGATCCTGGAAAGTAACAAACTTGTTTAAATGACCCCTAGCATGTGTAATCAGACACTTCCAAAGGAAGTACCTTAATTCTTTACCTAGAATCAGCACACAGTTAAATCATCACATTAACAACATTACTTATCTGGTTTTTTTTTGTTTCTACATGTACATGGTCATCTTGTTCCTTATAATTCTTAAAATTAAAGATTTGCTTTGCAGCAAGAAATCCTTGTAAATTAATTCACACAGCTCATATTTCTAACGTAATACAGTTTGAATTTTAATATTTTATTTCTATGTTGTAGGTAATGTACAATGCCATATACAGCCGTATCAAGGGGAATTTACTCCGACCAAACATAATGAGAAGATTACATCTCTACCCTGATGCTGTAAGTTATGACTGTTGTTGATTTGAGCTGTAACAATGGTGATTTATGATTAATTGTTCATATGTTTGTAAATTAATTTACTAGTTATTTGAACCAAGCAGTTGTTTACATTAGATCCTGGTCAGCAGTTCCACTGAGTATATACTTGTGTCCTTTTTAAATATTTTTATTTTGTTTTTAAGTAGCTATTTCCTGGTCTGTGCGGTAAGCAATATACATTTATTCACTGATAACCCAGAGGCCTCGGTGGCAGAGTGGTTAAGGTAGTTCTTCTGCTATTGATCACATGGTCTGTCAACACTGAGGTTGCGGCCTTGAGTCTCACTGCAGGCATGGTGTGCCTGATTTCAATCTTATTTGACAAGGATTGCCAGTTTTCCTACTGAAGGTTGGGGGTTTTCTCCTGGTACTCAAACTTCTTCCCCAATAAAAACTGGAGCCCATAATAGTGGCATTAAATATCATTCAAACAAACAGACATATCCAGCCTATTACTGGTTTGTTATATTTTCCACCATTTGTTGGTCAACAAGAAGGACTAGTGCAATTTAGTTTGGTTTTTATGTCTTTTTTTCAATCATTGCAGATCTCTAGATCTAGCCAATAAAAATTATCCAAGCTGGTCATCAGTTCTGTTGACTGACAAATGAAAATAACCGGCCATGAAAATCATTTAAATGTCAACATTTCTGTACACTTTGACTCTGCTCTGATTCTAGCATGATGTCAAAAAACAGTCAAAATGTTTATACAAATTGACTTTCTATTTTTAAAGGGACAATAAAATTAACTACAAAATTAAAAAAGTATTATCCTGTTAGGGATGACCAGAAAACTGTTGGCTGAAGCTACATAGATGACTAGAGAACTGGAACACAACTGAACAAATAAAAAAAATATTAAATGTGGTAATGGATGCTTATTGATGTAAAGATTTCACGGTTATATAATTTATCATGCCAGACATATGTTTGATCGAATAAGAGACTTAAAAAATACCTGAAAGACAAATAATCATTTGTTACATCAAAAGACATATGTCATGATAACTGATATAATAATTTTTTTTTATTTACGTAGAATGTCCCTCCAGAAATAATGGCTAATGTTAGTGACCAGATTCAACAGATACAAATAGTGCCAAAACGTATAGAAGATTTTACTCAGGAAGAAATTGACAACTTCCCACGAATATTTGAATGGTACGTGAAAAGATTATTTTGGGACCATTTAAAACAATAATAACAAACAGCTATTCAATCTACCTGTTTGGATAGTGAAATTAGATGTCTTTTATACTGGAACCTTGAAAAATCTTCAAAGCCTTTGTAGATATCATTCATAGAGACTTCCCTAGATATTGTATGTTTTTAACTGACAAATCTTACTGAGCTGTTAAAATATAATAAACAATATGGCTAGAGCTTATCATCAAACTTGGATTGCCCACTGGTCTGGGTAGAAGCCATTTGCAAGCGATCACCAACACATCAAAAGGGGGGTTGTGAGTTTGAGGCCACAAAGTGTACTGGACTCCAACCATACTTGACAAGAATTGTCAGTTTTATTGCTAACTTTTTAAAAAATACAAATATGTAATAAGATTATCGTGTGTCATAAATCAGAAGAAATGTTTTGTTTTTCAGATTTTCAAGCCTTAGATACAAGATAGAAATCCAAGCTCTGTCAAGCATTTTATATTTGTTTCATTAAAAAAAAATCTATGTTTTCTAACCATTTATTTGCTTTTATATATTATGTTATATATCCTTTGAATTTGTAATTGTCGGCTTGTACTACAACCTGTATGATATATCAACATATTAATGTTAATGATAAAATACATTTTATACAAAAATAAGCATGAAAAAAAACATTTGCAGACAATTTATGGGTTGATTGTTAGTTTGTTTCAATGGTGTTTCACCCCATTTTCAGCAATTTGTCAGCTATATCTTAGCATCCAGTTTTTTAAGAAGGAGTTGGAGTACCAGAAGAAAACCCCCAACTTTCCGTAGGAAAACTGGCGATGTTTGTCAAGTGAGACTGATTTTGATTACACCCTTCCCACAACCTCAGTGTTGACAGACCACAAGATCAATAGTAGATGAACAACCTTAACCACGCGGCCAAACGAGGCCTGACTTACGGGTTGAAATTTTGGTCTTGTAAGTTGTATAGTAACATAACAGTCAAAAGTAATATGTTAATTTTTGGTACCTTTGAGCATACATTGGAAATAGTCTGAACAAAAACATCACATTTGAATTATATTTACAAAGAATCATTTATTCATTCAGAGATTGTGTCAATTTATTTATGTCTGGATAATGCTTGCGAACCAAATATTGATCTTTAATTAGATATATAAGATTATTCATTAAATATGAACTTTCAATCTATTGATCATTGTCTTTTCAGGCCAGAGGATGAAATAATGCCAAAGAAAAAGAAACAAATAATGGACAAGAAAGATGAAAAAGGGAAATAAATATTGTATAAAATAAAAAACAATATGTCTTTATCATTTCATTTCTGAATAGTAATTACAAATTCATCAGTGTGTTGGTTAAAGGTTTTAATGAGTGGTTCCAGGGAGCTTTTAAAATTGTAGTGAGTATCGGCAATGTTCGCTTTACAGTAACATGTGTATGTAAAAAAAGTCATGTGATCTATAAAAACAAACACATTTTAGATTGTAGCTGTGTATTTACAGCAAATATTTTAGACGAGCATTACAATTAATTTAAATGTAAATAAAAATAATTTCCACATTGATCAAATTAATGTGTTAATTTTTAAAATAACAACAAAAATTTAAGACAAATTTCATGCAATCTCTGAAATGTTGAATTTTAAATTGACATTTTTGTGACGTCATCAACTCATTTGAGAGGGAATGCGAAAGGCACAGTTAGGATGCTCTGAATAAACGTCATGAACCATAAGATGTATGATGCTTGCTTTTAGGCTGCACCTGTATTTATTAGTTATTAATTTTAATACATCTCATCCTCATTTCAGCTTGTCTTTGAGGTCATTGGTAGAGAGGTTTAAGGCTGTTAGTTAATACAATAGATTAATCTGATAAAGTTTTATTCGAATTTGATGAAAAGGCTTTGGTTAATTCATTTCTGCAATGATTAATAATAGACGTGAACATTTGTATGTTTTTTTGTCTATAAGAGAAAAATATTGTTTTTATCATGTAAGGAAATATACTTAAGGGGTGATCCATAATTGTCAACATTTTTCACAAGTTTGCAAAGAGCACTCTTTTTGAAAACCCCCGCCCTCCCTCCAAAAGAGTATGTCAACATTTTTTGCAAGTCTGCACATCCACATTACGGGAAGTTTAAAGAACGTACTAAAAAAAACTTGAAATTGAAACCCCCTCCCCCTATAGTGCTCTTTGCAAACTCGTGAAAAATGTTGACAAGTGATCTGTCTGTCCATCCGAATCGTGTCGCAGCAATAACTGTTGTCTTTTGAGGAAGGCTTTTCATATTTAGTATGTGGGTAGATAATTTCAAGGCGATTTGTTGCATACCATGGTTAATGACCTTAGACCTCAAGGTCTAAATGACAAATTTTTGTCCAGGCTGTTATTTTTATCTCCTTTGAGATTTGGCATGTTGGTAACTCATTTCAAGGTGATGCATTGCATAGCATGTTTAAGGCTTTATTTTTTAATATTTTGAGTTAGGCTTTTGCTATTTGTCATGTGGGTAGACCTGTGTCACATACCATGACCTTTACCCTTATGGTCCCATTATAGTATCTTGAATGACAAATTCCTATATGGGTATATGTTCTTACAATTTACTAATCACATCTTATTGAGGACAGGGTCAAAAGAGATGGATATCATCTCACTGATATCTAGTTTAGTTACTTTGGGTATAGTGTAAACAAATTTTAACTGCATTAGCAGTAAAGTGGTCGAATAAACTATTTATATTTAGCTTTTTTTGAGATTAATTTTGTTCACTAAATTTTTCTTTGCTTTCCTTTTCTATCTTTCAAGGTTTTGAGTAGTAAATATTTTTATTTTACTGGTAATCTGATTTAAATGTGATTTTTAGCTCACCTGATTTAAAGGGGCATGTGCTTTATTTTCATTAATTTTTTGTCTGTCGTCAGCATCATTCTTAGTGTATGTAAACCACAAACTTGGTCACAATGCTCATTTAAGGGACCTTTACAAAGTTTGTGTCTTTTTTTTAATTGTTAAACCAAAATAGCCACCACTGCAGGACTTAAAAAAAAGTTTTAAAAAGGGCTTCTTCTCTGAAACCAGTTAACCAATTGAAACACATCTTACTAGCAATATTCTGTAGATGGTCCTCTATAAAGTTAACCTTTTTTTATGCCAATTTCAAAATGGCAACCACTGCAGGACAGCTTAACACAAGACCATACAAAACAATTTTAAACAACTTCTTCTCTGAAACTGTTAAAATAATTGAAACAAAACTTATCACAAGTATTTATCTGATGGTCCTCTACTCATTTATAACTCACCTGGACCAAAGGTCCACGTGAGCTTTTGCCATCGCCTGTTGTCTTTTGTCCTTCATCCATAGTAAACTTTTCAAAAATATTCTCCTCTGAAATCACTGGGCCAATTTTTTTTCAAACTTGGCCACAATCATCCTTAGGGTTCCTTGTTCCAGTATTTAAAAAATTTTCAGTATTTACAATATAACTTGAAAACTATTATAAGAGCTAGAGTGAAACTGTCAATGGCAATACAAGTCCTACAATTTACTTTATTGTCCTGAAGTTGTCAGATGACTCATTATATGAGTTTTTGCCATTAAATGAAAATTTTTTATGAAATTTTCCGTTTTTTTTTCCCTGTAACTTAACAACTATTACAGTAAGAGTGAAAGTGTCAAGGCAAAAAATAATCGGCAATACAAGGCCTACAATTCACTTTTTTGGTGTGAAATTGTCAGATGACTTCTTATCTGAGTTATTGCCCTTAATGACGATTTTTTATTATTTTTTTTTGTTAACCTATATCAGCTAGGGTGAAATTGTAAATGACAAAAATGACCAGCAATACAAGCCTACAATTTATATTTTTTGGCCTGAAAATGTCTGATGACTTCGTATAGGAATTATTGCTCTTTATTGATGATATTTAATTATTTTTTAAGCCGTAAATTTCAAAATAGATCAGCAATAAAAGTTCTACAATTAACTTATTTGTAGGGAATTGTCAAATGACTCCTTATTTGAGTTATTGTCTTTAAATGAATTTTTTTTTATTTTTTCGTTTTTGTCCTGAACTTAAAAACTATAACAGCTAGAGTGAAACTGTAACATGCAAAAATGATCAGCAGTTCACTAAATTGTTCTGAAATTGTCAGATGGCTCCCTATAGGAGTAACTCCCCTAAAATGACATTTTTTTATGAAATTTCCTGTCTTTGTGTCAACTTAAAAACTATAACAGCTATAATGAAATTGTAAATGTCAAAAATGATCAGCAATACAAGACCAACAATTTACTTTTTTGGTCTGAAATTGACAGATTACTCCTTACAGGAGTTATTGCCCTTTAATAGAAATTTTTGGCGAAATTTGTAGTTTTTGCTGTAACTTAAATGCCATAACAGGTGGATTGAAACTGTAAATTGCACAAATTGCATACAAATCCTTGCTTTGTTGAAAATTGTTAGATCACGCTTTATATCAGTTATTGCCCTTTAATTACTAATTTGGACAAAATAATCAGTTTTTGTGTTATAAATTAAAGCCAATAACACATAGAGTAAAACTGTAAACTACTAACGTAACCTAAAGGACCCGGCCTACAAATCATTTAATTTTCAGAAATTGTCTGATGGCATCTTATAAGAGTTATTGTATTTAAATAAAAAATTTTGAAGAAATGTTTAGTTTTTTGCCCAGTAACTTAAAGGCTATAACAAATAGACTGAAACTGTAAATTGCAAAAATTTAAATATATTTAAAGTCATATGTGTTCCAGGTGAGCGATTAAATGCTCATGGGAGCCTCTTGTTTTAATGCCAATATGACAGTAAAAATGACCACCATTACCATAACAGACTGTTCAACAGAGGACTCGAATGCTATATTTTCTGAAACTGCAAATCAGATTTGAGCCATATTGTAGGTGAAAGTTTATTGGGTGGTTCTCTTAAAAGTTAATTCTTTTTTATTTGATCGAAAATCAAAGATGGCTGCCATTGTAGGAATTATTTCAACAAAGAAACCAATTGATAAATGTTTTAAATGGCTTCCTTTCTGAAACTATGGAACCAGCAATACTCGTTGCACGATCTCAAAAAAGGTAATGGTATGTCCGTAGAAAAATGGAAAAGTACAAGAACATTTAACATCAGGAAATTACCATCTGCATTGCCTTTAATAATCAGGAGAGCGATACAGGCTTTCTACATCGTTTTGTGGTCTTTTTTAGATAGACAAAATGTTTGCTTAACCATTACATATTTTATTATACCCCCGCTCGGCAGACTCGGGGGTATATAGTGGTCCTCATGTCCGTCCGTTCGCCCGTTCACATTTGGTTTCCGGATGACAATTCAAAAAGTTTACATTTGATTTGAATGAAACTTTGGAATATTGTTATACATCAGGTTGGTAAGAAGCTTATCGATTTTGGGGAAATCGGTCAAATTTCAAGGTCGTAGCCCCACGAAAAACGTTAGGAATTTTTACAAAAAAGTTGTTTCCGGACAATAACTCAAAAAGTTCGCATCCGATTTGAATAAACTTTGGGTTATTGTTACATATCAGGTTGGTAAGAAGCCTATCGATTTTGGGTGAAATCCGTCAAATTTCAAGGTCGCAGTCCACGAAAAACGTTAGAAGTTGTTATAAAAAAGTTATTTCCGGACAATAACTCAAAAAGTTTGCATCTGATTTAAATGAAGCTTTGGGATATTGTTATATATCAGGTTGGTAAGAAGCCTATTGATTGTAGGGGAAATCCGTCAAATTTCTAGGTCGCAGTCCACGAAAACTAGAAATTTTATTTTAAAAAGTTGTTTCCGGACAATTACTCGAAAAGTTTGCATCCGATTTGAATGAAACTGTGGGATATTGTTATATATTATGTTGTTAAGAAGCCTATCGATTTTGAGGGAAATCCGTCAAATTTCAATGTCACAGTCTACGAAAATCGTTAGAAATTTTTACAAAAGAGGGGGTATCAGTGATCGCTGGATAGATTTTGTAGTTTCATCGGATTTCTCATTGAGTAGTTTTAAGGTATAGCATTAACATCTGCCGATAGATTTTAACTTCTATCTGAAGGTAATAGATATAACTGGTTAATTGGTACATGTATATTGAAGTGTTTCAGAGATTCCCCTTTTAACTGTTATTATATATAAGCAGGAACTATTACGAACAGACGGGGTGAAGTTAGCAGGTGGTTCTATATTCGACATTCTAATATCGAATATCGAACCCACTGCTAACTTCACACCCGTTACGAAGAGCTAATTCTAGGCTACTGATTTTATAAGATTCACTTTATTAAAGGGTAATGGTAAGCTATCCCCCTTTAACTGTTGATTTTCAATTTTAAAAATAAAAAATTACTTGGTTGTGTGATTGTCCACAGCGCCTTTGAATGTTTGTGATAGGGATTCCCTCTCGAAATGGTATGAAGATGTGTCGTATTATAATAAGGAATATTTAAAAGCGATATATAGCCTGTGACCTGCTTGGAAAAGTGTCGTTCTCTTGTTTTTTAAAGACAGATTTTGTTAACGTGAAACAAAGTAGGTACATTGTAGTTGCTACAACCAACTGTCCGTACCTAACTATCTAGAGGCAGTAAAACTATTCTTTCTGTTCGTCCATCCCTTTTCACCAGTTTATTTATTGTAAACTGTTTCTCGTCCTAGATGTAGCTCTATTGCTTCATCATAGGAATCAATCAATCAATCCATCCATCCACATCCATCCATCTATCCATCCATCCATCCATCCATCCATCCACCCATCAATCAATCAATCAATCAATCAATCAATCAATCAATCAAGCAAGCAAGCAAGCAAGCAACTTTAACAAAGTTTATTCATTATTATTAAATATAGCGACTAACCGAAAATGCTATTTTATTCTGTATGGAGAGCGAACGAATTTTGAATCTATATATAATATTTGTCAAACATTTGTAACATATTGATAACATAAAGTTTGATGGGCTGTATTTGCATTCAGAATCGTCAAACGTTATAGTCGAAAATTATAATTTTATTTTAATTAAAATTAAAATATGTTGATCCGGAGATCACAAGTCTTAGTTTGAAGTATGTTGGTGCATTCATAGTCATATACTCACGATTTTGTTCATTTACTGCACCCTGGATTTGTTTTGACTTGTTGACTTTGTGTAGACCGTAAATGTTTCAAGTTGGTTAGATAATCTTTTTCTTTGTCAGTAAATGATGGTTCATTTTTTGAAACTAGATAGTTAAGTTTGCGAAGGGCCTGACAAAATATGCGGAATTTGTGTGCACATTCATACAGGAAATGAAACAACATTTGACGAAAGAAGACAAATTTACACAAACAGCAGATATGAACTGTAAAAGTGAAAATTAATTTAATGCTTTTAATGTACTAATTGTAACAAGTCGTACATCAATCACAAGAGTAATGCGCTAAAACAACGGATTACAGACCTTCGTAAACACATTGGACCCACAATGTCGAAAAATACAACATAAGCTAACATTTCGATACGTGTAGTGGGAGTCTTTAAAATATATTTCAATTGTATGAAATGAAGACGTCCAATGAGGTTTTACGAGGAATACTATAATATATTATAGAGATTAGGACCCGGTCCATATAATACCATATGACAATCATTATGAATTGTTTATATATTATACTAGTACCTATCAACCACGCCAATTTATTGTCTTTGTACCCCAACATACACATAACCATGCATGATAAGGACTTTCATGGACAAGTTATTTTTATATGCCTCTAAATCTTTTTAAGCACGACAAAAGTAATATTTTTAGTTTCTAAGGGAATTTTATAAAATAAACGTGCGTAAAGCTTTGATATAAAAAACAAAACAAAATAAAATTATTCAATTTTAAACTCATCAATTATAAATTTAGTGAATATGACCCGATCCAGTCCATATACGAAAATATTGTACGTAATAAAATACAAAGCCAGGTAGGGACATATTTACAGTGGAACTGCGTAAGACCTGTTTTTGAAAGATTCTATTTATATAATAAGTTCAATGCAGTATTCTTTTGTCTTATATAACTTGTTTCCTTTGTTGTATGTTCCAATTCCCATCTAATCTTTTGGGGTTTTTTTTAATAGATTTAACTCCATTTTCAGCTTTATCATGATGTACAGTTTCGACCGCGAGATGAGGAGGAAGCCGGGGGTGTCCGGTGTAAACCCCCTACCTTCGGCAAAAAACAACTGGCTAGTTAGTGTTGTCGAGCCCTCCTTGGGCGAAGTAAGGCTCAGCAAAAACGCAGTCTTGACATGCCGTGGATCAACAGTAGAAGATCGTTATGAAAGAACAATATTTGATCAATGTCCTGTAAAGATCGTGCTACTTTTGAATCTTAAAGACTAATATCGATTTTGGTAGCAATTCTAGTTCGGCAAAGCACTCAAAGAGCTCTTGTAAGCTCGTAGATAATCTTATAAACTCGTGAAAGTTTTACGAGGATTTTTGACATGTCAGAAGAGGTCGCAAACAACTCGCAATGATAGTGAACCGGTCGCAAATACTTGTCAATAACTCGCTAAGACTCGTAATTGGCTCATAAAGCAATTCTGTTACCAGTCTGTTATGAGTAGTTTACGAATCGTTACGAGTACTTGGGAGCTATTTACGACCTTACTTTGATATTTTTTTAAAGATTTTACGAGTTGTTAAGAATTTCTACGAGTATTTGAGATTTAATACGACTGCTTAGAGTTATTACGAGTACTTTGCGAGTTAATACGACTGCGTTGCGATTTCTATACGAGTGTTGGATGTTAATTTCTGAGTAATATTAAATTTCCTATTGAAGGTGCTCAAACTGTCCGAAACAGGGTTTCGTGTTAGCCAGCTTCTACAACAGAACCTGCGAGCTTGGCGTCTTTGTCTAAATAGAGCTCTTTGTCGACGTCTCTCGAGGACTTCATCTTCTATTTCTGCTAATGGAAGTAATGTCCGAAGGAACTGTTGATATAGCATCATTTTTTTTCTTTCAAAAGACATTCTGTGCGCTCCAACAGCAAACTGTCAACTGATATTTTATATGATATTTCCATATTCTGTGCAAACATAACCAAATTAAATCAATTTATACGTAACTAGATCGTAATTGATCGTATTTAATTCGTTAACTATTCGTTCCAACATTGATAACTCGTACATTATTGTAAGAACCTCGTCTTGATTCATAAACAGTCCGTATTGCGTCGTAACTCGTAAACAACTCGCAACAAAGATGTAATGTAAATCGTAAGTACACCTTTATAGATCGTAAAGAGGTAGTAAATTGCTCGTAAACTTCTCGTATGAATCATTTTATCGTAGCACTCGGAAAAATTTTTACGAGTTTCAAAAAATTTCTTAAATCGTAAAACTATTATATGTAAGGGGGTATTACTGGGTTGCCATTGATTACAATGGCTTTTATTCGTCCAATACACTGAGTAGCTGAGTACAACCGAGACTATGATTCAATTTGCACAAAAGAAATTCAGAGACTATATCTCGATATCAACAAATACCTCATTTTACATCGGGACATATATCCTTTCATAACGTTAAGGGACCTAGTGGTTAAGGTAGTTCGTCTACTATTGATCACGTGGTCTGTCAACACTGAGGTTGCGGGTTCGAGTCTCACTGCGGGCAGGGTGTATTCAATCAATCTTAATTGACAAGAATTGCAAGTTTTCCTAAGGTCAGGGGTTCTCTAAGGGTACTCAGGCTTCCTCCCCCAAATAAAAACTGGACGCCATGATATAGCTGAAAAATTGCTGAAAGTAGCGTTAAACATCATTGAAACAAAAAAACAAACAATGTTCAAACAATGACAATTTGAAATTAATATTAAAATTCAAAACATTGTAAGCATTTTATTGACAAAAGTAGCTCTGAAATACACTTTGATCTGAATATAAAACGTGAAAAAAACTAATAAATATCAAATATCCACTAGCGATTGATAGATATAAATTTGATATAAATATAAATAATACACCTATTCAACTTTGATTTTAACCTTAGTTGTCTATTGACTTCCGGTTTGATTTAACAAATATAATTTTATTATAGTCGGTGACTATAACAACATTCAATGTTAGTGCATCATACATGAACAACATCTAACTAATAACAAATATATTAGAAAAATATGAAAAGCAATTATTTCATCTTTATGTACATTCATGGCGATGGCTTAACGCCTCCATGTTTCAACAATAAACATTATAACAAATATAAGTATTGAGTTGACGCGAAAATAAAACGTTTTTAAAATTCACATTTCGAAATTCTATCAGCAAAGATTAACCTAGATTTGCTTTATATTTGGAATATTTTAATAATTTAAGATAATACAAAAACTAAAATTAATGTTAGGTTGGAATACCGTAATAGAAGTCAAGTATTTCTATCATATACTATAGGTATAGGTTTGTTTACCAATATTAGAAAACACACTGATAGAAATAAATAGTGAAACAAAAATATTCTTAAATATCACACAAATAAAACATATAAAAGTAGAAAAACCCCAATAAGTAATGTTTTATTTAACACGTGATCTGACATATGCAGTTTCTTCTGATGAGGGTCAAACCACCCGTTCCAATGATATCTTCATTTAATGAGTTTGTGTTGGCGATATCCATAGGTTCCTCAATAACACTTGAACCAAGGGCCTGTAGCGTGTCATAGACTACAAAGCGAGCAAGACTACTGAAACAATTTAAAACTATTAATCTTTTACTAATACTTATTACAGTATCTCGCAAAGATTGCAGTTTCAGTAATCTTTGTTCTAAACTAAGCATTTTAAACATGCTTGTTTTAATTTGATTCAGCCATTCCCTGAGATTTTTGTACATTCACACATCAATGCTCAAATACTGGCCTATTGCAAATCATGCATCATTATTTTTATTTTTATATTAGCCCGGGAAATTAGATACAAGCACAAAAGAGTTTTTAGAACTAAAATGAGGTCAGCTTCAGTTAAATACAAACGCCATAATTATTGTAATAATTCGAGATAATTTGTCGGGAAACTAAAATTGTACTTTTATACACAAGAAATAAAACGACGTGCATATGCTAGCATATAAACTAAAACCAAGCAAATTTAATAAATCTATAAGGTAACATTCACAATTAAAACTTCACTATGTTTAACACACACATACATAAATTAATAGCACTTTAAAGATACCAAAATAAAATAGTTCATGCATTACTAAAAGAAATGCAGGAAAGGATGGCTTGATGACGAGGCTACAGGTGATATCACAAATTGGAAAGATAGGTTCATAATGCTTTTAAGGTCCCTTGATATCTTTATGCCCCAGCTGAATATATTCAGGAGCTGCGCCTCCGGTACCTGGTGCAAAGTTACAGAATTCACAATATCCAGGTGGCCCCGCTGGACCAACATGTCCCTGTCTTCCTGGAACACCGTGTACACCTGGTGGACCCCGTTCTCCTGGTCTACCCTGGATACCTTCACCGGGTGGACCAGCTGGACCTAAAACAAAAATAATATTGGTAAGAAATAATATAATTACTATACAAAACAAACAAAACAGCAAATTTTGTGTCACACAAATAAAATCAGCTGCATCTGCTGCGAAAAACATAAACGTGAAGATTCAGAAGTTTTATACTATTCATTATAAAGCATATTTTACTACCATTGGGTAAAGCACTTGAAATTTTGCCATTATTTGATTGTATCGTAAAATATTGTTTTAATTTTGATGAAGATCTTACCAGGAGGACCGGGTTCACCAATGCGTCCGTCTCTTCCAACACCTGTTTCTCCCCGTTCTCCTTGGGGACCCTGCTGACCTGGAGGTCCTGTTGGACCTTGTGCACCTGGTGATCCTGGTATTCCCATCGGGCCACGTTCTCCTGGCATTCCAGGTGGTCCCTTTTCACCTATAGTTAAAACACAGTAAATCGGATTTCAGTCTAACACAGTAAAACTAAAGGTTTTTTAGGTTGATCCCGACTATAATAATTTTTCTGGTAATACAAATACGGGTTACTTATATATAATTTTTCTACATTTTAACTGTAATAATAGTAACTGACCGTAAATTTTGTTTCGTTTGTCTTCGATCGTTTCCCAGCTCTGAAATATCCCTATTTTGGACAACTTAAGAGTACTTACCTGGTTCTCCAACTCTTCCAGGTGGACCTTGTTTTCCTGGTGTTCCTACCCCTGGAGGCCCTGGTGGTCCAATTAATCCTGCCACTAATTCTTCATAATTTTCTACAATGACAATGACATTTTATTTTAGTATTGGTTTGCAATAGGTATTTTACTTAGTTTACTTTTATTATTTATTTATAAAAGTATCTGGTAATTATAGATAAAATTAAGTTTATTAAGATTCTATTTTCGATATAATACTCCTATTTCTATGCTACTTTGAGTAATGGACATTCACAGTTTCTCGCGTTGTTACTTATGGAGGCTGGCAGCAACTTTCTTTTACAAAGAAATAAAATTCTATTTTAATTTTGTATATTTAGTATAAAAATATTCGATTTTATATAGTTTTAATGCTAATTACCTCTCAGTATTTGATAACAAAGTTCTTTAACTTCACTTTCTGGAATGCTTTTACCCTGTAATGCAAAACAGAACATAACCGTCTCTAACCATGGTTTTTATTATTACTTTTTTTAGTTTTTACTTTTAAACTCATAGTAAATAACTGACGGTTTTATTTAACTGAAGTATTTGTTTGCGGTTGTAGGCTATTTCGTCTATTATTTCTGCTATATCATGGCGCCCATATTTGCAATCACTTTACGCGCTTCGTCTGAATCGTCGTCCGTTAAGTACTCTCTACAAAAGTTGATGCTTTCTACTCAATTCACGCGACGATATTTCAGTAAAGCATGCATGAAGGTTGCAGTTGCATTGTCGTAGAATTATTAAAATCACTTACTGGGAGTCCTGGCATACCGGGCATACCATTCTGACCTCGTAGTCCAGGTGGTCCAACTTGACCTGGTGGTCCAGAAAGACCTGGAACGCCAGGGGCTCCTGTTCCGCCTTCTGGTCCACGTTCACCTGGTGCTCCTCGAGATCCGGGCTGCAGAAAAATTGCATGCTATTTTTAGGAATTAAATAACAATTTCTGTTCTCCATTAATAAAAAATATATTGTTTTTATTAAATTATCTTAAACTTCTGCTGGAAGACTATTCGTGTTAATTTGCTAAGTAGTCACACTTTGGTGCTGACATCATGTATCATTAATTATTCATAGAAGTTAATTTTTTAATTTGCTACAATAAAACTGAAAACTGAAAACATGTTTTTAATATCAGCTTATTTTGCCACAAGGCTTTGGACGGTTGTGCAATAATTTTAGTGAGAACAGGTGTCTGGCATGGTCATCTTTTATGATATTCAATACTTAATAAGCACCAGTAATATAAACTCTCTTTCAAATACTGAAAACGTACTAACAATTTCCATAAAACAAAACCAAAACCCAGTTTTTAAATAATTCAAAACTTACAACAAACAAGTTAAGAACACGAGTCAATGTGAACAAAAGTTACTATTAAATAAACATGTAAAGGTAAAAAAGTAACAATTCATGTTTATACTTTCATGACTGTTTACAAATGATGTTTAGGTTTTTTTAATTATTGACAAGAAAAATATAAACTTACAAGACCAACAGGACCGGGTTGACCAGATGGCCCCTGAAAATACGAACAGAAGTTGCAGTTACAGTTTCATTAAATTTACAAATTTTGAAAAATTGTTAATATTACATTTGTTTATAATCAGTTACATAAGTTAGATACAATGTGCAGTGTTTAAAAAGTTAAGTTTATTTGAAGCATACATTTCACCTCAATTAAAACATACTATGCAGTTATGGTACTCGTTGATATATTATTGCTTATGCAGCACAATATTAAGATCAAAGACTAATAATCATTACCCCAAAAACCTTTTTATAAACATATTTAATTATCTACATACGGTACACATATTGATGTTTGCACTGACAATGCATAAACAAAGATAAATGAATTTGGGTGACGCAGGCTTGTTTTTGTTTATGTAATGTACATGTTCTGATCTTTGTTGTATTTTAATTTGTTTGAATCTTGTTCACTTTGTTTCTTGTAACCCAATTGTAACACGATTGGAACATGTTTGGGGTCGGTAAAAAGTGTATTTAAGTGTACTTACGGGAGGCCCTAAAGGTCCTCGGAATCCAACATCTTTATCTGCATGACTAATAAATGCAGTCTTTAAAAAAAAGAACAAGATACATAAGATGGAGTTTCGGATTATGACTTAATAGACCACATACTACAATTAGAACCAACAAAACTGTACACGATAAATTACTTAACTATTTTTTTATTATGTACTACACACGTATCTTATTACACCCAGTAAAATTTCATAAAAGATATTGCTGTGTTCAAAATCAGATTTTTGGAATACTGTAAAAATATTGATGTCAGTAACGATTCTCATTGTTCCTGTATAATTGTCTTGTTTCAAAGTTTATTAATGTTTATAGGTTTAGATTATGTCTAAAGATTTTAATAATACAATCGTTTTGTTGAAGGTTTGAAATTCGTATAGTTTAATGAACCACAAAAGCAGAAATTTGATACCGAGAATGCTAATTATTACACACTGTATTCTTTCCGGGAAATAATAATTTTAATATGAGGCGTCATTAAAGTTTAAAAAATGAATTATAACTTACCCAATCAATTTTATCACCTGGTGGTCCCGGTGGTCCCTGTAAGTAAGCATTGAGATGAATTCCTAAATGCTTTAAAATAGTTTCTAATTTGTAGTACACACTATGCTCTGGGCTTAATTCCGTAGCTAGACATGTGCTGCTTTATTGTTACATTATTTCGGCCAGTTATTGTTCTACCTCCTTAACAAATGATGCTTATCAGAGAAGCACCGTGTAAAAATTTAGACGTCTTTACGTTTACGATCCAACCCTATGGATCAATAACACAATTTACTTTTTAGTGTGAGCTACTACTATAACTGTAAGCTAATATATACCGGGTATATAAATTCAGTTAGATGTTTTACAGAATGAGACGATTCGATTAATTAAGTACCAGATACTTAATCAACATTATAAATGAAACACTGATACACATTCTAATGAAACACTGGTAAACATTCTAAATGAAACACTGATAAACATTCTTAATGAAACACTGTATACACCATTCTAATAATTGACTATGAAAGACTGTATCAAACATTCTAATTTACAAGTCTCATATTTACTTACTGGAGGTCCAGCTATTCCCGGCTGACCCATAGGTCCCATAGGTCCTTGGGCTCCGATAGGACCCATTGGCCCCTAAAAAGGATGTGAATTTTATTATTTATAATAATTAGAGCAAAGGACTTTGAGATTTGTGCGACATTTATTTATGTTTGCTTACTTCAACAAAGAAGAAAGAGATTTACTTACAAAGAGATTTGAAAACTGATCTTTGGGCAATGTTTCATTTTTGGAGTGTATTATTTAATAGGTGAAGCACCTTATACTAGTGAGTAACACACGTGATCATTTAAATTATTCACAAAATTGTCATGCTGTATCACAACCATATGAACAGTCGTTTTTATCATATAATTTTCTCTAGTTTACAGAAAACTAATGAATACAATTTCCGCTCATTTCCCGTCTTTCAATAAACCTACAGACCTAATATATAGATGTAGTCTATTTTTCGTAACCAGAAATATCTTTCTGAAAGATTAGGAAAATAATTAAATATTGATTGTTATTATAACAATACACTGAAATATGTTTTTTATTATTATTCTACACTTAATAGTATAATAATTTGTCTTACCGGTCTTCCATCTAATCCAGGTGCTCCACGTAATCCAGGCATTCCCGGAACACCTTGATCACCCTGAAGTGATAAAGATAAATTTGTCTCTTTTAATGCTTTTTGTGAAACTTTTTCTTTCAAAACTAATTTTTGCTCTAAATTTTGTTCCGTATGTAGTAATTTTTGTTCCAATTCCCTTTGTCGTTGGGCATCTGAATATAGTTTGTCTTGCTTTGCCTTTTGTTTTTTTGCTAAGCGTTCCTTCCGTCGATGAAAACAATCACCATAATGTATACAAAATACTATAAATACAAAAACTAAACACCGACCAACTCTATTAAGCCTCATCTTTATATATAATGTCTACACTGTGATAGAAATAATAAATGTTATTGTGTGACTTTTTTCTTCAGAGGATTATGCAAAAGTAAGAATGTAGGACCAGAAACATGAGTTATGTAAAGCTTCAAACCTAGAAATACGCATGTGCATATCAAATACCAAAGACTTCTATTAGATGATTTAAATTAAGCAACGAATTTCCTAATAATCAGCAATAAAAGAAACACCCAGACATAGAAAGACAAATCTTTTTCATTAGCCTTTCACTTCACGTGTCATATATCAACCATAACAATCTACTTCTAACAAACGAGAGTTTACATCGTGAGAAATGTTTTATACAGAACAGATATAACAGTTCAGGCTAATTTAATTGTAATGTCTGTCCAGATTTCCGTCTTTGTGTTACTGTTACACCATTTTTAGGCTAATGAATTCACTCCATAAACTATAAGACACTTATATTCTAAAATTGCAGACATTTTTATACCATCTGATTTGATGATCTATATCTTTTTTTATACTTAACGACTTTCATATTACTATTTGATGAGCATTTTACAGATTGCGAGGTAATTATAAAATGAAATGATGTGCAACTATGAAATATACGTTTTTAATATGTACTATTATTAAATAATTTCAATTTCAAAAAGAATATTTTAGTTGGTCTATATCGCGTATGCAGAACATTGTATAGTTTCTTTTAAAAAAAAAATACCATTGCAAACCCAACTAATAAGCCGCTAAATCAATTTAGCTGCCGACTCTGTTTTTAAAATAAGTATTGTTAAATTTAATTATTTAATGAATGGAATATTTGTTCAGCAGAACTCATTTACGTCAGTTACTATAATATATTTATAGGAGACAAGCATTTAAAGAACCGTTCCTGACAGGTTAAAAGATGAAGAGATGCAACACTATTGTGTAGAAGGTTTTTTTTTTTAATTTTCGTGTTAAGATAAGACAAAATCATATGCTTCAGAGTCAATTCATAAGAAATAATTTAATTAAAACTTAACAAAACAGATCTGACGGAAACTTAATACCGTGATATCCTGCATAGGTCATAGGTACAAATGAATTAATAGTTACACATTACTATTCCGGTATTTGTACATCTGCGCTTAAAAACACGAATTGCACCAGTTCTTTTTGCATTTGATTTAATTAAATGGATATTAAATATGCTTTGTAAGCTATGTTAAAGCCTGCCGGACGTTAGCAAAACTGTATTGTAATTTGTAAAAAAAAATATTTGTTATACAAAGACAAGGGTAAAGACAGGTCAACCAGAATCGAAAATAGGCTATTAACATATTCTGGTTTTTATACAATGACCCAAAGTAGGAGACAAAAACAAAAACAAAAAGAAGTAGCTCTAACCCAATAAAAACATGGTTGCACTTATTGCAGTTAGAAGCTTACGTTTTGATGGCCCATATTTTCAGCAATGTAAGAAAAAAACAATGTCTATATTTTCTTAGACAGGTACATGACCGAATATAAACAAAAGAATAAAACAAAAAAAACCCATAAAATCTTGCAAACGCAAACCGCAAAATATATATCTTTCTCTGTCGGCGGGTTGACAACTGCAATGTATGCTCTTACAACGTATCAGTTAATTTTCAAACGATACTTTTTTATTTGCTTATGTTTGAAAGCAAAAAAAAACAATATTTCATTTAGTATAAAGTTGCAGTGTTTTGTCATGATTTTACCAATGAACGTATGTAGCTTTGAAGTTATAAAAATATAACAAGGCCAAATTATGGTCGTTTGTAACAATAGATGAGTGTTGTGTTGTCTAATGCATTAGAGCAAATACATAAGGTAGTACTAAAACCTAACTTTGTCTTCTTGTTGGTTAAAAATTACTCAGATTGAAATATTGATAATATCATAGTGTGTGCCAAAGAAACAAAAAGGAAACAAAACAAATTATTATAGTTACCTTTTGTCCCTCCATTCCAGGCATACCCGGGTCGCCGGGTTCTCCTCGAAGTCCCTACAATAAAGATTTAATCAGAAGTAAGTAAATCATTGTTACAGTTTTGTTCTTCATTAATTTAATATCTAATTTTGAATTAGTGATAAATTTAATGCTTCGCTATATAATAGTTATTAAAGTTGTCGGTTTTATAAAACAATATGGAATAACACCAATTTGTACGAAAATTTCATATTGTTATGTTATAAATGATGTTCGTAATTAAGGCACGCCTAATTTAAAGTGTACAGCACTAATCAAGTATTCGCTCTTTGTTCGACGTGAAAAATATAATAATAGAGAACAGTTAATTGCAGAAGCGAAGACCGGATACTTTTAGTAGATTTACAATTTTTCTGATTCGAATGTATATTAAAATCATTATGAATTATTCTCTAAGACAGTATACAGTCGGGACTTTTCGGACTTAATATTTTTAAACTTTAAAATACTTAATATTTTTGTTCAGTTCATAATAGTGGTTTCAATTTTAAAAAATGATGAGCATTTCATTATCAGTACTGTAAACCACTACAATTTTGCATGATGTAAACTTTACCCGTTTTCGCGAGGAGGTTACAATAGCGGAAGTTTACATCCGCGCAAAAGTTCGTGGAAAAGTGAATGTTAGGGCATGTTATTACTGCCTAATTCGCGAATCAGTCCACTGAATAAAAACAGCGAGTTTACTTTTATTCGTTGCAATTGTTTTAAAGGATAAATGTTTTGATGAATATAGGGAAATAGAATTAAAGTATTTTGTGTACGTGGTAAAATAAGAGGGAAATGACCTTATAATTCAGCACCATAATTAATATAATAAGAATGTTGCCATAGAATACATTATCAAAGGATACTTAGCATCAGAGACAATATGCTATCGTTTAACATGAAAGACGTATGTACTTTAACTGTTTAACTTCTGGATATTTAAAACCGAGGGTAATGAAAATGCATTTGATGGAACCGATTACTGATTGCAGTTCTATCGATAAAAACATACTATAACCAAGTTTCTAAAATAATAAATTCTAAAAAAAAAGATTTTATTTTCGTGATGCTTCTGATATTACTATTATATGCTTATTTCTTTTGTCATGTATTTAATATTATTCGCATGCGACATGAGGTTCTATAGAGTATTCGATACCCACAATCTATTTCATTACATAATCGGAACACCAAAGTATTGACAGAAGGTGAATGTTAATTTCACACCATACCTTTTACAAGCAAAACCACCCTTTAGACATAAGACAAATTAGAAAAAGAATGTATCATGAAGATAATCGAGTCTGTTTTAAATTCTTCACACTTTAACGTTCCGTGCAAGTATATCAAACAATCTTATCGATAATTTGAGCCTGCTACGCTTAATTTATTGATTGTAATCTTAATACGGTGCACCGATGTTCGGGGACTTTTTGCAATTCTCTTTGAAGGTGTTCAATCTCTGATAAAATTGAAAGCAGCAAAGGGTTTTATCAAAAACAAATGCACACGTTAATTAGAAACTACTAATTTAAATCAGACGGAATGTTTAGCTTGTCTGGTTTATCATTATAATACGACTACAATTTTACAGTAAATTTGTTCATTTGTATATTTGTTCATATGTTCGTATCAACACGTTGATTTTTAAATTCGGTGAAGGTAATGAGAGCACACAGTTTACATACTTCTAACCAAACGTTCATGTCATTAGTTTTTGTGTCAAACAGTATTTAAAATTTTTTATTATAGAATAAATTTATATTTGTAGGTATTTTTAAAATTCTGTCCATTAATTGGGGGGCAAGATCTTTTCTTTTAGTGTGTTTTGAGCATTTTTACACGTCTGTTAACTGATTTTAGTAAATAAACCAACTGCCGTTTTTCAACCATTATCTGTGTTCTTAAAAATTGACATTGTTTTTAACTGTTATGATGAAAATAAAAACCCTGTTTGCTGTTAAGAGTCAGAACACTGTTAACTGTTTTCCAGATTTATCTCTGCTATTCCCTCTAAATTTCTCAATTCTGCTGTTATCTGTGTTTTTCAATTTTTGAATTCACTGTTATCTGTTTTCTCACGTAAATTGCTGTTATTTGTTATCATTATTTTAACTTTACTGTTATCTGTTTTTGGAAAAATACAAAATTGTTAACATGTTAATAGACCCCCACCTTGCCCCCTCATTAATATTTATTCGAGATTTTGTAGCGGTTTTAATCTGCCAATATTGTTAAAATTTGACAAACTCTGAATATGAAATGTAACTAAGGTTAATATTTAGAAAGAAAATAATGTTCCCAAACATTGTTAGAAAAATATTTTGTAAAAACTGTTTGCAGATATTTATTGTTTTACGAGTCAACATAGGCAATGAAAATACATGTTTTACAAATTAACAACATTCAAACACTAAACTCAAAACCGACCACAACGGCAATAAAAAATATTCACGATAAAAATAGCTGCGATTCTTCTAAAAAAGATTTGACTCTTACAACTATTCAAAGAATTCACTTAGGTTTTAAGGTCCTTAATTTTAATCATGTATGTGAAACGTTCTACAATGCCGTAAGGTCAATAAAACACTCTTTCCTGTATCAGTTGAGATTTCATCAGTTTAGATTGTAGGTCACATTTGTCAGAAAGATAAAAACAGCCTTAGATACTGTTTTCTTGTTTATCGTATTTCACCTACTTATAAACTGTTAATCAATCCATAAACTGTAATTAACTTACAGGTAGTCCCATTTGGCCTGGGTCACCTATGGGACCTCTTTCTCCTTCTGGACCCTAAAACAACAAAAGATTTTCTTTCTTAATAATACATCGAAATCTCTTTCGAAGAATGATCTATGTAGAAAAAACAACAAACATTTAAAACATAAGTGATTGGTAATTTCCACGAGTCAAAACCAGAACCTTTGACAGGAACAATATGAAGGGCCTCGGTGGCCGAGTGGTTAAGGTAGTTCGTCTACTATTGATCACGTGGTCTGTAAAAACTGAGTTTGCGGGTTTGAGCCTCACTGCGGACAGGGTGCCTTTCGACCCCAATCTTAATTGACAAGGATTGCCAGTTTTCCTACCGAATGTCGGGGGTTTTCTCATGCTTCCTCCACCAATAAAAACTGGACGCTATGATATAGCTGAAATTGAATATTGATGAAAGTGGCGTTAAACAACATTCAAACAAACAAATAAATAGAAAAAATTTGTTACAATCATGCTCATTACATAATAGTAATACAATTTAAAATGCAGTTGTGTTATCAAATTCATATGAATTACCGGTTTCATATCCCGGAGTTTGCAGGATTTACAGCTGCAATTTCAATTAGTGTAACCATATAAGAATACCTATTTAACAAGTGTGACTTACAGGTGCCCCCTCCCTTCCAGCTTCCCCGTTTGCACCCGGACGTCCTGGCTCTCCTGGTCTGCCATCAGCCCCAGCTGGTCCAGGCTGGCCAGTTAATCCCTGTAATTAAATGTACTTCTCAGTAAAAATAAAATAAATTAATGAAATAATACAAAATGGCCTTATTTTTTCCAATTACAATTACATTTATACATGTATAAACAGATAAACGTTATCAGTTTTTTTTTACTATTTCTGTTCATTTATTATTGTAACCATTGTTTATTATGTGCGATAACGAAAATATTTCAATAATATATAATTAATTAAAAAGAAATCATCATGCAGGCTTCAAATTATCGAGATTTTATATGGAATCACCTCAAATAAATTCCGTTTTGTTCAGAAAAACTTGTTAACATATAAACATCTTCGAACAATGCAGATAAAATACGACAAAAACATTAAAGTTTTCTCAACCGTAGTTATGCTTGTGAATGTTTGGTGCTGCAAGTTTAATGTTCGCAGGACTAGCTGCATTTACTTTGTTTTTGGACTGAAATTATTCCAAGCTCTACTAAGTTGAACAGTTTTACATTTATTTTTCAATTTTTTAAATTTTTTTAAATGATAGTTATATACTTACAGTTTCTCCTTTCAGTCCCGGACTTCCAGGTGGACCTGATGGCCCTGCAGGACCTGGTTCTCCCTGTATTAGAAATAAAGGTAATAACGAAATGTCGAAACTGCAAACAAGGGAACTCTAAACAAAGACAATCCACAAATCAAAGTGCAAGAAACCGGCAAACTTAAGAACCAACAACCAAAGAAATATACAGACTGTAGTATTTTTTGTACCAGAAGCAAATATAAAAATTTTAAGGGAATTGTTTTGTTCAAAAAATAGCTTTGAAACATTAATGATGGAGCACGTAACAGCTTTTGTGCAGAAATTTATCTCTTTAAATAAAAATACAAATGCAAAGTGATTACTATAAACATAACTAGTACAATACACCTACCAGATCTCTCTGTGTCCTGTAGAATGATGTTATTGGACCAGGCGGACCAGGTGGACCCTGTAATATATTAACATGTGTTAGAATTATAACGGCTTAGTGGTAAGTTCTATACTGAATGCTGTACTTCGTCTTTACAATAAATTTCAAACAACTGCCAAAATCCTTTCTAGATACTTTTTAAATGGTATAATAACTTTCTACTGTAAAAATGACAAATAAACTTGTCTAATAAATGTGGAACATGATGTAACTATAGAATGAACTTATGAAGCATTTTTGCTTTAGTACATACCGCTGGACCAGTATCTCCTTTTTGACCAGGTTGTCCATCCTTCCCAGCTGAACCCTATCATTACAATAGAATATTTACATATATAAATGTTGTTTTTTATGTGAACTAAAATCTCTTTGATTCGCATACAGTGCCGAATATATATAAATATTCACTAAAGAAAAAGAAATATATATACAAATAATTTTTGCGCTTCAAGTGTGATATAGAAATATGTTTTTGAAGCATACGTCACGATTTAATGGCATAACAAAAAAACACAAATTTTATTCTTTTGTCACATTAAGGAAAGCAAGTGATACATAAAATTTTAGGATTGTAACATTACTAATGTGGTTATAATGATAAAATCTTACTGGTAATCCTGCATCTCCCGGCTCGCCAGTCATACCTGGAAGTCCATTCCGTCCCTGGAAATATCAGAAATGTGTATATTAACTGAATAAAACCTTCGTTGTATTTTGTAAGAGACGAGTCAATCTATAAAAAATAAATTTTCATTATATTAGAAACACCGTGTACAATGCTCACTGGGTAGAAAAGTATAGGAGTAGTTGATTACAAAAAACAAGTACCCCTTATGTAATAAATGGCAGTCCATGTTTTTCTATTGGGAAACCCTACATATGGTTACAAAATGTTTAATATCAGGTGCATAAGTAACAAAGATTATCTGAAAGTTTCATTTAATTACATTCAGTGGTGTATGTGAAGTTGCGGATAAGAGATGTGTACCTTGTTATGTCAATGTGAAAGTCCATGTTTTTTATTGGAAAACACTAATCAAAATGTAAAATATTAGGTGCACAATGGCACTATGTGACAAAGATAATGTGTAAGTTTCATCAAGTTGAATTCCGTAGTGTAAGAGGAGATGCGCATAAGCGATGGGTACCCCTTAAGTCAATGACAAAGTCCATGTTTTCTGCGTGAAACCCCAAATATCATTCCGATCAAAATGTAAAATATCAGGTCACAATGGCAGAAAGATTCTCTGTAGGTTTCATCGAATTCCATTCAAGAGTGTAAGAGTTGCGCATAAGAGAAATCGTAACGGACGGACGGACAATACCGTCACTATATGCAATATATAAATATATGCATTTTCAATGTTTACTCACAGGTTCACCTTTTTGTCCCTGTGCACCAGGAAGTCCGGGTTGACCCTGCAAATAATAAAAATGTATGTAAAGTATAAAGAAAGATATAAGCGTATGTTACGTTTAATTAATATTTTAAATGAACGTTTCACGTTAACCAGTCCAATAAATTGCATGTATGGAAGTATATCATAAGCCATGTAAATAAAAATGACTACAAACCAGTGTCAACATTACAATTAACAATTTCTTAAGTTTTGTATAAGCATGTAAGTTGTTCCTTTATTTTTGTATATGATCCCATAAACAACTTTGCAACTGATTACATGATTGTTATCAGAATAAATGATGTTTATAACGAAATTCATTCATGTTGCTTAAATCATTCTGCTTGTGACATACGCATTGAAATGTGCTATTCTAAAATCTATGGTCACACAGACATTCAAATCACATTACTAGTCCGAAGGTTTGCGACAGCTGCCTATTTGCAAATAAAAACAAAATACGATATACTTAATAAGAAGAAAGTGTGTATTCAGGTAATCAACTATCTCGAAATTTCTTCAATATTCTCTAAACAACAGTTATACGTTTGCTTGTGTATTACTTATTTATGCGTGCATGTTGTTTAGTATTACGATTCCAAAGTTAGAACTTGATTTCATGGAGTTAGTTCCCTTCCACCAATTACTCACCTGAACGCCATCATTTCCTGGAGTACCTGTTAAACCCGTATCTCCTTTTTCACCCTAAAAATTATCAAAATAGCATTAATTTATAATCTAAAAAATACATAAATAGCGTGTAATCTGACAAAATGTTCAGAGAGTACATCAGTATTATTGAACACTTTAGACATTACGTATGTTGTGGCCTATGCGCCACTGGTACGGTTAAATTAAATGTAACACTCGACTGAAGTGGTAAATTCCCTTTATATATTAATTAAACGTAAGTTGAGGTCTGCAATCAAATAAACAAATTGCTAGAGTTTATAGTCTTTATTTTGCAGTGACCCCATTAACGTTACACTGCAGACTTACTACAGATCATGGTAGTCTGCAACACCAATCGAGTTTAGTCTTTTTTGTTTAATCTATTAAAGTCATCCTTTATTTTATAAATCCATGTTGCGTTTTTGTGTAGTATTTATGTATATTTACCTTTGGTCCTCTTTCTCCTGGCTTGCCATTATCCCCCTGTGGTCCCTGTTGACGAAGGAAATACATTATTCAATAATTTTTAATTTACAAATGTGCTAAAATGTTAAATTAGCATAAAATACTTCTAAAGATAGAAAAACCAATGTTACTACAAAACATACAAGGCTTCTGATAGATATTGTAATTAAGTACCTGTTTTCCAGGAGGCCCTTGTGGTCCATTTAATCCTGGTGCACCAACTGGTCCCTGAGTATAAGAAAAATATATTTTTAATATGTGTACTTTTAACAATTTAGTATTTTTATTATATTTTGTTTAAAGTATACACAAAAATGGTAGCTTAAATTTTCTAATAGGTAGTATTGTAAGTCTCCATAGTTTTATTCTTTTGAATAAAGAATGAATGAATGAATGAATGAATGAATAAATGAATGTTCGCGGTATTTCTGGCATGCTGTACCCTCTATACGCGTTTTTCATTGTTGCGCAACTTAGACTTCAAGATTGCCTCTGAGGTTTTTCTTTTTATTCGTTAGCAGCAAACTGTACCTGTATTTGGTTGTTTGATTTGTCAGCACGTGGAATCCTGCTATAAAGTTGGTTTGTGGTATAAATTAGTATTTGAGCATTCAGTTAGATTTAGTGTACAATTTCATACAAAAAGCGAATGGTATTAAAAAAGATATTTGTTCTAAGTTTAAACATTGATTATAGACTATATAGTATTTTTCTGGTGTGTAGTGAAATTGAGGATATTATTAAATATTTTGCATTTAGTGTTACCAATAATATGGATACTAAGGACCAGATGAATTGAAATGTAATCACTAATGTTTAAATATTTAGGCTGATTAATTTATTTGTTTTAGTTTAATTGTCACTTATGTAGCTTGTGCATTTTTTTTTGTTTCTGTTGACTTGTTGTATTTTTGTTGATTTAATACTAATAGATATTTTGTTTAATCTGTCTTCAAGTGTTATTCAAGCTACGTGGCAAAAAAGTTTGTTTTACCTGAACTTGTTGAATGGCATTTGATAGTTCCCCGTGTATGACTGGACCCTATTGAAAATACATAAACGTTTCTATTATCCGTTTAACTTTGTATTTGTCTTCATTTTTCACATTGTGCTTCTAGTTGGTTAGACTTGTATATAAACTGAGTGATTTATGAACAAAACATATCTTTAAATCAACATTTAAAACAAAATCGAATAACATTACAATAGGTAAATTATTTTAAATTACAGGACTGTTGTAAAATATTAATATTTCTATCGACATCAAATATATAATCTCCATATCTAAAATGTGTCACAAAACAATAAAAGGTCTACTGGTTGAAACCGCACGTCCATTCATTTTTAACATATAATGATCATCGACATAGAATTATTGACATGTGTTAAAAGGAATCAATGAGATCTGTGATAAGGTCTAAATAATATATTCATAAAAAGTGTATGTCATTTTAATATTGCTAAAAGATCGTGATCTTTGCATAGCATTTACATTTCGGTAATAATTGGTGAAATAAGATGCATCACAATTAATTGATTGTACATTATTGTTATACCTACCTATTTAATCTTAGGTTATTAAGCCTAGTATTATGTTGCAATAATGACAGACTCTATAACGACGAAAACACTAGCAAACAGGTGGTCTACTAGTAGTGTATAACTTAATTTCCCAAACTGACAAAGATCTACATAGTAATGTAAGTATCTGTAAGATTTCGAATTTTATGAAATATATTAATTTGATAATACTATATGTAGGTTTGTATTATACTGTTAATATGTAATTTTTAAAAAAGCCTTACTGGTGGTCCGGGTGGACCGGCAGGCCCTTGTAATCCCTGTGGTCCTTCAAGTCCCTGAAACAGAAAATGTGACCTATGTAAGCTCATACAGTTATATTTTCACTGCTAGTTTGATAAAGGTTAATTTGGATGTAAAGCAGTACTAAAAAAACATAATATTTTAAATTACCATCAAAATTGTGCAAAAATTTTAAGTATGTCACAGAAAACTGTAAAAACATATACATAAATCTAATGTGGACTGCTACATAATTAAAATACATACCATCAGTCCTCTTTCTCCTGGTTGACCCGGTTCTCCCTGTTCACCAGTATCACCCTAAAAGATCAAACAACTATTGTGACAGATGCCATTTGTTTTTGTGCCAGCTGCTAAATAAACAAACGTAAGAAACAAGGACCAAAAGCCTGTCGATTAATAATTATGCACTGGTCAAATTTAAACCGCAAATATAGACACATGTATATCAGTTCTAATTCGATTTATTAAATCTATATCGATAAAAAGAATCATATTTAAAATTTAATCTTATCGTTGAGACTCAAAACATCTTTCTAAAAGTTGAAAGGTAGTAATATATTATTATTTAGAAAATATCTGGTTCTCGTTACATTTAAAATATTATCATATAGTTAACGTTCTTTATCTGATGTAATGGAGTTTGTCAAAACGTTGATACCTTTATACGAGACAATGCAATCTGTACAACCAGTCAAATGATATTTTACGTTTGCAAATTATGTCACATTAGATATAGATCAGTAAGTAATATTAAAGTCTACATAATTTAAAAGTTTCAATTACTTAATGTTGAAAATACACGCGCTGTGATTGTTTATTAACATTTAACAAGTGATATAATCAATGGAAGTTCCTTACTAAGCATTAAAATACTTGCTAACATTTTAAATGGTGTAAATTTAAATTTCCATCAAGATACCAAATAAAACTAATTAGACATATTTCGCGTCAAGAATAAATGTGGACTTTTAATGTCTAATGACTAATGCTATATGACTGTGACTGTTACTCACATTCATATCTGCAGATAGTTTGCATTAAGATAGCCATCAAGGTGCATAACAATCAATCATACAGTAACTAAGTTTAAACGGTATAGCGTGCTGCATTGTAATTTTTCATTGCAGTCCTATGATTTTCGACCAAAGAGCCAAGTTGATGACAGAAGTAATCAGGCATGATTATATTTGATCATTTTGTCTGGAGTGTTGTTTGATAATTTTAAATAGAGTCATCTAACCATACATGGATCCCAAGCAAAAAATTTTGACAGGTTGGGATTATCTTGTGGTTCATCTAGCCGCCAAGAATTGTATTGACGTTACGCGATCAGAACGATAAATTTATAGAACAACCATTATACAAAATCGACAAAAAATATATCGATGAAATGATTGTTGCTATAATCCTTGGAAATATTATCTGTATGTACTAATTAACAAAGATATGTCAATCTTTCTCAAAACATCAAAGAAAACATGGCCATATTAATTCGAAGGTAGAGTAATTAGCAAGACCTGTAAACAATTTCCTTTTGAAAAAGAACTCGTAGATAAAAATGTCACGAAATAACATTTTTCTGTACAGGTGGGTATGATAGACTAGCTCAAAACCCAAACTGAAAACATTTCTTTGGAGCATGCCAATTCACACGTACATATATTAGACAAATGTTTAGTAACACTCCACACAAAATATACATTACATTTATTTTTCTTCTCTAAGTGTTCCAGGTGCATGGGATTTCTGCGGTTTTGCATTGCGTGATAATTTACACCACAAAGGAAACAAATGTTTTCTTAATATGCCATTTTCTTAGTTTTGATATATTTTTATCTTTTTATAACGGGATAATCACATAAATCAACATTAACTGAACATCTGCAGAGATTATATAACTAACAACTTCAAAGTTCAGTGGTTTTTGAAATCACGAGAAAAGAATTCTTTACTTCACAGATGTGTTTTTTCTTAACTGATTCCCCTGACAAGCTTTAAGGACATAAACGGTGTTAACTGGCGTTAAACACGCGATCATTATCAACACCCAATTGTTAAACTTTCAATGAACACAAATTTAAAACAGAATAAGACAAAAATCTAGATAAGAGATAGAATAAAGTTTTTATACAGGTGTGACTACTACTGAAACTCCCAGAGATATAATATCGCATTTACGAATTTCAGACTGTAGACCTGATATGTACAAAACGTATGCTTGAAAGAGTACACCAAGTATTTAAAATGTTCTTTTCATGAAAAACAGTATATCTCTTGGTTTTTTGGTGATTTTAAAAACAAGTGACCGACGAAATCTTTAATGCTGCCCAGCTTTGTCAAATGGTAGCTTATAATTTCATGTTCTGGAATTATCACATATCTTGATATTACCAATTAGTACGATGTTAACTCATACAGCTAAAATCATACTGATTTTAAAATCTTATAAAAGACCACACATAGAGTTAATTACTTGACTATTTTATAAATCACTTTTTTATAACACATGAGCATAACATGAGCCTGTAATTAAACAAAACATTTTCTTGTTGTGGAGAATGTCACATCCTTCCGAGTTCTATCGGTTTAAGAGCAAAAACCATCAAAGCATTTCTAACATAGGGTTGCTACAAGTATTACAGGTATTTTGGGAATTTCATTAGGCATGCAAACTATTCTTTTAAGATCATTATCTCAGAAGTTTTAAGTTTGCTACATTATTGCGATCGGGTGCTATGGTAAAATACAAGTGTTCTAGTTTTTAGAGAGGACACATTATGGAGTCCAGTGTTAGCCTATGTTCTTGGATCATGACCATGTTCAGTGTTAAATATCTTCAATAAACTTCTCAGTGAACTAACACATGAATATTGCTAATAATATTGGTTTCCAATTTTTTTACGGTTTCAGCTATTTGTTCTTATGTTAAACAATACTGCGATGTTTTATAAAATAAAAAAATAAAAGTTTTAGAGGACTTTTGAATTCGCGTCTAGTATTCAACATTTTTAGCAGTTTCTGAGAAGACGGATTTTGAACAATGTCATACAAGGTCCTGATAAACAGTTATGCGGTGACTTTCGGCGATTTGGAATTTATTATTGCTATAAAAGTAACAGTTAAAAAAGATCCAATGAGTATTGCTTAAGTTTGGTTTTAATTTGATTAACAGAGGAAGAATGTTTAACATGTTTGAAGGTCACTGTATACGATTAGCATAAAAAACTATCAAAGCTGTAGAGGACAATTTAAGTAACACTTATTTTAATCGGCATAATGGTTTAAGGAAAAGAATATTAAGTGTAACGTGTAGAGACGACGACGGGTCAAATTAATGACAATAGCTTCTTCAAGTCAGTTGAGCTAACAACCTCAGTTAAAAATGTTTACCTTATCTCCGCGGTCTCCTTTCATGCCGGGAAGACCAGGTAAGCCCTGAAAAAAAAATTTTGTATTCAGAAATGTTAACCTAGAACATTACAACAACTAATAATAAGGTTGCAGATGTAATAACTAACCTCTTGTAAATAAGAGTTCAACACAAATTAGCGTTTTTGACAAACAATTGCAATATGTTATACAACAATTTGTCAGTCTCTACTTACGTCTTGCCCAGGAAGTCCAGCTGCTCCATCGGGTCCGGGAGATCCTTGAGGTCCAGTTATCTACAATATATAGAATTATTTCACTAAGATTAATCGATATATTATCTTGTTGTTTTCTATTTGAAAATATATAAAATATAACCCAGAAATATCTAGAATAATGACAATTTATGCAATCCAATCAGCATCATTTATCATTATTAAATCATTTAATTTCATGTCATGAAAGAGAAAATTGACAACATTAAAACCAAGATATCAACCCTATATATAACTGTATACAAACATATACTACAAATGCATGAAAGTCAACACGATAAGAATATATCCAAAACATAACTATCCTCAAGGAATATACAAAACAACAACAAAATAATTAAGGTATTGTTAATATATACTCACACTTAGACCTGGTTGGCCTGGTTTGCCTGGCTTTCCTGGAATTCCATTTATACCTGGGTGACCTGCTGTACCCTAAACAAATAAAGGAAAAATTTAAGCATAACTAGTTGTATTTAAAAGTTCGTTTTACATTAGAGATATAAGCTGCGTTCATTTAAAACTGCAAGCACAGACTATTTTTAACGACAATGTCGTTGAGGCTGTAAAGATATTTCTTTATTATCAAAAGTAATTAGTTGAGTGAGTTTTTGTGGATTATTAAATCTGGTTAACCTATTAGTCAGTGTGTCCATGTACATGTTAACAGTTTCTGTATCTACATAATTAGGTGCATACTTATTTTGGCTTCCTCCTTTTGATAGCTGATTTGTTCATCTTACCTGATCTCCTTTAGGTCCATGTGGCCCTACTGGCCCCTGGGGTCCATCCATTCCCTAGAACACAATATTAATATCGTTAAAACTTCTGTGTATATTTATCGGTAATGTCCACCAAACGTTTTGCAAGTTATTGCAAGATCATTCAAGTCTTAGTACAGGAATAATATTTGAACCATGTTTTATGAAAACATCGGTGTACCAAGATGAAATATGACTTTGTTCAATTTTGTATATAAACACTAATGCCAACAAGCCTATTGTAATACAGTGTCATTTGCCTTTTTAATTATTTTAAAGCAAGTACATACATCTTTGCCTGGAGATCCATCTCGTCCTGGTTGTCCATCTTTTCCCGGTTCTCCCTGAGCCCCATTGACACCGTCTCTTCCAGGAATTCCTTGAGCTCCAGGCTTGCCCTAAAAGTATAGCAGGATCAATTAGATATCAACCTAGATATGTCATACAATACATTTTAGTTAAACTTCTTTTTTTATGTTGGAAATGATTTTGTTTGGTGTTTGAGTGTTCTGAATGATTTCGATTGCTTTTGGTGTTTTGCTATTCAACTGGATACATCATGAAGCACAAACCGTTTAAAGGCTAAATTTTATGTAATTTTAATTGTTTTAATTTCCCTAAAATATTTGTATTTGTGATACTGTGGTTAGTTACCAAACAGTTTTTAGACATCTATACGATCGGAGATTAAGTAGTCCGGTTTGACATTGTCCTAGACATGTAACTCGACAGGTGTCTAATCAGAGCTTACTCATCAGGTTACATAATAGGACCCTTTATTGCGTGCGGTTACTCACTTTCTGTTTTTGTGGTTTTTGCGTAATATATGTTTAATGAATGTGTTAGAGATATTATTATTTACATCAGATCCATCTTGACCGCGTGGTCCTCTTTGACCGTCAAGTCCAGTTTCTCCAGGTAACCCTTGAATACCAGGTGGGCCTCGAGGTCCTTGCAAACCCTACAATATATACTGAAACTTAATCAAACATTCTTGAAAACAAAAACAAATTGAACTATTTCAAACTAAAACGTTTTGACATACAGTGGCATATCATAGCGGCGTGGCGGTAAAGAGCTAAATTTTACTGCGCCGCCCAACTCTCCAGAGTTTTTTTACATCAGTCAAATTTAATATCTGTTTGACCGTCCAATTTCATCGGTAAATTATTGCGTGTTAACTTGCTCACGTCCTGAATATAGCTGAAATATTGTTCGCCAGAATTTAAGCAACCTTTTAACAAATCAATAACGTCATAACGTAAATCTGTATACAAAAATATTTATTGCTAATTCTTATGCGAGCAGTTCATAGATTGTATCTCGACTCAGTGTTTGGATAAAACCACGCTTCTTGCACGATAAAGACCCCCTCGGTAGACTTGGAAAAAGAGAATAATCATTGTAGCTGGTATAAAAGGCTAAGTTTCCGCCATTACCTAACACTTCATATTTTTCCAGTGCAGTCGAAATTGTGTTCCCGTTGCCACAATCCTGTTCTCAATAGATTTGTTTTGTGTTAACTTGTTCTAGTCCTGAATATAGCTGAAATACCGCTCGTTGGACGTTAAACAAACATCAATCAATCGTTTGACTTAATGCAACTTACTTCCATTCCATCTTTCCCTGGTGGACCTATTGGACACGTGACTTCACATGCAGGCTCTGTATCCCCTCTCTGGATAAATGCAAAGGAACTAGACGTTAAAAAGAAATGCAGCAGTGTGTTAACCCGTGTTAGTTGTGAGTACCGACACCTCTAGCATTGTTTGAGTTAGTATATAAGAACCACTCTGTTCTAAATATTTATAAAATAAGCAATATATGTATGCCAGTAATTAAAGACATCACTACACCAGATGTTATAGAGGTTATGCCAGTTATAGTGCTGTTAACCTTACAGGTAAAATGTATCTTTCAATTATTACCTACAGTTTCACGTTTTTTATAAAGAAAATTATTACAATCAATAAATGTACAGAACAGTTGTACGTAATAATATGACAATGAAATGCTCGGCTATTATATCAGTATTTAAGCACAAACAGGAACAACACTGCTATATATGGTATTCTTAATCATGTTTATCGCCGAACTGTTTAGCGTTTATAACAGAATTACGTTGTAATCATTACAGTTTACAAAAGGACTATTAGCTTAAGTAAGTAATTTCGGGGAGTAGTGGATCATTGTATATATTTTATAACTTTTCATTTGTTTATCTTTCAGACTTTCAAATTGTATTGACTAATATGAATACAAAAGATCGACCACCCCCGTAAAGAAAAGTGGTACCTGCCAGTGACTTGGCTTTGCAGTGGTAGATTCCGGTGCATTATAGAAAAGACAAAAATAATACAAAGGATTAGTGCATATATACTGACTACTGTACCTTATCGGCTTGATATCCATCCCAATAGCTCTGAAGGAAATAAACATAAAACATTCTTCGATTTTAGCAAAGCAAAATTCTAAACTACTATGAATTTCAAAAACTAGGGGAATCAACACACTTTTTCAGTGCTACTTAATATAATATCAAGTACTGTATTTGACCTCAAAAAACCTTTATTATTTTCAAAATTACAAATGCTTTTACATCCCATGTTCCATGTTTTATGTGAGTGGTTTTGCGCTCAATTGGTTTTATTTCCAAACCCTCTAGTAAAACGATAGACCACTTTCTCTGCAACAACACGACTTCTTCATTGTTTTTTTTTATTTGGTAACTGTATTGTTACATTACAATCTTACCACAGGTTTGATTTCTTTACAATCTGCTCGTGACGCTTTTGATGGGTCACAGCTAATAACCAACCACTGCAAGTCAAACTGAAAAAGACCAGCTGCACTTGTAAATGGATTCCAAATATGTCTTTACACACTTATTAACATATAGAAAAACAATTGATACATTGCATAGAAAAACAATATGTCACTCTAACCGTTGCTGTGATATTATTTTTGTTAACAAAAACTATGAAAGCAGCATCAAATTTATAATAAATCGTTACTCGATGGATTTTAGCAAATCTAGAGCCTTATCGGAATTAAAGATTAACATAATTAGATATTTGAATTAAATTACCATAACCGTGCGTTCCTTCTGTGACTGTCCTAGAACCATCTGTCCATTAGTTTCGATGGTGGCCATATTGGGTAATGCTACCTTGTATGTATTTTCGCAATCAATTACGAGTGTCACATACTTCTCTTCAATGCCGATAAAAATCTTATGCCATTCTTTCTGAAAAGCCTATTAATGAAAAACAACGGTAAGCGTAAATATCAATTTAACCTGTACGCACCCGCAGGTCTCATTTCAATCATCTTACAGTATAGCTTGCTAACAATAGGATAGCGAACATTATCTACAATTAACATTTGTGAGCCTTAATGGTCATATAATGTGTCATTATCCAAGATTATTGATAAAATCTGAATAATTTACGATGATTTTGATTTCTTTCCTAGTGTATTGGAATAACGCAGCAATTTACTTACATCTCTAACTTCTTTCTTGTCAAATTTTGCTACCGAAATTTCACCAAAATTATTCAGGTAAACCACTTGAATTTGTCTCTGTTTTCCATCAAATCGAACTGAAAACTGAGTGTTTCCTCTATTATCCTGCACGTCTAGAAGATCCCAATGTTCATTGCGTGTTTTGCTAGCCATTTTATAAGTAGCGATGAATGAAAATTGTCTAGGGAATCCATCCGGAAAAACTTGACTGTAACAAACAAAATTTAAAAGCTAGTGTAGAAACATTACATTTGTTAGTACCAAAGGCAAAACAACAAAGTAAATGAAGACTTTTCATTTTCTTCGCGTTAACTTGAGCAAACATAAACATTTAAACATAAATACCTTGTGGAAAGCGATAGATATCGAGCTTCCGTGCGCCTGGTAATTCTGTATGCTTTTTGGCTGGCTACAGATCCCGATTCTGGCCGAAGTCCTGGTATACGCTTGTAGTCGTCAAAATTGAAAGCCGATATTAAATCAAAAGCTGTAATATTTAAAATAAAAACATAATCCATTGAACAAGAATTTACCAGTTACATGTATCAAAATGATGTTCCGTTTTTATTCAAGCGATCGTGTTTAACTAATTTCAACATTTCTTTTGGGATTCCTTAATATTCATGTCAATTTACAAAAAGATTTCTTATATTATATTGCATAGAAAAAATAATATCGCTATATAAATTCAAAAATAACCTGTTACGTCTTCATCCCCTGTCACTACATTGTCGCATGTTCGTGCATCAGTGTTCAGAATATCTGGAAAAAATACATCAATTTTTTTAAGGCAGAAATAGCAAAACCTGCGCTTTTATTTAATCAAATATATAAGACGTTAACACTATGTGTAAGATAGGTTTCAAATGTTATATGAATAAAGCAATAAATTTTTATAACGTTGGTAACGTTAAACTTTCAGCAGACTTACCGCTCAGCTGTGATTTGTCTATATGCAATCACTTAGTGCATCAGGCAATCTGTCTGCTTTCAAATGATATTAGTTTTAATGTTAAGGATAATGAAATAAAAACATCGCCGACAACATTATACTCGATGACATCACAGTAGTTTTTATTTTAAATTTTAAAAATTTAAAAAAAAACGCAGAGAGGAATGAGGTTAGCTATGGGTATCCTCTTTTTAAAGTATCGCGGTAGTTTTCGCGAAACATGAAAACGTCAAGTTTTTTTCAGTTAAAATAGGTATGGTCTACCCACGTGGGTCTACCAAATGTAACTGCATACAAGTAACAGAACTAGCGGATTAATATATAGCGTATAGAGGCCCCAAAAGGCAATCAATAAAAAACATCGAGACCGGTATGTGAAAATTAAAATCGGTGGCTGCACAGCACATATTATAAAAAAAATTAATTGTTCATTTATTGTGGCCAATTTATCGGAGGGAACATAAGGGACAAGATTGTTTAGTGTTGAAATGTTTACAATGACATTTACTCAATAACTGAATGGTTTATATGAGGTTGATTAGCAGGCCCTGACACGCAGCTTTCATGGAAGGCTATTCTCAATTCCATTTTTTACAAGTGTTTTTTTTACTTTCTATTCTCAGGTGTTAATCTATTCATGTTCAAATGAAAGTTTTAAATAGCAAATATTGATTAATTTATATTAAATATACACTAAACTATATATGAATTATATCCAGGCCGAAAATACAAAGGCCACTCAGAACACAAAATTCGAGAGTCGTTGATAGAAAATGCAGGGAAAGGATATGTTAACCAGAAAAAAAGAATATTATTACGAATAGAATCACATAGTGACCACTCGTATCTTAACATGCAGATAGCGTATAGCAATCTCTCTCAACACTTTCCTGAGAATTAAAAGGTCCCATATTCGACGGACGTTGGACAAATACTTGTACTTTCCATTAAACCAAAAACGTCCGATAAAATAGCGGCAGTAGAAGTAAAAAGTAAGATTTAATTGACTAATCGTATCTAAGGAATATGAAATCACTTCATACTTGCTTACCATTGAATGAAATCGTATCATCCTCGACTATTTCCGCCTTCCGTCACTTTCTGTACACTTGACGGAAATGGCAGAGGATGTTCTGGCATAATGACTTTTCTCTAGACTAATAGGCGAAAAGCCAAAACGTTTCACTATGATATTATTGTTACAACTGACCTTACTGTACATGTATATTTAGGAAATGTTTTTTAAGATATAATTCGAGAATATTTGTTACTCGATGAATTTAATGTTCAATGTTGATTATTTGATTGCAATAGGTATATTTTAAATATTGAGATCATTTCATTGGCGTATTCTCGAAAATATATAGGTGTCTTTATTTTGTCTTTTATAGGCACCACTCCAGCAGAGACCTGAACGTTTTATGTTCGCTATCAGACGCAACCTTGATAGACATGCGCTAACACAATTATTGTAGATGTCTGACTGTTTCTTATGTAAGTCTTATAAAAATAGCACAAGCATTCCATGTATTTGCCATGAAATGCTAGCATTTATATTATTATGAAACAAAATAACGTTTCCGGTCGTCTTTCTAAAACTGGATTTCATCAGAGCAAATTTTTACCATGCAAAAATTGACAGTTATGTTCCTAAGATTTATGTATAATTAACTTTCACTGATATAATTACAATCTGACATACAGACTGCATGTGTTCTTAGTGATGACATGTGTTCTTAGACATGTGTTCTTAGTGATGACATGTGTTCTTAGTGATGACTGGTGTTCTTAGTGATGACATGTGTTCTTAGTGATGACATGTGTTCTCAGTGATGACATGTGTTCTCAGTGATGACATGTGTTCTTAGTGATGACATGTGTTCTTAGTGATGGCATGTGTTCTTAGTGATGACATGTGTTCTTAGTGATGACATGTGTTCTTAGTGATGACTGGTGGTCTTAGTGATGACTTATTACTGTTGATTTTCAAAACGCCACAAACGATAATAAAAACATATTGCTAACGTACAAATATCGTATGAACATAGGAAGTTCAATAATAAACGATTCCAAACGACAAGAATATCAAATTGACGAATGGCGATTCTCATATATATTTAAACAGAAGATTTATTATGACCGAGATTCTTGTATTCAATTTATTGCATCCTATGCGAGACACATTTACCTGTCGATGAAATATTTTGTTATTTCATCAATTATTAAATGAAATGCGGCATGCATCAATTATCCGTGTTATCTATCAGGTAAGGTGACGAATCCAAGCAGTACCTAGGTATTCGTAGGTACACGCAGTACATGGGGATTCGTAGGTAATAAATCCAAGCAGTGCATGGGGATTCGTAGGTAATAAATCCAAGCAGTACCTGGGGATTCGTTTGAATGAATGATTGCTTAAGTCCAGCGAGTAGTATTTCAGCGATATTCATGATGAGAACCAAACAGCAAACAATGATCAAATCCGAAAAGTGGATTCAGCTAAGGGAAGACAACTTTGATTGAGGTAGATAATGGAAAATTCTACGCGTTTTTGAAAGGGGTTTTTATCGTGCGGTGAACGTTGCACTCTCTACCAGCTCAGTGAGAATACCCTCTCAAGAAAACGAAAGGGGCTCCCTTAACCGGTGAGGGTCGAGGCCTAGGTGCCCTTTCCACGACCCATCAGCGTCTAAAAAGAACGAAAATAATTTGTAAATATGTCAAATGATTAGGCCACAAGGAAAATGTTTAATAAAACAGTCCTACGATTTTTTTTATTGTTTCGTCTATCTGTCGATGACATTTAACACTTGTTAAGGTGTTTCCATCGATGCGATGTATGTAGAAATCAAGAACGTTTTCGTATGTTGAGGCGATAATTGTGTTTAAAGAGTTAATGCAGTAATGCAAGGTTATTTTTGGCTTGTTGCGAAACACTTCGAACAGATCTCTTCGATTGTACATAAGCATGTTTAATGGTTTACACATTGAATTAGATAAATTTATTCATATTTTTCAGTTTGTTATTAAACACGACAACGTAAAAACACATAAATTGATCACTGGGTATACTACAGATGGTGGATAGAGGAACCCTATTATTGGAAGGTTTCCACTTTATAATGTCGCATGACTCCGGACCATAGTGAGTAACGCACTCCTTGCACGAGAAAAACCCTTTTTTGATAATTTCTAAAATGAGTATGCCCACTGAAGCCGCTGCATACGCTAAGCTCTTCGTACTTACCAAAATCCTCAATTTTTCCCATGGCAGTAAAAAATGGTCCATTCATTTCCCCCTTTTACTATTTATATGTCGACTTGATTTCGTCCTGAATATAGCAGAAATATTGCTAGCTGAACGTTAAGCGAACATTTAGTCAATCAATCAATCAATCAATCATTTGATGATTTTTTTACACAAGGAGATATTGTTTCACTTTATATCGGTCTATTCATCCACAAAATGTGTCATAGATTCAGTTTAAATCTTTGTTTATCTTTGCAAAGTTGGCTGAAACTATATTGTATCTGAGAAATCAGGTTCGTTAATATATATCCTACTGAATTCCACGCTTAATTCTAAAAGGCGGGAATTCCGAAATAAGGTGGAGTCCACAATAGGGTAGTCACAGTTTTAAACGATTGACGCTGAATTGCATACTACTGCAAAACAACGTGGAAGATTTAGTCTTACTCAGCATAACATTGAACACCACATGTTGACGCTATATATTGTTTGTTCTGTTAAAAACCGACACATTATACAGGTGAAAGTATATACTTTACAAGCGTTTATTTATCTAACTCTGATCTTAATTACAGAGTTTCATATCTCCTGAAGCAGGTTATACTGCAGATGTAATGTATATATCAATATTTGCTTTCTATGTTAAAATTGTAACAATCGACCTTATGCGGGCGTTTAACAAATCTTTGGCTGGTATTGAAATAGTTCTTAGTCAGCAATTCCAGACAATGAGACATCATCCAAAATTTCGTCGTTTCTCTAAAATGACTCAAACCATTTTGCTGAAATCGATTGATCTTACTACAGTTTTAAAGAATAAATTATTATTTGAATAAATTTCACATGTAAGACATTTGTCAGTTATTTGAATTTCCAGATTTCGTAGTAATGAAAATTAATTTAAACAGCAGATTAAATTCATTTGAGCAGGTTACATAATTATATCCAGTGCAATTACAACGCAGCTTAGTAAGAAAGCAGGGAGATGAAAATAAATAAACTTAGGAACAAACAAAATTCCTAGAAAATTATGTGAATATTCCATCAAATAAAATAAAGAAAGACATAAAAAAAAGTCTTCTATACGTATACAGAACTGAATGATTTGGAGTAGCAGGATAGAATACTGGAATATCAATTAATAAAAAGAGTTAGAAATGCATGGCGTAAAAATATCTTTAGAGATAACCATATTAATGTAAAATCACGTAGAGAAAGTTAAAATGGTAAGATTTTAAGTTAACTGATCTAGGCTAGTCTTTGCGCTGATTACTGGTCGTAAATCTTATTTCCTTTATTTAACACAATTAGTTTTAATGGAGTCGTTGATAACTAGTTTATTATATTTTAGACATAACTACTCTGTTTGTGCTTTTTTTAAGACTAAATTGGGTTTTATTTTCATAGTATGCTTTGTCACAAGGCGATATCGTTACCGATTGTCAGGCCTTTTTAATCTTACGTGTGTAAATAAGTGGAAGACCATTGTCTTTAAAACATTTTAATTAAATAAATCATATTTTCACACGCAATTATCTTTATTATCTTTAATGACTGAATACACTTAAATAGTTTGCAACCCTTGGATCTAAAATCGGCGTGTTCGCCCCGTATTGAAATGTGTACTTTTAACTTATATAGGCAAAAATGAAGGTTCTTTCTTGAAGTCATATTTCTTTCGCACATTTAACTAGCTTGTGAGTTTCTTTAATGAATTTTTGGTGGAAAATCTAGCTACATACAGAAACTGAAACAAGGTTAAAAATGAAAAATAAACGATTGTTGTAATATTGGCGGAAAATATTGTTAAAGACGAGGAAATATCGGTTTATAGTTGCATGCTTTAATTATCAATACTTAAAACAAATTAAAATTGTAGTTAGATAGAGCGGACATTGTCTAATTATGGCGTTGTTCCTGATAAAGAAGATTCTGTTGATTTAAACTCATTAGTAATACCAACAGGTGAGACAGTCTCCCCCCCCCCACCTTCCAAAAAAAAATTGGATAACGACACTCCAAAACTGTCATACGAAACGCGTGCTTTCTTATTTCGTACTTGAATTTTATTCTCTATTATTATTGGTTTCATCCGATGAACTTTATAACAATATTAGCTTCAAACTGTGTAATGTCTTAACCATTGTATCACCGTAACATATTGTAATAGCTTGCTGGTAGCTCTGTAAGTGCCTTACAGTTACTTAACCATTGTATCACCGTAACTTATTGTAATAGCTTGCTGGTAGCTCTGTAAGTGCCTTACAGTTATATAACCATTGTATAACCGTAACTTATTGTAATAGCTTGCTGGTAGCTCTGTAAGTGCCTTACAGTTACTTAACCATTGTATCACCGCAACTTATTGTAATAGCTTGCTGGTAGCTCTGTAAGTGCCTTAGAGTTATATAACCATTGTATCACCGTAACTTATTGTAATAGCTTGCTGGTAGCTCTGTAAGTGCCTTACAGTTATATAACCATTGTATCACGGTAACTAATTGTAATAGCTTCCTGGTAGCTCTGTAAGTGCCTTACAGTTATATAACCATTGTATAACCGTAACTTATTGTAATAGCTTGCTGGTAGCTCTGTAAGTGCCTTAGAGTTATATAACCATTGTATCACCGTAACTTATTGTAATAGCTTGCTGGTAGCTCTGTAAGTGCCTTACAGTTACTTAACCATTGTATCACCGTAACTTATTGTAATAGCTTGCTGGTAGCTCTGTAAGTGCCTTACAGTTATATAATTTGATGGGAAGTAATAAATCTAAATAACATAAATGTCTTGTTTTACGACGACATGTGTTAAACGAAATAGCTTAGATTTCGCTATAAAATCATTTTACAAAGCTATTATATGCTTGCTTAAAATCCATTGAAACAATGTTATTATTGACAACAAAAAAAGTCTAGAAACATGTACAAAATCTGGAAGTCGTAAACTGTGCACACACATATTTTGTAAGAATATTTTGAGTGTTTCTACGGAATGTTGCTTCTGTCATAAAATTTATCTCTAAATTGGCCGGGAAAAGTTCGTAGCAGACGTCAACACGTCAAGTGAAATAGAACAATCAGATTTGACGGCGTGTATCTACATTATCAATGTAATCCTACAGCTCTCGAGACAAAACTCTTGAGATTTCAATCAGCAGTACAAGGTATATACAAAAGTCTTAGTGTTATAACATATGTTTTCTTTATTGATCTTAGCTATCTATGCCTATGTCAATTGTAGTTGATTGCAGATAAAAAAATTAATATTAAAACCAGAAAAAGTTATCTCCGAAAAACGTAAAAATAGGTTTTTATACATGAAATTTAATCAGTGGAATTTCGATATAATAGTCATGGTAAAACGTAAATCTTGTGTTGATTTCTACTTGAATTAATTCTAAAAAGATGTCTGCAAGTTCAAGTGGTACTAAAGAAATATACTTCATCACTGAGGATACGTCATTTCCTGTAGTTAATTGTATTTATGAAAAAAAAAAATTATACGGCTTCAGACTGTGTAAGCGCTTTGACATGTGTAATATTGTAATTTAGCAACATTTTCTAACGGATACAGATAGTTTATTAACGCCTCATATAATATCACAATTATGTACGAAAAGATTAAATAAACAATTTAAAGGCTATCATTGCAATTCAAAGTGAATAATGAGAGACGAATTCGGAAAAATTACATTTAAACCTTCAAATAAAAACCCATAAAAAAGTAATACAATTTAAACAAAAAATTAAAGATACTATATAAAATTGTTGTTACTATTATAGCTTTCATATTTTTAACTATAAAAAAGACGTCGCCTTTTACGTGTTAAAATAAATAATAAGTTAAAAAACTAAACTAACAAAAGTCGTTAAGATATCCTTCTGTTAAAGCCACCGTTGAAAAAAACGCGTACTGCCTTCTTTAGTTGTCGCAATTAATATGGACACAATAAATCTATTCTACTTACTACTTGTCAGGAATACCACAAGATGGAGACTTAGAAATGAGATACGGCACATGATGAAACCCATTTGGTCTGTAAGTGTAATAAAATACTTCTTTAATTGCATTTCATTTTTAAAAATCAGATATAATTTAAAACAATATAAATTTGAAATTGTCATGAATAGATGTAATAATAATAATAATAATAATAATAATAATAATAATAATAATAATAATAAAATAATACATCAATCGCTCTTAATTCTAAACCAAGAGAGTTAAATTTTATTGATTATATGGATATAACTAAAGATACTAATTAATTACACTGTCAATTTTCTTAGTATACTTGATTTAAAAAAAAAAGTACGTGTTTACCAAAGTATACCGGAAGGTACTATTTACGACTGGATTTCATCACTGACGTCTGCCAGTACTTAAATCTGAAAGCATAAAACCAGCGCAGCTAACCCTTACTGATTCGCTGAACACATTACTTCAAATAAAGTTTTTTTTTAAATAGTGTGCTTACCTTTTTTCAATACTTAAATTTTGTATATAAAACCTTTTCATCCAGAACAATACATCCAAAACGAAGCAAAGTCTACATATATGCAAGCTATTTCCAATAATCTGGTTGATAGACAGTATTCTATTCCATGTCACAAGTCCGTGTCACAGTCACTGTAAAGGAGTAGCATTTAATTCTTAGTGTACTATTTATAACTATTGGTAACATTACGTGGATTTCTGATTGGACAACAGTAAATCAAAGTAAAAATCAAGCTTCAATAATTATGAAAAAGTAACGTGTAAGCACCATGGATGACTTGCTTGAATTTGAGAAGTTAAAACATTGATCCATGTTGAAGATAAAACCGATGACACAGACAACCTTTGAAATTTAAGCTTAGCCCATGTCCTATTAAACCGATTGACTAATTCAAACATAACGATTCCGCTGAATATTCATATTTAAGACGCTCTAAAATATTCTTCCATCAATGTGTATCGTGCGCTATGGAACTATATAAATTATATACCAATGCCAACTGTACCACTTATTCCCCCGACGACCTCTGAAAAAGTAATTTATTCTCTCCAGTCAAAATATATGTTTTTGATTGAAGACATTCTAGAGGAGAAACATTAAACATGCCGCGATCTTGGTGAGAAATTGTTCAAAATTATGTATAATCAGGAAGCCTCTCTTTGATCATTGTTTATACAAAATAGGAGGGAAAAGAATACACATACATTACTGTTTTATCTTCAATTAGTCTATGTATAAACTTCTCATTTGTTTATTTGCGATACATCTAATGCACTTTTAGTCTGTCGCAGAAAACTGTACCGAGTGGACTTTGTTTGTATCGTCAATGATAATTCCGTGGGACATTAAAAAGAAAATGTCAGATTTGTAGACATATAATTTATTCTATAGATAAACCCGTTTTTGATGTTAGACATTTATTTCAATCAAGATTTTATTATTATATGGAGCAAATAAACTCAAATCTGCTATATGATTTAAGATATTAAGAAAATAATAATAACATTTTGCTTTAATATCATCTTGTTATTGAATGTTGTGTCTGCTGTCTTAGCATTAATCTCTTTGCAGTTTTTGTTAAACGGTATTCAATATTAAAATTATAATCTCAAGCTTTATGAATAGGCTGCTTCACTTGGACAGGATCTTGAGCCCAACGAATGTTAATACCTGGGCATGCTCAGAACCGCATTGCATAAGATTTATTATTCGCTCTTTATTAGTTCCATGATCTACATATTTATTTTTAAATCTTAAGTACGTTCTAATTGTGTCTGACACACATGTTATTTCAGCAGAATTCGAAAATCAGTGTTTCCATTTATACACAAATCGTGTCAATCAAGATTGAGACCGTGGTATGAAAGGGCTAGAGACCCGTCTGAGAAATATGAATATCAGAAGGGTTAACTGATTCGTGATTTCCTTTATAATTCGCAGACTTGTTTGACCTATGTTATCTACGTTTCTTTTAAAAATGACATGCATTTATTATCTTGAACTCCATCGAAACTCTTTTCCTTCAAATTTACACATTGTTGGGTTTTCGACGGTATCTGTCATAAAATACAATTAGAAATATTTTCGGATCAAGATATATTGTTCCGGACGTCATTGACTGGAAATCTCTTTTCAGATATTGCAGGTCGCCCATGTAGAAATGAAATAATATTTTGTATAAAGGCATCGCATAACTAATGTTTTAGATGTCTTTAGTTATTTGTTTATTTGAAAATTTATCGTATTCTTTTGTACAGTAGTAAGGCATGTTTTTCTGTAATTTGTCCTGTTTCAAGGATTGTTTTATCAGGCATAACATACCATTATCATTAAAATCTAATAATCAAGTAACGAAAAATAAGCGGAATGAATTTTATTATTTTTCAACAATTAGCGATTGAAACACGATTTTATCTCATTGTTTGTGAATATGAAAGTATATTAACACTGTGAAATTCAATTTAGTTCAAAGTCATGAATCCTCAATAAACGGGTGGTCGTTAGTCATCTGTTGTTGGTCAACGGAACGTCAACACCGGGGTTGAAAATTCGAGCCTGGCTTTGCGAAAGGCGCGCTCAAGTCGAGTCTTAAACGATAGAACGTTTTCTATCAACGGTCGGGAGGTCTCAAAGGGTACACTGGCATATCGTCTAAACCTCCATCAACGGTCGGAAGGTCTCAAATGGTACACCGGCATATCGTCTAAACCTCCATCAAAGGGTACACCGGCATATCGTCTAAACCGCCATCAAAGGGTACACCGGCATATCGTCTAAACCTCCATCAACGGTCGGTTGGTCTCAAAGGGTACACCGGCATATCGTCTAAACCTCCATCAACAGTCGGGAGGTCTCAAAGGGTACACCGGCATATCGTCTAAACCTCCATCAACGGTCGGTAGGTCTCAAAGGGTACACCGGCATATCGTCTAAACCTCCATCAACGTTCGGGAGGTATCAAAGGGTACACCGGCATATCGTCTAAACCTCCATCAACAGTCGGGAGGTCTCAAAGGGTACACCGGCATATCGTCTAAACCTCCATCAACAGTCGGGAGGTCTCAAAGGGTACACCGGCATATCGTCTAAACCTCCATCAACGGTCGGGAGGTCTCAAAGGGTACACCGGCATATCGTCTAAACCTCCATCAACGGTCGGGAGGTCTCAAAGGGTACACCGACATATCGTCTAAACCTCCATCAACGGTCGGGAGGTCTCAAAGGGTACACCGGCATATCCTCTAAACCTCCATCATATAGCTCAAAAATCGCAAAAATGTGAAATGATCGGTGCATTAATAACTGAGGAATGTTTAACAATGTGTTTGAAGAAAGTTTGGTGTCTGTGTCAACATTGTAGGAGGAATTGATAGAACAAAAAAACGGAACCATCATCTATAAAATTTGTAAAAAAAATTTCCATGTCTTTGAAAACGGAAAAACATTCTTTGCATAACTTCGTGAGATCATGTATATAGCTTCAATACATTTATGCAATTCCTCTTTTATGTTACAGAAGTCTGGGTTGAAAGCTGATAGAGGAGTTGATCGCACAAATAGGGTACCTATTTGTCAAATATGGTAAAAATGACAAAAGTCTTGAAAAATATGAAAAAAATCTTTGTACAGTTCCATACTTATGAAAGTTGATTACTCGAAATATGTACTTTTTATGTAAAATTTTCAGAAAATTACTTAAGTTCCCAAGTATCGAAAAATGGGAATACAATCCTAGAATAGTTCCATAAAAGCAGGTACACAACTTAAATATGTGTGCAATTTGTCTGTAAATTTTCAGGGTTCTATGAGTTGATTACATAAAATAGGTAACCTGCCTGCCCGCCCGCCCGAATTCATCATGATATAACCCACGTTTGCGATTCGTGCAACCGTGCCAAAAATGGCTAAAGGTGGAAAATCCATCCAACCAACAATATAATATTTTTTAAATGAATGAAAAAAATTCAAGCCATGAGATTTCTTACGTTTGGCTTGTTTTAAATGTTGTCTTTATCGTCTATTTTTTTCAAATAAACTTAAAGTTTGTGCATGTGTCCCGCTCTAGTTATCTGTAAGAACATGATCATTGGTATGCTATTGATCTTTGAAATGGCAGTGTTATTTTTAATCCGTACATATGTCTTTACTTACCTAATGACCGAAATAACGTCGGCCATGTGTCAATTTTAAAGTTTTGGTAGTTATTGTTCAATGATTATAATGTTAAGTCATATACAGTATCTATAAACTAGATTCACTTTGCGTGCGACAAACCACTTAAATGCATTATGTTATTTGAATAAAAATGCAAAATGTATCTTTTATTTTTGTTATTTACTTGTTAGTTCAGCTGAATAATTTTCAAAGAGTATACGAAAGGCAGATGTTTAACCCGAAAACATTTAAGCCTAAAAGTAAAAGATTATATTTCATAGACTTTCTCATTTCTAAAACAGCTTTTATTCAAACACTAGCAGATAGCATTGTCATGAGTTGTTGTGTAATAATAATTACGAATTAAAGGGGCGGTGTAGTTACGTCTATAACGAGGCCGTCGAAAATATTATAGTACTTCAGAGAGGCCGATGTGTAACATATGTCTGGTCCATGGTACCGTCTGATATCGGGTCTAAACGGTTGAATTAGATATTAACGTCTAGCTATTTGTAATTAATCCTATTATGTGGTTTCATTTGATTGTCTTTTGCCATGATTGTAATAATAACGATATCTTCAAACGGTTTAAGGTAATGGTATATACTATAATAGCAGACAGGACGAGATGGTATGAGTAGGTCATACTGGTAATTTTTCATAATGTGTTGACTTTTAATATGCTGTGGACAATATCTTATATTTCACAGTCTTTACTGAAATCAATTAAACAAATTGTTACCTTTTCAAAATAATGTTTACATTACGAGGAACATCGTTGACCGTGTTACTGGTGTATCATATACACATAATTATAGTCTGATAGCATCTGATGACCTCCCAATTATTTTATATATCCGCCAGATATACAAAACCTAATATTACTGACAATTTAAAGACATCAAATATATGTAACTACTCGAATCATGTTAAATTGACTCCGTACAAAAATACATCACAATGTCATTACTTCAAATTAAAAATAGAGGATATTGTGTCTCTCATAAGTCTTCAAATGTTATTAGTTTCAACGTAAAAGTACAAACTAATCTTTCATGTATTTTTGTACTATTATCTCTGCTTCCTTCTGGGAAATGTTATCTTGTATATTTATTTGCTCGTTTATTATTAATCCGTATTTGTTTTTGTTTTTAAATTTTGTTTATGAAAAAAAATACAAATTTGTTCAGATAAACACTATTATACAAAAGAAAATACTGAATAACTGAAAACTGAACATTTTATTTTTATTATTTTTTTACGCCTGATCTAATAGCTTTTTATTCAACTCTATAGTACTGAATTCTGATTTGCCTTTTAGTTCCATATATAACATAAGGAATTAATTACATCTTGTATAACATTGTCGATCAACATTTAAAAGATTATTTTGCTAATTTATATTAATTAACTTAAAGAAAGTAGATATTATAAAGGGAATTTGTAGTTAATATACCGAAGGTAAAATTTGTAGTAACATTTCTACCGGAAATTATACATAGCAACAATCCTTTTTTATACATTTTTGAATATATGGTAGCGTTAGCATAACGTTTTGATCTGTTTGATATGAACTATATTTCAACACTGTAGGCCAGAAATTAATTATTTTGAACAGAACTCATTAATTACAGGTACTCAATCATGGTAAATTAGATTCAATTATCCCATTAAATAATATAAATGCGAACCGTAATTAATTAGGCGTAAGACCCTGGTCTATCAATACCATTAAAGGTGTAATCAAAGTCTTGGGAGATATCTTTGACAAAAATACCATTTGTATTTTAACAGAATCCTTAAGTTTCATATCTAAGATTAAGTCCGATATCATTTCTGGATCGTCCCTGGGAATTAACGTACTTTCTAAAATCTACATTGTCAGCGATCAATGAATTCAATGAAAAACAGCCACAAAATATCTATTTCTGCTTTTTACCTTTATACGAAGTGACAGGGCGTGAACGGAATCTGTGGTTAAATCTCAATACAGCTGTCTTTTATCTGAAGGGACCCACACACCTTTTAAATCTGCCAACCAGTAAAACTGCGGTCAACACTATATTACAATATAAGTTACAATTGCCGATGCATGCGACTAACATTAGTTTTGTTGATCCCAGACCATGCAGACAATTTTAGATAATTCAATCTGCACATATTGTTTGCAAAGGATGCATCAGTTTTTACAAACTGCCGGGCTAATTATAGAAATATGCATATAGGGTATTTCCTGTTCTTAACACTTGATACCCATCAAAATTATTTGGAATTTAAGTTGCGTGATAATAAAATATAAATTATTATTAATTCTAAACAAGATCATCGTAAAACATATTTTGAGACATAAAACGTATCCACGGATTGATATATAATAATATTCGTGTAATACAGTAAAATACATCAAACTGATATAACAAATATAAGATCAGCAACACAAAGTCTTTGTTTCTGTTGATATTATCTATTTGACAAACCTGCATAACCTAAATATTATTTTACAATTTACACTAGTGGTAGTCAGGAGTCGGTAATTGAATGAGGACAAAACCAAGTCATAATCCATACTTTGGAGAAAAAACCTCTAACTTGGCTAGACAGAGCTGATAACATCTTTTTTCAAAGTTTCTGAATTTAGGCTTGACCTATGTTTTGTTTTGAGTTCTTATTTACAAAGTAAAAATAACAAATGAAAACATTAGTACTTGACTTCGCGTATATTTGTCATTGTTTCAACATTTTGCACAGTTGTAGTATGTAATTGTATAGTATAAAATTCTCTTAATTTTTCTAAGTATTTTTTTAGGTATTACAACAATAAGTTAGCAAAGAAAACGCTGGCATGTGAGGCATAACTTTGGGAATAAGTTAGCAAAGAAAACGCTGGCATGTGAGGCATAACTTTGGGAATAACTTAGCAAAGAAAACGCTGGCATGTGAGGCATAACTTTGGGAATAAGTTAGCAAAGAAAACGCTGGCATGTGAGGCATAACTTTGGGAATAACTTAGCAAAGAAAACGCTGGCATGTAAGGCATAACTTTGGGAATAAGTTAGCAAAGAAAACGCTGGCATGTGAGGCATAACTTTGGGAATAAGTTAGCAAAGAAAACGCTGGCATGTAAGGCATAACTTTGGGAATAAGTTAGCAAAGAAAACGCTGGCATGTGAGGCATAACTTTGGGAATAAGTTAGCAAAGAAAACGCTGGCATGTAAGGCATAACTTTGGGAATAAGTTAGCAAAGAAAACGCTGGCATGTAAGGCATAACATTGGGAATAATTTTATATGATTTCAATTAAAATAATGCATTTCATTTTATTACAAAATGTCAACGTCGCGTCGATTGCAAAATAGATGGCAGTTTCGGCCGAATTGTGTAAAGAATTTATTACATTATATTAATAACCTATTTTTTGTTTGTGTCAATCGGCAATCCGTTTTATTTTTTTGTTAAACTTTAAATAAGTTCTAAAAGAGATCTAATAACATACAAACAAGCATTATTGTACACTTCTAAAAATTAAACTGTTAAATTCTGTAAATGAAAGGTAAATATCTAAACAGGTTTACATTATATGGGGAAGACTCAAGAAAACAATCTTTATAAGCTCTTTATTGAAAGATTAAAACTATTACCATACCTGTCGACCTTTACCTTAAACTATTTGATTTATTAATAAGTCCAGTTTTATAAAACCCATATGAAAAAAACACAAATGTTATCGAGAAAGTCCGCTTAAAATTTTGCAAGAAAATTTTTGAAAGTACTAATAACACCCAAATTATATGGCTTACGATGAATAAGGGCGATGCTTATTGGCAATAATAATTAAAATTATGTTTGTTTGTTTGAATGATGCTTAATTCCACATTTAGCAATTTTTCAGATATATCATGGCGTCCATTTTTATTGGGGGAGGAAGCCAGAGTACACTGAGAAAACCCCAGACATTCGGTAGGAAAACTGGCAATCCTTGTCAATTAAGATTGGAGTTGGGCGCACCTTGCTCGCATTGAGGCTTGAACCCCCAACCTCAGTGTTGACAGACCACGTGATCAATAGTAGACGAACTTCCTTAACCACTTGGCTACCCCTTTAGAATAAATTATTGACGAATGAGAATAATATATCATCAATTAGGCATAAAGTTATATAAAATGTATATTTATGAAACCCTAAAAATTTGAAAGTGGATTTCTCATGTTAAGGTCGTTATTAATGATTGTGGGCTCAACTATATTTGGGACGATCAAGTTCCAATCAATGATGTTTTGTTAAAAACACTTATTTCTTATCAACTTTGGTTTAGTAGTGTTAATAATTCGACACGAAAAGCTTTTATATTTTACTATTAAAAATGAATTTAATTAGAACCTTATCTTACCGAACTTGGTGTTATACACTGGTCCTATATAGCTTAACTCGGGATGTTCTAACCTTAAACATTAAGTAAAAAACATTGAGATGGCGAAGTAACTTTATTATATAAAAAAATACCAGTTTTCTTGCACGTTATTACAAATATGCTATAATTGACCATTCATACACATTTTCTTTCTTGGACATTGCCATTTGTTTTGCAATTATGTATGTTTGATATACATGTACTTGGTTTTGACACTTGGGTATTATTGTTTGTATAATTTGTCTACAATTGATATTTTTGCCAATTTACTTAAACAAATTACTCATAAGCCGGTGAGTAGTTTGAAATGCAAAAACATTCTGTAAAGTCACTTTATTCGAGGAAAGTTCAAAGAACCGAAATGTTTGCACATAGTAAACTGTATAATACAGTTTTTCTAAACACGTACATGACGACCATATTTGAATTAGCCAGTTATTATATATACACCGTGCAATGAAAGAAGGCTTCATGCAATCTTTTTGCAATGCGTCATTTCGCATTTAAACAGTTGATAATTCCATTTATCATGTACCTACTACAACTTAATACACAATGACCATACCATGTAATGCATGTTGCTGCATGCTACTTAGTTACTCAGCTTAACATATAATACTTTAGTAAAGCAACGTTATATTTCCTCTGTACCTTTAAGTAACCACTAGTTTGCATGTGACAATGCCTTTTTGGCACTCGTGCAAAGTTCAAAATCGTGCGAATATCGGAGCCATCGGTAGATTTTCGCATTATTCTAGTAGACTTTTTCACGGACATTGCTATAGTTAATTCTAATTAGAGTGTCTAATTAGCGATAGGCACTATATACTCACCTTGGGCACACGTGAGTGCACCTTTTGTCATTTAGTTCGAGTTTTTGTTGCTATGTTTTTGTTTCTTTATGTCTTGTGTCTTGCATGTGGATTTTTGCTGTCCAGTGGTTTCCATTATTTTTAACGTTCAGTAGCCGGATTTCGTATAACGTTTTTGAATTTTGGTGATAAAAGCTCTACCACATCTTGTTCGAGTTTAAGCGCCACTGATGAGTCTTCATTAGAAGAAACGCTTATCTGGAGTATTAAATTCTGTTACCTTTGGTATTTTTAATGACATTTTTCTTACATATTACTAAAGGTAATAATAATGAATTAAACAATAATGTGTACTGCCAAAACACCCAAAATTAAACCGACATGAATCAAAGTATATATATTAAACCTTTTTTCTGAAGTAATGGTCCGGCAAGATTGTGTAAAACTTAACATATGTTTATTTTTTATTTCTGTTTTTGTAAGGGCAAAGCTAACATCACATTCCTTTGTCGAACTTTTTAATAATAGAAAATGTGTTATATGACGTCTGGCCAGGTTCCTAGTTTTGATTATTGTGGCGGACAATTTATAAATAACAAAACGGATTTTCTATTTTCAGTCAAAAATACATATGACATGGTTTATAACTGGAGATCGATGCGTATCTCTGTTATTTGCAACTGTCTATCCCATAATTTATAGTTAATCTGACGAAACAACCACATGCTTGATTAAAAGGTATTGAATTGTCAAAGGAATAAGAACTAATTTATTTGCTTTGATCACTAATAAATTTATATTGACAATTCAAGCCGGTTACTCTGACATGGACCACAGAATCGTGGACGTAATGAGGCGGATGATTAGCCTGGTACGTAGCACTGCAGTTGTTGTAATATAGGGGTCTATCGTTGTACATCATGGTATAATCGTCTGTTCTTTGAAGTCTCGTTGCTGGAGGTATGTGATTTATGTGATTTTAAGTTATTAGAACAAAAGATAACAAGGACGCTGAATAGTTTTGCTTGCTTAGACAGAATTGTCTAAGAATCGGATTTGGAATGTTCTAGTCGAGATCTGAGCTTGAACGTCTGTTTGATTGTGTCCGCTGAGAGGTTATCTAATGACCATCGCATTGAACGAGATGCAATAATTGATATTTTAGATTACATTGTTTTTAGAAAGCCGATTATACTATATTAACAGTAAGTAATTAGGAAAGATAGTCATCTGTGCACGCTTGAATGATTGTATGGACATGTTACACATTCTTTCGTCATTGGTTAAAGATTTCATCAAAATTTATGACCATGTATGACAACTGTCGCGATATTAGCGGGTAAGGTTCAAAATTTCCCACCAACAAAAGCACTAATTATATCTCTTTTCACAGTCAACTACTCCACAAACATCGATTGTAAAAATGGCAAATAAAATGTATTGTTCTGGGAACACTATTTTAACTCATTATGTTTCACAATTACATCTAAACATCAAAATTATTTCAATGAAGCATACAAAATAATTTCAAATTTTGGTATCGGATTTCGACTAACACCACCTAAACCCATTCATAAAAACAATATAAGCAAAACTAGAAGATATTTTTGAATGGAAATGAAATGTGGGAATACGAGAAAATATCCATCACGAAACACGAAAGCTTTGTCGCCACGAATCCAGACACTATAGGATGATCACTGTATAACTGACAAGAAGATGAAAGTAGTGATATTAGTGGAATATCATTTCCTTTATTATATTTTATAACTACAAATGAGACTTTCGTCTGCTGAGTCATAAATTGTGACAATTCAACAGTTTTGCGGGAACACTTACATCATTTATAATTTTCTAAATGAAAAGAAGTTAATAAACCATCTGTATTATTTATAAGTTTTTTTGCTGTATATTTACTTGCATTTTGTAATCAAAAAGAAGTAATTTTATTTCGTATTGTCGTGCACATTGCTTAAATTTAAATTTTAAAAAACATTAAAATTGATATTGTAGGAAACGTCTGATATAAAATTTCTGTCAATTTCCTTTCTTATTGCTTATGATAAGGCACATATGAAAAAATGAATGTTGAATACTAACGTTTACTATTATAATACGAAAAAGATATTAACAGCCCACGTGACAAGACCGACAAATTTTAGGAATATTTGTACCATTCTTATTTCCATGTACTAGAAATGTTGTAGATTAAATTTGTATGCGCCGCTAAACTAAAACAATTATTCATTAAGAAAATCATCCAATGATACAACTACGCCCAGGTAATTTAATAAAGTTAATATGGATATATGACGATATTGTGACATTCTACTTTTCAGTATAGATACCTACATGCTTTTTTAACCAATAATTAAGCTTCACAGTAAGTGCTAATATAGCATTTGACAGCATATTAGGCAATACAACAGTAGCCTTTGTTTGATGGGATCAGGTAAATTTGTGCGCATTTAAGCACATAGTCATAAAGATAATGTAAACGATATCCATGTAAAATTTTATTTTTGTGTTAAATCGCATTTTAAGTGTGTTTCTTTTTACACAATATGTATAGTATATTGTTCGATTACTCATTTTAACATTTATTGGAGACTTCGTCAACATATATGATGATTAGCATAAAACTTTTACAAGGATTTCCATTTGACAAAACATATAAAATGTCATTAAAAGGCAACAAAGATATACAATTCTACACCTTCCTCTACTCATTACTAACCAGTGGCACTCAAACACTAAACTAGTTGAAATCCAAATGATTAAGATCAAGCTTTTATCATCAGTATTCAAAAACGTTATACCAAATACGGCTAAGGCTATCTACACCTTGTAAATAATGAAAACTTTTGAATTTAAATTATTTTCTTATCATAAACTGTTTTTGTTTTATCAACCAGATTATACTTCACTATAACGCACGTGGCCATTTTGTTATTGAATTAGATGAGATAGATATATAAGGACGTGAAATAAACGTTTTTGATACGAAATAGCAGTTCCACAGTTTGTAAGTCAATCATCATCTTCCACAAAAGAGGGGACAGATGTAAAACAGTGAATGGTCTTAGAATTCATTATAGAATATGCCGTCATAGTTATGTTGGAAGCTCAGTAAAAATTCTGTTTTTGCGATGGAATTGGCAAAATGCATTGTTACTGTTATATTTCACACCTAATTGGGAGATAGTCAACGAAAAAATTGGCATGATTAGAACCTACTGAGGTACCAGCTTACATGGAACAATTGTCCTCCACTTCATACAAATAGTCTCTATAACGTTCACATATTCAAAGTAACTAGATAATTTATAAAAAAAAACTTTAAATGTAATGGGTTTGACACCATTTCTCCATTAAACACATTGACATTACGTAAATTAAATATGGTCAACTTTTTTATTGAAGAAAGTTTATGTTCGGTATTTTCTTACATAATTAAATAGGTGTAACAATACAGTATTTAAGCCGATTCCTTTTTGCTGTTCTGATGATGATTGAGTTTTTGGAACATTCTGCTACAAAGGTGTACATTTATCAACACAAATTTAAATATTACTCTTTAATTGCATTAAACATATGAGTTTTTAAATCCTAAGGTTTGTTCATTAGGAAGGCGTATATGGCCTTGGAATAATGTTTGCGGAATTTATTGCTTAAACTCTTCATCTTCATGTGGACTTTAGATATTTTTTGTTTGAGCGCCATTTATAAGTCTTGATTAAACGAAACTTGCCTCTGGCGTAGAAAATAATATAGCCTTGGTATTTTGATTAAATGTTTGAAATAAAAAAATCTTTAAAACTAATTTACCCTTCATGACACAATTGAGAACAGAAACACTAGGACGGGTTCTTAGCCTGTCGTTTTACTCCCTTCAAAGTTTAACCTAATCAAAGGAACATATTTAATACTTACGGATAACATTTGTGGAGTCCTTTAATATAAACATAAATCACAGACTCATGTCCAAATATCCTCCAGTAATCTTGCAAATGTTACAAAACTATGTAGCATATTTTATTTAAAGAGAATAGAAACAATTACAACGGTATGTTGTCCCTTTGACTTATTGTATCGTATCTATTTGAACAAAGTTTGATGTGTTTGGAACCATAAAATATATAAGATGTCCGTCTTTATTATCTGATTGAGCTTCAAACGAATTAATGGTGTAGAAAGGTAACTGGACGAGAAAGGCGTTAAAACTCTTATCATGTGGTGAAAGGTCAGCAGTAAATTATCATTAAACAAAACACAAACAGTTGTATACAAATCGTTTAGGTATGTCTTGGCACCTATTTAGTATCTTAGTGTGTTTTATATGTTTGGTTGTTTTGGGGTTTTTTTTGTGGTTACAAAAATCTTCGTATTCTGTCTTAAATAATCATATTATATCAAACCAATGCTCTTAAAATAACATTAAAATTAAAGTTTATTATACTCCCGCTTTGAAATTGGGGGTATAGTAATGGGTTGTCATCCGTTCGTTCGTCTTTTCGTCCGTAACACATAAGGATACACATATCATATCTGTTACGCCTCATACACCACTAAATTTGTATCACCTAATGCCATTTTGCACCTGATATTTTACATTTGGATCTAAATGATATTTGGGCTTTGCCTTTCTTTGACATATAGGATACACATCTTTATCTGCAATTCTACATACAAACCTGAATGGAATTTGATAAAAACTTTCACAGATTCTTGGTCACATTGGGCAATTGTGTACCTTTTATAATATATTTTGATCGGATTGATATTTGGTGTTTCCCATAACGGAACACATACGTAAGCCATAATTTCTGGTATCGATAAGTGAGTGTAGCTTTTTTTAAGTCGCGTTTATCACTTGTTTGTTACCTTTTAAGTAATTATGTATTTGTTAGTGTACTATAACTTTTTATATAGAAGTTAGACAAAAGCAAACGTATGTATGCTTTCCTATGTCCACATTATACTGGTTTATTAAATGTATTCTCTATTTGAAATTTGATATGTCAGACGTGTAAGTTCGTACTTGACTTGTGCTGACCCTTACTTTTAAATTTTGATATCATCACACCAAACAGTCTGGGATTCTTGACCCTACGTCATGTAAATACCATATAATGGTTGAAAATGACGTAAATTTAAAAAAAATCTTTTGCTGTAAGACCAAACAGTAACAAACAAAGATGCTCAAACCCACGTTTATACCGTGCAGGCGCACTAACGGTACTCAAACCCACGTTTATACCGTGCAGGCGCACTACAGATGCTCAAACCGACGTTTATACCGTGCAGGCTCACTAATGGTACTCATACCCACGTTTATACCGTGCAGGCGCACTAACGATGCTCAAACCCACGTTTATACCGTGCAGGCGCACTAACGGTACTCGAACCCACGTTTATACCGTGCAGGCGCACTAACGATGCTCAAACCCACGTTTATACCGTTCAGGCCACTAACGGTACTCAAACCCACGTTTATACCGTGCAGGCGCACTAACGGTACTCAAACCACGTTTATACCGTGCAGGCGCACTACGATGCTCAAATCCCCGTTTATACCGTGCAGGCGCACTTACGGTACTCAAACCCACGTTTATACCGTGCAGGCGCACTAACGGTACTCAAACCACGTTTATACCGTGCAGGCGCACTAACGGTACTCAAACCCACGTTTATATCATGCAGGCGCACTAACGGTACTCAAACCCACGTTTATACCGTGCAGGCGCACTAACGGTACTCAAACCCACGTTTATACCGTGCAGGCGAACTAACGATGCTCAAACCCACGTTTATACCGTGCAGGCGCACTAACGGTACTCAAACCACGTTTATACCGTGCAGGCGCACTAACGATGCTCAAACCCACGTTTTTACCGTGCAGGCGCACTAACGGTACTCAACCCACGTTTATACCGTGCAGGCGCACTAACGGTACTCGAACCCACGTTTATACCGTGCAGGCGCACTAACGATGCTCAAACCCACGTTTATACCGTTCAGGCCACTAACGGTACTCAAACCCACGTTTATACCGTGCAGGCGCACTAACGATGCTCAAACCAACATTTATACCGTGCAGGCGCACTAACGGTACTCAAACCACGTTTATACCGTGCAGGCGAACTAACGATGCTCAAACCCACGTTTATACCATGCAAGCGTACTAACTATTGAACCACACAAACGAGTTTGTATTGCATACGTTATAAATATGTCCACATCAAAATGTTTACAATTGTGCATTTTACAGCGTTATTTTAAGACAATTATCAAACATACACTGCAATACGCGGATTTTAGTACGCAATCAGCATTCGTTTGATCTCGCATCGAACAGAACGTGCAATAAAAATGAAACTTCAAAGATTTCCCAAAGTCTTTTATAGTTCTTAGTGGTAACTTTACAGGCTGTTCTTGTAACAGTTTAAACTAAAAGATCTATAGCTCTGAATGTTTGTATCTAATGTCTGTGGTTTAAAAATTATCTTAATATATAGCTACAGACGTTAAATTTCTTATTAAAATTACAACCTTGTTTTTTTTTTTATTTTATGTGTAGAATTTGTAAGCATATTTTATACGATAAATGTGACCCTATTAACTTGTGCTATTTTCCTTTGAGGTTTCATTTGGTAGATAATCATAAAATCCTCATCCGTATACAAATGGAAATAAGCTTATTTTATGGCATTATAACAAATATGAACAGAATATAAAGAACACAACACTTTAATTTTCATCAATGTCAGATATTATATAAACTTTTTCAATAATTAAATGATGCATTTATCAATGTTATTACTAGTAAGCAGAATTAGTTTATTTTACAGTCCGCAATCGACACAACATCTTTTGTCTTCATTCAACATCATCAGATTGTGAATTACATTATCAAAAGATATAGACGTCCACAAGTATCTTATTCATGAGCCATTTATAAGTGTATGTATCTTTTCATTATATTTGGTAAAACCTTATTGCTGTTTACATAAATATATAACCGTTAACCTTAATTTATAGATATTATTCACATAATGTAGCAAACTAATTTGTTTAATACTAAGTGACCCACTTTAGTTTATCCAAAAGCAGAATACCAAATACACAGAATATCTATAATTAAATAACAAAATTAAAGAGAAAATTGTTGTTTGTATATCATATACCTCTGCTACTTTAGTCATTGAAGTTGGATACAAATTGGTTTTAAAGGCATAAATGTTCATGCAAATTAAAATCAAACTTTTACTTATGTCCTGTCATGTCGATACTGATAAATGAAGAAATACAGATTAATAGAAAATCACTAATAACATATGTCATATGACTGATATCGAATTTTTAAATATCTTAAATGTACTGATCAATTTCTCGGCAGCTGTTGCATTTGTGTCTTTATACACATATACACAGTTATGATGAGGGTAAGTTAGTATTGAAGTCGCCTAAAATAACTGTTTATAATGACAGATAGGGGTTCGTTGACTTACTGAGTAGGCTTTCTGTAATACCAGTTGGATATTGTCATGTGACCTTCTCAACGATTCAGACTTTTTTTATTTAGTCGATTGTGGACAAAAGTATTCATCTTTTGTGTTCATGAAACTTCAATTAGTTTACATGACACGGGGGTCGGTTTGTCACAGACCAAGATCAAGCTACAAAGCTACTTAATATTATTTGATTTAGAGGACACAATTCTTCATCAATGTCAATGGTCATTATATTGTATTAAATATACTACAAGTTAAAGATACGTTTTAATGTCTATTTGCACTTAGCCTTAAACATAAACATATAGGGATATTATGCTGACAAAAATAAATATTTAACGTAAACTTATCATTTTAATGTATTATACTGGGGTATACTATTTCCTGTGGAACATAACCCACGGTTAACATGTAGTGTTTTCACATATTTTACCAATTGCAATGTAAGTTCTCGTTTTATTATGTGAATGACACGTTACAGAAGCGGTTTGATCATATTTATGTTCTGCGATTTAAAACGTATTGTTGCAAAATATATATTGCAAGTTTGTGCAATACAAAAGTGTATGAAACAACGTTCAACAGTATAACCCGATTTTATCATTTTTACGACGTTTTAGTGTATTCTAACGTATAGTGCAATAAATACAACAACAATACAAATACAAATAAAAATAGTCATACGTAATATTATTCAAATGCCTTCATTACAATAACTTAAAGCGAAAAAACTGGTTTGTTCTTATATAAATTATGAGCTATATACAACAAAAAATATTTTTACTAAATTTGCACTAAGTATAGTTTTGATATTTCTTTATATGATTTTGTTGATATGACGATATCTTCATCTTATATATAGATCGATATATAATGGTCGTGTATTATTGTGGTTTTAGAAACTGTGAATTTCAATTTTAATTAAAACTGTATACTCAAAATTGCACTTATTGAATTAACAAAATTAATTTCGCCATAGACCCGTGAAATTTCGAGCAATTCTCATACATTCTTTGGCCACACAGTAAAAAGTCCTTGACATGAGACGAAGGTCGACCTGAAATTAATAAGCAAAGGAGGACAAGTAAAAACTGTATCGTTTCTTGTCATTTTTCAATTATTTTCGATAGACTTTCTTTTTGTATGTTACGATTTTTCCAAAATCATAATTAAAACTTGCTATAGAAATGGGGATATTTGCCTTTCTGATTTGAATAAATGATGCATTGTGACATCAAAGTCATCTAAACTCTATAAATGCGCACAAATGTGATTATATAATACTTGACGTGCGTTCTCAATTTGATATAACAATAATACTATTGTAAGAAATATATTCTTTGATGGTGAAATATATATTTATTATACATATAAAGTGTTTGATGTAAAAATATTTAACATGCATTCAATTGTCTGTAATTGTAGTTCGAAAGACTAGATTTCCTTGTCATATATCACTGGTCCGTGTGGTCTTCATTTAATATCAATGAGCCTGACGAAACAAAATGTGCTTAAAAATGTGCTTCCATTCATTTTAATGAGCTAAAGTTTATAAAGTGTCGTGTTAATTTCGTGTAGTATCTTTCGCATTGAAATATTAACATGATTTACTCCAAACTGTCACGTATGAAATGTGTTAAAATGTTTAAATTTCAATCTTCAAGCGCTTTAGGTTTAATAAGAACTTGTAAGCGTTGATCTTTTGTATTGTCCTTTATATTATAATTGTAGGTATAATGTTTTGTGTCGATGTTGCCAGAGCAGTTAGCTGAAATCCCAGACGACAAATCGGTCGTCTGCTGCCCGGAACGTGATGAACGGTATACACTTGTACCGCTAATCCTCATGATTCTTGGGTTGGGATGTATGGTTGTGGGATTTGCGGTACCACGTGACTACGTTTTTGATTCTTCAGCACCTGCTCGTCAGATGGAAGAAATAGAAAACTTTTACATAAGGTTAGGGTACAACTTGGACATTTGTATAACCGTCGGCATGGGGCTTGTTGCCCTAGGTAGCATAATGGTCTCAATAATGATGCTCCGAGAGGCTTTTTGTGTAAACGAATTTAGCGAAGAGGACAATTATGGCGACTTTTTAATGACCAGATATTTCTCAAATTATGGCGCTGCTGATTCAGCATTCACTGACCAGACACAATCAACGCGTAATGCGCAATAAAAATTGTATATATTGTCATGACTTAAGACTGTCTAACGAAAGCATTCTGCTTTGCACCCGCCTTCTCCGATAGCAGCTATTTTAATAGAGATTTTGTGCCTTTTTGTTAAATTATAGCTTCCCGTATTCACGTAGTTCCATCACCAGTACTCCTTCCCACACGCTTACTGCCTAAAATATTTTACAAAAATATGTTTCAATCTTCATCCACCTCAAATGCCATCATCAGTACTAACCACCTCAACAGTTATAGCTTGAAAATCCACGGAAAGTAAAGGATAAATGAGCCACGCCCATCGTCGGAAACTCACGACCGTGGATTCTTCATGTTGAGCCACACCAAACGAGCCTTGATTCTATATTATTAACAGCAGCAACACAACAGCGCACGGAAACTGATTTTTCTTTGGTCATTTTATTTGACTTTGTTTCTGTAAATTGGTTTATAGAAGTTGCCCTTGAACTGGGATTGTAAAAAGACTTATAGATAGGAAATTCCACTCGCGTAACATTTTAAAATTTAAAAAAGGCGAAAATGCAAAAAAAAAATTAAACATGTTTGAGCAGAGATATGCAAAAGATGATGATGTGAACATGTATACTGTGACGTTTAGTATTTTATCACATAGTTACAAACAAAGGGTTTGTTGGGATAAAAACCTATTAGTAATTAAAAAATTATTGTATGTCATACATTGTATATTAAAAGTGGAATACACATAATAATAAAAAAACTTGAGTAGATTCTTTGCTAAATATCCTATATCTAAAAATTCTTCATAAATGTAGAACTAAAAAAAAACGATCAAAGATTCGGCGGTGGTATTATTATTATTATTTATATATCTTATATTCACAATACAATATTATTACAATACTGCATAACTCTGAAAGTGGATTCAACTGTAATTTTTGTTTCTGATTTCAAACAGATTTTTTTATTTGTGGTTGGTATCTACCACCAGATGGCTCCCCTAGTGATCAGCGTCGTCTGGGCCTGGGAGTTTGAGCAATGTGTGCTCTACTTCAAAATTATTTGACAAAGGATTGTCAATTTTAGTGCGGAAGATCGAATACTTCGTCTTCCACCCTTATTGTCTCCCCATCAAACAATTAAATAAAACAGGACGCCATAATATAACTAAAAAATTGACGAAAGTAGGGTAAAAAGCCATTCAAACAAACATACAAATAATAGAGACAAATAAAGAAAAACTGACCTTTGTTGAAATCTTAAGCTTCTTTATAGTTAAGTGCCAATCGTTACAAGTTTAAAAATTAATTCGTTGAAAAGTACATTTACGTGACTAATAAATTCTTGCTTTACATAGTTACAAATTATCGTGAAATAAACACTGTAAGTAACTTGATTGTGATCAAGTAATGTAACAAAGGTTCTTAACATTAGCGTATATTTTAAAATTAAAACATTGTTGGTGTGGTACCCAAATAGAATAACAAATCTTACACATGCTACACATATACAAATGTTGTAGTAATTTACCAGAAATTTCTTTGACTTATATTAAAAGCCTAATTTCGTCTCCAATAACAAAAGAAGATTAAAAATTTCACCTCTTTAAAGTGTGGTGAACTTCTATTTGAGATGAAGGGAAAAAACAAACTAAAGTCTATTTGAACAAGGCGATAAACAAATATTAAGGTCTTCAATTAAGTCTAAGAATGAGATGAGTACTATAATTTAATTTCAAAAGCTGTGAAAATTTTGTATAACGTTTGAAATCCTTGATAATATCTTTGACTCTTTTGTTAACATTTGTTTTGATTGATAACTTTGAATCTAATGAAACACTCTGGCTTGATGTGTTGGGAGTTTGCGTCAATTAAGGATCGTTGAAGTGTTGAAACAAAATAATTGGCAGGTTATCACACGCACTTCTGGTCAGACAGCGTATAGTATCAAAGAAATTAAATCGTTTTATTTAAAAATTTCAGTTATAAGAAATCGCCAGAACAGTAAGATATTAACCTGATAGACTACAATCAAATACTTTCTTTATTTTTAATCTTGAATCTATTTTTGCAATCACTGCGACGCCAATTTAACGCATATCAAAGCCTTCGATTACATTGGATAGATTTATAATACGCAATTAGCTGATTAATGACGAAAAGTGAATCCGTTTGTAAAGTGTCAGGATAGTGAAGAGATTTGAGAACACTTCACAAATCACGCTATTTCAGAAGTTAATTCTAAATATAATCGCACTCACGGACAATTTAACCAAGTTAACTATTACAAAAAATTCGTTTAAAAAAGTTGTGAAAAATGGAAATCCACGTAACATAAGGTTACAGTTGTGCATATCTTGCCCGAAGTCGGACTCAAGCTGACAACCTAAATGCTTGACACGACTGTTAATGATATAAATAACAAGATGCTTCTTCTTTTCAATTTTTTTATATTTTTGCTTATTTAACTTCACTTGTCTTGTCTGTGTGTTGTTTTTTTTTGTCTAGCAGTGTTGGCTCTAATAAAAAGCAGCGATAAAAAAATGTCTGACGGAAAAGAAACGGATTCCTTTAAAACAGCATCAGTAGTGTCTAAAGTAATTCATAACACAAGTATTATCACAGTTCAATGCAATGCAAATTTAAGAGAGGAATTCAGTCAAGTACAATTAAATATGTGTTATATCTTTTTCCATGGTATAATAAATGTAACACATAGCGAAAAGTATTGGTTCAAAGTCAGTTAAAGTGCGCCATTTGCACAGGAAAAACGGCTGAAGATTTTCGGCTTTGAAAACAAGACAAATGTATTTATTTTGTAAGAACTATATTTGAACAATTAGAAAACAAAAAAGGTAGCTCTTGAATAACAAATTCATCTAAAGAAAAACATGAATATACATGTGGTGGTATTTTGGATGGTGAATTACGTTACTTCTGTCTACTGTAACTATATCAAACATATTTTATCGTAAAAAGAACCACAATTGCATATAAAACACATTTATATGATAGATATATGATTGATTTACCAAATAAAACATTTAAGAAACCCTACATTAACCAACTCTAAAAGATATCGGTCAACTCCTTGATACTTGAACAATAAAAAGGAAAATAGACGCTTTAAAGAAAAAGTGTCTATTTTTTAATGTTGATACTCTTTTATTTTCAAAGTCTAAAGACCATTTAAATAAATCTTTTCATTTGTTGACCATTTAAGATAATACTTAACAAATTTAAAAGACTTGAAATTTTACCAAACAGATATTTATTAAACTTTACAGTAGTAGTACTATGTGTAACGTAATTCACAGAAGTCCATAAAATATATACAATCTTGTTATCTTATGTTTAAATTGGAACCATTATAGAAAAAGAGCTTTTGGGTTATGATTATTTTTTTGGTACAATGATTTGCAATATCTTTGCAACGATATTAACACATAAAACATAAAATCTTTTAAAATGTCACATTAAATTCCCAATGCGAAGAAATATTAAAAAAATCCCCAGTTACACAAATGAAATTGTGCTGTTCACAACGGTTTGATTAAAGATAAACAATGGGCTATGATCATTTCACACCATTAAATGTTTTAGAACAAATGGTTGTGTTTTCAGTACTGTTGTATTGCCAATTGTCTTTTTACACAATAGTGAATTACGGTACACAAGAAAGTAAGAGTGATAGATCTTTACTACATGATTTTCTAAACTATTTATTGTCATGGTGTTATATTATAATTTATACTTATTTTTTGCAAATGCTTTCAATTATAGCGAGATAAAATTTAAAATGAAAGTGACATTTTAAAACAAAATGATATATCCAACTGGTGTTTGGTAGTATCGATAAGGAAATGTCAACGTTTCCAAATGCCTAACTCCTTCTAAATTGTATGCCTGTCTTCGGTTAGTGTTTAAACATTTTTTTCACATCATTTTATCAAGTTTTACCATTTTTTGGAAACAAACTATAACATAAATGTGCATGTGATTTACGTTACAAAACGTAAATTACGTTACACTAAACTTTGTGCCCTCACGTGACGTAAATACAAATGGAATCAATATTCCATATTCACAGTTCTGCAGTATATTATATATTTTGTCGTTTAATAATAATTTTCGCTGACAATTAATGCTATATAATATGTGTTCTTGTTAAATAAATGTGTACTTACGAGTAATGGTAATGTTCACACAAGAAAATGTTTTAAATGTCTCCCGCTTGGCAACTTAGTTTTCAATAAACGCCTTAATTTTAGGCGGTGTCAAAAAATACTGTTTCCAGGTAATTTGTTCCTAGGAAATAAGTTTTAAAGCATGTTTACTGAATATACCATAACGTAATTCACCGCAACGTAATTTACGGACATAAGCATTTGCAAATATATGAGAAATGTTTTAACAGCTAAAAACAATGTTTATATGGCAATTATGGTTAACATCAGTGTGTTTATTACTCTCAGTGTTTGACGCTTATAGCATATACTTATTATGAGGAAGGTACCGTAACGTAATTCACAATTAAATGCAAAAAATTAAAAATTGAAATCAAAGACTAGTTTTTAGGCCAAAATTATTCATACACCTTTTAATAATGATTTATAAATATTTTGAAGCATTTTTGTACATATTCGTTCACGAATCATTACTGTATTAATCAAATATGTTTGCAATACGACTATCATGAAATTGTAACGTAATTCACAGCATTTTATGGGACACAAATAATGTGTTGTTTTTTTTATTTCCAAATATACTGACATAAAAACAGAGTGTTTTTATCTAAATTCTGACAATTCATAGAAAACATATTTCACTTATTTATTTCGCTATAAATTTTCTTTCTTTGTAAATAAATTTAGTACTCCAAATTTGTGACATAATGGTTTTTACTATGTAGGCTTCAAAATTAGTCAGTGTTGACCAATAAATGAGTCAAACAGAACATTATTGTTATTTTTTTCAACAGGTAATTACCTACGATTTAAATTAAAGTCAAATTCCCATAACAATTATACTATTGGTCATCAAAAAACGTCTGTGACCACAATATTTGTAATTGGCGCACTTTAACTGACTTTATACGATTATATTTGTGCCAAAGCAGCTTTTTATTACATGTACTTTATTTGTGCATCTGTTACATTACAAGCAGAGAAACCAAACCTCACAATTTAATTAGTCAAATATTATTGACCACTGGTGTGGCAACACTGAGGTTGCGTCTTCGAGCATAACTGCAGACAGAGTGATTTTCCCCCTGACTTGACAAGGATTGCCAGTTTTCCTGTCAAAAGTCGGGGTTTTCACGAGGTATTCCGGTTTCTCGCCCCAATAAAAAAATGGACACCATAATATAGGAGAAAAACTGCAGAAAATGGTTTGAAACACCATTAAAACTAACAAACAGTTCAATTAAAAACTGAAAGAAAAAACAAAACATAAATAAAATAAACATACATTACTGAAAACGGACAATTGTGGCATAAATAACTGACTTAGAACATTCGCATGAAAGATTATGTGCCAGGGATGAACTGGTTAAAAATATCACAACCTTCAACTATTCTAACGAATTAAAAGGAGCGTAATTATATAATACATCTGTCACTGGTAATTTAACCTTTGATCAGAATATATATACTTGAAATTAAAAACAAAACTTTAAAAAGTTATTAAGATGTCTTAGCTGATATCAAAAGTACACTTTAATAATGTATTGAAGCCTACGTTACTTTTGACAAATAGCAATCAAGCGTAGTCCAACTAGTAGCAAGACTGGTTACAATGGGGACTAGCAAAATAACTTTGTGGGTCCCGGGGTGATCACCTCCCCCGAAAATTGTTGAGTAGCTAGACTAGTTGCAATGGGGACTAGCAAAATAACTTTGTGGGTCCCGGGGCGATCACCTCCCCCGAAAATTGTTGAGTAGCTAGACTAGTTACAATGGAGACTCACAAAATAACTAGGGGTGGGGGGCATATATACTCCCAGAATGGGACAAGAATGTGTCATCTATTTGACAAATTTTGATATGCACAGAGAACTTGTAGGTTAAAGGACGATGGCAGTATTAAGCACACATTTTGCATGCTGAAGCATATGTACATTTTACTAAGCAGTAGTGACATGAAGACCCGTATATACATCTCTACTAACCAGTATTGACCTAAAAACTCGTATGTACGTCTCTACTAACCAGTAGAGGCCTCAAGACCCGTATGTACATCTCTACCAACCAGTAGAGACCTCAAGACCCGTATGTACATCTCTACTAACCAGTAGAGGCCTCAGGACCCGTATGTACATCTCTACTTACAAGTAGTGACCCCAGTAGTTGATACTACTCTACTAACCAGTAGTGACCTCAAGACTCGTATGTACGTCTCTACTAACCAGTAGAGCCCTCAAGACCCGTATGTACATCTCTACTAACCAGTAGTGACCTAAAAACCCGTATGTTCATCTCTACTAACCAGTAGTGACCTCAAGACCCGTATGTACATCTTTTAACCAGCAGTGGCCTCAAGATCCGTATGTTTATCTCAACTGACCAGTAATGACCTCAAAACCCGAAATTAATCTCTACTTACCAGTAGTGACCTTAAGACCCGTACATCTTTGTTTGAATGTTGTTTAAAGCAACTTTCAGTAATTAAACAGCTATATCATGACGTCCAGTTTTTATTGGGGGAGAAAGCCGGAGTACCCGGAGAAAACCCCCGACCTGCGGTAGGAAAACTGGCTATCCTTGTCAATTAAGATTGGAGTCGAATATTGAAAGCAAAATTAACTTCTCGACAACGAGGTTTAAATTGAACTAATATATTTTACGGACTGCAAAAATTCATCGAGTTGGTACATGTCTACTAAACAGTAGTGATCTCAAGTATATCTCTGCTAACCAACAGTGACCTGTATGTACATCTACTTACCAGTGTTGATCTAAAAACCGTATGTACATCTCGACTTACCAGTAGTGACCCCAGTAGTTGATACAACTCTACTAACCAGTAATGAGCTCAAGACCCGTATATACATCTCTACTAACCAGTTGATCTCAAGAACCGTATGTGCATCTCTACTAACCAACAGTGACCTCAACACCCGTAAGTACATCTCTACTAACCAGTGTTGATCTCAAGACCCGTATATACATCTCAACTAACCAGCAGTGACCTCAAGACCTGTATGTACATCTACTAACCAGTGGTGTTCTCAAGACCCGTATGTACATCTCTACTAACCAGTAGTGACCCCACGACCAGAATATACATCTCTTCTAGCCAGTAGTGGCCTCAAGACGCGTATGTACATCTCTACTAACCTGTATTTACCTCTTGACCAGTATAATTTACATCTCTAATAACCAATAGTGACCTAAAGAACCGTATGTACATCTCTACTAACCAGTAGTGACCCCAAGACCAGTATATACATCTCTTCTAGCCATAGTGACCTCAAGACCCGTATGTACATCTCTACTAACCAGTAGTGACCCCAAGACCAATATATACATCTCTTCTAGCCAGTAGTGACCTCAAGACCCGTATGTACATCTCTACTAACCTGTATTTACCTCAAGACCAGTATATACATCTCTACTAACCAGTAGTGACCTAATGAACCGTATGTAATCTACTAACCACTAGTGACCTCAAGACCCGTATGTAATCTCTACTAACTTGTATTTACCTCTAGACCCGTATATTTACATCTTTACTAACCAGTAGTGACACCAAGACCCGTATATACATCTCTTCTAGCCAGTAGTGACCTCAAGACCCGTATGTACATCTCTACTAACCTGTATTTACCTCTAGACCAGTATATTTACATCTGTAATAACCAATAGTGACCTCAAGACCAGTATATACATCTCTACTAACCAGTAGTGACCTCAAGACCCGTATGTACATATCTTCTAACCAGTAGTGACCTCAAGACCCGTATGTACATCTCTACTGACCAGTAGTAACATCAAAACCCGTATGTACATCTTTACTAACCAGTACAGTAGTAACATCAAGAACCATCTTAATCCACAGTCATCTAATTGCTTTAAACAAAATTGTAAACTCGTATGTACTTGGTTTTAAAGTTTCCAACGGCCGTCGTTCTCGGCATACGTATGCCAATTCTGCTTTGTTTCTACATGTTATATCTTGGTGAGTATTTAAAATACTGTTGACGAGAAAGCAGTTCCGTATAAGTCTCTTTGAAATCGGTTGATGCTTTATTTAATATTTGTTATCTTATATTTATTTTTAATATTTCATATTAAATTAGACGCGCTTATCAATCACAATTATTTTGTTCTTTTTTGCTGAATACATCTATTATACATTGCACTCGGTGACATTTACAAAACCAACTATATACATTGCACGCCAAACAGGTGCTAAATCGATCACATATTATTTGCGTTATTAATCAGTGCAAATAGTTTATCATCTAATTGTAGAAATATGTTTTAAGTTATGCAATAAGAAAAAGGAGATCTAAGAATATGATACATCTTAATAATTTTAAAGAAAATAACGACTTTTCATAAAGTAAAAGCAGTTACGTTATAATGTTGCCTCTCTAGTGAACCATTCGCGGATATCCTCTGTACACTAGGAAGGTTTCCAAGGTACAACACAGCTCGTCCACATGTGGCTGGAAAAGGTCCCGTCTAGTTGTGGTTTGTTTATGTTATATTACAGAAAGTTGGCCTGGAAACCATGTTAGTGACGTGTTTGCAGAATGCCACGTCACTTGCATTTTCAAAATACATTTCGTTGTAGCCGAGCAAAGTCCAAAATATCTGTCCCAACCCATATTTTTCCTGCAATGGATCAAATATCCTTTCGATTAGTCCAGTTTGTTCTTTAGCACTATACTGTGTCTATAACAGCGTGGTATCCTAGTACTATTATACAATTACTGCACTTGAACGAGATCAATATGAGGTTTTATGGAGCAGGGTTGAATAATATTGAACGAGGCGAAGCCAAGTTCAATATTATTCTACCCTGCTCCATAAAACTTCATATTGATCGAGTTCGAGTGTAGTAATTGTTTTATTACATAATTTATTGAGTCATGAAATGGAATATACATGTTTTTTTTTATTCCCGAAAGTGACTGTCTTTCATAATATTTATTTCTCAAAAATCGGTAAAATATCGACATAATCCATGACGAAATGTTTCCATTGATTATTTCTTGTATAATGTCCCATCCTCAGTCCTTGCTTCTGCATAAAATTTACAAAGATTTGAGTCTAATTCCTGAGGGTCCGCCGTTTCCAAACTAACTGACATATCCGTTTCACGCGTAAATATTTGGAAAAAAAATAATCGCTTGCTCTTTCGATTTGCGAGTGTTGACAGCATCTCTTTTCTTAATGATTTTATTAATTTCTAAGTTAGTAATATCTGCAAATCTTCGCTTATTAGCACCAGAACTATCCGCATTACGTTCACTCAATGACGTTACAGCGTTACCATGTTTACAAACAACAATATAATCCGAACATCAGTCAGAACGATAATTTTGATTGGTTTAGGGGATTAAAGAAAGAAGATTTGATTGGCTATCGTATTTCCGTTGCAGGAAACAGCACGTGCTGGGTATTTTCATTCATAAATTTCTCACGAGAGTGCAATTTGGTTTTTTATTGAGTAGAATGAGTTTTTTGCAAACTAATATGTTAGGAAATGGAAAGTCACGTGTATTGGTTTAGGCCAATAGGAAATAGGCAAAAATATGTATTATGTAATAAATAGATTAATTGGTGCCATACGCAAAGTCGTTGTTTAACGTAGCAAATATTTCATTGACAATATGAGCAGCTAGTTTATCTTTCCGTAACCCCTATTACATATTGAACATAAAAACTAAAATTCAAACAGTTGTTCGAAGTCGAAATAGTGACTGTTTTCTACAGAGGAAGTATCAAACAGTGTGTTATTTCGTGTCATATGGAGACGTTATTCGGTTGCTCTGGCAACATGATTACAACGTTTCTATGTTGTCCTGCCGTATAGTAGCATAAATAGAATAAATAAGTACATTTATTCGGAAAGTTGATTGGTAAGTGGTCCCAATATACCCGGGTATTGCTAACCGTTATTTACACAATAGTACGTAAGATGCGTTTATATTAGAACTGGTAATTGGTTTGCGTCAGATACAGGATAATGAAATCTTGGACAAAAGAATAGGTTCTTCCATACGTTTTTGGGAAAGACCGGTTGATCTTTAACGAGTGATAGAAATTTTATGTCTTTTCGCGCGTGGAGCGCAGCGGTACGAGCCAAAAGACACAAAATTTCTATCACGAGTTAAAGTTCACACGGGCTTTCCCAAAAGCGCATGAAAGTGCCTATTTCTTCCGTATAAACTAACAACTTTCACATCGCTATATCCTATAGACTCTCCATTGTTTTAGACTCCATTGTATCTGACATCCAATCAGAACGCCGGAAACAAGATCGTCAAACAAGAACGTTTTTTATGCTTACATAACAACGTTCTTGTTTCTGGCGTTTTGATTGGACGACGCAGCAAGTACAGATGTGTGCGCGTGAGCTCATCTTTACTCGGTCATCTGTACCCGAAATCGGCCATTTAAGGAAGAAAATGAATTCCGTTAAGCTGACCAGGCATCAAATAGCAAGCTAAATATAGAAATAGTGGAAGAAGAGCAGTAAGTGTTCACTCGAACTTCAATGTTTACTCGAGACAGTGTGAACATCGCAGTTTAATAAACAAGTTAACTTACTTAACCTATTTGTTTCAGTGCAGGTATATGCACTCCAAAGGTAATGCACTTAAAATTGTGCGTGGTAATAAATAAAATTTGTGAATGACAGTAGTAGTACCATACCTCGGTCTGTTATTAAAAACAATAGTAGTTTATGTCATAATCTTCAATGACATAGTACCTGTCACCTAATTATTGTGCAATATTAAGAATTATTAATTACCTTAGTATATTTATGAATGTGTTTGGCAGCTAGCGATGATTTCTGATTTTCCAAAGATAACCCAAAATAATAGCAAAGATAGCTCTATTGTACTATTGTGTGTAGTTATGTTACTCTAGCATATTAAAAGGTCAACAAAAATTGTCTTTTTCACACCTGTTGCATGGAAATATATGTAATGTCTCCTCGTGAGTATAGATTTTACTTGATAAAAAAATAATTATGAACCAAAATAGTTCATACAGTGGTTTACCATTGCATTTTAATGACTTACAGAAAAAAGAAAAAACAATATTCATTTTGTTTTACACGGTGTACTTATGCACTTTGCATCGAGGTCGTAATTTTATACAACTTCAAAAGTACTTCGTGACGATAACAATTAGCAATAAGATCATGACAAAAATGTTGAACTCCAGTATTTTTTTTACTTGGGTTAATTTTTTTCGGGCTGCATGATGTATTAATGTGACAAATGAAGAAGACGAAAAATCATTAAAAAGGCATTAATAGAAGACACAAATTCAAAAAACATGTCTTGAAGATGGACAAATTGTTTTAAAGTTAAATTAACATTACTCTTTGATCATCAGACATTTAAGATAGATTTAATCTCAGAGAACATGACATACAAAGTTTTGTCTTTATGGTCTACATCAAAAGCAACTCAAAAACATAATTTGCGACAAATTACTAGTTGCACAAGGTTTATTGGATACAAAAGACTGCAACATATATATAGAAATTGCATTATGGTATAATTGGTGCAATGATACTATGTTAAATGGCATCAAATCTCTAATCCAGATTTTAAGATGAAAGAAAACACAGACAGTTCTCGTCCGACATATTTTAAAATTTTGTAGGAGCGCTTCTATATGTCTGCGATCGGTAATAAACTCAACTCAACGATAAATGGTCTATATATTTCGCACTTTTAAATAAGTGGGGGGAAATATTAAAAACGTATATGCACTGTTGATACCGAGTTATTTTACGATTCCATACTTCTAAGTAAACTGTGTAAAAATGAAAAAAACTCTAAAAATGCCGTCAGTCTAATTAAAATTAGCCCATGCGTGTTTACTTGCGTTGTGTTGCAACGACACAACGTAAATAGTAAACACGCATGGGCTAATTTTAATTAGACTGAAAATGCCGTGTCCACTAAAACACACGTTGTAGTATACATGTAGTAACTGACACTTGAGAATGAGAAAAGCTTCTCTAAAGTATGCTTGCACTACGTTTCTGATTATGATGTGAAACGAATAATAGACACTAAAAAAAACCCAAACGTCTGTTTCATTATAAGTAAATAGTCCTGTGGCTAATTACGAGTAAAATCGGCAAAAATGTTACTTCAAGAACTTGTGAATTTACCTCAGCCGAGAATTAGAACGATCATTTATTATAAGAAATAATAGGGCCTACATAGCTCAGTATTGAATGCACGTGGCAGGTTGTTATTTTGTTAAAAAAGAAAACGGTTTATAAAAAACTTCATTATTTTTATATACAAAGGACCTTTTTGTTGTCTACTTGTAGTTTTTCTTTTTATTTATTCCTTAGTTTTATTTATTGTTCAACTAAAAACATAACACGTTCACACAGTTTATTGGATGTGTGCTGTCCAGGATGTAGGTCATGCGGACAACATTTAATATACTCTCGGCAAAGTGAAACATATATATCGTTTATTTCATTCAATACACTGTTTTATGTCTTCCCTATTCAATGATTTTGCAAGTCAATAATTTTTATGATCACATTTGTAAAGATTTCCTCCATTACGGTTTAATAGAATTAAAAGATTCACGCTTTTATTGTCATATTTGAAAGGATTATCTGTATAGCCCGTTTTGTGTATATGAAAATGTATCACCGCATGTTTATTATTAAATTTGATATTTGTAAACATGACCGAAAATATATTTTATTCACCTGGATTTCTACTAATTGCATTGTTAATACCGACAGGTAAAATATTTTGTATTATAACTTATAGGTTCAAATTTCGGTTATAATATTTTACACGAAACATTCATTTTGTATCTTTATGTACTCTTTATTTGTTTTGTAAGTAAGAAAAATCAATCTCCACTCTATGTAAAATTCCTAAACCGACCTTTTTGCGTGGTTCTGAGGAGGATTTGTTTCTCTTATAGATAACGAATATTGTACAAATATATATTTAACAACTTCTTGGGTCTAATTTTTTTTAATGTGTATTTTTTATTACATTTTATTTTCAAATACTGGGTCTTAAATAGACTACATGCGTCTTTTGTTGTAACGCACTTGTCTTAAATAAACAACATGTGTGTCTGCTGTTTTAACTCTCTAGTCTAAAATGGAATACACGTGCGTCTGCTTTTATAACTCACTAGTCGTAAAAAAAAACTACACGTGTGTCTGCTGTTATAACTCACTAGTCTTAAATAAACTACACTTGTGTCTGCTGTTATAACTCTCTAGACTTAAATGGGCAACACGTGTGTCTGCTGTTATAACTCACTAGTCGTAAATGGACTACACGTGTGTCTGTTATAACTTACTAGTCTTAAATGGATTACACCTCCGTCTGCTGTTATATCTCACTAGTCTTAAATGGACTAAATGTGGGTCTGCTGTTATAACTCACTAGTCTTAAATGGACTACACGTGTGTTTGCTGTTAAAACTCATTAGTCTTAAATGGACTGCTGTTGTTCATTGTCTTACCTTCTTTTTAATGACATTTTGTTTACATGTATGATTTTGCAGTTCCATTTCGTTTTCACTTGTGCAATACTGTTTTGAGCCGACTATAAACCATAATTGCATTTTTTGCAGAATGTGTGTGTCCTTTTGGTACATTTGGCAGCAGATGCCAATTTCAATGTCACTGCAAAAGTCCTTTAGATTGTGAACCGGGAACCGGTAACTGTGCCTCTGGTTGCCGTAGTCCATGGTCAGGTAGAAACTGCCAACAAGGTATACTGAATTACAACTGTATATATTGTGTAATCAATCTTTGAAAATAGAAGATTGATTGATGTTTAACGTCCAGCAAGCAATATTTAAGCTATATTCAGAACGTAATAAAAAGACAAAGGGGAAGCGAAATACCACAATGTTGATTAAATAGTTGCTATTTTCTAGTGAGGTGCATTTCAACTATAGATCTGACAAAGACAAATTAACAATAAAAAGAGTGTTTGTGGAGAGGGAATGGGGCGGACCACCAATTTTCTACCAGTAAAAAAATATTGGGTATGTACTGTCAAAAATGTAGCCTTTTGTAGAAGTGGTTACAGAGGGCCTAATCTACTATCCGCCATCAAGGGCGGGGACGGGAGGAATAATTACACAATAGAACATTTTAACTGCTACAGGAAAAGTAAAGAGTGTCGAGTTGCATAATTTGGCCTTTCCTAGCGGTTCTTCCCTGTTTTAGGGTCTTCCGTATTGCAACTCACTGACGACCTCTACCATCCACCCAGGGCAAGTTATATTTTTGTTATGTTTGTTTGATCAATGTTCAACGCCACTTGCAGCAATTGTTCAGCTATTTCATGGCGTCCAGTGTTTATTGTGGGGGAAGACGGAGTACCCGGAGAAAACCTCCGGCCTTCGGTAGGAAAACTGGCAATACTTGTCAATTAAGATTGGAGTCGAACCCGCAACCTCAGTGTTGAAAGACCACGTGATAGAAGACGAACTACCTTAACCACTCGGCCACCGAGGCCACCAGGACACGTTAGAAGCACTTACAGAAAAGATATAACAATAAAAATGCGCTGAGCAATATTTTGATTGAGTCTAGTCAAGACTTCCGACAACAGAACATTTCTGTACTTTACCCAGCATTATTCATGACTAAATTTTCGACGTATTTTAATCAGCACTTTGTGGGATTTTTTTCCTTCAAATTCTGTTTATAAGACAGTCAGAGTTATTTCTCTTTAACTGCAATATTGAGTAATTGTAGAATTTACGAACTCGTTAAATGAAGCACGTACATTATGCCGATTTATCTACATACATGTATGTAAATATTAAAATGTTGCAAACTGACATCAATATCTAAAATTAAAAGTTACATTAAGCTGCTGTACACGTGTTTGTGTAAATAATCCATGATTGTGTGTAGAAAATGCTAACTCTGGACTGCGCTATATTTCTTTAGAGAATATCGCATTAAATGCCTCAACTGAAATAAAGGCAGGGGAAGGATCAACAAACTCTAGTCATGGAATCGACGGTAACCTAAGTACCTGTGCTATAACTAAAGCTGGTCAGAATGGCTGGTGGATGCTTAAGTTTCAAAAACCGCAGTTTGTAAACAAAATATTTCTTGCAGCAGGTTAGCTTTTTAGTTTTCTTTTAGTTTTTTGTAGTTAGTGCATTATAGAAAAAAAATTAACTATGTAAATTTGAATAAAATCACATATTTTTTCAAGATCTTTACCATGTTCAGTGTTCAATATACATTTGTCTAAATATATCGAATATACCTGTGTTGATTTGTGATTATGTAGTCTGAAAGAAACTTGTTTGTGTTCCATTCCTTTTTGGAAATGACTGCTTAAAATGACGCCACTCACAAATAGACAGAAACATTTTGCTATGCAAACAAAACCAAAATCTTATCCAATGTCCATTAATTTACGAAACACATATGGTTGATTTTCGCAATAATTGTCATTCACGGACGATAATAAGAGATGCAAATCGTTAACTCCTGAATCCCTACTTTACAGGATAATTGTCATTCACGGACGATAATAAAAGATGCGAATCGTTAACTCCTGAATCCCTACTTTACAGGATAATTGTCATTCACGGACGATAATAAGAGATGCGAATCGTTAATTCCTGAATACCTACTTTACAGGATAATTGTCATTCACGGACGATAATAAAAGATGCGAATCGTTAACTCCTGAATACCTACTTTACAGGATAATTGTCATTCACGGACGATAATAAGAGATGCGAATCGTTAACTCCTGAATCCCTACTTTACAGGATAATTGTCATTCACGGACGATAATAAGAGATGCAAATCGTTAACTCCTGAATGCCTACTTTACAGGATAATTGTCATTCACGGACGATAATAAGAGATGCAAATCGTTAACTCCTGAATCCCTACTTTACAGGATAATTGTCATTCACGGACGATAATAAGAGATGCGAATCGTTAATTCCTGAATACCTACTTTACAGGATAATTGTCATTCACGGACTATAATAAAAGATGCGAATCGTTAACTCCTGAATACCTACTTTACAGGATAATTGTCATTCACGGACTATAATAAAAGATGCGAATCGTTAACTCCTGAATACCTACTTTACAGGATAATTGACATTCACGGACGATAATAAAAGATGCGAGTCGTTAACTCCTGAATACCTACTTTACAGGATTATTGTCATTCAGGGACGATAATAAAAGATGCGAATCGTTAACTCCTGAATACCTACTTTACAGGATAATGGTCATTCACGGACGATAATAAAATATGCGTATCGTAAACTCCTGAATACCTTCTTTACAAGATAATTGTCATTCACGGACGATAATAAAAGATGCAAATCGTTAACTCCTGAATACCTACTTTACAGGCGGCAAACATTTATAATTGGTATTAATATGACTTTAGTTGGCCATATATACAAAAATCAAATTTATTGTAACAGTTTTATTCCCTTTAGGTGGCAATACACCATTGTACGACTGGCAGATACTGGTGGGAGATTACGGCAATATATTTATAATGAGGACATGTGTCGAACTGAAGACCTACGATTCTTCTGTTTCCATTTTCTGTGACAGACCACAGGAAGGAACTTATCTGGCTGTTTTTAACAGACATGGTCCCGTCGTTGTTTGTGAATTATCTGTTTATGGTAAATATATAGTATATATGTTTTTTTTTAATTCTGGTTACGCAGCAATATTGTCTTGGCATCTCATGAAGTGTCATTTCCAAAATATTCTAATACTTCATCGTTCTATTGTTAATTGTTTTCAGTGTGTACTACACACAGTTTTGGTACAGAATGTGAAAATGAATGTGCGTGTAAAGATTCAACAGAGCAATGTGATACTCACACTGGTTCCTGCTCAACTGGTTGTAGACCTGGTCGCCTAGGGATCAATTGCCAGACTGGTTAGTAAGAATAGATAATTTGACTTTAGTCTGTTCCTTTGTTTTTATGTTATTCTCAAGATATACTGCTTTATCGATGGAACCAGTCAATGATAACGATCTACAGCTATAGAAACACACCGCTCTTAACGTTGCAAGATCAATCAGCTTTTGAACTTTGGAACTTTAAGACAAGCATATTAGTTTTTCTGATGACATTGTTGTCATCATTGTGGTTGTAAAACCAGAAAGTGTCGCGATCATTTAATAGGAAATAAAATTGGAAGTCCTGGTTTGATTGTTGGATGGTTCTCAAATTGTTCCTTTTGGATTTTCAAATGTATCTCACTGACCGGTTTCCCAATAACCCTTTACAGACCCGTAGTATGAAAGTATATAAATACAATCGGACGTGTTTTCGTCGGCAGACAACATTTTTCTTTAAGACAGGCTGTAGCAGCTTTTCAAGTTTTAGCAAAAGTAAAAATCTCATTGGTTCTTCTTTGTAACATAATTTTGAAACGTGAACGTACTTGTTTCTACGTCCTCTGACTTAGCTACACGTCTGGAATTGGGTAGATCTCTATTAAAAACCATATTAAAGTACAATCTTTACAGTTCTTTGATAAAATAAATATATAGATAACAGAGAAGCGTAATTCTTGTGTAAGAAATTTCTTTGTGCTTTTTATTTGAATGAAAAAAAAATTGTACTGTTAATATGCTCATATCCAAGATATTATTTCCAAACTTTACTTAATTAACATCCTTCAAATTCAATAAGAACTTACACGTAAGTCACTAAATCAGATTCGTATAAATAGTACATGACTACCTTAGCTAATAAAATAGTTAAGTGATTAAATTAAACTGTTCTTGTACAAAGACTATGCTCAACTTTTAACCTAAACTTTATCTTGCACAAACTTTTAATAAAAAAAACTACTTACAATATTCTGAATAAGCGATATTCTCTATAAGTAGAATCAGGTTTACAGCTACTCAGAGAATTCAGAATTTGTAAGTCCTGTCTTATTAGAGAATTCAGACTTTGTTAGTCCTGTCTTATCAGAGAATTCAGACTTTGTAAGCCCTGCCTTATCAGAGAATTCAGACTTTGTAACTCCTGTCTTATCAGAGAAATTGAAAGTGAAACTGTGACAAAAATGTACAAAATGCTAAATACGTTTAGATCTACTGAAAGTAAACAAATTCAGTGAATATAATGATTCTTTACATCAGTCTAAACTCAACAAAATTTCGACTGGTCCAGAATCTGACTTAGTTTTCGAAAAGTCAACGGACAAGCTGTAGAAATAGCTTAAAATTTGTAAAATGGTATAAAGCTATATCCATTCACAACAATTAAAGCACTTATGTATTAGTTAGAATGATTTATGTTGACTTTTATTAAACTATAATGCGCATCCGGAACTTAACTACTTTCAGAATGTAGTAATACGTATGGTCAAAATTGTGAATATCCTTGTGGCCATTGTCATAATGATTCATGCGACTCAGTAACAGGCATTTGTTTACAGAAATGTCAGCCTGGATGGACTGGCATAACTTGTGACAGAGGTACGGTTTTGTTAATATTTACCTGTTTAGAGATTGAACTTAAAGCAAAACAAAATTATTACATAATTCATAAAGATGATATTACTTTCATAGCATAGGTAGTATTTCGTATTGTATCCTAAAACTGCTGAAAGAAATTTAAAGCAAACTTTCACCAATACTTAAAACTACTGCTCACCTGCTATTTTATTTACCTCTTAAACTATTATTTGAAAAATTGACAGTTTTCCCATTGCGATATTTTAAACTGACAATGTGGGGGGGGGGGGGGGGGAACATGAGCCAGCTATGCATTAAAGTTATAATATATTCAATGTATTTAAATTTACTGAATATATTTTTTGCAATTCTCATTTTCGATAGTTTGGTATACGCTTCTGATGTTCACCTGCCAGTTTAATTTGTAGTAATTATTTCTGAAGTCAACACTTGTCTGCAGGAATACTTACATCCAAGCAGCTGTGACCGCTGTTCTATAGGTGATCAGATAAATGCATAAAATTTTCAAGAATATACATTAGTTGTAAAATATTATTATAAAAATTATTGAACATTTTGTAAAGAACCTGACACAAATACAAATTGTTATCATTCTTTCGGGTTTAGAATTAGTCTAATGTTGTGCTTTATCTCGGCGGCATTCAAAGTGACATCTTGTTTGTGCATTTACAGAATGTCAATCTGGTTTCTATGGTTATAATTGCAACAACAGATGTGGACATTGTTTAGGCGGGAATAAATGTGACATTGTAAACGGAGAGTGTCCGTCGGGTTGTGAGCCTGGATGGATTGGCCACAAATGTAAAACGGGTATGTTTGATTGAAAATGGAATTATTAAAAGAATAGTTATGAAGTCATTTACACGAGTAAATACATGGGCATGTATTAGCTATAATACAAGATCTTTGGAAAATGATGACGTCGAACGACGACAGTATGAGTTATAAAGTTCAGTTACGAGAGGGATACGAAAATATATAAGAGTGCAAGAAAAAATGTGTGTCTGGTACGAGATTTTTGTTCTTACAATCCATGCATTTCTACCACCTGTAAGTGACTGTACGAGCAAAGAATTTCAACGCAGTACTTTTGATTTGTACGTAGAATACATTTTTTCCATGTTTTTTTCATAAGTATGCGAAGCAAATTCTCATACCTGTCGACATTGTTTGTGCGTTGTGTTGCCGAATCACGTGATTCTATGGGGGGGGGGGGGGTACTAATCACCTGGAGACGGGATACAAATTTCGTTGTTTATACCAAATTACTAGATTCTACAGAGAACGGATACAATACATAATTGTATGAAATCAAACGGCTGTGTCGATCTTTCACCACTGCCGTCGCCTATAACAGTTTTTTTTGTGGTCGTTTCTTTATTTGATTTTACAAGTTAAAATTCTTCGGTCAATTTTTTGGTCAATTGAGTATAAGGTTCGAGAATTTTTAACCCGTAAAAGTATCTTAATGTAGGTATAACAATAAATTAACAGTATATCACAGATTTCCTTATTGTCCTTTTTAAGCTTCTTCTCCTTCCTCCTCTTCAAACTCTCCCTCTTCCTCAGCAGTGGCATCCTGGTATTGCTGGTATTCTGAAACCAAGTCATTCATGTTGGATTCAGCTTCAGTGAATTCCATTTCATCCATACCTCCACCAGTGTACCAATGCAAGAAAGCTTTCCTTCTGAACATAGCTGTGAATTGTTCTGAGATACGTTTGAACAATTCCTGGATGGCAGTGCTGTTTCCAACGAATGTGACTCTGACATCTTGAGACCTCTTGGAGGGAAGTCACAGACGGCAGTCTTGACGTTGTTGCGGATACACATAACATACAGTAAGGACTTTTCTACAGATGCAGTTACTGGTTACGTTAGTTCGTTCGACCACGGTCCGGACAACACCGAGGTTGCGAGTTCGAGTCTTTCTGCGGGCGGGTGGTGCTCGACTAGGATTCATAGTGTTTGTTTTTTTTCACCAGGTACTCCAGCTTCTAAAATCTGGACGTAATAATATAGATGAAAATTGCTGAAACAAGCATAAAACGTCATTCAGCCAAACAAAAAATATTTTCACTATTTATGGTCCTGGGTTGTACGGCTTCCTTCTTCAATAGAAACTGAACGGCATGATTCGGCTTAAAGCAAGGTGAATGTTGCTTTAAACTTCAAACAAACAATTAATACAGATTCTGGACTTTGTTGTTAGGACCAGAGCAAATTACAATTATGTGTATTTATTTCTTTCAGAGTGTAACGGAACGCAGTTTGGTAAAAACTGTACAAAGCGATGTGACAACTGCTTTGCTAATTCATGTCACAAACAGACTGGTACATGTTTGTTAGGCTGTAAACCTGGTTTCCATGGTAATCTATGTGATTCAGGTAACACGAATATTTTATAACAGTGTTTAAGTTTTTGTGCGCTAAGTCGCCATTTCTGTGACATGCACTTTCTAATCTTTAACGTGTATTAACTTTTAACAATTTTCGACGAGTTCTTTCTAGTATTTACAATATTAAAGACCAATTAACATTTCACGGAAGTTGCCAAAAGACAAAAACCAAATACGTAACGTGGATTTTGAAATGTTGATGCTCACAATAAGTATATGTTTACCTTTCTGATCATTGCAGTATGTACCCATGGGTCGTGGGGTCTAAGATGTGACGAACATTGTGGTCAATGCCAGAATAAATCCTGCAATGCCGTAAATGGTAACTGTAGCGGTCCCTGTCTGCCAGGATGGACTGGTCTTCAGTGTTTAGATAGTGAGTAGAATGTCCGTTTTTATCTACAGTGTTTATTTTAGTACTAGTGGTTCTTACTCATAATACAATACAGGAAGTTTATGTTAATGAACAAATTATTTATAAAGGATTTGACTCAGTAGGTCTGTCCACACAGCATTCTAGTAGGTCAATATGAATACTTGTTCTCTATATGTGATACCTTGGTGAAAAACAAATGTAGAATATTAGTATGGGGCAGCAATTTATTATCTTTAATTTTAATTAAAAAATACCAATGTTTAATGACCCAGATCTTTTCAATCATATTGCTCTCAATGTTTTTTTTTTAATTATCAAGGAAAAAGGTTATTTTGAACGGTTTCTGATGTTACAAGGACCTACAAAAATTTTATTGATATCATAAATAGTAGTTTGTATATAGTTTTTGAGGACCACAAACCTATGTAATTACATGCATTAGTAAAAATGTACTTTTCAGAAAATATTATTTGGAGATGGCATGTACTAAAATCAAGTTACTTGACCTCAGACTTTGTGTTTCTGACAAATGTGATGTGTTTGCATTGTAAAAAATGTTTACTAAATGTCAAGACACTTTTTTAGGATGTTCCAGTGGCACATTTGGTATAAATTGCAAGGAGGAGTGTGGTAAATGTAGAACTGGTACCTCGTGTAATACAACCTCTGGTGTATGTCATAATGGATGTCAGGATGGATTTGAAGGAGAACTCTGTACTCCAAAAGCACCATTATCATCAGGTTTGCTCACGATAAAATTTGACCATATATTTTTGGACTCTATACCAAAAATATTGATTGATTGGATGCTCCAATGAGTACAGATGTGCATCTGTACCAGAAATCAGCCATTTAAAGAACATCTGATCAATCTGGGTGGGTATTGTACACATGAAGTCAAGTTCAATAAAATGGTCAGTTCATTGGTTCAATTTGACAATATTTCAGCTATATTACGGGGTCCAGTTTTAATTCACGGAGGAAGCTAGTGTATCCAGTGAAAACCCGACCTTTGGTAGGAAAACTGGCAATCCTTGTAAATTAAGATTGGAGTCAAGAACACCCTGCCCACAGTGAGACTTTCAATTAAGTGTAATGAAAGGATACTAAGGTTAAAATTTTATCATTTAACAAGTTAAATTAATCACGTAAAAAATCAGATTAGGTGTGTATTATATGTGAGCATTATTCAGTCTTAAGTCATCAGTAAAATGTCTGAATTTAACATTGGCATGATGGGTCTTTTTAAATAAACTGACAAAAATCTTAAATATTATTTTTTGTATGAAAAAAAACATTTTGTAAGTGCAACAAAAATTAATGACATACACGTACATTGATTTTTTTACCTATAAAATGGATGGAAAATATGCAATGTAAATTTTCTGTAGTTATGGATTGTGTCAAAAGATGACAAACAAATCATATGTACTCGTACTAATCCAACGTGTTGTTGTCACCTTCCAATGGAAGATTGAAATATCAGGTCACTCAATTATGGTGGTCACCTAATGCAGGTTTGATTCACGTAAAATAACAGAGGCAAGATTGCTACTGCCACAGTCTCAGTATCAAATTGCATAAGAGGTGTGAGAAACTAAAATTTTTGTTGGTGATATCTTTGGTTATGGGAAAATTATAGCATCTAATATTGAGATAACTTGGATTGGTACCGTTTTTTTGGGAAAGAGCACAGCAACAAACAAACTTTAGTCGAGTTCTTGATAAAATTTGTTTTTGTTTGTTTGATGGTGTTTTTTAGCAATTTATTGGGAGAGGGAGACGAAGTACCCATAGAAACCCCCTGACCCCGAAACTGGCAATCCTTGTCAATTAAGATTAGAGTCGAGTACACCCTGCCAGCAGTGAGAATCGAACCTACAATCTGAGTGTTGACAGACCACGTGATTAATAGTAGACAAACTACCTTAACCACTTGGCCACCGAGGCCCCCATAAAATTTGCATTGCATATTATTTAATATTGCTAAAATGGTCAAAATACCATGACTGCTACAAAATTTAATGAATCAAAATGGAGGTCAAGTATGCACATCATAAAATTCATCATACTTAATATTAAAGCGATTCCTCAATGTGTTTCTAAAGATCAAAAGATCACAACATCTTCACATTTTATTTTATTGCAGAAATGGTAAAAGTTCCATAACTCCGTCAAAGATTTGAGCAATCAAAATTTCAGTTGAATATGAATATCTACACATCACGGAAATTAAATATCAAATAACAAATATCAAAGCCATCCATTAGCCAGTTTCAGAAGTACTCTAGTTTTAGTGTACACAAAATCTGCTATAAATTATATTGAAGAAATGGACAAAGTCCAATAACTCTTTATTTAACAAATAAAACTAGACAAAGTCGATCTAGCGATCACTGATACCCCGCTTTTGTAAAAATTTCTAAGGTTTTTCGTGGACTGTGACCTAGAAATTTGACGGATTTCCCCCAAAATCGATAGGCTTTTTACCAACCTGATATAAAACAATATCACAAAGTTTCATTCAAAATACATGCAAACTTTTTGAGTTGTCGTCCGGAAACACCTTTTTTTGTACAAATTTCTAACGTTTTTCGTGGACTGCGACCTTGAAATTTGACGGATTTCCCCCAAAATCACTAGGCTTTTTACCAACCTGATATATAACAATATCCCAAAGTTTCATTTAAATCATATGCAAACTTTTTGAGTTATTGTCCGGAAACAACTTTTTTGTTTAAATTTCTAACGTTTTTCCTTGACAGTGACCTTGAAATTTGACGGATTTCCCCTAAAATCGATAGGCTTCCTACCAAATTGAAATATAACAATATCCCAAAGTTTCATTCAAATCGGACGTAAACTTTGTGAATTATCATCCGGAAACCAAATGTGGACGGACGAACGGACGAACGGACATGAGGACCACTATATACCCCCGAAAAAAATTAGTTGTCTCTAAGGTTTGACTATAGTGAAATTTCTGTGTGCTAAAATGTTTCTGTTTTATTACAGGTTCCATACTTTCTGACGAGCCAAACAACAGTTTACAGGTATTTCTTGATATCAGTAAAATGTTTCTGTTTTATTACAGGTTCCATTCTTTCTGAAGAGCCAAACAACAGTTTACAGGTATTTCTTGGTATCAGTAAAATGTTTCTGTTTTATTACAGGTTCCATACTTTCTGACGAGCCAAACAACAGTTTACAGGTATTTCTTGATATCAGTAAAATGTTTCTGTTTTTATTACAGGTTCCATTCTTTCTGAAGAGCCAAACAACAGTTTACAGGTATTTCTAGTTATCAGTAAAATGTTTGTTTTATTACAGGTTCCATACTTTCTGATGAGCCTAACAACAGTTTACAGGTATTTCTTGGTATCAGTAAAATGTTTCTGTTTTATTACAGGTTCCATACTTTCTGACGAGCCAAACAACAGTTTACAGGTATTTCTTGGTATCAGTAAAATGTTTGTTTTATTACAGGTTCCATACTTTCTGACGAGCCTAACAACAGTTAACAGGTATTTCTTGGTATCAGTAAAATGTTTGTTTTATTACAGGTTCCATACTTTCTGATGAGCCAAACAACAGTTTACAGGTATTTCTTGGTACATGTATCAGTAAAATGTTTCTGTTTTATTACAGGTTCCATACTTTCTGATGAGCCAAACAACAGTTTACAGGTATTTCTTGATATCAGTAAAATGTTTCTGTTTTATTACAGGTTCCATACTTTCTGACGAGCCAAACAACAGTTTACAGGTATTTCTTGGTATCAGTAAAATGTTTGTTTTATTACAGGTTCCATACTTTCTGATGAGCCTAACAACAGTTTACAGGTATTTCTTGGTATCAGTGTAACCGTAGTGGTATCTGTAATGGCATGCTTGATCCTCTGTCTGGTCTCAAACTGGAGGAGAGAGGACATATCAAAATACGACAGGACAGCAGTGAAATGTGACATCAACATGGAAGAAATAACACATCTGAACTGCAATGGAGGCGTTTCATAACAAACTCTCAGTATGTTTCTTTTGATGAAACCAACAACTATTTCACATTATGAACACAGATAACATTACATAAGAAATAAAATACATATTGTGTTTATTGATATTTTTAAAAATTGTGAAACTGTAAAATGTTTTAATAAAACAGGAATGGTGTTTTGTGTGACTCACTGCCACCTGTGGAGTATACATGTACAGCCAATAGTTTTAATACAATACAAACTAATACAAATTCCCCTAAATTTTATCCCCACCCTCAACAATATTTTTCAATTTCTAAAATAATGATGTAAATTACGGAAATATACAGTAACATGTCAAATTTCGGTTCTGTGATATTCAATTTTCAGGTAATTTCCAGTTTCAGTTAAAAAGGCCCAAAGCTAAAAATACAAACACTGTACAATTTTTTTTGAAAAATTTGATGAGTACATTTTTGTATTTTCTTTTATTATGGAATGAACAGTTTAGGTTATTTATTTATTTTTTTTTGAATTCTGAGTATTTTATTATCCACATATAACTCCCGGCATGAACATATAATAGTTCATATGTACCATTGAATGTTTAAATAAATGACACAAGGTAAGTAACTCTATCTTTTGTCATAAAACCATAAATTTGGTCCAAGTATAGTACAGCGTAAGGTCAACAGTTATGGCATAATAGTTAAGAAACAATGACTGATATAATTTATTGTTAATATTTACAAATGAAATTTATTCTCAGACATACATCAAATAAAATGTTAACAGTTCTTTTTAAGTTATTTAGTTAAAATTGGAATATGCATATCACAATAAAATGTGACTGAAAGCACAGCTCTCATGAATATTAAAACTCTTAACAGGGGATTTAAAAATTCTATGACAATGTTCTAGAACACTTTGTATTCCCTTTTCAACAAAATATGTACACAGCCAGACTTGAATATGTTCAGAATCTGCATATTATCATAATTTAATCTCAGAAATATTGAGAATACATACAATACAATTTTATCTTTACATTGAATGTGAGACACAAAAGGTAATACTTCATTTATGTGCTGTTATACTGGAATCAACCTATTTTACGGATAATATAAAACAAACATACTGATAATACAAACATTGACAAACATCGTCTGCTGCTCAACATTTATGTGGCAAATGACATGATGTACCGGTAGTCCAGTAGCTACAATAATGTAGCTCCTTTTTTTCTTTATGGATAGAGCTACAAATAGGTCCTATTACTTGTAATGGAGCAAAACCAATCTAGAGATTTATACATACTTTCCGCTATTACACTGCTATCTTTGTTTAATAAATATTTTTTCCTTTCTCCACTGTTCAGCTGACATTAAATCCTTTTAACACTTTTGTAATCAAGGCATCGTTGACAAAACTGAAACTGGAGTGCAGAATTGAGGAATCGTATTGGTAAAAATTTTATCTGGGCTAATGAATATAGCTAAAATGATCCGGAATGAACTTTTTTAAACAAATCGATTAAGAAATTATGCACTTCCGGAATTCAAATTTTGTCAGCAATGCCATGATTATTACTAACTAATGATGTGTTGTAGAAATATCAGCTAAACTTCAAAGATATAAAAAAGTATGTAGCAAACCAGGGAAACAGTATAATAGCCGATTATATGCATAAAACCCCCAGATGTGAATCACTCCTGGCTGCTCCATTACAATTAGTGGGACCTCTTTTTAGCTCCATCCATAAAAACAAGGAGCTGGGGATTGTAGCTAATATTCCAGTAGTTCAAAGGCATGCATAATGCAACTGTCTGATAAAGAAATGGAAAGAAACTTTCCAGAAAATTCTCACTGAACATAGTTTTAGTTGTACAGTTCTATACTAAGTGTGTATGGCATTAACACAGGAAGTTGCAATAAAGTGCTTGTAAACAACAAAAAATCACTAGGTAGTATTTTTATATTGTTTTCTTAAATAGCTTATTGTTGTGTTTTTTTAATCAAATAAAAAAAATTTGTCTATATTTAATACAATATTTAAAAAAAGTAAATAATTTGTTTCTGATTAAATACAACCTACTTATTGGATTACAAGTAATTCCTATATTGTTCTAAATTGCACTGTTTTCCCATTTTTTATTTCTGAGGTAGAAAGATCTACAGTCCACATACAGATACAACTTAAGAACAATTTTAAAACTAACTCTGAAAGAAACAACAAAATGTTTCTACCTCCAGATCACCTACTTACCCTTCCAACACAACTCGGAACGAACAATAAAAATGGCAAAATATTCACAATGCTGTACTGTATAACATTACTTATTGTAGACGTGGTACACCTCCTAAATCCAAATCAATCGCAGCTGTATGGAATGAAGAAAATGTTAAGTGGAGATAAAATCTAATAACAAGAAACCTATGATCTACATACACGAATCTACGACTGAACAAACACCTTCCTTCTAATGCTAAATATAAATACCACATATTATGTTATTATTACCTGACACAATTTAGAATTAGATCATATCATCACTGTTTGCATATTTATAATTTTTGGCACATCTACAACATGAAACACCCTTATATGAAACAAGACAAAGATTTTTTTAATTTTTAACATGACATTGAAACTGATAAAAACATTTCATATATCAATGATAAGTTTCCCCAACAAATCTTGAAAACAGAATCAATTTGTGAAATCTTCTTTATTCACAGTTCAGAAATCTGGACTATAAAACAGCAGCAAATTGAGGGAACACTTTGAAGAGAATTCATTGGAAATACCTTTTATATTTAAAAACTAGGATTATTGTACAGGATAAGAATAGAACATTGACCAATCAATGGGCAATATTAAGGATTTGCTGTAGATATTTGTATTTAACTGTATAATAAATAATTACATAATTAATTTTATCAGTATTTTACTGGTTAAAATCCCGTTTGTTGCAATTATTGTTCAGAAAAGATTTATTGACTGGCTTCTACTTTTGTCTTCGTGATTAAAATCAATATTGACTCACTTTCAGTCTATGTTTTAAGAATTAATATCGCCCAGGCAATATCTATTTAAACAGATAAAAATCATTATATAATAAAGGAAAAATCTATTTAAGACAGAAATGGCCATATTTCGTTAAAAATTAACTAAGTCAGTTAACAGGAAGTAGGTGAGCGACAGACCTGAAATCGAATCCCACCTTACGGGAGGCCATGCTGAAGCTGCATACCAAATTTCAAGAGAATGTGATTAGTAGTTAATGAGAAAACCACCCGCCCACCCAACATTCACCATACTATAACCAGGATTTTCACTCTGAAATCCGGACAATTATAGTCATGTATAAGTTGATATAAATACACCAAGGAAGCAAAATTGACTTATACACAGATACATGGAATGAAAATGGTCTCATTTGATTGTTTTGATGGAATTTATTTAAAAAATATTGGCCTAGCAACTTATAATAAGAAAGTAATGATCTAAAAAATAAATGATAAGAATAACATGTTTCATAAATTAAGAGAAATGAGAATTCTAGTCTTTTAATGTGTACACAAAAATCTGTAAAATACTATTAAATTGAATAAGAGATCATTACTAAATTAGTAGAATTAAAACAAGAACCATCTTTATTTAGTTTTTTTAAGTTTCAAATGACATGTGTATAATTCAAAATAAAAATCATGATGTGAGAATGACAGGGACCCAGTTTACAAAGCTATTGTCTTTGTATAATAGGGCATAGGGTACCAGGAAACAATATGCTTTCACAATCCACTGTAGCTGCTTAAATGAGGCAATTAGAGGATAAATACAGATATTATACATTGGTAATAGTCAGGTCATACATGTATGGAAATCATCTTCTGCTTCAATTGTTCAGATTAAAATAATATACTAGTAAACAAACATTTAAGATTTGTATGAATCAGTGCCATGTTTCAACAAACAGTTTTACGACTTACAATCAGTCCTAACCTGTGTAAATTAAATTTGAAATGCATTGTCTATTTAACACAGTAAATATTATTTTTCCAGCACATTTTGTACAATTTTTGGCATACCCTCCCACAATAAACATACATATAATTGGAAGGTGTGTGACAAGCTCACTGATAACAATAACAACAAACTTTCTAAACCTTGTACACAACACAGAGTATCTTATATTGCACATCAGCACACGAAAACAAAAGGTGGGTTTGGTCCACTGGTAATGTCATTCCATGAAATTCAGCTTCCCCATGCATTTGTATCATCAAACTGAAAAATATATTGTAGATAGTGATTTACATGTTTTTAGATTGAAATAAATTCCACATATTTACAGAGTGAATTTTTGACACGCATCAATTCTTGCTTTTTCAAGAATACACAGAACAAAGCAGTTATTATTCATTGTCATTTATGCTGTTCGTAATAAAATCAGATATAACTTTGTTGACTGGTAAAAAAGTCTTAATTTTTTTATTTCTAATTAATGAGATAAAAAAAGAATGATCAATCCATAGGACAAAAATTTAGAAATGATTCAATATTTCACATTTTGTTGTTTCACAAAAGTGTGCGCGATTTGTGATGTTTAATGGTATTCGGACAAACCATGAGACTTTTCCCCACTTAAGAGAAAATGAAATTTCTCGAAAAGTTTCAAATACACAATAATGGTCTGCTCCTAGCTTATACTTCCATCTAATTTAGGTAAAAAAATTACTATAGAAAATCTCCCATTAAAAATGAAAAAAAAAACGCCATTATTATTATTTGCTGATTCTGTGGAAAATAATTATTGAATTCAATTTACATATGTTTGGATCTACGTACGAAGCATAAAGCTTGACCAAACGCAGTAAGCAGTTTTCATTTCACGTGCAAAAAACCTCAACACAGACTCTGTGCCTTTTAGTATACTCACTACCATGACTCCTTGGCCACGAAAGCACTCCAACAAGCTGCCATAACAACGTCTATTATTGGTTGTTTTGACAATTTTAAAATAAACTATTATCACATTCTACTTAAACTTAAAACAAAAAAACAAAAAAACAAAAACACCTCAAAAACTTACCTTTCCAGGACTAAAGTCAGCAAAGTTGGCAAATGCATCACTTCCTGTTGTTTTTCCTCCCCCTGATCCAGAAAATGGATCATTCCCAGCAAATGGATCATTCCATGCTGATCCAGCTGTTTTACTAGGAATGGGACTAGGAGTTGACTTAGGAGGTGCAGGCCGGGGTGGAGGCTTTTTCTTATCTTTTGTAGGTAAAGCTGGTGACGGGGAATTTTTCTTAGTAGGGGAAGGTTTTGGTGCAAAGGGGTCATCATCAGCAAACAGTGAAACTGGCTTCTGCAAAAGATACAAAATAAATGAATTTACTTATTCTAGAAATAAATAAAAGGGATCAAATTAGTTATTCAGATATTTTTCCGTAAAGAGCAGATTTCTAATACAGATAACCAAGTACAGCTGAGCTTATGTGCACTCATCTGTCCTCGTTGAATCATTCAGTAACAACATCTGAAACAAAAACATTGTTACGTTAACATAACAATGTTCTTATTTTTCACATTTCTGATTAGATGTCAGATATTAAACAATGGAGTCTATTGGATATCGCAATACGAAAGTAGTTGGTTGCCTGCATGATTTTTCACTTGCGTTAGACATTTTTGGTCTTTTCGCTCATTCTGCTGCACTCAATTGCAAAAAGATATAAAATTTCTATCACTCGAGCAAGATCAACCAGTCCTTCCTAAAAATGTATGTAAAAACCTATTAATCTTAATGTTTACTATTGAACAGTGTTCCCCCAATTCTCTGTATCATATTGTTGTATGTCATTCCACTGCGCTCAATCACAGAAAGATATCAAATTTCTATCACTTGAGAAAGATCTACCGGTCTTTCCCAAAAAGTATGTAATCTTCTTGTTTAATTTTGTAACATTTTCATCCAATTCTCTGTATGTCATTGTTCCATGTTGTAACAAATTACTTTAACAAGAACTGACAAAAGTCAATAAAATGATCATCTACGTTCGTTTATCAATATGCCTGTGTTACTGTTGTGAAACCTTTACAAATGACTGAAATTAGTCATGTTTCAAACATTAGAGGAAGGCAACCCATCCAAGACTCATTACAAATGACTTGTTATAAAATTTCTTAATTACAAATATACTTAATTACAAGCCAGTCAGTAATTTTCTTGCACAACTTACAAGTAAACAATAATAAATGTGCAGTAATTATTGAGAGTATTTTGTAAAAAAATGTGTAATTTATTTTAAAGGGGAGGGGATTTTTACACTCCATGCCTACAATTTTAAATGATTATGGCATGTAATAAATTTCTTAAAGCAGATCTTAAAAAAAACACCATTATTTATTACAAATGACATTTGACACCCACCATCTAAACAAGCAATCCCGAAAAGCTCATATTTAGTCCTTTGTGATTAAGTTGAAGTTACGGTAATGCATTAGTCCTTCTCTACTGCATGTAAAAAGAAGTCATACACTATAAAGTTCTTTCAAAATAAATGTCACAAATTAATTTTTCTATTGGCAAGCTATGTTTAACTCTAAATTTTCAACATAACCAGAAACATATTTCATTAATATAACATAAGTCAGTAACTTACAGATGGTGCTTTATTGCCTCCTCCACCAAATGGATCAAATGAATCATTTGTTTTTTTACTACTGGATGACGTTGATGAGAATGAGCCTCCGAAAGGGTCTATAGTACCAAAGGGATCACTCTGAAAAGGCATATAATGAGTTAAAAAAGTATAACCATGTCATTAAGGCTACAAATCACCAGGTTTTGTTAATATAAAGGAATCTATGAGAAAATATCCCCCCTTGTTTGGCAGGAACATAACCAATCAAAGTGTTGTTCATAGTTTTATCAGTCACTGCTCTCTCTATATTTAGAGACCCTCTAGACCCTGTATACCTGATTTATATAAAAAATGAATAAGTCAGGTTCCTCAGTAAAACGAGACAAAGTCGATCTAGCGATCACTGATATCCCAGCTTTTGTAAAAAAATTTTTAACGTTTTTCGTGGACTCTCACCTTGAAATTTGACGGATTTCCCCCAAAATCGATAGGCTTCTTACCAACATAATATATAACAATATCCCACAGTTTCATTGAAATCAGATGCAAACGTTTTGAGTTATTGTCAGGAAACAACTTTTTTCTAAAAATTTCAAAAGTTTTTCGTGGACTGCGACCTAGAAATTTGACGGATTTCCCCCAAAATAGATAGGCTTCTTACCAACCTGACATATAACAATATCCTAAAGTTTCATTCAAATCGGATGTTAACTTTTTGAATTATCATCCATAAACCAAATGTGGAGGGACAAACGGATGGACATGAGGACCACTATATACCCCCGACTTGAGCTAGCGGGGATGTAATTATGTTCTGTAGTTGCAGTTACCTTAATTTCCATTCAGAACAGAAAGCTTTGTACAGAACCATCAAAGTAACATTCCCATGCAATATGGCTTCAAATCACTTTTTCAGTTTTTGAGAAGAAGACATTTAAAAAATTCTAACAAATAAGGTCCAATGATAACCCAAGACCCACAGTGGCCGCCAATAATCTTGTGCCCACTGCAAGTCCATGACCCACTTAAGCAGCAGTGTGACTTCCAGCTCTAACCCCATCCAATATTAATATAAAGATATTGCCAAGAATAGCTGAAAATGGTGTGACACCTCAAACAAAAAAAAAAGACTATCCTAGTGTTGCCTTATTTGATTAAAAGGCATTGTCAGTGGACCTGAAGTGATAAGTTATTGTATGCTGTTGATATTATTTAGAAGTCATTTCAATATTCTGGAAGATTGTTTTTTAAAGATTTACAAAATATTGTATTTTATGGGAATTTAAATGATACCCTTCCACATTGCACTGTTTTTAATATTCATGAACCCAGTTTACTGAATTACAAATCAGCCTACAGGAACAGCTGAGCATGGTAACAGTCCATCTCAGACGACAATTTTAACCTTGACCTCAGACCTCTAAAAACAATTTTAAATTGACCTAACTCAAAAACTACAAATGGGATTCTTCTGAAAATTTAACTTATGTTCATTTTATAGTGCGTAACAGCTGTGCAAAGTTTTAACAAATCTGTTTTTGAAGTAATTTTTGAAAAAAGCAAATTTTTGACAATTTTTTTTAACTGGCCATACTCAAAAATAACAAAAGGGATTGTTTTGAAAATTAAACTTTATTTTAATTTTAAAGTACTTAACAGCTGTGCAATGTTTGTACAAAAGCTTTTGACGTTTCTTATAGTTATATCATATGGAAACTGCCAACTGTTGACCAAAAAAAAAAATATTGAAAACTAAAACTGGATTGTGCTGAAAATTGAACTTGATCTTCATTTTATATCACTTAACAGCTATGAAAAGTTTAAAAAAATCTGTTGACATGTTTTCAAGTAATCATATGGAAACAGACAGATGGACAGTCATCCATATGGAGGGTATCACATAATTCCCCGGCAATTTGAGAGGCTGGGTATAAAAATCATGCCCTATACTCGGAAAAATATAGTACATTAGACATTACTGCTGTTTTCCACAACAAAAAACAATTTATTTAACTTTTTGTTTTACAAAGTAATAACCTGAACAAAATTAGATACCACCTTGCGTTCCATGACGATATTGTCGTGTCGTGTCGTAATTGAACATAATAAGTACCTTATTACTAGAAGTGGTAGATCCTTCAAAGGAATTTTTAAAAGGATCTTCTGCACCAAAAGGATCTGATGAAAATCCTTCACCTTTAAATGGATCATCTGAAAAAACATCAAAATGTATTATTATGTATTATTCTAAAAAAAAATGTGTACAAACCATTCTTATGTAAAAACATGGCACAAAATCCTTAATCAAACACTAAACTTACAATTCTATTAAAATGACATTACAACAAATTTGCAAAAATTAAGGAAAAACTAAATAAGAATTATTCCCCCGCAGTAAGAATTAAGGTTCATTTGTTAGTAACAAAGTTTAGGTTAGAAAGTAAATAGTTTATGTAAGACACAAATTGATGCCAATGTCTGATCATTGAGATAACAAGCATATGTCAAAGCGTTTTTCATATTTTTTTGCATGATGTCTTACAATTTTCAACTTGGAATAGGCTTATATGGACATATACACTATAACTTGTTTTACGGTTTGACTGCCAGCGAAATTGCAACAGGCAGGAACTGTTTAGTAATACATGTACTCATTACATTTAGATTATCGTTTTTATATAATTTTCTTTCAACAAAATCAAAATCCTGTAGTCCTGCACAGCCCAATTATGTGTTAAAATTTCCTACAAAATATAAATGCTGTACTAGGATAACTGGCAAAACCATGTACCCTTAACACAAACCATGTACCCCTAATTGGACTACAACCTCCAAACTGACTTTTAAGGAAACTTTAATGTAAGTCCTGCATTATGTGTACAAACATCCTACTAAATATAAATGATGTAACTGAAAAAGAAGATAGCAAGACAAGATAAGTACCCCTATTTCAGCTATCTGGCCTTCAAGCTGAAAAAATCCAACTATCTCTATTTTTAAGAATATTTCACAAAATTGCAAAGCTCCATTATGTGTTTGAATATCATATGAAACATAAAACTGTAGAAGAAGATAGCCAGACAAGCCAAGTACCCAATCCATACAGACTGACTGAACGATGGACAAGGGTAATTTAATATGCCCTGACTTTGCGTCACCGAGGCATAAAAAAAAAAGAACTGACACAAGCAAATAAACTTCTAGCTTGGAAGTCCCATAAAAGGAAATGTGGACATGTTATATAAGTTGATGGGATCCTCAATCCTCCACTTTTGTAAAGACAGTAGAACCAGCAATATCTATAAACTTGTATACAACACAAAAACAAGGCACACAAAATAATGTGGTGGGGTCACACAGTTTAATGGATCAGAATATATGTATTAAAGGTTATTTAACAGAATGTTGGATAATGGCATTTTGTGTATTGCAGCATTTGTGGGCTTCGGTGGCAGAGTGGTTAAGGTAGATCGTCTACTATTGATCTCTTGGTTTGTCAAACTGAAGTTGTGGGTTCAAGTCTCACAGCGGGCAGAGTGTACTCGACTCCAATCTTAACTGACAAGGATTGCCACTTGTCCTACCGCAGGTAGAGGGTTTTCTTCATTGACTCCAGCTTCCTCCCCAATAAAAAAAAGACTCCATGATATAGCTGAAAAATTGCTGAAAGTGGCGGTAAACACCAAACAACCACACCAAACCGAACCTACAGCAGCATTTGTGTAAACCCTGATAATAGTCCAGCAACAAATCCACATAATTGACATTAAAATGGATTTCATCAACATACTTCCTTTAAATGGGTCATCACTTTGAAATGGATCTGCCTGTGCTGCACCTCCCCCTCCAAACGGATCTTTACTTTTAAATGGATCATCTTTAAAATCATCAAGACCAGATCCTACACTGTATCCACTTAAAGTACTGTGTGGACTTCCAAGCTGTCAGAACAAAGTTTTGTTAATAACCTCCATATGCATGTTTTATTTTTTTCTTTAACCACAAGAAATTATTTCTAAATTATTCAAAACATCAAATACTGTTTTAGCTTTACAGTACTGCTTGCTGTTTGCATTAAATATTGTATAACTTTTCACTGACTATAATTGAAATTAAAAACCATAGGAATATATCACAGATGATGCATAGAACAGATAAATATTAAATTGTTTTAGAGAAATCAATGAACAGTAGAAGACTGAACACTTTGGAAGAAAATCTATATATAAACCAGTATAATGCCGTCCTGAGGCCATAGAACTAGTCACAACAGATTAGCTGAATAATTGTTGAAAGTCTCGTTAGATGTCCGCAATCCAAACTAATAAGTTTGTATGTTACTTACTGTGGCTCTTGTGCTCATCTGATCGTCAATCTGCGAGGCCAGAATTCCGGATACTTCACCATTAAATGTTTTTCCCATCTGTACTGCATTAAGCTGATCCTCTAGGTGTTGTACTTTCACTTTAGTCTTGAAAAGCATACAAATAAAAGAGTCAAATAACCCAATACTGTTAAGACATATTTTCGTGTAAAGCATATCAAAGTTCAACTTATAACGAATGTCGTTTTTGAAAAGTTAAAATGGATATAGCCTATAAACCTACAAAATCTGCAAAATTTGTTATCTAAATGTTTATAATTTCAGAACTTTTGTCCTTTTCTACCCATTAACAAACATGAAACTGTATGATCCATGTTTTTATGTTGTATTTTAATTATTGTAAAATGCTGTGTATAGTCCGCATTTACGTATTGTCCGCACCCCTTTCTTGGACCAGAAAATTGCGGAAAAATTCTTATATGCATGCATGATCCGCATGTACAAGTTTTCACAAAATGTCTAAAGATGAAGACATCCAAGTCCGACTTGGCCGTGCTTCTAACAAGTTTTTACTTTAAATATGTTTTTTATTCTCTTTTTAAATATCATTAATGTTTATACTTTTATTAATTCCTAGTGATTGCAATAAATTAAATAAAAAATAGAGCATTCTCATATCGTCTATTTTGATAATTGTTAAAACGGAAAATCACACATTTCGAAAACAAAACAATTTGTCATCTTTGATTCATCAACCAAGACAAAGAAAACAAAAAGATAACAGGTTTTATTTTAATCCCTGAATGATTGCAATCAAAACATCGATCTTCAAACACTTGAGGTTACATAACGACGCCATTTGCATTTTACACAATACAGGTCACACATTTACGACTTTCGTATCTTTTTAAATTTTTATTCGTCCTATGTAATTAATATAACATTACTTAAAATAATTTAAGTAAAAATTAATATCATAACAATGTATACATATGAAAGTTTGTAAAAGAATAATGTTAGAATAGTACAAAAATATCGCATATGACACTACAACAAAATGGCAACCGCCATTGACAACAAATAACAGGGCGAAAAAAACTCGATAGAGTCTGTATTTATGTATGATCCGCACCATTCCTTTCCAACTAATATTAAAAGAAAAAGACCGCGGACAATATGACCCTAATTACAGTAAGCTGATAATTAATTTGAGAACAAGTGTTTGAAGTGACACATCATTTTGTTTGCTTTTTTTTTTGTGGATTTGTTTTCATTTTTGTTTTGCCAAGTCCTATAAATCATTATCTGGCATACACAATACACATCGACTGTTATAACAAGATGATATACACAATAACAACAACTTACACAGGTGTTAATGTTAAAATAACAAAACTTTTATGGCACAATAGACTGTGTAAGTAGATAAAGAGAGGTGTAATGTTTGAATAATCTTCAGTAAACTTGGCAAACATTCCCAGCCATTATCTTCTGGACTTAATTGACCAACTTTTAAATTTAAGCCTGACTTGACAAACATTTCCAACTTACTGGACTGAATTCCAACTCTGTTTTTCTCTGACTTGGTAACATTTCCCCTACCCTACCATATTATGCCCAACACTACAGACAAGTAGAACAATTAAAATCAACAATCATGCAGACAACACAAAAACAATATCTTTCTCTAACTTGGTAATAATTTCCAGTAGACGCTTACCTGACTAACTTCGAGCTGTATGTCTTTCTTTGATTTGGCAAACATTTCCAGTTGTTGTTTTCCTGATTCAACCTGTTGTTCTAGTTTAGTTTCTTCCTGTCTTAAAGTGTTCAGTTCTGTTTTTAATTTGTTCAGTTCTTCTTCTTGATTCTATTAGATAAGATGTTTTCCCACAAATTTAAGAATTGCAAGTATCAAGTACAAATACTGTTTTTAAGGATATTTAAAGGAAACAAGATTGTCACATGTTGAATATCTATTAAATAAATATTGTTTTTTTTTGTCAGACTTGCATGTAAATTCCATCTGATACTTGTTTTTATATGCTGCTGGTCTACTCATTTTATATGATCACTTATATGAGCAAATGTGCTACATTAAACTGGTGCATCCATATTTAACACAGTATGGAGTCCAGACTAGAGCCAATATGAATTCCTCTCAGAAGAACTAAAAATAGTAAATCCAAACAAACCAACTAAAAAGAAATGTGCCTTACATATTTTTATGCAAACAAGGTTTCAATTATGCACAATTGAAGGTAAATGAGTTCTTTTAATCAACTTTTTGCAAATTTACATGCCAGTTTCTTTCGATTTAAGGAAAAAATTATAATATTTTTCATGGTTACTCCTATATTCAAATGAAAAATAAACATTCAATGAAAATTCTTGAAAAGACTTCCATGTTACCTTAACAAACATTGCTTGGTTGTCTATCTGTTCTTTTAACTTTTCTATTTCTTGTCCTTCTTTGTCACATTTTTCCTTCATGTCTGTTACATTTGCCATTAATTCTGATTTCTAAAATATGTACAAGCTTCATTAATACACAGAATAATGGTGGGCCATGTTAGCTGGGTAGTGAGTCATATACTAGTGATAACTAGTGTCTACACTAAAGCCAAGAGATAAAACCTGACATAATGAGTCATATACCAGTGATAACTAGTGTCTACACTAAAGCCAAGAGATAAAGCCTGACTCCAACCTTATACCAGTGATAACTAGTGTCTACACTAAAGCCAAGAGATAAAACCTGACATAATGAGTCATATACCAGTGATAACTAGTGTCTACACTAAAGCCAAGAGATAAAGCCTGACTCCAACCTTATACCAGTGATAACTAGTGTCTACACTGAAGCTAAGAGATAAAGCCTGACATACTCAACTCCAACCATATACCAGTGATAACTAGTGTCTACACTGAAGCTAAGAGATGAAGCCTGACTCCAACCTTATACCAGTGATAACTAGTGTCTACACTGAAGCTAAGAGATGAAGCCTGACTCCAACCATATACCAGTGATAACTAGTGTCTACACTGAAGCTAAGAGATGAAGCCTGACTCCAACCTTATACTTTGGTTCACATTATTGAAACAGAGCCACATTAAAAACACAAATTGCCAATTAAATTGTTTGTTTACCACCTGACAGGTGCACACAGTTAATGGATGGCCCATATAAATTAAATATTTATATATTTTACATACAGTAAAACTTCGGTAGCTCGAAATCGGATGTCTCGAACACCACCGATTTCTCGAACTGTCTTTAAAGTCCAGACATTTATTTCTATATATGTTTGTACAAAAAATCCCGGTTTTTCTAACACCGATTTCTCGAAAACTCGAACTCATTTATAGGTCCCTTTGATAGTAAACTCATGTAAGTCACCATCAATAACTCGAACTAAAATTATAAGCGTCAGTGCGAAGCAATTAACTTCAGGTACAAAGGACGTGGATAACAGAAGCCATTACAATTAATACAGGTATGTCAATTAAAAAATAATAGATAATAATTATGTCATGACTGGTGATTAGTTTGAACAGGCAAATAGACATTAATTGTTTCTTTAATAGAAAATATGAAATGTACCAAGCGGATTATCAAATCAACGAAAATATTCCAATTAAAAATCATTTACGACTTGTGTTGACAACTGTAGTTAAATTAATATTAAAAACCAAATATTAAAGCTAAAATAATTTATGAAAAATGTGTCAGCAATAAATATTGGTGAAATTATTTACTAATTTAACTGCGATGGATATACCGAGTACAAACGGGTTTTTGCGCAATAATGGAAGTAAATAGTAAGCGATGTAGAAATTTCAAATTTCACAAACTATTACACCTAAAATAACTTTATTCGTGTCAAAATTCATGAAATAAACATCTACATACATTCAAAACGAATTTTAGTTCTCAAAAACAACCATACCACGTGTAGGAAATTTAACGAGCAACTTTGGTCGCGGTACGGAACAGATACATTTCCGGAGGTTGTCCAACTTCGGTGGCTCGAACAACCGATAACTCGAACTATTTTTGGCGACCCCAGCGAGTTCGAGTTATCGAAGTTCTACTGTATTTAATTTCATTTTTTTATTTGAATTACATTACATGACATCATATATTCATTTGATTCAACTTAAAAAGTAAAAAGAAAAGCAGGACAACCAGCCTGCAAAAAGATTACATTTTTGTTATTTTCATATTTTAAATGAAATGATTATTTTAATTTTTTTTAAATATTTTTAAACAGAATAAGACACAGGTATTAGAAAAGAACAAAAAGATTTGTATCTTATTTTCTGTGTTAAATATGATCTGATTTGTTAGGCTGTGAGATATGGTTGTTTCCAGATCAAGAATCATACCTTTTCATCCAGTTCATCAAGTCGTTTTTGAGCTTCTTTTTTCTGACTTTCTAACTGATATAAAGTTGCATTAATACTGTCTAATTCCTTCTGTAGCATCTGAACTTCTCCATTGCAGATCTTTATATCTGCTTCAGTTTGTAGATCATCTCTCTCTAAATTTAATTTCTCTCTATAGGAAAACAATGAACAGACCATTATTTGCAAATAGACTATAGACAGGTTGGCATTCTGCTGAGGTTCAAATTCGCTGATTTGTTACTAAAATAACATTTAGAGAGGAGTTGCTTTAAATATATTTGTGTATTACAAACATTTAAAAACACATTTGTTTTATATTTTATAGAAAATTACCTTATGACTGCAAGCATATTTCAGCTTTGTTCAAGACATGCAATATAGAAAGACAGCTTAAAAAAAAATAACATGACAGTTTTTTAATGGGATAATCACCATAATGCAACATCAAAAATCTTATGAAACTACTCTTGCATGACTTGATCACAAGATGAACTTCACATATAACTTGCTAAAATCTGTAACCCTTGAAAGTAATTTATAAATAACAAAGTTTACCTTTTCATATCTTCTATATCTTTCTGAATAATATCCAGTTCTTTTATTGCTGAGAAATCAGCTACATGACTAAATGGCCCAGCATTTGTAGCATCCTAGAAGATACATTTTACAAAGTAGTCAGAACATGTCTAAGCTATTCAGTAACAGAATTGCATGTTTACTTAAAAGAGCACAACAGGGTAAAAATCTATTCATGTTAAGCACAAAATATACTGTATCCCATAGAATATTGGCTCAATGAAAGCACAATTACAATTAATATATGTTATATGCATGAACTAATCATCTAAATTATACCTGGTTGTTTCATCGTGATGAGTGTTCTCACTGACTCATGATTTTGCAGACAATTTGACAAATTTGGCTTCGTTGTGCAAATGAAAATGTTTAGTTCCCTCATTTTGGTATACATTTTTTTTTTAAATTTACTTTTACATATGCCTGGATAATTTTACATCTAAAAAGGACCATAACTCTACTTAAAACATTTCTGGTTTGAGAATTTAATAAAGAAATTATTGATAGAAGGCCTGTGATTGTAGAATCTATCAATGAATGAAAATGCATGATTAATTTTAAAAACATAACTTCACAACTTCAAAGGACATAACTCTTTAATCCAATATGTAAAACTGTATTTTTCTTACTAGGCCTAGAGATTGTCGATAAATAGCTTTGAGTATAAATTTAGTTTGAACCTGTTTAGAATGCAGACACTTTATGGTTAACAAGTTTTTATATGAATACAAACAAACCATTTCCTTAGAATGCACCAGCAATAAGCTGTGTACATCATTTTTGCACCTCGGCTAATAAGCACATTTAAAGATTTTTGTCTATGTTTACATATAGACAACAAATCTAAAGAGCATCCCAAAACAATAGCTGCAATTTTTCTGGAATTTACAGTAAATTAATCTAATACTCATTATAAACCTATTGAAAAATTTGTTATAGACTACACAGACTTATAGTCCAGAATATATAGAATATAAAGACATTTCGCGGTTAAAACATTTTTTTTAAACGCAGACCTAAGATTGGATGTCACTGTTAGTTGTTATTCTTACCGTAATTCCAAACGCTGCAGTATCTGTACCACTCCTCATTGAGGGAGGAATCATTTCTGGTGTTAACTGTGAAGGGGGATCTATTCCTTTGATTTTCTGATTAATCAGATACATAGCTAATGCAAACTGGTCTGAATTTAACTTTCCAAGGCTTTTCACATCACACAGTGACCTAGTGGATACAAAAATAAATATATCATGTTGTGTTACAGTCCGATCTAGTTATTTTCTCAGATTTTCAAATATATTTCTTTAAAATTATCATCTAGAATGTAGCCAATTACTGCTAACTGGGTGTTAAATACTGATCAATCAAACAATCATTTTCAAAGTTAAGGCTAATATAATGATATTTCTGGTAAACGTTGAAGACTTTTCAAATTTACAAGACATTAAAACAAAACATTCTTCTAAACAGAAAGCTACTTAAATGTGACAAGACATCAGGGTCTTAAGTTTCAAAAAATGCCAGTACCATATATGTGCCAATAAATTGTTTGGTAGACCACTCTGAACAAATATTTCTCTGGTTTCTGGTCCAGTTACATAGCCGTCCATGTCTTTGTCAGCATTCTTAAACATGGCATCATATCTGGTCTTGTCAGCAACAGTAACAACCCACTGACCACCCATCTGCAAATAATTCAGTGTAGTTCTAATCAACTCATGAAACCAAATCTTATCTAATGTATAGGCTATACCAGTACATGTATATCTAACTGTCTAACTGTGATATAGGCTATACCAGTACATGTATATCTAACTGTCTAACTGTGATATAGGCTAGTAGTAGAAAGTTTGTATATGGTATACATTATATATTTGTTCAATTTTAAGTATGTAAATATGATGGTTTAAATTTTCAGGGTAAAAGAGAAAGTGAAAAAGATCACAGATAAATTGGTTTTTGTTCATTCCATATTATTTAGACAACCTCTACCATAAAACCACCCATACTGCAATAAAAAAATCTTTTCTTAGAAAAAGGTGGACCTATGGTGAAGAGGAAGGCCTCTGGTGAATAGGAAGGCCTCTGGTGAATATAGGAAGGCCTCTGGTGAATATAGGAAGACCTCTGGTGAATAGGAAGGCCTCTAGTGAATAGAAAGGCCTCTGGTGAATAGGAAGACCTCTGGTGAATAGGAAGGCCTCTGGTGAAGAGGAAGGCCTCTGGTGAATATAGGAAGACCTCTGGTGAATAGGAAGGCCTCTGGTGAAGATGAAGACCTCTGGTGAATAGGAAGGCCTCTGGTGAATAGGAAGGCCTCTGGTGAATAGGAAGGCCTCTGTTGAATAGGAAGGCCTCTGGTGAATAGGAAGGCCTCTGGTGAATAGGAAGGCCTCTAGTGAATAGGAAGGCCTCTGGTGAATAGGAAGGCCTCTGGTGAATAAGAAGGCCTCTAGTGAATAGGAAGGCCTCTGGTGAATAGGAAGGCCTCTGGTGAATAGGAAGGCCTCTGGTGAATAGGAAGGCCTCTGATGAATAGGAAGGCCTCTGGTGAATAGGATGGCCTCTGGTGAATAGGAAGGCCTCTGGTGAATAGGAAGGCCTCTGGTGAATAGAAAGGCCTCTGGTGAAGAGGATATTTTAGTTAAGAATCACTATACAAATGTGATGTATTGTGACATTTGTTAAAGACAGTAAGATATGTCCTAATTTTATTCAATGCTCCCTTTAAAAGCTACCCCCCTCCCCAACCACTAAGCAATGCTAAACGGGAAATAAAAAAATCATGAACAAATTCTAGCAAATTGAAAAAAAACTCACAGATGGTGAATCAGATCTTAGAGTAGGTGTTGACCGGCCACCCATCATAGGAAGAACAGGGACCGCCCCTGGAAGCACATGTACACCACCTGGTATAGGGTTTGATCTCCTCTTAGATGGCGGTACTAAAGCTATTGGCAGAACTGCTGGTACTGGTTCCTTCTCGATTGCTCTATACACAAGATGCATGGCCTGTAAAGTTTAATGGTAATTATGTAGATATAGTAATACAAACAACCAAAATGTTTTAGTTTCTTATAAGTATGCATTACAACAAGAAGTCTTACTAGAATATGGACTTTAATGAAACCAAAACAATTATGGTGTTAAAACCATAATAGTGTCATTGCCAGGGACTTCTGCTGTTTTTTGTTACTTGTGTGAAATGCATTGCATTTCATATAAAGTACATGAATTCTTTGTACAGTAGTACCCCTCTTATACGATCCCTTCGCCAGCGACCACCCGCTTTATCCGGCCGAAACCCTGATGCATTTAGTGTTTCTAACGTAAAATTACCTCTCGTGAACAACCAACCCTCAAACGCGACCAGCAACCACGCTTTTTTTGACACAACAACGTAAATTCCCCTCATGAACGACCATTTTTTACTGACCGGATGTTTATTTTGGAAGTCTCGAATAGAACGAGATTTGGTTTTATTATCGTAAACCAGTTCGGAAACAGTTCAACAACCGGTAAACAAAATGTCGAAATCGTGCAAAAGAAAGGTTTTTAAGTTGGATTAAGGGGAAAACAAGTAATATATTGTAAATCAGTTTGATTTTGACATTACGGAAATCGCGTTTATTACAAGAAGACTGAAATATTCAACAAGGAGATAATAATACAATGTACCAAAATAATCATAAATCAAAATTTACTACAAACGATGTCAAAATCTTGGGAAACGGGAAACAGAGAAAAACCTGGATTTTTCCAAATCAGACGGAACCTTAATAAACTACGAAGTGGAACCTGGGCAGACAATAAAAGTGATAAAAACAACGATAATGCAGATGAAACAGGAACAGAAACATTCACTGTTAAGAAGACTTGGAATTGTTATATTTTGAACAGATAAAAACTGCATCAATTCTTTTTATTTTTATTTATACTGAATAATAAAATACAAATACTTATTTTGTGTGATTCTTAATCACTTCACAGCTTTTGCTGCTAATCAACCGACCAAACTCTATAGACCTGTATAAATTGTATCCCCTCAAGAAAGACCACCCCCATTATAAGACCACTTTCATGACTCAGATGAGGTGGTCTTATAAGAGGGGGACTACTGTAATTGTAGTTTTGTTTTTTTACTAATTACTGATTTTTTAGCGTAATCATGAATCAAATTTATGTAAGGTGAAGTATAGCAATTAATACATTGTCAAATGAATTGGCTTTTAACTTCAAACATACATTCTTATTCAAGTAATCATGTTTTGACTAAATAACTCCCAAAAAAGTTTTTTATCACAAACAAAAGGTATGGTAAGTAAATATCTCTTCTTTTTTAAATTGTAATTGATCATATTTTTTTTCAATAAAATCAGCACACAAAATCATTACCACAGAGAATTCATCTCTATCTAGGCAGCCATCTTTGTCTATGTCACTTAGTTCCCATATAATTCCAAGAACATCCACAGGTAGATTGGAATTCATTAACATCTGCAGAGTAACAGAAAGCCAATATTAATTTATCATACAATATCACTTCCAAATCATCATATTATTAACATGTTAAAATAGAGATGGCCAGTTTTTATTTGGAATGGAGTACCAGGTAAAAATCAGAACTTTAACAGGAAAACTGGTAATCATTGTCAATTAATTATAAGGCTGGAGTGAAGCTCCCTAACTGATGTCATACTCAAACTTGTAACATCAGTAATGACATGCTAATGATCAATAGTAGATGACTTCCTTAGCCACTCTGTCACAAAGGCCACTAAAACTCAATAGTAGATGACTTCCTTAGCCACTCTGTCACAAAGGCCACTAAAACACAATAGTAGATGACTTCCTTAGCCACTCTGTCACAAAGGCCACTAAAACTCAATAGTAGATGACTTCCTTAGCCACTCTGTCACAAAGGCCACTAAAACGCAATAGTAGATGACTTCCTTAGCCACTCTGTCACAAAGGCCACTAAAACTCAATAGTAGATGACTTCCTTAGCCACTCTGTCACAAAGGCCACTAAAACTCAATAGTAGATGACTTCCTTAGCCACTCTGTCACAAAGGCCACTAAAACTCAATAGTAGATGACTTCCTTAGCCACTCTGTCACAAAGGCCACTAAAACTCAATAGTAGATGACTTCCTTAGCCACTCTGTCACAAAGGCCACTAAAACTCAATAGTAGATGACTTCCTTAGCCACTCTGTCACAAAGGCCACTAAAACTCAATAGTAGATGACTTCCTTAGCCACTCTGTCACAAAGGCCACTAAAACTCAATAGTAGATGACTTCCTTAGCCACTCTGTCACAAAGGCCACTAAAACTCAATAGTAGATGACTTCCTTAGCCACTCTGTCACAAAGGCCACTAAAACTCAATAGTAGATGACTTCCTTAGCCACTCTGTCACAAAGGCCACTAAAACGCAATAGTAGATGACTTCCTTAGCCACTCTGTCACAAAGGCCACTAAAACTCAATAGTAGATGACTTCCTTAGCCACTCTGTCACAAAGGCCACTAAAACTCAATAGTAGATGACTTCCTTAGCCACTCTGTCACAAAGGCCACTAAAACTCAATAGTAGATGACTTCCTTAGCCACTCTGTCACAAAGGCCACTAAAACTCAATAGTAGATGACTTCCTTAGCCACTCTGTCACAAAGGCCACTAAAACTCAATAGTAGATGACTTCCTTAGCCACTCTGTCACAAAGGCCACTAAAACGCAATAGTAGATGACTTCCTTAGCCACTCTGTCACAAAGGCCACTAAAACGCAATAGTAGATGACTTCCTTAGCCACTCTGTCACAAAGGCCACTAAAACTCAATAGTAGATGACTTCCTTAGCCACTCTGTCACAAAGGCCACAAAAACTCAATAGTAGATGACTTCCTTAGCCACTCTGTCACAAAGGCCACTAAAACTCAATAGTAGATGACTTCCTTAGCCACTCTGTCACAAAGGCCACTAAAACTCAATAGTAGATGACTTCCTTAGCCACTCTGTCACAAAGGCCACTAAAACTCAATAGTAGATGACTTCCTAAGCCACTCTGTCACAAAGGCCACTAAAACTCAATAGTAGATGACTTCCTTAGCCACTCTGTCACAAAGGCCACAAAAACTCAATAGTAGATGACTTCCTTAGCCACTCTGTCACAAAGGCCACTAAAACTCAATAGTAGATGACTTCCTTAGCCACTCTGTCACAAAGGCCACTAAAACTCAATAGTAGATGACTTCCTTAGCCACTCTGTCACAAAGGCCACTAAAACTCAATAGTAGATGACTTCCTTAGCCACTATGTCACAAAGGCCACTAAAACTCAATAGAAGATTACTGCCTTAGCCACTCTGTCCCAAAGGCCACTAAAACACATTTGATTAACATTTCTAATGCTATACATTTGATTATGACTTACAGGTGTGACTTTCTCACCAGACAACAGACCATTAACTGGTTTACTATGACTTACAGGTCTGACTTTCTCACCAGACAACAGACCATTAACTAGTTTACTATGACTTACAGGTCTGACTTTCTCACCAGACAACAGGCCATTAACTAGTTTACTATGACTTACAGGTCTGACTTTCTCACCAGACAACAGACCATTAACTAGTTTACTATGACTTACAGGTCTGACTTTCTCACCAGACAACAGACCATTAACTGGTACAAGACTGTCAAATAACTGGTCATATTTGGTCTTCTCCACATTCTACAAGAGAAAGAAGACAAATTAAATCAATAATTAAAGTAACTTATCATTTTGGTGGTAAATTACAGGTAGCATATAATGCAACATTTTTACAATGCATACAAAGTAGTTACACTAAATTCATCTCATGTTTGAAAGCAGTTTATTGCATATCATAATTTTTGTATGTGTGTGTTACATGTAGTCACTGCTTTTTCATTTGTAAATTCACTATCAAGATTCATAGATAATTAAAAGGTACAATGGTAAAATGACAGATAAAAAAAAACAATTTTCCCCTCTGAGGTAATTGTGTTATCTATTTTTACAATTGTAATTACATTTGACATTTTAAAACAACAAAAGCTCAAGTTGTTATAATATTTTCTTGTTTGTAAAAAAAATGTAAAAAATGACTTTATTAATATAAAAATATCTGTGATTACAGTGTTCCTATTGTCATGTTCATTGCATTATGCATATATTGTTAGGATACTTCGACAGCTGCCAACGGTCAATGCCTGAGCATTTCTAAAAGGTGTAAAAAGTGTTCAAAATGAAAGGAAATAAGTTCTGGACATAGTTCTGAGATGTTACTCACTGTTACTTTCCAAGGTATGCCACCAGAGATCACTCCTAATGGTTCTTGTTTTGGCGTCAGATCAACGGGTCCCTGAGAAACGAAAATATGAATATAACTAGTCAGTTTTGACATTGGAAAAACAAATATTAGCAACAGTAACATATTAATGGTAATTTTAGAACAAAAAAATATGTGTAAAGTAAACCTCTGACTACTGACCAATCAATACACTACATCATGGACTAAAGACATCTCAAAATCTTCTGTTATCCTATGTAAATTAAATTTAATAAGTAATGTTTTTTTATTATAAGAACTTCTATTGTTTAATAGATGAAAATTTACAGGCAATATATTTTTTACAGGAATTCCTGAGGTTTTAAATAAGCTTTGGTAAACTAACATTACAGGTTTTGTAGGCTTGTTTGATTGTATGGAGTTTAACCTCTCTTTGAGATATCTTTCAGCTATATCATGAAATCTAGTTTTTATTGGGACAGGAAGTCCAAGTACCAGGTGAATACCCCAACTGTAGCAGGAAACTGACAATCCTTGTCAATAAAGTCTGGAGTCAAGCACACCCAGCAATAGAACCAACAACCTCAGTGTTGACAGACACCTGATCAATGGTAGAAAATAAAAGCAATCATGGTCAACCCTGAAAATCTGTATATTATTCAGAACAATTTAACTTTTCTTATTTAAAATATCCTTCAAAAGCTAACAATGTATAATGTAGACTCACCAAGTTTGGCTGTGGTGCTTCATTTGTAAGGTTACTTAAATTCAATTCCTGGTTATTCTGAGCTAAGGCTACCAGCTTTAATGCTACATAAAATCCTGGCTTCTCCAAATACCCCTTTCCTGTTGGATCTGACAAATCCCATATCTGTCAAAGAATTATAATTTTATATGTGTAGAAGTTTTTAATTAAAATTTGTTGAATACAATAACTATATATGAGAAATACTAAGACTAGTTGGTGCATCAATAAAGTGCAAACTGTACAGAAAATTTCCACAAATATTTAGTTTGCTATAAACAGGAAAACAGTATAATACATTATCAATATTATTGCAGATTATTTACGTTTTTTTAACGTGATGCGTTTTCTCGTCAATATCTCATCGAACGGCAACAGATGAGATGACGAGAAAATGCATCAAGCAATAACATGTCATCTATGTTAGTCAAAAAAAGTAACAGGAATTTCATTTACTTATTTTTATTTTATTTTTTTATTTACCTGCGACAGTAATAAATCTTTAAGTCCAGATTTCTTTAAAAAATTTGCAGCATCTAGAGCTCCAATACTTCCTGTTCCTTTAGGGTCAGCCTGAAATAAATCATAATAGACACTATACTAAATGTTACACCCCGCTGCGCTAGGTGTTTTGCTTGCATTTTTTAATTATTCCATATTGTACCTTTGTAGTGTTAAAATCCAATTATTAATCACTGCTACACGATAACACATCCACATTTTATATTATGCCTTTGTTGTTGACAAGTTCCAAATCGTCCTTGACATTTGCTATGGGAATTTTACATAGGAAGTCAGCCATTTGAGTTTCTACAGGGACCTCGCGTTGTTTTGAAAAGATCGTCTGCTTTCGTAACGTTCAGTGGTATTCGGACAAACCGCAAGGATTTTCCCGCCTTAACTGCAGACGATATTACCCGAAGGATTTCGAACAGACGACAATGGACTCTTGCAAACATACACTTCCGTTGTAATTTAGGTCAAACTTTACTATAGAAAATTGCTCTATCACATTGAAAAATATGCCGCATTTCAAAACGCTAAATAACTGTGGAAAATAAAGTGATGAATTCAATTTACACATTAATTGATCTACAAAATGAGCGTAAGCTGGACCATACACGGAAAGTAGTTTTCAGTTGTCACGCAAAAACAATAACCAAAATACATCAACATTTAGTATATGTTTCCTGTTTTAGAAACCAAGTAATATTTGTGAACCCAGACAAACTTAAGTTGTTTTCAATTTTTATAGGTAATTAAAAATTAAAATTAAATCTTTAACTTGCTCCCCCTTTTTGGTATTGTTGCCATGAAGATCTTAATGCACAACATTCAATTACAAGGAGTCTCAGATTGAACTTACAAATATTATACAACAAAAAATTTGGACATTCCCCCCCCCAAACTTAACCAATAAAACATGATCTTATAGTAAACTTCAGTTTATTGATGACAATGGTACAATGATTCGTTTTGGTAAATGCTAGATGACTGATCAATACAAAAGTTCAACATGAGATGACCCGTAATGAGATGTTGTTAGATCTTCATAGGACAATAAAAAGTAGGAACTAAATCCTGTTCTTTTGGCCTAGAAAAATTATTTCATGACTATACTTGTTGTGTTGAAACTGTTTTTTAAAGATGCCACTAGTACATAATAATGCAGCACCTTCATTGGTGTTGTAGTTTATTTACATAACTATACTTTTGTATGGTATTAAAATTGTATTAAAACAAGACATTGATGTTCCACTTGGCACATAATGGTAACACCCATTGTTCTATGTTCACGCAAGCATGACATATTGGGCGCAGCCCTACATAATTTTACATGTGAGGATCTCATGTAACATCATCATTCAAAAAGCTTGAATGCAAAGGTAAACCTTATGAGACAAATTGATAAAAAATCAATATGTCCCCCAACTTTTGTTGGTTAAACATACAAATTTTAAATGTGTACCGGTATATTTTAAGTATATGTCAACTAACAGTAAATACTAGTATGTTTAATATATTATAATGCATTAATAATTATGTTTAATCATGGCGACCAACAACCCAGAATCAATTTATATATATTCCCCTGTTTACAGATGTCCCAATTTATAAAGATAAGAAAGGATCATCAACCTCATAATCAGAATAACTGAACCCATTTATGTAAATACCTGATTATAATATGCTTCATAGACTGCAGCATGACTTCCAGCAATCTGAAATGGATTAAAATTGACACACTTAAATGATTCACACATGTAAAATCATCTAGTTTTATAATTAATCGTGCCTTTATAACATTGTTTTATGTACATGTCTATTGTTGACAGAAGAAATTATTGCAATTTGAATGACTATAACAATGTAACTGTGTCCATATGAAAAACAAACATACTGTTGAGATTCATATTATATTGAATGTTAGCTCTTTACATGTCAATTTCATTCTACACCCAAGCATGCACGCAAGCTCAATAGTGTAGCTCTTTTTTTTTCTTTTTTTCTACCCCCAGAGAGCTTCATAGAGGTCTAATACTTGTAATGAACCTGTCCAGGAGGGATTCAAACCCTTGGGTTTTATAAATATTGAACTGTTTCCCTGATTTACTGTTTTATGTCTCCGTTGTTCAATGATATTTCTACAACACCTAATTCATTACTTTATTTGTTATAATGTCATTGTTGACAAAATTTGAATTCTGAAAGTGCATATTTTCAGAATGGATTTGGTTAAAAAATGTCATTCTGGATCATTTTAGTTAAATTCATTGCACTATCTGATATACCATTTTTACCTATGGCTATATGCTTCCGAAAATTATACACTGCAATTTAAATTTTGTCAACAACGAAAATGAAAAAGTGTTAAAACGAATTAATTAGGCATAGTAGAAAAATCAGCAGAACAGATAAGAAAGGAAAAAATATGCATAAATCCCATGGGTGCGGACACACACACACAAAGTGGTCGGCGGCACAATTAAAGAGGTCAAAATATGTTGCAAAAATGATGTTTATGATTTTTTATGTAATGGAAATAAGTATGTTCTCACTGAAAGTTAGTGATAAGCATATACTGCATGTATGAGTCATACATGTAAATCATGGTTATCTGCACCTAAAAGGGAGGAAACACTACTTTTTTCGCAATCGGTGAAAATTGGAAAATAATTGTTGAATTTAATTTTTCTCAATTTTGGATCGATTTAAGGAGCATAAGCCTGACCAAATCCGGTATGTAGTTTTTTGTCATGCATAAAAAATCAATGATAGATAACAGAATACTATAGAATAATTAATTATTATTAGTGAACAAGGACAAGGTGCATCACTGACACGAATCCGGGTCCGTTTACCCTGGTACATGTTCGCCCAGAGTCTGTTTGCCCTATTTTTGGTATATATATATTTCTATAAGATGTTTTATTTAATAATGATCAATTAAATACATGATATTTGTTTTCACCTGACTTACACCAAATGTAGATTATTTATATTCATTATCACACTAAAACTAATTGCTTTTATAAATTTCTCTCTCCAAGCTAATTATTTTAAATATTTTTCAATGTTTTTAAATTAGTTATTAAACTTAAACTATAATTGCTTTTACATCCAAGCTAATTATTTTTAATCATAAAAATCATTTTTATTAACGATCAAAGAAAATAGGTGAGTGATTTTATAATTACATTAATAATTATTTGAAGCCATTTACTCCATTTTTAATCATGAATCATAACTTCATATATAACAATTGTAATACATGTGTATAATATGCGAGCGAAGCAAAGCTCACTAATGTAGAGTCTGCCAAATTGCACGAGACCCAAAATATGATCCTTGAAAAAAAAACCTGGGCTACTCGGAATGCATTGGGAATTTACGAAAATACCAGGTCTCACGTTTATTTTACAAACAGCTATATAAAATTAAAGTGCTTATTTTTGAAATTACTACAAAAATGCCAGACAATTTTTTTTTCAATCTGAAACGCTGTATTTGAAATTGAGTTTTGTGACGTCACTAACACATTATAACGTCACGTCATCAATGAATGTACAGGCACTGTTAGGGGGCTCTGAAGTAACGACAAGAACAATGTGCGATGCTCGCATTTTAGGCTGCGCCTACATTCATATTACAGACGGTGGGGCGAACGGACCCACTATAAAGGCAAATATACTCGAGACAAGGCGAACGTACCTGATACTCACTGACACTGTTCAACTATAAATTATTATGATTTCATTTTCTTTAAATTTACTTAATGTAGCGATAGACTTATAAATATTTGTAATAAGTGAAAGTGAACGCCTGTCGGCGTTGACCGTGTAAAGATATTAAAAATATTTCACGTATTTTCTAGCGACAAAATGCATGCTCAAGTTAATATATGCTATATTTCTATTCTTAGAATAAAAATTTGCTTATGTATTGACAATATAGTCGAAATTTTTCTTAAATGTTGTGTAAATTGCATTTAAACCTGTGGAAGTGGTGGAAAATTCGACATCCTAATACCGGAAACGATATAAAATTAATAATTTCCATAAAACTTTCTCTGTGTCGGACATAGAACATAATATCCGGATATTTTTCACATAAATATGTTGTCGTTGCGTCCGACCAAGGACATAAAAAACTCACCCAAGTCAAGACATCGGACTATCATAATCATTGGGTGTGGGGCGAGAATATCTGATGTGATGGAGCAGATGGTTCATCAGTAAGGAAAGTCAGATCTGCGCCCTGAAGTTCCTCTAGAAAGGACAGAGCCTAGAGGATAAAGGATGTTAGTTTGCAGCAGAATCTGAGGCGTCTTTGTTCAGCAGCAGCTGGTCCGTTCGCCTCGCACAGATCGCACCTTTGTGAACTTACCGACGTGACTTTAGAAAGCTATGTTTTGAATTTAAGTGAGTTTTCATCACAGCAGCTCATTTAGGAGTCTATGGTTTTGCATACGGGCTTCATAACATTGGATGAGGATGGGGATGCTGCGTAAATCGACAAGGACGTCAAGTGCAGCAAGGTCTGCAGTGTCGGTGACCTTGTCTTGTCACTTGATGGCTAGTAGACGCTTTATGCAGGTGGTGTGGAAATGGTTGAGCTTATGCCGTAGAGCTGGTAGACTGTCAACATCTAACAGGCGTACATGGGGGTTTGGATGATGATTTAAGTTCCAAACGTTGGAACGCTTTAAACAATAACAAAAATGGGGAGCTATATTGAAAGATTAAATTTTAGTTAAGTATATTGGGGAAGGGGATCCCCAAACTACGGTCGTCGATTACACCCTACCCGCAGTGAGACTCGAACCCGCAACCTTAGTGTTGACAGACCGCGGGATCATTATTAGACAAATAAATGCCTTAACCACCAAACCACTGACGCCTAAATGCAATTAGCCTTTGGTCGTTTGGATGTTGTTTTTTCCAAGTTCTGGATGATGCATGACTTCTGACTGATTGTGCTGATTGTAATCAGCGCAATATAGAACATGCCTCTGAACATTTGTCAACGCAGTGTTGCATGTGAGTCTCTGCGGTTGTGTTTAGGGAACAGTCGTCGGTACTGTTCCGGAATCTTGGTTTTTGTTTGAAGCCTCCAGAGGTCGAACAGGCTTCTATCAATCGGTATCTGATACAAATTCATTTGTAGCTGTCGCTGAATGCATCAGTCAGTATGGCCCAGAAAGTTAGGGTGAAAAGGGTCGGAGTAAGGAAGCTGGATTGCTTTACTTCATCGATGCGAGGGAGTGACGGTGACTCATAACCATTGTAGATTGGACTGCATGTTGTCAAGGAATATTGTCGTATATATGCAAATGAACTTAATGTAATGCTCTCATAGGGTCATCGTTGATATATACAATATTCCCGTAGTGGGACTGTTAGTCGGAGAATCCTCTGCCGTCCAACGCTTTTTTATACTTTAATGGGAGCGTGGGGCATCAGAGTATAAAAAGCATTGAACGGCAGAGGAATCTCGGACTATACGACCATTTGAGTGTATCAGTTACAAAAGTATTCAGTTTTAGTATAATTCTTTGGTCAATAGATTGTGATCCTTCTAGTACCCTCGAATCTGACCCATGAACTCGAAATTATTGGGGGTTTGCTGCTTCAGATACTACACTTCTACTTCTATCGTCTCCTGACCAACTACTAAGTGATTGAAGATACTGTCAGTTCTCTGCGCATCCTATGTACAAATTTGATGAATTGATAACATTAAAATTTATAGTGAATTGGAAACTAACATTTGTGAGTGAATTATTATTATTTTTTTTTTGTTTTTAATAAATTAAAGATAAAACTATTTACTATGAAGGAATCAAATAACTGTATGTGTAGTTGGAGACAGCAGTTATGAACGACTCGACTGAGTCAATCATCACAATTCATGACTGTTCCAAAGTTTGATTGTACTGGGAAATAATGACTGCTATCTTACTTGTAGCCGACATTGAGGGATTTGAAATGTAAACGAATGTGAGTTCCGGGACTGTCTAAGTGGTGGTATAAGCCTGTTTGTTTTGTTGATCGCGACTATTAAATAGTTTATATTATACAACATTGCAAGTTCGATGTCTGATCGTCTGACGACTGGGCTTCTCCAGGTGAGATGGTTTAGCATACTTTAGACGCTGGATGTATTGAGCGTCTCCAGTAGGCTAACTGAAGCTTTATACATGTATTACCATTAATGAGCTTACATGTGGTCGATAATTTATTCCCACTTATCAATTCAGTTAGAATACAGACTTAACAAAGACCGACTTAATCAATAAATACATGTATGTTTCTGATTGCTTCAACAAGGTATGCATTATATGCAATATACATTCTTATTTAAGCAAAAAATCTGTTTTACTTTAATTTTGTAAACATTATCTGATGTTGTTAACGTAAATACCACAAAATAGTGTCGTTACCTTGCTATTATACATATAGACGAAGAATCCTGATCATAAGAAACTCCAGTCACACACAAAGTTCTGCTAGACCAGCTTTACATATACTCCGAAATGCTAAGTAATATAATGAACTTTTGGCTATGTGTACACAGTACAACTTCCTAATCATAAATGAGGTGGAGGAAACTGTGTACTTAATAGGAAATAAGATCAGGAAAAAACTAAGTGGTCATATATTACACAATATATACACTAATACAAAAGTTAAGTGTGCACTTGTATACATATAGGGAAAAGAATAAATATATTACAATGCAGCATACGCCGGAAATGCATTAGAGGGGATTCGTGTTTTTTGTTTTTGTATTTTGTAGTGTTTGTTGTGTTCCTTGGCTTGTAGGTTATGAATTTGTCCCAGTATCCTCTTAATTACTCTTCACTGTACACATAACGAATAGTTTAAATCTGAAAAAAGACAATATGCATTTACTTTACTTTTAACCATATCTTCTCTTTGTTGGTGAGATTCTCCGGAATTTCTGTCTGCGGAACTTGCTTGTTTTACCGTCAATTCAAACTAAGAAGATACGAGATGGTATATTTTAAAACAAGTATCTACATGTGCGTCAGCGTTAACACTGTTTTACAGATGATTGCAAATTTCTGGACACACGTTTTTTTAGCATTGACAGAATTTCCTCTTTAAATCAAACCCTGTTAGCATACGTGAACACATACGTGTTTCTTCATTTATTTGTATTACATCGTTCGTGTATTAACTTCTGTATAATATGCAAGTTTTGGAAATAAAAGGTCGTGTCTGTTTGTTTTGTATTGGGCATGTGTAGTTTTCAGATTCAATCTGTTATAAAAAAACAGTAAAAAGGGAGGGTTGGGAAACAATCGGTTCAACTTTGGCCACATGTCACTTTTCCGAGCCAGTGTGCTATGCTCTCGTATTCTCTCTGCTATTCACGAGTCAGTTAATTACTAGACAGAATAAAGTATAAAGAAAAAACTAGGACTAGTATAACTAACCGATGTAGGTTCCTGAAGTTTATGAACCACTGTCTTGCATGGTGGAACTTAGTTATTTCAGATGGTAGTTTACATATACTATTAAGTGGTGTAAAAATTAAATTCTGTTGAAAAACCGATGAACAATTTAGTAGACAATAGATTGGACACACAACAAAAATAACCCCAAATTAAGTAATACTAACGATGATGAGTACGGAAGCTCAAAAATTCAAAAATAGGAAACTTACAATAATTCCTTTTCTCGTAAATTGTGGTTCTCAACCGACCTTCAGCGTCAATTTCTAGATATACGTCAAGGTATGAGGCAGACATAGCTGTCTGTAGTGTGCCTAACTAAAGTTTAGTGAGGTAGATGCGATCAACATAGTCACCGAATTTTTTATTATTCGTCATCTATGTAGCGGAATATAAAATTAAAGGCTATCCTTTTGTCCTTGTTTTAAAGCCCTTGCTTAAAATCCACCGAGTACGTATCAAAGAAAGTCATCAAGTAGGGGAGCACAGTTGGACCTCATATTAATGCGGATAATTGTTGAAAAACATGTCCACTAAACAATATATAATCTACCACGGTAAAAATCACACAATGTTAATTCTAGTTCTGAGCAAAAAGTTATGTATGCAATACACATTTTTTGTTTTGAAAATTCTACTACTTAGCATTAAACTAGATGTTTAATGCACGGACGGACAGACTGATTACTATACACTTCTTGAATGAAAATCAGAACTATTCACAAGCCCTTGGGGTCACGATAATCTTGTTGCTTAATGTCAACAGATGACCTGCAACTAAAATAATCTATGGATCATATTTATGTGGACAATATTTCACAAGGAGGCATGCCGAAAGGTTAACCAAACTCTAAACTATGATGAGCAGAAGCATATATTGTAATCTCATTTATTGACATTTTCTTCATTTAAAAAACTATCCCTACTCCCAAATGCAAATGCACAAAAATTAGTAGATCAGTCAGAAAATCCAGAAAACTTTCATAATCACATGTCCGTCCATAAAAAAGAGCTACATTATTGTTGTTAGGCTGTTGAATATCCAACAATACATATTTCACCTTTTCAGCTCCATTCAGGACAAGAACAAATAAACAAATAACAAATGGGATGGACATATGTGGACTTAACTGCCACTGAAAAAGAATGGGGATTTTGTTGGGGACTAAAAATAGATCCCTTTTCAATTCACCTACACTTTTTCAAAATCTATGAAGTAATTTTTATGATCCTTTATCTTGCAATGAGCATGGCACTCTCCAAACATGTTACCCAATACATGCCAGGCTTTCTGCATCATAACCTGACACTCACGAGGGCTTCCTCTACCATCTCTGTGGGTAATTCCTTGTCACCAGTGCTCAGTCATGCATGTGTAAGTAATTTAGAGGCAACAAATAAAAACAGGTTTTCCATCCTTCCATATAAATTTTAAACAAGTCTTCAGATGACTCTGTTGTTAGTGTGGGTATATGTGAAAATATGCTTTTAAAATGCAGGAAAAAAGGCAAGTTCTGTATGTTTTGGTCTTTATTGAATCAATCATTTTTATTATTATAAACACTCCCATTATACTATCAGTTGGTTTTCCTAAGTTGTAACTATACACTGATCACCCCTCAAATGTTAGAAAATGGTTCGTTACTACCCTGTTCATTACTTCATAAGACCTTGCTGTAAACTCCTATAATTTTATGCTTTGAGAACAATTATGTTTCTAGAACACTACATGGTATTACTTTTTATATTTGCTCATAGTACAACAGATGAGATTGCGAGAAAATGCGTCAAGTTTAAAAAAACATAAGTAATCTGTTTATCCCTGTTTTGGAACATTGTGACATCACAGTGTTTACTTAAGGTCTTGATGATGAGGTGAGATGGGCCCATCTGATGCTGGTGGAGTGAGATGGAATAATACCACATATAAAGATCAAAGGAAAATACTTCAAAATAGCAATATGGATATATTATGATCAGTTTCTAAGGATAAACAGATTACTGTTTGTTTTATTTCTGCGATTTGTTTATTCAGCCGAAAGCGACTCTATGTACAATTTTAATCTTGGAAATTAATTAACATTTATCTAAATACATCATCCACATAAATTATTATTGCAAGTATTGAATATGCATGTATACATGTATAAAACAATACTTCTTGAAAAATAACATTGTAATATTGGATGTAATATGATAGTCTAGTCACCAATATCTAGTACCATCAAACCTTTAGAGTTTCAAAATATGGTAAACCATTTTCTAACATTGTTCATTTTAACTATTCTGGATGATTGTAAGCTTTTTTTTTAAGGCACATGGGTATGTCTCATATATTCTAAAGAAATCTAATCTGAATAAGCAACATACTATGTAATAATTGGATGTAATATGAGTGCTGCTATTTTAGATACAGGCAAGATATGTTGATATACATTAATTTTAATATGACTAGTTAGATATTTGGTTACAGCTGGGTTTCACTAACAGTAATGGACCAAGTACAATGTCAATAGATCAAAGGATTGTAGTTCAGCCAAATTATATTATTATCATTTTTATATGTTTAGCATAATTCTACATACAAATTGTATCACGATTTAATATTTATCTTTGTTAGTGTTGTTGCTAATGAACAAATTTGGATATAAAAAAATTAAAAACATTGTTAAAAAACAAAGAATGCATTTTTTCCCCAAAAGGTCTTATTTAATAAGAAATAAAAAATGCTTTCAAATTTAAAGAAGTTTCAGAAAAAAACCCAAAAGCTACAGTATGTAGTCTTGCTTAAATCTTTATAAACAAGGGGTATGAGTTTGGGCCAAATTAAATAAATTTAAACTTATTTCTGATTTTCATAATGAAATGTTACATCAATGTCCTATGCATTTTTGGTTCAAAATAAATCCCTGTCATATTTTTCACAGCCAAATGACAATTCAGTCAAATACAAAAACCTGACATGATGCACAACCAGTCAAAAGATATTCAATAAATAGCAAGTCTAATTTGTGATTTGTTTGGGGTTAAAAAAGGTAATATTTAGGCTTCGCTTGTATTCCACATTAGTATTTTGCCAATAAATTTCTAAAATTTGCATATATCTGTAAAAAATCTATAAAAAAAACTTCTGACATCACCTTTATGATGTTGGAGTCAAATTATGTCAACTAGATCTGCCAAAGAGTAACATTTTCCCAGCTGCTTAAAAATGTCATTATTAATGTTATTATATAGTGCTTTACTTTTGGGGAATTAATATCAAAATAAGCTTCAAAACGTACCTTAGATTTATCATATGTGATGTTTTACCAATGTGTAATAGTACTGGTAACTGTGAACATGCTATTGTTCTGTTTCTTTGGTTTATTTATTTCATCATAAACAGATCAGCATTAATGTTCACTATTTTTACAGAATAAGTTGGAGTGGACATTGGTGTGCTGCTCACAGCTGATGTGCAAAACACCAAAATCCACTTCAGCTGTAGGGAACAAACAATCACCTGAAACGTTATTTGGAAATGTGAACATATAACAAGTGTTGATTATAGAAAGATGCTACAAGTGGCAATAACATAAATGAAAGTTCATGACAGTACATTTACATAAGAATTAAAATCAAATAGGTCATTTATTAAAATATAAATATATATTTATATATAAAAAGCTATTATACAGCTGTACACAAATAATGTAAAAATTACAACAAAACATATTCTACATACACAACAATACATACATCTGATTACGACATTTAATGCTGTTACACCATTCAATTTTCCCTATATCATAATTCAGACATATTTACATGAACTTAAAGCACTGTATTACATGCAGATAATATAACATGGATTTAAAAAAGTTAATGAATTTTGCTTATTATCTATTTTGATTCTCAATAAGAGCAAATAAAACTTAGGAATTGGACACACAATTTTCATCTAGTCCTCATTTCTTAATACACGCTTAAAGAGAAAAGTTTCTGCAAAAACATAACTAAATACAAGTCAATGAAAAAAGATTAAAAAACATCAGATTATTGTAATCTGTCACATGAACAACATGAGGTAAAAATGTACAATGAGTATTACAACATGTAACCTATAACAATTTATATCCTTAGGCCTTTGATTTTCATCATGAATGGTTTCATCAGTAAAGGTTGTTTTATCTTTGGCTTATCTTCTTTTTTAGGCTGTTCTTCTTTCTTCATCTCAAGTTCTGCAAATTTTCTGGCATAAATATCTGGATATGTTTTCTCAAACTGAAAATGAAAGCGATACCAATTAAAATTATGCAAAAGCAATCTAATTAGAATTAAATCTTTCATTTACATGCAGGGACAATAACAAAAAAAGGGGAAGCAAGTTAAAGATTCTATATTAATCAGATAGATGTAAAAGTGGACATAAAATCTGTACACAAGTTATACAGAACTTCTACAAATGTGTTATTTAGACTACTATATACATCATGTTGAAAGACTGAAAAAATGTCTATTATGCAAAAATAAAAACAAACCAGAGGCTCTTAAGAGCCTGTATCGCTCACCTGATTTTATAGGCAATGAAGATGGCATTTCCCGGATGTTAAAGTAAGTCCTGTAATTTTCAATAAACTTTAAATAGGACCATCCAAACAATATTACTAGAAAGCTTTGTTTCCATTGGTTAACCGGTTGTATAGAGAAGATTTTTTTTTATTTTCCCATAGGGTCCAATGTTAAACTAAGTCCTGCGGCAGTGGTGGCCATTTTGAATTTCCAATTGCCATAAAAAAAAATAAACTTTATAGAGGACCATACAAACAATATTGCTAGTAAGTTTTTGTTTCCATTGATTAACCGGTTTCAGAGAAGAAGCCTTTAAAAACTTTTTTCCATAGGGTCCTATGTTAAACTAAGTCCTGCGGTAGTGGCCATTTTGAATTTCCAATTGCCATAAAAAACACAAACGTTATAGAGGACCATCCAAACAATATTGCTAGTAAGTTTCGTTTTGATTGGTTAAACGGTTTCAGAGAAGAAGCCTTTTTAAACTTTTTTCTCATAGGGTCCAATGTTAAACCAAGTCCTGCGGTGGCGGCCATTTTAAATTTCCGATTGGGATAAAAAAAACATGAACTTTATAGAGGACCATCCAAACAATATTGCTAGTAAGTTTTGTTTCGATTGGTAAACCAATTTCAGAGAAGAAGCCTTTTTAACTTTTTTCCCATAGGGTCCTATGTTAAACTACGTCCTGCGTTGGTGGCCATTTTGAATTTCCAATTGTCATAAAAAACATAAACTTTATAGAGGACCATCCAAACAATATTGGTAGTAAGTATTGTTTACATTGGTTAACCGGTTTCAGAGAAGACGCCTTTTTTAACTTTTCCCCATAGGGTCCTATGTTAAACTAAGTCCTCCGGTGGCATCCACTTTGATTTTCCAATAGGCATAAAAAACCTTAACTTTATAAAGGACCATCCAAACAATATTGGTAGTAAGTTTTGATTCGATTGGTTAACTGGTTTCAGAGAAGAAGCCATTTTAAACTTTTTTCCCATAGGGTTCAATGTTAAACAAAGTCCTGCGGTGGTGGCCGTTTTGAATTTCCTATAGCAATAAAAAACACAAACTTTATAGAGGACCATCCAAACAATATTGCTAGTAAGTTTTGTTTCCATTGGTTGACCAGTTTCAGAGAAGAAGCCTTTTAAACTTTTTCCCATAGGGTCCAATGTTAAATGAAGTCCTGCGGTGGCAGCCATTTTGAAGTTCCAATTGCCATAAAAAACACAAACTTTATAGAGGACCATCCAAACAATATTGCTAGTAAGTTTTTGTTTCCATTGATTAACCGGTTTCAGAGAAGAAGCGTTTTAAAACTTTTTCCCATAGGGTCCTATGTTAAACTAAGTCCTGCGGTGGCGGCCATTTTGAATTTCCAATTCCCATCAAAACACAAACTTTATAGAGGACCATCCAAACAATATTGCTAGTAAGTTTTGTTTTGATTGGTTAAACGGTTTCAGAGAAGAAGCCCTTTTAAACTTTTTTCCCATAGGGTCCTATGTTAAACTAAGTCTTGAGGTGGCGGCCATATTGGTTTACCAATCAAAATAAAAAACACAAACTTTGTAAAGGTCCATCCAATGAACATTATGGCCAAGTTTGGTTTCAATTGGCCAAGTGGTTTCAGAGAAGAAGATTAAAATGTAAAAAGTTTACAGACGCCGACGACGACAACGCAGACGGACGCAAAGTGATAACAATAGCTCACATGACCCTTTGGGTCAGGTGACCTAAAAACCCTCCAACACCATGTAACTGTTTCATGAACAAAAACATCAGTCAATTAGCACAATCTTTCCATGCAATAGCATTAGCTTACAGAGCATGATCAGTAATATATTACTACTTAACTCTTTCCCTTTCATGATTTTTTAAACAGTTTTTTCTAATATATATAAAGTCTTCTTGCCGCAATTCCCAAAAGATTTCTACAACTATATTGAACTCTGGATATTGTTTTTGATATCAATGGATTGACAAAGCTATAGCCAAAATATTTACTAAATTACATGGCAATTAAATGTCGACTACGGGAGTAATTAAAGTTTAATTGCAACGTTTGGTTTTGCGAATTTTACCGTAATGCTGGCGAAAAATTCAGGTAGCATTCGTCGTGTTCTAATTAAAACTATGGACAAACCACACAACAAATAAATAATCTTTTTACATAAATAGAAAGCTGAGATTCAGAGCTTTTATTTGATACCTTGTTTATACCCATGGCATTAAAAAACGTCCATTTTATTTGGGTTACAGCTGATGTTGTAGCCAGAAAAACGCTTCACCGGTACCCGGTACCAGTGTGAAAGGGAAGGGGTTAAACAAATTGTGCTGAATTTCCAACTAACCAATAAAAGATCTAAAGATTTACATTGAATCTAATTATTCAAAAAGTGTTTCATGCAATCATGAATGAAAATAACCTTATCTTGAACTAACCAATGACTGATTGATTATTCACATTAGCTGTTACTTTCAGTAGTATATACTGAGAATAATTCACAATGCAGGTTACTAAGGGTTCAAAACTCACTGCGAGATTAATTGACAAGATTTATACCAGTTTTTTTATTAAGGTCAAATTCTCCCCAGGTACTTTGGCTTCAACACCCAGCCCCAATTAAAAACTAGACCACATGATGACAAACTGATGAAAGTGAAATAAAACTTAAACAAAAGGAAACAATAGAACTATATTCTTCCATGAATGGCTGATAGCTGGTACAGATGAGATCACATGCACTGATCTGTACTTGTTGCATCTTCTAATCTTCTACACTTCAGCACTTTTCATTATACCTTTTTCAGTCTTTGCTTCCTTTTCAGAGCAGACATTGTTTTATCATTAATAATCTCTTCCAGTAATTCTTCCAAAGCCTTCTGGGAACTGCTCATCCTCTGTACCTCGTAATCCTCTTTGCTCACCTGTTTGCAATAATTGAACGTCGAACAATCGACAAATGAGTACACAATCTGAAAATTAAGTTACTAACATTGAAGGAAGCAATGAAAGCTGTGAAAATCATGCATGCCACTCAAAGCAAGTCTCTTTAGTACCATGTTTACAATAATAGTTCCTATTTAAAATTAAAGTTAATGGAAAATATTATACTGTAAACTAATCATTTAAACTAGAATGATTTCTGTATGTGTGAAAATATTCATGGAGATGATAGGCTCTGACACATAAAGGAATTTATGGAGATTATAGGCCGACATAAAGGAATTTAAAAAAAAAAAATAACTCGTTTACTAAATTTATTTCAATTCCAGGTTAAATAATTTGATTTCTGTAAACTTAGTTACCAGTAATGGGTCAGACCGTCAGACTAATAAAAGAAATAGTTACTTATACAACAAGTGTGGACATAGAAAAATCTCTTGCCTGCATTCCGCATCAGTAATGGAAAAAGTAACATCATAAGCATTGCGTAAATAGCATTAAATTTTTATTATTTTAAATATACAATGCATGGTTACAGAGAAACAGACCTAATCCGAAAACTTGAAAGTAGTAAATGGACCGTTAAATTGAGGTCAAGGTCATCACAAACTACTACTGGACCAAATTTGATGGACAAAGGGTTTAAGCTTAGAAAGATATCCAGCAAGTTGTCCAAGTGTTGATGCCGCAGCTGCTGCCTCCGACAGATTCCCTTATATATGTCTCCCCTTCACTGAATTGTGATAAATTTGTGTTTTCAACACCTTATATTTCTTATTTGAAGAAGTTTTTCCCTTATACGATATTCAAACCGGCAAAGATGATTACAATTAAAAAGGTCAAAAATATGATTTGAAAATTGTACTTTTGTTTAAGGAGTGTTTAAATTGTGGCAGCAACTAAATGTCATGAATACTATATATCAAATAAATTGATAAGTGTGTTGTCTGAAAATAAACACACAAGAATTAAAAAGAATTAAAAGTAAAAGTTTGTGCTACAATGCCTAAGCTGAATTAGCAGAGAGTATTTACAATAGGACTTCAGTTACACCACCAGTACAGTACATGAACAGATTCTAAACTTAAATGAATAGCCACACTAGTTTACACCACCAGTACAGTACATGAACAGATTCTAAACTTAAATGAATAGCCACACTAGTTTACACCACCAGTACAGTACATGAACAGATTCTAAACTAAAATGAATAGCCACACTAGTTTACACCACCAGTACAGTACATGAACAGATTCTAAACTTAAATGAATAGCCACACTAGTTTACCCCACCTGTACATTACATGAACAGTAGTTAAAAGTTCAATTGGAAGGAAAGTTGATGAAAATGTACTTATTTCAAGTGAAACTCATTGAATTTCAAGCAATTTATGCCTACTAAGCTTCCAGCTTCCTGGCATATGTGCAACTCATACTTAATTCTGATATAATACAATAATAGAACTGATAGAAATCCATCTAGAGACTTGCTTTGATGATAACTTACTTAGAGTTTCCATGTTATTAAATGTTACTTGCTCCCCATCCTTTGTTATTCTCATTGCAATGAGGATAAGGTAGTTTCAAACATCAACATAAATTTATTGGATACCTATATGGTGTGTAGAAAACAACTTCATTGATCTACAGGAATTGGTAAACAAATTTTGTAGTTTGACTCATAATGTATTCATGCTAACCTAACACAACCATAAATGTATTTGTTTGTATCCTTCAAACAATAACAAAAAGGGAGGAGCAAATAAAAGATCTAAATTTAATTACTCTGGATGTTTTGACAGATACTGTTCTCTGATAAATATAACAGAACAGTGTACATACATAAATAAAAACTCTAAGTAAACATGGCATGCTCAAAGACATTTCAAAAAATTTAATAATAAAATTCAAACAATAAACACCAAAAATAATTACAATGAATATGTTTGAAAAAATAAAAGCAGAATTTGGAGCAAGCTTAGCTTATTTAAAATAGCAAAATATTTGAAGCCTTTGTGCATGCCAGCCTGTGATTTCATTAAAAGCAGGGATAGCCAAAAAGCCAGGTTTGGGAGGCAACAACAAAACATGCAAGACATGCAGACAGAGGATCGTTAGAACTACTCTACAACTAAGACTACTAAAAATGAACTGCATTTCAGCCATTTGTTTTCATATATACTATTTCAAATGCATAGATATTGTGTATATATCTGACCCAAGCAGAATAAATCAGTTAAGATAAATAAGTTGGGTTACACATGAATATATACATGTAGAAGCATATATAATCTGCTAATATTCTTTGCTTACATTCCTTATTATGTGTTTAACTTCATCTTAGTAATTGTACTGCAGTATAATAACAAAAAGGGAGAAGCAAAATTGTATCTAACACACCTTGTGTTAGATTAAATCTGGCTCTACAATATATTGCCATAATGCTTTTTTGAGTAAAAATGTTTTGGTCAGCAACAGAAGTTTCTTAATTACTATAAAAAACAGAGGAAATAAAAAGTTTTGATACAATGAAATTGAAAATACAAAAATGTTCAGCTTAGTATTTTTTTATGGCACCAACCCTTATTGATATCTCCAACATGATACATTCTTTATACTGCAATCATCCTATTAGAGCTGATTACATGAGTTGACTTAACAGTGACTACCAATGAAAAAGTTTTAGCCACACCTTCTTTAAGATTTTAATAATGCACTTGTAAACAAACAATATGTCACAATCATGGAAATTATGTTTTATATTTCTTTTGACAATGTTTTATTAAATGTATCACGTTAATTACTTTTGCAAATGTAATTTATCTCAACTCTGTAGTCTCCAATCACTGAAAATTTAATGTAACTCATTTTGATTACCAAAATATTGCACACAATGTGAGAGGCGTAATACCAGTACAATTTTAAAGTGAAGTTTAATAGAATTGAAAAAAAAAAGAATAAATGTATGTGTGTATGATAGATTGCAGGATAAACATAATATTAGTGTATTGACTTGACATTAGCACAATATACTGTGTTTATGTCAAGTCACTATACTAATAATTTATAAAGACAAAAAATGCTGAAGATAAGAAATTGTCATGCTTGTCAATATAAATGCAGTTTGTGGTAACTACTTTTTTTCAATATCAGCATTAAAAGCATGAATTTTCCATGAAACCTACATAAATATTTTTCTATTTTGTCCAAGATGTTCATTTCCATGCAGTCATTTAAATTAATCTCAGTTCTATTCCTATCCCAGTTGTCCTGGCGTTATGTACTATTACATGACACCAGCCACTCAGACTCACTTATCGTAAGAATATGGACTCATTACTGGTGATGAAAATAAAAGTCACTTATTTCCCCAATGCAAAGACTGCTTGTAATATAAATCTTATAAATTGCACATTTACACTGACAAATAATCAGAGCAAATTTCAAGAGAATTTTAACAATAATATACCTGGGTCTTTTTCATGTTTGCAAGTCTGTCTTCCACTGCAGTCTTTAGATCTTTAGGTACCATCATGATTTCTACACCATAATCAATCAGAAAGGAGACTATTCTCATCACCAATAAATCCTCCATGTCTGCCTCATCCTGACAACTCAGTATTGACCGATAAAATGTCTCTAGTAACTAAAATACGAAAATGTCAACAATACATTATTGTTCAACTCTTTTTGAATTAAATTGCTTTCCAATGACTTGAGAATTTTGTTACTAACGTGTGAATGGCATACAACTGTTGCTGGGTATTTTATATCATTGGGCTTCCAGTCCACATGTGTGGTAAAACGGGTATATATTCATCATCAATGTAATAAATGATCAACACTCTTTATGGCGATATCATAAGTTTTTTTTTACATAGTAAAGACGTCACAATCAACTTTGTGTCCTAAATGGGGGACAAGCCCAACACATAGGTTGCACTGGTGATAAAAGTTAATATATATCTCCTATAAGGGGGCACGGATTTTACCAGGGTTGGCCCTTTATGCCCACATTTTTATTTAAAAAATGAAAAACATTTTGATAAACATTTAAAACTCGATACCAGTAAGATATATGTCAAACCTGTCTTAGCGACCCCCTCATAATAACGACTTCCTGTGTTATGCAACCGTATTTATTCCTCCCGAGCATTTTCCCATTCATTTTATCCTTAATATAACGACTCCCTGTCTTACGCGACTAACAACAGTGTTTTCAGATCGTTTTGACCAAGAAAACCTGTCTACAACGATGGGACTGTTAAAATCATTGAACAATAAACCCTGTCTGACAAAAAGAAGATTCGTAGACCAATGGTATTGTTGTCAATTATCAAGGTTCTTCGAAACAGAAAACTAAAATATGAAGTGACCAAAACTGTTTTATTATCTTAGAAGCAAAGTTCAGATTGCCCTGTGAAATTGAATAGTCGTGTATGTCGTTATTCGATTTTGTTGCCATTCGGGTTGGAAATGATGATCATTCTCATAACGTGTGTTTATTGTATAATCGCGCCATTTTGTTTTACAAAGGGAAATAATCAATATGAAACCGTTGTACACTGGTTCTAAACCGACATGCACTTTCTACATAGAGCGTATTGTTAAAACAAAAGGAAACCAGTAAAACCGGTACAAGGAAAAATACAACAACTAAATGGGGGAATAAAGTTGACCTGCATTAATACAATCGGAAATCAAAACGCTCATCATTGTTGTATATTTTGTAATTGCGTTATATAAATAAAATGTCATATTTGATTGTTTACTTAATAAAACAAACAATACAGGTCTACAATAATTCACACTTTCACAAGCTGACAACATGACTTTGTTGATTGGTCTGCAAACATCATGACCTGTGTTGTGCATAAAGACCCCCTGTCTTATGTGACGTTTTTAACAATTTCCCATCAAAGGTCGCTTAAGACAGGTTTGACTGTATGAATATGTATATATATCTGTGGGCCCGGCTGATGTTGAGGTCAAAGGTCATTAACCATGGTATGTGACACATCATCTTGATATTGTCTACCCCCATACCAAATTTATATCAAAATCCTTCCTCAAAAGACAAAAAAGTTGGCTGGCTACTATTGGAAGTCGGCCACAAAATGGCAGAGCCCTAATAAACAAACTCTATTCCCAAGTGACACAGCATTAAACAAGTTGTTTTACCAAGGTTCTCGTGTTCTGTTCAGTATCTAACTGTAATTCTATATTGTTGGCCATCTTGTTCATCAATTTTAACAGTAGGTGTAGCTTTCTTCTGTTTGGTGGTGGTAGCAATAAAAACACAAGTTGTAAAGCCTGCTTGATTCTGTCTACGATGTATTTAACTTGACCTAAAAGAACAAAAACCAAAGCGGATCAATTTTTTTTAATGTGTAATTCCAATTAAATTCATTCTTAAAATATAGATTGATTCTAGTAAACAGAAGATGAAAGCTGGCTTTTTTTCTTTTAATACGTAATTGATAATTTATTATGGCAAAATTTTATGCCCATTGCAATAGAGACAGTATATTTAATACTTAATAACTTCCATATTATTACATACAGTAAAACATAACAATATATGCCTATCCTTCATGTACCATTTTGACCAGGTTTATTGTGACATTCTGACAAATACATACTAGATTTCAGTTGAATACTTACTAGCATCACTACCAGAGTGCCGCCGAGATTTTTTATTTTCACCATGTAACAAATCTGTTAGACTCAAACTACGTCCATTCAGTGATTCTCTGCTCTCCATTCTCTCCAATTTCCGACTTAGTGTACAACTGTCCAAAGATGCTCGACTCTCTAACTGTCGATTATCTTCATGCCTGGTGAGTGACCCATGACTGTGCTTTCTTTCTAGTGTCTGACTGTATTGATTATTCAGGGAAGTACGACTTTTCACTCTTCCCAATGTCTGAGTACTGTAAGGCTGTCGATTCAAACTTTGTTGGCTATCTTCATCCTCGTAAGATAGTGCCCGCAACATATGTAAAGCCTGACTTGAAATAGATCTATTCAGGAGTTTTCGTGATGATCCATCAATAATTGGTTTGTATCCATCAGGGAACAAAGAATGATATGATGGCGGGTCTACATACTCTGGTGACTGTCTGCTGTCACCACACTGTTTAGAAGAATCACTGTAACTTTTCCTAGTTGGTAGAAAGTGTTTATGTTTTGAATAATGGTTTGGTTTGACATTATCTAAACAATTAACGCAATGATCTGACAAGTTATCACAGCTTCGTCGTCTATTTTTTTCGACAACATGTTTACAAGAGTCTGAATTCTTCTTATGCATTGACCTAATACGGGCATAGTTTACATCATAAGTATCATAACAATATTCTGTTGAAGGAATGAATGGAGGAAGCTCCTGTGAAGTTTTAAAATGTGTCTCTATAGGTGTTGTGGATAATTCCTTTGGCCCATTAGTATAGCCATAGTCAGTCTGCACACCATCTTTGAAATAAACTCTAGTTACAGTCCGGTTCTCTGGCCCAAATGCAGTTTCGTACTTGGCAATCGGCAGACAGGAGCTGGAAGAACTTTTTCGTCTTTTTTCTGAGAAAACATCATCATGGGGATAAATGGGAGATAACTCCAAAGCTGATGCACTAATTACTCTTGGTAAGCCTATATCGGGTGTCGACACTACTTCATTACTTGTTGGTCCTCCGACATTAGTTAGGTTTAACAATAGATTTTCTACTGATTCAAATGAATTTATACTTTTAGGTGAAATCAAAGGATCTGGAATGTCTGGATCAATATCACAATCTTCTTGCAGTAATCCTTCAGCATTAACTGTTAAAAACATGAATAGAAGTTAATATTTATATACATGTATATGAAACATCATCTCAGATTTTTTTTTTTTTGGAATAAATATTTTAAAAAGCGTGTGCATCAAGGAGATTAAATATTACCATATATTACATAAATTTGGGGTATTTAAGTGACAATTGGCAATCTAGGCATCCTGTATATTAAGATAAAATGAATGATGAAATTCTGAGAAGGAAATATTGTAGAATAACACAGGAAGTCATTTTATGGAAAGCATAGGACAAGTTTGACTGTATTGCTTTAAGTTTGTTCACACTTTTTCCATTAATATTTATTATAAAAGAAAAAATAGTGTACATGTTATTTCAAAACATCTTACCAAATACATTCAGTATAACTTCATACATCTTACCAAATACATTCAGTATAACTTCATACATCTTACCAAATACGTTAAGTATAACTTCATACATCTTACCAAATACGTTAAGTATAACTTCATACATCTCAAACGTCATCAGTGGTTCTGATAGGCCACAAAAATAATCTTTAACAACCCGGAACACGTCTCTTTCGAACCCTGGATAGCTTGGTAAATTATCATCTACTTTTTCTGGCCCTTAACAATATCCAAAAACATATAAATAACATTAACTCACAAATAAAACCAATATTCTGGAAATAAGGCATGCAACATGAAGTATGTAACAAGTTTAGTTTGTTTGAATGTGTTTAATACCATTTCCAGCTTTATTATGGAATGCAGTATTTTTTAAAGGGAGAGAAAGCGTTCAGGGATAAAACACCTGACCTTCTGTAGGAAAACTGGAAATCCTGGTCAGTTAGGATTGGAGTCGAGTACACCCTGCTCACACATGAACCTGCAACCTCAGTGTTGACAGGCACATGATTCATTGCTGACAAACTACTTTTACCACTAGGCTATTGCAAAAGTACAACTAGAACTAAACAGATTTTTAAGAAATACTGTAGATAATGGGAAATAACTAAATAAATGAACTAAAAAACAAAGAAAATAAATATTGATACATGTATAACAAAAGCAATGATTAGAAAATTTAAAAAAACTGAAATAACAGGATACTTACAATGAGCTAAACATTTCATAGCAGACAGGGCCCAATGTGGCAGCTGGTCTACAATAAAAATGGAAACATTACAAGATGGACACCCTTGTGAACTGATGAATCAAATTATTTAGCATGTTAAACTATTCAGTATGGTGTTGATTATTCAGATGAACAGCTGAGGCATCAAAGATGGACAACCTATAGCAACGATCTCCAGGAAAAATTTAATTGAAACTATAAAATTGGTTACCAAGCTGTTTTGGCATATATTTGCAGAATATCCTATATTTGTTAAATAAGTACATGTATAGTTATGACTGCCAAATGAAGAAAATAAAATCAATATGCACAGAGGTGCAAAAGGGTTGCCATATTTTATTAACCAAAACTTTCCTTGTCTTCATTTTAAGATTTAACATAATTGGTTATTACAGGCATTACATGTAAACTGGAGACAAAGTGAGGAAGGGTTTCAGCAAGAAAAATGTAAGCTTTATCAACAAATTTTCAAAGTTGCATAAAATATGAATATGTGAATCCTCTAACAGTATTGAACCATTGTGTAAAATTTCAGATATGTACTTGATGTAGTTTTTGAGTTATGGTCCGTAAACCACTAATTCAAGAAAATTTCTAACGTTTTTCTGTCACTGTGACCTTGACCTTGAACGGATTTACCCCAAAATCAATACGGTTCCTCCTCTTATGGTATGTAACAATATACCAAAGTTTCAATAAAATTGGTTGAGAACTTTTTGAGTTATGGTCCGGAAACCACTAATTCAAGAAATTTTCTAACGTTTTTCTGTTGCTGTGACCTTGACCTTGAACGGATTTACCCCAAAATCAATAGGGTTCCTCCTCTTATGGTATGTAACAATATCCTAAAGTTTCATTAAAATCGGTTCACAACTTTCTGAGTTATGGTCCGGAAACCAATTGTTGACGCCCGCCCGCCCAGCCGCCAGCCATCATCATAACAATAGCCCAGTTCAACTTCGTTGCAGCTCGGCTAAAAACTGAAAGGGGACCTTGTAGTGACTACATCAACTTAAGTTTGATTTATTTATAATCATGGAGAATCAATATTATATACTGTTTGAAATAAGTTAATTGTAACAACAAAATGATAAAATTATGTCTTGTAAATGCTCACTTTGTAACAAATCCATGTATTTTATAGTTCTGAACACTTAAGTACATGCAACTATCCTGATTTCGTATGATGTTTTAACTAAAAATATCAACCAATCACATAACTGAAAAGTAACCAGAGATAGGCAGTAGAATACATATGACATATACTTGGATATACTTCGTTGTAAATAAACTTAATTTTGATTGACTATTTGCAGGTATATAATAGCAATCTAAAAACTGTGAAAAATGCTCACTAATTGATACTCCCCTGCTTCCCTGAAGTCAATGACAAAGTCCATGTCTTTCTATGGGAAACCCCAAATAAAATATCATTCCGATCAACATGTTAAATATCAGGTGCACAATGGCACCATGTGACAAAGATTCTGTGTAGGTTTTATCAAATTCCATTCAGCAGGTGTTGAAAGTGAATAAGATAAAGTGTAACGGACGGACACCCCCTTCACTATATACCATCCCCCCCCCCCCCCCCCTACACACACACTCAATCAGGGGTATAATAACCAACAACGTAATTTATCAGGGTTTAGTGGACTTGTGAGGATGTGTTGGCAAAGAAGCAGAAAGTTCCAAATTTAAATGTCTTTTGGACTAAGTAAGATCAAACTCCCAAATATAGCAAGCAACCATGCTGACATAGCTGAAGTAACAGAACTATGTACAAATGTAATACAAATAAAAATGGCTTCACACTATTCTTTTTAACTCGTCATCCTTGGATTTTGAAGACAATAAATACCTTTAGGTTCTATATTAGTAACAATTCCACTTTTATTGATGAACAGACAGTTGTGCATGACGTATTTACCACACACAAAACTACTGTCTAAAATATCGGCCATATCATCTATTTCAAGTACTTCCTGTAATCTACAAAAACAAAAAACGACGACTATATGATAATAAACAAACTGGCTGAACAAAGGTAAACTTGGCATTTTAAAAACTGCACAAATAACAGTAACATTTATCATTATTTATATATCATATAGTTGCAATATTATTACATGTAATTATTAAACTCTTCTGTGCATCAGAACCTTACCAAACTGATGATTGGTTGGTTTCTTAACAACAAGCTAGATTTAAGCTATATTTAGAACCACATGATAGTATATATTTTATATATGTACTAGTACCCATAATCCTTTTTTAAACAGTTATGGGGTAACTATGTCTACATGGCCTTATCTACCTGTCTAAAGTCATATTTTTCCATGCATCTTCTATGTCTGCAGCATTTAGTTGTTTGGCTACTAGATGGCATTCTGGCAGAGTTTTTATTGGTGACATCTGTGCTGGTTTTTCATGGTCCAAGTCCAAGTTTATTGGACCTTGTTCTTTATTGATCAGATCATGCCTGATTGTGAGCGGTGTGCGAGAGTGAACATTTCTATTTGGTGATGCATGCACAAATCTACAAAAATGCATACAAAATTTATGAAAATAAATTGGCACTATAAAATGACAATTAAAATTGAAAAAAAAAACACTGTAAAAAGTGTACATGAAAATGCGTCTTAACATTTACTATTTTACAAATAACCTTACTTCCTTTTATTATCATTACCGTGGTAACTAAAGTTATTATATTCATGTTAAGTGAAGAACAAGTTACTTCTGGAAGTCTTGAAATTGCAAAATGGTAAAATAAGACAACTAATTTTAAATGTTTAAATATTATCTTAGAGATTTTATTTTTCCCTTCATAAAAGTTTCTAACATGAATACCACAGCAAAACAAACAATAAAATAGCAGTATATATGTACAATCAAACCACTTAATAAATCATTGTTTTTTTATTTGTTACTGTAACCGGTACATTAAATGTGGCTACTGATCAACTACAGGATAATTCTATTGTCAATGTTCCTATTTGATTACTAAACAAATCTGTCTGACAGTATCTATGTACTTGATATCGTATGAAATTCTAAGACTACCATACAAGGTTTGGAAATCATCAGGTGTATACTAAATGTAGAAATAGTCATAGTACTGTACAAGAGCTCTTATCAGGGACAATTTTTTATAGCTTATATTACAGCATATACCCCTACTGTGTTATCTTATATTATTTTTCAAATAAATCGGGAACCAGATTTGTAATCAATCAAATCAGATCTTATCACTGATTTACATATTATTCTCTACTTAAGTCTAGATTTTATCAAGTTTATGTTTATGATTTTCAGATCTAGATTGTAAGCTCCATTATAAAACTGAATAAACCATACTGTGTAATAACTGGCTTGGATGGGGTTATACAACAAAATGAACAGTCTGTGGAGTGTACTTGTGTTATACATAACTGTGTGTAAAAGCAGCCACTTGTTTGACAAAGTAACACAGAAACTTTTCTTTGCTTTTAACCAAATAATTATATAACAGGAAAAAAGCAGTGCCATATAGACAAATATAGACAATTTGACATTCATGCTGTGACACTTATAGGTCTGCCTTGGGCAATAGTAATGGCTTAATTTGAAGACCATGCTGTGCCAATAAAAATGATTGTACACAATACCACCTGTTGTACATGCACTACAAAAACATTACTTCTCTAATCTGGGTCCCTCTGGAATAATGTAATGAAATGTTCACATATTTAATTTCCTGTACCGTTTTAGAAGACTATAATGGTATACAGAACCTGTCATGATTTCTACTTTTTCTTTTAACTTGGTGCTCTTAAGTTAGTGTACCTAAAACTTGTATGACTTATAGATATGACATTAGTATTATATTAGTAAATTGATCAGATTATTTACTGACCCAAAGAGTCTATTGTTGTCACAAATATCAGGCCTGTTGTGCTTTCCACCCCTGACATCCTCTACAACCCTGGCTCTGTGGAGTTTCTGCAGTAACTGTATGGTCTGTGACCTATTAATAATTATAATACTATTTGTTCTAGTTTTGTTTTCAAAATTTCAATACAATTAAATGTACATTTAAACTAAATTTAACCTGATAAGGGGAGCAATAGCATATGGTTTAATGTGAAAGCCCTTATTGGCAGGTCCAGAGCTGAGCAGAAAATTATAAGTAGGCCCTGGCTTTTGTGCGACTATTATTGTTGCCATTGGTGTCAATGGAAAGTACATGGCACTATACATGTATATTCCCTTTATACATGTAACATATATTACAAGTATTTTATTCTTGGGCTAAAAAATAAATAAATTGCAATTTAATTAAAAAACATAATTAACAAAAATAACAATGTTCCTATACATAAATAGAAAATTATTTAGTAGCAATATTTTATGATAATTATCTAATGTAAACTGAGATCTTAACAAAGAACTAACCTGTCATAACCACCTGTGACAACAACAAATTGTTTTGACAGTTTGACATATTTACATAAGTGTGCCATTAATTTAACAATTACCAAGATAAACAGATTGATTATGCAAATTATATAATAAGATTAATTATCAATTAACCTATCTTCCTGTGTTTTTCCCACCTAGGTGTGAATTTCACAGGTGACGTGTAGATAACTCACCTGGTCACATCTGCTCCAAAATTTTTATTTGATCTTAGATAATCGTGTAACCAATCTATTGCCTCTGAAGATGAGAAACAATTATCATAAGTCTTCATGTATCGCCTATGTCTTCCCAGGGGCATTCCATTTCTAAAGGCCACAATTACCTCATTCCACTGAAAAAAATATAGCACAATTACTATTAGGAAAAATGTACATTAAAATTTATGGTTAAAAATATGATTTGCAAACAATGATTCAAACAATATCAAAATGCTTAAGGCATTATTTTCCAAATTTATCTAGGTATTTTTGATACAAATTTAATATATAAAATGATAGAAACACTTAACACAAAATAATAAGTACATAATATCAAACATTTTAAATTGCACAACTTTTAAAATTAAAATCTACTTTTTAAAATTTCAGTTTAACTGTTACATTTTTAATTTAATGATTTTTAAGTATTAAAATTTGAACTAATTTCAAACTTGTTTAAGTACAATTTTATCCCTTTTCTTATAACTAAACTGTCTAAAGGAATTATTCACAGTTGTTTCAAAAGCCAAACATTTCACACAAATACATGTATCTGTATATCAATTAGTTTTTTTGAAGTAAGCCACTGTATTACATGTGAAAGCAGATTTCCTGGCATGGCTTTAATAACAACTAAGTATTTTAGACAATCTTGCAAGAGCAGTGAAGAAGGACATGTACATGTATATGCTGCAACAGAAACAGGTGAATAATGCGTGTACCATCTTGGCATCTACATGTCGGATTTACATAAGTAGTCATGACACCTATAATTTTTTTGAAATTAATTATTTGTAAATAACTGTTCAATGAATGTATTGATATACATATAATACTGTTTAATAAATGCAATTTCAAAAAATAACATCATATATGTTACAAATTCTTATCCATAAATTGTCACACTATTACAAAAAGTATAATTGAGAAATTCATTAATATATAAAGCACTCCTTTAAATATTTTAATTGGTTTGATATCCAGTTATCCACCAATTGATGATACCTAACTGATGTGCATGCATTACAGAAGTTTAAATTCAACAATGAAATGTAGAAACATTTTGATCATGTTGATTTGAACATTACACAGTTACATGTTAATGAGTGATGTTTCTATTATCTATATGTTTATTAGTGCCATCTGGGACAGTATAACTGAACATGTGAAGATGTTGCTGTAATAAACTATAGAAACACCACTCATTATCCATATGAGTACACATAATAAAATATACATGCCATATTTAGATATCACCCTATAATAATTTTTATTTTTGTTATATTAACAAAGACAGTCCCTGGGAAAAGCTCTGCACTGAACCATGTCAAGAATGATTTACAAATGAAACTGAGAATTGACTTTTTATAACTAAAGCAAATATGTGATATCAGAGACATATACATCATTTACACATGACATGACATGTACTGTATATGATTATATAGAACAAGTCTGCTGTGACTTGAAGTTCAAGTTGATTGCGATAAAACTTACCAATTTCGTTGCACGGTAAGGTCCCGTGTAAGGAACTGTATTATCTGTAAGACAACTTTTCAAATCCATAACATCTACTGATTATTGACATGATAATCGCATTTTATGAAAATATATGCTAGAATCTGTCAACAAACCCATTTTGAAATAGCCTCTCTCTTTTGATTGGACAGTGTTAATGTTCCGGAATTTTTTTGTCTCTGGTAGGGTAAAATCCGAGTGAATCGATGATCGACACTTCCCACTTCCGGTATCGAAAATGGCTGGAACAGGAGTAATCGAGGGTCCATTGAGTAAATGGACGAATGTTATGAAAGGATGGCAGTATCGGTGGTTTGTGCTGGACGAAGCATCAGGCCTACTATCATACTATACTGTAAGCACCAACAAATATAATAAATATCTTTAAATTTAAAACAGTCGAGCTAACTTTCAAAATACTTTTAACATTACAATGTGACTATTATAATACTGTATATACATGTATAATAATGTATAGTTGTGCGATTTGTCAACACATGCAATTTTAATAAATTGAACTTACAGATGTGCATGACTACACTGTTGGTAATAGAGATATACCAGTTATTTTGAAGGCATGAGGTGGTTCCTTATAGTTAGTGCCTTAACAGTTGTTGCTTAAACATTTATTTGTGATAATAAAATGTGGTACTGTGACACCATATACATTAGACCTTTATAAGTTTGAGCCTGTATCCAAAGTCGAAATATCCACACATTTTTGTATTGTCCTCACCCTTTTCTGGACCAGAAAATTGCAAAAACATTCTAAATCAAATGCATGAACAATCTGCACATTATATAAATTAAAATATAAATATAAACCAGAGCCATACAGAATCAGGATTGGAATCAGTTTTTGATCTCAAGTCAGGTAAATTTTTTTTCAAGTCAGTAACATATAACAACAAACATAAGTTCTGTAGAGCTTTTAACACATGTTTAAAACCGACAGAAATAACAACTACATGTAACAGACATAATAAACATACATTATTATATAGACAGGGCTCACCACACTGGGCGAAGTGGGCGACAAAGTCGCCCTACTAGGACCTGAAGTCGCCCTAAGGCGCCTCAAAAGCAAAGTCGAAGTCGCCCTGTCATTTCCCTCAAGTCCAGGCCTGTCAACTTTTAAAAATCTCCATGGGGGTTTTTTATGCGCCAAAAAAAAATTGCGCGCGAAAGTCTTTTCTTTTACAGATACATGTTCATTATTGTACAGCCAGCTGTGAAGGGATAAATATTTAACATATACATGTAGTTTGTTTTGCAATAAACTGTTCAATTCCTGTTTAAATTTGCAACTGAAGCAAAAAGGCAAAGAAATAAGGCTTGAAGGTGTCACACTTTATTAACACAAAGTCCATGAAGTCAGCAATAGCAATAACATACATAGATGAATAACAAAACATGCATTAATTATTGAAAGCACTACATATAAACATCAAAGATGCACTAGATTCTAAGCCATAAATAATCAAACAGATAAGTCAAATACTTGTATGCATTATTACATTAAAGCACTATACATTTAAAGTTCAAACATCAAAATTACATTAAAGCCTCAGCAAACTGTTGTATGTTACACAGGCCTTCTTTGCTGTCAGTAGTTGGTCCTTTTCTGGCTTCAGTTGGAAGCAAAGACAGTCTGTGTTTATCTTTGTAGTCAGAAGTGCACAAAGTGTTGTGTTGTCTAAGCAGGACCTTTGTTCTGTCTGAATGTGCTTCACAATACTGAATACTCTCTCACAGTCTGCATTTGAGTTGGGTATACTGCACATAGCCTTACATACTCTTGATAACAAGGGAAACCTTGCAGTCTTGGTAACCTTGTTCTTCATTTCTGAAATTGCAGACCAGTAGGTATCCACATTTGTTTCATTGGTGTAGACTGGCATCTCTGAAGATGGGGTAACCTGGTAGTCATTGAACTCCTCTTCCAGTTGAGACAACTGTGTTTCTGTAACAAGCACTGGGAACCTTTTGACAATGTTCATTACATTGCCAAAGGTAACATCACCTCTCTCTTCTGGGTTGAGGAAAGACAGACTATTGACAACTGGGTCTTTGAATGGAAACTTTGCCACCATCTTCTTCACCTTCAGTATTTCTGTCATTACTCTCATCTACTGCTAGTGAAAAGGGTTGGGTCTGTAAGTTCTGGATAACATCATTTTGGAGTGCTGGTGCTAGTGACTGCTTTATAATCTGAGTCGTCTTGGTCTTTCCACATGCAAACTTGGCAGCAATTTTACTGTCCGGAAACATAACTTTACACAATTTGGTAAAGTGATCTGCTACTGAAAATGGTAAGTTATGTTCCGCAACGAAGTTGGAAAATAAAATCTCGGCTTTGGTAACATCGTCGTCATCTGGTCGTGTGAAGTAATTTGTTGCTGGTTTGGTACTATTCTGCGCAGTCTGGTTCTTTGTGTGACTGGCAGTAGCTGCATGCTTTGCAACATCATTAATACCCCCATGATCAACTTTGAAATCTTTATTACATAATTTACAATATGCATGTGAGTCACCCTGATGGGATTTACTCAGCCACGTACTGTACTTAGAATCGTTCAACCATTTCTCTAGAAAACGGCACGAGGACCGTTTTTTCTTACTCGGAGGAGTGACAACCATGCTTAATTGAACTCATCTAAAACTGATGATATTTTGTGAAATGCCCATATATATATATACGAAACAGAAAAAATGAATACATTTCACGGTATCAAAACAGCATCTAAGCAGACATCTTTAAACCCGTTCCGCCCATTCAAGTTTTTTTCATTAACCCTTTTGATCTTTTTGATTGAGTAATTAAAAACCCCAATTAGGAATGTAGTTAATAATGGTTAAAATTAATTATTTTTTACCAAAGACTAATAAAATTACCGTAATCCCATTACGACAACAACACCCAAGCTCCGAATTTCAATTTAACTAATCATCCTATTAGGAACAAATTACTCATAATTATGTATCACTCGACTTTTGTATACAACAAGAAAAACAATAAAAATGTCAAATTTATGGCTTTAATTAACTCTACGCCACCAGGTCAATTGGTCTTTAGATGAAGCGTAAAATTAGCCGACATCGTTATGAAACGAATAATTTGATTGGATGTTGTGGACAGTTGCTTCCCATGGTTGAAAATCGTGATTTTCCAAATTTTATCGGTAGGCATTGTTCAAAATCGGGTTTTTTATCCATTTTAGAAACCCGATATCGGGTTTCGGGTTTTCACAAAATCAAGACCCGAAAATCGGGAAAACCCGCGAAAATCGGGAAAGTTGACAGGCCTGCAAGTCGCCCGATGGTTCACATAAGATACTTGTAAATCTGGTCCAAATACTTCACCCTGACTACCAATTTATCAGTAAATGTGTAATTCCAATAAAAAACGGCAAACAATATGCGTATTTAACATATTTTCAAACGATTTACGTCTTTCAAATGTATATTACGCGCCATTTGTTTATTTACCGGATGTGACTAATTACCGGAAGTGAACAACGAAGAAAAGTAATGTACAACGGCCCATAATGAAAAATCATAATATTTTTGATAAACAAACACTTTTAATTGGTTTCAAACTTCAGTTCTTTCAAAGAGTATTGTACTTTAACAATTTTCTTTGATAAGTATTTGAGCTTCACTTGAAAGAATAAAGATGTATAGTAATTATTGACATCATGATAAGTTCTGTAGATGGGTGTCCCATGAAGCAATTTGGATCAGTACAACTTTGATTAATGATAAAGGTTATGTGCTTTTTGATATTGCATATCATGAATAATAATGAAAAAGAAAGAAAAAAAACTGAATCTAAGTGTGTTATGTTTTTAAAAAACACAAGAGAAATAATACTGGAAATTGATGTAAATAATGAAAAATGTATGTAACTACTGCGAAATTAATTATTTGTACGGTCCCCCTGACTTCTCCCTAGTGTCTCCTGAAGTCTCCCTATCAGGGCCTGACTTCTCCCTGTTTGGCTGCCAGGGAGAAGTCACTTCTCCCTACTTTTTTAGAGTGTGGTGACCCCTGTATAGATAGAGATGAAATATCGAATTTTCAGAGTGACAGAAATCGTGGTAAATCACATGTGAAAATTATCGTTTATTTTCACTCTCGGGTTTTTTCCCACCAAAATGTTGCAGTTGGTTTTGTACTATACAAATATTCATCCGGCATTCATAAAATTTAGGATTAAGCATTAAAATTTTACGAAAACAATTTTGATCTTTATAATAAATAGGTTAATCAATTGGGCATCGTGAATATCCAAAATATGATCACTCTTGCCGCATAAAGCATTAGATTAAACTCGTGCGCGGAACAATTTCCGCGCACTACTAGTTAAATCAGATGCGTTATGCGGCACTCATGATCATATTTTGGATATTCACTCCGCCCAATAAATTACCCTATAAGTACAATACAATACATTAGCAGACACATATTACATAATAAACATACAGTACAATACAAAAACAAACAAAGACAGTACAATACAAAAAACATAAACTGAGACAGACATAGGTACAAAACATGCATTCTAAGTTAAAATACTATCAAAACTCATAAGACAATTGCTGATCATGCATGCAACACATGTTGAAAAGGTGGAGCAAGAAAGATATGTAAAGGAACACAATGCAGCTAACACTAATGCAGACTAAAACTACGCTAAAGTTACAAATCAATAAAAGAAAGCACTATGCAGACTAAAGCTAAGCTTAAAGTTACAAAGCAATAAAAGAAAGCATTGGCACAGACATTACAGATATATGACATAAAGCAGTTTATAAGTACAACATTCAAAGCACACATCGACTGATATTCTAAATAAATATACATTTGTATGAAGGTAGCATGAACTAAAGGTGGAGAGAGGACAATACATAAAACAGTTAAACCATTAGCACTAATACAGATCTACAAATTCAGTCTGTGATAAAGAGATGAGGAAGACTTCTATGATTTTTAAAATGAGTTTTTGATTTAAAAAATATATATTAAATATATTAGAGATTGAATATTATTCTTATTCTTATCCTACTCAGAAACTGTATTTACATTGTTTGATTTAATTCTTAATACTTGCTAATGCCTTTGTTTTAATCAATATTTTTTTAACCCTTATTGAAACATTCACTTTCTTATAATTTAGCCACGAAACTCATTAAAATGAACTGTATGTTACTGCTAAAAATCTTGGATCAATTATTAAAATCATGCTGTGATTTTAAAAATAGTTGATCTGTAACACAAAAACTTTTTCATACGAGTTGTATATCATTTTCAACTTTCGTAAAGACTGATTTAATTTAAGTCAGATTGAAATAGGTGCTCCAGGCACAATTATCGCTGTCCTGTTGGGTACATGACCTGATCTGGATAAAAAAAGATGCTCAGTCAGAAAGGATTTAGACTTGATAAGACAGTAAAAAGATTTGTTTCAAAAACTTTACCTTACAATTTATGTAAGACACAAAATTTATTCTTGGAATTGCTGACCACATACATTAGTATTTATTAATGTAATGTATCTTCTAAAATCAATTTGAATAAATCTTAAAGACTTGCTGTTTACGAATGGTAAGTGAAATAGAAATAATGACACGAGGTTAAGTAGTTACTAGTTAGTCCATTCATGTTAAACATTTGCCAACTTGAAAAAAACCCAGTTTTTAAGGTTTTTAAAATTTATTTCAATAGTGCATAATTTTAATTTCTTGCAGTCAAAGGAGAAAATGATGAGAGGATCAAGAAGAGGTTGTGTTCGATTAAAGGTATATAGATTTTATTACTTGTTTTGTGAATTTCAATTCTAGTATTTTTTTATGTACATATCTGCAACCTTGTTACCTTTGAGTCTTTAAATCTGCAAATATTTTAACAATAGGCAGAATTTTACTGCTGTTATATAATCGCATGTTAGTTTGTGATAAGTCGGATAACAACAGAATTTAGTCCTATTATTCGTAATGTTGCAAATAAAAAATTCTAACTTCAAAGAGATTTGATTAGAACAAATATATTACAGGGAGCAATTATTGGTATAGATGATGAAGATGACAGTACATTTACACTATCAGTTGACCAGAAAACATTCCATTTCCAAGGTCAGTTTATGTTGTTTTATTAGTGTACTTGACATAGAAATCTTTTTGATTTGCCTGTTTTTGTTTGCTAATTTAATATTTAGTTTAATATTTTAAATATGTACACACTAGTTCCTATCCAGATGTTTTTAAAGAGATACATTAGTAATCTCTTGGTTTTTGTGGCAGACACATCTGATCTTGACAAAAAATTGTAATCCAGTTAATTAAAAAAAACTATGATTCTAAGATTGCAGTGTTAAACTGAAAAAGTAGCATTAATTAAAATCCCCAGGATTTGTATGTGCCTAATAAAAAGGGAAACAACTGAAGCATATGTAGAAACATGATTTATGAATGAAGAAAAGAGGAATAATCCTTTTATTTACATATTGTATGGGTTATTAAACATTGTTAACTGAAACTTATGAGATGTTGTTGCAGTAATTGGCAGGTTTCATTAATAAATTCCACAAGTACAGCATGACATGTTAATTTACTTTCCTATTCAAGTCATGTCAATTCCTAGAATTCAATTCAAACATTGATTTCTGTTTTATTAAAGGCAGAATTTTTCCAATTTCTGCTTGGAATTTTTTGTCTTCTACAGCTATTTTGATAATCTGGTCGCTGAACATTTTTATTGGTGAAAAATTATATTTTTAATTGTAATGCCATAATTATTTGTTTGTTGATAATTGTGAAAAATGTTATTAAAAGTAATTTTTATTAGGTATAAGGTCATTGATGTAAACTGGTCAATTAATTGGTTTTTGTCTCGCCTGCGACGAAAGTCGCTGGAGGCGAGACATATGTATGGGAATCCGGCGGCGGCGACAGCGGCGGCGTAAACACTTGACATCTTGCTTCATATCTTTGTAAGCCCAAGCCCTAGGTCCATCAAATTTGGTCCAGAGGTAGCTTATGATGAGTACTTGCCAATCAGTCACCTGTCACCTGACCTTGACCTCAATTTCACGGTCCAGCGACTACGTTAAAGTTTTTGGGTTACGACAGTTCCTCTGTAACTACGCATGGTAGGATGACAATATTTGGTGTATAGGTTGCTGATGACTAGTACATGACTGTCTGGTAGGTGTCACCTGACCTTGACCTCAATTTCACGGTCCAGCGACTACGTTAAAGTTTTTGGGTTACGACAGTTCCTCTGTAACTACGCATGGTAGGATGACAATATTTGGTGTATAGGTTGCTGATGACTAGTACATGACTGTCTGGTAGGTGTCACCTGACCTTGACCTCAATTTCACGGTCCAGCGACTATGTTAAAGTTTTTGGGTTAGGACAGTTCCTCTGTAACTACGCATGGTAGGATGACAATATTTGGTGTATAGGTTGCTGATGACTAGTACATGACTGTCTGGTAGGTGTCACCTGACCTTGACCTCAATTTCACGGTCCAGCGACTATGTTAAAGTTTTTGGGTTACGACAGTTCCTCTGTAACTACGCATGGTAGGATGACAATATTTGGTGTATAGGTTGCTGATGACTAGTACATGACTGTCTGGTAGGTGTCACCTGACCTTGACCTCAATTTCACGGTCCAGCGACTACATTAAAGTTTTTGGGTTACGACAGTTCCTCTGTAACTACACATGGTAGGATGACAATATTTGGTGTATAGGTTGCTGATGACTAGTACATGACTGTCTGGTAGGTGTCACCTGACCTTGACCTCAATTTCACGGTCCAGTGACTACGTTAAAGTTTTTGGGTTACGATAGTTCCTCTGTAACTGCGCATGGTAGGATGACAATATTTGGTATATAGGTTGCTGATGAATAGTACATGACTGTCTGGTAGGTTCCACCTGACCTTGACCTCAATTTCACGGTCCAGAGACTACGTTAAAGTTTTTGGGTTACGGCTGTTCCCCTGTAACTATGCAGGGTATGGTGACAATATTTTGTATACAGGCCGCTGCTGATATTTAATGCTATTTACGTAATGCTTATGACGAAATTTATTTTCGTTACTGATGCGGAATGCAGGCGAGACGTTTTTCTGTGTCCACACTTGTTGATTGTATGTAGTATGCATAAGGCTGTACTTACATGTACCAAAACATCTTGTGCAGCACATAAAAATGCTGAACGCCAAAAACTTACTTCACTTTACAATTTTTCTTCTGTTTAATCCAGCATTTGGCAAATTACAAAAAGGAAATTTAAACTTTAAGCAAGAAAACTTATTAATTAATATAACTTTCAATTTAAAATTGTTAACTTGCATGACACTCAGGATTTGGGAGATTTAGTGTAGAGTAAAACATTTAAATTGTTTAATTTCTTAAGTAACTGAAATATTCTAAGCATGCATGGATCGCTCAGGTTTTGAGAAATTCAGTATTTCAAAACTATTATATTTTAACAATAAATAAATATTATTTTTTTATTCTTTAATATTATTTAATTTGTTTGTTTTGCTTGGTTTTCGTTCTTAACAGTTTTAACTTTTAATTCAGTTACAAGGATTATGATGAAAGAGAATTAAAAAAATTTTTTATTTTCCATTTTGACTGATAAAAAGTGTGTTGTATTTAAATGAAAAAAAGACATGATCTCAGTCATGTATAATAAAGCACTTTGCACTGTGGATTTTTCTTACTAGTCACAGCTTTTTTCCAACAGTAATAAAACACAAAATAATCAATTTGTTGACACTACAAGGTCAGCATGATTGATTTTTATCAAGGCTAATATATTTCTCAATAGCAAGTTTTCAGGAAAATGTTCAAATATGTATTCAATAGGTATTGTGTAAGTAGGAAGAGAACGTTAAACAATCTTTTTCCCAACCATATACTGATTGATAAAAGTAAATGAATAGTGCCACTGTGTATTGCAATATAAATATGGCCAAACATACAGTGCAGCTGCTGCACTGTAAAACAAAAGAAATATCATGAAAGATTCAGTTAAATCTGGTTTTAATCAACATTGGATCAATAATTAATAAATAAAAAATAAGATGTTTTAGAAACTTAGATATTTAGTTGTATTATATGATAGTGATTTAATTTTCAGCTAGGGATGGGGATGAAAGAGAAAAATGGATCCAAGGATTAGAAAATGCAATACTTCGACATTCTGCAGAACATCAGGTATTTACTTCTATTATAAAGGTTCAGTACAAGCACTATATTACATGAACATTTTTTAGTATTTTTCTGCCTATAAGTCTTTATTACAAGTCACCCAGTGATTTTATCGATTGTAGAAGGAAAGTACGGTTTCTGTTGTTACTTTACGTGTAATGGTTTATTTTTTTCAGATTTATTTTTGCATTTTGTCTGTTATAAAACTGGTTATACATGAAGATAGAGATAAACAGCAAAAATGATCAGTAAGACTGGAACTTAAAATCAGTCTAACATGAGCAAAATTGGCAATAAAGTCTGTTTATGAGTTATTCTCATTGCATGAATATTATTCAGATTGTTTGTGGTTTGGCTTTATCATTAAAACTTAAATAAATTAATAGAAACATAAACATCAAAGAAGATCACCAAGATGAGATCTGTACTTCAACGTCACTGAAATTATCAACTGACTCCTAATGGGAGTATTGTCTATAAATAATTATTTTCTTGTGTTACCGTTAACTTTTTAAGAACAAAATAAAAACTGCTAAGCTCATTTAAATGCCAGTAGGCCTGAATTATCTTTATAATATTATCTATGGTTGCTTAACCTAGGATATACAACTATGGGTTAAATACAACTGATATTGAAAAAATAATATAGATAAAGAAAATCTGATAGAAAAAGAAAATGCTAATTATGGCAAGATCTACCAAACATTTGTCAAACAACCCCTTTATAGGATCTATTGCCCTCTGATGACTAGTTTTCCAATATTTTGGTTCTATGTCTACATGTATTTGCATAATATAAAAGAGAATGTGTAAACAGCAACAAATTGTCTGAGTAAAGCAATGTTTTATCACACATCCACTTCTTGAATAGATACATGTAGCTAAAGTTGAATGTTTTTTCCAGGTGAGTTATTACATGTGTTGCAATAATATTGCAATTAAATTATTTAAATCAGTGAGCTGTTATACCATGGCTCCTATTTTATATCAGATTGGTTTGCTTATTTTATAATTAAACAACAGAGTTGACATCTTGTATATTGACAAGAGTCGACAAAAAAACTTCTTAATCTGTCACATATATCATCACATGGAGATATATCTAATATAACATAATTTATTTACAGATACAGGAAGTTGTTCCGCCCCCTACAGATGCAGAATTTGAATATAAACTAGCAGAAACTGATGCTTATTTACAGTTAATGATAGAACAAGTACAGGTAGGCAAGAGGTCAAAGTTCATTAAGGTAGTGTCTTGATATCAATTGGTATCAGACTTATGGCTTCACGATACAAAAAATATCAGAAAACTCTAGAAAATCCACTGGAAATCCCTCCAATTCTAAGCATGTATGTAAACTTCTAATGCAATGCAGACTTTTAAAAAATATTGTGTGATTGCTAATGTATAACACGAGTTTGATTCCTGGGGTTGGCTGCTACTGTATAACAGGAGTCGGGTTCCTGGGGTTGGTAGAAATGATTATTGTTTTTTCATTTCCAAGATTGAAATTAATCATAGAACTTATTGGGTCTAGAAAGTTGAGATCAAGGAGGTAAAACAAACAGTAATCTGTTTATTTCTGTTTTTTAACATTGTGACACCACATTCTTTACTTAACAAAACCCTTAGAAAAACAAACAGTATCTATCACAAGTTAAAAGGGAAGATATCTTGTTCATCCCGCAGTTCTGCCGAGGAATTGGAAAAACAGATATCTTAGCCCACAGGTTTTTAGAATTTCTTGAATCTTGAATCATGAAGTCATGAGACATTTCTATACCTCATATCAAGTTAGTGGAGTGGGATGGGTTTTAACGACTGAAAGAAAATTTAACGAAATAGTGATAAAACAGTACAACCTTTTGTAATTATCATGGATTTCCACAAAAAACCTCTCATTTTAGATGAAAAAATAGGTACAAATTAACATCTAGTTCCCCGGAGATTCACCACAATCAGTTTATGTACCCAGGAATTAGTATTTTAGCAATATACATGTACTCCTCAGCACTCCTAGATAAATGCTATGTTTTAATTATTTTTAGCAGTTTCACAATTAGGTATATATTTTGTTGATATGCAATACACTAAATTTGTCCAAAGAGCACAGAATGGTAATTTTTGTCTCGCCTGCGACGAAAGTCGCTGGAGGCGAGACATATGTATGGGAATCCGGCGGCGGCGGCGTCGATGTAAACACTTGACATCTTGCTTCATATATTTGTAAGCCGAAGCCCTATGTCCATCAAATTTGGTCCAGAGGTAGCTTATGATGAGTACTTGTCAGTCAGTCACCTGTCACCTGACCTTGACCTCAATTTCATGGTCCAGCGACTATGTTAAAGTTTTTGGGTTACAACAGTTCCTCTGTAACTACACATGGTAGGATGACAATATTTGGTGTATAGGTTGCTGATGACTAGTACATGACTGTCTGGTAGGTGTCACCTGACCTTGACCTCAATTTCACGGTCCAGTGACTACGTTAAAGTTTTTGGGTTACGACAGTTACTCTGTTACCAGGCATGGTAGGATGACAATATTTGGTATATAGGTTGCTGATGACTAGTACATGACTGTCTGGTAGGTGTCACCTGACCTTGACCTCAATTTCACGGTCCAGCGACTACGTTAAAGTCTTTGGGTTACGACAGTTCCTCTGTAACCACGCATGGTAGGATGACAATATTTGGTATATAGGTTGCTGATGACTAGTACATGATTGTCTGGTAGGTGTCACCTGACCTTGACCTCAATTTCACGGTCCAGCGACTACGTTAAAGTTTTTGGGTTACGGCAGTTTCTATGTAACTATGCATGGTAGGATGACAATATTTGGTATATAGGTTGCTTATGATGAGTACTTGACTGTCTGGTAGGTTCCACCTGACCTTGACCTCAATTTCACGGTCAAGCGACTATGTTAAAGTTTTTGGGTTATGGCGGTTCCCCTGTAACCATGCATGTTAGGATGACAATATTTGTTATATAAGTTGCTGATGAATAGTACATGACTGTCTGGTAGGTGTCACCTGACCTTGACCTCAATTTCACAGTCCAGTGACTACGTTAACGTTTTTGTATTAGGACAGTTCCTCTGTAACTATGCATGGTATGGTGACAATATTTGGTATACAAGCAGCTGCTGATATTTAATGCTATTTACTTAATGCTTATGACGAAATTTATTTTCGTTACTGATGCTGAATGCAGGCGAGACGTTTTTCTGTGTCCACACTTGTTTCTGTGAGCTTAGGTGATCACCAGAAAACACTTGATGGATTGTGTGTCTATATGTTGTTGAAAGCGCATGTATTATTCAATTGTGCTAATTATACACATTTTGTAAATCTCAAGATCTGCCTCAAAAAGATATACATGACAGCTGTTGTGATAAATTAAACCTGTTGTAGACATTTATCATCCCCTATTAATTAAACTGGACAGTTCACAGAAAAGCTATGTTATTTAATCTTTTGGCTAACTTTATGTTATTCACTGTATTCAGTCTCAGATAAGGGAGTTCATGTTTCTCTTACATTTGATACTTTTGGTATAAAATGAGTTGGAGAAACCTGAATAAGTAGTGCACCAACCTAATTTGACCTGTAATTATAACTACAGTAAAACAATTATAAATGAATCTTTTGTAAGCCGTATATAGAGGATATTGTAGTTTTTCATTATTTTTATGCCCCTGCGACGACATGTTTGGGGGCATTAAGTTTTACTCATGTCCGTCCATCAGTCCATATGTCTGTACATATGTCCGTACAAATTTCTGTCAAGCTTTTCTCAGAAATCATACATGAGAACAATTTGAAATTTAGCAGGGTGGTTCAGTATCACAAGTTGTACGTCCTAAGCGACTCTCAGACCTGTCAGACAACTACTTCCTGTTTGGGACTGGGCCGATATGAAAATGTGTGAACACGAGAATGAAAGGTTCCGTCAAGCTTTTCTCAGAAACCATACATGAGAACATTTTGAAATTTGGCAGGGTAGTTCAGTATCACAAGTTGTACGTCCTCAGCAACTTTCAGACCTGTTGGACAACTACTTCCTGTTTGGGACTTTAGCGGGGCATCTTTGTCCCATGGACACATTCTTTGATTTTTTCTGTGTAATATCGAATATCATTTAATTGAATCAAAGCTCTAAGTACAAAATAATACTTCAAAATATAACAAATTCAAAATAGTTAAAACATTATATGTATTAAACAAAAAAGTCATCAAGCACTAGTTTATGAAACCTGACTGATGGAGCTCAATGTGCATGCAGAAGGTGGCTTTGTCAGCATAATTTCCTGGTTGAGGAGTCTAGTCTTAAGTGTTAAAAGTCTATGGTTGATGTTTCTATATTTTCTGAGTTGCTGAGTTTTCCGTCAGTTGGGCACAGATAAACTCCTAGTTGGTTGCAGGCCTCTTTGAGTAGGGTAAACAGTGGATGGTATATCTGCTAACTTTTTCCCTTAACTAAGGCGAAAAACTAGCGGGTACATGATGTCGTCAAGTTCACTGCTTGCATAGTCTTATTTGCAATTCAATTAATAATTCTATTAAATTAGTTACTATTTAATTATTACTAATTGTCATATGCAAATGGAATTTAAAAAAATATATATTTTTTTAATTTTCTTATTTTTAACTTTTCCATAAATTTCAGATAAATCTCTCTGGTTTTACTGTAAACTGCTTAAAACAAAATATTTTGGTTGTAGTAAAAACAACAAGAACTTCCATTGTTCATTTCTTGATGGAGAAATGTGAATAAGATTTTTCAAATGTTCGAGAATCATGAGAAAACCCAGTAAAGTCGGTTTATTCATGTTTCTCTAACATTTGAAAAATTTTACAGTAAAACCTGGGGAATCTATCTGAAATTCATGGCAAAGTTATAATATATATATACAAAAAAAAAGAAATAAATATTTTTTATTATGTCCTCATATCATAAATCATAGTAATTAAATAAGAATTTAAATAATAAAATTAATTCTTAAATAATTAAAGTGCAATTAAAGACCATGCAAAGCAGTGTCAAATTATTATACAATTATTACAAAGTATGCTTGCTATGCTCAGAAATGAGAAGTGTTTAGTGTCAGTTCACGGCCCATTTATAAGTCGAACATTTATTTTAGCTAATCATTCAGTTTTCTGACTTTCAAAAAACACAATGGCAAATGCAATGCTCGCATTTAACTTCTATCCGAACAAGTTCGGAGGAGTTTGTCTAGAGATGAACGGCTATCATTTATGGTAAAGATGACCAGAGGGGACAGGAGATATTGGAAATGCACAGTACCCCAGTGCCCAGCTTCTGTAAACACTCACTATGACAATGTAACCAAAATAGCCATACACCTAATCGATCGAAAGTAAAAGCAGACGCCGCAATTCAAGCTATTAAGGCCCGATGTCTAAATGAGGCTGCCCCAATACCAGCAATATACGAAGAAGAAAGTGCTACACTTCGATCCACCGACTACATCTGCACCAACCAGGAGGACGTCATTGCAGAACTACCAACATTTAACGAATTACGCATGCCACTATACTGGACCCAAAACAAAGAGATGCCTAGACTTCCTAAAACCAGGCAAGACCTTCAATTAGACGGAAAATTGCAGGGGAAAGATTTCTATTCTATTTTTATGACGATGGAAATGCACAGAAAATACTTACGTTTTGGACTGCCCACAACCTGACCAACTTAGCAGCCGCCGACATCATGGAGACGGGACCCTTATCACAGCACCAACCCAGTTCACACAACTTAACACCCTGCATGCTACAGTGGATGACATAATGTACCCACTTGTTTTCGCCTTACTGCCTGTTACAATCAAATATGTATAATTTCTGTATTTTTTACTTTACTTATTACTTTAATAAATGACTGTTACTTTGTACTGTAATTCAATTGAATATATATAATATTCTGTATTCTTTGCATATTACTTACCAAAGATTCATTTATGCATGTTTTACTGTAGTCTTCATTACAGATAAAATCAATTAAGTTTGTCTACTACCTAATCACGTTTCTCCAACATACTTTTTACCTGAAATATCAGGTTTTGGAGAAACGTGATCACACCATAAAGTCACTTTTACTGGAAACAAGTTTTTATATATCATACACAAGAATTAAACAGAAAATATATAACTACATGTACAGTACTTGTTATTTAAATTAAGTTGTTGGTTAGTAGAATATGTAAATGTTCTTCAGTAACCAAGATATTATAGAATATATTTTATCAATTGAACCAGGCAATAGATACTTGTGTATATTGTAGACATTAGAAACAAGAATAAATGCATGTGAAGATGAATCAACCAGAGAGAGATATAATGTCATCAAGGTTACAGCAGAGGTCAGATTTATGAAATTTGTTACGTTAATTTGAAAAAATAAAAGTTATGAATACGTTCTTGCGGCCTATTATGTATGATTTTTGAATGTAAGGGTTGCATATGTTAACAGGACCTTGTGAAGCAATAGAAGACACACATTTCAACTTTGTTACTATAGAGATGGTTTCAAATAATTTATGTAGAATTACATGTGTTGTACATTCTGGTAAACATGAATGGAAAAAAAGAATTAAAACATGCATTTGTTGCCACTAAACACATATCTTGGATTATAGCACAATAATTAAACCTGCTTTAATTATACTTATGATGCACTTAAAGTTTCATAATTTAAAATATTTTGAATTTTGTGTGTTTATGTTACAGGCAATGATAGAAGCCATCAAACACGCCATAGTGATGTTACAGATATCTAAGGTAGGCACTGGTTATAATGAAACTTAATAAAATATATTATATTCATACATTGTCAGAAAATATAACATTTATTTGTATGAGCCGCAAAAACATGTAGAAATGCAAGGCTTTACCTAGCATTTCTCACCTGATTTGTGGCAAGTACAAATAATTTTTGTACAAATATTGTTGTTATCCTCCAACCCTAAAATACATTTTAAACTACTTAGTTGGAATTTTTGGCATGTATTCTAGTGTTAATGACATTACAAACATTGTAAACCAGAACAGAATTCTAAATGTCATAAGAAGTGATATCTAGGGTACCAGGAGATTTTATTCAGGCAAATATAAATATTTTATTGTACAGGAAATGGATTGATTGCAGGATATTGTAATGATGTAATGGTGTAATTGTGACAACCTAATGAAAATATGTGCGGTCAAATTTGAACATTAGGCATGCACCAATTTGAAAGACATAAATCTGGAGAAAACCAATTCGAATTAAATTCTCTTGAAATGGTATGAACAGAAATAATAATGTCTTAATTGTTTACTTCTACCAGATACCTTATTCTTGGTACATCTATTTATTTCCTACTTGCATTAGATTGCTGGGTTGACATTAAATAAACAAAGTAATTTTCATGGGCTATAACTTTTTATCTTTTGAGGTAGGCTTTTGATATTTGGGATGTGGTTAGATAATATCAAGGTGATGTGTCGCATACCATGGTTGATGGCTTTTGACCTTGACCTCAAGTTCGGTGTTTTTATTATTACTTACTTTATGTGGTTTTCCTCTGTATGGAAAAAATAACACATTCAATACACAACTAGTAGGTGCCAGTTTGTTTCTTGAAGTACACATTGTTCAATAATAAATTTTCTTATGTCAAATACATCTGAATGCCGCTAACATCTTTAGTATAAAATTTGAAAACAAAACGAACTCGTTAAATTAAAACATACAATTGGTTGTGCTCGAATTTGACGTTTATTCAAAATAGACATGTATGTCAGAACATACCAATATTTATCTATTATGGACTCCAAAAGAGGGAAAGGTTTTCCTATACTGTTGTCTGGTGATTATAGCACACGAGCACTAAGGTGACAGTTTTGTTTATGTTTGATATTATTTTACAATTGAGTGCATATTTTATTAACTAAACATTAAATATTTACAGGAAAGTTTGAAAGGACCTGTAATGAATGGATCAATGCATGAAAATATACTGACAAATGATGCAGATTTTGATTACTTTGGATCAGGTAAAAAGAGAGGTGTGTACTAACAATATAAAAACATGATTGACAAACTACCAGCTATGAATCAGGGGAATTTGATTTGTTCTAATGCCCACAGTGGATGGCCAACAAATGTCGACACTGATCACCAGCCCACATTGCACAGCCCACTGATTTCCACACTGACCACCAGCCCAAAGTGGACAGCCCACCAGTGTTCACACTGTCCACCTGACCACAGTGGACAGCCCACCAATGTCGACATTGACCACCAGTCCACAGTGGACAGCCCTCCAATGTCTAAACTGTTTGACCACCAGTCCACATTGGACAGCCCACTGACTTCAACACTGACCACACCAGCCCAAAGTGGACAGCCCACCAATGTCCACACTGACCACCAGGCCAAAGTGGACAGCCCAACAATGTTCACACTGTCCACCTGACAACAGTGGACAGCCCACTGATGTCCACACTGACCACCAGCCCAAAGTGGACAGCCCAACAATGTCCTCATAGCTTTGACCAATAGCCCATAGTTGACAGTCCACCAATGTCCACACTGCATTGACCACCAGCCCAAAGTGGACAGCCCACCAATGTCCACACTGACCACCAGTTCACAGTGGACAGCCCTCCAATGTCTAAACTGTTTGACCACCAGTCCACATTGGACAGCCCACTGACTTCAACACTGACCACACCAGCCCAAAGTGGACAGCCCACCAATGTCCACACTGACCACCAGTCCACAGTGGACAGCCCTCCAATGTCTAAACTGTTTGATCACCAGTCCACATTGGACAGCCCACTGACTTCAACACTGACCACACCAGCCCAAAGTGGACAGCCCTCCAATGTCCACACTGCTTTGACCACCAGTCCTCAGTGGACATTCCACCAATATCCACACTGCTTTAACTACTAGCCCACAGTGGACAGACCACCAATGTCCACACTGACCACCAGTCCATAGTGGACAACCTTCCAATGTCCACACTGCTTTGACTACTAGCCCACAGTGGACAGACCACCAATGTACAGTGTTTTAAGCACCCGCCAACAGTAGACAGTCCACACTGCTTTATCCTTTTAAACTATATTGAACATAAATGGTTATCTTCGCTTCAGGGGATATGTGTTGTAGTCTTATGATGAAAGAAAAAAAGGCATATCCTCTCCAGATGATGGGCAGGGTAGACAAGGCAGAAGTTCTGCCCACTACCATTGTGGACAGGTGTGCAGGCTAGACAAGGCAGAAGTTCTGCCCACTACCATTGTGGACAGGTGGTAGGGTAGACAAGGCAGACGTTTTGCCTACCCAGTTGCCCTCTCCTAACTTGGACAGGTGGGCAGGGTAGAACAGGTAGACATTTAACAAAATTTGACGGTTCCCATGGCTCGACCCACAGAGCAGCCCAGCGCGTCCCGGGTGGTGGATAGGGGTGACCCTCTCGTTGAGGGGTTGTCAGGTCATAATACAGAAAGCCTGGTCGCGGATCATAGTGGGTAACGTGTTTGGAGAGTGTCACGCTCCTTGCACGATAAAGATCCCTTTTGTAGAGTTCCAAAAAGAGTAGGCTCATTGTAGCCGCTACAAAAGGCTATATTCTCCGACCCTACCCAATACTCTGTACTTTTCCCAGTGGCAGTCAAAATTTTGTTCCCTGTGTCCAATTCCATCCCTTTTAAATTAATGTATTGTTTGTTAACTTGTTCCCGTCCTGAATATAGCTGAAATACTGCTAGCTGGACGTAAAGCAAACATCTAATCAATCAAGCAATCTCCACTGTGGACAGGTGGCAGGGTAGACCAGGTAGGCGTTTTGCCTACTCCCACCATGGACAGGTGGGCAGGGTAGGTAAGGCAGTTGTTCTGCCCACTCCCACCATGGACAAGTGGGCAGGGTAGGTAAGGCAGTTGTTCTGCCCACTCCCACCATGGACAAGTGGGCAGGGTAGGTAAGGCAGTTGTTCTGCCCACTCCCACCATGGACATGTGGGTAGGGTAGGCAAAACTGGTTCTGCCCACTCCCACTGCAGACTGGTGGGGTGGACCAGGTATATGTTTTGTCAACCCTGTGCAATCTCCCACTGTGTACAGGTGGCAGGGTAGACCAGGTAGACATTTTGCCTACTTCCAATGTGGGCAGGTTAGGCAATGCAGTGGTTCTGCCCATGCCCACTGTGGACAGGTGGAAAAATCGAAATTCAGCTGAGCTGTAGTGTTATACATCCTCTCACGGCAAACTTGACAATGTGTTAACACTAACTCTGAAGCATTAATGTTAAAATTTGATTTCTGAATCACTTCTTCACTCATTGCAATGGTTTATTTCCTTAAGTGAAATAAAAAACATTTTACAGTTTTAGATAAGACATGTATGAATATTTCAGCTAATTTAAACAAACAAACTTAAAAAAAATTACACTTGACTTTTGTGTTGTGATTTTGAAACAATCTTTTTTCTGTTGCACTTTGCAAAGGGTTATCAAACTATTTCATACATTGCAGTATTATTCAGTGTTTTAGTAATCTTGATGCACAGCACACTTAATAAAATATGTTTACCAAATAAAGAAGTAGTAAATAGTTACTGTAAACATGGAAATGTTCACTCATTTCACACTCTGCATATACTTGCACAAATTTCCCCACAACTATGAAAAGTGTTTACCAGTCAAGGATTAACTGAAACACAAATTTCATTGTGCACATTGCACATTTGTAGCAGATTATATTAAATGTGTACAATGAAAATTTTGCTAAACCTTGATGGAGAAAATATTTTTCGTAGTTAATACATTGTTCGTATAAATAAATTCAAACATTTGAATAAACTGAGCAGTTTAAATTGTATAATTTTTCATAAAAAAAGATAAGCAGCAATTCAATAAGTTTGCAAATAAACAGGCCCCGACCCAAGTAAAATAGAACCATGTTTACAGTGTATTATAGATATTTCATGTAGCATTAACAGTCACTGTGTAGTACATACAGTTTCATATAGAGTTATTTCATATAGTGTTAACAGTCACTGTGATTGGTGTTTATTTATAGTGTATTATAGAGTTATTTCATATAGTGTTAACAGTCACTGTGATTGGTGTTTATTTACAGTGTATTATAGAGTTATTTCATATAGCAATAACAGTCACCACCATTTGTTGCAGGCAACCTTCTCTCCTCAACTTCTTCCAACTTCAGGCACAGTAAAGTAAAACCCTTTGTTGCAGGTCACCTTCTTTCTTCAGCTTCTAACAACTACAGGCATAGCAAAGTCAAACCATCCATGCAAACGTTGCCTACTGGTAGGTCAAATGCATGGTCGTCATATATCCTTGGTGGCTATTATTTTAAGGAACAGTTGAACTTTGCTAGCTTAAACTGGATGTGTCATACACTATCATTTTTAAGTTTGACCATATCAAACTTCTCATAATAATGTCCTGTATAATTTAGTTCATCGTTGTTAGGTGATCAGCACTTGATGGAAACAAATATGGCCTGTTAACCTCTTATGAAGTTGTCACTTTGAACTTTAAATTACCATAGAAACATAGTTATAAAGTTAACAAAAATAATATGGAGAATCCAACATGTCTTATTTTATGTTTTATACAATATAATTATCATTTTACTATTCAGCTATTATAACACAAATATCCTTTGTTTTAAAAGTTGGGTAACTTTTCTTGAAAAAAGATTTCATAATGGCATATCAAGAAACTAGCAGTTAATGTATACATTTGAAGATCAATTAATATCAAGAAAAAAATGCAATATCATCAGAGTACTACATTTGACTGGTCCCTTTAAGTGTGTAATACATCTGACTGGTCCCTTTAAGTGGGTAGTACATTTGACTGGTCCCTTTAAGTGGGTAGTACATTTGACTGGTCCCTTTAAGTGGGTAGTACATTTGACTGGTCCCTTTAAGTGGGTAGTACATTTGACTGGTCCCTTTAAGTGGGTAATACATTTGACTGGTCCCTTTAAGTGGGTAGTACATTTGACTGGTCCCTTTAAGTGGGTAGTGCATTTGACTGGTCCCTTTAAGTGGGTAGTGCATTTGACTGGTCCCTTTAAGTGGGTAGTACATTTGACTGGTCCCTTTAAGTGGGTAGTACATTTGACTGGTTCCTTTAAGTGTGTAATACATCTGACTGGTCCCTTTAAGTGGGTAGTACATTTGACTGGTCCCTTTAAGTGGGTAGTACATTTGACTGGTCCCTTTAAGTGGGTAGTACATTTGACTGGTCCCTTTAAGTGGGTAGTACATTTGACTGGTCCCTTTAAGTGGGTAGTACATTTGACTGGTCCCTTTAAGTGGGTAGTGCATTTGACTGGTCCCTTTAAGTGGGTAGTACATTTGACTGGTCCCTTTAAGTGGGTAGTGCATTTGACTGGTCCCATTAAGTGTGTAGTACATTTCACTCCTGCTTGCCAGTTTCAGCTAGTAAAGTTTTACTGTACTTTCTTATATGCATGTTGGAGAAGCTTTTCGGTATATTTTACAAGGCTTATGTTAACAATATGTGGTCTCCTTAAATAATCCTGTAGAAATTACAATACTACTTATATGTTCTTATTTATTGTAATTTATGAATTATTTTTGTTTTGTGTCTTCTATCAGTGAAACATAGATTTCCATTCAGTTATTGATCTTTATCTTTCTCCTTTTTAGCTCACCTGACCCTAAGGGTCAGGTGAGCTATTGCCATCACTTGGCGTCTGTTGTCGTCCGTCGTCGTCGTCCGTCGTCATCGTCGCCGTCGTTAACTTTTCTTTAAAAATCTTCTCCTCCAAAACCACTGAAGGGATTGCTTTGAAACTTTGCATACATCATCAGTAAAATGCCCTCTACCAAGTTTGCCCAAATCATGGCCTCAGACCAACCAACATGGCCACCATGGCTAAAAATAGAACAGAGGGGTCAAAATACAGTTTTTTGCTTATAGTTCAAAAAGTATAACAGATACAGGAAAACCGAAGAGACCTTCCTTCTTCAGCATCTAAAGCTCTACAAAACACTCCATTGGGTCAAAGTTGTATGATGACTCCTTGTAGGAGTTATTGCCCTTTAATTGTCAAAATTGATGATTTTTGCCATTTTTGCCTCAAAATCTTAAAAATTATTAGAACTAGAGAAAAATTTATCATTGCTTAATTGTTCTGCTCTATGAGGGCTACAAAAATGACTTAAGGGTCAAGCGTTTAAGAGTTATTCCCCTTGAACTGTTTTTTTTAATCGGTTTTAATTGATTTTTTAAAATCTTCTCCTCTGAAACAACTGAAAGTACTGCTTTGAAACTTTGTACACATCATCCGTCAAATGTCCTCAACCAAGTTTGCACCAACCATGGCTGCAGATTAACCAACATGGCCACCATGGCTAAAAATAGGATGGGGGGGGCGGTAAAATACAGTTTGTGGCTTATATTTAAAAAAGTGTAACAGATACAGGAAAACCGAAGAGACATGCCTTCATCTGCATCAAAAGCTCTATGAAACACTCCATTGGGTTGAAGTTGTATGATGACTCCTTATAGGAGTTATTGCCCTTTAATTGTCGAAATTGATTATTTTTGACATTTTTGCCTCAAAATCTTGAAAATTATTAGAACTAGAGAAAAAGTTAGCATTGCTTAATTGTTCTGCTCTATGAGGGCTACAAAAATTACTTTAGGGTCAAGATTGTCTGATGAACCGTTTAGGAATTATTCTCCTTGAACATTTTTTTAATCAATTTACTTGATTTTAAAAAATCTTCTCTTAAACCAATGAAAGGACTGCTTTGAAACATTGCACACATCATCTTTAGGATGTCCTCTACCAAAATTGTGCAAATCATGACACCTGACTACCTACATAGCTACGTTGGATTAAAATAGAAAAAAGGAAAAAAATGGGGGGGGGGGGGGGTCGAGAGAGTTTTCGACTAATAGTTAAAAAAGTATAACAGGTACAGCAAATTTGAAGTGAACCTCCCTTCTCCCTCTAACCATCAAAAGATCCTCCTTATAGGAGTTATTTCCCTTAAAAGGTCAAAATTAATGATTTTTGCAGAAGTGTTGGGCAATTCCTTATAGCAAAGAAAAGCTGGATAAAAAAGGGTTGTTTGGTTTCAGGTTCAGGTGAGCGATACAGGCTCCTGGGAGCCTCTAGTTTGTTTAAAGTTTTGATAATATATTGAATTCTCATACTTATTCGTAGTCAATCAAACTGTAAGATTTTCAGGTAATTATAATAAATTTTGTCTCTGCATGTTGTCATGGTATCTTGTGTTTGACCATCCAATAATTCCTGCTATCTGTCCCTCTGTAGAAACTGTTGTTACATATTTTGTTTTTGTGTTGTTAAATGGAATGGTAGATACATCTGCTGCTCATATTGTTGGTCAGCCATGCTTGAGAACAGGACATTGATCAAATAAGTCCTTTGAGGTTACTTTTAAACATACCTTGTTTGAGAATTTCTTTTGATTTTTAATGTGGCTGACAAACAAGATGTCTGAAACATATTGTATTTTTTATAAGAGCATTTTGGGGGTTTCTTACAGTGGGTTGGGATGTTAGCTTTGTCAGGTATTTTTTTTAGGAAGAGAAACTCAGATCTTTACTAATAACATTAAGGGTTTGTATAGAGGTGGTGTAGGTAGCCTTGTTGGGAATTTTCTGACCAACAAGATGAGCTTGAAAATTGTATATTGTATATTTAAACAGGAAAATTTTGGTGTTAGAATGTGGGATTTTATAGGTTTTTAGCGGCATTTAAGGCTAAATCCAGATTTATATCAGTCCTATCTCGTGTATATTTACTAAATATACATACAGCATGTGAAGTGCGTAAACAGTAAGCCACAACTTCTTTCAGCATGAATGAATATAGACTGGTTCTTATACTAACATACCCAAAAGTACACTAATCTGTAGATCCCTTAAGCCTTAAAAATTAATTTTGCATTTGACATAACCATAAAGATTTTCTCTTTACAATATGAATGTAAAGTGAAAATATTTTTTTAAGTGTTTTATGATGAGGTTTTAAACTTGAAATGTTACAAGTTAAAAAAATTATAGCAAATATTTAAAGAGATGCATATCATATCTAAATATTAAAATTACCTTTGTCTTTCATGGATATCTAGATTTCTGTTGGATAAACATGTTACAGATGACGTAAAATCATTCTTCGCATTTCTCAATGAAAATGGTAGCCATGCTTCCTTGATGACGTGCACAGTAAACAAACAATGCAGATTAATTTAAATAAACAAAAATCCATTAAGCCCTACCACGCTTCATTGAAGATGTGCTTTGGTCAACACTTTCATACATGAATGAAACTTCAAAAGAATGCCTTCAATTCTTAGAACAAATATCAATTTAATCTTCTGTCAACTACTAAGTGACCATTATCAGTAGACTAGAATATGTATTGTGGAATGGATTATCTCCCCTTGGTATTATACACACAAAGTCACAGTTAAATTAATTGAATGACTTGTTTATGACTAGTTGGTGAGTATAATATGCAAGTGGGAACTATACATCATTGATTATGGTAATACCTTTTTCAGTTCTGTTATTGCTAAGCATTTTGTATTATATTATTTTAGTGCATGGCCTTTTAATCAAACAAAGCTTTCAGAGCTGGTTAAAAATTTTCAATTCTCTGTATATCAGTATATCTAAAACTAATCAGCTCTAAAAATGTTTGCTAAGTACAGTACAAGTATTGTTTTTGACTGCTATTTGATAATGTGTAAGTACATCAGAATAAAAACAATATTTACTACGGAGTTTTATTTCATGGATATAAATTTTAATGAACTGAGAAAAATGTGTAGTTTGATGGAAAAATCAGAACAATCGAGAAATTATGTTTGGTTGAGATTAGAAATTCATGGGTTTTCTTTCGAACAAAATTAGTACAGTAGACCCTGTTTACAGCGATCATGTTTGTTCCCATTCCATAATGATGTGAAACAGAATTTGATGTTTACTGTTTACACATTTATTTAAAATTTTAATTAAGTATAGTAAATATTCTGTTGCAATTAATATTGATATGAAGAGCGTTCACTGTATCTGTCAAATAATATTAAGTCATCATTATTAAACATGATGTAAATGTGATTATAAATAGATTTTGAAATACTGATTCTGTGTACTACAGAGATCTGGATAGAGGATAATCTCTGCACTTTTTAATTTATTTTCTAACAGTGGATCTTAGCTTGTACTTGTAACTCAAAATTTTATAATTTTGTGGTACCCACAAAAAATGTTTATTGTAACCAGGGTTTGTGGCATCGTATTTGTTATTTTAACAGAGGATATACCAGTACAGGAACAAGCAGAAGCAGTGCCTGAGAGGTCTTACTCCAGTAGCGAAGATGACGATTTCTATGATGCTGAAGACTTCAAGTCGGCAGCCTCTACGCCACAGTATGTTCATTAAATGTCAGAAATTTCTATATCCTATCTAAAATAAGAGCTACCCTGGGGGGTGGGGGGGTACAGTAAACCCACAAATGTTATCGTGTCCATTGCTTCCAACATTAAGGCTTAATGCATTTAAAAAGGGAGATCTTGTTGAAATTTTTGAAATGCCAAATTGTTTGTTTAAATGAAGAGTTAAATACTAAGCGCATTCTTAATTTCAGCATAATTTTTCTTCCTAAAAACAGTTGTCTGAAGTTTTTATTAGTAAAAGTTTGATGTGATTTTTTTTTCTGTTTTATATTAAAATAAATTAAAAAAAACTGTGAATATCTTTTAGGAAAGGTAACACACCAGCTTCAACGCCCTGTACAGAGGAAGTTCTTAAAATAGAACAGCCACAAGTTATAGCTTCAGATGATGATTACTATGATGGTAAATATATATAACTGATTTTGACCATATTAGACACATTCTATTCCTTCCAGTGGTCATGGGCGTTATAATGTACTCTCAATGTCTTCCTCCATAAATAACAACTGGACACTATGATATAGCTGCAAAATTGCCACAGATGGCACTACACCACCATCTACACAAACAGTCTTATATATCATGTACATGACTTTACTGACACTAAAAAGATACTAAATTGGTCAAAATATATTTTACATCTGTTGTGAACATGAAAACAGTATCTTACGCATATAAATTTCCATTTCTAATATTACTATATCTTTTAATGCTATATTCTATCTGAACTAAAATCCCCAAAGCATAAACACTAGAAATTTTATCCTTTTAACTGTTGCATTCACTATTGTGTGTGTGCATCGGTTCTGTCCAATTACAAAGTCTATTTAACTTAATTATACCACCCGCAAACTTGTTGGGGTGGGGGGGGGGGGGGGTGGGGGGGGAGGGTGTATATAGGAATCACCCTGTCTGTCTGTCTGGTCTTGTCCCTTCCCGTCCCGTCCTGTCTGTATGTCCACATCCCTTGTAAGTGCAACTCCTCCTAAACCGCTTGATGAAATTCAATGAAACTTAGCATAAAGGAAGTAATTTTATGTAGATGTGCATGAAGGATTTTTATTGACCTCAGATATCATTAAGGGAAGATAATTGGACTTGAAAGCGAAGTAGGGGTATCCCATTGTGAATGTGCTCACAGTCCACACTTGTTCTTGTTTAAATAATTTAATTTGCTTTGTAAGCTGCAATCTGAATGGATAATTCAAATCTATAACCCATATTATGCGATATAACTTGCGTGACCTATAACCTATTCTTACACTGTTAAAATTCAAATAGTTCCATGATGTCATCAACGTTTTTACCATTAAAATGATTAAGATTTATAGTTAACATTAAATTATAAGGACTATTTCAACTACAGGTTATACTCTATAACCTGGCTTGGGTCTGTTTACACCATTCATAAGCGGTTTATTAAGCATAAACAAACCCAAACCATGTTATATCGTATAACCTGTTCAGAAGTTTGGAATATTCTTTAAATATAGCTGAGATACTTCAATCAGTCAATCAATCAATGAAATGATCCACATTGTTTTAAAATTATTTATTGTGCTACATTTTTTTTAAATTATTTGTTGATTGCAGAGTTATATGATGAATTAGACAACGAAAATTGTAAGTAAACGTTGATCACAACAAGTTATTCCAGTGTATGTAAAGCTCTCTCATTACAGAATATATACAAATAATAATGATGAAAACACAAACACTATTCACTGTATATAAATAATACATATCACATAGTAGAAATTGTCACTTTGACACTAGCAAGGAAAAATAAGTAGAATACAACAAATAATTGTAAGAAACCTTGTGAATAAAATGAAATATAAACTGTTACGTTATTTTCTGTTGATCAGTTTGTTTACTAAATCTGCCATGAGGAAAATATATTCTTATACATGTATTTCATCTCTGTATCAAATTAGTTGTTTAAAATATCAAGCTATAACATTGACTGTGGCACACAAGCTTTACGTCAAAATAAACACAGGAGTAACAGTCAAAGTATAAAACATTGGAAGTCAAAATAAGTTAAATTGCTTTTATCACAAATTCTAAAACATTATGCTAAATGGCCATCTAGACTTCATTCTCAATAGAAACACACAAATTGAATATACAACAGTTTCATAATTATAGTCGGTGAATTTAAGCAATCATTAGAACAGTGAATGAATCAGTGATATTTTATGATAGTACTAAATGTGACAACAGGGATGGGAATACCCTCTGGCATTAACGGGGCATCAGGTATGGCATTGACGCAGTGTTTGTAAATGAAATCTGAAGAAAACAAAACATTAATAACCCTAATACTCTGATTTCAAAGTTGTTTTCTCTTTCAGTGGGATCTTTAGAAAAACATGGCAGCATAATAGCACACCTTTTGTCACAGGTGAGAATAGGAATGGACTTGACAAAAGTAGTCCTACCTACATTTATTTTGGAACGAAGATCTTTGTTGGAAATGTATGCCGACTTTTTCGCCCACCCAGATTTATTTTTAAAGTGAGTATATAATGACATATAGGATAGTAATCATCACATAAAATCTACATGGTAGGTCAAGTTATATTACGTGCTGTATTTTTAGGATAACACGTTTTTAAATCTTCAAATTCAATGCAATTGTATTAAGCTCAACTACAAAGTCATAACTGTGTGTTCCCATAGTAATACATAATTACAAGTAAACAGTGTACATGTATCTAAGATGTGGAAAAAGATGTTTTTCCAATTAACTTGTGTTAGCATAACTTCCTTACTCTCCACATAATTAGTCATAGTAGTAATTATGGTTCAACAAACCAGTACGACATTCAAATAAATTGTCAGACACTGTAGAAACGAGTAAAGTAGAAAGACATAGTTTAATTCTTCAGGCAATTCATTTCTTGCTGTATGATTATTCGTTCAACATTTTAAAAAATCTTGGGGTAGTGTTAGGACTTTGTAGTTGGTCCCATGTACAGAAAAGCAGCAATTGACCTCTACTTGGAATAATTAAATGTAAATTACTGGATTCTTACTATGGATTGGTTGTTACAGTGTGCATATTAGCATGATTATACTAAAATTAGGTCACATCATCCATATATGAAAAAATGATCAACATAGCATTTTCCACATGCATCTTCAGAGATGAAAAATTTCTACAGTAAAAATCATTTCTGGTTATTTTCCCAATGTCTGAAGCTTTAATAACATAAAGAAGATGAATATTATGTTGGAATTTGTATAAATAGACCGAAAGTAGAATTTTTATTTTGCTACATTATGAGCAATATGACTGAATTCTGCTGTTAATCTGACAATCAAAAAAATAACTTCTGATACAGTAATGTTCAGTTTAGGAATAATTGACTTGAAATTAGTTACAAATAAAATGAGTATCTATTGGGTTGGAATTGTCTGCAGGTATTCAAGCTTCCTTTGCAAATAATGATTTGAGTGTTTGCCTAACATCCAACAATCGGGTTCAAGTTTTACTGTCGGTAGAATGTGTTTGCCTAACATCCAACGATCGGGTTCAAGTTTTACTGTCGGTAGAATGTGTTTGTCTAACATCCAACGATCGGGTTCAAGTTTTACTGTCGGTAGAATGTGTTTGCCTAACATCCAACGATCGGGTTCAAGTTTTACTGTCGGTAGAATGTGTTTGCCTAACATCCAACGATTGGGTTCAAGTTTTACTGTCGGTAGAATGTGTTTGCCTAACATCCAACGACCGGGTTCAAGTTTTACTATCAGTAGAATGTGTTTGCCTAACATCCAACGATCGGGTTCAAGTTTTACCGTCGGTAGAATGTGTTTGCCTAACATCCAACGATCGGGTTCAAGTTTTACTGTGGGTAGAATGTGTTTGCCTAACATCCAACGATCGGGTTCAAGTTTTACTGTCGGTAGAATGTGTTTGCCTAACATCCAACGATCGGGTTCAAGTTTTACTGTCGGTAGAATGTGTTTGCCTAACATCCAACGATCGGGTTCAAGTTTTACTGTCGGTAGAATGTGTTTGCCTAACATCCAACGATCGGGTTCAAGTGTTACTGTCGGTAGAATGTGTTTGCCTAACATCCAACGATTGGGTTCAAGTTTTACTGTCGGTAGAATGTGTTTGCCTAACATCCAACGATCGGGTTCAAGTGTTACTGTCGGTAGAATGTGTTTGCCTAACATCCAATGATCGGGTTCAAGTCTTACTGTCGGTAGAATGTGTTTGCCTAACATCCAACGATCGGGTTCAAGTTTTACTGTCGGTAGAATGTGTTTGCCTAACATCCAACGATCGGGTTCAAGTTTTACTGTCGGTAGAATGTGTTTGCCTAACATCCAACGATCGTGTTCAAGTTTTACTGTCGGTAGAATGTGTTTGCCTCATATTTTAATTGCCAGTTTTTCTATTGAAGTTTGGGGTTTTCAACGGAAACATCTGACTTCCTCCCCCAATAAAATCTAGATGCTACAATATTGATGAAAAATTGTTGAAAGTGGCATTAACTCCCATTCAATCAAATAAATCAATATGTAATTATTTCTTAATCGTATGTGAGAAGAAAATAGGGTACAGTTTGGTAACAACATTTAACATGTGAGAATAAGATAGGGTACAATATGGTAACAACATTTAACAGGATCAGAATTATAATTTTAGAATTCCAGATATGCCAACACCTCGAGACCGAATGGTGCAGTTAGTACGATGGTATTTATCAGCCTTTCATGCTGGTAGAAACAGTGAAATAGCGAAAAAACCTTATAATCCCATCTTAGGAGAAACATTTACTTGCTTCTGGAAATTACCAGGATCTGAAAATAGCAATGTAAGTTATAGGAATTAAATAATTCTAATTATGTTTAAATTTTGTGTCAACTTGTGAACCGATTTGTCTAATTATGAAAGGTTAAAATATATTTATTGTTTTTTTTATGCATGTGATATAGATGGAAATATATTTTTCTTCATTACACATTTTTAAAGTGCTGTTAATAGGTGAACTTTCAGTTCTAAATGACCTGGTAAGCAGAATGTTATCAACTATCTGTACAGTAAGTATACTATATATGGTAACAAACATAAGTACACTGAATACATACATATAGACCGATCTTCCCCAGAATACTGTTATCTGTTAGGTGGTAGAGAGGATAACGGATTTAACTCCACCACATATCGTTATATATGACTGTAAGTATTTTGTCCTGTATGTTGTTTGTTTTTGGTAATTTGTTGTTTTGTCGTTCAGTTATAAATTGAATTGTGGGAATTGTATTGGATTTATCTCCTTTTTATCGTATATAGCTGAAAAGTTGCCACAAGTAGCGTTATGTAAATCATATGATGTCTGTCAAATTTTGTATATATTTTTAGGGACCGTCAGAGGATGGACCTGTACCATGGGCCAGTAAGGACAATTTGGCCTTCGTTGCAGAACAGGTATCTCATCATCCCCCAAGTAAGTTGTACAAAAAAATTGTGTTCTGTTTTTGAAGGTTTTTGTATAACTATAAAAACAATTTTTATTCATGACTACAGGTAGTCGTTTTATCAGCAATGATTTGGTTTCTCCGCCTTTACATTTCTACACTGGATTTAAACAACACTATCTTTAATATTCCTGAGGTTCCTTTTTTAAAATACAGTTTGTACATCACAAATTAATTGTAAATGCAATTATTAGCAAATCCATCAGTAATTCTTTCACATTTTAATTTCCCCCTTTGAACACCCATTGGAGAATTTAGGCAAAACTTTGCATGAAAGATTTTTATGTGATCTACTAGAAAGATTCATTATGTCAACTTTATTTGGTGAAAAAAATCGCCACAGGGTCATTTTCGCTTCTCATTGGCTGATTTTTCTCCGCTGTAAGTTTAAAGCCTGCTTGGTACAAGTGGTATCTGACGTACTGTACATTTTCCTTATTTCAACTTGATCTTGAGAAAAGCATGAGCAATCTTTATTTCACTAAAATTTAAAAAATTTACAGTAGAACCTTGTAAAACACCATCTATCTTGTAAGGCCATCTTTTAACCTGGTTCACCTTTGTACACTCTTTGTTATGAGGTACTTTTGAAGAAGGTCTTTTACATTTTTGTGCTTTTAAGGATGTGTAATAAACAATTTTAAAGGATCAAAGGTCAGTGGTTTTCCATTGGGACTCTGGCCTTCCCCATTAAAAAACTTATATAACTGAAAGATGACTGAAAATGCCATTAAAATAAGCAATTAGGATGAGACAAATTTGAGCTTCACATGGTTAAAGGTGTGCTTGACTTGAACTTTAATTGACATTGATTGGCCGTTTTCTTACTCAAGATTGGGTGTTTATGTTGAGAACTCCTCTGTGACCCTCCTCCCACCTCTGTGACCCTCCTCCCATGTTACAGTACTCCACCTCTGTGACCCTCCTCCCATGTTACAGTACTCCACCTCTGTGACCCTCCTCCCATGTTACAGTACTCCACCTCTGTGACCCTCCTCCCATGTTACAGTACTCCACCTCTGTGACCCTCCTCCCATGTTGAGTACTCCACCTCTGTGACCCTCCTCCCATGTTACAGTACTCCACCTCTGTGACCCTCCTCCCATGTTACAGTACTCCACCTCTGTGACCCTCCTCCCATGTTACAGTACTCCACCTCTGTGACCCTCCTCCCATGTTACAGTACTCCACCTCTGTGACCCTCCTCCCATGTTGAGTACTCCTCCTCTGTGACCCTCCTCCCATGTTGAGTACTCCTCTGTGACCCTCCTCCCATGTTACACCTCTGTGACCCTCCTCCCATGTTACACCTCTGTGACCGTCCTCCCATGTTACACCTCTGTGACCCTCCTCCCATGTTACACCTCTGTGACCCTCCTCCCATGTTGAGTACTCCTCCTCTGTGACCCTCCTCCCATGTTACACCTCTGTGACCCTCCTTCCATGTTGAGTACTCCTCCTCTGTGACCCTCCTCCCATGTTGAGTACTCCTCCTCTGTGACCCTCCTCCCATGTTACACCTCTGTGACCCTCCTCCCATGTTACACCTCTGTGACTGTCCTCCCATGTTACACCTCTATGACCCTCCTCCCATGTTACACCTCTGTGACCCTCCTCCCATGTTGAGTACTCCTCTGTGACCCTCCTCCCATGTTGAGTACTCCACCTCTGTGACCCTCCTCCCATGTTGAGTACTCCTCCTCTGTGACCCTCCTCCCATGTTACACCTCTGTGACCCTCCTCCCATGTTGAGTACTCCTCCTCTATGACCATCCTCCCATGTTACACCTCTGTGACCCTCCTCCCATGTTACACCTCTGTGACCCTCCTCCCATGTTGAGTACTCCTCTGTGACCCTCCTCCCATGTTGAGTACTCCACCTCTGTGACCCTCCTCCCATGTTGAGTACTCCTCTGTGACCCTCCTCCCATGTTGAGTACTCCACCTCTGTGACCCTCCTCCCATGTTGAGTACTCCTCCTCTGTGACCCTCCTCCCATGTTGAGTACTCCTCCTCTGTGACCCTCCTCCCATGTTACACCTCTGTGACCCTCCTCCCATGTTACACCTCTGTGACCCTCCTCCCATGTTGAGTACTCCTCTGTGACCCTCCTCCCATGTTGAGTACTCCACCTCTGTGACCCTCCCATGTTGAGTACTCCACCTCTGTGACCCTCCTCCCATGTTGAGTACTCCTCTGTGACCCTCCTCCCATGTTGAGTACTCCTCCTCTGTGACCCTCCTCCCATGTTGAGTACTCCACCTCTGTGACCCTCCTCCCATGTTGAGTACTCCTCTGTGACCCTCCTCCCATGTTGAGTACTCCACCTCTGTGACCCTCCTCCCATGTTGAGTACTCCTCCTCTGTGACCCTCCTCCCATGTTGAGTACTCCTCCTCTGTGACACTCCTCCCATGTTGAGTACTCCTCTGTGACCCTCCTCCCATGTTGAGTACTCCACCTCTGTGACCCTCCTCCCATGTTGAGTACTCCTATGTGACCCTCCTCCCATGTTGAGTACTCTGTGACCCTCCTCCCATGTTGAGTACTCCACCTCTGTGACCCTCCTCCCATGTTGAGTACTCCACCTGTGTGACCCTCCTCCCATGTTGAGTACTCCTCCTCTGTGACCCTCCTCCCATGTTGAGTACTCCTCCTCTGTGACCCTCCTCCCATGTTGAGTACTCCTCTGTGACCCTCCTCCCATGTTGTGTACTCCTCCTCTGTGACCCTCCTCCCATGTTGAGTACTCCTCCTCTGTGACCCTCCTCCCATGTTGAGTACTCCTCCTCTGTGACCCTCCTCCCATGTTACACCTCTGTGACCCTCCTCCCATGTTGAGTACTCCTCTGTGACCCTCCTCCCATGTTGAGTACTCCACCTCTGTTACCCTCCTCCCATGTTGAGTACTCCACCTCTGTGACCCTCCTCCCATGTTGAGTACTCCTCTGTGACCCTCCTCCCATGTTGAGTACTCCACCTCTGTGACCCTCCTCCCATGTTGAGTACTCCTCCTCTGTGACCCTCCTCCCTTGTTGAGTACTCCATCTCTGTGACCCTCCTCCCATGTTGAGTACTCCACCTCTGTGACCCTCCTCCCATGTTGAGTACTCCTCTGTGACCCTCCTCCCATGTTGAGTACTCCTCTGTGACCCTCCTCCCATGTTACACCTCTGTGACCCTCCTCCCATGTTGAGTACTCCTCCTCTGTGACCCTCCTCCCATGTTGAGTACTCCACCTCTGTGACCCTCCTCCCATGTTGAGTACTCCTCCTCTGTGACCCTCCTCCCATGTTGAGTACTCCTCTGTGACCCTCCTCCCATGTTGAGTACTCCTCTGTGACCCTCCTCCCATGTTGAGTACTCCTCTGTGACCCTCCTCCCATGTGGAGTACTCCTCCTCTGTGACCCTCCTCCCATGTTGAGTACTCCACCTCTGTGACCCTCCTCCCATGTTGAGTACTCCACCTCTGTGACCCTCCTCCCATGTTGAGTACTCCCTTCTGTGACCCTCCTCCCATGTTGAGTACTCCTCCTCTGTGACCCTCCTCCCATGTTACACCTCTGTGACCCTCCTCCCATGTTACAGTATTTTGACAAAATGCTATCCACCCTTAATAGAAAGTAACTGCCACAGGTGCTTTGTATGTTTTAATTAACAGCTGTAAAAGGTGAACAGAATTTTTGAAACCTTAAGGGTTCAAATAAGTGGTTTTATTAGCTGAACCAGAAGAACCTTCATTTTTAACTGGGCAAATTTAATTGGTAAATGCCAAATTACAAAAAAATTATTAATTGTAATTCAATTTAACTTAACCAGTAAAATCTACTTCCTGGTTTATGTTGAGCAAATTGGTTGTCACATGACATTGTTCAAAACTGCAGTCAGTTCTAATTTGAATTTTTTTAGCTTTTTATTTAAAATAACAATATGTTATAATCTATGTTGTTTTTGTTTTAGTTTCAGCATTTTACGCAGAACATTTTAATAAAAAAATATCATTAGATGGCTACATATGGACAAAATCCAAATTCTTAGGACTGTCCATCGGTGTACATCTGATTGGACAGGCTGTTATATCTGTGATAGATCATGATGAGGAATACACAATTACATTTCCTAATGGTTATGGAAGGTAAGTTGGTGTTACATTGTATAACATTAACAGAAGTTAGGACTGTAGATCTGATTGGACAGGCTGTTATATCTGTGATAGATCGTGATGAGGAATACACAATTACATTCTGTAATAGTTATGGAAAGTATTAAAGTTTTTATTACAATGCAAGGATCTCCTTAATGGGCAGAGTGGGCTAAAAAGTCACCTAATGGCACCTCCCTTAAGTTTCTGGACAATAACTCAATCATTTTGCGTCTGATTTCAATAAAACTTTATGATATAGTTTCATAGTGGATCAGAAGCCTATTGATTTTGGTGCAAATCTGTCAAATTTCAAGGTAACAGTTTCCAAAACATCCAAGACATTTACGGACAATAACTCATAAAGTTTGCATTAAATTTCAATGTAACTTTGGGATATAGTGTCATATTAGGTGGATCAGAAGCCTATGGATTTTTGGGGAAATTCATCAAATTTCAGGTCAAATTTACCAATGAAATTTTTCCAAAAAAAAAAAAAAAGAATGTCTACAACAAGAATCTACATACAGTTAGATATATTATCTCACCTGATTGCAAGATTAAAGGGCAGTCATGGTACGTTACAGATTTAGAATTTTGTTTGTTGCATGTATTTTAAGAGAATCCTGACTCTCCTCTGACATTTTCTGTTAAATCATTTGATTTTTTATATTTAAAGGTCAATTTTAACTGTGCCATGGATAGAATTAGGTGGTAAAATAATTGTTAATTGTGCTAAAACAGGCTACAGTGCTAATATAGAGTTTCATACAAAGGTATGTATCTACTTTGGGACTTTGTTCTTCTCAGACAAATAGACATGCATCAATGATGTAAAGTCTGCATATATTTATACTTTATCTGAACAACTTTTATAAACTACTAAGTTGGAGTTATTATACCCCCCGCTTGAAAAGCGGGGGTATATAGTGTTCATGGTGTCCGTCCGTCCTTCCGTCCGTCCTTCCGTCCGTCCGTCCGTCCGTCCGTTACACTTTCTATTATTTGCAACTCTTCCTACACCACTGAAAGGAATTTGATGAAACTTACACAGAATCTTTGTCTCATAGTGCCATTGTGCAGGAGATATTTAACATTTTGATCGGAATGATATTTGGGGTTTCCCATAGAAAAACATGGACTTTGTCATTGACCTAAGGGGGTCCCTATCTCTTATGTGCAACTCCTCCTACACCACTGAATGGAATTTAATGAAACTTACACAGAATCCTTGTCACATAGTGCCATTGTGCAGGAGATATTAAACATTTTGATCGGATCGATATTTGGGGTTTCCCATAGAAAAACATGGACATTGTCATTGACCTAAGGGGGTCCTCATGTCTTATGTGCAACTCCTCCTACACCACTGAATGGAATTTGTTGAAACTTACACAGAATCCTTGTCACATAGTGCCATTGTGCAGGAGATATTTATTATTTTGATCGGAATGATATTTGGGGTTTCCCATAGAACAACACGGACTGTCATTGACATAAGGGGATACCCATTTCTTATGTGCGACTCCTCCTACACCACTAAATGGAATTTGATGAAACTTACACAGAATGTTGTCACATATTGCCATTGTGCACTAGATATATAACATTTCGATTGTAATGATATTTGGGGTTTCCCATAGAAAAACATGGAGTTTGTAATGGACATAATGGGATACCCATCTTTTATTTGCAATTCCTCCTACACCACTGAATGGAATTTGTTGAAACTTATACAGAATCTTGGTCACATATTGCCATTGTGAATTGGATATTAAACATTTTGATCAGAATATTATTGGAGGTTTGCCATAGAAAAACATGGACTTTGTCATTGACATAGGGGATGCCATTCTTTGGGGGATTGGGGAGGGTTACATGTATTATCTGCAATTTCGCCTTCATGTTTAACTAGATAAAGTTTCAATTTCATAATTAAGAACACCTGAATTTTCAAAGTAATTGTGAAGCGGGGGGTATCAATGGTGAGCATTGCTCACAGGTGTTTTTACTCTAGTTTTTTTTGTTTTTGCACAGATTGATTTGTAAGTTGCTATGTTTAAGCACGTTGTGGGGCTGAGAACATTTTTAATTGATAACTAAAGATATACTTGTTCATACCCATAGGGGATAGGTGGTATAATATTTTGGTTCTGTGTGTGTGTGTGTTAGTTAGTTGGTGTGTGTGAAAATTTTTTGTAGCATTTTACTTGGCAATGATAAATGATACCAAAATTTTGTCCATAGGTTCGTGTGATAAGGCCATATTGGATTTGTTTTCAGACCTCTCCGACACCTCTACCTTCTTTCATCAACTAAACCAATCAGCAATCTTCTGTAACAATTTTCCTTAACTATGTTCAGTCAAGTTTTTTCTCAGCCATGAGAAATGATACAATACTGAAATTTGCTCAGTAGCTTTGTATGATCACGCCATATTGTAGGATTAATTTACAGACCTCTCTTCTTCCTGTTGGTATAAAGTTATAGAGTGGAGGTATGATCAGAGAGCAATAGCTTACATTAATACTTGCTTTGTGATCTTCTGGTTTGTGCCAGCTTGTAACTAATTCAAAAATGTTTATAAACTTTGTTAAAGTGACATACATCAGGAACTGATCCAAGCCCTATCATTTACTGGAGTACACTGTGTAAATTAAAATATCATTTGATATAGTTCATAGTCACATTACTAATGACACTGATGAATTCTGAAGTAGTTAACTACAAGTTTATTTTTATTTGATGTTTAGTATGTAAATGCAGTTTTATCAATTCATTATGTATAATTGTGGTAGTTTCTATTTAGCCATTTTATGGAGGAAAGAAACATCGAGTGACATCTGAAATATTTGAACCTAATGAAAAGAAGCCATTTGTAAACATCGATGGAGAATGGAACGGAGTGATGTATGCTAAATATAATACTGGAGTACGTCTTGTTAAATTATTATTTATGTCTTTTTGTTTTCAAAGAAGTCAATTTTTCCATTTAGCTAAATCATTACAAACTGTCAATCATAAGGAAATTGCTCAAATGTATTTATGTGCCAGTGTGAGGCATTTGTCCAGTATACAAAAAAAAAACAAAAAGAAAAAAAAGGTGCACCACAACCAGGCTAAAGATTGACCCTAGAGAATTGTGCAACATCACTATGTAATACATCACATTTTGGCCAATAAGAAACCATACTTATTAAAATATTTAGTAATTGAATTAAAGTATGTTTTTGTTTTAGAATAAAATCTCAATTATAATCTTAAAACAAAGGTTTCATAATGATTCAGTCATGATATTTGCATGTAATATTTATGACATGTCAGTAATTGACATGAATTTATTGGTAGTTTGATATTGTAATACATCTCCTTCCACAGATGAATGAAGTATTTGTTGATACAAAGAAAATGCCAATAATTAAAAAATTAGTCAGACCAACAGAACAACAAAAAGAATATGAATCTAGAAGGTATATATTACCCAAAAATAGTCGAGGGTTCTCCTAGGTTCTGTAGTAAAACCCAGACAGTGCTGACGATAGTCGAGGGTTCTCCTAGGTTCTATAGTAAAACCCAGACAGTGCTGACGATAGTCGAGGGTTCTCCTAGGTTCTATAGTAAAACCCAGACAGTGCTGACGATAGTCGAGGGTTCTCCTAGGTTCTATAGTAAAACCCAGACAGTGCTGACGATAGTCGAGGGTTCTCCTAGGTTCTATAGTAAAACCCAGACAGTGCTGACGATAGTCGAGGGTTCTCCTAGGTTCTATAGTAAAACCCAGACAGTGCTGACGATAGTCGAGGGTTCTCCTAGGTTCTATAGTAAAACCCAGACAGTGCTGACGATAGTCGAGGGTTCTCCTAGGTTCTATAGTAAAACCCAGACAGTGCTGACGATAGTCGAGGGTTCTCCTAGGTTCTATAGTAAAACCCAGACAGTGCTGACGATAGTCGAGGGTTCTCCTAGGTTCTGTAGTAAAACCCAGACAGTGCTGACGATAGTCGAGGGTTCTCCTAGGTTCTATAGTAAAACCCAGACAGTGCTGACGATAGTCGAGGGTTCTCCTAGGTTCTATAGTAAAACCCAGACAGTGCTGATGATAGTCGAGGGTTCTCACAGGTTCTATAGTAAAACTCAGACAATACTGAAAATCGTCAAGGGTTCTCGCAGGTTCTATAGTAAAACCCAGAACGTCTGAAAATAGTCAAGGGTTCTCTGTAGGAAAACTGGCAATCCTCATCCATTAAAATTGAAGTAGAATCCAACCTGCTTGTACTGTAAGTTAAACCTGCAACCTCATTGTTGAAAGATCACATGATCAATGATAGACAAGCTACCTTAACCACTTGGCCACTGAGGCACCGTGTACAGTAAATATCAGTCATGGTAGAAGTGTGGTGTATCTTAACCACTTGGCCACTGAGGCACCGTGTACAGTAAATATCAGTCATGGTAGAAGTGTGGTGTATCTTAACCACTTGGCCACTGAGGCACCGTGTACAGTAAATATCAGTCATGGTAGAAGTGTGGTGTACCTTAACCACTTGGCCACCGAGGCACCGTGTACAGTAAATATCAGTCATGGTAGAAGTGTGGTGTACCTTAACCACTTGGCCACCGAGGCACCGTGTACAGTAAATATCAGTCATGGTAGAAGTGTGGTGTACCTTAACCACTTGGCCACCGAGGCACCGTGTACAGTAAATATCAGTCATGGTAGAAGTGTGGTGTATCTTAACCACTTGGCCACTGAGGCACCGTGTACAGTAAATATCAGTCATGGTAGAAGTGTGGTGTACCTTAACCACTTGGCCACCGAGGCACCGTGTACAGTAAATATCAGTCATGGTAGAAGTGTGGTGTATCTTAACCACTTGGCCACTGAGGCACCGTGTACAGTAAATATCAGTCATGGTAGAAGTGTGGTGTATCTTAACCACTTGGCCACCGAGGCACCGTGTACAGTAAATATCAGTCATGGTAGAAGTGTGGTGTATCTTAACCACTTGGCCACTGAGGCACCGTGTACAATAAATATCAGTCATGGTAGAAGTGTGGTGTATCTTAACCACTTGGCCACTGAGGCACCGTGTACAGTAAATATCAGTCATGGTAGAAGTGTGGTGTATCTTAACCACTTGGCCACCGAGGCACTGTGTACAGTAAATATCAGTCATGGTAGAAGTGTGGTGTATCTTAACCACTTGGCCACTGAGGCACCGTGTACAGTAAATATCAGTCATGGTAGAAGTGTGGTGTATCTTAACCACTTGGCCACTGAGGCACCGTGTACAGTAAATATCAGTCATGGTAGAAGTGTGGTGTATATTTTTATTTCTCTAATAGTGTTTGTATTTTTAACCAGTACACTAAACTTTGATAAAACCATAGGATTCAATTGTCTTTCATAATTTTTCACTCAGCATTTGACCATATTTTCTTGACAATGATTCTATGTAGGCTATGGTCATTTCCATTAAAACTAATGCATTTTGACCTATAGGCCACAAAATATTGAAAAAAGATACAAATTTTACCACTTTAGCTAAAATATTTGTCAACTATTGTTTGTTTGGTTTTTTTGAATGATGTTTAATGCCACTTTCAGCAATATCATGGTGACTTGTTTTTTATTGGGGAGGAAGCCTGTTTACCCGGAGACAAACCCCTAACGTCAGCTCTTGTTTGTGAAATTTTTATGCCCCCGCGACGACATGTCGGGGGGCATTAAGTTTTACTCATGTCCGTCCGTCCGTCCGTCCGTACGTCCGAACAAATTTCCGTCAAGCTTTTCTCAGAAACCGTACATGAGAACAATTTTAAATTTGGCAGAGTGGTTCAGTATCACAAGTTGTATGTCCTAAGCGAATTTCAGACCTGTCGTACAACTACTTCCTGTTTGGGACTTCATTTGTACGTAAATACGTCCGTCTGTATGTACAAATTTCCGTCAAGCTTTTCTCAGAAACCGTACATGAGAACAATTTGAAATTTGGCAGGGTTGTTCAGTATCACAAGTTGTATGTCCTAAGCGAATTTCAGACCTGTCGGACAACTACTTCCTGTTTGGGACTGGGCCGAAAGAAAATGTGTTAACACAAGTATGAAAATTTCCGTCAAGCTTTTCTCAGTAACCATACATGAGAACAATTTGAAATTTGGCAGGGTGGTTCAGTATCACAAGTTGTATGTCCTAAGCGACTTTCAGACCTGTCGGACAACTACTTCCTGTTTGCGACTGGCCCGATATGAAAATGTGTTAACATGAGAATGAAAATTTCCGTCAAGCTTTTCTCAGAAACCGTACATCAGAACAATTTGAAATTTGGCAGGGTAGTTCAGTATCACAAGTTGTACGTCCTAAGCAACTTTCAGACCTGTCGGACAACTACTTCCTGTTTGCGACTGGGCCGATATGAAAATGTGTTAACATGAGTATAAAAATTTCCGTCAAGCTTTTCTCAGAAACTGTACACAAGAACAATTTGAAATTTGGCAGGGTGGTTCAGTATCACAAGTTGTATGTCCTAAGCGACTTTCAGACCTGTCGGACAACTACTTCCTGTTTGCGACTGGGCCGATATGAAAATGTGTTAACATGAGTATGAAAATTTCCGTCAAGCTTTACTCAGAAACCGTACATTAGAACAATTTGAAATTTGGCAGGGTGGTTAAGTATCACAAGTTGTATGTCCTAAGCGACTTTCAGACCTGTTGGACAACTACTTCCTGTTTGGGACTTACTTTAGCGGGGGCATCCGTGTCCCATGGACACATTCTTCAATTTTTTACATTGAAAACGGTGTTTAATCCTTATAATTCTTTACAATTGCATTAAGAAATTAATTTATCTAACATGTTTCTCAACTTCATATCTCTTGTGTATTTTGTAACGGGATTGACTGAACGTATGAATATTTTGGTTTTTTTTACATCCATTATTTCCATTAACCATTTTCTGATTTTAATAAAGACAATTAAGTTTTACATCAATCTATAACCTTGTTTTCTGTATCGAACACAAGGAAAGTTTTAAATTTAACAAATCATTAATGATAATTCATCAAACAAATAATTTTTAAGTTGATCGCTACTTTCGATATTAAAAGCCGCCATCTTTGTTTACATTGGTTACGCTGAAAATAACATCGTTTATCCTAAAATAAATTGAGTCAACTTCATTTATCAAAAAATATATTTCATTAAAAACCTCAACCGGAAGTAATCTAGACCAATCAAATAAACGTATTTCTAAATATGCAAATCATATTAGAATTATTGTAATTTATCTTATGTGGAGTAATATAATAATATAACAAGTGGTGTAGTAGACTATATGTTTTGTGTTAAAATTAAATACATGGTAATCTATATTTTTATAAAGTGAGCATTTCATGTAGCTTTTTGTACATTTGTGTCCATTTTTGATCAGCTGAAAAAATTTGCAATTTTTTTTTAAAAATGTCTCTTCACATGAACATATTACAAAATATACCCAGGGTTTTTTTATTGTGTAGCTCTTTCTGTCTTGAAATTAAACAAAATCATTCATATGGTTTTCATGTGTGACACTCTTACCTATGTATATTATATGTTATTCCCGTCTTAGACAGGGTATATAATGTCACATTCACGGCTTAGGATTTATATTCCATGAGCCAAAGGCGAATGGAATATACGTCCTAAGCCGTGAATGTGACATTATATACCCTGTCTAAAAACGGAATAACTATTATATTATAGCTCACATCTTAAATTAGAAATATTTTACGGGAAAAACAAATATTTAAGAAAGAACTAGGTCTATGTAGCGTAATTTCTTTTGGATATGTGATCAAGTTATCCGTATTTGTTTGGAAAATATACGTTTTAAGTGAACGCATAATATTAAAAAAAATGAATTTTTATTAATAGCTTCCTTAAAACAAAATTACACTCTGGAATTGGACAAATTAAGTTATTATTGATAAAGTAAAAATATATTAAATAAATATTGTCCCTTATGGCACCCCATCATTACTTTTATTACACTTTGACGATCGAGGCTCATTAGGTTTTATAACCAAACTTTATATAAAAACAAACTATATTTTTGTTGAACATCAAGTTAATAAAAATAAGAAAATATTATTATATATAAAATAACAGCGAAAATTTATCTTTTTTGAATATTAATCGTTTTCTGTTCAATAAATAACCCAATTGTATCCTTAAAGTTAAACTGGGAAGTGTCACTTGAGGTAAAAGTTTGAGAAGCACCAAATTCAATATCGGTGGAACTTGTATTGGTTTTGATTGATGTATGGATGGCGATGTTGATAAGTGATAAAAATAAGAAAACTAGTTATTGACGGTAATGTCATTTTGATGCCATTAAAATGAATATCATTGGATTTTGGACAATGGAAATCAAAATGAATATCATCGGATTTTGACAATGTCTTGACTGAAGAATGCAGGATGATGCAGTGCAGGTACATGTTTATTAACTTTTAGTGCGCTTGAGATCAAGTTTCTCGTTTGTTGTTTTGTGCATTGACACACTTTTATAGAGGACACAACAAATGCATACAGAATTTGTGACCCGTGACTGACATTATTGACCCACAACCACCCCCCCTTTTCCATGCCTTCTATCGCTGCTATTTGAGTAGATTTTTTTTTTAATTTACTTCCCTTCTGTTATTTAAACAAATATATTACATATCATTTTATTTACGTCGTTTAAAACATGTTCGGGTTAGACATTGTTTCACTTTGTTACTTTTTCCATCGAAGCCGAACGATGGCGGCCATGATGATTTGTTTTCCCAGGGGCCCCATACGGGATAAAAAAATGCTTTATGTATAAGGCTGTAGACGTTTACATAGTCTGATGTATACGGCTTGCTAACCAATCAGAATGAAAGGTTTTTAATGTGAGCTATAATATATATTAATTAGTCTTCTTTATGACTGTTTACTTAGTTTTTGTCAAGAAACTGTTTTCCTAAATTGTTCCATATTCCTGCACTATAGGTTGTGGAAGGAAGTCACTTATAATTTAAAGAATAAGAACATTGAAGAGGCTACCAATCACAAACAACGACTAGAACAGATACAAAGGAACGAAGCGAAGGAGAGGAAGGAGAAAGGTCTCAAGTTTGAAACAAAGGTGTTTATAAATATAATTATATATTACCAATTATCTGACAAATCATAATTTGCTTACAGAAATGGACAGTTTTCTTGTTGAAAGGTTTGCATGTTAAGTTAAAACTATTCAGTTCACCCAAATTATACAAATGATTCTGTAACAGTATACAAACATTGTGTCTGTTGAAGTAAAATTACTATTAAGTTGATAAATTTAAACCTCAGTAATTTTGTCATTATTTATTGAAATTCAGTCTTATTCATAAAAAATTAAGTCTACAATGTTTCAGCTACTGGAGGTAAAAATATTGAAAACTACTATTTAAATCTAAAATCTTTATCTGGACAATAACAATTATATCATCCAGTAGTTGAATCATTAATGAATCATTATATCATTAATTACTGGGTATTTTTAAAAACCAGACAGACTTTTTATGAATGCCTTTCATGGTAAAAAAATTTATATTTTTTAAAATATCAGAGACACACAAATGACAATATTTACAGAATAGACTGCCTATTTTATTGGTCATCTATTATCTTTTCTATTATTAATTCTATTAATGAATTATCTCCCCTCACATACAATTTGTGTACTGCTTTTTTATTGAATTTATATATCTCATGACCATAGTCACCAACCAAAATGGAGAGTATTTTCAGCTGAACTTTAATTTAAATGCAAAAGCTCTTAAAAAAATATCATGGTAATTTGTATGCCCCACAACAAAAAGTTGAGGCATATTAATTTACCCTTGTCCCTCCCTGGGTTCATCTGTCTTTATTGGCCTGAATGCTAATTTCTCAATGGATTTTGATTTTCATTTAGTTTTCTTCAAATGCAACATACCCATCATGTCGCTGGTCAGGAGGACACTTTATTTTTTTAAAAACATTGCCACTAACATATCAACCTTGATTATCAGCTGCGGTGGCATAGTTTTCTTTAGTTAATTTACAATAAATTGCTGCCTGTATAAAAACCAAATAAAAAATGACAATTTTTTTTATATCTAATTTCAGTGTTTCCATGAAGTAGGGGAAAACTGGGTATATGACAGACCGTTACAGAAGAGATTAAAAAGTGCTCCCCCCACAGCTACAGTCTGATCGACATTTTATGATATACTAGTAATTGACTTCAAAGTGCTATATTAAGAAGTTCCACTGGTTAATACTGGTCTATCTAGAACACATCTGTTGTACTGGATAATAATTTTACTATACATGTATTGTGCATCGATTTTCTGAGTCTGTGATGTTAAAAGTAGTTGAAAAGTGCTACACAAAAGAATGTAATTAAGATACCTCACTTTTGTTACAGACAAACCATTGCTAATGACATTACAAGAAGTCCATCATATATTGTACTCAGATCTGAATATTTTTGATTACATAGAAATATCTAAAAAATGAGAAAATCGGTGAAGCATTAAATACTGTGAATTCATTTTTATTCCAAAAGTAACAGAACACTGCTAAAATACTCAGGATACATTTTTAAACAAAACCATTCATTGACTGAAAGCAAACACTTCTGATTATTTTTTTTTTTAAATACAATATTCATACCCTAAACACAATAAATTTCTGGTTAATTAAACACCCAGGGGTATATTCTTAACTTAGTGGGTAGCTGGTACCCATGAAAACGACAAAAATTTGTATCCGATGAATAAATCCACTGTATATACACTGTCACAATCATGTTTATGTATTGTTGTATGTAAAAAGGAGTCATGAGACTTAGGTCAGTAGAGTTAGCTTATTTATCTTGTAAAAACCACTTTTCTTTATAACATATATTTTCTGTGGTGAAGTGGATTTACTTCATATTGAAGGGTTACTGATTGAGGCCAAAAGAAAAATTAATTACCATTCATCTTAACATAAGCAAATGTATTTACAAATGGAAAGTTTTAAATTTTATGTTCTTTGTAAAATCAGACTGTATTCTGGGTATACTTAAATTCCAAGAAATTCCACAAAAAGATGAACGCAAAATCTGACAGATTTAATCTTCTGTAGATTGTAAGGAGACAACACTTGGTTGTATGTCATCTATGTACTTCAGACGCACTTTAGTTTAGGGATAAACACATTTTCTTATCTGCAGAGAAATTAGAATTTAAAATGAAATATATTTAGTTTCCACTTCATTTAGACTAAAGAAACTAAATTTGTCCCTTATCACATATCAGGTGTGCAGGTATATTAGTCATATTTATCAAAGGGCAATTGAGCAAGATTTGCAACCAATCGTAATAAAAACCAGCTATTTACCCAGGATTCCTCCACAATGAAATTGATAGGTTGCTATGACAACCTCCACAATAAAACTGTCAGTGAGGTTACTATGACAACCTCCACAATCAAACAACCTGTATTTGACAGATAAAGATAGGTAATTACTGAGAGGGCATTAATACATAAAATCCAATCCAGAAATTTTCTTATAGTTCTGTTCTAAATCTGACCTTCATGTAACAGTTGATATCGCATGTAATTACATTTTACCTTTGATCTTTCATTATATAAAAAACACATCTGTATAAACAAACGGTGTCAATGAGAAATAGATTTGAATCTTCTAATTGGGGATGATTCTTGTACATTGAATCCTGATCAAATGACAGCATAGAAACTCTGCTACCTAATATAAGATTACACATAAATGTTGAATGGAGAAAATAGATCGGGTTTGCAATATTAAATCATTTTGTACATATGTTTCTTTAGACTTGGTGCTTGTTATCAATGCAGTTTAGTCAGTATAATTAGAACTGCAGTGAAACATGTCAGAATGTGTCCAGGTTTTTGGGTCATAGACATGTTAACGTTTAGTTCGTATTCATAGAATTAGTTTTATCAGAATGGCCATTGGACAGTTTTCTTGTTTATTTTACTTAAATGGAGATAAACAAACACAAACTTACAGTTTAATTAATAAATTAAAGATAAAAAAATAAAAGAAAAAAAAACAGTTAATTAATAGCAAGTTTAGTATTAGACCTATTTTCAGGTTTGTGTAGATCTATAATAAATATTTTATTATGATACATAATATGGTGAAAATTTTAATTATGATACCGGTAAATCATTGTTATGTAGTTTACATCATGTACTTGTTGACTGCACACATTACAATCACACAATGTTTATTCTAAACAGAAAACAGAAAATTATGCAAAGCTGCTAACGACAATTGTACCATATATTATGACTGTGATAATTCATTAAAATTGGAAATGCCAATTTTCTGTTTTGTTTATTTTGGTGGACTTTCTATGTTATACCAACAAAAGTTGGGGGTCTATTCGTTTGTCCATCCATCCATTTCACCAAAGGTATTGACTTCAAATCTTCAGGAAACTTAGTACACAGTTACAACATCATGTCTTCACTAGCAATTCTGTAGGGGGGTTTATCAATATGTTCCAAGCAGGACTTCAGTTTTGCACATTTTTGGTTATAGTATGGTGAAGGCGGATGGGCAGGCATGGTTAATAGGGCATCCATTTTGTGTACTCAACTTCTCGTACAGTTTTCAACCCAGATCTCTGAAACTTCACAGAAATATTGCACATGTATTAAGTTGTGCAACGGTTATTATGGAATTGTTCATGAATTTTTGTCTTTCTTTTACTTATGGACTTTTTCATTTTCAGAACATTTACAGAAGATTGTACCCATTTTGTGTAATCAAGTCCTCCTTCAGCTTTCAACCCAGATGCCTGAAACTTCGCAAAAAGATTGCAAACTCGTTGAAGTTTTTCACCTGATCTTATGAAGTTGTTCAAGAAATTTTTTCCCATTTTTCTATACATGGGAATTTATTTTGCATATTTTATACATGAATGTTCTTTTTTTTTTACATTTCCTCTTATATTGTTTGACATAGACCTAAAACCTTTTTACAACTGGTTGTAAAACATTTCCCATTTATTAAGGATCTTGCTTTGCAACCCAGCTATTTCAGACTTGTGCTATTTTTCTTTTACATGTATAAACATTGTAGTCACTCATAAGTATTGGGCATCTAAAATCTGACATTTCCCACCCATGGTGCAGAGTGGTCAAGAATGTTAAATACCTACTTTTGATCACTTAAAATATTCTAACATTCTAAATAGCTGTCACTGCCATTAATGCCTTCACAAAAAATGGAATAAATCTTCAGAAACACTGCTTTGCAGATTGAATTGTGACGTTTTGAAAATTAAATGTACATCATATGGCCTATTATGAATTTTTTATGCTGATCCCAAATCCAAGATGGCTGCTAATGTGAAAGAATGTTAATCTATCACCTATGGAAACTTGTACATTTCTCAAAAACCTCTGCACACATTTAATCCAAATTATACAGACATGGGATGGTTCTCTTCTATATTGCAGATTTTTTGTTTTGAAAATACAACATGTCAACAAGGGCCTTTAATTGACAAAATAAAACTAGAGGCTCCCAGGAGCCTGTATCGCTCATCTGAACCTGAAACCAAACAACCCTTTTCTATCCAGCTTTTCTTTGCTATAAGGAATTGCCCAACACTTCTGCAAAGGTCATAATAATTCCTATAAGGAGGAGCTTTTGATGCTTAGAGGGAGAAGGGAGGTTCACTTCAAATTTGGTGTACCTGTTATACTTTTTAATTTATCAGTCGAAAAATCTCTTGACTCCCCCCCCCCCCCCCCTCATGATTTGCACAATTTTGGTAGAGGACGTCCTAAAGATGATGTGTGCAATGTTTCAAAGCAGTCCTTTAATGGGTTAAAGAGGAGAAGATTGTTTAAAATCAATTAAAATTGATTAAAAAAATGTTCAAGGAGAATAATTCCTAAACGGTTCATCAGACAATCTTGACCCTAAGTCATTTTTGTAGCCCTCATAGAGCAGAACAATTAAGCAATACTAACTTTTTCTCTAGTTCAAATAATTTTCAAGATTTTAAGGCAAAAATGTCAAAAATAATCAATTTTGACAATTAAAGGGCAATAACTCCTATAAGGAGTCCTCATACAACTTCAACCCAATGGAGTGTTTCGTAGAGCTTTTGATGCAGATGAAGGCATGTCTCTTCGGTTTTCCTGTATCTGTTATACTTTTTGAACTATAAGCCAAAAACTGTATTTTACCGCCCCCCCCCCCCCCATCCAATTTTTAGCCATGGTGGCCAGGTTGGTTAATCTGCAGCCATGGTTGGTGCAAACTTGGTTGAGGACATTTGACAGATGATGTGTACAAAGTTTCAAAGCAGTACTTTCAGTTGTTTCAGAGGAGAAGATTTTTAAAAATCAATTAAAACCGTTAAAAAAAACAGTTCAAGGGGAATAACTCTTATACGGTTAATCAGACAATCTTGACCCTAAAGTCATTTTTGTAGCCCTCATAGAGCAGAACAATTAAGCAATGCTAACTTTTTCTTTAGTTCTAATAATTTTCAAGATTTTGAGGCAAAAATGGCAAAAATCATCAATTTTGACAATTAAAGGGCAATAACTCCTACAAGGAGTCATCATACAACTTTGACCCAATGGAGTGTTTTGTAGAGCTTTAGATGCTAAAGAAGGAAAGTCTCTTCGGTTTTCCTGTATCTGTTATACTTTTTGAACTATAAGCAAAAAACTGTATTTTGACCCCTCTGTTCTATTTTTAGCCATGGCGGCCATGTTGGTTGGTCTGAGGCCATGATTTGGGCAAACTTGGTAGAGGGCATTTTACTGATGATGTATGCAAAGTTTCAAAGCAATCCCTTCAGTGGTTTTTGAGGAGAAGATTTTTGAAGAAAAGTTAACGACGACGATGGACGAAGACGGACGCCAAGTGATGGCAATAGCTCACCTTCGGGTCAGGTGAGCTAAAAATGAGTGAAACTGAAATTCAAGATGGCTACCATCACAGAACATAGTAGGGAAAATGTTAAACAAATTCATAGATGAAGCTGCTGAATAATTTAAAAACAAAATAAGCAGCAAAGTTCAAGAAACATGAGGCTCCTAGGAGCCTGGATCGACCTAAACCTGAAACCAATTGAACAACTATGCAAATCTTTTTTTCCAGCTTTTCTTTCTTATAAGGAATTGTCCAACAATTCTGCAAAATTCATTATTTTTGACCTTTAAAGTGGAGCAACTCCTATAAGGAGTTGTACAACACATATGCATCAATAATCATTTTGCATATCTTGATGAGCTAAATAATTTTGTAAGAAGAAGATTTCCTCTAACCCTCACAGTTTTCATGATATTGAGGAAAAATGAGAGGAATCAACAATTTTGATGATTTAGGTCCAGTAACTCCTATAAGGTATTGTCACACAACTTCAACTCAATAAGGAGTCTTGTAGAGCTTTTGCTGCTCAAGAGGAGGTGCACTTCATATTTTCTGTATCTATACTTTTTGAACTACAAGCCAAAAACTATATCTTTACCCCCCCCCCCCCCCCCCCCCTGTTCTATTTTTAGCCAAGGCAGCCATGTTGGTTGGTCAGATGTCATGATTTGCACAATTTTGGTAGAGAACAACCTAAAGATGAGTTGTGCAGTGTTTCAAAGCAGTCCTTTCAGGAAAAGATTTTTTTAAAATTGATTTAAAAACAGGTCAAGGGGAATAACTCCTAAAAACAGTTGATCAGACACTCTTCTAGACCCTGAACTCATTTTTGTAGCTCTCATAGAGCTTAACAATTTAGCACCACAACTTTTTAATTAGCTATAAAAATAATAACAGAAAAAGGTGCATGAAATGTACATGATTTATTAATTTCATGAATGAAATTAGCAAACATAACATCTACTGGTAGTAACAAGCTATATATCTAATTGTTAACAAAGGTTAAAAACTAGAACAACCTATGAGACAAAATAAAATCTTTAATGTACAAATGTTTATTTACTTGAACATTACTACAGGAGGATTTCCTCCCAAACAAACTTTGTGAAATATTGAAGGATTTCTATGTCAAAAGATGGATTTTGCTAAAAACCTTTTAAACATTTAAAAAAACATACTTATAATGATTTTCTTTGCACAAAAAATGGTGGTAACACCAGACAATTCAAAATGAGCAGGTGTAGCTAAGGCCTTAAATGACCTAAAAAAATGAACTGTTCGTGTAAAGACCAAAGGCACATAAAGAATGATTATGTTTCTTGGTTCATGAAGAAATAATTACAATCAATTCCTATAATTATTTTACAAATTTTTTTTGTTGAAAAAACTATTTTCATAGTGGAAAAGAAAGTAGTAGAATTGATCATTTTCCCGTTTGGTGCCCCTTGCTTGGCAGGTGCCACCATGACAATTCAAATTTTGATTATAGAAGTATACACTCTATTTTCTAATTATAAAAGCACTTAATAAAACACAGCTTAAATTATTTCAAACTTCTATATAGATCTGAGAAAACATAACGATTTTTTATGATCTGCATTGTTAACACATATATTTTTCTGCCAATGTGATGCAAAAACCCCCAAATTTTCATCCATTATTGTTGACCATTGTCACAGTTTCATTATGAAGTCTAAAAATAAATGTTAATTTTGCACAGGAAAATTGGGTCTTGTTACACCTACTCCTTTGTCTGCATTTAACCTACAATATTCTGGTTATTTTGTACATTTATGTTGTGTTTGCATTGTAAAAAGTATAATACAGGTAATGGTATCTCTTGATTCAGCAATCAAAATAATTGGTATTGAATTGACCATATTACACCCATCCATTCCAATGTTCTTACAAGCTGTTTAATTACTTTAGATGAACCTATATAATACTCATCCAGTCTGGATTGATGATATTTTTAGCACCACTGATTTTACAATAGATATATACATTTTTTATGTATCACATGGTTTAAATTATTTAGCAGCAGACACATATTAACCTATTCTTTATTGAGAAATATTTTATATTCTACATTCTTTGTTCAAGTTGAAATATTAATTTGCCATGAAGATGTTGAGAACTTCTATAAAAATATTGATGCATGGAAATGAAAATACTTGTGGAATGGCGTAATAAAAATAAAATATTGATGCAACAAATCACACTATTCATCACAACCATAGAGAGATATATTTTGCTGATACTTAGAACACAATAAGCTATAAAAAGCACACTGCCCAGCTTAGATATATGTTGATGTAAACTGACTGAAGCAATTTTTTTTACATTAGAATATTTGTCAACATTATGCTAAAACATCCTCGTCAAAAAAATATAAAATAACCTTATAAATCACTTTCATTTGAACAATATGTAAACAGCATTTGATAAAAATCTACCTTTTGCAAACAGCTGTAATTATCTTTACCAGTAGTCCATTTGACATATTGTGACATAAAATAGAGACATTACAAGTCTGGTTGTAGGGTGTTTATGTAACATCTATGTATTTTTTAGATTCTTTCACATTAGAATTCATACATTTCAAATTCAACTGCAAAAACTGATATTTGTAATAATAAAGTTTGACAAAAGTTTAAGAAGTAAGAAACAAATACAGTCCATGGTCAGGACTAGTGGTATTAGTTTAGAATTTATAATGAACTCAAAATTTGTATGTGTATATTTGTATAAAATCAACAGAATTACACCATGTTATAAGAAATATTTTGTTGATTTTACAATAAAAATCTTTTACTTTTAATTTTTCAACAGAAATTCTTTAAATCATTGCAAAAAATTATGTAGGTATACTTAGAAATTCTCAGTTTGTTTCTTGATACATGTTTAAAGTTTCAGTCAGATCTTAATGTGGTTAAACATTCATTGCAACTTACTATGCATACCATTATAACACTGAAACAGATCATTTAGCGATGATTGAATGTGAAATTTAAAACAAAAAATATATATTCTGCACAATACACAATGGGTTTAGAACTTTTGAACAAAATAGTGAGCAACAGATTTACAATGGATTTGGAAGGATTCCCTCATAATTTGTACTGAGCAAAACTGCATATAAAATTGGTTTAGATCTTACATAAACTTCAAGTAACATAAGTAAGGGCTTAAAATATATAATAAATACATCACTCATTTATTTGAAACAGCCATTTAATGTGTAGGGTTGTGTGATCTCATCATATAACTAAATTATATGAATTAAAGCCATGTGCAGTGATATGGTTTCAAATCTTCAGAGGCAATACAGATGGTATTAAACTGGCAGTCATAAGAAGGTCGGAAAGTTTAATGTGTGTATGCATGCACATTTGGACCTGGCATTTTTTGGCATTATAAGAGGGTGGCACTACAATGGCGGAATATTATTGGTTAAAAAACGGGACCATATAAAATCATGGCGATATTTGAGGGTACACTGTATTGACATCTAGCAATTTTGTGTCCTGCCAAAATGTAAAATTCCTATTAATTTTTTTTTAAGCTGGAAAATACATCTTAGAATATTGAAAGCAGTCCTTAAATGACATAGCTGTCTAAGTAGTGTGACACAAATTGTTTGCTGTGATCCTGGATGAATTAAAAGATAAACAAAAATTGTCTAAATTACTTAAATTACAGGTAGAATGAATAAACTTATAACTTATAAATAGAATTGTCTGCCTGCAGAGGTATAAATAGGAATTAAAATTATAATGATTTACAACCATAACTCAGAACTTTGTATGGAAAATTGATTTTGATTTCTTGTGTTTAATATAAAAATTATAATAAATTACAAAAAAGCAATCAGATAATGAAATATTTCCAAACTCTTATTAATATCTGTGCAATGTAAGAACAATGATTTAATCATAATACTGTTGTTTTTGATAAAGTGGTCTGTATTGTATAACAATAATTAAAAGGTTTCAAAATTGCTCCTGATAACAAAATACAGGATATAAATATTAAATGTCACAACAATAAAAATATAATTCCACAAAACTTATCTATAAAGATAAACATCTACAGTGAAGACATTCATATTTGTTGAATACATACTGTTAAAATATAAGATTCAACCCTCCATAGGCAACAGAAATTTTAATAGTTAAAAAATAAAGGATACATCAATGATTGATACTTTTAACTGAAGTCTACTCATTAAATTATTTGATGATGCATCTATCATAAGTAATGTTCATAGTGATATGTTATAAATCTATGTCTAATAATACTTGTACATCAAAATTTAATGCTTACCCCTTGAATATGGGACCATAGAAAATCGTGGAGGAGGATCAAGTGAAATAAATATTTAAACAAAAATGAAAACTTGTCAAAAATAATGGAAGTATAGGTTATTTATAAATATTTTAATTTTCCTTTAAAAACTCAACCGCTGAGCAATATTTCGTATTACCTAACTTAGTATTTCAGCATGACTGATTGTTGACGTCATAATTATATTTATTGATGACGTTGACTATACATGAGTTCCTCCGCAAACAACAAGCGACGACTCTAAAAATTGTGAATTGCAAATATTAATTGACTACTTGTTAAATATTGTTTTTGTTATTTCTTTTCATAATATTGAATTTAAACTATAAGACTTGTTTTCAATTGTTGATTAGATTATTGGATATAGACAACTTTGACTTTCTATATCCAATAATCTAACCAGCAATTGAAAACAATCCTTAACACAATCCCACTAACATTTTCTTTTAAACTCTTAATTAAAAAAATAGTTTTATGTTCAATCAAGCAGTTTGTTCTTTTGTTGCCTTGTGCACAATTTAACCTAATTTATATGATAAAACTTGCGACTGTTTGATGACAATGTATTACTTTAAGTAAACTGTTAAATCCTGCAAGGAGGTCGAGTAGGATGACTTCAATTGTGTTTTATGATTATACAATAATCTTATGTATATTTCATGTCATACATTACGATGAGTATGTGTAGATCTGAACACTTGTAAAAAATATGTATATATCATGGAATGAATAAGCAAAAGCACGTTTAAAGCACAATGTATATAAAGTTGTATATTTGAATACAAGGAATGTTTAAAACAAGCAACATTTGTATAGCTTAAACTTAAATACACGAACATTGCTTTAATCATTTACTAATATACACATGTAAACATGATCAGTCAATAAAAAATGTGTTCCAACATGACAAAATAGACCTTACTTCTTTGTTACACAGTAATAAATAAATTTTACGAGAATACTGACTTTTGATTGGCTGGAAAATATTTTCTATCAGAGGATGGAAAACAAATTTGATCATCATGGAGACACGCGCCATTTGACGTCATATATTACTCCACGGTAAACTAACAGTTTTTGTGTTGATCTCTTTTTTCAAAAATGTCCAGTTACAAAAATAAAATTGTTGAGTTTATTCTATTGTTTGAATTTATTTATAAGTATTAACTACAAAAAATATTTTCTCCATCGAGGGATAACAAAATTTCTGTTGTGCACATTTAATATAATCCGCTACGCGGATTATACAATGTGCAAAACAGAAATTTTGTTATCCCTCGATGGAGAAAATATTTTTTGTAGTTAATCCTTAAATATTTTGATCCAAGACTTTAAACTCAAAGTATTAGTTATAATAGCAATAAAATTACACATTATATAGAAATATAATTTTTTATTTATTTTTTGACACAAAAGATCATCATATTAAATGTTAATTTCTACATAAATGTAGTATATATGTATTAAAAAAATTTCAAATAAATGTGGTTATGTTACGTAAACTTATAAAAAAAAAAATAACTATAGTTTCAGTCAAACTTCACTACATGGCATATTAGAACATATAATAAACTTTGTTCAATAAGAAAGACTTCTAATAATAAATGCTGACAAAACAATAACAACCACAAACCACTGGATAAAGTTTGATTTACAGTGTAACTCGTTTATCCTATAGACATATTTACAATCTAAGCAACAAATGTTCAACAAGGTTACAAAAATAGAAGATACTTTGGCAACTCAGAACCTGATTTTGATTTCAGTTATTTCTGTCTTTGGTTTGAAGATCAAATCTAGGTCAAAGGTCACTGGCGCTGTTGTAAATATAACTCTGCTACTTTGTAACAAAACTGGAATTGTTCCTTTAAATAGAAAAATTAATGTTTCTGAAAATTTTAAACAAATGAAATCTAGTGATAACGTGTCATTTTTAAATATTCCTGGAATTACAGGATTAATGTATAAACACTGTAGAAATCAATGTAATTAGGGCAGAATCGTTTCAGGTTGAGACGAGTTCATGTGCACTCATCTAATTGCATCATCAAATGAAAACATTTATGGTAACAACAACCTTCTTGTTTCAAGCATTCTAATTGGATGTTGGATATAAAACAGTCTATAGGATATTGCGATGTGAAAATTGTTGGTTAACAGAAGAAATAGGTACTTTCATGCTTTTTTAGGAAAGACATGTGATTTTCGATTTTTTTCTTTTCTCGATTAAAGCACAGTGAAACAATAAAAAGAAATAAAACAAATTCCTATCACTGTCTTTCCCAAAACATAAGTAATAACTTATTAAATTCAATATACGACAATGTCAAACAGTAATTTCAAGCCAGATACTCTCAACAGCAGAGAGGTATCACCAAGTCTGAAAGTTACATAATTGATAGACAGATAAAAGTGACCTTATCCTCTGTATATTGAGGTCTTTTACTACGTATAGTTTTCACTGTTTGGAACACGTCCACATCGTTGTATTGTTCTATACACCTACCTTATCCTCTATAAACTGAGGTCTATTACTACGTATAGTTTTCACTGTTTGGAACACGTCCACCTCCTTATCTTGTTCTATACACCTACCTTATCCTCTATAAACTGAGGTCTATTACTACGTATAGTTTTCACTGTTTGGAACACGTCCACCTCATTGTCTTGTTCTATACACCTACCTTATCCTCTATAAACTGAGGTCTATTACTACGTATAGTTTTCACTGTTTGGAACACGTCCACCTCCTTGTCTTGTTCTATACGTTCCAGCAGTATACTGACAGCACAAAACAATCCACTTCTGCTTGCTCCATTCCTGTTCAAAGTATACATGAATACAAAGCTTTCTAGAACATCCCAATTATCAAGGTATAAACATGTTCTTATATATTATTTATGCTTTTTGAAATGAGATGCATTTTCTTGTCCCTATCTCATCGAAAAGTGATCAACGTAAGTAATAAGTGTTTACTTAACGACGTCATGACAGGCCAGGTGAGATGGGCCCATATGTGTTTACTTAACGATGTCTTGACAGGCCAGGTGAGATGGGCCCATATGTGTTTACTTAACGACGTCATGACAGGCCAGGTGAGATGGGCCCATATGCTGGTAGATTGAGATAGGATAATACAGCACATAACAATCAAAGGAAAATACTGCAAAATAGTAATTATTTAATTTGCTGTGTGAGCTGAAATCTGGTTGGTTAATTCAAATCAAGCAACATATAAGATAGAACTTATGTGACCTTTGACCTATTCTTACACCATTAAAATTCAAATAGTTAAATTACATTGACGTTTTTACTATTCAAATTGTTAAAATTTATAGTTAAAATTAAATTATAAGGAATATTTCAAATTTCTGAACAGGTTATACAATATAATATGGTTTGGGTCTGTTTACACCATTCATAAAACGCTTTACGGTTTATAAAGGTGTAAACAGACCAAACCATATTATATCGTATAGCCTGTTTAGAAATTTGAAGTATTCCTTAAATAATGACCATTTATCAAATTCTTACACATCTTTACTAGCACATACAGTTTATATCAATCTTTAGGTACCATAAGCAACCTTAAGTAAATGACATTAAGTTACAATACAGAGGAGACAATAGAGTTTACAGAGAACTACAGCGTTGAATTAATGTTGTAAGGAATTCATGCAAGATTATATATGTAATTAAAAAACATATAATAAAAGAAAATAATCTGTATTGATTAAAATGTGGAAACCTATTCTGAATGACTAATAACAGACAAAGTGTGTTAATTTAACTGAATAATATAATTTTTATTCTTGGATTAATTTTTAACTGTTTAGTTGATGCCGTAGTTTCCTGTTGTATTGTAACATCACTTCAATATCATTACATGTGTATTTTGTAAAGAAAACCTAAAGATCACCAAACCTGCAAAATACTAGTACCTACATGAATTTTAAAAATCTATAAATTTAATATATATATATGTATAACTTTTAGCATGCAGTTTTATTTAAATTCACAAGGTTAACATGTATATAGGATTTCCTTTGACTTACATGCAGTGAACTGTTATTGGTCCCTTCCCACTCTTTGGGATTACCCCAGACTTACATGCAGTGAACTGTTATTGGTCCCTTCCCACTCTTTGGGATTACCCCAGACTTACATGCAGTGAACTGTTATTGGTTCCTTCCCACTCTTTGGGATTACCCCAGACTTACATGCAGTGAACTGTTATTGGTCCCTTCCCACTCTTTGGGATTACCCCAGACTTACATGCAGTGAACTGTTATTGGTCCCTTCCCACTCTTTAGGATTACCCCAGACTTACATGCAGTGAACTGTTATTGGTCCCTTCCCACTCTTTGGGATTACCCAAGACTTACATGCAGTGAACTGTTATTGGTCCCTTCCCACTCTTTGGGATTACCCCAGACTTACATGCAGTGAACTGTTATTGGTCCCTTCCCACTCTTTAGGATTACCCCAGACTTACATGCAGTGAACTGATATTGGTCCCTTCCCACTCTTTGGGATTACCCCAGACTTACATGCAGTGAACTGCAATTGGTCCCTTCCCACTCTTTAGGATTACCCCAGACTTACATGCAGTGAACTGTTATTGGTCCCTTCCCACTCTTTGGGATTACCCCAGACTTACATGCAGTGAACTGTTATTGGTCCCTTCCCACTCTTTGGGATTACCCCAGACTTACATGCAGTGAACTGTTATTGGTCCCTTCCCACTCTTTGGGATTACCCCAGACTTACATGCAGTGAACTGTAATTGGTCCCTTCCCACTCTTTAGGATTACCCCAGACTTACATGCAGTGAACTGTAATTGGTCCCTTCCCACTCTTTGGGATTACCCCAGACTTACATGCAGTGAACTGTTATTGGTCCCTTCCCCCTCTTTGGGATTACCCCAGACTTACATGCAGTGAACTGTTATTGGTCCCTTCCCACTCTTTGGGATTACCCCAGACTTACATGCAGTGAACTGCAATTGGTCCCTTCCCACTCTTTGGGATTACCCCAGACTTACATGCAGTGAACTGTAATTGGTCCCTTCCCACTCTTTAGGAATACCCCAGACTTACATGCAGTGAACTGTTATTGGTCCCTTCCCACTCTTTGGGATTACCCCAGACTTACATGCAGTGAACTGTTATTGGTCCCTTCCCACTCTTTAGGATTACCCCAGACTTACATGCAGTGAACTGTTATTGGTCCCTTCCCACTCTTTAGGATTACCCCAGACTTACATGCAGTGAACTGTAATTGGTCCCTTCCCACTCTTTGGGATTACCCCAGACTTACATGCAGTGAACTGTTATTGGTCCCTTCCCACTCTTTGGGATTACCCCAGACTTACATGCAGTGAACTGTTATTGGTCCCTTCCCACTCTTTAGGATTACCCCAGACTTACATGCAGTGAACTGATATTGGTCCCTTCCCACTCTTTGGGATTACCCCAGACTTACATGCAGTGAACTGCAATTGGTCCCTTCCCACTCTTTAGGATTACCCCAGACTTACATGCAGTGAACTGTTATTGGTCCCTTCCCACTCTTTGGGATTACCCCAGACTTACATGCAGTGAACTGTTATTGGTCCCTTCCCACTCTTTGGGATTACCCCAGACTTACATGCAGTGAACTGTTATTGGTCCCTTCCCACTCTTTGGGATTACCCCAGACTTACATGCAGTGAACTGTAATTGGTCCCTTCCCACTCTTTAGGATTACCCCAGACTTACATGCAGTGAACTGTAATTGGTCCCTTCCCACTCTTTGGGATTACCCCAGACTTACATGCAGTGAACTGTTATTGGTCCCTTCCCCCTCTTTGGGATTACCCCAGACTTACATGCAGTGAACTGTTATTGGTCCCTTCCCACTCTTTGGGATTACCCCAGACTTACATGCAGTGAACTGCAATTGGTCCCTTCCCACTCTTTGGGATTACCCCAGACTTACATGCAGTGAACTGTAATTGGTCCCTTCCCACTCTTTAGGAATACCCCAGACTTACATGCAGTGAACTGTTATTGGTCCCTTCCCACTCTTTGGGATTACCCCAGACTTACATGCAGTGAACTGTTATTGGTCCCTTCCCACTCTTTAGGATTACCCCAGACTTACATGCAGTGAACTGTTATTGGTCCCTTCCCACTCTTTAGGATTACCCCAGACTTACATGCAGTGAACTGTTATTGGTCCCTTCCCACTCTTTGGGATTACCCCAGACTTACATGCAGTGAACTGTTATTGGTCCCTTCCCACTCTTTGGGATTACCCCAGACTTACATGCAGTGAACTGTTATTGGTCCCTTCCCACTCTTTAGGATTACCCCAGACTTACATGCAGTGAACTGATATTGGTCCCTTCCCACTCTTTGGGATTACCCCAGACTTACATGCAGTGAACTGCAATTGGTCCCTTCCCACTCTTTAGGATTACCTAAGACTTACATGCAGTGAACTGTTATTGGTCCCTTCCCACTCTTTAGGATTACCCCAGACTTACATGCAGTGAACTGTTATTGGTCCCTTCCCACTCTTTAGGATTACCCCAGACTTACATGCAGTGAACTGATATTGGTCCCTTCCCACTCTGTTTTGTCCATTCATCGATCTCCACCAAGAGATCAATCAACGACTGTGCAGTCTTTGGAATGTTTTTGTCTCCCCATTCAAATTCAAACTGTTTAACAGCACGGTCTTCGTTCTACAAAAAAGTTATTTCCATCTTAAATGTAAGTCTACTGTAAATCTACTAAAACTAAACTTCTAAGTTACAAATTATCAATTACTATCTACAGTTACTGTAATTTTGTAAAATATTCAATTTTTTCATAAAAGAATGGGTGAATATTACACATGTACACAAGAAGTCAAATAAGTTAAAGTTTAATTATATTAATCATGTGTTGTTATTTAATTGGTACTATACATGGATTCATATTACACAATGCCATGAAGGAACCATCCAAGTGGTTATGGTACATGTTGTTAGTCATATACTATTGATCATGTGCCTGTCAACACTCAGGTTATGAGCTCGAGCCTTACTGTGGGCAGGGTGTGCATGACTACATCCTTAATTGACAAGGATTGCCTTTTTTCCTTCTGCAGATAGGGTGTTTTTACATTGTACTAAAATGAACAAATCATTACGGTTATATTTTAGGATTTGGAAGTAATTTCTGATATGAGCACATAATGGCAATGAAGCCACATGTATAATGTATCAGCTTTTTAACTGAATTAATATTCCTCCTCTTCCCGCTACATTATACCCCCCTTAGGAGGGGGTATATTGTTTTACCCTTGTCCATTCGTTCGTTCGTCTGTCAGTCCATCTGTAACAGTTTTCTACGCAACTATAGGATGCAGAAGCTTGACATTTTTGCTCCATGGTCATCTACTTCCTGTTTACCGAATACTTTTTGTGAAAGCGGGGGCATGATTAGCGAGCCTTAGCTCACAGATTCACTTGTTAATTTTAACTAAACTGACCCAGATATCAAAGGTCAAAATACAGAAACAACGATTAATTGAACTTTATATTATTAATCCTTTTGCCTTATAATGTCATTATGATTATAATTTAGCAATAAAACATTATTTACCATACCAGAAGATCACCATAAACCGTGAAGTACATTATTTACCATACCAGAAGATCACCATAAACAGTGAAGTACATTATTTACCATACCAGAAGATCACCATAAACCGTGAAGTACATTATTTACCATACCAGAAGATCACCATAAACCGTGAAGTACATTATTTACCATACCAGAAGATCACCATAAACCGTGAAGTACATTATTTACCATACCAGAAGATCACCATAAACCGTGAAGTACATAATAAAACATTATTTACCATACCAGAAGATCACCATAAACCGTGAAGTACATTATTTACCATACCAGAAGATCACCATAAACCGTGAAGTACATTATTTACCATACCAGAAGATCACCATAAACCGTGAAGTACATTATTTACCATACCAGAAGATCACCATAAACCGTGAAGTACATTATTTACCATACCAGAAGATCACCATAAACCGTGAAGTACATTATTTACCATACCAGAAGATCACCATAAACCGTGAAGTACATTATTTACCATACCAGAAGATCACCATAAACCGTGAAGTACATTATTTACCATACCAGAAGATCACCATAAACCGTGAAGTACATTATTTACCATACCAGAAGATCACCATAAACCGTGAAGTACATTATTTACCATACCAGAAGATCACCATAAACCGTGAAGTACATTATTTACCATACCAGAAGATCACCATAAACCGTGAAGTACATTATTTACCATACCAGAAGATTACCATAAACCGTGAAGTACATTATTTACCATACCAGAAGATTACCATAAACCGTGAAGTACATTATTTACCATACCAGAAGATCACCATAAACCGTGAAGTACATTATTTACCATACCAGAAGATCACCATAAACAGTGAAGTACATTATTTACCATACCAGAAGATCACCATAAACCGTGAAGTACATTATTTACCATACCAGAAGATCACCATAAACCGTGAAGTACATTATTTACCATACCAGAAGATCACCATAAACCGTGAAGTACATTATTTACCATACCAGAAGATTACCATAAACCGTGAAGTACATTATTTACCATACCAGAAGATCACCATAAACCGTGAAGTACATTATTTACCATACCAGAAGATCACCATAAACAGTGAAGTACATTATTTACCATACCAGAAGATCACCATAAACAGTGAAGTACATTATTTACCATACCAGAAGATCACCATAAACAGTGAAGTACATTATTTACCATACCAGAAGATCTCCATAAACCGTGAAGTACATTATTTACCATACCAGAAGATTACCATAAACCGTGAAGTACATTATTTACCATACCAGAAGATTACCATAAACCGTGAAGTACATTATTTACCATACCAGAAGATCACCATAAACCGTGAAGTAGTACATTATTTACCATACCAGAAGATCACCATAAACAGTGAAGTACATTATTTACCATACCAGAAGATCACCATAAACCGTGAAGTACATTATTTACCATACCAGAAGATCACCATAAACCGTGAAGTACATTATTTACCATACCAGAAGATTACCATAAACCGTGAAGTACATTATTTACCATACCAGAAGATTACCATAAACCGTGAAGTACATTATTTACCATACCAGAAGATCACCATAAACCGTGAAGTAGTACATTATTTACCATACCAGAAGATCACCATAAACAGTGAAGTACATTATTTACCATACCAGAAGATCACCATAAACCGTGAAGTACATTATTTACCATACCAGAAGATCACCATAAACCGTGAAGTAGTACATTATTTACCATACCAGAAGATCACCATAAACAGTGAAGTACATTATTTACCATACCAGAAGATCACCATAAACCGTGAAGTACATTATTTACCATACCAGAAGATTACCATAAACCGTGAAGTACATTATTTACCATACCAGAAGATCACCATAAACAGTGAAGTACATTATTTACCATACCAGAAGATCACCATAAACCGTGAAGTACATTATTTACCATACCAGAAGATCACCATAAACCGTGAAGTACATTATTTACCATACCAGAAGATTACCATAAACCGTGAAGTACATTATTTACCATACCAGAAGATCACCATAAACCGTGAAGTACATTATTTACCATACCAGAAGATCACCATAAACCGTGAAGTACATTATTTACCATACCAGAAGATCACCATTAACTGTGAAGTACATTATTTACCATACCAGAAGATCACCATAAACAGTGAAGTACATTATTTACCATACCAGAAGATTACCATAAACCGTGAAGTACATTATTTACCATACCAGAAGATTACCATAAACCGTGAAGTACATTATTTACCATACCAGAAGATCACCATAAACCGTGAAGTAGTACATTATTTACCATACCAGAAGATCACCATAAACAGTGAAGTACATTATTTACCATACCAGAAGATTACCATAAACCGTGAAGTACATTATTTACCATACCAGAAGATCACCATAAACCGCGAAGTACATTATTTACCATACCAGAAGATTACCATAAACCGTGAAGTACATTATTTACCATACCAGAAGATTACCATAAACCGTGAAGTACATTATTTACCATACCAGAAGATCACCATAAACCGTGAAGTACATTATTTACCATACCAGAAGATCACCATAAACAGTGAAGTACATTATTTACCATACCAGAAGATTACCATAAACCGTGAAGTACATTATTTACCATACCAGAAGATCACCATAAACCGTGAAGTACATTATTTACCATACCAGAAGATCACCATAAACCGTGAAGTACATTATTTACCATACCAGAAGATCACCATAAACAGTGAAGTACATTATTTACCATACCAGAAGATTACCATAAACCGTGAAGTACATTATTTACCATACCAGAAGATCACCATAAACAGTGAAGTACATTATTTACCATACCAGAAGATCACCATAAACCGTGAAGTACATTATTTACCATACCAGAAGATTACCATAAACCGTGAAGTACATTATTTACCATACCAGAAGATCACCATAAACCGTGAAGTACATTATTTACCATACCAGAAGATCACCATAAACCGTGAAGTACATTATTTACCATACCAGAAGATCACCATAAACAGTGAAGTACATTATTTACCATACCAGAAGATTACCATAAACCGTGAAGTACATTATTTACCATACCAGAAGATCACCATAAACCGTGAAGTACATTATTTACCATACCAGAAGATCACCATAAACCGTGAAGTACATTATTTACCATACCAGAAGATCACCATAAACCGTGAAGTACATTATTTACCATACCAGAAGATTACCATAAACCGTGAAGTACATTATTTACCATACCAGAAGATCACCATAAACCGTGAAGTACATTATTTACCATACCAGAAGATCACCATAAACCGTGAAGTACATTATTTACCATACCAGAAGATCACCATAAACCGTGAAGTACATTATTTACCATACCAGAAGATCACCATAAACCGTGAAGTACATTATTTACCATACCAGAAGATCACCATAAACCGTGAAGTACATTCTGAAGGCATGTGGATTTTTTTATTAGAAGATTTTTATTTATAGCCAAAAATTCTAGCTTGTCTTAAAACTTAATCATCCTTTATGTATTGTATTTTTCTGCATAATTGATGGTGCATATAGGTAAAATAGTAATTTTTGGAAAAAAATTGGGGAGTGTGATTTTCTGTATAGTCAAAGATCCTGACTAACTGACAAGTATTAGCTCCAGAAAGATGGCATATTATTTACCACATATTGGTAAGTATGTAATATAGATCTGCTGTTTTTAGTACATTTTAAAGAAAAATTAAGACAATATTTGTGCATTAATCTGAACCTTTTTTTAAAGCCAAGCTTTTAGTACCAACATAATTTCAATAAAATTGACCCAGAAATCCTAAATCAATATACATCATAGTTTAATTTACCTTTATCTTATTACTAAGCTTGAATATTCTTTCAGTTATATTTTTATTCGACTCTGTTGATGACAGGAGCTCTATACTAAGTGGATCATATGAAACTGTGTAGCCATGTTCCTCAGGCCAGTACAATGCACAGGTCTATAAAAAATCAATAAAACAATATTATTTCTGAAGTTTACAATAATGGTTCATCTTTAATATGTTGAGATGCCTCAATGGCAGAGTGGTTTACGTAGTGAGCCAGACACTGTCAATTAACTGTGGGGTCGCAGGCAAGGTGTACTTGACTCCAACCTAAATATAAAAGTTTTCATGTAAAAGTCAGGGTTCTCACAGTGTACTCTAGGTTCTTCCCCAATAAAAACATGAGTTTATTGTTCAATACAATGTGTCAAAGCAATTTTTAAGACATGGATTGAAAACAAATTTTTGTGCCTGCGTTTATATGTATAGTGATGTATATGATATATGTATTGGTATAATTGATGACATTATATAAGGACATCTGACAACTGAGGAACAATTTTCTAACTCTTGATCTGAAGACACCCTGGTATTGCAAGCTTACCACACAATCTCAAGTAACAAATTTAAAGGTCTTGTGATAAGTTTATCACTTGACCAAAAATTAAACAATTGTGATTGCACAAAGCAAATTTTAAAGGAACATGGAAAATTTGAATAAAAAAATCATAAATCCATTTGGGAAGGAAACTAAAAAGAAGCAAATACAATTTAAAAAATTGAAGAATGTGTCCATGGGACACGGATGCCCCCGCTAAAGTAAGTCCCAAACAGGAAGTAGTTGTCCAACAGGTCTGAAAGTCGCTCAGGACGTACAACTTGTGATACTTAACCACCCTGCCAAATTTCAAATTGTTGTAATGTACGGTTTCTGAGTAAAGCTTGACGGAAATTTTCATACTCATGTTAACACATTTTCATATCGGCCCAGTCGCAAATAGGAAGTAGTTGTCCGACAGGTCTGAAAGTCGCTTAGGACGTACAACTTGTGATACTGAACCACCCTGCCAAATTTCAAATTGTTCTTGTGTACGGTTTCTGAGAAAAGCTTGACGGAAATTTTCATACTCATGTTAACACATTTTCATATCGGCCCAGTCCTAAACAGGAAGTAGTTGTCCAACAGGTCAGAAAGTTGCTTAGGACGTACAACTTGTGATACTGAACTACCCTGCCAAATTTCAAATTGTTCTGATGTACGGTTTCTGAGAAAAGCTTGACGGAAATTTTCATTCTCATGTTAACACATTTTCATAGCGGCCAAGTCCCAAACAGGAAATGTTGTCCAACAGGTCTGAAAGTCGCTTAGGACGTACAACTTGTGATACTGAACTACCCTGCCAAATTTCAAATTGTTCTGATGTACGGTTTCTGAGAAAAGCTTGACGGAAATTTTCATACTCATGTTAGAACATTTTCATATCGGCCCAGTCGCAAACAGGAAGTAGTTGTCCAACAGGTCTGAAAGTCGCTAAGGACATGCAACTTGTGATACTGAACCACCCTGCCAAATTTCAAATTGTTCTCATGTACGGTTACTGAGAAAAGCTTGACGGAAATTTTCATACTTGTGTTAACACATTTTCATATCGGCCCAGTCCCAAACAGGAAGTAGTTGTCCGACAGGTCTGAAAGTCGCTTAGGACATACAACTTGTGATACTGAACAACCCTGCCAAATTTCAAATTGTTCTCATGTACGGTTTCTGAGAAAAGCTTGACGGAAATTTGTACATACAGACGGACGTATTTACGTACAAATGAAGTCCCAAACAGGAAGTAGTTGTCCGACAGGTCTAAAATTCGCTTAGGACATACAACTTGTGATACTGAACCACTCTTCCAAATTTAAAATTGTTCTCATGTACAGTTTCTGAGAAAAGCTTGACGGAAATTTGTTCGGACGTACGGACGGACAGACGGCGCGACAGACGGACGGACGGACGGACGGACATGAGTAAAACTTAATGCCCCCCCACATGTCGTCGCGGGGGCATAAAAACACAATCATTAGGATTTAACACAAAAAATAAAGATAAGCAACACTACTCTAATATAAGTATGTTACATACCTTGTCATACTCTAATATAAGTATGTTACATACCTTGTCATACTCTAATATAAGTATGTTACATACCTTGTCATACTCTAATATAAGTATGTTACATACCTTGTCATACTCTAATATAAGTATGTCACATACCTTGTCATACTCTAATATAAGTATGTCACATACCTTGTCATTTCTGTCAAAGTCATTCAGCATGACAACAGTATTGGAGTTATAATCATACAACATCCTCCAGAAGTCTGCCACAGTTTTAGGGAGAGGCATCTGTGTGACAATGAATCTATCTCTGTGCGTGTAACCCTGCAAAGAATAGCCACAGAATAATTGCTGTTTTGTTTACACCTTTAATATGGCGATGTAAAAGTGGTACGACAGTGCATAACTACAATATATTATTAACTTTTTATGCGCTGAAATTACTTTGTAACTTCGATCTTAAAAAACATTTGCTCATTTGGAACACTCTTATCAATTTCATATAATCGCTGTTTTACTGTTTATTAAGTAATAAGTGTTGCTTTAATCAACTTTAGGAAGCAAATCATTCCACTGATACAAAACTTTGCTATTATTATTGCAGATAAAGTCTGAAGATTAGAAGAGATGAACTGGTTACACCTATTATACAAATTAGTATATTATTTCCCTGGGTAATACTTTTGGGGGTCAAAACTTATTTTTATGCGTAAAATATTCCCAAATGAGCAAGAGAACACTGATATATATATTTTTTGTAATTTATGATCTGAAAATAACTTACGGGTAAGAAGATAGCATTAATGTAATCATTTGATCCCTCTACTTGTGTGTATAGATGTGGTCTGTATCTGTTAGCTGAAAAATAATACATTACCATTAAAGTATGTGGCATCATGCGATACATTATGCAGTCAACAACTTATTTTTAAAGTTTAACAACTCATTTCAATTATCAAATTATTTCTAAAACAAAATCCTAATGTGTTTTACCTACAGTACATTATAGGCTTAAAAAACTCCTTAGATCACATCAATTCATTTTGTCCTTCAGCTGCATTGAAAACACATAGCCTGAACAGCTTACTTGTTCTTACCTGGTAAGACAGCCTGAACAGCTTACTTGTTCTTACCTGGTAAGACTGCCTGAACAGCTTACTTGTTCTTACCTGGTAAGACAGCCTGAACAGCTTACTTGTACTTACCTGGTAAAACATTTTTCACTCTATTTTTGTCCACATTTTCTGGACTCAATGCAGCTTTGAATTCTGTATTTTCTATATTTGGTAACAATTTCTTTGACACCTGTAATTATTTAATTATTCCCAATAAGAATAAAATAACATGTTTATGCAGTAACAACTATTTATTGTGTTAATTTTATGTAACTTAACGGACAGCACTCCTATAAGTATCATGTTACAAAAAGCTCTCATATAGGACAATGAAAACAATTCAGGTTATATTATTAGAAATTACATCTGATCTCCGTATTAATGATATTCAATGTGAAGGTTCAGTTCGTTACTTCTGTATTGTGCAGGCAAAGCATTAGAATTATTTCAATAAAAACTTATTTACCTCACTAAAATAAAATAGAATAATTTTTCGGTATGGTATAATTGGATCACTGAACTTTAAATTCTCTTAAATGTATGCAAAAAACAACTAAAATCTACTTTGAGTAGTCCACCACACAAGATTATATGTACATTTCGATAAAAAAACAAGGTTGGTTGGAATCACACAAAGGATGATAATATTAGGGAATGTAAAAGTAGAGGTATGGAAATGAATCTGAACAAATACAATAATGTCAGCCATAGCACAGAAATATCTGAATATTATATAGATATAACCAGATGTGATGTGTCATGTTAGTATATTATGTGCCTGGACTACACATTGTTCAATCAAATTGATGCCATAAGAATGAAGTCATGATAGAGAACAACCAATTGATTCTTTTATAACTTACTTCATATTGCTTATCTAATGCTGAAGTAGTGAACCCTGACTTTGGAATGCACATTTCTTGATAACGAGGTTGAAAATCATTGGCAGGAAGAGTGGTCTCCCCTGCTAATACTGCTTCCAGTAAGGCATCATATAAAAACATATATTGTTCCTGAAAAATAGAAATAGAATCTTCATAATTTCATAATAATGATAATGATAATTTTCGGCTATTTCATGGCATCTAGTTTTATTAAGTGGAGTTAGCAGGACCACTGACCTATGGTAGGAAAATTGGAAATGCTCATCAATTTTGTAGTAGAACTTGCCATAAACCAGATCAGAGGTAAAATATTGTTCAGTAATGGTTTTGATCCAAGCATGGGGAGGTACTTGCATGACTTTTGCTAAAATTTAACCATTTTTGTTAAAGCCCTGATTTTAACCAAATTTCAAGGCTTCAAACAGCCTTTTATATGTATAAAGTAACTAAATATGGTACAGAATACTATTAATAGGATATATTTCTGATTTATCACCAAGTTCAAACTAATTATCTGAGATTTCTATTTTTGGGCCCATCAATCCTTTTGATGTTGTTCTAGATGCTGAGAAAAAACTAAAATTTAATTTTGAAATATGACATGTTTATTTTAAGAAAATTAGGCCTGGTACACTTTAAAATGAGACATTCTTTTAATTATTATTTATATTAGAAAAACCAATTAATTTTAATGCAGATGGTTAATTACGGAATCATGTTTTCTTAGTCAAGCATTCTTAACAGGTTCTGTGGCTTATATCCCAGGTAAAAACTGGGAGCCATTATATAGCTGAAAAATTGCTGAAGTGGCATAAAACATTCAAACAAACAATCAAATCATTCTATATAAGAGTATTTAGCACCCTTACCCAAGTCTGAATCATATTAGTTCTATTGGCCCTCATTAGTTGAGCACACTTTAGCACATCTACATATCCTTCTGTTCTGCCTTGCTCACTGGCATAATCTAAGCCTATATAGGTACCAGTTCTACCAATACCAGCACTGAAAATACACAAAATATACATACATTTTACAACAATCCAAATTATGGCATATAAATTGTAAATTTAAAAAAATGTAAATTAGTGTGTATTTAACATAAAACAGATATTTTTCAGCAATAATAATAAAAGAATCAATTAAATTCTTCCAGTCAAAGCTTATACAAATTTAAAGTACATGCTTACTTAAATAATGGGGTATCAACAACAAAAGAGGTTTCAGTCCAAGCAAGAGTGGCATGTACTCAGACAGTATAAATTAATGGAAATCCATAAGCTCCAAAAAGATTGTCACTGCTGCAAAGCAAGCTGTTAAACCAGTTGTCCTTTTGGTAAGATTTTAGGACTATTAGACTACATTCTGATAAGTAACCTTCCAATAAAATTTGGTTCAAATAAGCCTAATAATTTCCTTGGTTAAGATTTCTTTTGTTTAAATATTTCCTTTAATTTGAATTATGTGCTAAAGAAGTAGTTGTTTATAACTGTCATAGATTACTAACACTGATGTTTAAACAATACACACCTGCAGTGTTACCAGCATTGTACATAACTGAATTCTACAACAACAGGAACAGTCTTACCAGCATTGTACACCAACAGGAGGAGTGTTATCAGCACTGTACATACCTGCAGTGTACAACAACAGAAGCAGTGTTATCAGCATTGTACATACCTGCAGTGTACAACAACAGGAGGAGTGTTATCAGCACTGTACATACCTGCAGTGTACAACAACAGGAGCAGTGTTATCAGCATTGTACATACCTGCAGTGTTATCAGCATTGTACATACCTGCAGTGTTATCAGCATTGTACATACCTGCAGTGTAAGACAACAGGAGCAGTGTTATCAGCACTGTACATACCTGAAGTGTAAGACAACAGGAGCAGTGTTATCAGCACTGTACATACCTGCAGTGTAAGACAACAGGAGCAGTGTTATCAGCATTGTACATACCTGCAGTGTTATCAGCACTGTACATACCTGTAGTGTAAGACAACTGGGACAGTGTTATCAGCATTTTACATACCTGCAGTGTTATCAGCATTGTACATACCTGTAGTGTACAACAACAGGAGGAGTGTTATCAGCATTGTACATACCTGCAGTGTACAACAACAGGAGCAGTGTTATCAGCATTGTACATACCTGTAGTGTACAACAACAGGAGCAGTGTTATCAGCATTGTACATACCTGCAGTGTACAACAACAGGAGGAGTGTTATCAGCACTGTACATACCTGTAGTGTACAACAACAGGAGCAGTGTTATCAGCATTTTACATACCTGCAGTGTACAACAACAGGAGCAGTGTTATCATCACTGTACATACCTGCAGTGTACAACAACAGGAGCAGTGTTATCAGCATTGTACATACCTGCAGTGTACAACAACAGGAGCAGCGTTTTCGGCATTGTACATACATGCAGTGTAAGACAACTGGGACAGTGTTATCAGCATTTTACTTACCTGCAGTGTACAACAACAGGAGCAGTGTTATCAGCACTGTACATACCTGCAGTGTACAACAACAGGAGCAGCGTTTTCGGCATTGTACATACATGCAGTGTAAGACAACTGGGACAGTGTTATCAGCATTTTACTTACCTGCAGTGTTATCAGCATTGTACATACCTGCAGTGTAAGACAACAGGAGCAGTGTTATCAGCACTGTACATACCTGAAGTGTAACACAACAGGAGGAGTGTTATCAGCATTTTACATACCTGCAGTGTTATCAGCATTGTACATACCTGCAGTGTCATCAGCATTGTACATACCTGCAGTGTTATCAGCATTGTACATACCTGCAGTGTAAGACAACAGGAGCAGTGTCATCAGCATTGTACATACCTGCAGTGTTATCAGCACTGTACATACCTGCAGTGTAAGACAACAGGAGCAGTGTTATCAGCACTGTACATACCTGTAGTGTAAGACAACTGGGACAGTGTTATCAGCATTGTACATACCTGTAGTGTACAACAACAGGAGGAGTGTTATCAGCATTGTACATACAGGCAGTGTAAGACAACTGGGACAGTTTTATCAGCATTTTACTTACCTGCAGTGTAAGACAACAGGAGGAGTGTTATCAGCATTGTACATACAGGCAGTGTAAGACAACTGGGACAGTTTTATCAGCATTTTACTTACCTGCAGTGTTATCAGCATTATACATACCTGCAGTGTAAGACAACAGGAGGGGTGTTATCAGCATTGTACATACCTGTAGTGTACAACAACAGGAGCAGTGTTATCAGCACTGTACATACCTGCAGTGTACACCAACAGGAGCAGTGTTATCAGCACTGTACATACCTGCAGTGTACAACAACAGGAGCAGTGTTATCAGCACTGTACAAACCTGTAGTGTAAGACAACAGGAGGAGTGTTATCAGCATTGTACATACAGGCAGTGTAAGACAACTGGGACAGTTTTATCAGCATTTTACTTACCTGCAGTGTTATCAGCATTATACATACCTGCAGTGTAAGACAACAGGAGGGGTGTTATCAGCATTGTACATACCTGTAGTGTACAACAACAGGAGCAGTGTTATCAGCACTGTACATACCTGCAGTGTACACCAACAGGAGCAGTGTTATCAGCACTGTACATACCTGCAGTGTACAACAACAGGAGCAGTGTTATCAGCACTGTACAAACCTGTAGTGTAAGACAACAGGAGCAGTGTTATCAGCACTGTACATACCTGCAGTGTACACCAACAGGATGAGTGTTATCAGCACTGTACATACCTGCAGTGTACAACAACAGGAGCAGTGTTATCGGCATTGTACATACATGCAGTGTAAGACAACTGGGACAGTGTTATCAGCATTTTACATACCTGTAGTGTACACCAACAGGAGCAGTGTTATCAGAACTGTACATACCTGTAGTGTACAACAACAGGAGCAGTGTTATCAGCATTGTACATACCTGCAGTGTACACCAACAGGATGAGTGTTATCAGCACTGTACATACCTGCAGTGTAAGACAACAGGAGAAGTGTTATCAGCATTGTACATACCTGCAGTGTACAACAACAGGAGGAGTGTTATCAGCACTGTACAAACCTGTAGTGTAAGACAACAGGAGCAGTGTTATCAGCACTGTACATACCTGCAGTGTACAACAACAGGAGCAGTGTTATCAGCATTGTACATACCTGCAGTGTTATCAGCATTGTACATACCTGTAGTGTACAACAACAGAAGGAGTGTTATCAGCATTGTACATACCTGCAGTGTACAACAACAGGAGCAGCGTTTTCGGCATTGTACATACATGCAGTGTAAGACAACTGGGACAGTGTTATCAGCATTTTACTTACCTGCAGTGTTATCAGCATTGTACATACCTGTAGTGTAAGACAACAGGAGGAGTGTTATCAGCATTGTACATACCTGTAGTGTACAACAACAGGAGCAGTGTTATCAGCATTGTACATACCTGTAGTGTACAACAACAGGAGCAGTGTTATCAGCATTATACATACCTGCAGTGTACAACAACAGGAGGAGTGTTATCAGCACTGTACATACCTGCAGTGTAAGACAACAGGAGCAGTGTTATCAGCACTGTACATACCTGCAGTGTAAGACAACTGGGACAGTGTTATCAGCATTGTACATACCTGCAGTGTACACCAACAGGAGGAGTGTTATCAGCACTGTACAAACCTGTAGTGTAAGACAACAGGAGCAGTGTTATCAGCATTGTACATACCTGCAGTGTACACCAACAGGAGCAGTGTTATCAGCATTGTACATACCTGCAGTGTTCAACAACAGGAGGAGTGTTATCAGCATTGTACATACCTGTAGTGTAAGACAACAGGAGCAGTGTTATCAGCATTGTACATACCTGCAGTGTACACCAACAGGAGCAGTGTTATCAGCATTGTACATACCTGCAGTGTTCAACAACAGGAGCAGTGTTATCAGCACTGTACATACCTGCAGTGTAAGACAACAGGAGCAGTGTTATCAGCATTGTACATACCTGCAGTGTACACCAACAGGAGGAGTGTTATCGGCATTGTACATACCTGCAGTGTTCAACAACAGGAGGAGTGTTATCAGCATTGTACATACCTGTAGTGTAAGACAACAGGAGCAGTGTTATCAGCATTGTACATACCTGTAGTGTAAGACAACAGGAGCAGTGTTATCAGCACTGTACATACCTGCAGTGTACAACAACAGGAGGAGTGTTATCAGCACTGTACATACCTGCAGTGTTCAACAACAGGAGGAGTGTTATCAGCATTGTACAAACCTGCAGTGTACAACAGGAGCAGTTTTATCAGCACTGTATATACCTGCAGTGTACAACAACAGGAGGAGTGTTATCAGCACTGTACATACCTGCAGTGTACAACAACAGGAGGAGTGTTATCAGCACTGTACATACCTGCAGTGTACAACAACAGGAGGAGTGTTATCAGCACTGCACATACCTGCAGTGTACAACAATAGGAGCAGTGTTATCAGCATTGTACATACCTGCAGTGTACAACAACAGGAGGAGTGTTATCAGCATTGTACATACCTGCAGTGTACAACAGGAGCAGTTTTATCAGCACTGTACATACCTGCAGTGTACAACAACAGGAGGAGTGTTATCAGCACTGTACATACCTGCAGTGTACAACAACAGGAGCAGTGTTATCAGTATTGTACATACATGCAGTGTACAACAATAGGAGCAGTGTTATCAGTATTGTACATACCTGCAGTGTACAACAGGAGCAGTGTTTTCAGCATTGTACATACCTGCAGTGTACAACAACAGAAGGAGTGTTATCAGCATTGTGTATACCTGCAGTGTACAACAGGAGCAGTGTTATCAGCACTGTACATACCTGCAGTGTACAACAACAGGAGGAGTGTTATCAGAACTGTACATACCTGCAGTGTACAACAACAGGAGGAGTGTTATCAGCATTGTACATACCTGCAGTGTACAACAGGAGCAGTTTTATCAGCACTGTATATACCTGCAGTGTACAACAACAGGAGCAGTGTTATCAGCACTGTACATACCTGCAGTGTACAACAACAGGAGCAGTGTTATCAGTATTGTACATACCTGCAGTGTACAACAATAGGAGCAGTGTTATCAGCATTGTACATACCTGCAGTGTACAACAACAGGAGCAGTGTTATCGGCATTGTACATACCTGCAGTGTACAACAGGAGGAGTGTTATCAGCATTGTACATACCTGTAGTGTACAACAACAGGAGGAGTGTTATCAGCACTGTACATACCTGTAGTGTACAACAACAGGAGCAGTGTTATCAGCACTGCATAACCCTGAAGTGTACAACGACAGGAGCAGTGTTATCAGCATTGTACATACCTGCAGTGTACAACAACAGGAGGAGTGTTATCAGCATTGTACATACCTGTAGTGTACAACAACAGGAGGAGTGTTATCAGCACTGTACATACCTGCAGTGTACAACAACAGGAGGAGTGTTATCAGCATTGTACATACCTGTAGTGTACAACAACAGGAGGAGTGTTATCAGCACTGTACATACCTGCAGTGTACAACAACAGGAGCAGTGTTATCAGCATTGTACATACCTGCAGTGTACAACAACAGGAGCAGTGTTATCAGCATTGTACATACCTGTAGTGTACAACAACAGGAGGAGTGTTATCAGCATTGTACATACCTGTAGTGTAAGACAACAGGAGCAGTGTTATCAGCATTGTACATACCTGCAGTGTACAACAACAGGAGCAGTGTTATCAGCATTGTACATGTCTACTTTATGTTTAAAACACAGCAGTGGTGTAGATGATATCAGAGTACCATGGTCAGACCAACTGGTAAAATGGAATTGTTTAACTTCTTTACTCTGACCACTCTGAAAATAAACAAGATACATTTCTTTGTTTAAATTGGATTTTATGTAACTTCAGCAATTGTTCAGTTATATCATGGTGTCAATGGTTTATTGGGGGAAGAAGCAAGAGTACACAGTACAAAGCCCTGCTCTTAAGCAAATAAACTATATATTATTACTGTTCCTGAATTATAATCCAGAAATCTCATCGTCTGAACCCTAGAGGTATGTTCCCACGAGTAAAACATTTTTTTTTTTTACAAATAGAATAATATGGTATATGGTTTATTAAAAAATTATTTTAAGAGACATGGTGAATCTTGTACAAAGCAAATGTTATCTTCAAGTAAATCACAACAATATCTGTAATCTTTGCACACTTACCTGAAAAATTTTGAACACCAATATACACAGGCAAATTTACTTCACGTGAAAACGTAAATTTCATGTTAAAGTCACGTGAAGTACACGTTAAAATTTTAACGTGAATTTCATGTGAAAAAATAGATACTTTGGTAATGTTTTTTTATTATGAAATACACATGAGTAGACAATTCTCAATATAAAATACATGTATGTATTAACTTTTGTTGCTATGCATACATATTTTTTTGTAAAATCACTATCTTGAAATTTCACGTGATTTTCACATGAAATATTTCACGTGAATTTCATGTTAATTTGCTCCTTTAACGTGAAATTCACTTGAAGGTTTTTTAAGTGAAACTCACGTGATTAAAATTTGCTTTAGTATGTCCTATTCAATTTAGACCTGGTTTCTCAGAAATATGTTTTTGCTTATCCTCATAAACATAAATAATGTTATTGAATAAAGAAGAGCTAATATTAATGTGTCACTTGAATGTTATTGCAAGGATTTTAATATAATATTTCTTTATTTACAGATTTGTCAATCTTGATCTATTACTTACACATGACATTTTAAATGTTCTAATGGTGAAGTCTGTGTATACTGCAATTTCTACAATCTCCACTGAGATGCTTCCATAACATGCTGATCCTTCGTCTGGCCAATACTGTTCACATTTAGTCTATAAAATATACACATAATCAGTTCTCAGGAAATTTTCAGGTGTCATGGCCACCTGGACAGAACGACCAACCCTGGTCGGCTACAGGTTGTGAGACAAGTTGCATGTCCTCATATAATGGCACGAGATAAGATCCCTTCACATCAACAAAAAAGGAAAGCACCTGCTCCAGGTCAGAAACCCTCAAGTACTTACCTCATCACAAACAGAGTTTGTAAAAAGATCAAGACAGACCCCCAATGTAGAAAAAACAAATGCAAACATTTCAGGAGTATGATATAAAAATACATGTAATTGTCTCCCTTGAAATGGTACTTGTTAAGACATTATAAATAACCATTATGCATGTTACAAGAAGGGACTTATGGTTACAAAAATAAAGTAGACATCTCTACAGTATTTTCTTCATTTCAAAACAGATCTAAATATTTCTTAGTGATCTTTGATGTTTTTTCATTAAGGCTTTAGAGTGAAAAGTCTTACTGTCTGTTTATTCTTTTTTCTGCCAACTTTTGTTTAGTTACATGCTGTAATGACATTTTGTACAATGTACCAGTTAGAAATTACACTTTTGCAATTGACTCTGCCACACAGAATCCTTTTTTTACATAGTTATCTACCCTAACACCAAAAAACGATGTTTGTGCAGATAAACTTAAAAACTATATAAGATGTCTAAAGTTATTCCAACATGATCAGTAATGGATTGCAACACTATGCAACATATCACATTGAGGATTTCTCCATCTTAATAGGAGTTATTTCCCCTTATTTATTGCACACTGAAGCTGTAACATTGTAACTCATGAACCAGATGTGATAGACTAAGGGTCTTCATTTTTGATTATCAACATCTAAATTCAACATTTTCTTATAATATGAAATATAAAAGATGTACCTTGCAAGCTTCCATTAAATTTGTCAACATAACAATTTTACAACACTGTTTCTGCCATATCATTCTCCAAAAATCTCTGAACATCACCTTCATTGGACCTAGAACAAATAACCTAATTTTAATGCAGAGTAAACTTGAATTAAATATTTTGTGAGTGCGTGACATTTTCATTTATATTACATAGAGAAGATAATTGTTTTTTTGCATTGGGTTTTATGCTCTTTTGAAAACTTTTCAGCTAAATAATGGCTTCTGTGGTATATTGGGGAGGGAAGCAAGAGTAACCATATATACAAAGCTTGTGTATGTGTATGTTGTTATAAATATGTTAAAGAGATAAGTTTAAGATGTTTCAATAAAATACACATGAACTCCGTCACAAATAGCATATTGCAAAACTGAACGCTAGAATCTGCACACAAATAGCAGAGTTGGCAGATATGTCTGAGAAGGCCACAGGAAATCAATAGGTTGGGGAAACTAATTTTTATGTTCAAATACAAAATAAAATTATAGTTCTAATATTACTTACCCTGTGAGGCAATATAAGCATTCTTTCTCTTATATCCCTATAAATAGAACATACAACTATCATACATGTACACAGTACAGATATAAAAAATGTCCTGATGAAAAACATATGTAACTTATAAATAATCAAAGAACTTTGAAATTCTTATAAAGCTATGGTTCTGGAATCTCTTGAAAACTGTATTTGTAATATTTTAAAAATCAAATTCATGTACAATTGTATGTGAACTTTGTATATATCTACAGGCATGTCAATGTATATATCTACAGACATGTCAATGTATATATCTACAGAACATGTCAATGTATATATCTACAGACATGACAATGTATATATCTACAGGACATGTCAATGTATATATCTACAGACATGTCAATGTATATATCTACAGACATGACAATGTATATATCTACAGACATGACAATGTATATATCTACAGAACATGTCAATGTATATATCTACAGAACATGTCAATGTATATATCTACAGACATGACAATGTATATATCTACAGACATGACAATGTATATATCTACAGACATGTCAATGTATATATCTACAGACATGACGATGTATATATCTACAGACATGACAATGTATATATCTACAGACATGTCAATGTATATATCTACAGACATGACAATGTATATATCTACAGACATGTCAATGTATATATCTACAGACATGACGATGTATATATCTACAGACATGACAATGTATATATCTACAGACATGTCAATGTATATATCTATAGACATGACAATGTATATATCTACACACATGTCAATGTATATATCTACAGACATGACAATGTATATATCTACAGACATGACAATGTATATATCTACAGACATGACAATGTATATATCTACAGACATGTCAATGTATATATCTACAGACATATCAATGTATATATCTACAGACATGTCAATGTATATATCTACAGACATGACAATGTATATATCTACAGACATGACAATGTATATATCTACAGACATGTCAATGTATATATCTACAGACATGTCAATGTATATATCTACAGAACATGTCAATGTATATATCTACAGACATGTCAATGTATATATTTACAGACATGTCAATGTATATATCTACAGACATGTCAATGTATATATCTACAGAACATGTCAATGTATATATCTACAGACATGTCAATGTATATATCTACAGACATGACAATGTATATATCTACAGACATGTCAATGTATATATCTACAGACATGTCAATGTATATATCTACAGACATGACAATGTATATATCTACAGACATGTCAATGTACATATCTACAGACATGTCAATGTATATATCTACAGAACATGTCAATGTATATATCTACAGACATGTCAATGTATATATCTACAGACATGTCAATGTATATATCTACAGACATGACAATGTATATATCTACAGACATGTCAATGTATATATCTACAGACATGTCAATGTATATATCTACAGACATGACAATGTATATATCTACAGACATGTCAATGTATATATCTACAGACATGTCAATGTATATATCTACAGTGATTTAGCTAGCGCTCGCCACTTTCGCAATTGGCGAATCCTTTTTAGAAATGACGAAAATATTTTGAACGTAATTCGCCACTTCCATTTTCAAACTTCGAAATTTTCATCGTCAAAATCGGCACAGGTAAATCCAAATATCTGACCTAAGGTACATGTTTATGACCCAAAGTAATTATGTAAGAGATAGGCCACCTGATATTATTTGATAATTAATTACTTAATTACTGTGTACACACCGTCACACGCGATCGAGCACAACCAGTTGGATGACAACTCGGGCGATCTTATTGTGGTCCCCCGTCGCGTTGTTGACCATTAAACGAGAAGCTCTGTCATTTAAAAAAATGTCTTATGTCTCCTTTTAATTTTATTGCCATTCTCGTCAGAATCGTCATATTTTTGTCACAGCCTCTGTTTATCATGTTACGCGCCATTTGTTAACTCTGGTTCCGGCGTGATTTTACTTTGTACATAAAGCGTAGGATAAAATACTACTGGTAACCAGTCAGAGAAACAAAAAAAAATAATACCGATAGGTTTTCGGAGCGGATAGGAATTCAGTGCCGGAGATTGCAAAATACGATGCCAATTAAAAACGACTATTGCAAAACTTTAAATATAAACAAAAATGAATATTTTGGCAAACACTGTTAAAGTTTTTTTTATTTAAATCTGTTTAAATATGTGTTCTATGGCAATATTACATTGAATATATAATATATGTTATAAAATGGTGCCAGAAAATATTAAATATTGATTGATGTTTATCGCATTAATTAATTAATTAATGATCTTGCATACATTTAGACATATAAAAAAATATACACACATATTAGATCTTAAAATTAGTCGCACGCAAAAGTGACTAATGCTTAAAAAATCCTAGCTAAAACCCTGATATCTACAGACATGACAATGTATATATCTACAGACATGTCAATGTATATATCTACAGACATGACAATGTATATATCTACAGACATGTCAATGTATATATCTACAGGACATGACAATGTATATATCTACAGACATGACAATGTATATATCTACAGACATGACAATGTATATATCTACAGAACATGTCAATGTATATATCTACAGACATGACAATGTATATATCTACAGACATGACAATGTATATATCTACAGAACATGTCAATGTATATATCTACAGACATGTCAATGTATATATCTACAGACATGTCAATGTATATATCTACAGACATGACAATGTATATATCTACAGACATGTCAATGTATATATCTACAGAACATGTCAATGTATATATCTACAGACATGAAAATGTATATATCTACAGACATGACAATGTATATATCTACAGACATGTCAATGTATATATCTACACACATGTCAATGTATATATCTACAGACATGACAATGTATATATCTACAGACATGTCAATGTATATATCTACAGACATGACAATGTATATATCTACAGACATGACAATGTATATATCTACAGACATGACAATGTATATATCTACAGACATGACAATGTATATATCTACAGACATGTCAATGTATATATCTACAGACATGACAATGTATATATCTACAGACATGTCAATGTATATATCTACAGACATGTCAATGTATATATCTACAGACATGACAATGTATATATCTACAGACATGTCAATGTATATATCTACAGACATGTCAATGTATATATCTACAGACATGACAATGTATATATCAACAGACATGACAATGTATATATCTACAGAACATGTCAATGTATATATCTACAGACATGACAATGTATATATCTACAGACATGTCAATGTATATATCTACAGACATGTCAATGTATATATCTACAGACATGACAATGTATATATCTACAGACATGACAATGTATATATCTACAGACATGTCAATGTACATATCTACAGACATGTCAATGTATATATCTACAGAACATGTCAATGTATATATCTACAGACATGTCAATGTATATATCTACAGACATGACAATGTATATATCTACAGACATGTCAATGTATATATCTACAGAACATGTCAATGTATATATCTACAGACATGTCAATGTATATATCTACAGACATGACAATGTATATATCTACAGACATGTCAATGTACATATCTACAGACATGTCAATGTATATATCTACAGAACATGTCAATGTATATATCTACAGACATGTCAATGTATATATCTACAGACATGTCAATGTATATATCTACAGACATGACAATGTATATATCTACAGACATGTCAATGTATATATCTACAGACATGTCAATGTATATATCTACAGACATGACAATGTATATATCTACAGACATGTCAATGTATATATCTACAGACATGTCAATGTATATATCTACAGTGATTTAGCTAGCGCTCGCCACTTTCGCAATTGGCGAATCCTTTTTAGAAATGACGAAAATATTTTGAACGTAATTCGCCACTTCCATTTTCAAACTTCGAAATTTTCATCGTCAAAATCGGCACAGGTAAATCCAAATATCTGACCTAAGGTACATGTTTATGACCCAAAGTAATTATGTAAGAGATAGGCCACCTGATATTATTTGATAATTAATTACTTAATTACTGTGTACACACCGTCACACGCGATCGAGCACAACCAGTTGGATGACAACTCGGGCGATCTTATTGTGGTCCCCCGTCGCGTTGTTGACCATTAAACGAGAAGCTCTGTCATTTAAAAAAATGTCTTATGTCTCCTTTTAATTTTATTGCCATTCTCGTCAGAATCGTCATATTTTTGTCACAGCCTCTGTTTATCATGTTACGCGCCATTTGTTAACTCTGGTTCCGGCGTGATTTTACTTTGTACATAAAGCGTAGGATAAAATACTACTGGTAACCAGTCAGAGAAACAAAAAAAAATAATACCGATAGGTTTTCGGAGCGGATAGGAATTCAGTGCCGGAGATTGCAAAATACGATGCCAATTAAAAACGACTATTGCAAAACTTTAAATATAAACAAAAATGAATATTTTGGCAAACACTGTTAAAGTTTTTTTTATTTAAATCTGTTTAAATATGTGTTCTATGGCAATATTACATTGAATATATAATATATGTTATAAAATGGTGCCAGAAAATATTAAATATTGATTGATGTTTATCGCATTAATTAATTAATTAATGATCTTGCATACATTTAGACATATAAAAAAATATACACACATATTAGATCTTAAAATTAGTCGCACGCAAAAGTGACTAATGCTTAAAAAATCCTAGCTAAAACCCTGATATCTACAGACATGACAATGTATATATCTACAGACATGTCAATGTATATATCTACAGACATGACAATGTATATATCTACAGACATGTCAATGTATATATCTACAGGACATGACAATGTATATATCTACAGACATGACAATGTATATATCTACAGACATGACAATGTATATATCTACAGAACATGTCAATGTATATATCTACAGACATGACAATGTATATATCTACAGACATGACAATGTATATATCTACAGAACATGTCAATGTATATATCTACAGACATGTCAATGTATATATCTACAGACATGTCAATGTATATATCTACAGACATGACTATGTATATATCTACAGACATGTCAATGTATATATCTACAGAACATGTCAATGTATATATCTACAGACATGAAAATGTATATATCTACAGACATGACAATGTATATATCTACAGACATGTCAATGTATATATCTACACACATGTCAATGTATATATCTACAGACATGACAATGTATATATCTACAGACATGTCAATGTATATATCTACAGACATGACAATGTATATATCTACAGACATGACAATGTATATATCTACAGACATGACAATGTATATATCTACAGACATGACAATGTATATATCTACAGACATGTCAATGTATATATCTACAGACATGACAATGTATATATCTACAGACATGTCAATGTATATATCTACAGACATGTCAATGTATATATCTACAGACATGACAATGTATATATCTACAGACATGTCAATGTATATATCTACAGACATGTCAATGTATATATCTACAGACATGACAATGTATATATCAACAGACATGACAATGTATATATCTACAGAACATGTCAATGTATATATCTACAGACATGACAATGTATATATCTACAGACATGTCAATGTATATATCTACAGACATGTCAATGTATATATCTACAGACATGACAATGTATATATCTACAGACATGACAATGTATATATCTACAGACATGTCAATGTACATATCTACAGACATGTCAATGTATATATCTACAGAACATGTCAATGTATATATCTACAGACATGTCAATGTATATATCTACAGACATGACAATGTATATATCTACAGACATGTCAATGTATATATCTACAGAACATGTCAATGTATATATCTACAGACATGTCAATGTATATATCTACAGACATGTCAATGTATATATCTACAGACATGACAATGTATATATCTACAGAACATGTCAATGTATATATCTACAGAACATGTCAATGTATATATCTACAGACATGACAATGTATATATCTACAGACATGACAATGTATATATCTACAGACATGTCAATGTATATATCTACAGACATGACGATGTATATATCTACAGACATGACGATGTATATATCTACAGACATGTCAATGTATATATCTACAGACATGACAATGTATATATCTACAGACATGTCAATGTATATATCTACAGACATGACAATGTATATATCTACAGACATGACAATGTATATATCTACAGACATATCAATGTATATATCTACAGACATGTCAATGTATATATCTACAGACATGTCAATGTATATATCTACAGACATGTCAATGTATACATCTACAGACATGACAATGTATACATCTACAGACATGACAATGTATATATCTACAGACATGACAATGTATATATCTACAGACATGTCAATGTATATATCTACAGACATGACAATGTATATATCTACAGACATGTCAATTTATATATCTACACACATGTCAACGTATATATCTACAGACATGTCAATGTATATATCTACAGACATGTCAATGTATATATCTACAGACATGACAATGTATATATCTACAGACATGTCAATGTATATATCTACAGACATGACAATGTATATATCTACAGACATGACAATGTATATATCTACAGACATGTCAATGTATATGTCTACAGACATGTCAATGTATATATCTACAGACATGACAATGTATATATCTACAGAACATGTCAATGTATATATCTACAGACATGACAATGTTTATATCTACAGACATGTCAATGTATATATCTACAGACATGACAATGTATATATCTACAGACATGACAATGTATATATCTACAGACATGTCAATGTATATATCTACAGACATGACAATGTATATATCTACAGAACATGTCAATGTATATATCTACAGACATGACAATGTTTATATCTACAGACATGACAATGTATATATCTACAGACATGTCAATGTATATATCTACAGACATGTCAATGTATATATCTACACACATGTCAATGTATATATCTACAGACATGTCAAAGCTTTTACTACTTACGTCCAGATAGTTAGCATTTATGTAATCCGAGTTTGGTTCTGATGGTATTGGTGTCAACACAACTCTGGAGTGGTCGTCTGAAAAGATAAAAGTACAACTGGAATAGACAAATTCAAAATCACAAAATAATTAATAATGTTAAATTAATGTATGGATGTCTTTAGAAAAATTGGTACACATTTCTCTTTTACTGAAAAATACTAAATGAGACTGTACATTTGGGGTTTTAGTAAATTGATTGGAAAACAAGCATGGTATGATATAATAATAATTACATGTTATAGGAATGTGAACAAAAGCTGTAAAATGTAAATATTTGCACAATTATGACTACTATTTCACTGCAACATCATAAAAGTGACATTTTTTTTGGATACAAGTATATAGCAAACATTATTTAATTTCAAATGCATTTTTGTTGGTCAATAAATACACACTAATAATCTAATGTTTAACTTGGGTGACAACTGTGCTACATATGTTATTTCTAAATACATACAACACAAATAGTCAAGAATTTTCATAATTTCGCCATGTTACTGAATTTAATGTCATTTTATGGCTGTACAACCAATAGGTAGAGTACATTTCAAACTATAACTGATGGACAGACATAAAGATCACTATATAATCCCCTCCCCCTCCCCATTTTAGTCAAGCGGGGTACAGTGTGACATACATGCTATAATGTTTCCGTATCTATTCTTGGGTCTGTTTTCTGGTTTTTTAGCTGCATCACAGAGTGCAAGTAATCCTACAGGAAGTTCCTGAAACAAAATAAAACAGTGTAAACTGTTGATTAAAGTCATTTTCCACTAAAATACATAATTTAGTTTTTATGTTGAAAGATTTTAAAGCTATAAATAATTTCCTTAAATTGAGACTTACTACATGTTGTTTGTTGTTATAGAAACGGGATTATGATTATGACTGATAAGGCTGAACACGTATGTCCTGAAAATTCTTCTTATTGCACTTTATAATCTGCCTGTATAATAAACGATTCGACAGACTGGTCATTTAGTATTTTTTATAACAACTTCTTGGCTTAATTGATGTTGTACTTAACCTGGATTGCCAATATCAAGCTAAAGATAATAATTGCCATGTATTCTGTGTTAAGAAAGTATCATTAAGTAGGTCAGCTGGGGTCAGAAAAATTTGTCAAAGCAAGGTTAACTTCTGACTATTACGTACATGTTCAATATAAGTCGTCAGCATTTTGGTCTGGGACACAGAAGAAATGAATGTAAATGATTAAATTCCTGTTCATTTCTTGAAAATGTATTTTGCATACCATTCATGACCTGCAAATGGGACCCAGGACATGCTATTACACATTACCTTATGACTAAAAATGTGAATGTATTAATCTCTAAGTATATGTATCACTTACCCCAAATTCCTTTTTAAATCCTACACATTCATTTTCTTTATTTTTTCTGATATATTCCAGCAGATCTTGTATTTGGATTGGACTGCTCTGTTTCTTTGTATTGACATTAGCATAGATTGGTTCTTTACTTATATCATAGCCATTATCCAGGATGTCAGACGTGTCTTCTAAAAACAGAAGCAAAAAATCCCCAGTATTGAAAAATATATAAAATATATATAATACAGAATACTGTTAAGAAAGAAGTAATTACAGATTGGATCTGTCATATTAAATCCATTAACTTAATGGTGACACACAATAAACATAGAATACTCGTAGCTGGTTTAGAGAAACCAATGATTTCTAATGTGGGGAAAAGACTTTTGTTTTCGTCATTACCACAATGCTACAGATTTAGTATTAAATTTTTAAGAGAAAAACATTCATTTCCATTACAACAGCCAACTCTTTGTCCAAATCATGCATTCATTGTTTTTTTTACACACATACACCATGTATCAACACATATTCTGCGTTCAGTGTATTGCTACTGTAAACATAATAACTCATTGACCACATTAGGTTTACCTTTGTCTTGTATCAGCTGATCCGTTTCCTTCGTGATGACATCATCCTTGGCTTCAACAATGACATCAATAGATGACTGAGTCTCGTTTACCTTCAGTATATGTCTGAACGTGCCTCTTTTCCTGTAAACAACATTGAATGATCATGCTAAATATGACATATGTATAATATTTTCTTCAACAGCAGAGTTTTATGCATGGTGGAAATTGTGCATCTATAGCGTCAAATACTAATTGTATAATGAGAAAGTATTGTGAATGCAATGTTTGAAAAATAAAAAAAATATAACATGATAAAAAAAAACTTAAACTTATAATTATAAAGAAATAAGAGCATTTTTTGTTTTATTCAATATATGTATTGTATACATATGTGAAGACTCATTAACCAAAAATCAAGTTTTTTACCTTCATATTAATATAACCTTGTGAACTTTCAGGTATTATTGTCTGAATTTTGTGCATCAATGTACAACACTTCTTTTATGAAACTTTTACTTAATATTGTACTAAAAAGTTTACTTACCACAAGATAATACCAACAATAACACCAACCAAAATAATAATAACGACAACTATAGGAACGGCTACTCCTACTCCAGCACTACTGGTTTCTGGGGCTGCAAACTGTTTCTCTTCTAAAAGTAAACAGAGACATATGTATTTAAACAAAAAAATAATTGAATACTCTTCAACTTATCTTTCCAACATGGATAGCAACAAAGAATCTTGTTTTAATAAAATGTACAAGATTTCATACCTGACATAGATAACGGTTTCTTTCATGAATGACAGATTTCTGGGACAGATAACCCAGTACAAATGAGCTCATGAGTACTCATCTGTACTTGTTGTTCCATCCAATCAAAATGACATTCTTGTTTGACGTTATTATTTTGGTCATTCTGATTGGTTGTTAGATATTACACAATGGAGGGTATATAAGATAACATGATGTGAAAGTTGTTCTTTTTACTGAAGAAATAGGTACTTTATGCTATTTTGGGAAACCCAGTGGGATATTTCTGGTTTATTGTGTGATGACCCAATTAGCAATTCTATACTATATACTTATCAGGCAAGTTTAATATTCTTTTTGCAGCAACCTTTATGTGTAAAACAAAATGTGTGAATTAATTATGTTATGATATTTATGTTGTTCAAATTGTTACACTTGAGAACTTTGCCATATAGATGAAATATATATGCCTTTTAACATTTGTTCCTCCTCAGGAATTGTGGCTCAGAATTAGAGAGTTTTGTTTTTAGGACTTTTTCATCAGTATACTGATTGGAGGAAATTCTGAAAGTGTTGACTACTATTAAGAGAATTCTAGTTTTCAGAGTGATGTTAAAAGGTACTTTCAATTAAAAAAATGTGCATTCTAGATCTCAGCAGGAAAATGTCCAATCAATATCATGATATTACCAAATTATAATTCTTTCTTTATGATGTTTCAGATGGAAATAAATTTCATTATCTCCCCAAAGGTATGAAAAAAGAACAACATTCTTACTCCTAACTAACACAATACCTACTCTCATCACAGAGTTGTCCTTTATAACCACTTATACACAGACCAGGACACAAGCCATATTCTTTGTGACATATCTCTCCTTTCAGACAATGACCACATTCCATGGAACAGTTTTTTCCATACCATCCATCCAAGCACTCTGAAATTGACAATATTTTGTAAGCTTTAAGTTATAAAATCACACAGACATAACAGTTTATGAACTCAATTCTGTTTCTAAATACAGTGGACTCCTCTTAATTGCATGTCTGTTAATTGCATATTTCTCTTAATTGCATGTCTGTTAATTGTATATTTCTCTTAATTGCATGTCTGTTAATTGTATATTTCTCTTAATTGCATGTCTGTTAATTGTATATTTCTCTTAATTGCATGTCTGTTAATTGTATATTTCTCTTAATTGCATGTCTGTTAATTGTATATTTCTCTTAATTGCATGTCTGTTAATTGTATATTTCTCTTAATTGCATGTCTGTTAATTGTATATTTCTCTTAATTGCATGTCTGTTAATTGTATATTTCTCTTAATTGCATGTCTGTTAATTGTATATTTCTCTTAATTGCATGTCTGTTAATTGTATATTTCTCTTAATTGCATGTCTGTTAATTGTATATTTCTCTTAATTGCATGTCTGTTAATTGTATATTTCTCTTAATTGCATGTCTGTTAATTGTATATTTCTCTTAATTGCATAAGACTTTAAAACACCAAACCATTTCATATACCTTACATGTTAAAAATTTCTGTTAATTGAATGAAAAGTGTAAAAAATTAAAATATTCCGATTACTTGCATAAAAATTAGAAATGGACTATTTATCAAAAACTGACATTTTCCTTATGAGGTAATTACAGTATCTTGCACTAAAATGATCAAAGCATGTTTTTACAACCTTTTGTTTATATTGAAAGAGCATTTACGGGAAATAAAAGCATAAGAAAAGATTCAGCTGAGTTGTTTTATGGATAAACACAGCTTTTAATAAGACAAGTGAAATGAAAAGAATGTTTTTTGTTAAAAAGTTGCCTTTCTGTTAATTGCATATTTCTCTGGCAAAGTGGTTATGCAATTAAGAGGAATCACTGTACTTAAATTTTTAAGTCTGTAAAATGTAAAGTAATTAATACATTACACTATATAGAAATGGATGTTAAATTCATACAATCTACATAAATAAAGTTTTATATACTGTAGGGTTTTTTTTGTTGTAGGAAGCATGAGACTTTACCTAGCATCTTTGATTACAAAACACAAAACAGGCAGGCCATCATATCCAAATATCTGTATGACATAACTACAAACATATGCCAAGAAAACTCAAACAGTCATTATGTATTTTGTCACAGGACAATACAAACCTTCTGAACAATCTTTATTTCTGTATCCAGGTTCACAGCCATCTGGACAAGAGCCATCCACATGATCACATGGCACGCCGTCACTACATTGTCCACATTTACTGGTACAGTTATATCCATACGTAAAATTACTACATTCTAAAATTAGTATATATTTATTATTATCTACATTATATAAGTTTTGTAGACTTTTACTATAATTGTACAGTTATATATTATTTGTTTTTAGAACAAGTACACTCCCAGTTTATGAGAAAATAATCATTATTTAAAAGGGTTACTTTAAAAACAACATAACCAGTTTATTTACCATAGATACATTAAAACATTATATTATAATTAACATAATCTTTTTTGTTCCCACCAAATTTCCATTAATATCAATACCGTGGTTACCATACATTAATAAATCCACACAACCGTTATAAATTACCTTCTTTACATTTAGAACCGTAATAGCCATTTTGACAACCAAACGGACAGAATCCACTGTAAACATCACAGGTCTTATTATGACGACAGTATCCACATTTCTCCTGACAGTTCTCTCCATACTCTCCAAATGAACAATCTGTAAAAACAAGGAACAGTTTAACCAGTAACAACTTCCTGTAATATATCTATTAATAAGTTTGATTACAAGGTCTAGCTTATGTGGTCCATCCCTGGCAATGGGGTACACTATCTATTAAAACTTGGTTTATTTGTTAACTTGTTCTGTTCTGACAAAATATTGAGTTTTTATGGGACATGTATATATATACAATCCAATAGATAGAGGCTGCCTACAGCTCAGGTTATATAAATAAACACCACATAACGTAACATGTGTAACAACCTGTCCACAACATGAACAACATATATAATATTTCTTTATTAAAATTAACAACAGGAATGACGTCACTCAAGATAAAAATGATGGACATCTTATATTATTAATAAATGGAAGTAAAAAAGAGGGGGTGGTGGGCTATGAGACATGAGGGCTCGACAATAACGTTTGTCCGATTGCCGGGGACAAGTGGAAATATCCGTCGGACAAGTAAAACCCAGTAGTCATTTGTCCGTGAGGACAAGTAAAAAAATAAGCCTATAATGAAGTATCATAAAGAATTGAAGTATCTTTCTTGAAAATGTGAGTTTGGTCAATAATTTTTCTGAATTTATTATCAATTACATATTTTTCATTGCCGATAACATGTCAACAAATTTATGACAAGTGTGGACACAGAAAAACGTCTCGCCTGTATTCCGCATCAGTAACGAAAATAAATTTCGTCATAAGCATTACGTAAATAGCATTTTATATCAGCAGCGGCCTGTATACAAAATATTGTCACCATACCCTGCATAGTTACAGCCGTAACCCAAAAACTTTAACGTAGTTGCTGGACCGTGAAATTGAGGTCAAGGTCAGGTGGAACCTACCAGACAGTCATGTACTATTCATCAGCAACCTATATACCAAATATTGTCATCCTACCATGCGTAGTTACAGAGGAACTGTCGTAACCCAAAAACTTTAACGTAGTCGCTGGACCGTGAAATTGAGGTCAAGGTCAGGTGACACCTACCAGACAGTCATGTACTAGTCATCAGCAACCTATACACCAAATATTGTCATCCTACCATGTGTAGTTACAGAGGAACTGTCGTAACCCAAAAACTTTAACGTAGTCGCTGGACCGTGAAATTGAGGTCAAGGTCAGGTGACACCTACCAGACAGTCATGTACTAGTCATCAGCAACCTATTCACCAAATATTGTCATCCTACCATGCGTAGTTACAGAGGAACTGTCGTAACCCAAAAACTTTAACGTAGTCGCTGGACCGTGAAATTGAGGTCAAGGTCAGGTGACACCTACCAGACAGTCATGTACTAGTCATCAGCAACCTATACACCAAATATTGTCATCCTACCATGCGTAGTTACAGAGGAACTGTCGTAACCCAAAAACTTTAACGTAGTCGCTGGACCGTGAAATTGAGGTCAAGGTCAGGTGACACCTACCAGACAGTCATGTACTAGTCATCAGCAACCTATACACCAAATATTGTCATCCTACCATGCGTAGTTACAGAGGAACTGTCGTAACCCAAAAACTTTAACGTAGTCGCTGGACCGTGAAATTGAGGTCAAGGTCAGGTGACACCTACCAGACAGTCATGTACTAGTCATCAGCAACATATACACCAAATATTGTCATCCTACCATGCGTAGTTACAGAGGAACTGTCGTAACCCTAAAACTTTAACGTAGTCGCTGGACCGTGAAATTGAGGTCAAGGTCAGGTGACACCTACCAGACAGTCATGTACTAGTCATCAGCAACATATACACCAAATATTGTCATCCTACCATGCGTAGTTACAGAGGAACTGTCGTAACCCTAAAACTTTAACGTAGTCGCTGGACCGTGAAATTGAGGTCAAGGTCAGGTGACAGGTGACTGACTGGCAAGTACTCATCATAAGCTACCTCTGGACCAAATTTGATGGACCTAGGGCTTGGGCTTACAAAGATATGAAGCAAGATGTCAAGTGTTTACGCCGCCGCCGCCGCCGCCGCCGCCGCCGGATTCCCATACATATGTCTCGCCTCCAGCGACTTTCGTCGCAGGCGAGACAAAAATTACTTTAATAGCACTGGTTCGAAACTACGTATGCATAGCCCTAACTACAAGCTGCGATGGGACCAGTATACAACATATTTGTGATCAAGAAAATGCTTGTTGAAGGAGCTGAGCTTGCCGATAATAGTTTGCCATCGAAACATCAGCACACACATGGATCTGACGAAATTTGGTTTCAATCTATCGTAATGTTAGCTAAGAATAATATGTATTGTTTTTAACCAAATCATCGAAACATACAAATTTTGGATGTTCTGGGTCAAATTTTTCGGACAAGTAAATTTTGAAAGTTACTTGACCCAAGGGACAAGTTTAAAAAAAAGTTATTGTAGAGGCCTGGTCATATATTAATCACGATGATTTGCATAACATACTTTAAGGGGCTAAATCAAACAGTAATTTTCCCTTTCTTATCCACATTGAGTCTTTGTTTTCTATCATCTGCCTAGGTTACAGGTATCTTAGGAAACATCTAACTATAAAGAGACAGTGTCGGTTAGATAGAAATTACCCAGCATGTATGTGTTCTTAAATGTACATGAACAACCCACAGGATACACTTATAGTGCATAAGAAGCCAAGGATTTAGGATTCTGCACTGGTTCAGTCTTACAATGCAGTATAGCAGAAACTGTATTTAAAGTACAGATAAAAGTTACTGTACACAAACTGTATTTGGGTCTAGAATACAGGTTTATAGGGAAACTTCTAAACACACCTTCTTTAAATTATAACTACACCTTCATATACTTGTGTTTTTTCCATCTGTTAATGTTGAACACCAACTGACAAATATAAAACCTATTGCAAGCTCTACTTAACTAGTGTAATGTATACTTACTAGTTTTACATATAGTCCCTTTCCATCCTGGATTACATCCATTTAAACAAACACCAGTCTCATGGTCACACAAATTGTCTTTACATTTTCCACAGGTCTGACTGCATTCTGGTCCATATTTTCCAGGACCACATTCTTAAAAAAAGTCCAGTAATTTGATCAGCTGTCAGATACACATATATGCTAACATGTACATTATAATAAAACCATGTTTAAGTTGACAGTATGTTAATATTATCCATTTTCTGAATACTACTCTGTTCTTTAATTCGTTTTCTTGTATGTAATTAACTATAAATATATAGCTTATATATTTATAGAAAGTCTGAAACATTGGTCAGTTTTATTAGAGTCAAACAATGTTATGAATTACATGATAGCAAATTAAAAAATATATCTAGTTTGGCAAATTTTAAATTTAAAAAAAGGGATGAATATTTGTGTTATATATATATATATATATATATATATATATATATATGTGTTATATATATATATATATATATATATATATATATATAGGAATTAAGGCAAACGATCCAGTCATTTGTACAGTTCTAGGCTGTGTTTTTTACAATAGACTAATCATGATAAGCTAGAAGTTGTTTAACATTTAAACCAACAACCATACATGTGGATGCAGCCAGTGGAATTGTTTTATCATTTAGGGGTCATTTTTGTTTCCCACATCTTACAGAATAAAAGAAGAGCAAATTTAAAACAGAAATATTTACAGAGTTTTTCTGATATCATCCATTTTCTTCAATGATACACATACTTTATGTTTTATTACTGTAAAGAATTTATTAATTGAAATGAAAATATTGAATTGAGGTGTTTACGCTTTTAAAATTGTATTCACCATTTTGTACTTTAAATCCATGTAGTTCATGACGCATGTCATCACTTCAACATGTTCATGAGCACATCATTAATAATTAAAATCTGCACTCCTGCATGTACACAGACTAAGAAGCTGGTAGAGAATTGTTTATAGCTTGACTATTGTCGGACGATGATTAGTACACTGCAGTGTCAATAAAATATTACATAAGACATTTCTTCTACACTTAAAGCAATGACCAAAAATAGTTCCCAATTATTAGTTGTCTTTTTTTTTGCTATAGTTGCATGTCAGCAGTAGCAACCCTGAAGTCTGCAACACTTTCAACCATTTAATTTAGCTAGTATCACTATGTGTTTGTAGATATTAATATTTTCAAAACCCTTTAAAATTGATAAGACCCCATATAGCCATCTTCCAAGGCCTCTAGGTCTTCTGAATTACTTATAATGCATGGCAGGTTAACCTGTATTTTTAATATGTTAAGGAAGGGAATTAAATAAGATTACATTGTTTTTGACTTGTGAGATGGAAGTGACTATTAATATTAATGACCAATCAGTGTCTATTAATACTATCCAATCAAATTAGACTAACTTTCTTGGCATGCTGAACCAGTCCATCCATCATAACATTTGCTACATTTTCCAGTTTTTATGTCACATTGTTCTGTAAGATTTTGACAATGGCATTCTCTGACACAATTTTCTCCAAATCTACCATCAGGGCATTTGGCTGTAAAACATGCAGTTAACAGAAGATAGAAATGCATTCAAACAGATTAAAAAAGGTGTCTCTGAATTAAGAAAAACTGAAATAGCAGAAGTGAATTATAGAATAATTAATGAAAGATCACAGATCAGGATTTCTATCATGCCATAGTTTTGCTGCTTATATTAAAGATGCTTGTTGACTACTATTCGCATGAAATTAAAAAGGTCTTCATGTTTTTCCTGATCTTGTATCTTAACTTTTACAAACATTGCTAAATTGTTCAGATAAATCTTCATGTTGTAAGTTTTATGGGTGAAGAATCCTTGCCATGTAAAAACCAAGATGAAAGTATATTTGCATTTCTATGTATTTGTTTGTTTGTTGTTTGATGGTGTTTAACGCCACTTTCAGCAATTTTTCAGCTATATCATGGCGTCCAGTTTTTATTGGGGGAGGAAGCCGGAGTACCCGAAGAAAACCCCCGACCTGCGGCAGGAAAATTAGCAATCCTTGTCAATCTATGTATTTGAAAAGTTATATCTGAAATTATGAAAATGAGCCATGATATTATACAGGTATATTTATTTTATAGCTCTTTCTGTGTAAATTTGTGACAAAAAATGTTAAGTTAAAGAAGAATGAGACTCTAAATAGATGGTCCCCAATTACAGTACATATAAATGAATTATAAAAATGGTGCTCACACTGATGCATACTGGTCCCTGAAACAAGTTTCAGTGAAAGGATAACATTTAATGCTTAATTAGTAGGTTGATCCACACTATTAAAAACTTGATATTCTTTGCTGAATATGCATTTGTTCCAAGTGAACTGAGTAAGTTAACAAAATGAAGAAGAATCAAGAGGTGAATCTTGCATGCATAATTATACATTGGATTCCTCTTAATTGCATAACTTAATTACATAAATCTCTCAATTGCATAAGACTTTAAAACACTCATTTCCTATACATGTACTCTCCATGTTTAAAAATCTCTGTTAATTGCATAAAACATATTTTAAAACATGTTTATTGGATATAATTATCCAGAAATGAACTTGTCAAAAACTGGCATTTTCCTAACAAGGTAATAACAGTGCCTTGCACTAGAATCATCAATACATGTTTTGACAAAATTCTTTTATATTATAATTGGTTTTTTAACAAGAATTAATGTATTAGAAGAATCCACTGTAATAATAAACTCTTGGTAATCTACCTTTAGAAAATAGAAATTACAAATGAGTCAGTTGATGTTTAAATTTTAAAATAGTTGAGTATGAAACTACAAGAAATTTTGTAATATTAACAAAGATAAGGCTTTTTATAAGCTGGTTATATTTTTATAGTTTAACATACAGAAAAGAATCTGAATTTAATGGGTGTACAGTGCCTCTTTATGGGTTAATGGGTGTATAACGCTTTTTTATGCATTAACACAATTAATGGGTGTACACTACCTCTTTATGTATTACTGGGTGTACAGTGCCTCTTTATGTATTACTGGGTGTACAGTGCATCTTTATGTATTACTGGGTGTACAGTACCTCTTTATGTATTACTGGGTGTACAGTACCTCTTTATGTATTACTGGGTGTACAGTGCCTCTTTATGTATTACTGGGTGTACAGTGCATCTTTATGTATTACTGGGTGTACAGTACCTCTTTATGTATTACTGGGTGTACAGTACCTCTTTATGTATTACTGGGTGTACAGTGCCTCTTTATGTATTACTGGGTGTACAGTACCTCTTTATGTATTACTGGGTGTACAGTGCCTCTTTATGTATTACTGGGTGTACAGTACCTCTTTATGTATTACTGGGTGTACAGTGCATCTTTATGTATTACTGGGTGTACAGTGCATCTTTATGTATTACTGGGTGTACAGTGCATCTTTATGTATTACTGGGTGTACAGTACCTCTTTATGTATTACTGGGTGTACAGTGCATCTTTATGTATTACTGGGTGTACAGTGCATCTTTATGTATTACTGGGTGTACAGTGCATCTTTATGTATTACTGGGTGTACAGTGCCTCTTTATGGGTTAATGGGTGTATAACGCTTTTTTATGCATTAACACGATTAATGGGTGTACACTACCTCTTTATGTATTACTGGGTGTACAGTGCATCTTTATGTATTACTGGGTGTACAGTGCATCTTTATGTATTACTGGGTGTACACTACCTCTTTATGTATTACTGGGTGTACAGTGCATCTTTATGTATTACTGGGTGTACAGTGCCTCTTTATGTATTACTGGGTGTACAGTGCATCTTTATGTATTACTGGGTGTACACTACCTCTCTATGTATTACTGGGTGTACAGTGCCTCTTTATGTATTACTGGGTGTACAGTGCATCTTTATGTATTACTGGGTGTACACTACCTCTCTATGTATTACTGGGTGTACAGTGCCTCTTTATGTATTACTGGGTGTACACTACCTCTTTATGTATTACTGGGTGTACAGTGCCTCTTTATGTATTACTGGGTGTACAGTGCATCTTTATGTATTACTGGGTGTACAGTGCCTCTTTATGTATTACTGGGTGTACAGTGCATCTTTATGTATTACTGGGTGTACACTACCTCTCTATGTATTACTGGGTGTACAGTGCCTCTTTATGTATTACTGGGTGTACAGTGCATCTTTATGTATTACTGGGTGTACAGTGCATCTTTATGTATTACTGGGTGTACAGTGCATCTTTATGTATTACTGGGTGTACAGTGCCTCTTTATGTATTACTGGGTGTACAGTGCATCTTTATGTATTACTGGGTGTACAGTGCCTCTTTATGTATTATTGGGTGTACAGTGCATCTTTATGTATTACTGGGTGTACACTACCTCTTTATGTATTACTGGGTGTACAGTGCCTCTTTATGTATTACTGGGTGTACAGTACCTCTTTATGTATTACTGGGTGTACAGTGCTTCTTTATGTATTACTGGGTGTATAGTGCCTCTTTATGTATTACTGGGTGTACACTACCTCTCTATGTATTACTGGGTGTACAGTGCCTCTTTATGTATTACTGGGTGTACACTACCTCTCTATGTATTACTGGGTGTACACTACCTCTCTATGTATTACTGGGTGTACACTACCTCTCTATGTATTACTGGGTGTACAGTACCTCTTTATGTATTACTGGGTGTACAGTGCCTCTTTATGTATTACTGGGTGTACAGTGCTTCTTTATGTATTACTGGGTGTACAGTGCCTCTTTATGTATTACTGGGTGTACAGTGCATCTTTATGTATTACTGGGTGTACAGTGCTTCTTTATGTATTACTGGGTGTACAGTGCCTCTTTATGTATTACTGGGTGTACAGTACCTCTTTATGTATTACTGGGTGTACAGTGCCTCTTTATGTATTACTGGGTGTACAGTACCTCTTTATGTATTACTGGGTGTACAGTGCTTCTTTATGTATTACTGGGTGTACAGTGCCTCTTTATGTATTACTGGGTGTACAGTGCTTCTTTATGTATTACTGGGTGTACAGTGCCTCTTTATGTATTACTGGGTGTACAGTGCCTCTTTATGTATTACTGGGTGTACAGTACCTCTTTATGTATTACTGGGTGTACAGTGCTTCTTTATGTATTACTGGGTGTACAGTGCCTCTTTATGTATTACTGGGTGTACAGTGCCTCTTTATGTATTACTGGGTGTACAGTACCTCTTTATGTATTACTGGGTGTACAGTGCTTCTTTATGTATTACTGGGTGTACAGTGCCTCTTTATGTATTACTGGGTGTACAGTGCCTCTTTATGTATTACTGGGTGTACACTACCTCTTTATGTATTACTGGGTGTACACTACCTCTCTATGTATTACTGGGTGTACAGTGCATCTTTATGTATTACTGGGTGTACAGTGCATCTTTATGTATTACTGGGTGTACAGTGCTTCTTTATGTATTACTGGGTGTACAGTGCCTCTTTATGTATTACTGGGTGTACAGTACCTCTTTATGTATTACTGGGTGTACAGTGCCTCTTTATGTATTACTGGGTGTACAGTACCTCTTTATGTATTACTGGGTGTACAGTGCTTCTTTATGTATTACTGGGTGTACAGTGCCTCTTTATGTATTACTGGGTGTACAGTGCCTCTTTATGTATTACTGGGTGTACAGTACCTCTTTATGTATTACTGGGTGTACAGTGCTTCTTTATGTATTACTGGGTGTACAGTGCATCTTTATGTATTACTGGGTGTACAGTACCTCTTTATGTATTACTGGGTGTACACTACCTCTTTATGTATTACTGGGTGTACACTACCTCTCTATGTATTACTGGGTGTACAGTGCATCTTTATGTATTACTGGGTGTACAGTGCATCTTTATGTATTACTGGGTGTACAGTGCATCTTTATGTATTACTGGGTGTACAGTGCCTCTTTATGTATTACTGGGTGTACAGTGCCTCTTTATGTATTACTGGGTGTACAGTGCCTCTCTATGTATTACTGGGTGTACAGTGCATCTTCATGTATTACTGGGTGTACAGTGCCTCTCTATGTATTACTGGGTGTACAGTGCCTCTTTATGTATTACTGGGTGTACACTACCTCTCTATGTATTACTGGGTGTACACTACCTCTCTATGTATTACTGGGTGTACAGTGCCTCTTTATGTATTACTGGGTGTACACTACCTCTTTATGTATTACTGGGTGTACACTACCTCTTTATGTATTACTGGGTGTACAGTGCATCTTTATGTATTACTGGGTGTACAGTGCCTCTTTATGTATTACTGGGTGTACACTACCTCTTTATGTATTACTGGGTGTACAGTGCATCTTTATGTATTACTGGGTGTACAGTGCCTCTTTATGTATTACTGGGTGTACAGTGCCTCTTTATGTATTACTGGGTGTACACTACCTCTTTATGTATTACTGGGTGTACACTACCTCTCTATGTATTACTGGGTGTACACTACCTCTCTATGTATTACTGGGTGTACAGTGCCTCTTTATGTATTACTGGGTGTACACTACCTCTTTATGTATTACTGGGTGTACAGTGCCTCTTTATGTATTACTGGGTGTACAGTGCATCTTCATGTATTACTGGGTGTACAGTGCCTCTCTATGTATTACTGGGTGTACAGTGCATCTTTATGTATTACTGGGTGTACAGTGCCTCTTTATGTATTACTGGGTGTACAGTGCCTCTTTATGTATTACTGGGTGTACACTACCTCTTTATGTATTACTGGGTGTACACTACCTCTCTATGTATTACTGGGTGTACAGTGCCTCTTTATGTATTACTGGGTGTACACTACCTCTTTATGTATTACTGGGTGTACAGTGCCTCTTTATGTATTACTGGGTGTACAGTGCCTCTTTATGTATTACTGGGTGTACAGTGCATCTTTATGTATTACTGGGTGTATAGTGCCTCTTTATGTATTACTGGGTGTACAGTGCCTCTTTATGTATTAATGGGTGTACACTACCTCTTTATGTATTACTGGGTGTACACTACCTCTTTATGTATTACTGGGTGTACAGTGCCTCTTTATGTATTACTGGGTGTACAGTACCTCTTTATGTATTACTGGGTGTACAGTGCCTCTTTATGTATTACTGGGTGTACAGTAATAAAGTTTATAACTTGATATATTTGTTTATGGTCTCACAAACCTTGGTCTCTCTTTATGTATTATTGGGTGTACACTACCTCTTTATGTATTATTGGGTGTACACTACCTCTTTATGTATTACTGGGTGTACAGTGCATCTTTATGTATTACTGGGTGTACAGTGCCTCTTTATGTATTACTGGGTGTACAGTGCATCTTTATGTATTACTGGGTGTACAGTGCTTCTTTATGTATTACTGGGTGTACAGTGCATCTTTATGTATTACTGGGTGTACAGTACCTCTTTATGTATTACTGGGTGTACAGTACCTCTTTATGTATTACTGGGTGTACAGTGTCTCTTTATGTATTACTGGGTGTATAGTGCCTCTTTATGTATTACTGGGTGTACAGTGCCTCTTTATGTATTAATGGGTGTACACTACCTCTTTATGTATTACTGGGTGTACACTACCTCTTTATGTATTACTGGGTGTACACTACCTCTTTATGTATTACTGGGTATACAGTGCTTCTTTATGTATTAATGGGTGTACACTACCTCTTTATGTATTTATGGGTGTACAGTGCTTCTTTATGCAGTTATATACAGTAAAACCCCATAAGTAGAAGTTTGTGAGACCATAAACAAATATATCAAGTTATCCAAAGTTTGAGTCACCCGAGTTTAGGGTGTGACATCTTCCTTATGATGTTGTAAAATCTAAGGGTATTTAATTCATGTATATTGTTTTTCTAACTTTTGGCATCATTTGTATTTGTAGCATGAAGTTTATCTAATATTTGTGCTATTTGTCCATTCAAATAAATCAACAATAATTGATAAATATTGTAATCACATTTATAAACTTTATTATGAAACCATAAAAAAAATAAGAAAGAACTTATTAACAATACAGATTGTTACGTAATTGAAAACAACACACAAGTCAACTAAAATAACATTAAGTCTGTACTTAATAGTATACGAAACAAAACCATATAAATAATTGATAGGATTAAAAGAAATTTTCAATAATTATCATTTTTAATTAAACATGAAAAAAATAATTGGACAGTAATGAGCGGATCATCAATTATTCTTTATGATGCATGTACTGGGCTTATCAATTATCAATTCCTTTTATTAAATTATCCAATCAAATTATAAAAACCAATCAATAATCCTGTTTATTGTTTAACAGGTGTGTTAATAAGTGTAAAATATTGCTGTAAAAAATAACTGACATGAATTAAGGGGAAGGAATTCATTGTAACCGGTGGGGTATAAATTAAATGACGTCTGTGTGTGCATTAATATGAAGTATATGAAAAGTTTGCAAAAAAACGTTAAAACCTTAATCTATACTTACATGCCTCGGTAAGAAAGCATGGTTCATCTGTCAAAGTATTACTTTTTTTATTTACTCTACACCACGGCAGTCCTATTTTTAGATTATACTTACATGCCTCGGTAAGAAAGCATGGTTCATCTGTCAAAGTATTAATATCTACTCTACACCACGGCAGTCCTATTTTTAGATTATACTTACATGCCTCGGTAAGAAAGCATGGTTCATCTGTCAAAGTATTAATATTTACTCAACACCACAGCAGTCCTATTTTTAGATTATACTTACCTGCCTTGGTAAGAAAGCATGGTTCATCTGTCAAAGTATTAATATTTACTATACAGCATAGCACAGTCCTATTTTTAGATCATACTCACATGCCTCAGTAAGATAGCATAGTTCATCTGTCACTGTATTAATATTTACTATACACCATGGTGCAGTCTTATTCATAGATGAAATATCAGGATTTCGACATACAGCTCCTGGAACTATTCCGTCTGCAAACATACTTCCATTTAACCTTAAGAACTGTGTAATTACTTCATTATTCCATGGCTGACAAGTCTTCAATGTTCTTGTTATATTCTTACTTCCGGTGTAAAACTTTCCAAGTGGATCATATATAAATGCATTTGCTAAAATAAAAAAATAAAAAAATAAAATAAAAAAATCAAGAAATAAATAAGATTAGCAAAAAAGAAAAGCTGTGCAATGTTTTAAGAGTATTAGAAATGTTTTAAATCAAATAAATAATTCTGAAAACAAAAAAACTCTATTTGACTTGGACATACTAGAATCATGTTCCATTTTTTAAATCCCTTTTTTACCTTTGTTAGAAAAATCTACAATTTATTGAAAAATTAAATTGCTATTGCACATAAATTCTTCTTATATAAAGATATTGTGCTAGTTTGACCAAAGTCCTCTGAACAGTTCACGTGTAAGACCACCAAATACCTGGAACCGGTCCTGAGATTGCACAGAACAGTTTAGGTGTACATGTAGAACCACCAAATACTTGGAACCAGTCCAGAGGTTGTAGTAAAAGTAGTACTATTCAAAAGATCAGTTCACTGTTGCCTAATATACCGGTACTAGTATATGTAGAATTTGAACCTTACATGATACTAGAATAAATTTGGTATTTTTAGAAAGCTGAATATTTGATTAAACTTGAAGGATAAAGTTTTATTAGTTTTAGTTGAACATAAAAATGTTGCAAGTCAATTAAGAACATGTGCTATTTTATGACTGAAATTGAAAGTGAAAGTAGATTTTTTTGCATTTAGAACTTCCAGTTGAGCTTTTGTTCTTGGAATGCATGGAAACATGGTGTGAAATTTTGATAAAACACTGACTCTGTGCATATTGTTATGGGACATACTAGTAGGTGTCACTATATTTAAAATAAAGGTAAATTGTATAGGAAAAGTCTAAATCATCGAATTAAATATAGCACAATAGTTGACCACTTAGCCACCAAAGGCATACATGTACATACAAACAAAACCCTAATCAAACAATTTTAGAAATTTTCCACTCAACATTAAATAACATTAAAATGTTACAAATGATGGCATTATATATGTAAATTTGTATGTTACTGTACCTAGAAGACAACCAGGACCATAAAAATTAGAATGACAGCCATTTGGGCAGTTTCCAGTTTCTGGATGACATGTCTCATTATTCTTACAAGTACAATTAAACCGACATTTCCAACCAAACTTTCCAGCAGGACAACTTGCAGCTGAAATAGAAAAACAGATACATGTAAACTACAAAAGTATAACTTTAAGATACAAGAAAGCCAATTCATGTACAGGAACAATCAGACGTGTCTTAGGGACCCATTCCATATTAAGACTTCCTTTGTTATCAAACAGCATTTATTCTCCCCAGCATTTCATTTTACCTTAATATAATAACTCCACGTCTTACATGACTTTTTTTATTAAGGAATATTGTGTAAAATGATCATTGAGACGGTTTAAGTTTTTAAGAAAATTGATGGACATTGCGAACAGTCGTCAATGTTGCTATTTGATTTTATTGCCTTTCGGGTAGGAAATGGTGATGTTTCTCCCAAAACATGTTTATTAAATTTCCACACAAAGGATTCTGGGTATCCTATGTCAATTTCCACACAGAGTATTCTGGGTATCCTATATGCCAATTTCCACACAAAGGACTCTGGGTATACTATGTCAATTTCACACAAAGGACTCTGGGTATACTATGTCAATTTCCACACAGAGGATTCTGGGTATCCTATATGTCAATTTCCACACAAAGGACTCTGGGTATACTATGTCAACCACAATCACTTCTGCCACTAGATATGCCTCATGGCCACTTAACATCAAATACATACACATAGTACTTTTATGTGAAACTGTATCAAATGTGTATAAATAGGGTATACAAAATTAAATAGGATCTCGATTCTCCTTGCATTTAAAAAAAACAAACATCAGTATTTGTTCATAAACATCAAAGGCAGAAGACATGTAGCCCGCAGCAAACAGGGGATGAAGTGTGGAAGAGGTTATACATGCATCTGCGAACCAGTCATGTTTTCTGTGCCAGAGAGTGGTGTTCATTACATTCCTACATTTTTTTTAACAAAGGGCATAATCAATAAGAACTGGGGTTTGACAGACTTACAGTTACACTTTCTGCATAGACGGTATTAACATGCACACCAATACCAGTAAAACCGGTACACAGTTTTGTTTGTTTCTTTGAATGATGTTTAACACCACTTTCAGCAATTTTTCAGCTATATCATTCATGGCATCCAGTTTTTATTGGGGGAGGAATCTGGAGTACCCAGAGAAAACCCCGGACCTTCAGTAGTAAAACTGGCAATCCTTGTCAATTAAGATTGGAGTCTAGTGCACCCTGTCTGCAGTAAGACTCGACCGGCAACCTCAGTGTTGACAGACCATGTGATCTATAGTAGACGAACTACCTTAACCACTCGCCACTGAGGCCCCCAGTACACAGGTAAATACAAGTACTGTGAAGTGTGAACTTTGGTTTGCTGGCCCACAAGAGGGCTAGCCCCAACTTAAGCTTTATATAAGCTTTTTTCATAATAAGCTTATACTACTTTTTATTTAGTATCAGGTCTAGGACAGAAAAAACTGCTAGAGCAACAGAGCAATTTTGTGATACTCAGTGATGACAATGTAAATCTGAATCAAATATGTGCATCGTGTAACCTTCATCTTATAATACATATATGTATCCTTACTGCAGGTAATAGTTCAATGGTAGTTATTGAACAAAGCCAGGCAATTTATCACACTCACAAAAATGACATAAACTGAAAAATCAATTATACAAATAAGTAGTAAATGTCCAATTATTAATAGCTTTGGGAAACAAATTATTTTACACTAATTTCAAGTATTCAACAATACAATCCTTTTTCACACTATTTTAATGATTTTCAGTAACACAATATGATACTGTCAGTCAACTGCCTCCAGGACAGGATGTTATTATAGTTATAATTTGCATGGGTAAATTTAATGACAAAATGTCAGAATGTTCACATCTAATTCAAAGTTACATCTTTACAGATTTATCATGGTTTATTATTTATCTGCACCTGTTTGTTTTTTCTAATTTATTATTTATGTATTTTGTAAACATACAATGTACAACATGTATAAAATTACCATGTGCAGGTAAAACTGCACATCTCATGATGTATTAACATTACACCTCTCTAAGATGTTTTCTGGTCATGTAATTGCTGTTTTTATAACTTTAACTTTGCATTCATTTAAAATAAACAAATAAGTTTTCAAAATTTTATTACAAATGTTTTAAAAAGGATACAAGACTTATCCATACAAAACCTAATCTACATGTTAAAAATAATCAAATTATGCTGTTCTAGCCATTTGTTGTTAAATTTCTTACATTTTATGCATGTAATTGTATATATATATCAGTACATGTTTTGTTTGTTTGGTCTTTTATGCCACTTTATGCAATTTTTCCAGTCTTCATGAAATATGCTGGTTCACCAGACACATCCGGTAAAATCGACATTGGACAAGCAGTCTATCTGTTTTTGACAAAATGAACAGCAAAAAAATTCCAGGATGCGATCCAATGATTGTTTGTTTTGAACCTGACCATCAGTTGACCTTTGTGTCGTCTTTATTTACTTAACTTAATCAAAAGTCTCGCTGAATTGGTGTTAATTTTACGGAAAACCAGTATTCAATAATTATTCCCTTTAATTCTTAATGCAGATTTGGATTGGTCAAAACAGGTTCTACATATATTAACTACATGTGTCAAACAAAATTTTTTGCGAAGACTGTTTTTTTGTTATATCATGACGTCCAGTTTTTATTTTGGGAGAGCGCTGGAAAACCCAGGGAAAACCCCACACAAAAACTGGCAATCCTTGTCAATTAGGATTTGGGTTGAACAAATCCTTCCTGCAGTGAGACTCTAACCAGCAATCTCGGTGTTGACAGACCATGTGATCAATAGTAGCTGGAGGCCCCACCAGTACATGTAACACACACTATACACATGGACAAAGAATGAAATTCTCAAACCAATATGCTTAATTTAAATAGTCCTGGGGAAATACGTGGTCATATACACAATATCAAGGCATAATCCTGGCCTAAAGTGGTGATATAAAATCACCAAAATAGGTTTAAAACATTTCACCAATGAAAAGCAGTCAATAAATAAAATTTTAGACAAACAGTTTCTGTTTAAATAGCTGTGTATCACCAACAAAGTATAGATATGTACGTGTACTTCAAGAACATATAGATGTACATGTATGTATGCATGATTGGACATGTTAAATTTACTTGGAGCACAGAAAGACTGAAACAATAAAAAAAAAGTTTAAAATAAAAATCTGATTGAAAGTCAGTAAAATATTCTGTCAGCAAAAAAAAGCATAGATCAAATGCTGTACTTGACTCATTAATAATTAGGACAAATTACAAAACGTTTGACCTCCAATAAATGTTTTTACTAGCTATTAGCTACTGTTATTCTGGAACAATAGCTATGGTACCATGTTTTTTTCTTCCATTTTATACAGATAAAAAACCAATACATACCATACTAGTATATAGAGAATCCGCTTGACAACTTCAATTTAAATGGTGAATGTGTATAACTTGAAGTTATTTCTGGTCTGTTTAATTATATTGCTAGACTTAGTGAAACTTGGCTTGGACCTACATGTACATTGCATATAGGCCGAATTTTACTGCCGTTATAATCCGAAGTTAGTTTTGTGATTTGTCGGATTAACGTACCCTCGCCAAAAAAAAAACAAGAGGCTCTCTAGAGCCTGTATCGCTCACCTGATTTATATAGGCAAAGAAGATGGCATATCCACATTGTCAAACTAAGTCCTGTAACTTTAAATTTTTTACTGTTATAAATAACATGATCTTTGAGACCATCCAATGAATCCTGCTGTTTGGTTTCAATTGATTCAATAGCTTCAGACATTTTTCCTATATATAGGTTTGCATGTAAAATTGATTCCTACAATTGCAGCCATTGTTGATTTTAGATCAAATGAGCAAGCATAAACTTTTATGGGAACCATCCAATAAGTATTCACATACAATAATATGGCTTGAATCAGCTTTGCAGTTCAGAAAAGTTGGCATTTGAAAAATATTCCTATAGAGTCCACAGTTAAAACTTTGTCTGTAATGGTAATGGTAAACACAAGTAGACCACCTTTACTCGTGTTAGCTAAAACAGTTTGTTGACCTTTAAGGGGCTATAACCAATTTAATTAATCACCCGACTACATCAATCCAATTTAGACTATTGTTTACATTTATTAAAGGGCCATAACCCCTATAAGGGGTCATCTAACAATTTCGACCTAATGGACAATTTTGTAGAGCTCAATTAGCTGAACATATAATTAAGCAAAAACTTTTCTCTATCTTCTATCGTTCACAATCTATAAGGCTAAAAGCAGTATTTTTGGCATTTAAGGGGCCATAACCCCTATAAGGGGTCATCTGACAATTTCAATCCAATGGACAATTTTGTAGAGCTCAATTAGCTGAACATTTAAGCAAGCAAAACCTTTTCCCTATCTTCTATCGTTCACAATCTATAAGGGTAAAAAAACTATTTCTGCAATTTAAGGGGCCATAGCCCCTATAAGGGGTCATCTGACATTCTTCCAAATTTCAGGGTAGGTAGATCTTGACGTGCTGATCACTTTTACCCTGTGCCAGAATTTTGATATCTGTCACCGTTTTTGAGTTATTTGCAAATAACTGCTGTTTTACCCCCCTGTTCTATTTTTAGCAATGGCTGCCATGTTTTTTATAGGATCAATTTAAAATGTAGCCAACATGTCATTTATCATTCCTATCAAGTTTCAGTCAAATTGGTTCAGTAGTTTCAGACAAGGAGATTTTTGAAATTGTTAACGGACGACAACGGACGACGGAGGACGCATAGTGATGGCATAAGCTCACATGGCCTTCGGCCAGGTGAGCTAAAAAACGAGGATACCATTATTCGTTCTACATTGTATACTTTAAAGGGAGAACTGAAAATCATTGTTGAAACAAGCACATGCATTTTCCTTTTATAAAACAAATGTCAATTAACATCAAAATTTATTGTATTTTGCGCGTTCACGAAAAACTTTTTTTGGCCAGCAGGTAATGCCACAACTATCTTTTCTGCCAGTCCTGCAAAATTTTTTCCTGACCTTAACACAAAAAATGTAAACTAAAAATGCAAAATAAAGCATATTCAGAAGTTAAAACACTTTTTATTTTTATATATTCTTCACAAGCAAACTCAATAATGAAAGACTTATTTTGTTCATAATCAAATTATGCCATCCTTCAAAAATTGTTGGTTTGCTGTTTCAAGGAAACAGGCTCCTGACCCACATTTACATATGAGAATAAGTAGGTATAGGTAATTTATTTCCATTTTATTTGCTGTCAGATTAAAATTATGATTCAAACAAAAGTTAATATTGTTGTAGAGTATATGCTGTACAGTCTGTCATTAATGAATATTTATCAGTCAGCAAATGCTATAATTGACAGAATTAGACCTACACCAGGAGCCTTTGGTATTAATTTCTGTCAGGGAAATCATTTTGTGGAAACAACAGAACCAGGGTATTTTCCAGGATTTTAAGGACTCAAGTAACTTTTGTGGTCACTCTGAATAAGCATCTGGTCAGATAGAGATCCATTCCATTGAATTGGTGCCATTTAATGGTACAGGATAATATAAACAAGTGTGGACTGTGAGCAAGCTCACAAAGGGATACCCCCCGCTTCATTTCAAGTCCAATTATCTCCCCTGAATAATATCCGACAGAAAAGAAAATTCTTCATGCACATCTACATATGATGTACTTCCTTCATGTAAAGTTTCATCAAAATCTGTCAAGCGGTTTAGGAGGAGAAGCGCCTACAAGGGATGTGGACTGACGGACAGACAGACGGACAGACAGGGTGATTCCTACATACATGTACCCCCCAAACTAGTTTCCAGGGGGTATAACAAGTGTGGACTGTGAGCACGCTCACAAAGGGATACCCCCAGGTTCGCATTAAAGTCCTAAATATCTCCACTTAATGATATCCGAGGTCAATAAAAATCCCTTATGCACATCTACATATAATGTACTTCATTTAAGCGAAGTTTCATTAAATTTCATCAAGCCGTTTAGGAGGAGTTGCACTTACAAGGGATGTGGAAAGACAGACAGACTGGGTGATTTCTATATACCCCCCCACCCCCCAAACAAGTAAAAAAATAACCATGAAGCGTAATAAACATTTGAAAATGTGTTAAAGGTGCAAAATCTGTGCTATTTTTATTGGTATTACATATTTAAACACAAACAGGATGTCTAAGCAAATCTTAACAACCAGATATTCCATTTTTTTTCTTAATTTGGCCACTGATTTACAGTCACATAAGGTAGCTGGTCAAATCGCCCCCATCTTCAACATAACCGCCCCACTTTAAAAAAAAATACTATAGGATAAAATTGTCAAGTTGCACAAATATTTTCTACTTTTAGGAGTTAATAGTCTCTGATTAAAATTTTTAAATGCTTTGTTAATAATGATCGATTATGTTGTTATTTTGCTTTAATAATTATACAATTATAATTACCTTAATGAACTATATCAGTAATGATACTTTTGTAATTACGATTAAATAATCAAAGATTTGTTAATCTTAATAAACACAAAAAAAACATACAAGAAGTCTTCGTTCAGAAAAACACGCACTAACAACGATGTTGAGGGCTGGCATCTAAGATTAAACCACAGTTGCGGTCTCAAAGCCTTTAAAGCATGTCACCAGTTGTTCAACAGTGCAAATTAAAAAAACAATAGTGCATAATGTATTGTTTGTACACATTGGTATCTTGTTATCTGCTATAATAAAAAAGATGAAATTGTTGTTGTCGTGTCTTTGTCTTTTTATATAATAAGAAGAACGATTAAAAACTGTTAACATACATACAAACAAACAAGACCGTAAAACAGATCATTACTATCATTTATCTTAACTGAGATCATAACATCTAATCACAGAAGAAAGAAATTATGCACTTATAAGTGATTTTTGTAAGTGGGGCTATTTTGCTAAATATGGGGTCGTTTTTACAGTGGGGCAATTTTGCAAAAAGTGGGGGCGATTTTACTGTGCAGTGATTTGACTTTTATTCTCACATACATGTAACATACAACAAAATTTGACTTTTTTGGCAGGCATGACGGCTTTTTTTTATGATTCTGATTTTGTTAAATTGATGTAAAAACACATAAAACATGTATATGTAACTATTATTTTAAAAGGTTATTTATGTATGAAAGGTATTTTTTAACACAATGGAACTGACGGTGTCAAATCATGTAATATCTCCTTGTTGATACTTAAAGTTAAAGTACATTGTTCTATAGCGTGAGTATCGGTATTCATACATTTATAGTTTTTCAATAACAACATATTTAACCATTAAAACATAAACGTTTCTATCAGAATAATAGACGACTGACGAAAAACGAACGCTCAAACAGTAGCATTTCACTCACTTACAGAAGGTAGTCAGTAGCCAGTACCGAAAAATGAAAGCGAAACAAAATTTTCGAAAACTTAAACAATACCCACTGAAGACAAAGTTATGTACAGTCTGCATAACATTAGAACTTAAAAACTTTAAGTTATTGAATAATGTTAGAAATACCTGCTAAAACGACAAATAACAATAAAATCACAAATAAAACGATCCCATTTTCAGCCATTGTTTTCCATATTACAAGGGAGATAATACTATTTTTTTTATCATTTTGGTCAAATCACTAAAGACCAAAAATCTAAATATATCTAAATAACGGAGAACGCCAAGTCAAGTCAAGTCAAGTAAACTTTATTTAAAGTCGGTAGACATATAACAATAAACATAAGCTCACAAGGACACTAGACTTCACTATAATAGTTATTGTCATTTTGAATGGTGTTTAACGCTACTTTAAACAATTTTCAACTAGGAAGCAGGTCAAAATCGCACCAGTGTAAAATGTTGCTCAATGTGGGGGCGTGTTTACATGGGAAGATTTTACGGTGAAGGTTTTTGACGGGGGCGATTCGATCCATCCTGGGACTATAGCATATTAACTAACTTTAATTATAGGTTCATGAGCCAGGACGTCCTAGTCGAGCACACTATGCCAGCATTGAGACGAATGGGACAAAATTTTGCCATTAATAATACAAATAAATATGCATTAATATATTATTCGAGTTTTTGTCCATCTATTTAAATTTATTAATCATAAAAGGACTATCTACTTAATAATTGGTTTATTCTTGTGCAATCCTTATTTTTTCTCCAAAACTATTACTTTATTTTATAATATAAAAAATACACGAAATTAACAATAAATTCTGGTCACAGAATACCCAAATGGATGCTGTTTCATCCTGATAAGGCTTGTACTCTCATAAACTTGTATTCTCCTTAACGATTATTTATTGAACAGTAAATTACTTTTGACTACCTTAGTGGATTTTTGGAGTCTTTTAAAAAATAACTTTTATAGAAATATCGGAGTCTGAGTGGTTAAGGTAGTTCGACCCAGGGACAGTCTATACTAGTATAGACTGTCCCTGGACTAACATTGTCCATGATGACGTGGCCTGTCAACACTGCTCAAGGTTGCAGGTTTGAGTTTCACTGCGGGCATGGATAACTTGACTCCAATCTTAATTGACAAGGATCGCCAGTTTTCCTACCGAATTTAGGTTTTTTTATCCTGGTTCTCCAGCTTCTTCCCCTAATAAAAACTGGACGCGATAAACACAAATCAAACAAACAAAACAAGTTTTTTGACATTTTTTGTGAAAATTGTCATTTAAACAATGATAAACGTAACTTGTTTTAGAAAAGAGAACAGAAAAGAGATCTCTAATTATTTTAGGGTTATTTGTCTAAAATTGCAATGTCGACTTTTGATGTTTATTATTTACTAGTCTAATAAAAAATGTGATTTTAACGATTGTTTGGGTACAGATTGGGTAATGCATTGGACTTAAAATTTAATATATTTAACGTTTACACAAGATATAATAATGCAGAAAAATGTATATTTGGGCAAGTTTTGTTAAAAAGTCACACTGGAAAAGAGATAGTGTAATCGGTCCATTAAAGCCTGTGCCCTCAATTTTAAGTGTAAAAAACTGAACAATCAGCACAATGACGGTAATTGCTTCCATTAAAGTATTTGGAAGAGACGCTCCTGCTGCTCGAGGCTTTTCGAAGCCCAACACTGCTGGGAAACGCTATGTCTCTTGTACATGCCACAAAGTTCGTAGTTACCGGTACCGTAAAATGGAAAGTTTGTGTATAATTCATCGACTCAGATACTAAATTCTGCTGTGTCGCACGATTCGACAAGACCATTTAGTCCAAAGATGGCTGATAACACATTGGAACGGACTTTATCGGTTACTCCAATGTTGTTCTTTAAATGGTCGGAAATGTTGTCCTTAATGTGCTTTGTACAAAGAAGTCTTTAAACATACGGGAAAACGTCGTCAGTGGCTTTGGTCAACCAGGATTCGTTGTCACTTCCGATGCGAATATCTAAGCATCTAACAGTGTCTGAAAGTCTTGCCTTAGTATGAGATATAAACGTGTGCTGTGATAGGTAAGATCCGTCCAACGGAAAAACAAAGGTCCTACAAATATCGGATGTTCTCTTGTTTCTTTGCTTACAACTTTAATGTTTTTGTACACAAAGTTTGTAACATAAACGGCTCCTAAATTAAATGTTCTGTCTATTCCAAGAATGTGGTCTGGGTCTGATTTAAGAAACTGTTCCATGTCTTTCATCTGGTCAGTGGAGTAGCATACAAACGATAGTGGTCTGTCATTTCCTTCCGCATATACGGCTTTCTCGACGAAATCCACTTTTGTTAATCATGGACATCACCTCTAGCACCTCGTCTGCGATGTTTCTGATGGCACCAAGGCAGTTTTTCTTCCTATTGTAATGTTTTAAGTTTCGGATTTGGTGATAATTCCGGGGAGCACTTTCTAGGTCGTCAAATACCAAGTCTTTATATATATCGGAGCAGGATAGTTTTTTACTGAGTCGAAGTCTGATTTCATTAAGTACGTTTGGGTCGGTTCGGACATATTCTTGGGATGTCTGTTATGCGTTACCATGAGGTTCGCCAGTTCGAGGACACCTTCCGGCATATTCGATGACTGCTATATGTTTTCTACTGGAAAACTTATCTAGGACATTTTCAAACCAGCTTATGCGCTTTTTGTAGGATCTATCTCTCTTCAAAGACGTGTAGTAACGGTTTAGTGTCATTAGCTTGTTTGGATGTATATCAAACGGCATGTATGTCTTCTTCATTTATTGATATTGATATTTATTTTTTTATTCATATCTAATTACTAAATTACTAATTTCCTTACTACCTGTATTAATAATTGTTAATTCTATGCTTATTGAGTTTTCACGCTCGATGAAGTTGATGGATCTCAGCGGGATTTAAAAAAATCATTAATAACTCAAAAAACCGATAAAAATATCTTTACAAAACTTTCGATTTATGTTTTTATAATAATCAGAAACCATTAACAGGTACTTTATTAATTTAGGACAAATGCATCATGTCATTAGTGCACATTTTTGGTCCTTAGTGCACTAAGGAGTCCTGTGTGGTGTTTAGACGTGCCGTGGCAAGAAGTATTCTCTGACCAATATATGCACGAAGTTCTTAAGTGAAATCACACAATGGAATTTTTCAGTAGCATCTAAACAAAAAGGAGGGAGCACGGAAAAGATTAAATTTTGATTAAATTGGACTCTTTTATTCTTTATATTTTGGAATAGAATAAAAATAGTTTTAAAAAGTACCACATACACTGTCATTAAAGGGGTCTTAATCGTGCAAGAAGGCACTCTCCAAGCCCGATACCGAATGTGGTCAGACTTTACGTATTATGACCTGACAACAACCCCACCCCCCAAAAAACGAGGGCATCCCCGATCCGCCACATGGAGACGCACTGAGCAGCTCTTGGTGTTATTTCGCGTGCAGCGCTTGAAAACACAGTCATGACGACACAAACAACCTTTTCACTTGTTGATTACTAGGTAGACAAATGACATCCCGTGTCAAGTGTCACAATAGCATAGTTTCATCGGTAATTGTTATGCGTTTTTGTTTTTTTATACGGACATTGTTAACGTCCCCACAACTTGACAGTGTTTAAATTTTAAATGCACACACATATTTGGTTGTAGGGAGGGAAATAGATGGGTACATCATGAACCCGTAACTATTTGAATACTTAATTGATCATTATGGGAAATCAGTGTCTAAAATACGATCTGACATATTCGCTGAGTCATGCGTAGTGTTCCTATTCCTGGATTTGGCTTTTCCCTAGACATGACAATGAGTATCTCGACGGGTGTCTAATTAGAGACAGGCACTGCCTACTCGTCCGGAGCACCTGCGTGCACTGATGGTTTATATTGGGTTCGGGTTACTCTCTTTGTTTTTGTGTTGCGTTTGTCTATATTCGAATTTAAAACTGTCCCTTAACTTTAGCTCTTGTTGTTCGGTCCGTGTTCTTTGATGTTTTTCGTACAACGCAGCATTAAAAAACCAATAAAATATCACCTGCAAATATTTGAATGCAATGAGTTACTGGAGGTTTAAGTCCCAGTAAGGGATGACCAACTCATATAATGACGTGGTAGTGGTTAAATCCACGATAACCAGTGACCCACAGTATTTGTATTCATATGAGGTGCCAGTAGTAAAATTCGAAATAAGTCGTGACTCAAAGATATCTGAATACAATGACGTGCCAGTTATAGTATCCTCCCAAGTTATGGGTTCTGATTCCACGTCGCTCCATCGATGATGATTCGAACGTGGATTCAGAACCCATGACTTGGGAGGATGAAGAAGTAGCAACCCAAATAAATAATATACTTATTCAAAAATAATTGCGTGTCTGAGTCAGATGTTTGAATACAGTGACGTCCTAGAGTAAAATTCACAATTATAGTTACGTATATTTTAATACTAAGTAGTGCAGGTAGTAATTTTCTTACTATATTATGACATGCAAATATAAAGAGACAATAACATTTCAGAAGTAAAATGCTAACAAATCATAACGCGCAGGATGCCATGTTGTTCTTTAAGTTCCCCACAATGTTGTGATAGATGAATGAGGCTTTCTACGTTTTTAACACAATTTCATAAATACTCATAAATAAATATTCGTAAATACTTCATATCCACTTGAAAACTTGTTTGACTGCCTTTTGTGATCGTTTCTTATTATATAATTGCACCACGAGTTACGTTGCAAACTCATTTTTATTCAGGATAGTCAATTAAGATTTTATTTTCATTTACCGCGCACGTGATCTGATTTCCGCTGCAAAAAGTCGAAACGCATGGTCCAACCAATCACACGTACGCTTAAAGATTGGTCAGGCTGAACCTAAAGCAATCACGCCAGTCTATTTTTAATACGTACTTGAAAACTAATACCGTGTAATTAACTGTTAACTCCCGAATTTTTATCAAAGAATTCTCAACTCTGGCAGTTTAACAAGAAAATCCAGATACACAGAAACCGCCTTGATAAAAAGCTGTAAAATGAAGATAGTGTTAGGAATTTTGTTTACTATTTTTCTAATAGGTAAGATGTTAAAATTTAATATGTATACGTTAGGTTTATTACAATTGTTCCTAATTTCGTGGTATAAACATAAACAGTTTACAGTTTAGTTTGATCTGCTCCTTATTTTTGTTATGCCTTTCGGACTGCAAGCACTTGTCTACAATTACAGCTTTGTCAAATCATTGTCCTATTGTTTGTGGTCTAATGACTCATTGTAATGCTGATTATTCACAACAGTCAATTTTATCACCATTGCCAGGAAAATATATCTGGTCTGATCAAGCTATTCAATCTTTTACAGAAAATATTCAAAGTAATACAGTTAAAGAAAAGATAGATAAATTTTTAGAGAATGACTTCAGTGACGTTAATGTTATGACTAATGATTTCAATTCCATTTTAACAGTCACTTCTGACATGTCTACCAAATTTATCAAAAAGACTCCTCTCCTACCGGGTAAAAAGTTAAAAAAGAACACTAAGAAGCCTTGGTTTTCTGATTCTTGCTTCGAATTAAACACTATGGTCAAAATGTACGAAAAATTGGTAAACAAAAATCCCTTTAATTCAGAATACAGGAAGAAATTCTATTCTTTTCGATCTCGTTATAGACGCAGGTGTAAACTTGAAGAGAGAGAGTATAAGAAAAAGATTTGCAAAGAGATAAGTGATTCTGTTGACACAAACCCTAAAAAATTTTGGAATCTGATCAATAAAATTGACCAGTCATCAAAATGTATGACTAATGAGACTCTACCTCATGGCATTTTTAAAGACCATTTTGAAAAGCTAACACTAGATAGATGTGATGCTAACTCTTTTCAGCAAGAGCTTACTTGTAAATTTAATAGTTTCAAAACTGATTCTGCCCATAATGTTAATACACATAAACTTAATAGTGAAATCAGCCAGGAAGAAATTGTAAAGGCCATTAAATCTCTGAAAAATGGTAAAAGTGCTTCAATAGATTTCATTTCAAATGAGATGTTAAAAAATGGCACTAAATTAATTCTAAAACCTTTACAAAAGCTGTTTAATTTCATTTTTAACAAAGGAATATTTCCGGACATTTGGAATGAAAGCCTCCTCGTACCTTTACATAAGAAAGGTAACAAATATGATCCTAACAATTACAGGGGTCTTTCTATTACTTCAAACCTTGGAAAGCTTTTCAACAAAATTATTCACTCTAGACTTATGCAATTTTCATTGGATAATAACATGATTAAAAAAAATCAAATTGGATTTCTAGAAAACAGCAGAACTACTGATCATATTTTCTCCCTGAAATCTATAGTTGACCACTATAAACTAAAAAAGAAAAAAGTGTTTGCAACTTTTATTGACCTGAAAAAGGCTTTTGATACAGTGTGGCGAACTGGGTTGTTCTACATCCTTCTAAGCAATGGTATCCCTATGAAAATTTACAACATTATCTATTCTATGTACTGCAGAACCTCTAACAGAATTAAATTCACTGAAGGTCTCAGTGACCCGTTTATATCTGAAAGAGGAGTAAAGCAGGGAGATGTGTTAAGTCCCCTATTGTTTAATATTTTTATAAATCAAATAATAGACATACTTGACAACCATAGCACAGATCCCATTTCTATTGGTAATTCTAAGTTGCATTGTTTATTATATGCTGATGACTTGGTGCTTCTATCCAGTAGCCCCATCGGGTTACAAAATAGTCTTGACCTACTTGCAAAATTCTGTTCGGACTGGAAGTTAGAAATAAACTTATCTAAATCAAAAGCCATGATCTTTAATTCAAATGGAAAGACTTTTTTGGACTCTTTCAAGATAAATGGCTCATATATCGAAACTATTGATAAATATTGTTATCTTGGGATAGTTCTAAAATATAATGGTAATTTCAATTTAGCTTCCAATGTACTACAGGATAAAGCAAGAAAAGCTCTATTTAAGATTAAAAAAACTTTAGGATTGAATAATTCCTGCAAAACCTTGGAAAAAGTGTTTGACTCTATGGTCTTGCCGATTTTATTATACGGAAGTGAACTTTGGGGCATTGAATCTGCTACCAATTTCCCTAAGGCAAGCTCATTTATGTATGAAAAATTTCATATTAAGTTTATAAAAGAAATTTTAGGTGTTAACTGTAAAACTACTAACAGCGCTTGCCTCTCTGAACTTAATAGGCTACCTATTGGCTCAAAAATAATCATGTACTCTATCAAATTTCTTAACCACATTATCTCATCTAGAAATTCATTGGTGAATGAATTATTTTTCAATACACTGGAGTCCAATGCTTGGACTAAAAATATGAAGAAATGTTTCCAAAAGTTAGGATTTTCTTATTTAATGTCCTTCAATACTGATTTCAAACCTTTATTTCCCCAACTGAAGCAACGCATCAATGATATCTTTCTGCAGGAACAAAATGCTAGTATTCATTCTTCTGAAAAACTTCTCTTTTTCAAATCATTTTGCTTATCACCAGAACGTGCATATTATGTTGATCATTTAGAAAATTACATAAACAGATCTGTTTTTAGTAAATTTAGGCTAAGTGCACATAACCTTGAAATAGAAAGAGGCAGACATTGCAATATTACCAGAGAAGACAGACTTTGTAAAATGTGCAATGATGCCACAATTGAAGACGAAAAACATTTATTTTGGCAATGTTCAAAATACTCAAATGAAAGAAAAATATTTCTCAACAAATTGTCATATTTCTGGAATATAAACTATGATAAACTTCGTGAAAAGAATTTCTTTAAATCAATAATGAACACAAAAAACCAAAATGTGTTAAATTTACTGTCTTCATTTCTTCAAAAACTATTTGAAATAAGAAATTCAAGTGTGTCTGGGGTATGAGTTATTAGACACTTATTTATCAAAGAATGTTTTCTGTGTATAAACTATTTGCCTTTTGATTATGTATAAACACAATAGTTCTACCACGTAGTTTCCAAAATACAAAGTATTTTACTCTATACATTTCTATACAAGTCTTGTAATTTTGTAAACATAATTCGTATGTATTATAGTTATTGTACTACAGGTCTTAACCAATTATTGTAATTGTGTTTGAACCAATAAATAAATAAATAAATAAATAAATTCATTGTTTAACTTGTTATTTAACGTTTGCATTCGATATTTAATAATCAGACGAAAACAAAACACGACGAAAAAGGACACATGAGAGAAAGAATTATAGGATTATTCTGCAGATTACAGGAGAAATAAAATTAATTTTCTATTTTATTTTGCGGTGGAGGGGGGATAGGGGGAAAGGGGCACTGTGGGAGAGCTCCTTTATGACTCATCGTGCCAACTCGAACAGTTTCATTCTAACATAAGCTTGTCATGTGGATATAAACAAAACAGTAATGTTTATGTAAACATTCTATCATCAAATCAGTTTACGCAAACAAGTGCCCTACAAAACAATGTCCTCTAAATTAAACAGGGGTTTCAGGGGCCGAGTGGTTAAGGTAGTTCGTCTACTTTTGATCACGTGGTCTGTCAACATTGAGGTTGTGGGTTCGAGTCTCACTGCAAGCAAATCTTAATTGACAAGGATTGTCAGTTTCCGACCGAAGGTCGGAGTTTTCTCTGGGTACTCCGGTTTCCTCCCCCAATAAAAACTGGGCGCCATGATATAGGTGAAAAATTGCTGAAAGTGCGTTAAACACCATTCAAACAAACACACAAACAATCTTAATTAAACCTTTACGATATGTCAGTTGTGTTTAAAATTTCGTTGAACTGTTTCTAAGTATCATATTAATAAAACAGCGTCACAGATACCAAGTTTCTAAAATATACTTCGCCAGACGCGTGTTTTGTATCAAGACTCTTATAACACGTATAAAGCATATTATGTTGCAGATTGTTATGATTTTATAAGTAGTGTGTATGTTGTTGCGTTCTTCCACGTTTGTTGTAAGGAAAGATCTTTTTAAAATTTTTTTCATAAATTCTAGGCATCCTATAATAAATATTGTACACATATATCAATAATTTTGTTATTAGGTGTTTTCGCGGAGAGACCACAAAATCCATGGAACCCGCCACCATTCAGTGGACAGTGGAAATCGTCCATACGTATGAAAAGAAGTACACAATGTTATGGAGATCTCGGATGTTTTTCCAACAATTTTCCGTTTAACAACACCGGAAATGCATTGCCACTTAACCCTCGTTTTATTCAAACAAGATTTTACCTGTTTTCGAGTATTAATGAGAGATTTCCAACCAACCTGCGCAGAGGAGATGGAGACAAGCTCCGAAGGAGTAGGTTTGATGGTACTTTACCTACAAAATTCATCATTCACGGTTTTCTGCAATCCGGTATGGTGTTATGGACAAAACAAATGGCTGAGAGCCTAATTCGGAAGGTAACATCACGCGTTAAGACACTCCCAAAGTATTTTTGATAGATTAGTAAAGTAGTTTTGCACTCTAATCAGTTTTCAGCTATACCATGTGTATACCGGTGAAATCAGTGTCGTTGTTTGACCCTGAATAGCAGAACTTATGCAACAAACATAACATTTCAGTAGGCGGCAATTGCTGATGATGTTTCGAAAACATAAGCAAGTTACTAGTGTATACAGCTTCTTTAGGAATCGATTCAAATTTAGAAACAACTAGACCCTTGGTTAAATTTGTACATGTAGACTAGATCTGGCTACAACAATATTAAAAAATTAAATAAAAACTATTGCTTTCAAATCAACACTTGAAACCGGCACAATTGGCTAATATTAAATACAAGAACCATAGTGAGCCTGCTCACATACTCCACGATCCCACATACCTATAAAGTTCCATTAAATTGTGATAGTAGTTTCTGACTATAAGCGCATAAGAGTTGTTAAATGCAAATATTTGAGAAATGTTTATGTTGGAAGAGGGAATAAGGTTCACAACAAATATCGTATCATAGTTTTTGTCGACATGCATAAATACGTACGGCGTCCTTCATTTCTACCAAGTTTCCTAAAATTCTGATCAGTAGTTACAGATGAGTTGCACTTACAAGAATAAGACAGACAGACGGACGGACTGACTGACCAGTCATAATCATTATAACCCCCGCAACTTCGTGGCGTGGAGTATAATCAAAATCATAAATGCAGTCTCGTTCAAAGTTTTTTTAAACAGGAACGAACAAATGTTTTTATTGTGGACTGGGGGCATGGATCTGGTTGGCCTTATACACAAGCTGCAGCCAACACCAGAGTCGTTGCTGCTGAAGTGGCTAAGATGATTGAGTTCTTGGTTAAAGAAACTACTACGGACATCTCCAAATTTCACTTGATAGGGCACAGCTTAGGGTCGCACGTGGCAGGATATGTCGGAGAGACCTTGAAAGGATTAGGGAGAATAACCGGATTAGATCCAGCAGAACCAAACTTTAAAAATGCAGACACTAAAGTACGCCTTGATCCTGATGACGCCATCTTTGTAGATGTAATACATACTGACGGGTCACCTTTTAATGAATTATCAGGTTTGTCTTTTATGAGCATGTAATCGATTATGTTCTGTTAAAAATAAAATGATGGTTCAAATGACCACTGGGATCAGCCACTTTAAGTTGGGTTCAATTTGGCTGTTTATTTTTGTGTGCCATGGACCGGTTATATATTCTACTCTAGGAGTTCTACCATACACGCCTAACCCATTACTGCTCAAGAGGTATTACTAATATTGTCTACAGGTCACAACGGCATTTAAAGCAGATATATAGATTCGTTTTTATAACATTCAGTGGAAAGTCTACAAATCGTTCCATAAACAACTGAACTTATATTTCTTACAATACATACGACAACGTTTTAAAACAAACTGGATAAATTGTTTTAAACGTTGATTAACTGTTTGATATAGATCTAGTTACCAATATATTGCAAACTATATCAAGGTTATTTTCGTCTACAATTCAAAATGAAATTTTCATCATTTCCACAAACGGAATTAAAAAATGTCAAAATTAGGAATTTATGGAAGATTTATTTGCTTTTATTCTATTTACAAATTATCTATTTTCTGTAAAGGTTATGGACTGCTGGATCCGGTCGGTGACATCGACTTTTATCCAAACGGAGGAGAATACCAACCAGGCTGTCCACGAGAAAATTTGATCAATTTATTTAGCGAGTCATACCACTATGGAATCGAGGGTAGATAATATTTAAAAAAAATAGAATATAATAGAATGGAATAGAATAGAACAGAATAAACATTGGATAGAAGCTTCTCCAAACATTCTTTTCAAATAACTATTTCACGAAGAGGAAGAATAAAAATGACATTACTATTTCACGAACAGGTAGAAAAAATGACATATATCTTTTCAAATGACTATTTCACGAATAGGTAGAATAAAAATGAATGACATTTATCGTTATAAATGACTATTTCACGAAGAGTTAGAAAAAAATGACATTTATCTTTTCAAATGACTATTTCAGGAAGATGTAGAAAAAACTGACATCTATCTTTTCAAATGACTATTTCACGAAGAGGTAGAAAAAAATGACATTTATCTTTTCAAATGACTATTCCACGAAGAAGTAGAAAAAAAAGACATTTATCTTTTCAAATGACTATTTCACGAAGAGGTAGAAAAAACGACATTTATCTTTTCAAATGACTATTTCACGAAGAGGTGGAATAAAAATGACATTTATCTTTTCAAATGACTATTTCAGGAAGAGGTAGAAAAAAATGACATTTATCTTTTCAAATGACTATTTCACTAAGAGGTAGAAAAAAATGACATTTATCTTTTTAAATGACCATTTCACTAAGAGGTAGAAAAAATGAAATTTATCTTTTCAAATGACTATTTCACGAAGAGGTAGAAAAAATGAAATTTATCTTTTCAAATGACCATTTCACTAAGAGGTAGAAAAAAAATGACATTTATCTTTTCAAATGACTATTTCACGAAGAGGTGGAATAAAAATGACATTTATCTTTTCAAATGACTATTTCACGAAGAGGTAGAAAAAAATGACATTTATCTTTTCAAATGACTATTTCATGAAGAGGTAGAAAAAATGACATTTATTTTTTCAAATGACTATTTCACGAAGAGGTGGAATAAAAATGACATTTATCTTTTCAAATGACTATTTAACGAAGAGGTGGAATAAAAATAACATATATCTTTTCAAAAGATTATTTCACGAAGAGGTAGAAAAAAGACATTTATCTTTTCAAAGGACTATTTCACGAAGAGGGGGAATAAAAATGACATTTATCTTTTCAAATGACTATTTCACGAAGAGGTGGAATAAAAATGACATTTATCTTTTCAAATGACTATTTCACAAACAGGTAGAAAAAAAAAGACATTTATATTTTCAAATGACTATTTCACGAAGAGGTGGAATAAAAATTACATTTATCTTTTCAAAAGATTATTTCACGAAGAGGTAGAAAAAATGACAAATATCTTTTCAAATGACTATTTCACGAAGAGGTAGAAAAAATGACATTTTTCTTTTCAAATGACTATATCACGAAGAGGTAGAAAAAAAGACATTTATCTTTTCAAATGACTATTTCACTAAGAGGTGGAATAAAAATGACATTTATCTTTTCAAAAGATTATTTCACGAAGAGGTAGAAAAAATGACATATATCTTTTCAAATGACTATTTCACGAAGAGGTAGGAAAAATGACATTTTTCTTTTCAAATGACTATATCACGAAGAGGTAGAAAAAAAGACATTTATCTTTTCAAATGACTATTTCACGAAGAGGTGGAATAAAAATGACATTTATCTTTTCAAATGACTATTTCACGAAGAGGTGGAATAAAAATCACATTTATCTTTTCAAAACATTATTTCACGAAGAGGTAGAAAAAAAGATTTATTTTTTCAAAGAACTATTTCACGAAGTGGTGGAATAAAAATGACATTTATCTTTTCAAATGACTATTTCACGAAGAGGTAGAAAAAAATGACATTTATCTTTTCAAATGACTATTTCACGAAGAGGTGGAATAAAAATGACATTTATCTTTTCAAAAGATTATTTCACGAAGAGGTAGAAAAAAGACATTTATCTTTTCACAGGACTATTTCACGAAGAGGTGGAATAAAAATGACATTTATACTTTTCAAATGACTATTTCACGAAAAGGTGGAATAAAAATGACATTTATCTTTTCAAATGACTATTTCAACAAGAGGTGGAATAAAAATGACATTTATCTTTTCCAATGACTATTTCAAAAAGAGGTAGAAAAAATGACATTTATATTTTCAAATGACTATTTCACAAAGAGGTAGAAAAAAAATGACCTTTATCTTTTCAAATGACTATTTCACGAAAAGGTGGGAAAAAAAGACATCTTTTCAAATGACTATTTAACGAAGAGGTGAAATAAAAATGACATTTATCTTTTCCAATGACTATTTCACGAAGAGGTGGAATAAAAATGACATTTAGCTTTTCAAAAGATTATTTCACGAAGAGGTAGAAAAAAAGATTTATCTTTTCAAAGGACTATTTAACGAAGAGGTGGAATAAAAATGACATTTATCTTTTCAAATTACTATTTTACGAACAGGTAGAAAAAAATCACATTTATCTTTTCAAATGACTTTTTCACGAAGAGGTGGAATAAAAATGACATTTATCTTTTCAAATGACTATTTCACGAAGAGGTGGAATAAAAATAACATTTATCTTTTCAAAATATTATTTTACGAAGAGGTAGAAAAAAAGACATTTATCATTTCAAAGGACTATTTCACGAAGAGGTGGAATAAAAATGACATTTATCTTTTCAAATGACTATTTCACGAAGAGGTGGAATAAAAATGACATTTATCTTTTCAAATGACTATTTCACGAAGAGGTAGAAAAAAAAGACATTTTTATTTTCAAATGACTATTTCACGAAGAGGTGGAATAAAAATAACATTTATCTTTTCAAAAGATTATTTCACGAAGAGGTAGAAAAAATGACATATATCTTTTCAAATGACTATTTCACGAAGAGGTAGAAAAAATGTCATTTATCTTTTCAAATGACTATATCACGAAGAGGAGAAAAAATGACATTTATCTTTTCAAATGACTATTTCACGAAGAGGTGGAATAAAAATGACATTTATCTTTTCAAATGACTATTTCAGGAAGAGGTGGAATAAAAATCACATTTATCTTTTCAAAACATTATTTCACGAAGAGGTAGAAAAAAGATTTATTTTTTCAAAGAACTATTTCAGGAAGAGGTGGAATAAAAACGACATTTATCTTTCAAATGACTATTTCACGAAGAGGTGGTAAAAAAAATGACATGTATCTTTTCAAATGACTATTTCACGAAGAGGTGGAATAAAAATGACATTTATCTTCAAATGACTATTTCACTAAGAGGTAGAAAAAATGACATTTATCTTTTCAAAATACAATTTCACGAAGAGGAGGAAAGAGGTGGAATAAAAATGACATTTATCTTTTCAAATGACTATTACACGAAAAGGTGGAATAAAAATGACATTTATCTTTTCAAATGACTATTTCACGAAGAGGTGGAATAAAAATGACATTTATCTTTCAAATGACTATTTCACTAAGAGGTAGAAAAAAGACATTTATCTTTTCAAATGACTATTTCACGAAGAGGTGAAATAAAACTGACATTTATCTTTTCAAATGACTATTTCACTAAGAGGTAGAAAAAACGACATTTAGCTTTTCAAATGACTATTTCATGAAGAGGTAGAAAAATGAAATTTATCTTTTCAAATGACTATTTCACGAAGAGGTAGAAAAAATGAAATTTATCTTTTCAAATGACCATTTCACTAAGAGGTAGAAAAAAATGACATTTATCTTTTCAAATGACTATTTCACGAAGAGGTGGAATAAAAATGACATTTATCTTTTCAAATGACTATTTCACGAAGAGGTAGAAAAAAATGACATTTATCTTTTCAAATGACTATTTCATGAAGAGGTAGAAAAAATGACATTTATTTTTTCAAATGACTATTTCACGAAGAGGTGGAATAAAAATGACATTTATCTTTTCAAATGACTATTTCACGAAGAGGTGGAATAAAAATAACATATATCTTTTCAAAAGATTATTTCACGAAGAGGTAGAAAAAAGACATTTATCTTTTCAAAGGACTATTTCACGAAGAGGGGGAATAAAAATGACATTTATCTTTTCAAATGACTATTTCACGAAGAGGTGGAATAAAAATGACATGTATCTTTTCAAACGACTATTTCACAAACAGGTAGAAAAAAAAGACATTTATATTTTCAAATGACTATTTCACGAAGAGGTGGAATAAAAATAACATTTATCTTTTCAAAAGATTATTTCACGAAGAGGTAGAAAAAATGACATATATCTTTTCAAATGACTATTTCACGAAGAGGTAGAAAAAATGTCATTTATCTTTTCAAATGACTATATCACGAAGAGGAGAAAAAATGACATTTATCTTTTCAAATGACTATTTCACGAAGAGGTGGAATAAAAATGACATTTATCTTTTCAAATGACTATTTCAGGAAGAGGTGGAATAAAAATCACATTTATCTTTTCAAAACATTATTTCACGAAGAGGTAGAAAAAAGATTTATTTTTTCAAAGAACTATTTCAGGAAGAGGTGGAATAAAAACGACATTTATCTTTCAAATGACTATTTCACGAAGAGGTGGTAAAAAAAAATGACATGTATCTTTTCAAATGACTATTTCACGAAGAGGTGGAATAAAAATGACATTTATCTTCAAATGACTATTTCACTAAGAGGTAGAAAAAATGACATTTATCTTTTCAAAATACAATTTCACGAAGAGGAGGAAAGAGGTGGAATAAAAATGACATTTATCTTTTCAAATGACTATTACACGAAAAGGTGGAATAAAAATGACATTTATCTTTTCAAATGACTATTTCACGAAGAGGTGGAATAAAAATGACATTTATCTTTCAAATGACTATTTCACTAAGAGGTAGAAAAAAGACATTTATCTTTTCAAATGACTATTTCACGAAGAGGTGAAATAAAACTGACATTTATCTTTTCAAATGACTATTTCACTAAGAGGTAGAAAAAACGACATTTAGCTTTTCAAATGACTATTTCATGAAGAGGTAGAAAAATGAAATTTATCTTTTCAAATGACTATTTCACGAAGAGGTAGAAAAAATGAAATTTATCTTTTCAAATGACCATTTCACTAAGAGGTAGAAAAAAATGACATTTATCTTTTCAAATGACTATTTCACGAAGAGGTGGAATAAAAATGACATTTATCTTTTCAAATGACTATTTCACGAAGAGGTAGAAAAAAATGACATTTATCTTTTCAAATGACTATTTCATGAAGAGGTAGAAAAAATGACATTTATTTTTTCAAATGACTATTTCACGAAGAGGTGGAATAAAAATGACATTTATCTTTTCAAATGACTATTTAACGAAGAGGTGGAATAAAAATAACATATATCTTTTCAAAAGATTATTTCACGAAGAGGTAGAAAAAAGACATTTATCTTTTCAAAGGACTATTTCACGAAGAGGGGGAATAAAAATGACATTTATCTTTTCAAATGACTATTTCACGAAGAGGTGGAATAAAAATGACATGTATCTTTTCAAATGACTATTTCACAAACAGGTAGAAAAAAAAAAACATTTATATTTTCAAATGACTATTTCACGAAGAGGTGGAATAAAAATTACATTTATCTTTTCAAAAGATTATTTCACGAAGAGGTAGAAAAAATGACAAATATCTTTTCAAATGACTATTTCACGAAGAGGTAGAAAAAATGACATTTTTCTTTTCAAATGACTATATCACGAAGAGGTAGAAAAAAAGACATTTATCTTTTCAAATGACTATTTCACGAAGAGGTGGAATAAAAATGACATTTATCTTTTCAAAAGATTATTTCACGAAGAGGTAGAAAAAATGACATATATCTTTTCAAATGACTATTTCACGAAGAGGTAGGAAAAATGACATTTTTCTTTTCAAATGACTATATCACGAAGAGGTAGAAAAAAAGACATTTATCTTTTCAAATGACTATTTCACGAAGAGGTGGAATAAAAATGACATTTATCTTTTCAAATGACTATTTCACGAAGAGGTGGAATAAAAATCACATTTATCTTTTCAAAACATTATTTCACGAAGAGGTAGAAAAAAAGATTTATTTTTTCAAAGAACTATTTCACGAAGTGGTGGAATAAAAATGACATTTATCTTTTCAAATGACTATTTCACGAAGAGGTAGAAAAAAATGACATTTATCTTTTCAAATGACTATTTCACGAAGAGGTGGAATAAAAATGACATTTATCTTTTCAAAAGATTATTTCACGAAGAGGTAGAAAAAAGACATTTATCTTTTCACAGGACTATTTCACGAAGAGGTGGAATAAAAATGACATTTATACTTTTCAAATGACTATTTCACGAAAAGGTGGAATAAAAATGACATTTATCTTTTCAAATGACTATTTCAACAAGAGGTGGAATAAAAATGACATTTATCTTTTCCAATGACTATTTCAAAAAGAGGTAGAAAAAATGACATTTATATTTTCAAATGACTATTTCACAAAGAGGTAGAAAAAAAATGACCTTTATCTTTTCAAATGACTATTTCACGAAAAGGTGGGAAAAAAAGACATCTTTTCAAATGACTATTTAACGAAGAGGTGAAATAAAAATGACATTTATCTTTTCCAATGACTATTTCACGAAGAGGTGGAATAAAAATGACATTTAGCTTTTCAAAAGATTATTTCACGAAGAGGTAGAAAAAAAGATTTATCTTTTCAAAGGACTATTTAACGAAGAGGTGGAATAAAAATGACATTTATCTTTTCAAATTACTATTTTACGAACAGGTAGAAAAAAATCACATTTATCTTTTCAAATGACTTTTTCACGAAGAGGTGGAATAAAAATGACATTTATCTTTTCAAATGACTATTTCACGAAGAGGTGGAATAAAAATAACATTTATCTTTTCAAAATATTATTTTACGAAGAGGTAGAAAAAAAGACATTTATCATTTCAAAGGACTATTTCACGAAGAGGTGGAATAAAAATGACATTTATCTTTTCAAATGACTATTTCACGAAGAGGTGGAATAAAAATGACATTTATCTTTTCAAATGACTATTTCACGAAGAGGTAGAAAAAAAAGACATTTTTATTTTCAAATGACTATTTCACGAAGAGGTGGAATAAAAATAACATTTATCTTTTCAAAAGATTATTTCACGAAGAGGTAGAAAAAATGACATATATCTTTTCAAATGACTATTTCACGAAGAGGTAGAAAAAATGTCATTTATCTTTTCAAATGACTATATCACGAAGAGGAGAAAAAATGACATTTATCTTTTCAAATGACTATTTCACGAAGAGGTGGAATAAAAATGACATTTATCTTTTCAAATGACTATTTCAGGAAGAGGTGGAATAAAAATCACATTTATCTTTTCAAAACATTATTTCACGAAGAGGTAGAAAAAAGATTTATTTTTTCAAAGAACTATTTCAGGAAGAGGTGGAATAAAAACGACATTTATCTTTCAAATGACTATTTCACGAAGAGGTGGTAAAAAAAATGACATGTATCTTTTCAAATGACTATTTCACGAAGAGGTGGAATAAAAATGACATTTATCTTCAAATGACTATTTCACTAAGAGGTAGAAAAAATGACATTTATCTTTTCAAAATACAATTTCACGAAGAGGAGGAAAGAGGTGGAATAAAAATGACATTTATCTTTTCAAATGACTATTACACGAAAAGGTGGAATAAAAATGACATTTATCTTTTCAAATGACTATTTCACGAAGAGGTGGAATAAAAATGACATTTATCTTTCAAATGACTATTTCACTAAGAGGTAGAAAAAAGACATTTATCTTTTCAAATGACTATTTCACGAAGAGGTGAAATAAAACTGACATTTATCTTTTCAAATGACTATTTCACTAAGAGGTAGAAAAAACGACATTTAGCTTTTCAAATGACTATTTCATGAAGAGGTAGAAAAATGAAATTTATCTTTTCAAATGACTATTTCACGAAGAGGTAGAAAAAATGAAATTTATCTTTTCAAATGACCATTTCACTAAGAGGTAGAAAAAAATGACATTTATCTTTTCAAATGACTATTTCACGAAGAGGTGGAATAAAAATGACATTTATCTTTTCAAATGACTATTTCACGAAGAGGTAGAAAAAAATGACATTTATCTTTTCAAATGACTATTTCATGAAGAGGTAGAAAAAATGACATTTATTTTTTCAAATGACTATTTCACGAAGAGGTGGAATAAAAATGACATTTATCTTTTCAAATGACTATTTCACGAAGAGGTGGAATAAAAATAACATATATCTTTTCAAAAGATTATTTCACGAAGAGGTAGAAAAAAGACATTTATCTTTTCAAAGGACTATTTCACGAAGAGGGGGAATAAAAATGACATTTATCTTTTCAAATGACTATTTCACGAAGAGGTGGAATAAAAATGACATGTATCTTTTCAAACGACTATTTCACAAACAGGTAGAAAAAAAAGACATTTATATTTTCAAATGACTATTTCACGAAGAGGTGGAATAAAAATAACATTTATCTTTTCAAAAGATTATTTCACGAAGAGGTAGAAAAAATGACATATATCTTTTCAAATGACTATTTCACGAAGAGGTAGAAAAAATGTCATTTATCTTTTCAAATGACTATATCACGAAGAGGAGAAAAAATGACATTTATCTTTTCAAATGACTATTTCACGAAGAGGTGGAATAAAAATGACATTTATCTTTTCAAATGACTATTTCAGGAAGAGGTGGAATAAAAATCACATTTATCTTTTCAAAACATTATTTCACGAAGAGGTAGAAAAAAGATTTATTTTTTCAAAGAACTATTTCAGGAAGAGGTGGAATAAAAACGACATTTATCTTTCAAATGACTATTTCACGAAGAGGTGGTAAAAAAAAATGACATGTATCTTTTCAAATGACTATTTCACGAAGAGGTGGAATAAAAATGACATTTATCTTCAAATGACTATTTCACTAAGAGGTAGAAAAAATGACATTTATCTTTTCAAAATACAATTTCACGAAGAGGAGGAAAGAGGTGGAATAAAAATGACATTTATCTTTTCAAATGACTATTACACGAAAAGGTGGAATAAAAATGACATTTATCTTTTCAAATGACTATTTCACGAAGAGGTGGAATAAAAATGACATTTATCTTTCAAATGACTATTTCACTAAGAGGTAGAAAAAAGACATTTATCTTTTCAAATGACTATTTCACGAAGAGGTGAAATAAAACTGACATTTATCTTTTCAAATGACTATTTCACTAAGAGGTAGAAAAAACGACATTTAGCTTTTCAAATGACTATTTCATGAAGAGGTAGAAAAATGAAATTTATCTTTTCAAATGACTATTTCACGAAGAGGTAGAAAAAATGAAATTTATCTTTTCAAATGACCATTTCACTAAGAGGTAGAAAAAAATGACATTTATCTTTTCAAATGACTATTTCACGAAGAGGTGGAATAAAAATGACATTTATCTTTTCAAATGACTATTTCACGAAGAGGTAGAAAAAAATGACATTTATCTTTTCAAATGACTATTTCATGAAGAGGTAGAAAAAATGACATTTATTTTTTCAAATGACTATTTCACGAAGAGGTGGAATAAAAATGACATTTATCTTTTCAAATGACTATTTCACGAAGAGGTGGAATAAAAATAACATATATCTTTTCAAAAGATTATTTCACGAAGAGGTAGAAAAAAGAAATTTATCTTTTCAAAGGACTATTTCACGAAGAGGGGGAATAAAAATGACATTTATCTTTTCAAATGACTATTTCACGAAGAGGTGGAATAAAAATGACATGTATCTTTTCAAATGACTATTTCACAAACAGGTAGAAAAAAAAGACATTTATATTTTCAAATGACTATTTCACGAAGAGGTGGAAAAAATGACATATATCTTTTCAAATGACTATTTCACGAAGAGGTAGAAAAAATGACATTTTTCTTTTCAAATGACTATATCACTAAGAGGTAGAAAAAAAGACATTTATCTTTTCAAATGACTATTTCACGAAGAGGTGGAATAAAAATGACATTTATCTTTTCAAAAGATTATTTCACAAAGAGGTAGAAAAAATGACATATATCTTTTCAAATGACTATTTCACGAAGAGGTAGAAAAAATGACATTTTTCTTTTCAAATGACTATATCACGAAGAGGTAGACAAAAAAGACATTTATCTTTTCAAATGACTATTTCACGAAGAGGTGGAATAAAAATGACATTTATCTTTTCAAATGACTATTTCACGAAGAGGTGGAATAAAAATCACATTTATCTTTTCAAAACATTATTTCACGAAGAGGTAGAAAAAAAGATTTATTTTTTCAAAGAACTATTTCACGAAGTGGTGGAATAAAAATGACATTTATCTTTTCAAATGACTATTTCACGAAGAGGTAGAAAAAATGACATTTATCTTTTCAAATGACTATTTCACGAAGAGGTGGAATAAAAATGACATTTATCTTTTCAAATGACTATTTCACGAAGAGGTGGAATAAATATAACATTTATCTTTTCAAAAGATTATTTCACGAAGAGGCAGAAAAAAAGACATTTATCTTTTCACAGGACTATTTCACGAAGAGGTGGAATAAAAATGACATTTATACTTTTCAAATGACTATTTCACGAAAAGGTGGAATAAAAATGACATTTATCTTTTCAAATGACTATTTCAACAAGAGGTGGAATAAAAATGACATTTATCTTTTCCAATGACTATTTCAAAAAGAGGTAGAAAAATGACATTTATATTTTCAAATGACTATTTCACAAAGAGGTAGAAAAAAATGACCTTTATCTCTTCAAATGACTATTTCACGAAAAGGTGGAAAACAAGACATCTTTTCAAATGACTATTTAACGAAGAGGTGAAATAAAAATGACATTTATCTTTTCCAATGACTATTTCACGAAGAGGTGGAATAAAAATGACATTTGGCTTTTCAAAAGATTATTTCACGAAGAGGTAGAAAAAAAGATTTATCTTTTCAAAGGACTATTTAACGAAGAGGTGGAATAAAAATGACATTTATCTTTTCAAATTACTATTTTACGAACAGGTAGAAAAAAATCACATTTATCATTTCAAATGACTTTTTCACGAAGAGGTGGAATAAAAATGACATTTATACTTTTCAAATGACTATTTCACGAAAAGGTGGAATAAAAATGACATTTATCTTTTCAAATGACTATTTCAACAAGAGGTGGAATAAAATTGACATTTATCTTTTCCAATGACTATTTCAAAAAGAGGTAGAAAAAATGACATTTATATTTTCAAATGACTATTTCACAAAGAGGTAGAAAAAAATGACCTTTATCTTTTCAAATGACTATTTCACGAAAAGGTGGAAAAAAAAGACATCTTTTCAAATGACTATTTAACGAAGAGGTGAAATAAAAATGACATTTATCTTTTCCAATGACTATTTCACGAAGAGGTGGAATAAAAATGACATTTAGCTTTTCAAAAGATTATTTCACGAAGAGGTAGAAAAAAAGATTTATCTTTTCAAAGGACTATTTAACGAAGAGGTGGAATAAAAATGACATTTATCTTTTCAAATTACTATTTTACGAACAGGTAGAAAAAAATCACATTTATCTTTTCAAATGACTTTTTCACGAAGAGGTGGAATAAAAATGACATTTATCTTTTCAAATGACTATTTCACGAAGAGGTGGAATAAAAATAACATTTATCTTTTCAAAATATTATTTTACGAAGAGGTAGAAAAAAAGACATTTATCATTTCAAAGGACTATTTCACGAAGAGGTGGAATAAAAATGACATTTATCTTTTCAAATGACTATTTCACGAAGAGGTGGAATAAAAATGACATTTATCTTTTCAAATGACTATTTCACGAAGAGGTAGAAAAAAAAGACATTTTTTTTATTTTCAAATGACTATTTCACGAAGAGGTGGAATAAAAATAACATTTATCTTTTCAAAAGATTATTTCACGAAGAGGTAGAAAAAATGACATATATCTTTTCAAATGACTATTTCACGAAGAGGTAGAAAAAATGTCATTTATCTTTTCAAATGACTATATCATGAAGAGGAGAAAAAAATGACATTTATCTTTTCAAATGACTATTTCACGAAGAGGTGGAATAAAAATGACATTATCTTTTCAAATGACTATTTCACGAAGAGGTGGAATAAAAATCACATTTATCTTTTCAAAACATTATTTCACGAAGAGGTAGAAAAAAGATTTATTTTTTCAAAGAACTATTTCAGGAAGAGGTGGAATAAAAACGACATTTATCTTTCAAATGACTATTTCACGAAGAGGTGGTAAAAAAAATGACATGTATCTTTTCAAATGACTATTTCACGAAGAGGTGGAACAAAAATGACATTTATCTTCAAATTACTATTTCACTAAGAGGTAGAAAAAATGACATTTATCTTTTCAAATGACTATTTCACGAAGAGGTGGAATAAAAATGACATTTATCTTTTCAAATGACTATTTCACGAAGAGGTGGAATAAAAATGACATTTATCTTTCAAATGACTATTTCATTAAGAGGTAGAAAAAAGACATTTATCTTTTCAAATGACTATTTCACGAAGAGGTGAAATAAAACTGACATTTATCTTTTCAAATGACTATTTCACTAAGAGGTAGAAAAAACGACATTTAGCTTTTGAAATGACTATTTCATGAATAGGTGGAATAAAAATGACATTTATATTTTCAAATGACTATTTCACGAAGAGGTGGAATAAAAATGACATTTATCTTCAAATGACTATTTCACTAAGAGGTAGAAAAAATGACATTTATCTTTTCAAAATACAATTTCACGAAGAGGAGGAAAAAAGGCATTTATCTTTTCAAATGACTATCTCACGAAGAGGTGGAATAAAAATGACATTTATCTTTTCAAAGGACTATTTCACGAAGAGGTGGAATAAAAATGACATTTATCTTTTCAAATGACTATTACACGAAGAGGTGGAATAAAAAGGACATTTATCTTTTCAAATGACTATTTCACGAAGAGGTGGAATAAAAATGACATTTATCTTTCAAATGACTATTTCACTAAGAGGTAGAAAAAAGACATTTATCTTTTCAAATGACTATTTCACGAAGAGGTGAAATAAAACTGACATTTATCTTTTCAAATGACTATTTCACTAAGAGGTAGAAAAAACGACATTTATCTTTTCAAATGACTATTTCACGAAGAGGTGGAATAAAAATGACACTTATCTTTTCAAATGACTATTTCACGATGAGGTGGAATAAAAATGACATTTATCCTGTCAAATGACTATTTCACGATGAGGTGGAATAAAACTGACATTTATCTTTTCAAATGACTATTTCACTAAGAGGTAGAAAAAAAGACATTAATCTTTTCAAATGACTATTTCACGAAGAGGTGAAATAAAACTGACATTTATCTTTTCAAATGACTATTTCACTAAGAGGTAGAAAAAACGACATTTATCTTTTCAAATGACTATTTCACGAAGAGGTGAAATAAAACTGACATTTATCTTTTCAAATGACTATTTCACTAAGAGGTAGAAAAAACGACATTTATCTTTTCAAATGACTATATCACGAAGAGGTGGAATAAAAATGACATTTATCTTTTCAAATGACTATTTCACGAAGAGGTAGAAAAAAATGACATTTATCCTGTCAAATGACTATTTCACGATGAGGTGGAATAAAAATGACATTTATCTTTTCAAATGACTATTTCTCGAAGAGGTAGAAAAAATGACATTTATCTTTTCAAAAGATTATTTCACGAAGAGGTGGAATAAAAATGACATTTAATAAATAGCAAACCTATAAGCAACAGGTAAAGTCAGAGTAAAAAAAATTGCATAGTTGTGTATGGTGGTAGACAGCTGCCTTATACGCATTGTAAACCAGATAGATATCAAGATAAGGCGACTTTTGAGTGTAGATGTATGGCCGACATATTTATTAAGTCAACTTTTGTTATCTCGCATATAAGATTCAATTGTCGATGTTGTTTTCTTTGCTATTCAATAAGTATCTACATTTTGGGTTTATTTAGTTTCTCAGAGAGAGAAACATTTTAACACTTTCCATTGAGGTTTACGTTGTGGCAGCTACACCAGCAACAATATATATCGATGGCAATCTATTTATTTCGTATGCGATTCTGATCTCTACGATTTAAATAAAACCTACTCGCCACAAAAACGGACGTTATGTTAGTATCAAGCTAGACGGTTGTCTAATATTTAAAAAAAAATTGATCTTTTGTTGTTCCGTCTCAAATCCGGCGAAATGCGCTCGTTAAAAAATGCGGTTGGGATTAAAGCTTTGGAGTATGGACGAGACTAAATACCATTATATCTCTGCATGACAAAATTAAATAAGTCTATATAAGTCTAATTGCCTTAATAATTATAGCGTCAAATAAACAATCCATTGGGCTGGGTTTTGGCACTATTTTGTTTAAAACATTGTACCGTTTTATTTCATTAGTTGATAATATTGCTCTCTTTTTATTTTCCAATGCTCCAATGTTTTTGGTACTCTGGCGATTGACTTACTTTTTTATACATCCCGCTTGAAAAGCGGGGGGTATATAGTGTTCATGGTGTCCGTCCGTCCGTTACACTTTCTATTATTTGCAACTCCTCCTACACCACTGAAAGGAATTTGATGAAACTTACACAGAATCTTTGTCTCATAGTGCCATTGTGCAGGAGATATTTAACATTTTGATCGGAATGATATTTGGGGTTTCCCATAGAAAAACATGGACTTTGTCATTGACCTAAGGGGTCCCTATCTCTTATGTGCAACTCCTCCTACACCACTGAATGGAATTTAATGAAACTTACACAGAATGCTTGTCACATAGTGCCATTGTGCAGGAGATATTAAACATTTTGATCGGATCGATATTTGGGGTTTCCCATAGAAAAACATGGACATTGTCATTGACCTAAGGGGGGCCTCATCTCTTATGTGCAACTCCTCCTACACCACTGAATGGAATTTAAAGAAACTTACACAGCATCCTTGTCACATAGTGCCATTGTGCAGGAGATATTAAACATTTTGATCGGATCGATATTTGGGGTTTCCCATAGAAAAACATGGACATTGTCATTGACCTAAGGGGGTCCTCATGTCTTATGTGCAACTCCTCCTACACCACTGAATGGAATTTATTTAAACTTACACAGAATCCTTGTCACATAGTGCCATTGTGCAGGAGATATTTATTATTTTGATCGGAATGATATTTGGGGTTTCCCATAGAACAACATGGACTGTCATTGACAAAAGGGGATACCCATTTCTTATGTGCGACTCCTCCTACACCACTAAATGGAATTTAATGAAACTTACACAGAATGTTGTCACATATTGCCACTGTGCACTAGATATATAACATTTCGATTGAAATGATATTTGGGGTTTCCCATAGAAAAACATGGACTTTGTCATGGACATAAGGGATACCCATCTCTTATGTGCAACTCATTCTTACACCACTGAATGGAATTTGTTGAAACTTACACAGAATCCATGTCACATAGTGCCATTGTGCAGGAGATATTTAATATTTTGATCGGAATGATATTTGGGGTTTCCCATAGAAAAACATGGAGTTTGTAATGGACATAATGGGATACCCATCTTTTATTTACAATTCCTCCTACACCACTGAATGGAATTTGTTGAAACTTATACAGAATCTTGGTCACATATTGCCATTGTGCATTGGATATTAAACATTTTTATCAGAATATTATTGGAGGTTTGCCATAGAAAAACATGGACTTTGTCATTGACATAGGGGATGCCATTCTTTGGGGGATTGGGGAGGGTTACATGTATTATCTGCAATTTCGCCTTCACGTTTAACTAGATAAAGTTTCAATTTCATAATTAAGAACACCTGAATTTTCAAAGTAATGGTGAAGCGGGGGGGGGGGTATCAATGGTGAGCATTGCTCACAGGTGTTTTTACTCTAGTTATGAATTATTTTAGCGGATTGCATGGTTACTAACAATACAACAACAACTTCCAACAATTTGTTGACGTTTCGAACAGCCAATCATATATATTTTACATATTTTTCAACAGGAATTTATGTTGTCAGTATCTTGAATTGGTGTTACTTATTCTTCAGAGATTAAGTGTCTTTTTTCTATAAATAACCTATTGTGGAACGATAATTTAACTTACGATGATGCCGAGAAAGCGAAATAATTCAACAATTTGTTTGCTACTCAAAGCGTTCTCAATGTGACTCAAACGCCTTTCTTCTTGACCTTGTCCAGTGTAATCAACCATTAGAAAACGTGTTTATTTACGACTTGGATGTCGACGACGTGCTTAGCAACCTAAATGTAAGTAAAGCGAGCGGCCCTGATCTTATTAACCCGCGATTATTGAAGGTTGGCGCGTCCGTTCTGAAATCCCCTTTGTGTAGATTATTTAACCTGTCTCTAGACAAAGCTATTTTTCCTAATGAATGGAAAAGAGCTAATGTCACGCCTAACTTAAAAGCCGGAAATGACAAGGAGGTGACGTCCCATATCATTATTGAGTATAATTTCCAAATGTATGGAGAGATGCGTGTACAAGTACGTGCATAATTACTTATTAGACAAAAAGATTATCACCTCCAATCAATCTGCTTTACGCGTGGTGATTCCGCAGTAAACCAACTAATTGAAATTTCGAATACGTTTGGTAAAGCTCTGGACAGTTTAAAGGAAATCAGAGTCGTACTCTGTGATATAAGTAAGGCTTTTGACCGTGTGTGGCATAAGGGTCTTATCTTATTTTTAAATTACATAAGTATGGAATCTCTGGGAAACTGCTAGATTGGTTTGTTAGCTACTTAAGTCAAAGGAAACAATGCGTTTGTATAAATGGAACGTTTTCTAACTGGTCATTTATAAACGCTGGAGTTTCACAGGGTTCTATAATCGGTCCTCTGTTATTTATTATATTTCAGATGACATCGGTGCATGCATTAAAGTGTTTGCTAACGATACTAGTCTGTACGTAACGGTTAATAGTCCGGACACAGCGTCGGGCATCTTAAATGAAGATCTAGAAAAAGTCAACCGTTGGTCAGTTAAATTTAACCCGCAAAAAACTGAAACTATTCTTATTTCACGAAAAGCGATTAAGGTTGTGTATCCCCCGCTCAAGATGAACAACCACACCATAGAAGAAGTTACAAGTCACAAACCCCTCGGTATATGGTTTTCGGACAACGGGTCGTGGAACAATCATGTTTAATATTTTGTTAAAAAGGCTTTTAAACGGGTTAATATTCTTCGTCGTCTTCGTCTAATCTTTCGTTTATCAGGCCAATTTCGCAATACGGCGACGTCGTTTGGGATAATAACATTGAATACATATCTGACAAAATTAAGAATGTTCAGATCGAAGCTATGAGAGTTATAACGGGTGGAACGAAGCTTACTACGATTAGAAACTTATACGCGGAAACAGGATGGGAGAGACTAGTAGACCGTCGAAAAAATCATCGAGTTTGAATGATGCATAAAATCGTACATAAGAAAATCCCGGAAAACTCAGAAATATGCTGCCAGAAACCCTTTCTGATCGTCACCTACATTTTACGCGGCAAAACCAAAAATTGACGGAAATCAGAACAAGGACGAACTTGTATTCTGGATATTTCCTACCCTTTACCATTAAATTATGGAACACAATTCCTCTTGATGTTCGCCAATAATCATCCATAGATATCTTAAAAAATCACCTAAAAGGTGATATCAAGAAATGTCCACCTCAATCTAACTGTACCCGTGGTCAAATGGAGACTACTTCCCACTGTCTATTATCCTGTCATAAATATTCTGTCATTCATGATTCATTGCTTTCATTAAATCTTCAAATCCCACTTACTATTGATATTCTGCTGTATAGGACAGATGTTCTAACTTTCGATCAGAATACTCAGCTATTTTTAAAAGTGCAAAAGTTTTTAATTGACAGCAAAAGATTTGTATAATTACACTTCATTTCCATCCCATTTTTGTACAACTTTGAATACGTTTTTTTTTCTCTCCCTTACATATTTTCTTATTTCACATTTTAAACCACCATTCAACATATTATGTACCCCATACATTATAATGCGTGCTAGATCTTTATTGTCTATTTACTTTGCATGTGTTAAGGAGGCGGACCTTGTATAAGCTTAAGCTTGTTTCCGAATCCTAGCGTATTATTATGTTTGTATATGTAATGTTAGTATGTTTATTTGCATAAATATGTTTAAACTAAATCACTTATTATTTATCTTGTAAACATTTCGCAGTGGCCGGGTATCTACGATGTTAGTTTCAAATATGGACACAATTATATGGATTTATTTTCCTTGCAATGAAAATTAATAATATTAAAATACAGTCGTTCTTTTCAGTCATTTAAATGTGTATATATCGACACTGTACCAAAGATATATGACAAAATATATAAATATGTTTTCGGTTTTTTTTAAACAGAAACGGAAGATCTGATGTCTTGTAGTCACAGTCGGTCTATATTTCTCTTTACCGAATCAATCAATAATGACTGCCGGTTTACGGCATATCCTTGCGACGATTTCGAAAAGTTCAAACATGGAGAATGTATCAGATGCGGAGACAAGCCTTGTCCAGTAATGGGTCTGGACGCCAATAAATATGAATCAACAGACAGAAAACCTAGAGGGAAATACTATCTGACAACAATGGGGTCAAGTCCTTATTGTGGTGAGTGTACCCAGTAAATTCATTATTTGGAGAGTTAATCAAATGAAGTAAACTAAAATAACTGTGCTTATTGTAATGATACGACGATAATAAATCTTTAAACCAAGCATTTGTATTATTTAGATCACGTATTTATGAAATATACAGAAATCGTCTCCGCCAAACTTGTATTTTGAATTCGTAGTAAATGTGTAAGTAGGGTTGCCAGTGAACTCTACACGCCTAATTCATTTATTAAACACTCTATATAAAGTTGTTTTAAAAACAAAATAAAGTGACTAGGGCCTTATCAGCGGGAACAACATATTTATCATCACAGACATTGTTTTAACAGCATAAAGATTTCTGAAGACTGGTGATGCTTTAGAAAATTAGTAAATCCAAACAATTTATAAAAGATCTGCATTAAAATTCAACTGTTTGACAGGTTACACATACAGAGTCGAGGTACATTTAGGCGCTGGGATGCAGCCCACGGAAGGACTGTTGGAACTCGGATTTGTTGGTTCCAAATATCGCACTGCAAATCATACAGTTTATAGGTAATTTAAGAATGAAATATCTTATCACCTACTATTGATCATGTGCCGGTTCGTGTCTAACTTTGCGCAAGTTGTGCTGGACACTTATTTAAATTGATAAGGATTGCCAGTTTCCCTACCGAAGGTTTGGGCTTTTTGGGGTACTCCGGCTTCTTCCCCAATAAAACCTGGACCACACAATATTGCTGAAAATTGCTGAAAGTTGTGTTAAACAAACAAACAAATATCTTTCGTCTATAACATGCTTTTCTAACAAGCACGTGTCATAAGTAAACGTTTTGTTCGCCAAACTTTGCTACTGCCTTTCGCTTGTTGTTTGTCTTCGTAAACAGTTCGGAAATATTCAAATATGATTATCCGTTGTCATAATCAATCTTTTCCTTAGTATAGTTTCTGACAAGATCAACAAGAATCAGATGATAACAGCCTTTACTTTAAATACAATAAAAGAGAAACACTTTTTAAATAATTTTTTCTTGAATAGCCTCTAAATAATCTGAACCAAACTTATCTGAATTGGTTCTAAGAAATAGTAACGGTAGTAGCAACAATAGAAAACAAATCAATAAATAAACCTTCTTGGATTGTCAAAAAAAAATCGGCGTCATAAAGTTAAAAATCAACATCTCAAATACTAGTACTTACAGACATATTCCCAGAGTCTTGGGAGGTCTGTCTTTGATCTTGGATAAGATGGTTTCTTGGACAAGAGTAGCAGTGCCAGATAAATAATTATAGGCAGGCACCGCATTCATGTCCAGAACACCTGAGTGCACCTATTGTTTAGTTCGGGTTTTTTTGTTTTGGGTTTCTGTCTAAATCCATAATTTACTTTCGACTCTTATTGGTCGGTCGGGTTTCTTGCTATTTGTCTTAGAGCATCATCAAATGTTAGGGTTTCGCGACAAAACTTCCCGATGGTGAAGATGACCACTACCAATTTAAGCTTAACAGTTAAGCCAAATGTAATCACAAGTCAATGTCGTATTCCTCTCTCAAAATAACATTCAATGTTCCCATCTATAAATAAGAGGACAGTCTGTATTTAACTAGCTACTTCAATCAAATTATCACCTGGGGTGAGAAAAATATTGTTGCTGTTGTCTTTTTCCTCCCAAATACTTTCCATCACTTGGTGTATGTCGTCTTTGTAATGTTTCACTTATAACATTTAAAAAAAACCCCAGTAGGTTAAATACGTGAAAATAAGAGAGAAAATAAGTCTGATCAGAATTGTTAACTATAATTATATCGTTATTTACCTAGTTGGTGATCTGACATACTTCTGCTTCATTTCAATGTAAAAATATAATAGTAATTTGTCCCAAAGTTGCAGCGACTTCTCTAATAGATGGAACTCGAGGACATGTTGTTCTAACAATCAAAACTTTAGATTTGTACTGTGTCATGGTAAATGAGAAAATTTTCAAGTTGAGCAAAATATTTAGTATCGTAACACCATTGTGGGAATTTATGTATATATGGTAAGGTAAAAGTACGGTAATAGTGGAATGTTCACTGGTCAATGTTAAATCAAAAGCAACATAATTTTTTCAGTGATAACTTCCAGGCCGGTCAAGTCTATAACGACATATTTGTGTCTGCGGATTACTTGTCCGACATTTCTAGAGTTGTCGTAAGATTTGTGGAAAGCAGTAGAATATGGTCGTGGTTATGGACAGGACGCATTAAAATCAGCAAGATTGTTGTAACTGATGGAAAAATCTTTCAAATGTAAGTTTTGTTATATAATAAACTATTGTGTCGTGCTACGTTTACTAAATTGTAAATACAATACATGAACAATAATATTTTGGTACGAGAAACAGGAAAAAACGAGCATCTTCCGTCAATATGTAAACACTGAATTTATCAAATGTATGTATTTCCAGTTTCAGCTTCTCACTAATAGTTTATTTATTATTGAACAAATAGAGTTGTATCACATAACAGGTATGTTTATGAGAAGTATATTATCTTTTGAAATTAGTCGCGTTGTTCAGCAGAGATTCGATAGTAAATGCTCAGGCGTAGAAAGAAAACATATGGTAATGTTTGAAGGTTAATAATAAAATGTGTCCGCGCAGCAAGGTTGCTTTACAACAAGGTTCTGCTCAAAGCCCTCAGAAGCTCTGGGATTGTGTAAAATCGTGAATTCTCGACGTTTTCTGGCACTGTAAACAATTTCTTTAAACTCTACAAATCACCAATGGTATGTTAATGCCATCTGGAATTAGTATATGTAACAACAGGCAGATGTGATTGACAACTTTATGTGTAAAAATCATAACTGGAAAAATATAAACAGTTCGTAATGTGCTGTTTAGAGATGAATATTGTCCAATATTAAGGTATGTGCGTGCTCACAGTGATTATACTGATATTTTCAAACGTTAACAATTTTCAAAGTTTATATAAAACGTGCCGTTAAAAAGTTTTACTACAGATATCATTTCTTTATTGATAAATATTATATCTATTGTGAGGATATAATTCCAGAAGTTTACAAAATATTTTAATTCAGTAAATAGTGATTGTGCCGTGATGATCGTTGGTACACCTACTACTTACTTGAAGTATATGATACCCAACCTTTTTTCATCAACACTCAGAAGTTTTCCTACCGAATCTCGGTGGGTTTTCTCCGGATGCTCCGGTTTCCTCCCAATAAAAACTGGACGCCATGATGTAGCTGAAAGTGGCGTTAAACATCATTCAAACAAACAAACATCAACACCCAAGCTCACACACTTCAATAATGGAAGCGGAAAGTTTGGTCTTCCAAAAATCCCGGTTTTACCACCATTTGTTGTAATATGTACCAAGCCAGGGCCATTACTGTAGTTCCATTTTTTGTTGTTTGTTCTCGAGTTTGCTGGTGTCTTGAACTTTGATTTGTGGATTGTATTTAAACTGTCTCCAAACATCTTAAATGACTAGAAGTAATGCAATCGATACTAGACATGAAGGTATTGTTCATGAGCGAATTTTATGTTCTGATTTTCAACTGGCTGTAATCAAATCTGTACATCACTTTGAAATAGTTTGCTGAAATGTCTGAATTTATATTATGTTATTCTATTTCAGGAGATCTTTCTGTGGCGCAGATGTTACTATAAATACTGGAGGTAGTGCAGTACTTGCAGTATGTTGATTGCATTATGTTTAGTAATGTGATGTTTATATTATATTTACAAAGAAGAACGTCCTAAGCCGCTTGTGTACTGTTTCCTTACATAGTTCTTTTATTTGCACGTAAAAGAAAGTAATTTTTGTCATTTGTAAATAAAATCTAGCTTGTGGATTGTTATAGATTAATTCTTTACTTACTCCCTTATATGTGAAACAGATTGAACCACACATTTGAAAAGGGAACGCATATAAACAAGACCACAAAATAAAATTATTTTTACTTTTAATAAATCACAAGAAACCAACGTACAAATTCCAGATAATTTACTATTTAAAGGCCATGCTAAACAGAAAATTGACAAACACTAAGAAACAAAAAAGTAAAACATGTCTTTTTCAAACAAAGAGGATACATCGTTTGTAAATAGTCATAAGCACATGCTCGGATTTTAACCTAAAACAGATAACAAATGCACGCTACACAACTACATAAAACTGCCGTTTATTGTATTTTTGTGACAATTGTCTGCCATACTGGAGACAAGAATTATGATTGCATAATTTGTTTGTCTCAAGTAACAGTAATATATCCAATTTATATTTCAATGAATGTTTCTTTTAAACAAAATTTGTTTATTTAATAAATTATTTAAACATTTCAAATAAAGACCTGTTATAATAGTATTATTCTTTAATTTTTAATTTTCCAAGATACAATCTGATGAATGCTTATTTTCATGAGTACTATATTGCACAGATCAAAAGGTCAGGGGTCAAGGTCTCTAAACGTCTATTTAATGACCTCTTTGAAAAGAATATCTATATATAAGTGTATATTTCTTTAATTTGTTCACATTGTGAAATAGATTCAATTTAAAAATAAATGTCTAGGCCATACAGGTCCACAATTGGACCGTTCCTATTTTTAATAGCGTTTCCTTTAAATTTGTAGATTTCTAAAGTCTAGCTTCTCGCAGAATAAACGCATTTATTTTCTCTGGGGATAAACAAATATATGTTATCTTGACGAGCTGCGCCTGTAATTCTTTGTGGCTGTCAATACAATGATAATTTATAAGTTGTAAAAGTTGTCTACATGCTACCGTTACTGTTTCTTAACATTTAGGGACTGGACAAGGTTCCCATCGAACGTCTTTGTCTATCGTATAGCACCATAGATAACCGTCGTTTGATGGATCTCTGCAATAGTTTGTAGATTTATCATTTGGGTCTGATACTTGGTAGTATTTAATATGTGGCGTGTCAGTATTCCAGTGCTGACATGTTCTACCCGAGACTGTGCATGATAACTTCCCTCTATATGTAGCAGTCTTCAGCTAGAAGAATGTATAAATAATTGTGACCACACATGACTGACTGGTGTTTTTTTTTGCTTAACATTAATTGATTATTATTTTAGCTATCTTAAAAATGAAAACAATTTAAATAACAATAAATGAAATAGGAAATGAAATGGAACAACTGAATTTGTTTACTTTTAGTGGAAAAGAACTTTGTTAGTAGTTGACAAAAAATGTTGATAATTATGGCGGCTGAAATGCATGAGAATGTGCACACGTAAACTACGAAAGAGATCCTCATAGTGGAAGCAGCTGTCCAAACACTTTGCACACTATTGTAAGCGGTAAGGCTTTCCATATTATAATCTTACCACCCCCAAATAATGAATATCATTTATTCACCACGAGAGACGTACTTGGAAGCTCTGTACGTTGAACCCTTAAATCACTTCCATAACTCAAACAAAGATTTTTCTCTAATGTTTTGCAATAAAATTTACCATAATGAATTCGCCTTAATTACTCAAATGTATGTAGAATGTAATGAGATGAGTCCAGCATTTTTTATTGTTGTTCTAATATATTAAAGTAATACATATCGGGAAATTAATAGAAACTGAAAAAGCCTTATTAATATTACCTTATTTAAGTCACAACTATAATCGTTTAATGATAAATATAAACAATTAAGAGATATGCCGCCCAGTGCCCGACACACAGTGCTACCTAGTTTGCCCCAAGGTGACGTATAAAGCCCTTTTCAAAGAGGTTTGGGTTTGTCAGGATATAATGCGGAAAGAGACCCCGCGAAGTGTTTGGAATACCATGATTGCAAGATAAAGACGTCTTTTGTAGATTTCAAAAACGTGTTTATAGGCTCGTTTTATCCTCTACAAAAGGATAAATTCCGCGTCTGTAGCCAGTACCTAATACGTTTCCAGTAGCAGGTGCAGTTTTATTCCTGCTGGTCCCGTAGATTTGCTGTTTGTTAACTTTTCACTTCCTTAATATAACTGCAATAATGCTCCCTTGTTTTAAATAATAGCAATAATTGATGTTGAAAACTATATACTATATACCAGTATTACAGCAATATAAAGAACCAAAGACAAAAAAGCCCAAATAATTAGTCAAGACTGGTATTCCTGTGCTTCATCCCAGCAGTTCAAAATAGTTTAATAGAAATTATATCTTGCTGAATCGCAAATTTATGACAACTATAACCAAATAAACTCGTTGTCGCAAAATGTGTTATGTGCTCGTATGGATAAGGTAGTTCCTCAACTGAGATTGTGGTTTCAAGCCTCACTGTGGGCAGGGTTCGTTCGACTCTAATTTTAAAGCTGTTATTGATGACACAAAGTCGTCTTACATTTGCGCACAAACAAAATAACTTTTAGTGTTTGAAGAGTAACTTGATAAAACTTCATGTCAATATTTTAAAAGCTATTTTAAAAACACGTTTTAATAAATTTGAGGAAAAATTCATTTCAAATGGTTATAATGAGTTCCTCTGATAAATTGTTTTAATTATTTAATTATTGTTGAATTATAAGATTAAACTTACTTGTACAAGACATGTTATAATCGGATGACCATTGGTCGTTGATTTTACAAGTGGAAACCGGACAATGATTTTCTGATGTTCCTGGTGTCAGCGATGCACATCTGAAAATAACATGAACACTCTGTCGCCTAAACGTGATGTTCATCTCAGCATTTGGTGGTGTTGGTGGAAGGGAAGCCGTTACACCACATGCATAACCTGCAACAAACATTGGTGAAATTATTTGTTTATGAGACGTATATATTGTACTTATATACTATGATAACCTTCATTGTCTTATTAATTTTTTATATACACATGTGACGATAATATTAGAAATTTGACAAATTTCAAATTTACATAATAATAATAATTTTACAGTAAAATAAACTTTCTTCTCTTCTTTTTTCTTGTAGATTAGGTCATTTATGTTAAGTTTCCTTTTGTCACTATAGTATGTAAAAGCAGCTAATTGGTTCAAAAGCTGTTGATAAAACTTCAAAGGTTCCTATGGCATATCAATCTTTAATAAAACCAAATATAAAAAACCAAGTTATAACAAAAAACTCACAAGGAACGATATCACATATTTCAAATCGAGTTTGAGGGTCGTTGGTATAGCACCATATTGGACCTCCAGATTCATTAGCCCGACAATAGTTTGTGTTGAGGTCCACAGGATTTATCGGTGTAGCTGTGCGGATATGAGGACTATCTGAACTCCAGTTTTGACAGGTCTTTCCACTTACTGTGTAATCCACTGTTCCATCATAATCATTCGTTTTACCAGTAAAGCAGTCTGGTGCTTTGAAAATATACATTATATCATGGTAATCGTATATTTTGACCTGCATTTTTAGAGTGGCAGTGCAAACGAACAAGCTATGGAGATATCATAATTTGTTTTTATCTTAAGTCGCAACTAAAGAATTTTCTTCTTCATAAATGCATGTTTTTATTAAGTTCATATATATATTTTTTAATGATATTGTGATTATTCGCATGACATAATATCTGGTCAAACGCGCGCCCGGCTGGCTGATAAGGAATGTCCAGTGTTAGTGAAGAGTAAAGATATAATCTATCTTAAACCCGCAAGGAATAACGTTGGTTACAGCTAACCATATAGGATACCAGTATTATGTAAAAAGACAACATTTCACATCAAAGGTTTTTTAAAGAGTAACATTATAGAAATGTTATAGCAAATATCACCTCCATGGTCTTTCCAGGTTTTAGCATAGACCTCTTGACCTGCAAATATCAGAGAGTAAAATTATTATGTGTATTGTCGTGGTAATTTCGTTTGATGGAAATAAGCTCTCACGTGGAAGCCATTTCAGAACCACATACTATAATAATATATTATATATAAACATCCAAAGTTAGAATTAAAAATAGCGAGTTGTCCGTTTTAATGTTAACCAAATACATTATGAAATAGAAATAACTATTCGACTACTACAATGTTTGTTGCAGGTTATGCATGTGGTGTAACGGCTTCCCTTCCACCAACACCACCAAATGCTGAGATGAACATCACGTTTAGGCGACAGAGTGTTCAATACAAATAAACATTTTATCTTAAAATTTCTATTAATAAACGATGCTAGATATAAAACAAACACAACCATGTCCATTTGTAGATGTGTTTTATACGTATGTCGGAGAAAGCAGGGAACTACCCCTATACCTCAGACAAGTAAATCTTACAGTTTGCATATAAAAACTTATACGCTGGGTTAAAAATGTTTTTTCTCGCAAAATTTCATGAAATGTCTGGAAACCTTTAAATAGTATAAATTTTATTCCTTTGTTCATGGATACAGGTTTCTATATTATATGACCTTCGTTCATGTCCTCAATATATCTAAAAAAGTTTGATAATAAAATGCGTAATTAAAGTTATAACTGCATGTAAATAGCCTGTTGAAGGTTCCAGTTAATATTTAAATTTATCCATAAAAGTCAGAGTCTAGTAATTAGCTAAAATAAGACAAATCAACACTTGAACATGTTAGAACTAGCGAAATGTTTTGTTTAAATTGCAATAACTGATCACAGTTACGTGTTCATTAATTTCTCAAAAACACACCCCCCTTTCCAAAAACCCTCACATTCGTAGATCTTGTGTTCCATAAAGAGTTACCTAAATGCAAAAGTAGTTATTAAAGTTATTGTATTCTTTAGAAAAGTATAATGGTTTGTTAGTTTCAAGGACATTTTGCATAAGTCTCGAATAGTTCTTGATATTTAATAATGCTTTAATTGTAATTGGCGTGCGAATTGCAAAAAATATATTACATATCATCTCTGTACGATATGTTTTTGTAACCGTTTAAAATGTTCCGAAAAAGTTATTCCCGAATTATAGTTTTCCGTTATACTATACATTTTGTTCAGATTCTAAGTGGCTTGCATTTGAAAATTATAGGGTGATATATCTAAAACATCTACAGCGTTTAAGAAATAAAATGAAAAAAAAATGTTGATTTCGTTATTTATTGAACGTTTAACAGGTCAATTTAGTTTATAACATTAGCACTATTTTGTTTAAGTGGCGAAAAAAATCACGTGTGCGAATATGCAAAACTCAAGACCACCCCTTCATCCTCTTTCAATCTCCACGAAACTTGCCAAAACAGTTGGCATTGTATTACTTTAGATACGGTTAAAAGGAATTTAAGGCATCTAGACGGGTTTGGTATGTTAAGGAGTCCAACAGCATCAAATTTGAATATCGAATTTGTAAACAAATCACATAGGTTGCGAATATGCAAAACTCACGACCATCCCTTCATCGTCTTTCAATCTTCACGAAACTTGGCAAAACAGTTGATATTATATTGCTTTAGATGCTATCAAACTGAAGTTAAAGCATCTGGACAGGTTTGGTATGTAAGGGAGCCCAACATCATCAAATTTGAACATCGAACCCACTGATAACGTTACAACCGTATAAGAAAACGCGATGTAAATGATCTTGGTTTTTGGAAGAAATAGGTACTTTTTTCTAAGCGTTTTTTGTCTTTCAATTCGTTTCGCCGCGCTCCCCTTACGAAAAGACAAAACTTCTATCAGTCCTGAAAGATCTTCTGGTCTTTCCCCAAATTGTATGTAGGAATTTAATGGTCTTTAAAGAGTTGCAGAGCTGTGAATATGTTTGGGGGAATGATGTTTTTTTTTTATTTTACTGTGGCATCACTCAACGCTGTTTGTTGTTCTGTCTCCCTCTGTTTCAAAGTAGTTCTAAACTGACGAGTTCAGGTCCACCCATTTTTCTGATACGTAATCTATATTGTAAGGTCAGCATCGTCACAATTTTTGATTTTCGATTTTCTGTAACCAAACACCTTTTACAGCGTGGTAGAATGGTTGCGCATGAAAGCGAATACAATCGGCGTAGACATGGGGAATAGGTCGGACTTTGTCTTTGCAACCTTTCTTTATTCGTGTAAGGAGCAGTTGAGCGACTATTGCGCGTGTTCTGCCGGGTGGGTGTACTGTCTACCAAATAAAATTAACGCAACATCTTAACTACAATAATTAAATAGTTACATTAGTGAATTCTTAAAATTTATTTACATTTATTATTATTTTTTCATTATTCGAAAACTTGTAAGCTAATTATTTATTATATTATATTGTTGCATTTTATGCTTAGTCACTGTACAGATTTTCATGATGTATATTTCATTATTTTTTCGGTTGAGCGTAAAAAAAAAAATAACAATTCAGACTTTTTACTTGCAAGATAATTTTTATATTTGTTCTCCTCGGTTGTGTTCATTATTCATTTTAAAACAATATGAATTGTTTTACATGTTAATTACCTGTAAGGTACAACAAATGTATCCCCTTTAACGGGCCTCTTAATCTTAATTTCTTTTTAGATGGTTATTTTCAGAGTAGACGTTTTGGGAATAAACTGTTCAAGATAAACATTTTAAAATTAATAATGTAGAAGGTTATACAAATAATTATTTTTAATGACTTTCAAAACTAATTAAAGCAAAATAATTTTACAGATAACTGTAAATTTTAACTATAAATAAGACTACTTTAAATTTTCTAAATAAGAGTATTTTTCCTGTCAGGGGTACAGAGTATAGTCACAGTGGAACATATCAATATACTTGATTTAATTTCAAGTCGTATTTAAATGAACAAAAAGGTTTAAATGCTTCATATTTTCAAAATTACAAAAAGTATTATCATTGTTAAAGTTTATTTACGCTGCTATCGCCACAATCGGATACAATGTTATGGTTTTAATGTTCTCGATGGCAATTTAATTTGATCAGCTGTTATGTTTTCTCATATTAGCTGACTATAATCAGACTCCCGACGTAAATAGAAAAATAAATAAACGCCAGCAATGTGGCTAAAGTTAACAAAAACCAAAAAAGTCAGATAACCGAACCTCATACAACCCTAAAATGAAATCAAGTGGTTCAAGCTATTCGTGAATGACATCGGAGAAATACACTTCCAATCTTAATTTTATTTAACTAATGATCTTTCTAATATAAATGCTTTCTATAGCAAATTTTATCAATTAAGTTATTTGAAACTAGATTTTTAAGGGAAATATCTGTTATTCTAGATATTATAATGACAAACGGAGATTGGAAATGTAAGTATCAGATACGAATTGTTCTAATAATGTGTGAAGAAGTGAAAGCAATTACCAAAAAAAAAACAAAACAAAAAAGGTGATATCTTACAGATGAATACAGTAGTTTTCTCTGATTCTGATACTGGTTCAAGAAAACTCAATGTAAAATTATAGATCTTACCTTCTAAGGTTAAAGAAAAAAAACCACAATGTTGCCGACATTGAAAACAAATATTTAGAAAATACCCGGTGTGCGACGAAAATGACTGATCATGTGTAAGTGATTGATTTGACATAAGGAATTATTTGAGTCATGATGAGGGTTATAAATTTTATGAAGAGATGGCATCAAACTAGGTACATAAAACCCTTTGTTGAGTATAATCGTTAACAGCAGTATCAGGTCTATACAATAGTAACACTGATTGCAAATTATAATCTCTTATGAATATCAGTTTTAAAATAATAAGTGGTCTACAATCACGTGATAACATTCGAACATAACGAGACAATGTTTCCTTCAAACATGTAAATAATGGAGTTAAAACTTGCAAACTCTTAATTGTTTGTTTTGCGTTTCCAGAATTATTATTTTACAAAGTTCTTACCTGTCCGAAGAATAACAGTGCTGATATTATTAGTAACGATACCTACAACCGTTGAGTTAATATCCACTGTACTAAATTCACACATCGACGCGAAATTAAAATAATGTGCGGCCTTACAGACTTCATGGGCCAGGCAGTGCACAGCACAATGTCTTATACTGATAGAAGGTTGTGTTACTAATGATGCCCTGAATGTGTCAAGTTGATATCCGTGCAATACTGTATAGTATTCTTCGTGCAGTTGTGAGATCGCAGATTGCAAAAAAGATACCAAAATTAAAACAAAAATTGTTATATGCATTTTCATAATTTTCCTGTCACCAATATTTAATCCAACTACTTGACAACTTATTTAGTACACATTTGTTTTATTTATGTGATGTACATTAAGGTATTGTTCTTTTCCTATTATAATAATATATTATTTATATATTGATTGTTAGATAAAGCAACGTCAATTGGTGGACGATAATGGATATACTTTAATGTTCTTATAATTGGAATCGACAAACTAAAAGGACGAGAATACTAGTGGAACAGATTGGCTCTAAAAGTTCTTAGCTATCGTTTATTTTACAATATATTTACAGATTGTAATTTCAAGATGGTGTGTTCCCAAACGTCGACCCACAAAGCAAACATCTAATTAAGAAATGGAAATTAGGAGGCCAGTTGAGGTTTCACTTCCTGTAAATTGTCTGTAAACAAATAATATTTTACGAGTAGATATTTTGGGAATACTTGTACCTTAGATATAAATTGTGTAAGTTTCGTGAATATAATCCATATATCACTAAAATGCATCAAACGTTTTTTAAATATTAACAACAAAATATACAAATTTAGCTCGAAAAACGTTCATTATAGTATTAAAGTATTTTTTTCACAATACACTGAAAGATTGTTGTCAACTAAAGTAAAGAAGATGGGAAGCTGGATTAGATGGGAAGCTGGATTAGCAGATTCAATTGGGTCGAGGTTTCCATTCTGGTATCGTTCTGATGTTTTGATTTTTAGGCACGTCTTGGCTTCTAGTCTAGTAGTTCTACCTGCAGCTAGTTGTATTCTGTGTATTTCGTTGGAGTTCTTCCAAAAATGGCTGATTTCTGATACGTGCAAATGACAGAGTACAGATGAGCTCACGCGCACTCATCTATACTCATTGCGTAATCCAAAGAAAACGTCTGAACAAGAACGTTGTTACGGGCTTTCTGATAGGATGTCAAATATTAAAAATGGAGAGTCTATGGGATGATGCGATTTAAATGTTGTTGGTTTGCGGAAGAAATAGGTATTTTTATGAGCGTTTGTGAAGTCTGTGTTATCTCCCTCTCGTGATAGATTTTTGCTATTTTTTGTTCGTTTCGCTGCGCTCCACTAGCGAAAAGACATAAAACTTCTATCAGTCCTGAATGATCTCTGGCCGTTCTCTAAAAGTTTATGTAAGAATCTAAGTCTGAAGAGTTGCATAGCTGTGCATATGTTTTAGGGCATGATGGGTCACTATTTTTATTTTACTGTGCCATCCCTCAACGCTGTTTGTTGTTCTGTGCCCATCTGTTTCAAAGTAATTCTTAACTGACGAATTGAGTTCCACCCATTGTTCTGTTACGTAGTCGATACTTTTAGGTCAGCATCGTCACGATTTTTTATTTTCTGTAACCAAACATCTTCTACAGTGTGGTAAAATGGCTGCGCATGAAGGCGAATACAATCGGCGAAGACAGGGAGAAATGGGTCGGATGTTTTCTGTGCAACATTTTTTTACTTGTGTCAGGGTCATTTGGAGACTTTTGCCGAATTGTTGTGCTGTCTTCTACCAAATCAAATTTACGCAATCATCATCATTTTAATTACAATAATTTTAAACTTACATAAGTAAATTTTTTAATTTATTTATTATTAAATTTTCATTATTCGAAAACGTTGTAAACTGGAATAATTTTATCTTATTGTTTTATATTATTGCATGTTATGCTTAGCTTTTTACAATTTAGTGTACAGATTGTTTGTATATTTCATTAATTTTTCGGTTGAACGCTTTAATTGTGAAGCGAATAAACATGACAATTCAGACTAGTTACTTTCAAGAGAATTTATATATTTTTTCTTCTTGGTTGTGTTCATATTATACATTTTTAAACATTGTTTTCGAGGTTAAGTACAGGTAAAGTAAAAATTCTATACCCTTTAACGGACCTCTTAATCCTTCTTAATTAGATGTTTATTTTGCGAGTAGACGTTTTGGGAATAAACTTTTCAAGATAAACATTTTAAAATTAATAATGTAGAAGGTATACAAATATTTATTTTTAACGACTTTCAAAACTAATAAAAGCAAAATAATTTTACAGATAACAGTAGTTTTAAACAAAAAATAACAGTACTTTTTCTAGAAAAGAGTATTTTTTCCTGACATGGTTATAATGTATAGTCACAGTGGCACATTAATACAATAGTTAATACAATAGTTGCAGTTGACAGCACAAGGGAGAGTGGTATTGTCCGAAACATTGATAATGCCGGAGCCAATGGCCAGGACATTATCTATGCTGAAAGCATTATAAATTTTCAAGTCATATATTAATGTACAAAAAGGTTTAAAGGTGCATCATATTTTTAAAATTACTGCAATCGCCACAATCGGATACAATGTTATGGTTTTTATATCCTCGTTGGCAATTTAATTAAATCAGCTGTATGTTTTATCTATTAGCTGACTTGAGTCAGATTTTCCGACGTTACATTAAAAAATTAAAAGAACACTTGTGGCGTTTATTGACGTAGTAATAATTAAAGTTATACTACATAACTTATAGCCCCGTGCGGGACCCGGTTGGCTAAAAGAATAGACCGCAGTCACGCTAGCTTGTCGTAAAAGGCGACTAAATAGCGCCCAGTACCCTGACCGCCGTGTCAGGTCGGTTTGCCTAAAGACCGACTTGGATGTGTGCCCCAGGTGGTTGAATGGGGTACCCTTGGCAAGCTGGGGTTGTCAGGCCATAATACGGAAAACCTGACCGCAAACCTTATTAGTGCACCTTGTTGGGAAAAATGCCACGTTCCTCGCACGTTAAAGAACGCTGCTGTAGTATTCGCTATGAGTAGGGATTTCGATCCCGCTACAGGAGGCTAAATTGCCCGACCCTATCTATCCTCCCAATTTGCCAGTGGCAATCTAAAATCCGTTACCCCTATTTTTCCTTGTGTCCCATCCCATTTTCATCCATCATCATTTCAAGTTCATTTTATCATCCATTTCATGTTCATCGCCTGAATATAGCTGAAATATTGCTGCTCGGGCGTTAAACACCATTAATCAATCAATCAATCAATAAATCATCAGAAAACAACTAGCTGTAAAGTGCGAGAGGGTACCGACTAACTGAAGTACTTGTAAATGAAGAAATATATACGGCTGAAATACCTCGGCCTAGATAACCTTCTAGTATTATTGAACAAAAAATGCCATCCATTGATAATATAACACAGATATACATGGATTTAGAGGCTACTGGACTTCGTAAATTTTCACTTTTTGTATGGAAATTCATGTAACAAGGATAAAATGAATACTGCTGATACTAACTGGAATTTCATAAATATGCAATGCACAGACCAACAAAATATATAAGGGATATTTAGGGATGGTCCAGATGAGAAAGGATGTCCGCCACCAATTATTCCATATGAGATATTGCCCATAATATGTTTTTTTATTTGAAGTGTAAGCGTGGGTAATTACTTATTATGTTATTCAATAAAGTTTGCTACAAACCATACCATGCCTTAGTTCATTAACATATTTTAAGTAAAGGAACTCATCATTCAGATACATTTGTTTAAATATTACAATTTGAAAAAAAGACATAGCATATATTATTAAGAAATAATTCATTTGAGCATGAGTATATTCTGATTTTACCAGCAATTCTCCCTTAATGCCCAACGTTGTACCCCAAGCCTTATCAAGGCATAAAATGTGGGCATTAAAGGGCAAACCCGTAGTAAAATCAGTATAAATGTTTGTAATTGAATTATTTTGACTCTAATTGGACATATATATGTACTTTTTTAACAATCTAACCTATGATATGTGGCAAACCCATGGTAAAATAAGTATAAATTCTTGTCCCCATTGAATTATTTAGATTGTAATAGGACAAATATATGAACATCTTTAACAATACAACCTTTGAGTTGTGGGACATTTTAGCCATTATGGACAAACTTGATAGTGACGTTGTTTAACATGTAAAAAATCGTACTATGATGCGCCATAAAGAGTTTTGATTGTTTATGATGTAGATTAGTAATATATACTTGTTTCACACCTGGTGAGGACATTTTTGGCATGTCATATTAGAATATTTCATAATCAGTTCCAATTGTATGTATTTATTTTTTAGCTAGAACTTCACATATTCTTCAGTTGTCTCAACGCATGTCATACCTGGTATTGAAATTACTCAAAAGGCAACGGAAATAACTGCGCTTACATTTCAAAACAGATCCATATTTTGCAATGGAGAAGTTGTTCCAGTTGTAAATATTAAATCTTGTCTGTACGATTTTCTTGCTTTTTAATGTCATTTTTGGACATAATATATTAAATTACGATTGTTTATTGTTATTTAATGCATTAGAGAAATGTGATTCATGTCATGTGTTTTAGGGTTTGAGGATACTTTAAAATTATTCAAAAAGAACACATCCAGGTCTTTCATTATATTCACAGTCTAAACTATGTGAATATCTTATTAATGAAACACAATGCCATATTTGATGTATCAGCATTATCAAAACAAATGTTCGTGATAGAGCTATTATAGATGCTTATTTTTCTGTCTACCATGTTCATGAGAAATATAAATTTTTAAAGAGACCAAAAAGAAATTTACCTAGTCTGAAATGTTTAATTAATTACAAAGCTATTTTTGGTATAACTGCAAATACTATTGCTGCTAGTGGTTTGGCATATTGTCATTTGAAATTAGCATTTGAAAGGAATGGCAGAAAGGCTTGGAAGATTTGTTGGGTGAACAAATTGGACAAAATAAAGTACGGCTAACAAGGTCAAAGAAAATTATTAACAATATTTGTGATTTTTTTTAATTAAAACTGTTAACTCAAATTAACTTATATTGTATGTAGAATATATCAGATGTATTTGTATTTGCATGCATCAATTACAAAAATTGAATTGTGAATATAATAGAGAGTAAACTGGGTCAGTTTATGTATAAATGTAAAGAGAAACTAAGCATAAGAAACTATAATACTGTTGTCATTAGGCATTGAGTAATTAGTAACATAAATCTCTGTTTTCAATTATCAAACTCAAATTAATAATGATAGTTGTTAGCAATTAGTATAATACTTTTTATGGCCCTTCAAAATTCTGTATATTTACAGGACAAATATTTCCTAAAATAGCTTAAGTATTATAGATTTCTCTAATATTTTGCGTGCACTTTTTTTGTGGCCAGTTGAAAGGTGCAAGCAATTTTTGTCTCGCCTGCCACGAAAGTCGGTGGAGGCGAGACATATGTATGGGAATCCGGCGGCGGCGTAAACACTTGGAAATTTTGCTTCATATATTTGTAAGCCCAAGCCCTAGGTCTATCAAATTTGGTCCAGAGGTAGCTTATGATGAGTACTTGCCAGTCAGTCACCTGACCTTGAACTCAATTTTACGGTCTAGCGACTACGTTAAAGTTTTTGGGTAACGAAAGTTCCTCTGTAACCACACATGGTAGGATGACAATATTTGATATATAGGTTGCTGATGACTAGTAGATGACTGTCTTGTAGGCGTCACCTGATCTTGACCTCAATTTAACGGTCCAGCAACTACGTTAAAGTTTTTGGGTTACGGCAGTTTCTCTGTAACTATGCATTATAGGATGACAACATTTGGTACATAGGTTGCTGATGAATAGTACATGACTGTCTGGTAGGTGCCACCTGACCTTGACCTCAATTTCACTGTCCAGCGACTACGTTACAATTTTTGGGTTACGGCTGTTCCTCTGTAACCATGAATGGTAGGATGACAATATTTTGTATATAGGTTGCTGATGAATAGCGCATGACTGCCTGGTAGGTGTCACCTGACCTTGACCTCAATTTCACGGTCCAGCGACTACGTTAAAGTTTTTGTATTGGGACAGTTCCTCTGTAACTATGCATGGTATGGTGACAATATGTGTTATACAGGCCGCTGCTAATAACTAATGCTTATGACGAAATTTATTTTTGGTACTGATGCGGAATGCAGGCGAGACGTTTTTCTGTGTCCAACTTGTTATGATGATGAAACATCTACATGTACCTAATGTGTTACAGAACTTTAAGTTCTGGTTGTGGTTGGTCTATTTGGAAGTATTGGTGTTTTTAGCAAGACAACATTGCAACTACTTGCTTTATCTGTAATTGTATATGTTTATGTGGCAAAAGTTAATGACTATTGCCTAACTTACTACCCGGTGCTTGGCCATTATTGTATTTATATTAACAAAAACCAAAGGTAATGTTATTTAGTGTCCTTGTTCTTGTCCAAAACTTTTCAAAAATCTGTAATAGCACTAAACTAATTGTAGCCATAATATTCTGTTGATACACTAAGTTAAAGATATGTTACTCCCAGGTTATTGTCTTCACTAAAGGGATACATGTATCAATTTTCCTGTATTTTTCGTCACTTAAATACCAATTGTTTTCAAAACATTTAGCATGTAAAAATATATTTCGATCTTCATGTATTTAAAGTAAAAGGTAATATAAAGATTTTGTAAAAACTTTTTGACCTTGTATTTAAAAGAAAGAGTTGAATTAAAAAAATATCTATGGGTGATATATTTCCATCAAAATTAGAGTTTTTTGGACTGGTCGAAAAATTTAGCGCACAAACTTACTTTATTTTTTCTTCATGTATTCAAAGTTAAGGTACAATAAAAATTATGTTAAAATTTTGGGACTTTGTATTGATGAGAAAAGGTTGAATTTAAAAATAAACATTTATGGATGACACATTTTCCCATACGTTTTCATCAAAATTAGAGTTTTTTTGAACCTCTCGAAAAATTTAGCGCAAAAACATGCATTTTTTCTTCATGTATTTTATTGTCTTTTTAGTAGTTAAAGGTACAATACCAGTTTTGTTAAAATTTTGGGACTTTGTATTTATGAGAAAGGGTTGGAATATAAAAAAACATCTATGGGTGATACATTTTCCCGTACTTTTTCATCAAAATAAGAGTTTTTGGACCTGTCGAAAAATTTAGCGCACGAACCTACATTTTTTCTTCATGTATTCAAAGATAAAGGTAACATAAAGAAAGTGTTCATACTTTGGGACTTTGTATTTATAAGAAAGGGTTGAATTTTAAAAAAATACATGCGTGATACGTACTTTTTTCAATATTATATATAACTGCTAAAATCTTAAATTGAGATGTACAATGTTACGTTTTTCTTTATGAAAATGAAATGTTGTGTGATTGCTATTAATAAGATTTAATCAATATATCTACTGAAAAAATAATTTTGTATTGCTTTTATGATATGAACCATGTCCAGATTTAGTGAACATTTGATGATTACACATGTTAGAAATTTGACCCAACCGAAAACACTAGCACACAACCTATGATATACAATCTGACGAGTCATAGGTAGTGTTTCCTATTCCTGGATTTGACAATGAGTAACTCGACGGGTGTATAATTAGAGGCAGGCACTGCTTACTCGTCCGGAGCACCTGAGTACACCCATGGTTTTTATTGGGTTCGGGTTACTCTCTTTCTGTGTTTTATGTTTTTGGGTTTTGTGTTGTGTTTGTCTATATCCGGAGGTACTGTTCCTTGATTTTTGGCTCTTGTTGCTCGGTAGGTTTTCTTTGCTATATTCTTACAACGATACTTCATAATGGTGTAATGACTGTTATGTATATCTTGATAGGAGAATCGCGTGTTAGTATAAATTGGTATTTGTACAATAAATTATTAGACGATAAATAAATATAAACATGATAGAGTTTAATTTTAAATTTGTCCCTACTGATTACATGTATAACAGAGCAAGCAACAGTTCTATAATTAGAGGGCAGATTTTTTTCAGCATGAATAAAATGAAGGTAGAACAGATATTTTCAAATTCGTTGGAAACTTTCCTTGTCTAAACAAATTTAAAATAGTGTGATAGTAAAGGACAGGGAATACAAACGGCAAATAACAATGTGCAAGTCCAAATGCCATAATTTCGTCAAAGAATAACGTACCGTAACGACATTTAAACTCGATCTGTAACTCATGATACTTTACTTAAATACTAAATATCTGCTCAGTGTTTTTAAAAGACATTTTGTGAAGTCATTTCACAACAAATCATCAAATTGGAATTATATTCAAACTTGTAACTGATTATGATTGACTCGCATACTAAATATCAGCTCAGTATCTGCCAATTTTTTTTTCAGAAAATTTGTTGGGTCAAAAACCATTGGACCGAAACGACATTTGAACTTATCTGTAAATCATTATTGTTGAATTATATACCAAATATCAGCTCAATACTTGAAAGCGTTTAGAAAATAAGTCCGGAAAAAGAAATTGTGTAGCGGATTGACGGACGGTTTAAAAACTAATTACGAATAAAGGCTTTCCCCCAGAATTATTAGTGTAATATAGCTAATGGACAAAAATGGCAAAGGAAAGCCGACCGAACAACAAGAGGCAAAAGTCAAAGTACAATAACAAATACGAATAAAGACACACACATATACAACGCAAAACAAAAAGCGGAAACACAAATACAGAAAGTGAGTAACCCGAACCGAATAAAAACCATGGGTGCATTCAGGTGCTCCAGACGAGAAAACAGTGCCTTCTTCTAATTAAAATAAGTTGTGAAATGTACACTCGATACGTTGGAGCTGCTGGACTTTTGCTATCGATGAACGGAAATTGACAATTGGAGTCATCACGTTTATCGAGGAGTCGGGTTTGCCGTTTTCCCCGAGTTTATTTCCAGAAGTAGGTCTAAGTAAGAAACCGACCTAAGTGTATTGGTGGTGTCTTTAATTTCTAGCGCGCTATGAAAGGTATATTGAATGCAAATAGTCACTATTATGGACATGACATAATGTGGGAAGTCATTTCTGACTTCTTATAGAACTACTTCATGTTTTTGATTGATATTGAAGTTTTATTTGGCATGTGTAATTACTTGAATAGCGGACTACTTTTTAAAACCTTATCTCAGGTTAATTGTGTGGGCACATGTAGTAGGTCAAGGTGATATGTATGTAAATAACTGTTTAATTTAATTCATTTTCAAGTAATCTCTTTGACGTAGGAATTAATGTTGGTAACACGACAGAATGCCAGAAAAAAGAAACAAACATGTGAAAAAAAGTTTAAAAATCCGAGGCATGATTTCTACCGCGATTGACATACCATGTACAAAGTACATGAAATGAAAAGTATTTTTTAAAAGGTTTTAGTTTTTTATTTTGGAGTATATTTGCAATTGGATACAGACTGCATTCTGCCCCAAGACTATGCATACAAATCCAGCGTATGGGACACCAGTCTAAACTCACAAACATCTTTAAGCTAAATGTCCTTGAAGTCTTCTACAATATATATCTTGTCTTCTATAAATACACTGTATTGCTAAGCTCTCTGATTAAATTTCAAACAAAAGGGCGTTGATTTATTATGGCCAATCGCGTTTTGTTCCCCTAACCCTTTGGGAGAATGTGTTAGGTATTATGTGAAGTCCTTTGTTTGCATATTAGTGTCCGTCTATCTGAGCCCCAATGGTATCCTACAAATACAAATACAACCTTTGGGTCATTAAAAAATGATATAAGAATAAAAATCGAAACTGTTGCATATTGAATTCGACTGGCTTAAAAAATTATATTGATCGGTTCTAAGGGTGGAAATATGTTATGCAACATGGCAGGTGTCATTTAATGTCCCAGTAATAAAATGCCTTATTTTTTTCATTTATAATTAGGTGAGGATACATCATTTAGTTCAGAATCTGTTGGCATAATTACCAATATTAATGCAGTGATCAATCTTCATAAAAATTTGCCGGGGGGGGGGGAGGCACCTAAGATAGCCAGTGGTTCCAAGACAGCACAGGTAGCTACCCAGGGTGGAAGGGGATAGTAAAGCTCCTCAGAAGAAAAGAGTTTTAGGCATTTGAAATTGTAATTTGACTGCAAACTTTTGACTGTTTCTATGTTTGACAATACCTCAAACCTTTTTTATAAAGGACAAGCTTAAAATTTGCAGGAGAGAAAAAAATTGTATAGGTCCGAAACATTTATATTGAAATCATCATTTATTAAACAGACAAGTATCTTTAGAAATTATCATCAGCTTATATTTATCAAGACAAAATAATATATTTTTAAAAGAACTTGAATGCCGTTTTATAAATCGGTTATGGTATTTCAGTTACATCCGTTATACTTTATATACTTTATACAAATATATAATTTGTTACTGCTGGTAATTAGATGTATCCATTAACTGGGGTGTAACCCGTTTTCGAAAAAATGAAATTAAATACAGTTTTTATGTGCACAGGGAATACCTTTGACACTTTATCAAGTCTAGAGCAAGTAATGAAATGTTAGAACAGGTTCGGGGTTGTAACTGGTCAGTTGGCCCAACGGATCTGACTAAAGTACCAGTGCGACAGTATGTTGTATCCATTGTGGACCATTTGACTAGTGCTGATTTCTAATACTGGTCGATTTTTGTCAACATGCTGCATTCTCCTTACCTCATAACCATGTACGTTTTGTTTGGCAGTTTTCTAAGCATTGTTTTATGATGTGTATGTTCAATTCCTTTCAGTTTCAGTACGTATGAAATGTATATCGAGTAATAATACTACTAGTACATGTAATAGTATTGATCAACAGCACACACCTGTTCAGGAAGGAATGTGCTACTTTATCCCTGGTAAGTAGTACATGTATAACTACATTACACAGACATAATTGCCTCCAAGGTAGATAGTTTTGGCAGTCCAGATAACTTTTTACAAAACCAGGGGTTACATTAATCGAAAAAAGCAGGGGAAATTACTTGTGCCTGGCAACCAAACAGAGAGATGTGTGGCTCTGATTAGATAAATTCAGGAAGAAGCTGGGAGACAAATAAGATACTTTATTTTGCATTCTTGACATAGTTTTTTTTAATTGTTTACATCATATTGTTAATAATTGTGATATTTTGGGGATGAGTTCACTTGTATTTGTAAACCATAACACACTCAGAATAGGCAATAATAAAACTACAAAGCAGATGTAGACATAAACATAGCGGTTATGTTCCTAACAGTTTGTTACGAAAATGTGGCCGTCACGATTATTTGGGCAAAGATTATTGGAGACAAACACCACATTTAAACTGTTCTTTAGTTTTTACCTCTATTATTTTAACGAATTCTCATGTTTTCATGCCATGAAACTGCTAAATTCGACTAATATATTGTAATACAATGAGTCATTGGGCGTACTGTGTGTTAGTTTTAACATGTAAATGTACGTTAAAGTATGCAACTGCAAATTCTACAATGTTTATGTATCCATATTAAATGCCTTGGAAGTATATTTTTTAATGGACAAAAGTTCAGCCAGCGAAGAGAAAACTCCAACTTCTTAGAAATAAATCAGACAGTTCTGAAATTGTATGTTAGTTTTACAATTCATAATGAAAACACATTTGAAATATCAGAACTTACAGTTTATTTTACTTTATGAGTTGAGGGTAAATTCAGGTATATATACAGTACGTATTGTAACTTTCAGATTTAATATAATTTTGGATATATTCATAATCATGTTTTATGTTTTCGGAAAATGATTAGAGTCCTTAAATAATTAGTTCACCTTCGATGGTCTGACATGAGTAAACAATTAATCGGTTGTTAATTGATTCTTATACTTGTCATAATTCTTTATTTGATTCTGACAATTTTCTTCCTAATTCCCCATTTCAAACATACTGAAATGAATCAGATTAGATAAAAGCCACCCAGAAAAAGTATGCAAGTAATCTTGAAGCTATATTTTTATGGTTGATTGAATTTGACAAAGAACGACAAGTGTAAAGTTTATACTGGATTCATTACATAATTACTATGATTTCAGTAAAAACTTGATCAAAAACCAGTCCACACTGATAGCAATAGGTACAAAATATCCACAATTTGAAGGTTTTACTATAAACTGAAGGAACCAACAAGTTTATTGGATAGATGAAACAAGCTGTCGTCTGTGATATATATTGAATGCCATTTATTTTATTTGTTTAGGTATAGTAACTTAAACATGTGAGTAACATATTTATGTGGAAGAGGAGTAATATACGCTTACGGCAGAGATTCAATATTTTTTTACTTTCAGGATTTGTATGTGCAAAGTGGACAAGTATGGAAAATTAAAAAACCCTTTTCCATTAGATGGACAATTATCAGGAAAGATAAAAGTGTCTGTAAAGTCACGCACTAATGGTAATGATTGGATAAAAAAAATAAATGTATTTTTCCAAGAAAATGTAAAGACACAGCTGCTAATTGATGGGGGAATATGGGATGGAAGCAGTTAAAGGGCCAGGTAACCTGGACATACATTTTCTGAAAGAAGAGAAGGGAAAAACAGTAAAGATCTGACAATTTATGTCAAATTTCTGTAAAAAGGTATCCTGTTTTGTTTTTTAATTTTTGAAATATGACATATTATTGCCAGCAATGAAATACATTTAGTTTGGTTCACTTGCTGGAAGCAAATTTATTAGTAAAAAAAATTGATGGTTACGTGTATGTTATGCTTCTTTCTGATTGGCTGAAATTTTCAACAATTTGTTTCTTGCAAAGCTACTGAGCTAAATTGACCAACTTAGGAAATATAGGTATACACATTTTATTTGAAAATGCCAGTTATTTCAAAGTAATAAAGAGTAGTAGGTTCTCATAAGGTCTTTTCCAGAAAAAATGTACAGGGGGATCGGAACGCAGGTTATTTTTTTGGGGGTTGAAGGTCTTTCTATTTTGATGGGTGTAGGTACGTTCTTACGTGAATAACCGATCATCATAAACTTCTGAATGGTTTACGCCAGAAAGTTCCGAATGGGACTGGTTGCCGATTTTCTATATTGCTCTGCTCTCTCGTAAACCAGATGTAAAAGCATGAGTATACTGAAACTGGAACCACATGGCAGAATGAACATTATAGAATTGAGTGTTGACGACGTTTGTCGTTGGTTAAATACTAACGGTCTATCACAATTTTCAGATAAATTTAAGGGTAACTTTATTATTGTACATCAATTTATATATAATATATAAATTTTATTTTATAGGTGGGGGTAATTTTCATGAAAACATTTTCTAGGTTGTGCCTCTAAAAAATTTAAATTTTAGTGGTTGGTACCCCAATGGAAAGAGTAGAAACAAACCTAATTGAACGCAAAATTTTTATGAAAATGTACAATACATATTGATTGATTGTCTGTTTTACGTCCAGCGAGCAATATTTCAACTATATTCAGGACGGGAACAAGTTAACAAACAATAAATCAACAGAAAATGGAGGTGTAATGGGTCATAGGGATATACAATTTTGACTGCCACTGAAAAGTATGGAGTTTAGGGTAGGGGCGGAAAATTTAGCCTTATGAACCTTCTCTTTTTCGAAATCTACTAAAGGGGTCTTTAACGTGCAAGGAGCGTGGTACTCGTCAAACACGTTACCCACTACGGTTCGCAGTCAGGCGTTCCGTGTTATGACCCGACAACCCCCCAACGAGAGGGTCTCCCCTCTCCGCCACCCGTGGACGCGCTGGGCTGATCTGTGGGTCGAGCACTGGGAACCGTCCCAGTGTACAACGAATAGCGTGTTAAAATATTTAAAATTAACAAATACAGTATCTACCTACATTATAGATTAATTTCCCAATATTACACTCTAGAGAAGCGGCAAGATGAACTGATTGATTAATTGATTAATGGTGTTTAACGCCCGAGCAGCAAACGAATCATTTCATTGGTTAGTAACTGAAACGAATTATTCATTGGTTAGTAGAAATACCGCTTGTGGTCCCTTGACCTACTCTGGAGATTATGAAGTTCATCCGCAGATTATGATGTTCCCGGGGATTTTGATGTTCATATTATCTTCGACCAGCTTGACCTACTCCGAAGATTGTAATGTTCAACCCTTGGAAATGGTACACGAAAAGATATTTTCTCCGGTGAAAATATCAGCGGTGGTTTTGAAAAATCACTAAAAATATCTCTTTATGCTGGAGATTATTTTCCACAAATTTTAAATTTCTATTGAAAAATAATCGTCGAAGATTATTTGCTGCAGATTTTAATTGTTATGGAAAAACAATCTTCGGGATTATTTTGGAATCAGAAAATAAAATTACAAGATTTTTTAAACGAAAATTTTTAAATATATATTCCTATACCCGGTTTTTATATCAGTCGCACCCACACATACTATACCTGTAATAATTGTTAGAATAATCACAACCTCTATTTGTAAAAGTCAATTTGTAAAATAAACCCAACCAAATGCGTGTTAACGAAGTGAATTCTCTCCTCTTGCGTGGTCAACTTTAATATGTAAGGCCTTCGCGAACAAGAGGTTGACGTTGATTAAGCGTGACACAATCCATGTGACATATGCAGGTAAGGGTGTGCTTATTGTAGACGCTAGACAATGCAAAATTCTCAGTAGTTGCTTAAATCTACATACTTTTCCAGTGCTAATCACAATTTTATGCACATCGGTCCAGTCTATTGCCCATTTATTATTGTTGTCAACTTCTTGTCCTAAATATAGAAGTGTTTCTGTTCCCTGAACGTTAACTATGTTTTAGCTCTAAGATATGTATCATCTTATAACATGGTCTGCATATGTAATTCAAATTAGTTAAGTATTACATAACGGCCGAGTTCTAGTCCAAATGATGTTGACACCATAATCATGCACGTGTTAACAATAGTCATAATTATAATGAATACGTTTTATTAGTATTATATAAAAAAATATTCATATGTTGCAGATAGAAGCTTTACATAAAACAAAAAAATAAAATGTTTTAGATTCATATTACGAAGAATTAATTCTTTTGCAAATAATATCTCCAGATATAATTTTTAAATGGTGGATTACAGTTTGTTTTCAACCTCGTTCATGTATTATTAAAATATAAGAACTTAAAAAAACTTCTTTATTTTATTTTATAACTTGATAATAGATCCATCATTCATGGTCAAACTTGCATTTAACCAATATTTTAAAAATGATAATTCATTATCTTTGAATTACAAAATTTCATCCATACATATTTAAATGCCTTTCAAGTCGAAATTGACAAATATTCATCTAATGATGATTGAAAATACGTATCAATACATAACTGTTCGAAGCAAAGAATATTTTGATTTACATCTATAATATTGTTGTAGTTAAAGTCGGCCAAATTAATTATAGCCCTTCCAATAATTAAATTACAATGACGTTTTTGATTGTGGTACTAAATAAATAACTAACATACCAAGGCTGATGTTCACGTTGATATAGCTCTTAAAACCATGAAACTTTGTATTGAACATAAACAAGATGGCGACCGGCGCAATGGATTTGGAAGCATGTCTGTTTCAAGAGCTCATAAACACAATTCATCAAGTGTTTCTACTACTTTTATTACTGATATCAGGCGATATTTAAGCAAATCCGGGTCAATAAAGTATCTTTGTGGGACTTGTTCAGTTCGAAAAATACCAACGGGCAATCCAATGCGGGGGCTAAACATGTGAATTATTGAATTATAGTTCCACGCAAAATGTATTAATATGAATACCAAAGAGTATGAATATCTATCGAATTCAAGGGATAGTTGGTTTTGTTGAGACTGCTCACTGTCAAAATGCTCAGATTCATTCTTTCAAGACGAAGCTGATATAGCAAGTACACCAAACGCCACCGATTTGAGTTATCTTCCTTGCTCTACATCTGGTGTCAAAAAAGCGAACATTTTTATGTTTTTGATGATCTCCTCAAAGTGAGGAAAGCAAACCATACAAACTATGTGGCTACCTAAACATAAATAGCGTGCGATACCAATACGAAAATGTTCATGATATGTTACGGCGAAATCTGATGGACAGGTAACAGAAACAAAGATTAACGATACTGAAACTTCGGAGTTGATAAATTTTCTATGTACCGTGCAGATCGAATACAGCATGAATGGTAGTGGTGTGCTTGCCGACAGTAGATCCGATCTACCCGAAGAGAGTTTAACGTTTGAATTTAGATCCATAGAATCAATTAGTGATGATTTCCCAAAGACAACTGACAGAATAGTCGCTAAATATGGCCGGTATATAAAATATGTTTATTGGCGACCTAAACTTTAATATGCTAGGAAATAACTAAAGTGCAACCTGAATGAATGTGTGATTTTTTTGACTTCCAAAATAATTTAACTAAACACAGCTTCGTTTTCCAAAAAACTCTAAATCAACATTGCTCAGTTTAACTGCAAAGTGCATAAATTGAAATCAAAGACAAGATTGTGTAGAAGTTTTAACAATTTTTACTCTGTTGGTTTGTATTTGATTTACAAAATCAAAACTTTTATTTAGATCAAGATTCTATTGATGTAAATAAGGGTGTTACAACCATTTTCAAAATAGTTTTACTGAGGTAATAAATAAACATCCACTTTTTAAAGAAAGAAAACTTTTAACTCAACAAATTCCTTATATAATAAAGACCTTAAGAGTGTGATATATAAGGAAAAATGTTATATAATAAATTCAAAAGGTAAATAGTGGTAGAAATAGTAGTATTTGTAACCAAAAAACTTTAACAAAAATCTATAAATACAAATCGTTTAGAACGATGTACTGGAGGACCAAAATCGAACGATTTCTGGACCACTGTAAAACCATTTCTGACAAACAAAATATGTTTTACTCAAAAAGAGACAATTTTATGCCAAGAAAATATTGTAGTTACTTAACAAGATCAAGTATGTTAAAGTTTTAATTATTATTTTGTTAATCTTGCAAGAAATATTGGAAACTCATGTATACCAGTAGATGATGACCACACAAGTATTCAAGATAAAATATCAAATCACCCAGGATGAGGTGAACAATTTCTCGTTTTCACAAGTCGATGATCAATTTGTTCGTAAACAGATACATAAAATAATATCGAAAGGCCACTGGAAACAATGTAATATCTCCTGAACTTTTACTTTTGGCAAAACCAGTCATATCGAAACCTTTGACTAAATACGTAAATCTTTTCTTTATCATTATATACTTTTGTGGCTCCCATACATACAAAAACCAGTTTTTTAGAAAAAGGCAATTGCAGGCCGGTAAGCGTCCATCCAGCTATTTCAAAAGTTTTTGAAAACGTCATTCAGTTAAATGCTTATTGTGACAGCATCTTCAATCCGGTTTTTGGCCTCGTCTGGTTTCAAATTCTCCCTCTTGAGAGTGATTGAAGATTGGAAAATTTCTTTACATAAAATCCACTTTCTATCTGCTGTCTTCTTAATGAACCCATCCTGAGCCTTTGATTGCCTACCTCAAGATCTATTATTATTAAAACTTAAGTCTTATAGTTATCCGCCTTAAATATGTTAAAATGTTAGTTAAGAAACACAGTATGTTAAATAGGACCCGATATTAGCTGTATGTTAGATATATTTAAAGTGCCCCAAAGGTTCCATCCTCGGGTCTATATTATTTAATATTTTTTATAAACGATATATTTTTTCTTTGTTCACCATTGTTATTTGTATAACTATGCAGATAACAACACACTATCAAAGTCTGATTAATCATTAGAAATTGTTAGACTATTGCAGGAAGATAATAAATCTTTAATAACTTTGTTTTTCAACAATTAAATGCAGGCTAACCTACGATGCTAATGTTGTCTTTAATCTTGAAAATGTTATAATTAATTGTGATGATAAGGTTAAACTGCTGGGTGCCACCAAATTAAATTTTCATTCACACATAACAAAACATCTGTGAAACAATGGAATGTCCTTAAGCGGATATTTGAATCGGCATGGACAATTAACTATTCATCACTTTTTGTATTATGTCCAATTTCAGTTACTGTCTGCTTACCTGACATTTCTGCTCAGAAAAAACACGCAAAATCGAAAAAAATCATAAAAGAGCTTTACGTTTTGTTTATAATGATTCAGTCAGCCCCTTGATGACCTTTTACAACGATTAAAATTGCCCTTTGTAAAAACAAGAAGCATGAGAACAATTGTCTTGGAGGCCTTAAAACAAGCAAGTCAACCAATTTAAAATATATGATTGTAATAAAAAAATAATATGTATAACTTTGTGTATTCAAATACAGCGTTCAGGTATGAGGCTGCCAGTGTGTGGAATTCACTGCCAACTGAGGCACGAACTATGACCTTTTAGCAGTTCAAAAATTAAATTGCCAGCAGGTGTGGGGGCAACAATATTTTTGCACTGAATGTAAATCACTGTCTGGCAACAATGTTTTTGAACTGAATGTGATATCACAGTCTGGCAACAATGTTTTTGCACAGAATTTAAATCACAGTCTGTTTGACTTTACCCCAGTACTAGTTCTTGCATGTTAGATTGTTAGATTTGCTCCATAGAATATTAGTTTTTGTTCATTTTGTTTATTATACTAGTCTTGCTTAAATTTTAGCTCTATTACAGTGCCTTATGGGGCTTTGCTTGTATGCTTGTATCAACTTTCTAATTAATCTATATAAATATATGTTTTAAGTGCATATATTTTTATGTTGCGTGTGATTATCATGCTTTTATATATGTGTATGCCAGGTTAATGAATATATTTAAAATATATGCTTTAAAGTACATGTATGTTATGCTGACTGCTTATAGTTTAGTGCTGTGTCTGTTTTTCATTTGTGCACAACCTTCTAAAAATGAATCTATTCCAAATATATGTTTAAAAATTCATGTATTGTTATGCTTTTTATCTTTAATGCTTATCCTGCTTTTTTATACTTTGTATGAATGAACCTTAAAATGTATGTTTACTTTGTGCTGTCACGTTCGTTTTATGATTTGTTCTGTTGTATGAAATACTAAGTCGGTCTAATAGCTCAAAAGTACGAAAGCCCAGAAGGCTCATTCGATATTCGAAATTCAATATAGTTATAACCAATCAGATTGTGTTTGACATAATCGTCTACCAATCAGAATAGTTCTTATTTAAACGTAGCAATGTGCTTTTATTTTTATTTGGGGTTTTAACCGTCGACATATTTGTCAAAGAATGACTGTGTTCAACATGGTTTTGTTAAAAAAATAAAATTTATAGTTGTTATTTAATCAAATTAATTAAGTTCTCAATAACATCTTGATTTTACAAATCAAGAACAAGAATGTACCTGTAGAACGTAATTCAACAAAACTGTGTGTAGGAAGTACACCATATGTAGTTTTGCATGTTACTAGGGAATTTTGATCTTCAAATATTAGTGGGAGTTGTGGCCCTTTCAACTTAAAATTTGCTGAAAATACTCATTTATCTTGTCGGAGCTACTCCTTAAAAAAAAAACTTTATGGAGTTTTAAAAATTTGGTATATAGTATGTACAACATATTTAGTTGTGCATATTACCAGGTCATTTTGGTCCTCACATTTTGTGTGGGGCTATCAGGGGTGGATACAGAGGGGGCCCTCCCTTTTGACGGAAAAATTTGGTTGCATATACAGGAAATCATTGAAGCATGACAGAAGCTGGCCCCCCTTGGTCAGTCAGTGCCCCCCTTTCGAAATTTCTGGATCCGCCACTGGCTTATTTTGGCCCTTTGAACTTAGTAATGTGCTGAAAATACCCATTAATTATCTTGTCAGCACAAATCCTCTGGAACTACTCGGTACTATACAAAATTGTATAAAACTTGGTATGTACGTAGTACACCATATATGTAGTTGTGCATATTATCAGGAATTGTTGATTCCTAAATTTATGTGGTAGTTATGGCTCTTGGAACGTTGAATTTTCAGTAATCCTAAATAATCATGGTTTTCGCTTTAACTCCATTAAAACTAATCCACCAAATTGTATGTACTTGCGATATAACCGAGGAATTCTGATTGGTAGAGATTATGTCACACACAATCTAATTGGCTAAAACTATATTGAATTTCGAATCTCGAATTTTGAATCTCAAATATATAAAAACTATTCTGATTGGAAGACGATTATGTTACACGCAATCTGATTGGTTATAACTATATTGAATTTCGAATCTCGAATGAGCCTTCTGGGCTTTCGTACAAAAGAGCTATGTTATAGCTTTTGTTACTATTGTATTTATATCGGACTCTAAATAAAATTTACTTACTTATTGCAATGCGTGATTTATTATTTCACATCGTTAATTTTATTTATGGATTAATATTAATATCAGCTAACGGTATATATATCAAATTCATTTATATGAATTTTCAGGAATTGAAATATGTGAGCCTCTTCCATCTATATGTACACACTGAATATATCAAATATATGTATCTTAATTTCCAGTTTCAGTCTCCCACTAACAATAAATTATAATTTATTAGAATAACAAATAATGATGTATTATGAAACAGAATCGCTTTACATTCAATTGGTCGCTTTGTTCAACAGAGTAAATGATTAGCCATGAGAAAAAAATATCGGTATTGTTTAGTGCTAGTGAATATTATGGACACCGAGTACTCCTTTTTTGCGTTGCTAGGTGGCTTTAGGAAATGAGATCTGCTGGAGCCCCACAAGCTCTGGGGAAAACTAGTGCAAACTCTTTAATTCAAATTTTTTTCTAGAATCCCAGTTAAATTCTTTAAATGGAAAAAAACCTATCAAAAATCAAACAAAAGTACACTATATTTCCAAGTAAAGTTTATGTAAACAAACAGTTGCAGAACGAAATAAAATAAAAAACAAAAATACATTCCTGATGTACATAATTAAAATTACAACATTCTGTGGAGTTAATAATTTTTATATTAATAGGTAATCCAGAGACATGGATTACGTTTACGTTTTCATGGACAGTGTAATAATAAATTATTTAATATATCGATTTTGAAATTTATTTACCAGCAATTGCAAGAGATATTGCATTGTATACACAATTGTCGTTCCGTAGTTTTAGTGGCAGTTATGTTTCATGATATCTCTTCAAAATTACACAATTCTCTCAAGTGCGTTTAGAAGAGCAAAACTTCAGATGGTGACGCCATCTGAACTTGTTAAGTGGACTTATATTTGGACCGTAAAAGTACAGAAAATCTGGAAACTGGATTTTTTGTTGCGAGTTGAGAAAAATTTATACTAATAATATTTTGTGAAAATTATTAGTACGACATTTCGTACTTTAAAAAATTATTGTACGATAGGAGTACCAGCCGCATTGCTTCCTACTTATGAAATGTTGGAGATATCGTAATAATACTGTAGTGATAATGATATTTTATACTTAAAAAAACGAGCTTCTTTCAACACGTCAGGCAACTATTAAATGTGTTAATAGAAATCGACTGTTTGCCATGACTGAATGATACCTAATAAACCTCACAGTGTATACAGCCGACATCGTCCGTCCGAAATACACGAGATAAAATTAAAATGATTGAGTGATTATTTGTTGTTTAACGTCCAGCAAGCAATATTTCAGCTATATTCTGGACGTGAAAATTATAATTTTTAAGTTGTTAGTATTTTAAATTAGTAGTACGTCATGCCTCCCTTTTATACTAAAACTTGATCTCATACAATAATATGAGAATATATATACAGATAAAAATGGTAGTTAAAACAATAAAAAGTATCAATCTTCACAATTAATAGTGAAATTAAATTTTGCTATATAAATTAATTTCTTTCAAGAACTTTAAAATTGTGTCGCCTGCGACAGTTTTAAATAAGTTAAAAAACGTATCTACAGAATAGAAACGTTCCCGAACGTGGGCCACGTCCACACAGTCCATCAAGACATGCTTGATGGTGTATGGACTGTTGCATGGCACACATTCGGGTCGTGGCTCATTATTTAAAATATAACTATGTGTCGTCCTGGTATGACCAAGACGACACCGTGTTAAAACAACTTGGTCTCTGCGACTTCTAAAACTTTTAAAATTACTTGTGTGCAGTAGTGGCTGGATCTCATGAAGTTTATTATGAACTTGTAGATCCCAACCACTCTGCCACAAACTAGAAATATATTTAAGAAATAGATTATTGCGAGCGGGCTTTATGGGAATTAGAACATGGTCAGACCTTATATTTGTCAATATTTTATACCGAGCGATAGCGAGGTATAAAATGAAGACAAATATAAGGTCTGACCATGTTCTAATTCCCATTGACAAATATAAGGTCTGACCATGTTCTAATTCCCATAAAGCCCGCTCGCAATAATCTATTTCGATTCTAATATGTCTAACAAATGTTTTAAAATTTCGAAGCGGTTCCAAGAGGACGCTTTCAGTGGTAATATTGTTGTTTTGAAACTAATACATATATCCCAAAACAGTATGTTAAAGCAAATAAAATTGACATAAACATATATTCTCGTTATTTTATTGAATGTACGTACCTTTTAAACAAAAATATTGAGAAATCTTAACGAAATTGCATTGCTCCAGTTTGAAATTTTCAGTTCAGCGTAATATGACGTCGGAATTCTAATTGTGACGTCATATTAATTCGAATGCAGAATTGTAAAAAAAATAATGTATCGGGAGTAGTTTAAATCATATAAATCTCAGAATTCAGACTAAAAATAACTAATTTATTAACAATAACGATAATTATGGATAACACATAACAAACGGCATTTGTAAGTCAGTTTTTACATTTACACAAAACACACAGTTTACGCATGTGCGAACTAAACTTATTGGAATTTTGACACGGCTTTGTCTTCATAGCTAAAGCAGGACGTCATATTAGAATTAAAAATTATTGGTTTAAAATGAGTAGAAGGAATATCACAGTTTATAATATTATAAATGACATATTTATAAAAACAGCCGAAAGCGTTTGTGCTGTGCTGTTTGTGCTAGGACCATACTGTGAAGGTTCAAAGTGCTTGACCCAGCGCGTCTCCAGGTGGCGGATAGGGGAAGTCCTTTCGTTGGGGATTGTCATGTAATTATACGGAAGGACTGACCGGGGACAACAGTGAGCAACGTATTTAAATAGTACAGCGCTCCTCGTCCACTAATGACCCCAACGTTTGTAGTCTCAATGTATCTGCTGCAAAAGGCTAAATTTTCCGACCTTACCCATTTCCAACACTTTTCTAGTGGAATTCAAATTTTTGCCATTTTGCCCATCAAATTGTCTAATTGTTTGTTAACTTGTTCTTATCCTGATTATTGCTGAAATACTGGTCCATGGATGTAAAACCAACATCCAATCAATCAATGTGCTGTTTAGAGATGCTCACAATCACAACCAGCAAAGCTGCTTATGAAGACTTCTAGATAAAGAAGGGTTACTCGTCCGCGCCTTCAATAACTTTATAAAATTTCTATGTTGATAAATATTCTGTTTCGTGCAGAATTTTACCCACTTTTTGGATTCATGACATAGGGATAATGATGTGATAATAATTGGATACACACATAACTGACTAATGGTGTGTGATACCCAATCATTTTCATAAACCCTCCATTTCATTTGAAAGGCCTGTACCAAGTCAGGACAATTACTGTAATTTCGGTATTTTTGTTGTTGTTTCTAGAGTTTGTCAAACACTAAATTGTGGTGTGTCATTTTAGATTGCTTTCTTGGTGTTCGATATTTTGTTATTACCTGCATCTTGAATATTTCGATTGATACTAGATAAAAAGGTATGGTTCAATTGTGAATTTTTTGTTCCGATTTCCAAGGGAAAATAATATATAATATATATAAGTAAAGGGTTTTAAGCCCCTGGTATACAGTTTTCTTACATAGTTCATTTCTTTTGCATGTAAAAAAATATATTTTGTGTCAATTGTAAATAAAATTAAGCTGCTGGATTGTTATAGATTTACTTTACTTCTTGATATGCGAAGTAGATTAAATCAAATTGAACGCCTATAAATAAAACATACAGCAAAAAATATATAAGTATTTATTTAATTAGAAGAAACCAACAGAAAACTCAAAGACACTTTAAAAAGTAAATATATAAGTAAAATAAAATCTTGCATACAAAAGGGATTTATCATTTGTTTAGTCATGAGCACATCCTGCAATTCTAACCTAAAACATATAACAGATAGCAAATTGCACAACTACGTAATACCGTCTCCCGTATTTGTGTGACAGTTGCTGCCATACTAGAGACATACAAAGTCATTGTAGTGTCCTAAGAATTATAGTTACATAATTTGTTTGTCTCAAGTAAACAGTTATAGATTACCAATTGATTTCTCAATAAATGTATCGTTTAAACAAAAACGACCTGGTATACTAGTCCTATTTTTTTTATTTTCCATGGATTTTCAGTGGGTTGTTCTTATAAATGTTCTTTTTTGCAAACGTATTATTTGGAAAGATCAAATGTCAGTGGTCAAGGTAATCAAAGTCCGTTGACGTCCTATTTATGATATCCGAATGTTTTTTAAAATTTGTATAATTAAATTTTATAAGCAAACTAAGCTGTAAAAACACAGGCTACCGTTAGTGTTTCAACATTTAGGTATTTGACAAGGTTTCCTATTACATATTTGTCAATCATATAACACCATAAAACCGACTATTTAATATTATTATATGACGCTGAAATATGTGTTTGTTTACAATTTGGTCTATGTCGATATCGCCATCTGAGAATACACAAATGCAGCTAAAATTTTGTTAAAAGTTAAACGTGTTCACATGCTACTGTAGGGTTCTTAACATTTAGGTACCGGACAAGGTTCCCATCTAACATCTTTGTCTATCGTATAGCACCATGGAACGCCGTCGTGTGATGGGTCCCTGCAATAGTTTGTAGATTTATCATTTGGGTCCGATACTTGATAGTTTTTAATATGTGGCGTGTCAGTGTTCCAGTACTGACAAGTTCTTCCCGACACTGTGCATGACAACTTTCCTCTATATGTAGAAGAATTTCTGTAGCAGTCTTCAGCTGGAAGTATTCATTAATAATTGACTTCCAATGGACATTATTTAAGCTATATTAAGGAGGAAAACAATTTATCAAAAAACTATGAATGGAATGAAACACATTATTTGTTTGCTGATTCCGAGATCTCCAGAACTCAAACGAAGATTTGGCTTCATTTGCTTAACAATTAAATTTATCATACATATGTTATTGGCTGTAATTATGCAAATGCATTTTGTTGTATGTAATTAGATGAGGGCAAAACGTGTTTATTTAGTTTTCATTCATGTTCGTACATATGAAATACATATCGGGAAATTTAAGTCATAATTATACTCTTTCAATGGAAATAAATATTAACAGTAGAGATATATTCCGCCCAATGCTCGACCCACAGATCAACTGGGCTGACGTGTTTTGAATTCCATGATCATTGCATGATAAAGAACTCTTTGTAGATTTCGAAAAAGTAGGCTCATGGTAGCAGTTACAAAATGCTGAATTTTCCGTCTGTAACCAATAACTTGTACTTTTCTAGTAGCAGATATCATTCTATTCATTGAGGTCCCGTAACTTTGCTGCTAGTTAACTTTGTTGTCGCTGAAATATTGCTCAATTGACGTCAATTAATCAATCAATCAATCAAAGTGTGTCGTCATTGATAGTCTCATTTTATATAATAATAGCATTAATTTATGTTAAAAACTGTATACTAGTATTACTGCAATATGCAATAAGGAAAACAATAAAAGGAGAAAAATTGTGCAATGGCCGGGTTGCAAACAATATGCCTTAATAAATAGGTAGTAGGAGTTGATTACACAAATAGGTATCGTCTTCTGCGAATGTCTAAATTCTGAAAAATGAGGAAACAACCTGGAACAATTCCATAAAACATGGTGCACAACTTCAATATCTTTATCCGACTTCACCATATTATAGCCCGGGTTGGCACATCGTGCAACCCGCCATAAAAATATAAGAATTAGTCATACTGATTAGTGAAGAATTCATCCCATCAGTTAAAAATATTGTTTAAGTAGAAGTGATATATTGCCAAATCGCAAATCAACGACAGCCTTTGTTAAAAATATGTGTCGCAAAGGAAGGTTATGTCCTCATATGAACGTCATAGTTGTTCCTTACTGTCACTGTTAAGCACAGGTCAAAGCACTATTAAGTTAGTGTTTTAAGAGTATCTGGATATATCTAGATGTCTATGTAATCTTATTAACAAGTTTTAATAAATCTACAGAAAAATGCAGTAAAAATCATGAGTTCCACTGATAAATTTGTTCATATGAATTATACAATAAAACTTACTTGTACAAGACATGTTATAGTCTGACCATTGGTTGTTGATTTTACAAGTGGAAACCGGGCAATGATTGTCTGATGTTCCTGGTGTCAAAGATGCACATCTAAACATAACATGAACATTTTGCCGCCTAAAGGTGATGCTCATCTCTGCATTTGGTGGTTTTGGTGGAAGGGAAGCCGTTACACCACATGTATAACCTGCAACAAACATGGAGATATTTTTTTCAGACGCATTTATAATTTATATACTTTAATAACCAGGTCTTTACGATTTTTAATACGCATGTGACGACAATTTTTGAAAACATTTACAGCTTTCAAAAAACACGATCATACTTCTACAGTAAAATTATCTTTCTTATATTCTGGTTTATTGTAGAAAGAAAAGTCATTTTAGTTAAAACATTAAATCTTAATAAGTTAACAAACAAGACTGCCTCTGGAAAAGTATAGAATATTGTGTATGGGCGAAGAGTTTCATTCAAAATGTAATAAAGAGCAGAAACTCCCCTATTACAGAGTCAAAAACATTTTGTGATAATTTTAGTAATTAACAGTTTTACTGTAGCTATTGTAGATTTTAATTTATAACAAAATCACTGATAATTTTGTCTAAAATTGTCATTGAAGGCAAAACTCCTGTAAGGACATGTGTGACAATTGTGGAAGAATTGAAGGCTTTGCTTTGCTGATCATGTTTTGTAATGTACAGTTTTAATCTTATTGTTATACCACTTAAGATACAAAGCAAAAACTACAAATTTAATCTGACATAATCATTAAAGGGAATTTACTCCTAAAAGTGACAATATTTAGACAATTATATGATTTGCATGACTTTTCTTTTTGCTGTTTACAGTTTTAATTTTGGTGTTATTGTTTTAATTTCCAGACAAAACTGGCATTTTTGTCTATATTAGTAATTAAAGGGTAATAACTTATTTAAATAAGAGCGTTTTTCAAGATAAGAATATTTTTTCCTGATAGGGGAACAATATACGGTCACAGCTGAACATATAAATCTTTTGTAATATAAAACTTCAAGTCGTATATAAATGAACAACAATATGTATAGGCATTATATTAATTAAAATTGCTCAAAAGGATAGCGCCACAATCGTCTAGTTGGCAATACAATTAAACCAGTTGTTCATATTAGTTTTCTTCAATCAGAATACCAAATTGAAAATAAAAAAAATATAATTTTACAAAGTTCTTACCTGTTCCAAGAATAACATTTGTGCTATTATTAGTAACGATACCTACAACCATAGAGTTAATATCCACTGAAATAGTTTGCGGCCTTACAGAACTGATGGGTCAGACATTGAACAGCACAATGTATTATACTGGGAGAAGGTTGTATTACTAATGATGCTTTGAATGTGTTAAGTTGATATCCGTGCAATACTTTAAATAGTTCATCTTGCACTTCTGAGATGCCCGATTGCCAAGAAGAAAACAAAATTAAGACGAAACTTGTTATATGCATTTGATGTTTGTCCTGTCAGCAATATTTAATCCAAATGCATTTAAAATTATCTAGTACACAGATTTTATATTTATTTGATTTTCTATTTTAACTATAATAATTGATTATTTACATATTGATTGGAAGATATATAAACGCCAATAGGTGGACGATAAAAGTCTTGAATTTTAATATCATTTGAATCGATAAATTAAAATTGCGCGAATGTTCGTGAGTAGATTAGCTCCACGAATTCCTAAATTATTAAATGGGGATATTTTATTTTACATTACACCTTTAATTATTTCTATTTACAGAGTTTATTTCATAATGGTATTTTTCCTTATATGGGTACAATATATGGTCACAGTTGAACATATACAAGTTCTTGCAATATATAGCTTCAAGTTGTATATAAATGAACAAGAATGTTTATAGGAATTTTATTTTTTAAATTTATAAAAGGATTATCAATGTAAAAGTAAATGTATGTTGCAAACATATAAAAAAAAGATCTATTGTTCTGCCGTGATTATATTCTGCGCTACAATATATAAAAGATATTTCAGTTTGTAGGAAGATAAACGCGACCTTTTCTTAACGCCATTTCTGCCTTTAACACGTTTTACAAATTTTTTACACTTGGAAAGTAAGTAATACTCTATCTCTGTGCAAATAGTTTAATTATCATATGTTACTCTTTTGCGATCTGCGATTTTCGGTATTCCGAGTCCTAAACAAAAATGGCGGGGACTTATTATTTCCACATTATGCTCGAAACTTACGTTCTTTTCAAATAGATTATGGCATACCTGTTTTTTTACATGCCATGAAGTCTTCAAAACAATTTAAGCTTAGTCTAACCGTGGGAAAAATTTAAGTCAAATAACATGTTATAATCCCGGAACTTGCAGAACAGATTATAAAGATGACGTAATAGTTTTTAAATACGAAAGGTGACTACTTCTCATTTTAGTTTTATTTAAATATTTTGTCATAAGGAGAGATAAGATAAACTTCTAAGTACATATCGTTTGGAGACCGAATAGTGGAATATATCCTTAAAAGAACACGGTGAATAATGCGCTTATTCATGTTGTTATAATCAAAACAGATAAGGAAGAATCCTCGATATATAGGACGTTGTTGCTCTAACTTTGCAGACATCAAGTAATAACAATTTGGCACTATTTCTTTTTATTTTACTTTCTATCATCCCACATTAAACATTTGTTGAAATAACATATTGCCCAAAATAAGAAAATGTTTTATGGACTGTCAGTATCATTCTTTCTGCCGTACCTAAATTATTACAATTCTGTCTTGACAATACATGAACATTGCAACTGAGATTGTATTATAGGCGGCAGTTTTTTTCCGACAGTAGTTAAAATTTAATTCTTCAAAAAAGTACAAAAAAGGCGTAAAAATGTGCAATTGAGAAAATTAAGAGTGATGCATTAAACTAAACGTCAATTTATAACACCAAAACTTATAATGTTAAATAAAATCGTCATTGAAGGGCGTAAATTCTATAACGAGTCGTCTAACAATTTTGGACAAAATGAGTGATTTTAAGCCTTACCTTGCAGATCATTTTTGCAATTTACATTATTTGAGCTGTTATATCATTTAAGGTACAGTGCAAAAGCTATATTTTCATCAGAAATTTTATCAAAGGGCAATTACTCATATAAAGAAAGAATGAAATAATTTGCGCATGTCATGTCCTTTTGATTAGTTTTGCTGTTGATTTGAAATCTATATATTATAGGTTTTAGTGTCAAAGTAAACAAACTGCTAAGTTTGTCCAAAACCGTCATTCAAGTGCAATTACACCCAAAAGGAGACATCTGATGATCTCAGACCAATGAGGTGATTTGTAAGACATGTATAACTGTCTCAGACCAATGAGGTGATTTGTAAGACATGTATAGCTGTCTCAGACCAATGAGGTGATTTGTAAGACATGTATAGCTGTCTCAGACCAATGAGGTGATTTGTAAGACATGTATAGCTGTCTCAGACCAATGAGGTGATTTGTAAGACATGTATAGCTGTCTCAGACCAATGAGGTGATTTGTAAGACATGTATAGCTGTCTCAGACCAATGAGGTGATTTGTAGGACATGTATAGCTGTCTCAGACCAATGAGGTGATTTGTAAGACATGTATAGCTGTCTCAGACCAATGAGGTGATTTGTAAGACATGTATAGCTGTCTCAGACCAATGAGGTGATTTGTAGGACATGTATAGCTGTCTCAGACCAATGAGGTGATTTGTAGGACATGTATAGCTGATCATTTTTGCCATTTACAGGTTTACCCTAGCTGTCATTAGAGGGCAATAGCTCCTGTTAGGAGTGATGAAACATTTTGAACGTCAAGTGATTGGTAGGCATTTTTCCGCTAATCAGATTTTAAAGTTTCATTATCAATTTTGCTCTTATAGTTTTCAAGTTATAAATCACATCACTGAGAGTTTCGTTTTAAAAATTGTAGTCTTTCTGACATGAAGTCATTATCCAACTCCGGATTGATTGATTGGAAATTGTCGAGGATAATGAATCTATCAGGTTTTGGTACCGATTGTTCCTTGAGCTAATTTAGTTTTTGACATAAAGACGAAATTGTATGTTGACCCAATGTTCTTTTTTAGTAAACACATTCCTATTCGTATATCAACACCCGCATAAAAAACAGTTACCATAAGAATGATTATGGATAAGTGTAGAAAAACATTTGCTAATTGGTTTTAGAGAAGATCTTTGAAACAAAAAAAGTTCAAAGGACGGACGAAGACGACTAACACCTAGTGATGATAAAAGCTCACAATGACCTTCGGTGTTCTGTGAACGCTATTGTAATGTCATATTTATAACCATCAACACAAAATAAAACAAAATTCATCGACAGTATTTTTACTCAGCTGTTTTCTGGTATAATGACTGTTATTATTAAAATCACTTTAATATCGTTATCTCGACAATTTAAAAGATACGCCATTTGCCTTATAAGTGTGTCTGTTCCTACGATTTTAAACTATTCCATTTTATTATTGTTTGTAATGTTATTGTTAACCAGAAAAAATGTCTTAAACTCTGATAAAGTCTGAACACAATTTTGACTGCCACCGGAAAAGTATGGAGTATTGGCAATGAATCTCCATTGTTTAAATACTAGTATACGAAAGGGAGAGCGTGGAACTCTACAAACAAGATACCAGATTTGGACCGTGGCCTGACATTCCGTATTATGACCTGATAATCCCAACGAGAGGGCCTTTTCCTAATTCGCCACCCAAGAACGAGCTGTGCAGCTCTGTGGTTCGAGCACATGAAACCCCCCATTATGGTCTCAGGATATAAAGCGAATAATGCAATACAAATTACGTTTACTAATATTTTGTTTCTAACACGAGAAGTAGAAATAAGCTAAAACATGTATGAATACTCTCGAAGCTGTTCGAATAATAGGAAATAATCCACCAGATTGAACAGTTTATTGGATTTCATAATGTTAACAAAAACTGCGTTTGAAAGCGGCAATTTCAAAACTGAAGAAAATTTATTCATGTTATTTTGCCAAAAGTAAAATTGTCCTCACTTATCTTGTTTTTGATCTTTTTTATTGTTCTGGGGTAAGGCCAAGCGTTTTGTGTTGGTCATGGATAATCAGCAATCTACCACCAAAATAATGTTTCATTTGTTTGAAAATTTTCATAAAATGCCATAAAATTGTCAACAATCGTTTATCACTTATCCCTAACTATTAAACATCAAATACTTATCAAGTTTATGCACAAATGACACTGTAACATAAAGGGTGATACAACACTTAATACATTTTTTGGACAAGAAACTCGCTATATTTTGTCAGAACGAAAATATTACATGTATGAACATTTCAACCCATACAAGAAAATCCGAAAATTGTATAAATGCGAGTGACTTTAGTAGAAACAATACACATTATTTTCACTGAGTAACGAGTCAATTTAAATAAGTATCACCAACACAATCATTCTAGTCTACCTGGGACAGGTATAATCAGTAAATTAAGTATTAATGAAATCATAATAATAATGTTATATAATATAAATCATCAGTTAATTTGTTATCTGGTAACCTTCACGAGTCTAAAGCAATTATCAACAAATCAAATATTTATACAAAATTTTTAATATAATCGACTGACAAAAATTATAGTCATAATGGGTTAACAATAGTTCTAGTCATAATTGATTACCTAAAACAAGTATTAAATTTATCCCCACCAACCGCATTCCAGTTGACCACCAAGATGATATACAGATTGGTCATTAAAGTAACTGTTGGTGCTTCAACAACTATGTACATCAGCATCTCTTACATTTCAGACCTACAATTAGATGTTACGAGTCTCATCGATAAGAGGCCCCTTTCACAATTAGCACTGGATAAAGAAAGGAAAGTAGCAGCTCAAGTAGAACTATTATGTTCCTGAACCTACACTATAAAACTGGGAAAATGTTGAAGTTATCAACCTTAATATTTGTCCCGAGTTTGAAAACAGCACACAGCTTTAAAATCTTTCTATTCGCAAATTTTGTCTGTATTTTATCTATGGTTACAAGACATATTTAAAAAGTAAAGCCTTTGGTTTTTTCTAAAGACAGCTTGATTTCTGTGTTCCTGAGAGATTTGTAGGCGTTAAAATTTTTTTCACGACCCTTAGCAATCATGCAATGTTCAGGCATAGCTTTTTGCAAGTCTTGGAAATAATTGTACAGTAACTGCAAGACTGTTTATTTATTTTTAATTTTGTGATTTTCAATTGCCTCGTCGAGTTAAAAGTTGCTTTACGTTAAGCGAGCAGTATTGCAGATATATTCTAGACGAGAACAAGTAGCAAACAATAAATTAATTCCGGAACATGTAAAAAAAAGAGTAATTTTGAATTCCACCGGAAAGTTTGGAGTATTGATAGGGACGAAAAAAATAAGCATTTTGTAGCGGCTACAACGAAGTTACTCTTATCGACATCTACAAAAGTGGTGTTTAGCGAGCGAGGATCGTGGGACTCTCCAACACGTTATCCACTGTGGTCCGCAGTCAGAATTTCTGTACAACCCCTTATCCGCTACCTGGAAAGACGCTTTGTAGCTCTGTAGTCGAGCACTTTTAGCTTTACAGTATGGTCCCAGGATTTTTAATTGCACTGTTGGCAGTAAGTTCTTTGTAATTGTTACCTACTGTTTGTTGACTAAAATCTTTTTTGTGACAAATCATTGTATTCCTTCCGTATAGCTAATAGTTCCGACATGTTTTTCTCAGCACTTGTGCTGGGACCATACTGGGAGGGTTCTCAGTGCTCGACCCACAGAGCAGCCTAGCGCGTCCCCGGATAGCGGATAGGGGAGTCCCTCTCGTTGGGGGGTTGTCAGGTCATAACACGGAAAGCCCAACCGCGAACCGTAGTGGGTAACGTGTTTGGAGAGTGCCACGCTCCTTGCACGATAAAGACCCCTTTTGTAGATTTCGAAAAAGAGTAGGCTCATTGTAGCCGCTACAAAAGGCTAAATTTTTCGCCCCTACCCAAATCTCCATACTTTTCCAGTGTCAGTCAAAATTGTATTCCCAGTGACCAATCCCACCCCCATTTTCTGTCGATTTATTGTTTGTTAACTTGTTCCCGTCCTGAATATAGCTTAAATACTGCTCGCTGGACGTAAAGCAGACATTCAATCAATCAATCAATCCAGCACTTGTGTCACAAATGTAATATTTGGTTAAACGCGTTTGAGTGGTATGTTTTAATGTGGGAAGTGATTTCGGACCTGTCACAATACTACTTCCGGTTGGTGGACTTGCAAAAGCAAACATTTCAATCTATGATGCATGTGTTTATGCTGGAATAGAGGTATATTTTTGTGAGCCTAAGCACATGTAGTAGGAAATGTCACATGTATGTATAGAACTGTTTAATTTAATTCATCTTTTAAAAAACGTATCTTTTTGCTGTAGTAATTTAATATTGAAAATCAGACAGTTTGATAGTCAGCACAAAGGAACAAATCATAGAAAAGAGATCCCAGAAAGAGATAAAAAAACAAGCACGATTTGTATTGACATACACCATACAAAGTACATGTTTTGAATAAGACTTGAAAAAAGGTTTTAGTTTTATTGTGGTCTATACAAACAAGAAAAGAAATGCGGTACATGTCAAAAGGACAACCACTCAATAGGTGAGTAAAACCCCTAGGCAACTCTTGGATCGTTAATGATCATGAACGGCGAGGAGATTTCGCACATAGAAGCAGACTGCAGTGTCCAAAGACTAGAATGTATAAAGACACAGCTTATTGGGCAAATGTCTAAACTTCCAAACGTCTATAAACTAAATATTTTTAAAATCTTTTACAAGACCTATTTGTTTTCCTCAGTTAATAGTTACCGATAAATAATTATTCCGAATCGTAAAACCGATACTGTATATAAATATCAATAGATTTTTACGGTAAACGCGGTATCGACAACAACAAATATTTTTTATATTTTAACAACCGCTGAATCCAAATTCTTCAGAGCAAAGCAACGGCAATAATTTAATCCGTGATAAAAGGATTCAATTTTTAAAACGCACCAATCGACTATGTTATCGGTGTGACGGAATAACTTACAAATAATAAAGTGCTATACATATAGACTATGTGAATTAAAGTAAAAGTGGTAACGAATAAGGTATTACTTTTTAAGTAGGAACGAAGATAACGGCCACCGCCCCTAATTTGATGGGAAAGTTTTTTATACACACGCTGTTTTATGTGAACGAGAACTCGAGTGCGTTAAAGACAAAGACATAATAATTACAGGTAAAAGTTCATTCTTTCGAGAAAAAAACGTGTAAGAATGTATGACTTTTGCCATGTTTCTTTGTAAAGATTTGTTTCATTGTTACGATACAGATACTATCTATACTACGTGTTGACGTATTGTGGAGCGGGTTTTTTGCGTGAAAAATGAAAACTGCTTACCACGCATGGTTCCGCTAATGATCCTTTTGTAGATCAAGCAATCTACTTTTTGAAATCAATAATTATTTCCTCGAGATATTCACAGGCGCTTGGGTACAAATTGTGAAATCTCGGCTTTTTTCATTAATGCTGGTATATTTTTATGTAGAACCCTTATTTGCCTCATAAAATAACAATATGCGCATGTCTGACCCATTTTTTCAACGTTTTTACCATTTCTGATATTTCCCCTCTACACTAAAAAACCACAAGGCGAGAAACTCTCCGCCATTTTCTTTGTCTGTGTGTAACTTACGATCACGGAAGTGAGACTGGTTATACTGGTCCCATGAACAAAACGTCATTTGTCAGAGGGCTTCCGAGTGGCGCTGAAATAGAGAGAACAGGTTAAACCCTGAGAATATCGGAAGTAGTCAATGTAAACGACCAGTATAACCAGTCACTTCCGTGATCGTAAGTTACACACAGACAAAGAAAATGGCGGAGAGTTTCTCGCCTTGTGGTTTTTTAGTGTAGAGGGGAAATATCAGAAATGGTAAAAACGTTGAAAAAATGGGTCAGACATGCGCATATTGTTATTTTATGAGGCAAATAAGGGTTCTACATAAAAATATACCAGCATTAATGAAAAAAGCCGAGATTTCACAATTTGTACCCAAGCGCCTGTGGAGATATTCAGCGTTTTGAAATTGGCAGTTTTTAAATTTTAAAAGGGCGATTTTCCATACTAAAATTTGACCTTAATTAGAACAGAAGTGTACTTAAGGAACAATCGATTGAAGTCTACTCGAAATCCTTCGGGTGATGTCTGCAGTTTAGGCGGGAAAAGTCTCGCGGTTTGTCCGAATACCATTGAACGTCACGAAAGCAGACGAATATTTGTAAACATCGTAAGGTCCCTTTAGAAACGAAAATGGCTGACTTATTATGTAAAATTCCCGTAGCAAAAGCCAAGGACGTTTGTAACAACTTAACAACAGAGGCATATTATAAAACATGGACAGATTATCGTATCTACATTTTTTCTACTGAATTTTCGTACATGTAATAAAGAGGTAAAATATAGAATAATGAAAAAATGCAAGCAAACAAATTTTTCCAAAGGGGGTTGGCATTTAGTATAGTTTGTTCTATAACGATGAAGTCGTATTCTAAAACTTAGTACATATGCAAAGACGGGCAATAATTAATAACTGCTAACAATATTGCAATTATGACAAGTTATTTCTACCTAATGACACAATGTTTAGCTCATTTATTTTTTCTCGTTCATATGCCAAATACCTCTTCTAAAATTACGAGGACATGTCTTAAATTGGATCAAGAACAAAATCTATGTGACGATTTACGTAAGAAAGAATGGCATATGGAGAATTTATGATATTTTATCTCATTTGCATAATCGCTATAATTATTACGTACATAAGGAAACATAAGAAAAAATGTAAACAATCGTTAACCGAGTTCATTAATACAGTGTTAAATACACATCAATAAATGCTTTGGCGATTAAACAATTATACTAGTACACTCGAATTTCGGCGATGAAAGTGTGTCGGTTAAACGGACGTTAATTTCATTGAAACGCACTGTACTTGATCATTTTGGAGTTATTTAGTAAGAGCAATAAATGCACGATAGTTTTAAAAGTAATTTAGCCTAGGGTTCATTGTTTACATTGCTGAATGAAAGAAAATCGCCGAAATTTGAGTATGGACAAATTGGAGTGTGTGGCCATAAATTTAACTCTGTAACATTAACACGGTTCTAACGTTTCAGACTTGATCTGTAACTCAAGATGGTTGAAAGGCATACCAAATATCACCTCAGTAGCTACAACCGTTAAGATAAAAAAGTCCGAAAATATATGTGACGACTGCAAACTTATAGTCTCCTTCGGCGATGTTGATAATTGAAACGTTCGAGCGTAATAAATTTTAATTTTTAAATATTTTGAATAATATTCATGAATCAAAGATAATAAAAAAATATTAATCTCCGTCAGACTGTTCAAGTAAATGATATCATGTGGCATGAATACAATTCGATTTTTTAATTAACGAACATTATAGTTTAAATGAATATATGTTTGTTTGTTAGAATGGTGTTTAAAACTGCTCAGTAATTATTCTGCTATATCATGGCGTCCAGTTTGTATTGGAGAGGAAGCCGGAGTACCAAGAGAAAACCCCCGATATTTGGTACACAAACTGGCAATTCTTGTTAATTACGAATGGATTCCGTCGCACCCTGCATGCAGTGAGAGTAGAACAATCAGCCTCAGTGTTGACAGACCACGTGATCAATGGTGGAAAACTACATTAACCACTCGGCCACCGAGGCCCCCGGTAAATATATGAAAGTAACCTAAATAAAATCTATTTCCTACGAAATGTTAAACAAATGTAATATATGGATGATCGGGGTGCCATGTAGAGATTCGATGCACAGTAAAAAGTGAAAGTCAGTTGCGAATTATTGTAACAGAAACACATATTTAAAATTGCAGTTTTCGCTTTGTTCTTGTTGTTGTCCGGTTGATTCTGAAAAAGAAATTCAATTAAATTCTTTAAGATTATCTAATAAGTTTGTTCATTGTTTGGAATGTGCACAGCTATGTTACCTTCAATTTAACTTGACCAACACCATATATATCACAAGTCTTACATGCCCAGCCCACGTTCTTTCAAAATGTCACCCCGCTCTAAATTCGTTTGAGACAAAACCAACGTCTATGGTAAACCCTACTCGTAAACATCCCTGTCATTTAAGAAAATCTGTGTTCATAGGTCATGTAGTAAATGTGACGCCATTAAAAGTCCAAATTAAGCCTCATATTGTCTTAATATTTCCACCTTTCAGAAAAATGTTCATGTGGTGGTTTTAATACACACCGGAACTATTTGGTTTTAAGTACTACTTTCTTTATATGCTTTAAATTTGACTTGTACTACATGTATTTAATTTCTTGATAGCTTGAAACACGAAAAACCTTTATTATATAAATTATATTCTTTGTTTGGCAGAACCAATGTTAAGAAGGAAATCCTTCGGAGCAAGTGTGTTTGCAAAACGTCCTTTAGGTGTTGTTCATTCCGTATAAAACGTGTTTGGATGTAAGCTTCATTAATAAATAAATCTAAACGATTTTTTAGGCTTTGAGATGAAATAAAGAAACAAGCCAAAATTTATACATAATTTGTTAATTTATAATAGTATTTTTATATCATCATACTATGGATCAATACAATTATAGTTTCTGATAAAGAATGGCCGCCTGCAGTTTAAAAACGAAAAAATGCAATTATTTATATTTAAAAATCTATTATAAAAATCAAAAATTAAAGTGAATCATGCACACGGGCGAAAATAGTATTACAACACATGCAATTATAAAATATGTATTTGTGTTGGCTACATTGAAGTTAAAACTGCGATAATTTTTATACATTTTTTTACTTGGGCTGTGGACTCTTTTGGTGTAAAGATACCTACTAATATCTTGTACGATTCTCTTAAGAAATTTAGGTGTGAATAAGAGGTAGAAGTTTGTAATAGGTTTGCTATTGGCTGGTGGCATTTCCTTCACTCCAACATTCTGGTTAAAAATATGACAATCTCCATTAAAAGGTTCTGGCTAAAATACACTAGCTCTCCAGTGCAAACCAGTGCTCCTATTTCTTTCCAACCGTATCCACAGTTTACATGCCCCCCACCCCCGCCACCCGGTATAGAACCCTTATTAAGGGAGATGAATGAACGGTTAAAAGGCGTTGAAAGTAAATTGACTAAACTTGACAATATCGAAATTAGATTAAATAGCATGGATACAAAATTCAAAACGATCGACAGTGAATTGGTTACTTGCAAAAACAGGATCAAAACGCTCGAAGAGAGCGCTCAGTTTTTGTCAGACATTCATGATGAACACAAATCATTGAAGGTGAGATTAGATAAAATAACAAAATCTATCGAGTCAACCAAAGTCGTTAACCAATATGTAAAACATTTTCAGGATAGACTTGTTGACGTTGAAATAAATGCACTTAGAAACAATTTGCTATTTTTTGGCATTCAAGAAAAGCCCGATAACGTTACCGAGAACGCAGAGGGTGATAAGGGGGCGGTAGGTGGTAAAGACGAAACGGCACGAGGAGCTAGCAACGCAAAACATTATGACCGAAACGAGAATTGTGTCGAAACCGTTCTTAACTTTTGTGAACAAATTTTGAAGATAGAAAATGCCAAATCCAGACTCAATATTGAACTCGCGTACCGTTTAGGTAAGAAGAGGACGGATGCACATAAAGCACGACCGTTAGTGGTAAGATTCGTTAATTCGACGGAGCGAGATATGGTTAAAAATGTATCATCCAGATTAAAAGGTTCGAATTATGGAATAAGCCCCCACTTCCCTCAAGAGGTACTCGAGAGACGGAAACAACTGCTACCAATAATGTTTCAGAAACGAAAAGAAAAGAAGAAAGAGTTTTTAGTCGACGATAAGCTTTACGTAGAAGGCAAACTCTGGGAAGGTTAGGAAACTGCGGAGGATGATTCTTTTAAAAGTTCCATTACTTTGCTAAAAATCTGTTCGTGGAATATTTCGAAGGGCTTAGTGAGAAAACTAAAAGAAAAGGAGTTTATTAATTTAATAAGTGAATACGATGTAATTTGTTTAAATGAATGTTGGGTCAAGTGTCCGAGTGAATTCGAGCTATATGGATATGAAAAGAAGCATGTATCTAGAGTAAAATGTAATGGAGGCGGCGTTGTTGTGTTTTACAAGAAATGGTTAAATAAATATTTAGAAATTACTGAATGTTGTGCTGATTGTATGATTTGGATGAGAATTGATAAAAATCTTATGCATGACGGCAAATACTTGTATTTGTGTGCAGTATATGTGCCGCCAGACAAAAATGTATTTTACAGAAAATACGAAATTGATATTTTTGAGGTATTGTTGCAAAAAATTGAGAACTATTCACAACTTGGCAATATTGGGATAATTGGTGATCTCAATGGTCGAGTGGGCACTGCTCCAGATTGTATTGTCAGAGACCAAATGAACCATGAACTCGCTAATCGTATTGACGTCTTTGTTGAGTATGTAAACGATGAGCCTTTGAGTGAGCGGATAACAGAAGACAAAAAAACTCCTAATTATTTTGGCAGACGAATATTGAATTTATGTTTAACTTCAGGTTTGAGAATTTGTAACGGTAGATTTGGTATAGATAGTAGTAAATACACTTTTCAAAACAAGAAGGGTTGTAGTGTTATAGACTATTTTTTGTTTTCATGCAATTCGTATAATATTATTGATAAATTTAGAATTGGTGATTTTACAACTTTTTCGTGTCACGCTCCAATAATAGTTGATCTCAAATTAAAAGGTTTAGTAACCAAATGTATATGTACATGTAAAACTGTTCAATATGATTCGATACAGTGGAATGAAGAGTATAAGAATGCAATTAGAGACGATTTATTGGCAAATACACATAAATTTGAAGAATTACTCCTGAATATGACACACGCCGCTAGTGATGTCGATGAATTAGTAAATAACGTGAATAAGCTTTTAACCGACACGTTCGGAAAATACACCAAGGTAAACGTAAAGCGTACTTCAATATGTGACAATTGCATTACACGGAGCAATTATAGCAAAAAAATCGACAAGCCATGGATAACGGACGAGTGCAAAGCTTTGTACAACAGTTATAAGTGTGCCCTAAGAAAATTCAATAAACAACATACAGAGGAAAATAGACTAAAATTAAACTTAGAAAAACAGAAATATAAGACGATGGAGAATAGGCTTAAGCGACGCTATAAAAACAAACAAGGAAATATGTTACGATCGATGCAGAAAACGAACCCTAAACGTTTTTATCGAAAGTTTCGAAAACGAAACAAGAACATTAATAGTAAATTATCAATCAAGGAATTTGCCGAACATTTCAAACTATTGATGGCTTCCGACGAATCGGATGTCAATAATGAAAAGGGCACTCTTGTGGATACCTGTGTTTATGAGGACCTAGAAAAAGACTTATCCAGAAATAGAACGTTGCATAAGAACTTTGAATAAGAACAAATCGCCAGGAATTGACAATATACTAAATGAATATATAATGGAAAGTAAAACTTTACTATTACCGGTACTGTGCAAGTTGTTTAATATCATACTTGAAACTGGATATTATCCAGAACTATGGGTACAGAGTATAATTGTACCATTGTTCAAAAAGGGTGATTTTAACGAACCAGGGAATTACCGTGGAATTTGTCTTTTGTCGCATGTAGGGAAACTGTTTACTTCTATTATTAACTCTAGACTGACAAAGTGGAGTGACGAAAATAGTATTTTATCTGATTCACAATTCGGATTCAGGCCCGGATACGGTACTCATGATGCTATCTATGCTCTTCATTCCATTGTTTCAAAATCACTAAGAAATAACAAACGCCTTTATTGTTGTTTCATAGATTATAAGAAGGCATTCGATAGTGTCAATCATTCAAAACTTTGGTTAAGGTTGATTAAATCTGGCATTAATGGAAAATTATTGTCGGTATTAAAGTCTATGTATGCAAAACTGAAAGCTTGTATTAAGCATGAAGGTACCTTTTCGAATTTTTTTACTTGCAATATTGGTCTTTTGCAGGGAGAATCTTTATCGCCCTTTTTATATGCACTGTATGTTAACGATATAGAAATTGAATTGATTAATCAAGGTTGCATACCTTATGAGTTACAATTACTTAATATATATCTTTTCATGTACGCTGATGATACTGTAATTTTTAGTGAAAACATAAACGACTTGCAGCATATGATTGATGTAATAAATAACTGTTCAAATGAACGCAATTTGTATATAAATATAGAGAAAACTAAGATTGTTGTCTTTAGACAAAGAGGTATTGTTAGGTCTGATGAAAAATGGTATATCAATGGAGAAGCAATAGAATTATGCGACGAATTTGTTTATTTAGGGGTACTGATTAGGTACAATGGTAATTTCAATGAAAACCAAAAGATGTTATCGAATCAAGGTAGAAAAGCACTATTTAGCTTATTCAATAAGATACAAGACGATTGTTTTAATACTGAAACCCTGTTATCGTTATTTGATACGTATGTAAAACCTATATTAAATTATGGTAGTGAAGTTTGGGGTTATCATAAAGCATTGGATATAGAAAGCCTTCATCTGTACTTTTTGAAAAGAATCTTGAGAGTGAAGAAAAGCACTGTAAATTATATGGTGTATTTTGAGCTTGGAAAAACCCCATTGTATATTGACAGATATTGTAAACTGTTGAAATATTGGGTAAAGATATTGAATACTGACAACTGTATACTAAGTAGTTGCTATAAGGAAATGTTAGAAGCTTGTTTTATTAAGCCACATTGTAAGATGAATTGGTGTTGTCAGATTAGAGACATATTATGCAAATATGGTTTCAATTATATCTGGTTGGCTCAAAATGTTGAAAATGTAAATTTATTTTTGAGCGAATTTAGGAGACGTGTAACTGACGAATTCATTACCGAAGCTTTATCATTTTTTGAAGCCTCACCTAAATGTCAATTGTACAGATATATATATGAAAACTTTAGTTTACAGTATTACTTATTTAGACCTGTGAATTATAGATATAAACCTGTAATTACTAAATATCGAATACATGCTCACAGTTTAAGTATCGTTACTGCAATATAGATAGACACGCCAGGATATGTACATTTTGTGACTGTAACTCTATAGAAGATGAGTATCATTTTATTTTGGAATGTACAAAATATAAAAGTATTAGACTCCAATATATAAAACCGTACTATTATAGAAACCCCTCGATGTTTAAGCTAATTCAATTACTATCTGTGAATAATATAAAGGAATTAAACAACCTTGGTAAATATTTTTTGTTAGCTGAAAATATACGTAATTCATAGATGTATATGTTTATCATACTCCGCACATTATATTATATTATACATGTATTACACTGTTTTTATTATAATTATGTTAATCAAATTATGTAAATATATACAATGTTTCTGCAATTGTATATCCTATAAGCTGTATTGCTTTTGGAATAAAGAATATATATTAAAAACCCCGAATCATAGATATCCTCCATTCAAAAGTAAATTTTCAAGTTCTTCTTCGGACTCGCCGAAATCTGAATTTAAATCTGTTTTTTTTTTTATCAAAATCGTCCTCGCGTGTTTCAAATTCTTATCAACTTTCGACCGAAACGTCGTTCATTTTTGCAAAGATGCAATAAGACGCAAATGACGTCACATACACGAATATCACTGTGAGTGCAATGTTGCTAATTTATTTTAATTATTTTTAAAACGACCGATGGAAATTATTTGAGTAATATCTAACTTAATTTCCACCTCACTAACAATTGTGTTCGCTAATTGTCGCGCACTATTGTCCCAGATAAGAAGGACAGCGTTGATTACATTTGCGCACTTTTGATTAATAATCTTCCTTGTTATAACATAAGCGCGCTTTTTTAAAATTATATTAGCACATTTTATATACATTGTATTCTTCATTCGCGAAATTTTAAATGTTTTACCTGGTTTATCGTTATCTAATTAAATTAAAACCTTTTAATTGCTCTCCTCCCTCTTTACGGACAGCGTCGATAATAAAAAGGGGGAGCAGTAAAAGATTTAATTATACTTTTAATTTTGACTTTCACTTTTGTTTTGTTTTTAAATAACAAGTTTGTTTTTTTAAATTATATCTGGGAATATATTTTTGGTCAATAGTTTGTTCATTTTTTTGAATAGATGTTGATAAATGTCTTCAGGCAAACGGAACAATTTTAATCAGGTTACCAAAACTGTGCGCTTTTGTAATTGAAAATTATGTTGTCAAAATATGAAGCAAAAAGTCTAAAAATAAAAAACCCCACAAATTATGACACATATGTATGTATAATACCAGATTAATTGCTATATAGGATACAAGTTAATTAAGTATGCGTTTCTAGTTGTTTGGTATACATATTTCTTTCTGTAACGCAGGCACTTTTACAGATTCTACTTCTATACGACATCGCCTAGCTGTACATTTAATATCTTAAGGATTGATTTATTTCAATTCAATCTATTTTTACGTCACTGAACACAATCGCCTTTCACAGCGTCAAAAATATTCATGACATTGAACGTAGATTAATTGATTGATTGGATGTTTTCTTTACGGTCAGCGTGGAGTATTTCAGCTATATTCAGGACGAGAACAAGTAAACAAACAATCAACGGAAAATGGGGTGGATAGAGGAAATTAAGATTGCCTATAAAAAAGTATGGAGTTTTGGGTAAGGGCGCATAATTTAGCCTTTTGTAGCCTACTCTTTTTCGAAATCTACAAAAGGGGTCTTTATCGTGCAAGGAGCAGGACACGTTAACATCTACGGTCCGCGGCCAGACTTTCCGTATTATGACCTGACAACCCCCCAACGAGAGGGTCTCCCATATGCCTCCAATCGCCACGCAAAGGATTCTGGGTATCCTACGTCAACCACAATCAACTCTGCCATACCATTGGTTAAAATTGTGAGAGATATCTCTCATGGCGGATACGCTACGCGTAAAAACGCAGTAATTGCAATGTTAAACTATCAAAAGTGTATAAATAGAGGATATAAAAATAAAAAAGATCTACAAACATCATACTTTGTGTACAACGTTACAAGTAGACACAAATGTCCAGCAGTAAATGGGAGATGACGTGTGGCAGAGGTTAAATCTGGGAGCCAGTTATGTTTTCTGTGCCGGAGGGTGTTATCAGGCAGCCGGGGACGCGTTGGGCTGATCTGTGGGTCGAGCACTGGGAACCCTACCAGAATAGTCCCAGATTTTAATTGAATAAGTACGACACTGAAGTGGCCAAAATACTATATCTGACTGATTTAAAACTTAAAAAGTCATTAATATCATGACCAGATCACGTGGTTTTATCTCATGAATAAAAAGATCGATATTTCACCATATGTTAAGGTAATAAAGAGGTAAAATAAACATCCCAAAAACAAGTGTCTACCTTGTTTTGATCGTCTGCTGGTTCCTGACAACGTTACACACGTCGTTCGACTTCACATGATAGCAGCAGCGACTTAGCTAAGCAGTGACGTAAAACAGAATCCTAATTGTGAGATAAGCGACGACATTTTACTTGTGGAAGAAATAGCTAAAGGGCAAAACTTCTTGTTCCCTATCCGGCGGTGGCGTAACAACCTAAACCAAACGTAAGAAATAGGAAACAGTTGCAGAAATTGTGAACTCGTCAGTATTAAAATTTCAATTCAGTTTTATTATGTTCGGAGGAAGTGTCTTTTACTGGTGGAATATACACTTTCCGAAATTAGAAAATTCAAGCTGACCTTCTGCGTTCAACCCCCAACCCAATCCCACGGCGAAAAACTATCTGAGCAAACTTAGCAACTTGCTATAAAGTTGTACTTTTTAATAGGCTATGAACTATGACGTATGTCTCCACAAAACAAAATGTATGGCTATAGTTACGTATTTCGCTAGTACCCAGTACATAATAAAATAATAGGACTCGCGGATTGAGATATATCTATAGAAAATGAAACCATGTTTTCGCCGATATTCTGTTGTCCTTAAGTTATGATAGGCAATATCCCATCAATTAATACATCACCTGCAATGCCATGAAATGCTCGTTTAACACCGTGTTTTGGTGAAGGTCTTTTGAATTAAAATTGAAAATTGCTTACCGCGTATGGTCTAGCTTATGCTTCTTTTGTAGATCATGACAGATATATTTTGAAATTGCAAAGTAAATGTTGGCATTAAGACGAAAATTGATTTATTCAAGCGTATTCATTCTTATCTTACGAATAAGTACTGTTACGGATCTCGTAACAATGTTTTTAGACGTTTTCGAGTGTTCAAATTTGTGAAGTCATTATTACGTATAGAGTTTAGACGCAGCTTAGAAATTGACAATTGAACAAGTAAAAGTTTTTGCTCTTTTATTTAAAAAGGTAAGGTCAAATTATTATTTAAACATTGCTTCTAACATATCATTATGATAATTAAAAGGAACCATGTACAGAGGGAATTAAAAGTACAGAAAATTTACTAATTTTTTCGAATATTTTTTAATTTTGTCGTAAAATATTATTTGCGATGTGTTATAAAGTTATGGTTTAAAAAATCAATAATTCAAAATAACGTCAACGGCCATCCATTTAAATATTTTAAAATTCAATATATTAGGTCAATACAGTCGTATTTAATTGAATAATTTTATTTATTTCCTATTACACTATTACATAGTTGTGAAATTTTGGATTAACTGGGCTTGTATGTTTTGATCAAGTACAGAAGGTAAATTAATACCATTTAATTTTAATAAATAGTTTAAGAATAATGAGCATCGATAGTATGATCAACATAAGGCAAAAGAAATGTAACTATAATAGTAAATAGTTGGACTTATAAAAATATATGTATACAGCGGTTACAGTGCCACACACACACACACTAGCACAGATCTGTCCACAAGTGGATTTGTCATGATTTAGGATCTATTGTTGACGTAACGAATAATATTAGTCTGCACATACATTACAAACAATGAAATTTTAGATATGCTGTATTTATTATTAAGTATTTAATGATTTTGATAAATGAATCAAATAACATAAATTAAGAAAAGAGGCAAGTTATTTATAGCATTTGGTCAGTTTCAGGGTATCCAAACAACAGAATGCTCAGAGTTCGAAAGGGAAAATGCTACAGCAAAAGCAACAGCGGGGAAAGCAGCCAATATTCCAGTTAAAATGCCACGTCAAGCGACATCTTCATAAGTTGGGTCATCCGCTGCCATAGCGACTTCAGACACAGTGACTATACCTATTGTATCAGGTATCAACACATTGCGTCATGCACCAGTGTACAGTCAAGCCACTGCTTCTTTAGATGGTCCTTCTCCTGTAACGTCCGTAGAAGGTAATATCGTTATAGGAACACCCCCAATATTGCCAAAACACATGCCAAACCCACAATTACAAGCTGGACAGAATTCAAGCTACTGTTCAACTGCACATGTGTATGCTTCACCTCAAACTGGCTGTTCATCTTCAACACTAAACAATGGCCAGACTAACACACCAATAGTAAGTAGAAGTGCAAATGATGATATTGCCCTAAATGTTTCAAATGCAGTCAAAGACAAAATTATAAGAGGGGAATATATAGACCTTTCAATGTAACTGACCAATTCGTCCAATTTAAATCTTCAGAAGCAAAATTTATTTGTCGAGCAAGGACAAATTGCGCTCGAGCCAGTTAAAGTTAATAAAATTTCAAACATTGAAATGTCGTCGGATGCTTTTATAATATTCATCAGCATATATTGCTCAGTTCGTGTAGAAAAATTTCAAGAAATGTTAAAATATATGAATTCAGTGAGATTGGGGGCAAAGCGCTGTTCAGGTAACGGTTGGTACCTGTATGACCAACAATATAGGCTAAAAAAGGCACACCATCATGTTCGTGGGGGTCGATGGACCCTGAATTATGGTTAATGTACATACAACCAAATCCAGTAAATTATAGTAGAAAGCAGGGTCTGAAGTGTTATTCTTTCAATTACGAAGGGTTTTGTGCAAAGGTCACCTGTTATTATCAACATTCATGCATGAAATGTAATAATGGTCATCCAGTTCTTAGGTGTCCGTTAGATCAGTCTCAAAATCAAAATGTGCAAAGAAAGTATATTGCTCCTGCTACCCAATTAGCTAGGAGACATACTGATATAGCAAATATGCGTAGTGACCACGTAGGAAATCCCCATACTTTTCGAGGACCAGCTTATCGTCCCAGAAGTGCCAATAGAGAAACAAATTAGCCAAGATATATGGGCCCTAGGCATATCTCCTATTAAGTTGTCTGTTTTGGGCAAAATGTTAAAAAAAAGTATCAAAAAAAAATGTTATCGTGACTAATTTTTCTAGTGGATTTTCGTAATAAAATGGTAAAATATGGAATAATAAAACAATGAAAACGTGGAAAAAATGCACAAAACGAACAAGTGCATCTCCTACTTTCCCTATTGCCCGACCAGCGGTTGCTTTGCTGACATAGTATATCTTCAAACATGTGGTGAAAGCAAGCTGACTCAGCAAACTGTGAAAACAACAGAACATGAAGGAGAGGAGGTGAACTAAACGACGTGTCGGTGATATGTCGCAGCTCACCAGCAATCAATTCAACAATATATATTTTGGTCTGTGGAATCTGAACCTTCTGTTCAGCTCATCATAACGGGTTGAGTCGGTCTCTTAAGACTAACTTGTTTACGTTGTTGCCATTTCTACGTCTGGGGCGTTGAAGCAATCTAACTACGTCGGCATTCTTATGAAGTTTCATTGACGTATGAAAGCGTTGACGTATGCACTTTTTCTTCACATGATAAAAATGCATTCAATTCTTAAATGAAAAGTCGCTAATTCATAAGTATCAATATATTGTAAATGTATTACAATAGAATTGTATAGTGGATCAAGTTAGAGCTCATGTTGCTTTTTTAAAAAAGAATAGAAAATTTAGAGCTTATCTTCAGCATTGAAAAGCATTATATATGAAACTGCGAGTTACAAAGCATTATATATGAAACTGCGAGTTACATTTTGTAAGTACTGAAATTAAAAAAAAAACATCACTTGTTAAAAATCTTTAAAATTAGTAGCAATATATTATATAATTGAGAGAAATCATGATGTCACAGGCCAAACAAATAAACTAAAACAATTGAATGATACTTTTAACAGAATAGTCAGTAAGTTGAAAAATAAAAACAATCATTTAGCAGAAACGTTGTATACTTGAAAGCAGAATTATGAAGTGACTTGCAAGCAAAATGTTTAAAAAAAAAGCTTCTACTGGATCACATTTACAAGATGGCTTTGATAATGTGTTTTATGACATTTGAAGCTGATCATAGTTTCAACTGTGTGTTATATCGGAGGTATGCAGGTTTTCTGTCGTTCTCTTTGTATATATCATGTACTTTAGGTTAAAACATTTTTTTGAATAGGTGATTAGCGATTATCACTTTCTGAGGGTAGAGCAACTGTTTGCAAAGTCAGAAACAACTTTGATGTGTGATGAAACAGGAAAACACATAGACTGTTATGAAATGTTTTCTGTACAGGACTCAGAGGGAAGACTATGGATATTTTGGGTTACAAGAAATACAAAACAAATAATCTGAATCAAGATGTGGTTAAAAATCCTTTGTCACATTAAAAATTATGCCTGATCGTGCTGCAACTAAAACATCATAGTTTGATAATCTATTATTCATATAGAGAGAGAATTCTACCTTCTTTACATTCTAATTGAGTACAAAAATCAGCTAAAAGCAAATATTGACTAGACTGAATAATTTTGATGTATCATAATTTTTGGATAAAGTAATCTCCGATTAGACTGTATGAGATTCATCGATTAGAGTGGGAGTACAAAACTGCGCGATTTGTTAAAAAAGGATATGCGGTTATTACAAATAACCAAAACTTCAAGCACATGGTTTACTCGTAGAACGGACGAGAAGAATGGGTGTTATTGTGAGTTTACTCCTAAACAATGTAACAAAATTAAGACGAATGCATTTCAGAAGAAAGCTCCTTAATCTCAGTTAACATTTAGAGAGGTATTTTGAGTCGAGAAACTTATGAAAGAAGTATTTTAGATCATTATAACAATTTGGAATACTTGAAACGGTGTCGGGAACAAGCTGTTAGTATGTTTTTTTACAATGGCAACCACCTTGAATTTTGAAATTGCCCCAAACTCAAAATCAGTAGTGACCATTATAGGTACAGGTCTACAATATCACAATTCATTCTGCTAGACGGTTTCTCATAAGAGTTTTAAAATTTCTGCCAATCAAACATATTGTCAACCCTGGCAGCCATGTTGAATTTTCATTCTGTAGAAAAACTTAATCTAAAAAATATCTTGCCTTCTTTCCTGCATGTTTTGGTTAGAATGCGTGTGACATTTTCTGAGAGCCTTAACTACGTTTTTCTGCAGTCTTTATTTTCAACGGTATTGGTCATATTGGATTTCAATGCCACACCATGCATTGGTTCTTCGCAACTTCTTTCTTACTATATTGACTATATATTTGGTGTTTCGTCACTAATATACTACATGTACTTCCGTATCCACTAAGGTGTTGAAGTGTTCCATTTTTGCGACAATAAATATCATTGTTTTTAAAGTACAGGTGCATTAATTTGTCAACTACTATGAATTTTCTATTTCTATCAAGTTCTCTTGAGGATATAAATTATCAATTAAAATTTTCACAATTCAGTAAAAATTGCCGTCAACGAGAAACGTTATTGTCGCAATGGGAAATATGTTGTAATTGACTGAAAAACATAAATCGATTATTGAATACTTTTTATAGTTAAGATATGGGGCATGTAGAAATTCCTTGGACACCTTATATAAATAAATACAGTCAATAACTATGAATATAACATATCAGACATAGATGTTAATGCCATACGCATTTACTGTTTAAAATTTAACTCGTAATTTTTCTTACGTGCACATTGTCTAGATACCTGGGATTAGCATCTCTTATTTTAGCTATACCGTTACAAACAGTTTTCTGTTATGGATTCGGAGTACATAGCCAAAACATCAGATTATAAGTAACTATTAAATGTTAACGCAAAACACAAAAAGTATGTGCGTGTCCCTTCCTCTCTGCCGATATCCTTTTTTCGGTTATATATTCCTGTCCTAAATAGCTGTAGGACCACCAAAAACCGGGAACCATACCAGAGGTTGAAAGTAAAAGTAGTACTGTACAGTAGACCAGTTCACCGTTGCCCTATATAGAGTTGGAACCGTACTTGCTACCAGAAAAAAAATTGGGCTTTGTGAAAGCTGAATATTTAAAAAAAAACTTCAGGATAAAGTTTTATTGCTTTTAATTAAACACTCAATTTAATACAAAGAGTCGAAATACAATGTTCGTCTCACACATGAAAGTGGATACAGAAAAGAATATCAACTTTTATTACTCTTGATAAAAATGGTGTATAAAAAATAGCAAATCACCAAGACAATCATTTAAATTGCTTATCAGAGCCCAAAACCTATTGGGGGGAGGGGTAAAATTTTAGCCTAAAAATGTATTATGTAATATTTTATCAAATGTAGTGGTCTGTGCTTAGTAGGGTATGTTTTAGTTTAAATAAACACATGTTTTAGGCTTTAGATGTAATGCAGGGGTCAAAACGTATAAATTTAGAACTTTTAGACATTCTGATGTGCAGAAAAAATAGTGTATTTTAAGATGTATAAATCAATTTTACAGACGCAGATACACATGTACCTTTAAGCCCCCATTCATTTGAAGAATCCATACTATATCTGAATTATAACCAGCACATGAAAACATGTGTTCACATATTTCAACTGGTTTCATGAATGAACATACCGCTTTTATTAGTGAACATACGCCTGTTTTATTAGTGAACACACGCCGGTATAATGACTATAAATGACTAATATAAAAATAATTAGAACCACAAACTTAAAAAAATATCAAAATCTTTACATGTACTATCTTCTTAGTTTGTAAGTAATAATCCCTTTCTTTATGAATAGGTCTACGTCTCGGTCTTATTCGTTAAGAAAGGGGTATTCATTTTTTTACATATACTAAGTTGTAACATTTGTCTGCATATTTAATTTAAATTAACAATGATAATGTTGAGTATCACGTAACGGCTGAGTTCTAGTCCAAATTTTTTTGATATCATAATCATGCAAGGGTTTAACGATATTCACTATTTTATAAGTTTTATAGTAATATATATATATATAAAATACTCGTATGTTACAGATACAAGCTATACAAAAAACAAAAAAAAAATTAAAATGTTCAAACCTCATATTACTGAGAATTAATTCTTCTACAAGTTTCATTTCCAGATATCACTTTTAAATGATTGATACGGTTTGTTTTCAAACCTCGTTCCCGGTATTATTAAAATATAGAAACTTATAAACTTGTTCAGTAAATCTTGCTAATGGATACATGATTCATCACGGTCAGGGAAACATAATTTCACCGAATATTGTCAAAATGATAATTATTATCTTCAGATCACAAAAATGTTATTCACACATATGTAAATGACTTTCAAGTCGATATTGACAAATAATTATCTAATGATGATTGTCTAAGTATATCAATACATTAAATAACTGTTGGATGCAAAGAATTATGATTTATAATATCCTTCGAATAAAAAATAGTCCTTCCAAAATTAAATTGCAATGACGTTTTTAATTGTGGTTTTAAATTAATGACTGACATACGAAGGCTGATATTAAGTTCACATTGTGATACAGCTCTTAAAACCATAAAACTTTCATTTGAAATAGATTATTTCACAATGTTTATTTTGAGGTATTTATTGTATGCGTTTTTAATAAATATTGGCCATCGGTAATGTACGGAACGAAAAAGGCTTTTAAACAGCATATTTAAATTCTTCATAATTCTTTTCATTATAATATAAAATAACGTACAGTACATTTTGCTTTTGATATTTCTTCAGTCCCGCCTACTTTTCACTTATTGCTGATGCTTATATTAAAATTATGTATGCACAGTTTATTTGTAAATATTTCTAGAGAGTACCCTCATCGTAACCGTGTTAATTGTATATTCTAATTGGGTGAATTCAAATATATGATACAGACGCGAATTATATAAGATTAAATATAGCTGGTATGAACGAAAAGAAATTCGAAATGCATATAGCAATAATTTATTCGATTATTCTGGTTTCTATTTTGCCATCAGCCATCTCGAGATTCCGCGAAGAGTTTTCAAAAATATTGTACGGATATCAACTAACAAGATTACCAGCATCATTGGCATTAAACTTTTCTCCCAGTATAAGACATTGTGCTATGTACTGCCTAGAACATCAGCCATGTAAGGCCGCAAACTATCTTGGTCCGATTGAAGCGTGTGAATTGATGACAACAGACACAACGCTTGTAGGTATCGTTGCTAATATTAACAGCAATGTTATTCTTCAAACAGGTAAGAACTTTGTAGAACAATAATTTCACAAACAAAACAATCATCATTATGAAAGTAAAAAGGTGATTTTTTAGCAAGATTTTTTTTTAGAAATAATAATTAATCACACGTTTAGGGACAAACCGACTGGTTGTAGCGATTGTTTACTATATATATTCTCATTGTTTTAAACTAGCTGGTTTAACTAACAATTGAGTGTAACTTAGTATTTATCTCAGAAATCTAAAAAAAGGCTAAAATTGTTTAAATCCTTCTTTATACCTTGCCTCAAGATGTGGGGCAAGTTAAACCAAAATGAGCAAAAAGAAAAAAAATACGTTAAATTTCCAGTTTGTAACGTTCAATAGACTGGTAGAAATATTCAATTGCACACGTAAGTAAATATATCCCGATTTTCATCTGCATCATGAAATTTATGCAGATGAATTAATTAAAATTGAGCTGATTCGGAAACTGATCATATGAGATTTTTAACAGTTTGGATTGAAATGTTCAGATTTAGTCGCCATTTGCATTTCTAACATTTGAAACGGAGAAGACTTTATCAGTATGTATTACTTATGTCTGGTCATATATTTGTTGTTTTTACGAATGCAATGTTTAAACTAAAGCTGGGTGTCTCTTACATCTTCAAGAATTCAAATAACGAAACAAATACTAATTTCAGTTTTTTTTTTATTCGAAATGATAATCCAAATTAAATAAATATTTACGACCAGTAAGATAGGAATGCAATTTACATGAATTATATTTTTATTTTTAAATACAAAACACAACAATACTAGAATACAAATTGATTACAATTTTTATTAATTTATCGTAGGCCGAATTTTATTGCCGTTATAATCCGACGTCAGTTTTGTGATTTATCGGATAAAAAAAGCGAGGGAACGATTATTCGTTCTAAATTTATCCATGCATAGTTTCATTCATATGCAATTATCAAACTAAATGATGTGTATTTTTATACCCCCGCTCGACAGAGTCGGGGGTATATAGTGGTCCTCATGTCCGTCCGTCCGTTCGTCCGTCCACATTTGGTTTCCGGATGATAATTCAAAAAGTTTACATCCGATTTGAATGAAACTTTGGGATATTGTTATATATCAGGTTGGTAAGAAGCCTATCGAATTTGGGGGAAATCCGTCAAATTTCAAGGTCACAGTCCACGAAAAACGTTAGAAATTTTAACAAAAAAGTTGTTTCCGGACAACAACTCAAAAAGTTTACATCCGATTTGAATGAAACTTTGGGATATTGTCATATATCAGGTTGGTAAGAAGCCTATTGATTTTGGGGGAAATCTGTCAAATTTCAAGGTCACAGTCCACGAAAAACGTTAAAAATTTTAACATAAAAGTTGTTTCCGGACAATAACTCAAAAAGTTTGCATCCGATTTGAATGAAACTTTGAGATATTGTTATATATCAGGTTGGTAAGAAGCCTATCGATTTTGGGGAAATCAGTCAAATTTCAAGGTCACAGTCCACGAAAAACGTTAGAAATTTTAACAAAAAAGTTGTTTCCCGACAATAACTCAAAAAGTTTACATCCGATTTGAATGAAACTTTGGGATATTGTCATATATCAGGTTGGTAAAAAGCCTTTTGATTTTGGGGGAAATCCATCAAATTTCAAGGTCGCAGTCCACGAAAAACGTTAGAAATTTTCACAAAAGCGGGGGTATCAGCGATCGCTAGATCGACTTTGTCTAGTTATATTTGAGAAAATAACTCGCTTTTTGATAAATGCAATAAACAAAAGAATTTCAAATAAATATAAAGTGAAAAATAGCATTAGATAAAACTAATGATCATTTTGTGCTCATATACTATTTTAATTCACAAATTAGATGCTTACGGACAAAATATTAAATAGTAAATATAATTAAATAAAGTATAAATAAAAGTAAATATTATCAGACTAAACGCGTTGTTTTACGAAATATTCGGTGTTTTAACTCCGCCGATTCGTGCAAGCACAAAATAAAGCTTGAAGGACTCTATGTTAAGTATGCGAAGGAGTCGTCGAAGTGTACACATTGATAATTTCCTTAAAAAATGTTTCATTCTTATAATTGTCATAAATAGTCGTTGCGCTTTTAGTAACAGAAAAACAGTTCGATCTTATTTTGACTAATAATATATACTGTATTTGTTTGACATAGTTCTTCATAACCTTCATTATTTGGCCATCCTTCTGATATTTTGGTCTGAAGCGCAACATATTAATTCTAATTATACGAAACTTGTCATTGAAGTATAATTGTTTTATATAAAATTGGTATCTAAGATTACATTTTTTATTAATCCAAACCGCAAAGAACGTTAACCCAGTTCGTATATAATAAGACCTTACTGGGAAAAACACTTCCAACATAACTATATTACTCAGAGAACATAAGAACATATATTCAGTAGATTGCGTAAATAGAGTATAGAAATATACATGCGTATTTTGCTTGTTGTAGGTTATGCTTGTGGTGTAAAGGCATCCCTTCCACCAAACGTGCCCAATACACAGATGGACTTCACCTTCAGACAGAATGGCGTTGCTGTCATTTTTAAATGTGAATCGCTGACATCAGGAACATCCGGAAACCATTGTCCAGTTTCTACTTGTATAGGAAACAACCACGACCAATGGTCATTCGGCTATAATATTTCTTGTACAAGTAAATTTTATTGTGTTATCTTTATCATGAACTTTGCAGTCACATTTGGGCGTAAACGAACAATGTTCTTATACGGAAAACTTGTTTATAAAAAACTAAATTATTTTCCTATTTGTATTCGACGTTTCTTTTATACATCGGTATAAAGAGACCATTTAGGGACCTTAATTTTAGATATCCACGAAAGATTAGGTAAGACTGGTTGTTTCACAATTTTTCAAGTGATAACGTTTGATGTACTGAACAAGAATTTTTTTTAAAGGATGGATAATTCATTATACATTCCTATCCAGTTTCTCGTTTTTGAAAATCTCAGAGAAATAGAAAGTTATTCAGTACCTGTTATTAACACATAATTGAGTATTTTTTTATATTTATTATTGTTATTAATAATTTGAATGGACGATCATTATCATAATTATAATAACAATTATTATTATTAAGCTACACCGTAAATAATTTAATTTCAATATATTTCCTATGAGCAATGTAGGCTCACATTTGACAAAATCTGAATTGTATACATGTCTGTACATGTACTCTGTTTGATCATAGTCAAGAGAGAAATCGGACAATTACATTTTAAGAATAAAGAATATTATAAAAAATAAAATATTGTTTAACTATACAAACTAAAACACATTTTGAACAGTGAATATTTACAGGGCATTAATCAAGTAACAAGTGTTAATTGTATGACATAAGAAAAAACCTCACTTTAATTTGATCAACTATACAGATAAAGTATTTGGTACCCTTTCTCAATACACGTTTCTCCGGGTACTCCGGCTTCCTCCCGAATAAAAAAATGATATAGCTGACAATTGCTGAAATTAGCATTAAACACCATTCAAACAAACAAACAAAAATCAATACACGTAATATTAGAAACGTAGGGCAGTAACTGGGTTGTCCGAAATGTAGTTGCTATGGTTCTTTTTACTTTTAAGATGTGTTATTAGTTGTTTTCCATTTTCGTCATCTATGATATATAGGTTATAACTCTACTTCCAGCTGAAGACTGCTACACAAATTCTGCTACATATAGAGGGAAGATGTCATGCACAGTGTCTGGTAGAACTTGTCAGCACTGGAACACTGACACGCCACACATTAAATACTACGAACCATCTGACGTCATTGATCGATTGACAAACTATTGCAGAGACCCATCGGACGATGGCTTTCCATGGTGCTATACGATGGACAAAGATGTGAGATGGGAATCTTGCCCGGTACCCAAATGCTGAAACCCTTACTGTAGCTTTGAGCTCTAGTTTAACTTTTCATGAGTTAAATCGCAATTCCTTCTTAAATATGTGTTTTGCATAGTTGTTTTGAAAGATGGTAACACTGACATAAACCAAATTATACACACAAACACACAATATCAGAGTGAATACCTGATTCTCTTAAACTAAATAAAAAAATGTATTTGTATGATCTTTACAATTTTTTGCAGTTTATTTCAGTTGTGTATACATACAGTGAGTATTTATATACGATATATATAGGATTTTACTGTGAAGGTTCTCACTACGCTCTCGGGTTATGGATATGCTAGGTCTTTTGTCAGTCTGTGAGGGTTCTCAGGTGGCGGATAAGGGATTTTTTTGTTGCGGATGGGGTTGTCCGTTTACCTTTGTGGATAACGTGTTTGGAGAGTGCCTAGCGTCTTGCACTAGGTCTTTTTAAGTAGATTTCAATATATAGGAGACTTATTGTAGCCACTACAAATAACTAAATTATCCGTTACAGTCCAATACTCCACATTTTTTCAGAACCAAAATATTATTTACTTCCGACATAGATTTATTGTTTGATAATTAATTCTCTTCCTCAATATAGATAAAAAGAGCTCACGGGACGCTTAAGAAATCAAATTATTTTCCTTTGTAATCACTGTTATTAATTTCATTATTTTTTAAAGATAGAACTTAAAATCAATTGAACATGAATTTTAAAAATATAAATATTTGCCTTAAATGATGTTTGTTTGCCTTGTTTGTAAAGGGTTTCAATCCAATTTTGACAAAGTTCAGCTATGAAATATCATCCAATTATAATTAACAGAGACCAGGTTTTTACACCACTTCTGCTGTTCAGTATTTACATGCCAAGTGATTGATAGTAGATGACAGAACAAGACGACAACCAAGACCTTTGTAAATGAAGACCTCATTTACTGGAAGTTTTTACTACAACTGCAACAGCAATACCTAATGATTATCTTTAAATCTATTTCGGTAATGTTGTTTGCTTACGGCTGAGCTTAAACTAAAACAATTAAATATGAATAAGCTAAACAGATCATGACTAATAGTAATACGAATACGAAGTATTTGTGTTTTTTTACTGAACTGCCGAAATTTCAGTTTGGAACATAGCCAGTTGTTTTCGTCGTACAAAAGATGAAAAACGCCAGACAAAATATAAACCATGACCTCTTTCATTAAAACATCTCACATGTATATTATACCGCAAATAATATTGTTGAATAGGACTTTGTTCAAACACGCATCTTTGCTACACTTGGTAAATTTAAATAAAAATATCTTAGTCTGGTCCTTAAAATGTCCAAAGTGCCATGCCATTTACGTGGAAACTAGTATCTACAAGTGTTTCTGTCAGTAAGTAGAGATACATATAAATTCTACAACTTGCACTGTCGCTGTGTTTTGGAAAACAATTAGATTTAGCAGCATTAATCATCGACCATGTATTTCGTACAATTTTAGCATTGTTTTCACTTAGATTGAATTGAAGCTGCGAAAAGTTAATGACGACTTCCATAATTTTCTTGTCGTAATTTCCCATTACAATAAAAGTTATAATCTAGTACAACAAACATACTATAAACATAATTGTTTGAGGCTTATTGTTCTTATATTAATTAACGCTTTGACAATTATTTTTGAAATGTATACTGGTTTATTCGCCGATGAACATCCTGCATTAAGAACGTATAACAAGAATTCAGCATCACCGTGTCATGTTAATGTTCCCTAGTGTAGTAACACGTATGTTTTACGACAAACAGCTACATCATTGTGCTAGTACTTTAAAGTAGTAAAGTATAATGTACACATTCACAAATCATTTCAAAATGTTGTTGTTACCTAAAGGATCCATGTAGATGATCTCTTTTTCTTCCATTAGAAAAGCTTATATCTCCAAACACGTTACCCACTACGGTCCGCGGTCAGGCTTTCCGTATTATGAACTGACAACCCCCAAACGAGACGGTCTCCCCTATCCGCGACCCGGGGACGCGCTGGGCTGCTCTGTGGATCGAGCCATTGGAACACTCCCAGTATGGTCCCAGTATCCGGGATGTAAGCGATACAATTATGCTGCAGAATTTTGATATCCGATAACTGAAGTATACTAGAAATATCAGTTGTCTATATGGATATTATACAACCAACCTGACAGAAACCTTTTCACCAGACTTTCGTCCATGTCGAGTCCTCAAAAATATATACACTTTGCCAAAAGTTAGGGACCACCAGGTTTTGCTTCAAATAAATAAAAAAGAATTCATTCTTTCTGGTTCTTTGTACATATGTTATCAACAAAAACTAGGTTTGTAGTATCTATTGTTAAAAATCTTAAGTCGTTCGATTCACGATACAATAACAATAGAGATTTTAAAAAAACCCACTACCCCCAGCTTTTGAAAACCCAAATTTGGCGCCTTTTTTCATTTCATCATGTGCAAGTGCGTATTAAAAGGTAAAATTTATTCTGTTTTGAAATCATTTCAACATGGTACGTCGAAAACTAGCAGTTGCAGATAGATAGCAAGCAGTTGGTATGATAAGGGCTGGAATGACACAACTAAAGGTTTCAGATAGGTTTAATGTTAGCCATTCTGTCATCAGTAGGCTAATGAGACGATAAAATGAAACTGGTATTGTTGGGGAAAGGCCAAGATCAGGGAGACCAAAGAAGACAACAGAGAGAGAAGACGGACTACTTCGAAGACTTGCTAGACAACAACCTTTAACCACTGCAAACAGGTTGCGTAGACGATGGAATGTCCATTTTAGAATCAATAGACGGACAGTTAACAGAAGGCTAAACTGCGGAAGACTTCGAGCACGGAGACCACAAAGACATGAGGATACCTGTCTGCAGCGGGCGCATGACCATATCGGGTGGAATATTCGCTCTTGGAAAAGAATTCATTAGTTCGACTTCAGTTTTCTTCAGTTGATGGAAGGATGCGGTTATGGCGTCAACGCAACACAGCTTTTGATCCTGCACATGTTCTGGGAACTACAGCTTTTGGTGGTGGCGGAGTGACAGTTTGGGGCTGCTTCTCATATGACTGTAAGGTAGACTTGTATCGAATAGATGGCACACTAACTGCTTTAAAATACAGAGATCAGATTCTGGACCCATTTGATGCGCATCCACTTGGAAACAGACCCGTGTTCATGGTCGACGACGCAACACCTCATAGAGCACGCATCGTCAAAGATTATCTTGCAAATGAGGCAATAGGGACATTACCATGACCTGCCATGTCTCCGGATATGAATTCGATAGAGCATGTTTAAGACTATCTCGGCCGGAAAGTGAATGAACGTGACCCTACATGTCAGAAAATTCAAGAATTGAGTGATACTTTAATTCAGGAGTGGCGGCAATTCCGTCAACGTAGACTTCAGAGCATTAGGATACGAGTACAAGAATTGCACCGGAAGCGTGGTGGATACACACGATACTGACTCTTTTCTTGTGAATAAATGTTAAAAAATGATTTCTTCTTACATCTTAATAACCCTCAACCTGCCAACTCTTTGTATGTAACATTACCAGCGGTTTAAACTGACACTCTTTTGAGTAATGATTTTGCAGTGTTATGGCATATTTTTACAAACGACATCTTGTTGGTATTTTCTATACATTTTGAATAGTAAAATCATAAACTTCTTTAAAATAGTCGACTTTTTTAAACAAAACGTGAAATGAACAATGGATGGTTATATATTGATAAAAGTATGGGTTTTAAAAAATCACCTCCGCTAAAATCCTGGTGGTCCCTAACTTATGACCAAGTGTATATACATGTACAACCTGGAAACTGGTCTACAATGTCGGCGTTCTTTTTTCGAGTATTACTTCAAATGTTGCAAAATTGGTATTCAAATTGAACATTTCTGAAAATGAGCTACCACCTTTAGTAACAATATTGTTACTCGATTCTATATTTTTTTTTGAGTTGTCGACGAAGATAAAGTCATTATTGTTTGAAATAAGAGCTTGACACTTTTCATGGTCATAACAGGAAACAAGTTTATAGGATATCTTATAACAAAATATATACTTCATTCAGTATTTTGTTGTATCGATGATGTCTTGAAATAGCCTTTTATCTCTTTCGTGAATTTCTACTAACACTGACTTGACAGTAGACACAATGGTCTTTTCTTTGTAGTTGTTTCCTGTGCACACTCTTTGCATTGGCTACGTATGCAAGGCATTTCCATTCTACCATATAACACTGGAATCAACTATCCCCATATGAGACTGAAAGCAGGTGACAATATTGCATCCTAAACATGTTGCACAGTGTTATTAGCCAAAGAAATGTACTTACTAGTATACTAACAACGTAAGTTTTTGTTGTTCGATGTGGAATTGTTTCAATAAATAGCGTAATATTTGTTGAGTGGCATATCCATTTCTTCCGCTAATAACATTGTGCAAAACAGTTCGCATTCTACTGGTATTCTCATCGATTATTCTAATATGCTACAGACGGTTTACCAAAAGCCGCCTATGTGGTGATGCAAACACTGCGTTATGCATGGGTTTCAGCAGGGAATATAAACAGAAAGAAGCCGCAAGGCAAATACAAGATATATCCGTAGCTGCGGTAAGTGGAAGGTCTGTGGATCTGAACAGTTATATATGCATCTGCGTTTAAAGTGTGTCGTGGGTTTACTTTAACCATTTCATCAGCAATTGAAAGAAAGATATTCTGCGCATTTATCAAATATGTTTAGTGTCCATATGATGGGGTCATTTCCTTAAAGCAAAACAACGGATCAAAGATAAAAAACTGGAGTTGTTGACTTAGAATGGTTTGGAAAGGTTATTGGAATGTCCATGATGATATGTGTTATGTCTTTTACCAATTCATTTAAGCAGTATCTTTTGATGACAATTACAACTGAGGGTGGAATATGAATTCTTACTATCTTTTCAAATCGCTCACATAGAGCGTTTACTATCTACTCGTCTCCAAAATGGTGATCAATTAATTCGGAAAAAAACCGGACTTTTCCCGCCTTAGCTGCAGACGACATCACCCGAAGGATTTCGAATAGACAACAATCGATTGTTCCTAAAGTACACTTCCGTTCTAATTGATGTCAAATTTTAGTATGGGAAATCAAAATTTTAAAACTGCCATATTTCAAAACGATGAATATCTCGAGGAAATAATTATTGATTTCGAAAAGTACCCTTCTTGATCTACAAAAAGAGCATAAGCTGAACCATACGCGGTAAGCAGTGTTTAATTTTCACGCAAAAAACCCTCTTCAGAATACGTCAACACTTACTATAGATTTCTAAACTTATAATAGAGATTGGCATAAATGTATAAAAAACCATGTTACGGACATATGATCTAAACGTAAACAACGATCTAAACAACCGTATATGGAGGTATCAATGCCGTCATAGTTACTAAAAATATCTGATGTCTGTCGTAATTGGACTCAATTTGGTCCTGAATTAGTCTAAAGGTAAAAAACAAATGTACGGATGAAACAATTAAATTGTCTGATTGACACCATATTTGTTTGGGTTGCTGGACGTGTTTTTAACCCACAATTGGTATTACGATTTGTTGCTAAACTTTTATTGTCTTCACTAACATTGTTATGAATGACATCATTTACTTGTAGACAAATACTGGATATCAGTATCAGAAATGAGCATAGATAAAGGTTTGTCGTATAAGGTGTGTAGTTACTTCCGTTAACAGACTGAACTTGCCCTGGATTGACTACCAACGACACGGCGTCAGTTGCAACAGGCAGGAACTGCTCCGGAGCACCAGAGTTCACTTTTATTTTCTTGAGAGTTCGTGTAACTTTTTATTAATGTGGTGTTTCGTTCTGTGTTTGTTGTTGTTTTCGTTTCTTCGTATTAGTGTTTCGGAAATGTGATTCCACTTTCCTATGTGTGCGCTTATTTGATCAGCAAAGCATTTCTTGTGTTACTGTTACTTTAGTCATCGTATTTATTACATAATATTCAGGTTCAAAGAAGGATAATATTGTTCTGGCACACCAACGTGTGCACAACTTACACAGGTTATTATTACTTCTTAAACCTACAGAGAAATAAAAATGTAGAAGGAAAATCTTGCTTTTATTTATAAACAAAAAAGTTGCGTCTTAAAATTTCTACAAAGAAAAAAAACCGCAAATATCTAATCGCCTTATCAACATTTTCAAAGTATCTTTGGTAGGTTAACATGCTATATGGACAACTGTTTACTATATTCCTTTCAAGTCCAATGAAACATGTTTTTGCCTGTATTAACCAAGTAGTCAAAAAAATCTTCCTCTTTTAGTTTTACTTCAATTTTCAAAAGAGGGTAACACTATAATAACTCTGTGTGAGACAGCTGCACAGTGTAAGTCTTCGAAATATGTGAACTAAAACAATATATTATTATTCACCAACAAACCTTTATCAAATAATTAGTTCTAACCGCTGTAATCAACTATGCCAAAACAGTACTGAAAATCTCTTCGGCATCATTTTGCCGTTGGCAACTCTAGCCGTATTTTTTCTGACGCGAGATCGATGCTCCTTCTATATTTTCCTCTTTAACCTCCTGTCCTCGTTGTCTTTTGTACATAACTTCTAAAACACTTCAAATGTCTGGAACAAAAGGTCCTTATTTAATTGTCTAATCTAATCTGAACTGTATCGACAACGTCTACGGCTGAAATCATCGAGATAAAAGAGAGGGATGCCTTTTTTCCAGAATTAAACTTCTCGCTCTGAGATCTCAAAGTCGGAGCAATATCAATATGTTTTTCTTTTGTGTTTCCATTCTTCTGCAAGTTTTTTCTTTCGATTTGTCTGTTTAGGTTCTTTCGAATCCTTTACAATATGTCCACGTTTTATTTTACTTATAACCAGATGTTTTTGTAAAACAGTACTTAGTTTATCTGAAGGATCACGCCGATATTTTTTCTTTGTTGCTCTTGTCTTCTTGTCCCATTGTCTTCTATCGTTTTTATTCTTCTCCAAACTTGTCCTTTCGTTTAATTGTTTTGATATTCATCAAATCTTGGACGAGTTTTATATGTTTTTGAAGTTTTACCGAACATTCATCTATTCGTTTTGTTTAAACTAATGAAATAATTCATTTCTTGTTGTTCATCGATTATTGAAATCTTCTACCGTTACTTTATCGGGATTTGCAATTTCTGAAAATATGGATTCTTCATAAGGGTTTATGTTTTCTTTTAAACATTTGTATTCCTTGTCTAACCGGTAATTCATCAATGTTCGACTGGGACCATAATGGGAGGGTTTCCAGTGCTCGACCCACAGAGCAGCCCAGCGCGTCCCGGGTGGCGGATATGGGAGACCCTCTCGTTGGGGGGGGGGTTGTCAGGTCATAATATGGAAAGCCTGACCGCGAACCGTAGTAGGTAACGTGTATGGAGAGTGCCACACTCCTTGCAAGATAAAGACCCCCTTTTGTAGATTTCGAAAAAGAGTAGGCTCATTGTAGCCGCTACAAAAGGCTAAATGTTCCGCCCCTACCCAAAACTCCATACTTTTCCATTGGCAGTCAAAATTGTATTCCCTGTGACCCATCCCACCCCCATTTTCCGTTGATTTATTGTTTTTTAACTTGTTCCCGTCCTGAATATAGCTGAAATACTGCTCGCTGGACGTAAAGCAGACATCCAATCAATCAATCAATCAATCAATTTTCGACTGAATATGATCTAAATACTGCTGTGTCTTCTTATCCAACACCATTGGTGATACTTCATAACAAACAGCTGTTAAGTTCTTCTCTGATTTTTTTAGTGAAAATAGAAATTAAAGCAATACATACTTTACAAGAATTCAAAAATGGATTTATAAAATTCCAGTGCCAATTTCCTGAAGGATGCCATTAGATGAGAAAGACATGCATGAACAACTCCACCATCAAAGTCTACTATCTGCATTCCCAGATGTTATTCGCCTTGGTCTTGACCTGAAAGCATTCAAATCTTCATTGTTAAATTTGCATAGGCCAGTTTGAATAAAAGCCGTACTCATGTTACTGTTCAATTGGTATTGAAAAGAAGAATTAGCATGCCAAAATAGTTTGTTTTCTTCTCTCCTGAACTTTGCGACGCAAAATCGAATGAGTTGAATGAAGTGTTAATATCATGCTAGCAACTGGAATAATACACTCACCAGCAATAGGATTCTACAAGCCAGTTCATAATAGTAAAAGTTGTTGTCTCCTTTTTGACTAATAGCTATCCCTGTGGCATCCCAAAATGTTACATCTGTCTTTGGCATGTCGTTCCAGATTCTTAATCCAGTTTAATACCAATACATGATATATGAAGGGTTATGGAAATGTGTTTAATAAAACCTGGTATTTTTTGTACCTGAATCGTCTTTACTTTATAAGGTATGTTTTGCTAAACTTTCGAATTCCGATTTATGCAAGCTGTTTGAATAATTCGGATATGACGCAATTTGTTTGTATATATGATGTGTATTAACAAAATCTGAAAAAAATTAATGCTAATTTTAGCTCTGGTTTCGTTACCTGAAAATGTGACAAACTTGGTAAGGCTTTTTTCAGATCTTAACTTTTCCTGCAATGTTTTTCTTGGTGGTTCTCTTAAGTGCCTTGCGTTATTTTTTATTATGTTTTTCATTCGGGTCGAAATTGACAGTTACTAATTTGACCGGCGTCATTGAAAAGATGTTTTTATAATCCTGAAATTTGCATTCGCCTTTACCTCTGAATACTGACTGGAGATTTCTTGTTACTTGATATGTTGCTAGCAACTGAAACTCTATGCCATTCGAACATTTAGGCTTAGTAACGATGGGTTAACCTGATTAATTAATATATAATATGCTCCCAACTTCCACTTTTCTGTGTTTTGTGTGAAACATTTCATTGCTTAACTGTAATGTAAAAGTGGTCGGTTTTTGACACTTCTTTCTCAAAATATATGTCTGGAGGTTTTATGCCTATGGAGCTTTCTTGAGTATCGGAAGTAAAGTTATTTCACATTTGAACCTAGTCTCTACTACGGTGTCTATTTGTGTCCTCATCTCTCTCTATGCTCTCAAATGAGCTCTTTTTTGTCTATCAAAAATCCGATATAAAGACATCAGTTTGTATTATAGTACTTGCGTTATCATTTTTGGGCCGATTAGTATCCAAAGCATTATTGGCTTTCTTTGTAGAAAAATATTAAATACACGTTGTGAGTGAAAATAAATAGAGTAAAAAGGATGCCATGGATATGTAATTATCTATTTAAATAATGTTAACAGACATTATTTCAAGTTAATTATAATTTGCACTGATTTTTAAAGTGTACTCAATCATTTATTTAGCTGTTTTTATTCAAATTGTCAAAATGCTTGTTCGCTTTATAAAGCTTATTGTCAAAAAACTACAGTGGATTAAAGTACTTCTTTCTTTTCTCAGTAGTATATAAAATAAGGGGATAATAATTTAAATATTTCACCCAACCAAAAAAGCAAGGGTTTCACAGAAAGCCGCATTTAAGTCCATTTTCGGAATATATGCATTATTTGTGAACGACCAGTTAGACAATTCTCCAATTGACTCTCATTCCACTTGGGCTAACGTGTTAGTGATATTTTCACATTTAAAGTCAATCATTATAACATTTATAATATCCTGTGGCGGTCATGTATTCCGCATCACATGAATAGTCTTTGTGTACGAATGCATATAATTAGTTAGATGTCGAGTTTAAGTGAAGACGATTTTTGTTACATTTTGGCAAATCCAAAAAACGACATTTACACAAGAGGAACTGTGATTTCCTCTTTCAAGAAGAAATGAGGTTTCTCTGTAGAAGGACCTCGTAAATAATATTTGTCACTAGTGTCAACGCAGTGAAAATTCAGTTTCTTATAATAACTTTCAAAATTGTAAATAATCAAAATCAGTGATTGCCTATGACAGCCATGTTTTTGTCCAATTAGGACTAAATAAGGTATATTTCTATGGGACACCTTAAGAGTATCTGTGTATCAAGTTACACAACAAAGTATTTCTTCAAGATTTAGCCAATTAGAATCATTCTTCACAATGCTTGATACATTTCATATCACGATTACATAATGAATACGTGTTGAAGACTTTTAAATATCCTTACGTCCAAGTGTTCCCGCTAGTTTTGGCTAAGCTGTTTCCGAGACAACGTACAAAGCTGTGAAAAGATTATGGAGCAAAAATGACGGATTTATATCTGTGGGCAGCAGTCTAAGCTTTTCTCGATATTGTCACATTTTTTATGTCTATCAACGCAATCAAAAATACTACTGTATGTTTACAGCAACACCTTATTCCTATCCAATATGACAGACATTCATAATTGTGAGATTTCCTTGTATCAATTAAGTAATTCCGGTCCACAGAACGTAATATCTAATATATATATATATAGGACAATCATGTTTACATGTTTCTACTTATATGTCCTTTAATGAATGGTCTAAGAACACACGATTTGTATTTTTCAGCCTTTTTTTCGAAAACCTTTAATCATTTAGTTTTTGTTTGAGACTTCTATCCATTAGTTAGTTCGAAAAAGTTTATTCGTGTTTAATTACTATTTTTGTTTGTAGACAAGAACTACATTACATGTACCTGTATTGTGCAAAGTCCCTACAAGCGTTTTACGAAAAAGTAGTATCCTGTCCCAGTCATGTGCATCTTAAGTAAAAATATATATATGTAGTCAGTCCCCGTCACCGTCTCAAAACTTTGATCAAAGTCAGGCATAAATAGACCCACCCTAAATACATGGGTTATAAATTTGGCTTTTCGTTCTGAACATAACATTTTCTAACATTACATCTACTTTTCTCTTCTGATAACAACGCCTCTGCGTCACCTCTACAACGCCTATAGAGTCGGCCCCCCTCACGACCTCAAAACTTTGATAAAAATCAGGCATATATATAGTGCCACCCTATATACATGAGTTTTAAATTTGTTTTTTCGTTCCGAACGTCATATTTCACACGACCTCTTCTGGTAACGATGCCCCTATGTCTCCTCTACAACTCCAATAGTGTCGGTCGGCGTCACGATCTCAAACTTTGACTAAAATCAGGCATACATAGACGCACCTTAAATACATGGGTAAGTGAGCTATTCTCATTACTTGGCGTCAGTCGTCATTGTTGTCGGTCGTAAACTTTTCACATTTCAACGTTTTCTCCAAAACCACGTGGCCAATTGGAACCAAACTTGGCAGGAATGTTTATTGGGTGGTTCTTAACAAAGTTTCTTTTTAAAATGGCTGCCAGGGCCAATAATGCGTTCCATGGCTGGATTTCAAAAATTATTCTTCTAATAAACCGCTTTTCAGATTGATTTAAAATATTGAAGAAATGTAACTTAGATAGTCCTCTACAAAGTATGAGTTTATATCGCCGATCCAAAATCTAAGATGGCCACCATCGCAGGACTTAGTTTAACATAGTACCCTATAGCAAAAACTTCTTCGCGGAAACTGTTTCACACAATGAAGCCAAATTATAAAGACATGAATTTTGTATTGTTATCTTATTATTTTGATATTTTCGAGCCAATTGCAAATTCAACATGGCTTCAAGGCCTCTTATGCTTTTTGATTAGCTGAAATTTCTAAAATGTTCTTCTTTCAAACTGCATGACAGATTGATTTAAATATTTTGTTAATTCATAATATAATTTATTTCCAATGTCTCTGGCGACACAATTTTAAGTTTTTAAAGGAAATTGATATATACAGAAAAATTTAATTGGATTTTAAATTGTGATATTAAATACCTGTTATAGTTTTAGTTTTATTTTTTATCTGTATATATGCTCATATTATTGTATGAGACCAGGTTTTAGAAAGAAGTGATATTATTTAAATAATTAAATTAATAAAATTTCTAATTTTCACGTCCTGGATATTGCTGAAATATTGCTTGCTGGATGTAAAACAAGAATAATTCAATGAATTGAAATATTGCAGAAATGTAGCTTAGATAGTCCTCTATAAAGTTGGAGTTTTTTGTACGATCCAATATCCAAGATGACCGCCACCGTGAAACACAGCTTAACATAGGACCCTATGGGAAAAAACACACAAATAGCTTTTTCTACGAAATTTTTCCACAAATTATGCAGAAATGAAGCTTGGGTAGTTATCTTATTATTTTTAGTCTTTTTTCAGCAAATGTTTATCTCCCAGAACGCAAACATTTGAAATTTTCTGTATACATCAAATAAAATGTTTTTTTCTATTTGATATATTATAATAGCGTGGATTATATTATAATAGCGACCTATTTCAGTTTACGAGGTAAATTCTATGCAGAATATAAAAATCAATTTTGCTTGGAAACCTATTTATTAAAATTAAATTTATGCGATAGAGTTTATATATCAAAATTTAGGTGTTAAAATATAAAATTTCCCGTAGAAACGGGTAGATGGAACGGGACACTAAAAACGCAAAGATTATGTCATCTTTGTGGGAATGGAGTTGGTGATGAATTTCATTATCTTTTCGTTCGTTTGTCATAAGAAAGAGATAATGAATATCATAGGAAAGTACATTCCCAAATATTATACTGTTAATCCAACAGAATATAAACTACAAGGGCTTCTATTGTTCTGTCACGTTGAACTCGACAAAAACTTGGCTTTTAAACATTTTATGTCTTTACCTCTAAAATGATCCAGTCTTTACTTGACGTATTATGTATTATTTGCATTGTGTATTGGCCGTAAGATATACTTTAATATTGAATTTACTATGTGTGTTTTAATTAACGTAGCTGTATTTTGTGTCTGTATGTATTATTGCCTAAACCCTCTACTGTATGTATTTGTTATATATTCTTTGTGTCCTCTTGTATACCTGTGTGTCTGAGGCTTAATAAACTGTTGTCTTGTCTTGTCATATAATCTAACATGTTAAAAGGTATGTGTGATCAATGACATGTATTTTTATTGTAAAAGAAAATGTCCAGATCAATATTAACACCTTCCAACTGTAAAGAGAAATATGTCAATATTTACATAAAAGTAGTTTATGGGCATTAGAAATATTAAATTACTCCCCAAAAAATATTGTTTGCAAACTTCGATAACAAGATCATCGTGTGAGTAACTGTGAAGACTAGGCTATGGCACAATGTACAACAAACTGATAGGTTGTGTCATCTCTGAGACTCGGCAGAAAGAGGGGAGGGATTCGAATAATGTTTGGGTGTAATTTTTTAAAAAGACAGGGATAGGCTCCTGCCACTTTTTTCCGCGATAATGTTCACACTTCAAATTTAGTCAACTCAGATATTTTTGACTAAGCTTATTTTGTCTTATTAAAAAACTTAATTATGTTAATTAGGTTTATAAATGTGAAGGTACATCAATCATCCGGTTACTTCTATTTTGTTAACTTTTTATTTTTGTAACTATTATCTGTAACCATATCAATTTTAATATTCTATAATTAAGGTTCTTACAATGCGGGTGTTCTATAACTAAAGAGCTGAAAAGTCGTTCTAACAGGGTTAATACAGTTTCACAATATACGCGTTTAAAAAAATCCTGTTTTGTTGGTAGTCTCTAATGTCTTTTTTGATGAAAATCAACCGACTCCAAAGCAAAAAATAAAGTAATTAAACGCCTCTATAATTTATTTGATAAGTGTACATGTCTTTCTGCACAACAAACGAATTATTACACGCATTCAAAAATTTGGTTGTGAGCATAAAAATTGAATATTTAGTAGAGATGTCTAACGCGTTATAATTACGGAGCTGCTCAATAACGTTTTTGAGAGTGGCACACACCTTTCCACCACCTGGTTAAGTACAAAGTTTTAATTGTTGCAGTTTTATTGAAATAATATCAACTTTTATTCAAATCATTTATTGTAGGATCCGCATAAGGCTTAAATTATTTGAATAGCACATTAAATGATTTAAAGAGCGAGACAAATGATTGGATCCACAGGCATAGGCATGAATTAATCAGAATATAATCATCGTACAGAGATGTGATTATTTGAAGACATGTGTAATTATTTGAGTTAGTGTAGATGTGGCGTTCCATAAATTCAATAATGTTTACAGTGGGTTTTCGTACATACATGATATTTGTAAACAAAATCGATAAATTCTCTCCAAGATGAACATGGACAGTGCCTCAGGTAAAGTAGCTATGGTTAATAATTTTCGATAGTACACGATGTTGAAGGAAGGCCATTAACGAAGTTTGTGAAAAAAATTTCTATTGGTCACACATTATATCGAGAAAACATCCCAGTACTTATTTTGTAATATAAAAACGATGACGTACAAATTTGTCTTTGTTGTCAAACAAGTTTTATTTGATATATTTTAAAATTAATGAAAAATAAATAAACACCTTTACTTTTTTTCAAAACTCAAAATAATTATAGACACGGGCGCTTGGGGGGCCACAGTAATTTAAAAAAATAAAATGTCACTAAGCTTCTTTAGTGTGCATTTACTCGTTTAGTAACCAGTCGTGCATGCCTTACCTCAGATATTTGATCCAATATTGTCTATATCAAATATACACTATAAGACACCTTGCCTATGTTGTTTACCTCAGTTTTGAAGTGTTATTACTCCGTCATATTCAACAGGTATCAAATCTGTAATAAATCTTGTATGCTTCCCCCTCCCCCCCAAATAGCAGACAGATTGGAATAATTGCCAACCAAGCTACATTTGAGCATGTTGCATTGTCATTCTAAAAATGATACACCCTTTATTCCATTATGCTTTTTTCAAGTCGGGACGAAATAAATAGTACTAGGGTGTGTATTAACATAATAATAGGTTTATTTATCTTTTTGAAGATTAGTTTAAATATATTTCAATTATCAGTCGATAAGTTGTTAAATGCATGACTTCATTTATTAAAGTAAATATAAAATGTGTGATTCGGAAACGTTCCTTTTTTATTTGAAGTAGATCCACCCTGTACAATCTGTATCAGCGATTTTCGGCAAGTCCCACTCGCTGATTGCTGGTCAAAGCAACGTATAGAATAGGTTTTCGTCATTAGGGGAGGCATATTGCAGACAATCAATTGATATAATATGCATTTTAAGAAAATATATCATGCAATCGCGTGTAGAAATATCGTTTTATTACTGGACATTTTTTTATATCTCCCCAAGCCTATTTTTCTAAACATTTAAAGAGACATTCCGTTTTCGGACAATTGTGTTTTACAAGGATGTAAAGGTTATTAAAAAAACTCGGAACGTCTGGCATTGTTCAATAAATTCTGCGATAATTTCTTACTATAGGTAACAAAAGGGAACAAACATACCATGAAATAAAATGAAGAAAAATAACCCTTTTCAAGGTACCACCTTCAAGGCAAGGGGATAAGGTCGGTGGATAACGCCGGGTATGTTGTTTTTATTTAAAGGTAAAGCGGCTCTCTGTAACAGTTATGCAACGAGAAACTAGTTTAAATTGTTTAGTTCTACATAAAGTTAGACACCAAGTTACACACCATCAATTTAAAAAACAACAATTACTTCAGCTTTTAACACTATTGCAACAATATTCGTGTATCCGATTTCTATACGGAAACCCAAGATAAGTTGAAGGAATCTTTTTTTAATTACAATGAAAAAAAATGTTGTTAGCGGTACTAACAATATAGAGGGAATACCACATGACTTTATTCACATGAAAGCCCGCCCCTTATATAATCCTGAGACCAAACATTAGCCCTAGGGCTTTCAATATGTGGAAGCACTATGAAACATAAGTAAAAAGACGGAATAAACATGGAAATTTTTCCCTGGAACCTTGTCACAATATATATGGATATGGGTATCTCCTCTCCACCATAATGAGAATATATGCAAAATATGCCATATTAACGCCAATGATAAATACAGAATATGATAATGGTTTTTTCTACTAACCACATCCCATAACAATTCCTTCCGAGACACCCATATCCAAAACGACTGTTATCCGTAACACCCTAGTAGCATCGAAAACCCGGTTCATGATGTAATATGATTGCTATTGGTAAGCGGATTTCATGAGTGTTTGACTTTGAAATCTACACCAACATTTTCTTCATGCATTATTACCTGTATAATGGTTGTGGGGCTCGTCGGGAAGGAAAAAAATAAAATCCTTTTTAGACCACCCTCTTATGGCAATCTTGCAGTTAACTAAAACAAGCACCAATCTAACATGATACACGTTTATTACTAAAAGTTAAGGAATGTGTTGTCATCGTTGTATCCTTTCAGTCCCTGATGTTTAGTGTTGGTGTCTATCTGTTATTCCTTAAACTCATGCATTGCGGTCTCCAGTGACGGTAAATGTTTACTTTGAATGCATCGACAGTTTTGAGGAAATTACATCTTCAGGTAGGTTGTTCCAATCGATTGTGACTCGTTGTGAAAATTGCCTTAATCGAAAAGAGGTACTACAACAGGGTTTCAATTAATTGTAAATGTGTCCACGGGTGTTGGTCCCCGAAATCGTAAAAAATCGTTCTGATGAAATGTCTTCAAAACCTATTTTAATTTTAAAAGTCTGAATCATATCACCTGGGCGCCTTCTGTGCACAAGTGATGGTAGTTTAAGAACTTTTAGTCTTTCTTCATATGATAGATGTCTCAAATTTGGCACTAATTTTGTGTCTTTTTGTTGCACCTTTTCGACAGAGTTAATATCTGTCTTTAGATGAGGATACCCGTATTGTATTTCCATACTCCAAGTGAGGACGGACAAGAGCAGTATAATTATTGCAATACTAGTAAACCCCATTTTGACAAGGAGCTTTTTATATCACATCTGATTACAACCCCTCAACGAATATAAAAATTCGAGCAAACTCTCGAGTTCTTATGGTTGTCTCGGCGTTATTATGGGATGTAATATGAAAAGCCTCTTATCATATTCTCAATATATTTCCCTTGCAATTAAAAATGGACAACATTTGCACTGTAAACAACAAAGACATTTGTTTTAGTGAAGAAATCGGATATACTAGATTGAGAAATGTTGAGTAAACTAGTCTTATGATCTGAACTTTTGTTTTTGATATTGATATTGATGGTGTGTGATTTTCTAAAATTACACAGTTTAGAAGAATTTCCTGTTACATAACTATTATATAAAGCCATGTTACCCAGCGTTATCTTGAAAAATGTGATTTTTCTCAATTTGTCCTCATTTGTTTTTTTCTGTTATTTGTTACAAATGAAAGAAAAATGAAAGATATTATCGTAGAACTTAAACCATGCTATATGTTTGGTGTGTATATGACCATTTTGTACAAATTCTTTTCTTCGAAAACTGATTTTTTTTTAAATATTTAAAAAGACAGCTCTTTATTGGTCAGATATAGAAAATGCTGAGTGAAACGCGATGTAATAGATCCGACTGCACTTCTGAAAAACATATTATATCATATATTAATTTGGGGCCTCGGTGGCCGAGTAGTTAAGGTAGTTCGTCTACAATTGATCACGTGGTCTGTCAACACTGAGGTTGCGGGTTCGAGTCTCACTGCGGGCAGGGTGTGCTCGACTCCAATCTTAATTGACAAGGATTGTCAGTTTTCCTACCGAAGGTCGGGGGTTCTCTCCGGGTACTCCGGCTTCCTCCCCCAATAAAAAATGGACGCCATGAAATAGCTGTAAAATTGATGAAATTGGCGTAAAACATCATTTAAATAAACAAACACACATATATTAATTCAACTTTTACGTTCCTTTGTTTGCAATTTCCTCCGGAAATGATAAAAAACCGATGTTACTTCTTTCGGCCTTTGGACTTGCCGAGAATCGCTGTTACCGATTTTACAGGGTGCAGTTGTCTCTTATACTTCGAACAGAAATGTCACTGACTTGACGACTTAAGGCACCGTTTCAACAATTTTCGTACGACTTACAACTGTTCTTTTTGTGAAACGGGTTCAAGTAGGATGGAACTTTTTTGTCAGCACGAGCTTCATCATTTTTGACTGCATAACGAACGATATAGCACGCGTCGCATCATCATAGGTGTTATTACTTTATTTTGCGTGAAGGAAAGAATGTTTCACTGTCTACTGGTGTAGCAATACCATCATTTGCAGGCTGGACGACCAGTGTTACTATCAGTTTTGCAGTGGTCATGTGATTAGCAATAAAAATCAAGAATAAAACATTATCACTAACTTTATTGTACATGTCGCACTTCCAAACTTGTCCTTCAGCCAAAACTTGTCCGATTAACGTTATCTCACGCCGAACTAGAAAGATTTGTATGGCGGAAACTTATCTATTCTCCCTTATAAACGCCCAAACATGTTCAGTTTGCCGTATCATATCAGCCAACAGTTATGTTTAAACGTGGCTACTTCAAAAAGTTTACAATTTGATTTTTGTATAATAGTTTCGCTATTTTCATTTTCTCGTACTATTCTTATTTATTTCACTATGCTATAATATTGTATAGGACAACTGATATAAGAGTGTCGTTTTACGTTGGTTTCAATTTAAGAAGTTTCATCATGAATTCTTGACTGGAAATATTTGTATGTAAAACGCTTTTTCCGTGCATTTGTTTATTGTTTGGTTTACATATTTATCTCACATACTATAGTATACTCAGCATAATCATCTGATTAAATATTACATTGAAAACAATTATTTTATTCAATAAGCTGTATACTTAGCTTTTACGTTTGTCGCTAACGTGTTCATCCATCTTTTATCTTGTTTTGGAAACGGCGTTCTCTAATTTTGACGTAATATTTCAACCGCTTGACCGGTGTGGAATAAATATTTCTCGTCACTAGTGAATTTGTTGTTCTCAGCATTTGATTGGTTAAAAATAATAACGTCACAATAAGAACTCATGACGTCATAAACAAAACACCTTCAATTTACCGCGTATTCACGTCATGAACGTAAAATTGGGGTTGGGAGAATTTGTACTTCGTTTCGCAAATTTACTACTTTTTAAAATTAGAGAAACAGAATCTTACATTATTACTCTTGGATTATCGGATTTCTCCAATCTCGATAGTTAAATTATGGAAATTTAAGTCCTCGCCAAGGCTCGGACTTAAAATTCCATAATTTAACTATCTCGATTGGAGAAATCCGATAATCCACTCGTACCATTGTAAGATCCTATATTTATTGATGCCTTTGGGAGGAGGAAAGGACCGGTTTGGGAGTGTAACACAACTGACGAAAATAGTAAATGTTTGGTTAATCATTTTTTTGCATGCAATTACACGCATGACGCCTGGTCAACTTTAAAGTTTCGTTTCTATTATAATATATTTTATTCTGTTAAATTATACCTATTTTTCTGTAATTTGAGCTTAAATTAGATCACTTTCTTAAGAAATTTATTCTTTGTAATTATGTTTCATGTGTTTATGTTTCTCAAGGTTTTATTACTGCAGTCCTTATAAGCTGGTATACTTTGTTTTAGAAGCTTTTTAATTTAATAACAGGTGGCTAGGTGGTCGAGTGGTTAAGGCAGTCAATTGCCTGTCAATACTGCGGGAAGTGTGTGCCCGACTCCAATCCTCATTGACAAATATTGTCAGTTTTCTTACCAAATGTCGGGGGGGGGGTTGGTCCTATTTCCCCATGAAAACTATACGCCATGAGCTTTAAAATTGTTGAAAGTGGCGTTAAACATCATTCAAACAAATATAATTTAACAACAATTATATATTTTATATTTATATAACCTGTGGACAAACTGTAGGCAATACTTTATTCATACGTACAAAATATTAGTTTCAAATTAAATTGTGACACCACCAATTGTGAACATGGTTTTTTCATACAAAACTATATTTAATTGACCGGAAGATTTGGTCAACTAATTTTGAAATGCCTGTACCAAGTCAGGACCATTGCTGTAGTTACTATTTTTTTGGATGTTGGTTCTTGAACTGCCAGTTTTCGGACTTGTTTTATTTACAGTTTCCTCTGTGTTCGTTATTTTGTTATTACCTTCATCGATTCAAATATAATATTTAAACTCAATACATCGTTTTGTTATTTGTGAATATGCCTTAGATAAGTACAGAAGTGGTCGTCGAAAAGTAGGCAAATACAGCTTTAATTTATATCGGATTTTTATTACAATTGTTTATTTATAGGCGATGCTGTTTCTGTCGACGATGAATTGTTTTGCGGTCCATGCGAAATTAAAGAAAAAAACAGCAGCGCTGTTCATTGGTGTATGGCGTGCGGTGAGGGCCTTTGTGTCGGATGTTTCGATCACCACAGAGCAATTAAGACATCGAGGCATCATTCTACTATTACTGTCGACGATTTCAGAACACTACAGCCATTTGTGTCATCTCTGGAAACAGAGTGTAAGATTCATGGCGTTCCATTAGATTTATATTGTCCCTGTCATGACACTCCTTGCTGTTCCAAATGTGTGTCATTGATTCACTCTAAGTGTGTAGGAATAACCGGTCTTAGTACCTACGTAGAAGATTCGAAAAAATGTGCCCACCTGATAGATCTTGAAACTAAAATTGACGTCTTGTTAGAAAATATAGAGGCTTCTATCAGAAATCGCACGAATATTATTGATAAATGTGATCCTAATATTACTATTGACTCTGTTTTTTCCGAACTTGAAAAAGAAATAGGTCAATATCTTAAAACCCTTAAACAAAAATTAAATGAAAAACATCGAGATATTATGACAAAGAACAAATCAGAAATGAATAAAATATTAGAAAGATTAAAAGACAAGAAAAGAACGATATCAGAATGTAAGAATAATTTGACGCGGTTAAAAAACAGCGCTACCGACGTACAAGTTTTCCTTGGATGCAAAAAGATAGGAGAAGTTGTTGTACGAGAATACGAAGTTTTAAATGATATGACGAAGGAACCCAGCATGCAAGACATTGAAGTTGAGATGGTTAGATCCGATAAGTTGGAGGAAATAATATCTGCCATAGCTGATATAAAGATGCGAAGAAATATTCCAAGATTAACTCTGAAGGAATTTCCAGAAGATGCCTCTTGTCAGATTGTTACACCTACTCCCCAGGAACACGTGACTTTTGATACGTCGTGTTTTAACTACCAATCAAACATAACTAGTATAATTATGTTGCATACTAGACACATTGTTGCGTCTGACTATACATTAGACCAATTTGTAATATTTCATGTTGATGGGTTATTATGGAAGACAGTGTCGTTGTCCGATAAGCCTTTCGGGCTGACTGTCATTGATGAACATAAATTTGCTGCTTCGTTTCCTGCAATTAGGCAGATTAAAATTTTCAGCCAGAATAATTTATCAGTATTAACAACATTCAGCGTCAACGGACAATGTTGGGGGTTGCAATTCATAGAGAATGTACTTATAATTGCCATTAGAGGTAAGGAAATTCTGACATATGATTTATCTGGTTACATATTAAACAGTTTGCCAATGAAGGTGCCTAATCTTATATACATCCATAAACATAAGGACAAGATGTATAGATCAGAGCTAGATGATGGTTCTGTATACTGTTACGATATGAAAGGCAACAACCTGTGGCATTATAAAAGCACCAATGCTCTTGGTACAAGAAACATGTGTTCTGATGCCGAAGGCAATTTGTTTCTTGCTTGTCAGGATTCCAATCAAGTGATTGCTGTTTCAAATGATGGAAATAGAAGCAAATTAGTTGTTGAAATAGAATCGCCCAAAAGCATATACTTTGAACTGGAAACATCCATCCTTTATGTCTGCAGTCTCCATGGAAACAAGTTGGTTTCATATAAAATCAGTAATTTGTTTTAATTACGTTATTTAAAATACATTTATTGAAATTTGCATGCTTTTATTTACTACTGCCTTGTTATATTGTATTTTCCGAAATGCTTGACTACGTTGGAAACAATATCCTTGTCCAGTTGGGTTAATGCTTGTTTGTCAGCATAGTTTCGTTTTCGTAAATTATTATTCAATGCAATATAACTTTCAGCTGAAACATAAATTGAATAAACCTACATAAACCTTTTCCGTGTTTGCAGAAAACGAACTTAATAGCCTTTAAGATAAGGTAAACTGTTACTTTTTGACAATTTGTCGTTGTAAATACTCGAAATATGTGAAGAGGGCGACGTGTTTCGTGTATTTCCATGAATAAATGACATGGAACCTCAATCGCCATGGTAGGAGGATAATGCATATAACACATTAATTTCATACAAAAAAATCGACCCAAGACATTACTTATCGGAAAAAATCTAAGAGCTTTTATTCTGTTGCTTGGTCGGCTTCGTCGTCTGTATACACGTTCATCTAAGATTCAAGATGTTTAGCAAGAAGGCTGCCACCGCCTTGATTGGAAACTAACATCATCAGACCGTAAGGTTGATCAAGTTATTATTTTAATTTTTGCTTAACGTTCAGCGAGCAATATTTCAGAAATAACCAGGACAAACAATTAGACAATCAAACAACAGAGAAAGAACAGTACAATGGGAACAAACTTATGACTGCCATTGGAAAAGTACACATCTTGTCTTGCATTAAGCGTTACACTCTGCAAAGATTTAATCCACATCTTTCCATATCACAACAAACAGATGGTCACGCTTATAAGCTACTCGGGGGAAGAACGGGCAGCTATGTGGGTCGAGAACTGGGAACACTTTCTGTAGACCGTTAGGAAAAAAACTCTGTATTAGGTCATTGTTAAAATGAAAGGTCCAAATAAGCACTAATACCTCCATAAGAGTGAATACAAATTGTGTCGTGTAGACCTACAATTCTGTTATGTGGGTAGGTTTTTTTGAACAATTTTTTAGAGTGTCTAACCAAATTTTTCTCTCTCTCAAACTTCCTTTTAGTACAATGCATGCATCTTCTTAGTAACGAAGACAACTTTTTAATTCTAACTTAATAAGTCTTTGTAACTTTATAATAATAATTGACTGAGCTCTAAAGTATCAGACCTCGTTGTAGTTAATGTTTTTTTTAGTTTTCCAATATTTAAGATGGTTTTGTGAAGTAGCATAAGAATAAAAGAACACACAGTATCAAATCACGAATCTGTAATTTTAATAGTTCATTTAGTAGGTGACGATCTAATGTGGATTTCATAAAAAACGTAAGTAAATACATGCACATTTTTGTGTTCTATTACTACAAGGGTATAGCTACTATATTCACCTTATAAGTCTGCGCCAGAATATTATTCCAACTGAAATCAGACCAGAAAAATGGTCACACCGTCGCGTTTCACCCAACTGCTTATTATTTTGACCTCCATGTTATTATGATTGAAAGTTTGTAATTCTCTCCGGAGTCGAAAGAGATCATTTTTCCACCATTTGTTTGCCAGTTTTTTTTCATTACAGTAGATTGAGGCAATTTACAGCGGCAACGTGCCACACTGAATCTAGTGGCAGTAAAATAAGATTAGTACTTACAAACATGCAGACTAGGACAGACATATAATCAAATAGACAGGTGTCCGTAATGTTACTCGAGCTAAAAACAATCGGTTTACTAATTCCTCAGTCCTTTATATACAAACGCAAAATAATAGTCCTACAGATCGACCTACAGAGCTGTCCCGTGCGTCCCCAGGTGGTGGATAGAGGAAGCCCTTGGGTGGGGTTTCAGTTCAAGATTTCGAAAAGCTTGGCAGCAGACCATAGTTCCACGCTCCTTGCACAATAACGACCCCTTTTGAAGTCAAAAAGTGTAGGCTTATTACAGACATACAAAAGGCTACATTTTTCTCTCATGCCCAATACTGAATACTTTTCCCATGGCAGTAGCAGATTTGCCACCGTTGGCCTATCCATTTTACTGTTTGTTATCTTGTTCTTGTCCTGAATATGTTTTATTAATAGCGTAGCCTCCGCGTTAGACAAATACAATTTCGAACGCGAAACGTGAGAAAGTGTATTCATCTAACGAGGAAGGCGCTGCTATAAATTACTTGTAACGTTAATAAGCCAATAGATCCCGCCAATTAATAAACAACGATGGCTGTGCTTAGTATAGTGCGACCAATAATAGACCAATCATTTAAAAAGCTGGACTTTGAAGCTCGTCCTATCGTTTTGCGGAGAAATCAAAATAACATTTTACAAAATTATTGCGGGGCTTTTTTGTGCAATAATGTATTTAGTAATTGAAAATATTGCATATATTTTGTTCCATTGAGTTTACCTTTCATGCAATTTTATCCAATTGTTTTAGTTTAGAACATACATACTCGTCTCTTGTTTATTCTTAGAAAAGATCAAAGAAAGAAACTTGATTCATGTTACAAGCTGAAATACTGAACCTGAAGCAAAAAATAAATCAATCAATCACTTAATCATGCGACATAAATCTTACGTAACAAAAATACATTGAAAAATCGGGCAGATAAATTTAGTTTTAACATTTTGTAATTTTTCGATGATAAAAGCTCTAGGACATGATAATCATTTTGATTTTAAATATATTGGGGGGGATTTGAGCTTCAATAGATTTGAAGAATTAGACACAACGAACATCTGGCATAGTAAATTTTTTTTAATTTTAGTATCTTGCATGACATTATATTTAATAACAGCCGCATGTAATATTAAATAATGCTTGATGGATTTTGGTTTAATGTCCAGCGAGCGAAATTTTAGCTATATTCAGGACGAGAACAAGGTAACAAACAACGAATCAAACTAAAAAAGAATAGGCAGAATCTAAATTTTGACTGCGACTGGAAAGAATAGGGTATTGGGTACAAAATGTAGAGGCAGGGAATTAAGGCTTTTGTAGCGGCTTTAAAAAGCATTATCTTTTTTAAAACCTACAAAATGTTTCTTTATCGTGTAAGGGTTGTGATAATCTCCAAACACATTACCCACCATGGGCCACGGTCAGGATTACCGTAATATGACCTGACACCACCCAACTAGCTATAGAGGGCATCCCCTATCAGCCATCTGGGGACTTGCTAGGCAGCTCTACGGGTCGAGCAGTTGGGGTTGTTTGGTCCCAGTATGATGTTGACTATACAAAGTAGGTATTTATTGCAGGTTATTGATGTTTGTTAGTTCTTTATTTCTTCATGTTGTTGAAATGATTGTTTGTAATTACATTTCTATAAAGTTGGGTTGAAGTCGTAAGTAGGTTTCACCAGTTTTCTGCATTTCTCTTATAAACACTAGAACTATAAACTAACGAATCTCCGAAAATTGCAATAAGCCTCAAACAAATTGTATTGATGGGGTCGTTGATTTTGAGCAAAAAAAAGGCATTCTTCCGCGGGAACATAATCTTGTCCAATACTTTACCTTTTGAAACAATTTTATCAAAATTTTTCAGCATTAACTTATAATAAGAAAATTCTGTTGCACAAAAAAAAACCATTTAGAACAGAAATCCAAGCCTCATCCAACATAAAATCATGTTGTCCGTGTTTATTAGGTATAGGTGTCAATTCTGAAAGCATATTTCGATTAAATCCCTCACCCCATTTATGAATGTATACAATAGTATAACATATCCAGCGTACTAGGGTATGTTTGTTTAAATTGTGTTAACGCCACTTTCAGCAATTGTCTGTTATAATGTGGCGTGCAGTTCGTAATAGGGGAAGGAAGCTGGAGAAAACCCCTACCTTCGTTAGAAAAGCTGGCAATCCTTGTCTATTAAGATTGGAGCGTACCCTAATCGCAGTGAGATTAGAAACCGCAACATCATTGTTGACAGGTCACGTGATCAATAGTAGACGAGCTACCTTAACCACTCGGCCACCGAGGTACCCAGCTCACTAGCGACTCGTACTGTTATTTCCAAAATCTGTGTGGAACTAGAGAAGTAAAATTGTAGTAGAAATTGCACTGATAGAAGTCCGCCATGGTGAAATATATTTTGTTACTAGACAGTGATACTATCGATAACACGTCCGCTAAGTAAAAGTACCCGTAAGATATTTAATTATGACAGATTATTTGATCAAATTGATGAATCATTATGGGTAGGAATTAAAGAAAAACTATTTTTATTTTGTTGTATTAACGACCCGAATGGACAGACAATGTCTACTTGATACGACTTAATCATGCAATAGGATTACAAGATTAATGAAAACAATGTGATTACGGAGATTTTAATTCTGATTTATTTAATGTTGATAATAATAAATTAATTGATACTATGAATTTGTTCAATTTAGCGAATGTAATCAATAAGCTTACGCGGATGACGGATCATAGTAGCACATTACTTGACACGATTATCATAAGCGACTCAATTCAGTATTTTTTGGACGTTTATGATGTACCTCTTGACGTTAGTGATCCCGACTCAACAATATATTTAGATTGCCCAAAATATTTATCAAATTCATTTCAAAGACAAATATGGTTGTACGATAAAACAGAAATTAAACAATTTTCTACAAACTTGGTTCTATAAATTGGAATAGACTTCATTCTGATGTGAGGATGCCGATGAAATGTGAAGCATACCAACTAATTTCTAGACATCGAAATGGAGAGCATTTTATCCAGAATGGTAACCATACGAAATAATAACAAACCGTGGTTAAATCATGAACTTCGATAAGAAATTCGTAGAAGAGGCCGATTAATAGAAACAACATTAAAATCTAAAAAAGCAGAAGATCTAAGAAAATATAAAAAAACAAAGAAACAAAGTAAATAATTTGAAAAAGCTGCAAATGAAAATTTGGAAAAACATCTTGATGATACTATATCGGATAAAGCTGCTTTCCCCAAGACTAATTTGAAAATTATGAAAATGTTAATAAAATCAAATTCTGGATGTTGTAATATACCTTCACTTCAGAATGTCATTCTAAATTTCAGCTTGCGTATGCTGTCTACGGGGACAACGAGGAATTTCAACACTAAATGATGAAATTGCTATTCTTCTGGATTTTGAACTGAGAACAAATATATAACTATACGACACAGTAATAAGTATAGAAGAAATTGTTGACATTATAAAAACTCCAGAGCCCAATAAGCATCAGGTCCAGACATAATAAGCCACACAATGTTAAAACTTTGTCCAGAAAAAGAAGCAATTCCATTTCAATTGATTTTTAATAAATCTCTACAGCAATGCAAATACCCATCTGGTTGGAAGATTGCAAATGTTATTGCAATATTAAAAAGATAACAGTTCAATACCGTCTAGTTATAGACCAATAACGCTTATTAGCTGCGTCGGCAAGGTAATGGATAAGTAAAAGTATGCTTTTAACCACATGCAAAGAAAGAATAAAATTCTTCAATACCAGTCTGGCTTTCTACCCCATTGATACACACTTTCTCAGTTGTTAGTAATATACAACTGTATTTTAAATTCACTGGAGAAGAAGGAAATAAATTTTGTTTTCTGTAATTTGTCCAAAATTTTCCATACAGTTTGGTATAAAGGTTTATTATATAAAATATAAATTTTGTTAGAATGGTTTAAAAGCTATTTGAATAATAGGCCATAGATAGTAGTAATGAAACAATCGTTATCCGAGCTTTGTAATGTGTATTTTGGTGTTCCGAAAGGTTTGGTGCTAGGCCCTTTATTATTTGCTATGTATGTCAATGGTATAGCCGAAAAACTGTTTCCCTATGTACTGTTTGCTGATGACATTTCGTTCAGCTATTGCTGACCCATGTCAGATACAGGCTGTTATTGATCACGATTTTGAAAGAGCCGAACAAATGGTAAACAAATGGTTAATGTCATTTCAACCTCAAAATTCAAGGTTGTGTTTATAGTATGCATGCCTTGATGATGAATTAGTACACTGAAAGTATTGTTGAACATTGAACATTGATTTGTTTACATCTGATGCGAAGTCAAGTGCACCTCTAGCATACCTGATCGATGATTTGATATTGTCCTGTGATATGAATTATGTCAATAACCCCAAAAACTTGCATTAAAAAGCGTTGCCATTCGTCTGAACCATCGCCTAATTTACTTGACAATCTTATTAAACCCTTGCAAAAAAGCTTTTGTGACCTTGACTCTGACATTAAGGCAACATCAACAAGATGTGTAGACGCGGTATCAAATTGTATGGAAATGTCACAGCCACAAAATATAAAATCTGTATTCACTGGTGATGATGTTCAGCCTCTGGCATCAGCAGTTAAAAAAACTCAGATAATTGATGAGCTCAGAAATGAGTTAAAATCTGAAGTTCAACTATGTCAATAATAGTACGGAGTCGGTTGTATTCAGAGATTGAAATATTGAAAATTGAAAACTTTAACCTAAAAATATCCATCGGGGAAATTAAAAAAATGTCAAGATTGATGATCTTGAGCAACATAGTCGACAAAGCTGCGTACGACTGTGCGGACTCCCACAATCTGCAGACGAGGACACAACACAAATAGTATGCGACATTTCATAAAATTGAATGTTAAGCTTGAACCCCGATATTTCAGTGTTTCTCACCGCCTACCAACAGCAAAAGGACCGAAACAAATTAAAGCTAGGTTCACTCATGCCAAACACGAGAACAGAGCTCATGAGGGCCTCTGAAAACATTAAGGACATATCCTACTATTCGATCTTCATATGATATTTTCTTAACATTTTGTCTTAACTTTCCTTATGACAAAATTTTTAAATAAAGCTAACAAAAATTAGTGGTCACCGACCGTATTAAAAAGTTATGACGTCATCTGTATCATCTGTTTTAGGGTACTAGGATTATGTGTTATTTTAGTTATATTTTTCCCATAGTTTACTGTTAGAATCAACTTAAATTGTTTTGAAGGCTTCATTCCATGTAGAAAACAACTATGCCATAATCTATTTAAAAATACGTAAGTTTCGAGCATAAATGTGGAATTAATACGTTCCCGCCATTTTTGTTATGCACTCGGAATACACAAAATCGCAGATCGCAAAAAACTGACCTATGATAATAAAACTATATTTTCCCAGAAGATAGATGATAACTTACTCTCCAAATTGAACAAATAAAAAAATGTGGTCACCGAATCAGGGGAAAAAATATTTGAGAAAAATAAGTATAGGCCAGAATTAGCGGGAAGGAAAGGGCGCGTTTTTCTTCGTATAAACTGCAATATCTTTTCTAGATTTGTAGCGCAGAATACAATCACGAAAGTAAAATAGTTCTTTTTTGTGTATGTTTGCTATTGCAAAGTGAAAATTTTTTTTTTCCCAAATTCTAAAAGGCTGTATTGCTTTTTTACTCATAAAAAACCTCTAAGTTGATCCATAAAGAGTACGGTAATTGAAATGGAAATTTCGCGGAATTTTGACGACGACGACGTCATAAACGAATTACGAAACAATAACGTTTAAAATCAAAATGCGCAGAAACAATAGTAGGATATGTCTTTAAGAACGTTAAGGAGCTGAAAAGCGTGATTATGAGTCAAGATCTAACTAAATCCAGGGCCTAAATGGCATATCTTCCTCGTAATGCCATAAGAAGTTGCAAAATAACCAAAACATCAGTGTGGGATGGAAAAATACATATTACAGACAAATGTGATAGAAAACACATTATTAAAACTTCGAGATATTCTTTCTGCATCTGATGGTATGTTAGGGGTCATCCATAATTGTCAACATTTTTCACAAGTTTGCTTTTTTGGTGCAATATTTGCATTTATATGTTTGTTATTACGCGTTATTACTCATATACAAACAACGGATTGTTTCTTATCCGCAAATTTTTGATAGGCAAAAATTTACTAACAACCTACTTTTTGAGTAGTATGATCTAAGAAAATAGCAAAGAAACCCGACCGAACAATAAGAGCCGAAAGCCAAGGGACAGTTACAAATCTGGATATACACAAACACAACACAAAAACAAAAAACATAAAACACAGAAAGATAGTAACCCGAACCCAATAAAAACGATGGGTGCACTCAGATGCTCCGGACGAGTAAACAGTTCCTGTCTCTAATTAGACACTCGCAGTTGCTCATTGTCATGTCTAAGCAATCCAAGTCTCATACGATTGGGCTAGAGTTACCTCTCTTTTGGCTGAACTGTAGCGATAGTTTGCGATTATTTTTGAACACTTCTCGAGCTTTTATTTATATCATATCTTCTTAACCACTAAACAACCGATTGCTGTTACTGTGAATTGAGGGAGAAATTTTGTGCAATTAGCACTTGTATATATTGGTTTTTTTTGTACTCGTTTGTGTGTTACACAGTATTCTATTGCAATTTATTGTACTATGATGACCATATTGTTCTTATTTTTGGTACATGAATATGATTAAGCTATTTACAATGGAAACGTTGTAGCGTTAGACAGCCCCAGACTGACGCAATACTTTCCTTGGATATCAATCCACGAGTATCGCGCCAGAGTGTAACTGTTTTACTCAAGAGCCACACATAGACGCAAGTCTATCGATTTCAAATGGTACTTTAAATTAGTTTCATATATGTTCATTAGTGTGAATTGGACTTATGATTATACTGTTTATAATTTATATATCGCATTCATCTAAAAGTTATCCTTCTTCTTGTGATATTATTCAGCCAATTTATGAAATGTATGAACACACAGTGGTGTCAGGCTTAATACAAGTATTATGTATTGTTATTATTGTTTGGTAATATAACGTCTTAATGCAATCTGTCGATATAGAGTCGAATCCTGGACCAAGCGTATATACTTCGGATACATCCTCTACAGGAAGGAGGAAACCGTTTTTCGCGATTGTATATACAGCTGTTTTCTTCCTTTGTACATTTAAACATACAACGCCTTGTACCGAAACTAGATATAATCGATATCGAACTATGAAATATCGATGTTTTTTGTCTAATTGAAACAGCTCAGTGCTGGTAAAAGGGTTGGGAGAGTTGCTCTGTATGTTAAAACTAATTTGGTTGCTACGATGAGGAGTGATTTACTCGTTATGGAAGTAGAGTGTTTATGGGTAGAGATTGTCATTAAAAGTTCTTTTTGGAGTGTTTTATAGACCACCTGATTCTGGTGATGCTTTAGTTATGCTTATTGGAATTCTATTGATTTAGTTGTTGATTCTGATATTGAAAACATTGTTATCTTTGGAGATTTTAATGAAGATTAGACAACGACAACGTGCGCATGAACAACATTATTATGAAATACGATATGATACAAAATATTACTAAACCGACTCACTTTATGGAAAATAACAGTTCGTGTTTAGATTTGGTCATTTCCAATCGAAGAATTCTGATTGACATTGTTCACCTTGGCCACACCTTTCTTGATACAATGACTAGATATCATTGTCCGACATATGGAATCCTTCGAGTTGAAAACCACATCATATCTGTTTTAAGTGTCGGGTTGGTTTTATAACCGATTTGAAATAAATGTTTTCCCTGATAACACGGTACGGTTGTGGATTGGTAGAAGATCATGTCTGATGCAGATAATCTAAATACTCTTTTTGCATCATTTACGGTTACTCTTCTCAAATCAACTATGGAGACCTTTACTAATAAAGAAATTATTGTTCGTAAATCGGATCCTCCATGGTTGAATCACGTTGTCCGCCGTTCGATAGTAAAAGGTGTAAATTTCATACAAAGGCAAAAAACAAAACAGTTTACCTCAGCACTGGACTGCTTTCAGACGATCTCGTAATTAAACCGTTAACTTAATCAGAAAGCAAAACAATATTACCTTGTTGGTTTGATTGAGAGGGTCGGTCTAACACGTCAGACTTAAGAAAATGGTGGGCGACATCTCGCGTTGTTGGTTTCAAAACTGTAGACTATGATATCCCCCCTCTGAATCTCAATAATAATATTATTATGAATGATTTTGAGAAAGCTGAAGTATTTAACTACTATTTTGCTTCCCAGTCAAATATTAAAGACGAAAACAAAACAGTGCCAATTATCGACTCTATTTCACAAAGACAACTTGACACTATAGTTTTAAATTCTAAATGTAAAAAAGGCCTACGGTCCTGATGGTATTAGTCCTAGGTTATTGAAAATGACTTCGACATACTAAGCCACTGCACTATTTTATATCTAAGTTTATCTATTATGTATTTTCCTTGTCAATTGAAACAGGCATATATTATTTCTGTTTTCAAGAATAATGATAAAAGTTAAGTTATACCTTTATTGAGTGTTATAAGTAAAGTTTGTGAACAGTGTGTTTATAAATATACTATGAATTTTATCCGACATCTATTGTCTGGTTTTACCCTCATATATTCCAGGGTCAATCAACTGTTATATTTGGCTGATGCATTCGCTTGTGCACTAGACCAGGGTAAAGACATACGAATTGTTTTCGTCGATATTAGTAAAGCTTTTGATCGTGTTTGACATAAGGAATTGATTCATAAATTGCAAAAATGGGTATAACTGGGAGATTATTACCGTGGTTTAATAGCAACCATATTAATTGTAATATATACATATTGGTCATCTTCATTTTTGGTTATATACATTATATATCTCGTTTGGTCATTATCATTTATCTTTCTTGGCGGGAAATTTATAGAAGTGCGTTGTCACTTGTTTTTCGATTCCTTTGAACTCATGTATTACATTATTATATGTATTGTACATGCATTTACTCAATACTGTTTACATTCATCTTTAATACCATCAACTATACGACAGTATAACCGTTTCGATCTTTGAATCCGTAAAGGTATCTCAATTTTGATGTTTAAGACTGAATTAAAGAACTTGAACCCACATAGAAAAGTTCCAAAGCAATATGATATGGTTATCGAAAAGTTTAATATTGTCCTAACCCAATTAAGATGTTCCGCATCTATATTGAATTATGACATATACAGCGTACATATGATATCTGATACATTTATAGTTAAACGCCACTGATGAGTCTTATGTAGACGAAACGCGCGTCTGGCGTAATGAATTTGTCACCTTGATAATTTTGATTACATCTTGTTGGAATATTTGAGCAAAGCCAAGTAACAGCACGGCACGTCCCCGGTTAGCGGACTGAGAAGCAACTATTTTGTAAAAAAGTTTTGGGTTCATTTAAAATGAGAAAGTTTAAGATGAATATGTTATTTATTTATATTGACACTCAATGACTAAGACCATTCGTTGGTCAGTCTGTGTCTAAATTTATGACAAGAAACACCGTCATATGTATCGTTGCAACATCTGATTGTATTTCAACATTGGATCTTTAGAAATGCACTAAAGATACATAGTTAAGATAAATGATATTTATAAGTGTCTAATGAATTAACTAAACAATGTCATTGTAATTTCCACTCTGTAAATCATCTGTACACACAGATTTTGATTTTTGAGCCGTCCCACCTCGGAAATCGAGTTACACCTCTGTCTTTACATGCTAGGCGCAGTAGCCATAGATGTTATAAACTGACACGAGTTCGATTCCCAAGGTGGGACGGCTCAAAAATCAAAATCTGTGTGTTCAGATGATTTTCAGAGTGGAAATTACAACGACATTGTTTGGTTAATTCATTAGACACTTATAAATATCATTTATCTTAACTATGTATCTTTAGTGCATTTCTAAAGATCCAATGTTGAAATACAATCAGATGTTGGGCATATATAAATAGACAATTATAAATAGAAATTCAAAACAACTATATGCACGCATCTGTATAATTGCTTACAGATCCATTCCGATTGTATGAAATCGTTGTAATTTAAGCTCAGGTCGCACAAAAACATTGTGTATGTAAATGACATGTTCAACCAAAAGTAACACCAGGCCAGTGAAACTCCGTTTTTTAGCGGACGGATCTGGTCTAGAGGTTACATCTCTGTCTTTACATGCTAGGCGCAGTAGCCATAGATGTTATAAACTGACACGAGTTCGATTCCCGAGGTGGGACGGCTCAAAAATCAAAATCTGTGTGTACAGATGATTTTCAGAGTGGAAATTACAACGACATTGTTTGGTTAATTCATTAGACACTTATAAATATCATTTATCTTAACTATGTATCTTCAGTGCATTTCTAAAGATCCAATGTTGAAATACAATCAGATGTTGGGCATATATAAATAGACAATTATATATATGTCCTAGATTTATATTAGATCAAACTGTTACAGATGACAAAGAATCATTCTTTTCATTTCTTAATTGCAAGCCATGCGCGCGCTTCCTTGACGACGTCTACAGTGAACAAACAACCGGTGAAAACCCTACTCTATGACCTCCCTTCCACCCATTTTTATACTAATGTAATGACGAACCATCATCTTAACGACATAAAAAAATACAGAACTAACAAACATCAATGAAGTGTAATAAATACCTACTTTGCATATTCAAATCAATTTAAATCACCAAAATGTAAATCAACATATATTCATTTTGCACGATTCAAGTCAGGACCCTGGCATTTTTTTTTTAAAATGTAAAAAATAATAATTCAATTCATATTTCATTGACGTATGAAAGCGTTGACCGAAGCACAGTTTCATCGTGAAGCGCGTTACCGTAGCTCTTCATGATAAAAATGTGCTTCGGTCAACGATAGCGCGTAATGATTAAAATGTGCTTTGGTCTACGCTTTCATACGTCAATGAAACGTCAAAGGAATGTATTCAATTCTTAAATAAAATTTGGCAACTGATGTATCTACTTAGTGTTTCATAAAAACTAGATCAGTCGCCATCTTGGCTTACCTCAGGCTATCGAAACATTGTTGGCTATTTAAATAATAAATTTCTTTGCTAATCATTCTGGATTTAAAATGGCCATTATAAAGTTTAAATTTAAAGAGGATTAAATGAACATGACCAAACATGTTAAATGTTTTTTATATTCTAGTACCATGAATGAAGATTTTTAAATAGGAAAACCATATGAGGTATAAATAGAATAATATAAATAAGCAGTCGATCGTAATTTAACGTTTAGATGTCACGTTTTACTACAATTGTCTCTAATTTTCACAATGACAGTTCAGTTTTATTTATTGTTGTTTGCTTCGTTTATTTTTTGGATTATCCCTACGAAAGGATCAAACAGCTTAGCAATATGGAGTCCTGATTTGGTAAAAACTTTGTGGTGTCCTAACATTGTTTGCATGAATGAAGCGACTGAAATCGACAAAAAACATTGTTGTGCTTGTAATGCTGTGCCCGAATGGGAACTTCCAAATGGCAGTAGAATATTATCCCTTGATATTGAGATTTTGGACATTCGAGGGAAGAAAAACAAGATAGTATCAAGATTTTCAATCCATAAAAGTTCTGATCTATTTCATTTCACGTACAAAAATGGGAATTTACAACTTCTACCGGTCAATGCATGCATATTCAAAATAGTGAGTATTGATGTGATAAATAACCTGCTTACTGATATAGGGAACGTGTCTTGCTTTACAGAACTAGACACCCTGATTATGAGGTATAACAAAATAACTTATGTGTCTAACCAAACGTTCATAGGAATGTCAAAACTTAGAACAGTAGACCTATCATACAACTTAATAAGCCATTTAGATTTAAGTGTATTTGGTGATGTAACTATCAATATTTTGAATTTTAATTTTGATGGAAACCCCATAAAAGAACTTAACGTTACACACATTTTCTTTCCAAATAAAACTATGTGTACTGGAAGTTATGCAAATATTAAGCATATCGTAGAGGTTACAAATATAAGAAGTATTATCTGGATAAAGATAATGGCGTCATATGTACAGATATTAATTTTTTAAATACATCTATTACACAACATCCTTTGTTAGTTGCAAGTATCATTCTAGAAGCAAATACTGTCTACAAATATTTGCCGTGCGGACAATGGCTATTCCACGGGTCAGCATACTACTGTGACTGTAATCTTGCAGAGCTCTTTAAAATGGACATTACCGATTTCTTCCGTTTTTATTCGAAGAAACTCGGTGAAAGTTATTGCCAGAGTCCAAATAGCTTAGCAAACATGACTATTAATGATCTGTTTTTTAATCAGACTATTAGGGACAAGATGATTTGTGATGTTGTGGACGGTTGTCCTAAAAACGGAAATTGCAAGTGTGAATGTACCTCACAGCCAAATCGGGACACATTTATCGTTGATTGTTCAAATCAGTCCTGTACAGATTTTCCAGACATCGTACCTGAAACTAAGCATGCGATATTATCAAATGTTGGCTTGAAATTAAAGGAGGAGAAACAAATGATCCAAAAAACCACATAAATATTAGAAATGAAATAATTTGGGGAAATAAACATATCAAGTTAAAAAACAAACCACTTATTATGTTAAACTGGGTAAACAGCAACTTAACTTATATAAATGACATAATAGATGAAAATGGGTATATCTCAGAAAATTACATACTTAATAAACTGAAAATAAAAATTAATTGGATATCTGAAATAAACTCGCTAAAACGAGCCATTCCAAAAGAATGGATTAATATATTACATTCAGAAACTTCTATAAAAACTAAAGTTACCATAAATTACCATGCAATTAGACTTAGGAAAAAAAATATACAAATAAAAGATCTGAATAAAGAAAACTTCTATGAACAAATTGTAAATGATAAAACAGAGCCAAACATTGGAATAGAAAAATGGAAGAAAATGTTAAACATAACCTCATTTAATATTGAAAAAACTTTGGAATTCATTCATCAAAGTATTCAAACAAACAATCTAAAAATGTACAGATGGAAGTTAATAAGTAACATTTTACCAAATCAACAAAATCTTTTTACATGGAAAATCACAAAACACCTGTGTGTCCATTGTGTGGGTATATTGATACATACCAACATTTTTTTATAGATTGTAAATCCATTGCATCATTTTGGAAAAAAGTTTATGAACTTTTTAACAAGATAGGTTATACTAACAAAATGAAACTGGAATTTCTAGTCTTTGGATACAAAATTTGGGATAAAGAATACACTAACTTTAATCATTTATTAACCTTTTTAGGATATTCTATATACAAAGCATTCTATGTCTCACAACAAAGATCAAAGATAGTAGACTATTTCAGCATCTTTAAACATGAATTTAATTTATATTTCAAAAAAGACAACCACAATAAAATGTTAACCAAGTTTCAAAAACTTCTGAATGAAGATCAATGAATCTCCCAAAGATATTGTCTTGTACACGTATCTACATCTGTTACTATTTTTACAACAACAATATTCCGATTTACTTTTACTTCCTTGTTCACATTTACCTCCCTTCTTATAGCACACCTAACCAAAACAGAGACGGCAATATCGTTTAATTTCACTACCGTCTTTACATTAGTAAACACTCACCAATGAAATTGAAGGAACAAATAACGTAAAACATATAATCCATAGGCATAATTCATTTAATACACTGGTCTCAGAGACACGAGCCATGCCATATTTTTTAAAAATCGAATCAAGTATGGAAACGAGCCAGTCGGTTTCCGAACATAGTTAGCAACTTACAGAATCGTAATTCATAATGTAATCATTATATTTGTAATACATTAACATAGTTATACATTACCAATATGAAACCCTGTTCATATTGGTATTAACATAACAGGGTACTTTGTCAATGAAAGCTGTAATGACAAAGTGAATGTTAACAGCTTTTTGTGCAATAAATTTGTTATTCCTAAAAAAAAAAAAAAAAAGCATGCGATCATCTTAAATATGTCAGTAAACAAGATTACTACAGTTAATTTCAATAAGTCCTATTTTGACAAGGCTACAGTTTTAGATCTGTCCGGAAACAATGTTGCCAAGTTCGATGAAAGTATTAACAAAATAGAAACAGCAAAACAGATGACTGTAGTTAATCACAGACTGCAGGATTTACCTAGAAGTATACAACTCATGGATCCGAATATTTTTCATTTTGGTATTAATGGAATTCCTTGTACCTGTGATAACCGCTGGATAGGCGAGTGGAGACAATACAGGAAAGCTTCAAAGCTAAACCCATTGCTTTGTTCAAACTATATAAACACATTTTTTTGAAGATTTTCTGCCTCTTTTTACAAACTGTGCAACAGAAAGGTCTTATTATTGGACTTTGTCCATTATTGTCACATCTTCACTATTACTTATAACACTAGTGTTGCTGTACAGATTTTTCCGCTTCGACTTTCTTATTACCAAACGGCGTCTTTTAGGCAAAGAAAAGAGTTCGACTTGGCAGATTGACGTTTATTTATCCTTTGATGAAGATAATGACGAAGTTCGTTATTTTGTGATGTTCATGTTGGAACCGTTCTTTAAAATAAAACAAAATAACTACTTATGTTCCATGTCGCGATGCCTGGCCTGGATATACTGAGGAATATAACGTGACCAGTAATTTAATAAAATGTAAATATTTTGTACTCATTCAGTCCCACGGAATGAATGATTTCCAAAATTTACATTACAATACCAGACGGATGGAGTATACACTCGCATGGAATTATTTCATTGACAAGAAACTTGACAAAATCTTTGTTGCAAATTTTGACAATGAAAAACCGGAAATGTTTCAAGCATCTAAAACACAAGCTTTATATCGACTTGGACTAGGATTAGAAATGTTCAATCGACAATTTTCATTTTATGAGAAATTACTGCAAACTTTGATTGTTGATTCAAAACAAAACTATAAAAAAGACAAATAAAAGTAAATGGTGTCTTTAAAAGACGGAGAGAAAGAGTTTTGTTTAGATTATTTTCACATATAAACAAAATATACTACTTTTAATTATTCTTATGTTGAGTTATATTACGTTATATAATACAAGTAATCTGAAATGTTTATTCAACACGAGTTTTACTGATTCAGTCAGAAGGAATGTATAAATCCGAAAACTTGCATCACAAAACTAGACGGATGGAATATAAACTTGCATGGAATTATTTTATGGAAGAGGCACTTGACAAAATCTTCGTTTCAAATTTTGACCATGAAAAACCGGAAATTTTTCAAGAAGGTAAAACTAAAGCTTTATATCGGAGTGGATTAGGATTTTCAATGTTTAATCGACAATTATCATTTTATGAAAAACTACTTCAAACTTTAAATGAACCATTGATTGTGAATTCGAAACATAAAGTACATAGACAACTAAAGATAAAGGCTCACTTGTGGAAAAAGTCGGGGAGGAAATATATTGAGAGTCTACAATAACTTTAAATTTTGCTTGTGTTGGATCAGTTCTTTTCGAATCTTTTGAAGTATAAATGACAAGTAAATTCAAGACTACATTTCTCTAAAATAGTACAAATATAATATTTATATAAATATACATGGACATTATGGCCGGAGTGCAAACCCGGTTTTAGTATGGTGAAGTCAGGTGGCAGTAGGGCAACGAATATAGGGTATCCATTTGTCTAATCAACGCCTCCTACCGTTTTTAACTGATATCTCTAAAACTTAACTGACAGGTTGCACATGTATTTAAATTGTGCACCTGCAATTATGGAATTATTCGGGAAATTTTTTGAATAATTTTCCAGACTTTTAAACTCCGCCATTTTCAAAACATTTACAGAAGACAGTACCTATTGTGTAAGCAACTGCTCCTACAGTTTTCAATCCAGATTTCTGAAATGTCACAGAAAGGTTGTACACTAATTGAAGGTATGCTCAGCTATTAAAGAATTGTTCGATTGATTGATTGATTGATTGATTAATGGTGTTTAACGCCCGAGCAGCAATATTTCAGCTATATTCAGGCGATGAACATGAAATGGATGATAAAATGAACATGAAATGATGATGAATGAAAATGGGATGGGACACAAGGAAAAATAGGGGTAACGGATTTTAGATTGCCACTGGCAAATGGGAGGATGGATAGGGTCGGGCAATTTAGCCTCCTGTAGCGGGATCGAAGAATTGTTCGAGGAATGTTTCCTAATTTGCCAGCCTTGGGAACGCAGTCATTTTTCAGAACATTGCCTTCCAACCCAGATCTCTGAAACACCACGGAAAGTTGGCAGGTGTATTGAAATTATGCACCTGCTTTTATTGAAATTTTGTATGGATTTCAACCAATTTCCCAGATTTAGGAACTTTTGCAGAAGACTGTACCTATTTTGTGTAATTATCTCCCGTTACATTTTTATACAGACCCAAAATTTTCTTCTTATTGATTTATTAAGGGACTTAATGTGCAACCCGTCCATTTCAGACTTTTGCAATTTTTGTATTATACTAGTATTTTAAAGCGAATGTGATTCGATAAAACAAAAATAAATCTATGAAAGCTAGCAAGCATTATGCAACAAAAATTTTGACTGACGCTGAATATCTATCTTTTGTAACAGTTATGTACAATGCACTTAATGTTTGCAACATCTACTTCCATATGCCTGTCATTCTCCAAAAACATCATAAGCTATGGTGACCAGGCTTTTACCTTAAATCTTGGCAACATCCTTTTTGGGGAAATGTTGGTCTGTTTGATTTTTAAACTTTAGAACAATTTTTCAGCCTTGCATTATTTATAAAACATATGCAGCTGCCTTATGGCAAATTAGTAAAACATTTTATAACGTTGTTGAAAAGTAAATAGTTACAACTGAAAATTATGAGTTGACAATTACCCAATGACTAGCTTCAGTTCTATGCACGTGTGTCTTAGTAAGAAGATCATATGCATAACTGACATACGTTCTGTCACATCTTTATTTTGGTTAGTAAACATGTAACATTTAAAATCTTTAGAAAGATCTGTACGTATTTTGGATTAAAAAGCTCACATTCATGTAAATGTAAAGTTGAAAGATGTAAAACATACTTGCTTCTTACTCTAATATGATTGGTTTGGCTTGTGGTATTAGGTGCTTGTAACTCTAATATGATTGGTTTGGCTTGTCGTATTAGGTGCTTGTTACTCTAATATGATTGGTTTGGCTTGCCGTATTAGGTGCTTGTTACTCTAATATATATTGGTTTGGCCTTCCGTATTAGTTGCTTGTTACTCTAATATCATTGGTTTGGCTTGTGGTATTAGATGCTTGTTACTCTAATATGATTGGCTCAGCTTGTGGTATTAGGTGCTTGTTACTCTAATATGATTGGTTTAGCTAGACGTATTAGGTGCTTGTTACTCTAATATCATTGGTTTGGCTTGCCGTATATGGTGCTTGTTACTCTAATATGATTGGTTTGCCTTGCCGTATTAGGTGCTTTTTACTCTAATATGATTGGTTTGACCTTCCGTATTAGGGTCTGGTTACTCTAATATGATTGGTTTGGCCTTCCGTATTAGGTGCTTGTTGGTTTGGCTAGTCGTATTATGTGCTTGTTAATCTAGTATCATTGGTTCGGCTTGCCGTATTATGTGCTTGCTACTCTAATATCATTGGTTTGGCTAATCGTATTATGTGCTTGCTACTCTAATATGATTGGTTTGGCTAGCCGTATTATGTGCTTGCTACTCTAATATCATTGGTTTGGCTAATCGTATTATGTGCTTGCTACTCTACTATCACTGGTTTGGCTAGCCGTATTATGTGCTTGCTACTCTAATATCATTGGTTTGTCTAGTCGTATCATGTGCTTGTTACACTAGTATTATTGGTTTGGCTAGTCGTATTATGTGCTTGCTACTCTAATATAATTGCTTTAGCTGGTCGTATTATGTGCTTGTTACTCTAATATCATTGGTTTGGCTTATCGTATTATGTGCTTGCTACTCTAATATGATTTGTTTGGCTAGCCGTATTAGGTGCTTGTTACTCCAGTATCATTGGTTTGGCTAATCGTATTATGTGCTTGCTACTCTAATATGATTGGTTTGGCTTACCGTATTATGTGCTTGTTACTCTAGTATCATTGGTTTGGCTAGTCGTATTATGTGCTTGCTACTCTAATATGATTGGTTTGGCTAGCCGTATTATGTGCTTGTTACTCTAGTATCATTGGTTTGGCTTATCGTATTATGTGCTTGCTACTCTAATATCATTGGTTTGGCTTGCCGTATTATGTGCTTGCTACTCTAATATCATTGGTTTGGCTTGCCGTATTATGTGCTTGCTACTCTAATATCATTGTTTGGCTAGTCTTATCATGTGCTTGCTACTCTAATATGATTGGTTTGGCTTGTCGTATCATGTGCTTGTTACTCTAATATCATTGGTTTGGCTAGTCGTATTATGTGCTTGTTTCTCTAATATGATTGGTTTGGCTTGCCGTATTAGGTGCATGTTACTCCTATATGATTATTGTATAATCTATATATGTGATACAACATGTACTTTTGTCGGATCTTGTATTTCATTATAAGGTAAGTGTATGGATTCGGACCAAAAATCGGTTCTAATGTGATACGGTGACCAGCCTGTTTACAAAGCAAAATAATTTTACTGCCAGGTAATGAATTGCCCGTATTTTATTTAAATATCCAGATATTTTAGCACAAATATCAGACGGATCGTTGTATAGTATGAAATAAAATTTGCTACAACTGCATAAAATTCCTTACAATACAACGAACAAGTATTCGTTTACAATCTGTCGTCACCGATAACAATGAGATAACAGTCACTAACGAACTAGGGGAAGACGGGGTACATTCGGACAATTGGGGATATTCGGACAGTTTGTTTAATAAAATGCTACAAAAAATGTAATTGACCTCTCAACCAAATTCCACTCAAATCTTGTCAGTAAGCCAATCAAATGTAGCTTCACTGATGTCACGTGTCGTATCAATTAAAGAAAAATTACAAAAAATATAATTGGTCAAAATCACTCTTGTGGAAATATCATGTGACAAAGCGCCATTTTACAAAAACTAGGTTTACCGAATCTTCGAGTACAACGTTCCCATATATTCCATCTTCCAAATACAGCACGTATTGTATATTTTATCCTTGTCAATTGTTGATTTATTTATTTTCCAAACATTTAAATTTTTTATGTTTTTATGAGAAAAATAATGAACATGCACATTTCAACTGTCCGAATATACCCCCTGTGACATTTATTGTTATAAGGGGAACTTCGGCCACTGCTATTTGTATTAAATATACTACAGACTATCTTCTATAAAATGTTTAGACACAAATACAACTGTTTATAAAGAGATGTGGAATAAATGAAAATAGATGACATTAAAAACAACATCGATAAAAGAACCGTTATGATGTTTACTATGCCAGCCCACACTATATATACACATATATATATTTATGTCCGTTAGACTGTTGCGTATTTGGTCCTTTTAAACGGGATTATGGTGACATTTGTTTTTGTCTGCTAACGCTGACAACATTGTCAACAATATATCATTTCCTAATTATAAGTTGATGACTTAGCTTTGCTTAACTTTGTTTGTCCGGAGATACCCTAGTTTATGTCCGAATGGCTGGAAAGCGTTGATAATATCAAATCAACGAACTTATATTTTTAGTTCAGAAAATAACGTGACTTTCCAGTAAACTTTCCCTGGCAAAGGTCACGTCAGCAGTATGGCCATACAAATGATTGTTTGTTAGAAAATTAGAAAGTGTCCGAATGTACCCAGTCTACCCCTAATCAAATGAATGAACCACAATGTCACAAACGAAGTAATGACGTTATGACGTAAAGATTCATTGATAAAAACTGAAACATTGTTCCTTACGTCTCAAGTATTATGAAGCACATTTCATTTTCATAAAATAACAATAGGAAAATCTCGTTTTTAACGTTATTGTTTCGCAAATCGTTTATTACGTCTTCCGCGAAATGTCTATTTCAGTAAGAGTATGCTTTTAAGATAGGGTCGTAGGTCAGTTTATAAGTAAAAACCTTTATGAATAGGGGAAAAACAACAATTAATCACCTTACACTAGAAAAAATAACCAAAATAAGAAATGTTGTACTTTTGTGATTGCAATTTTACAAATCTTGGAAAGATATTGAAGTTTTCATACGAGAAAAACGCACCCTTATCTTCTGATAATTTTGTCCTTTACACAATTTTTCATAAATAACCCCCCCCCCCCCTAAAAAAAAAAACAAAACAAAACAAAAAAAATCGGTGACAAAATATTTTTTTTTCTTCAATTTGAAGAGTAAGTTATCCTCTATTTTATGTGAAAATATTGTTTTATTATCATAGGTCACTTTTTCGATCTGCGATTTTGTGTATTCCGAGTCATTGCGGGAACGTATTAATCGTGTTCTTCTGGATTCCAAGTCATGTGGGTATCCATGGAAACACATCCGTCGACAGGGAAGATAAAACTGCCTTAAATAATGACATCATTAATTGTAAAATACTTTTTATTGATTTTAAATCTTTTATTCTAAAATATATTATTAATACATGGCAGAGTGTTTGGGATCTGAAAGTTCATTATAAACTTCATGAGATCCAACCACTTATGCACACAAATAATTTTAAATCATACAGAGGTCGTAGAAACCAAATGGTTATAACATATAGGTATATTTTCAATAACGAGCCACGCGAATGTGTGCCATGCAACACTTACACCATTAAGCATGTTTTAATGGACTGTGTGGGTGTGGCGCACATTCGGGAACGTTTCTATAGTGTAGATTCATATTTTACAATATTTAAAACTGTCGCAGGCGACACAATTTTAAAGTTTTTAAAAGAAATTAATTTATATTGTAAAATCTATATATACTCTCATATAATTGTATGAGATCACGTTTTAATCCTAAGGATTGGATGTTCTAATAAGAAAATTATAATAATTTTCACGTCCTGAATATAGATGAAATATTGCTTGCTTGACGTAAAACAACAATCAATCAATCAATAATTTTAAATTTTCTACGCTCGTCTACTCCTAAAATTTAACATTTAGCATCAAATTATTTTGTTATATAAAGAGATAAACCTACCACAAACCTCACAGATTAAATAAATCACTAAAGCAGATCAATATATCAGCAGAGGTTAATGAACAATAAAATAGAATGAAGAACAAATATTGGGTTTAGAACAATCACATAAAATGTTGTGACGTGTATTCAAACCAGTGCCCCTTACACATGTGTTAAATACAGAGTAACGGATAACAACAGTTAAATTTATCTCGGATGTGTCTTCTAATAAAGTTAAAATTTCCGACTGCAGTATTTATCCATTTTATCATTTTATTGACCTTGAACTAAATACAAATCAAAAGAGTAAATTGGATATTTTAAAGTCATCAATTAATCTTATTAAAAAGACCATAATACCATAATACATATTTAGTTATATTTTTAAAAGCTTTGGACTAATCAAGTGGTTTTTAACGATGTTTTACCGAAACTTAATAAACGTACATATATTAGGGAAGTTTTTTAGAAACAAATGCATTTTTCAATTTATTTCCCACTTTTACAGATACCAGTACCTCATTGCGTACCTTATTAATGTGAACTATATTTAAAATCGATTTAAATTTAAGAATCTAAAATTTTCAGATTTTTTACAATCAAAAGATTCAATGGTTTATTATTTGTTTGTTTGAATGGTTTTTAACGCTACTTTCCGCAATTTTTCACCTATATCACGGTGTCCAGTTTTTATTGGGAGAAGAAGCCAGAGTACCAGGAACCCCCCCCCCCCCCCTTGGGTAGAAATCCTTGTCAATTAAGATTAGAGACAGGTACAACTCGAAGCCGCAACCTCAGTGTTGACAGACGACGTGATCAATAGTAAACAAACTATCATAACCACTCGAACACCGAGGCCCCCTCAATGGTTTATATAAATGGTAGATTTCAAGATCAAATATAATAGAATTTCTATTAAAAAACAAGTCACACAAGTCATATGTATGTGCGATGTTTATCGGTTGTCATGGAAATTAAAAGTGATTTAGTGTATTCATTGACACATTCTACTATCTGTTCATTTTAAAATTGAAGACCACTTTAAGTTACAAAACAACTGATATTTAATACCTTTTGGTTTTTGTTAATAAACAGGGAGTGTTCCCCTAAAAGCTGCAAAAATGCACCAATTTTAATGTTAATACAAAGATATAACTTGTTAAGTTTTTAATTGACATTCCGTTTTGAAAAAAAACCAAATGTCAAATTCAAGCATTATTTATGTTGTGGCTCATTCATCGGTTATAATAATAACATTAGTGAACGGTTCAGTTTTAGTTTAATTAATGCAAAATTCGTTTTTTAATTTGCGACAAGAATGTTTGGTTCAAATACATTTATGTTTCTGTTTAATACCGAATGTGTGTTTTGATATCTTTTTACTGTACACTTGGCAACTATTTTGATACTCGACAAATTTGATCTCAAGCGATTTGTTGTAGTTTTTTTTGTCTGAATTGGTTATAGTCCACGCAACCCGTGCGTTCAATATGTTTAAGCAGCCCAATTTGTATAACATCCCAGCATTTCATTGACAGATTTTATAGCATTTTCAATATGATTCGGCTATACATCCTGCCATACCGGCACCGGTAAAAGATACAAAAACACAGAAAATAATGTTCAGAAGTAACTCTGAGTAATACATTTATACAAATTTTAATGACCACCGTATGATAAATACATACAGCAAAAGGTTGATGAAATGCCAATAGATTACTTCTGGTTACAAAACAGTACTTCAAGTATAAATTTTAATTGATTGGTTGAATGTTTGCTTTACATCCAGGAGCAGTAATTTAGCTATATTCAGGACGGGAAAGTATGTATCGGCTACAATAGCCTTCTCTTTTTCGAAATCTATAAAAGGGATCTTTATCGTGCAAACACGTTACCCACTATAGTTCGCGGCCAGGCTGGCTTTCCGTATTGACCTGCCAACAAGAGGGTAGCTCCCCTATTTTCCACCTGGTGACGCGCTGGGCTGATCTGTGCGTCGAGCCCTGTGAACGGTCGCAGTATTGTCCCAGTAGAAAATTGTAAGTGGAATAGCTCACGGGCAATTAGGTAAAAAGGAATTTTAGTTACTGCTTAGGGTGTATGACAAATGAAAAATATGACTGAATATTTGAACATGGATAATTTAATAAACTGTATATACAGGGTATGAAATGGGTGTATGTGGAATTACTACTTTTCTTATCTAGACAAAACACTGTATTCAGTTAATTTTATTAAATAAAAAGATAATAAACATAATGGTCAATATTATAAAACTATACTATAACAATACATCGACACAACTGTATACTGTGTATATTAGTGACATTTAATCGAGCTTTAAAGGTGTGGTGCTAAAGCGGTGTAGTAATATACTTATCTGGCCTTGCTGAAGTCTCTGTTGTAGATCTTCCAGTCTGTTGTCAATTTTGCGATATCTGCGTTTGAGAAGTTTTTGTCTTACACATGTATATTGCACTAGCTTCAATGGCTGCTCGGGCGCCTTGTAGTGTGTCTATAAGGAGGTACAGATTCAAGTGGCTCTAGTTAATTGTTCAATTTTAGCTGGTTTGTTTGAAGGAGGTACCTTTTGGGATTAAATGAAAGAAGAAATTTTTGAAACTAAACATTTGAATAGAATTTTGGTGGGTAAGTTTGGTCAAGTGCAAATAGGCAATATCTTTTGTTTACAAAAAAAATTAGGAATCGGCAATTGCTTACACACCAAATTGCATTCCAGATACATCGGTGGAATATAACAAAATTGACATAATGTTATTAATAGTCAGATATGGAAAATCAATACTGATTTCGTTGTAACATAGTGCACCTGATATTTTACATTGGTTCAAAATGACATTTTGGAAGCGGGTGTATTAATCAGTAAGCATTGCATCTGATAACACATAAATAGTGTTAAAATAGATACAAAACTTGAAAACCGACCTAGCTACTCAAACAAGGATTTGTTGTACCTGGTTCATGTTATCCTTTAAGAAGTTCTATGGTCGTCATCATGACTTAATGATCGTTAAGGAAATAAATCTCTTAAATACGATCGCACAATTTCGCAGAGTCAAAGGTAGTCTTTCCTATTTCTGGATTTGACTTTTCCATAGACAATGAGTAACTCGACAGGTGTCTAGTTAAAGGCAGGTACTGCTTGCTCGTCCGGGGCACTTGAGTACACCCATGTTTGTATGCGGTTAGGGTTACTCACTTTCCTTTTTTTGTGTTTTTTATGCATTGTACATGCTTGTCTACATAGGGTTTGTAATTGCCTCTTGACTTTTGGCTCGTGTTGATCGATGGGGATTCTTGCTATTTTTTCTGATGTTTATTTTGAAAACCCAGTATGAAATAACAATTATATTAATAACAGAAAACAAAACAAGCAACATACGATAAAAACATGCAACAGTGAATTAATCCACAATTACAAAATGTAAACATAAGCCCCGCATGTCCATAAGCTTCCACAATACACTAAGATTTTATTTACTTGTAAGCTATAAAATATTTTGATTTTTTCAATTTTTTGTTTGTTTGAATGTTGTTTAACGCCACTTTCATCAATGTTTCAGCCAGTTTTTATTTGGGGAGGAAGCCAGAGTATACGGATAAAACCCCGACTTTCTGTTGGTAAACTGGCAATCTTTGTTAACGACTGGCGTCGAAAGCACCCTGCAGTCAGTCAGACTCGAATCCGCAATCTCAGTGTTGACAACTACGTGATCAATAGTAGACGAACTACCTTGAGCTCTCGGCCACCTAGGCTCCTGATTTTCTTAATTTATAAGTGTATGTTGATTTTAACATTATATTAACCTTTATTGCAATGGTTTGATAGTAGTGTTATGAAGAATATAAGTTTCATTTCTTTCTCCGTTTACAACGAAATGTCAGTTGAAGTTGCCATTGCAACGGAGGCAACTAATCTGTAAGCGCGTTTGCCAAGTAACAAGTCTTACGACATTTGACAAAAGGGACCTTAGTCGCTGAAGTGTAGTTTCGAAATTCAAACGTAAATAAATCGTCATTAATATTTAAATTATTTTCGATGGAATTTGGCCACAGTTGGCAGGCATGTGCATTTGTATAAAAGATTCTAAAGATACAATTTATTTTTTACAAACTTCCACCAAGCAACCAATCATCTCCGTAACTAACTACTCATCAGAAGTTCATCATTTCTGGTAGCGTAGTGTTATTACCATTTCAGTTTTATTTTTAAAATATTGATAGAAATGTGAATTAAAGTTTGAAACATCAACAACATTGTTGTCTGTAGTTTAGATGATCGTTTGTAATTACATTTGTATAGACGGATGGGGTCTAAGCGGTCGGGTATTTATTGTAAAGAGTTATCTTTTATGGATCCTCGTAGTCTTAACACTGAGGTTTTTAAGTTCAAGACTGACGTCGAAACGTGTGCGTTTAACTCCAACCTTTCTTGACAGGAATTGAGTTTTGCTTCCGCTTAAATAGGTTTTCACCGGATCTCTGCCTTAATACTAGGCACCGTGATACATTAAAAATGCTAGAAAGTGGCATAAAACTTTGAAAAAATTAATATGTATTGAATGATTGGTTCAGAAATAGATCAATTGTACCACAAGAGTGGGGTATTTTGACCAAAACAAGTTTATCGTACTTCCTAGAAAATAATCTGCTCGACTTTTGCCCTTTTAAACATTAACATACAATTAGTTCTGCCTTAATTTAATAAGAATTCTTAAAAACATAAAAACTCTGGTCCACAAAAAAGAAAAGCCAATCCAATGCCAGCCTCCTTCTCCTGAAAATAAAATTGTCTTTTTTTACTGTCATTTCCTTTCTCAAAATACGGCGCATTAGAAAAGGCCTTCCGATTGATTGATTCTTTTGTAAATACATTAATAACGAGTTTTATAACAGTAATATTAACTATAATAATAACCATATATCTACAGTAACATATCTAGCTTAACTAGTGACATATGTTTTATGCAAAGAATTAGTGTGATGTCACGAGGTAGATTAGTTAATAGTACGTTATCCATGTATTAATTTGTAATATCTCGTGAGACCTTAGTAACAATTTGATTTGTGGACTTGAAGAAAGTTATATAAAAGAAATGTATTTAGTATATATAAGAAGACACGTTCAATAATTGCAAAGTAAACATTCCATTTCTTCCCTCGGATGTTTGGTTTAAGTGGGTTAAGAACACTTAACTGAAAATAATTCGGCATTAACTTTGTTTAAACTTGACATATAGTCAGTTTTTTTTAAACAAGTAATCATAATTAAAAATTTAAAAAAAGTTATTTCAGATTGTTTACGAGGTATGAAGCACTGAAATTTTAAATTGTCTAATAGATTGTACAAAGAAGAAATAAAAAAAGCAGAACATACATTTACAAAAGTATGTTCAATAAAATTTTCTATATAATGTCAGGTAATTGGTATAAATTTAGAAAAAAAAATACTTATCAAAATTACCTACCTTGTCAAAAATATCTTTTTTTTTGTCTATACCGAATTCGTTTAAGTGAAAACTATTTATTTAAATATTAGTTTATTAATTTGAAAACATTTTCACCTCTATAATATTCGTTCTTTGTTATAATTATCTGAAATAGACCATTTACATGTAACTGCCTGGCGTGTCTGAAACTAGATGAGCAGAAACCTTTTATTGTCGATGTCAATAAAACATACGTGTTCTTTTGCAGTGTTTGCAATTCAAAAATTTTACCAACGCATTTCTTTTAATAATTAATCAGAATTAAGTGACACTACCATAAATTCTTTGAGATTTTATTTAAATGCCCAGAAATGTTCAAAGTCTTTTTATTTGATTTAGAATAAATGACAAATTTAAATTGGAATTTAAAAATGAGAATTCAATTTAATTTATTGTTTACTTCGTTAATGATGTTTACTATCTATGCAAAAGGATACATCTATAACAAATGGAGTCCTGATGGTGTCAAAACTTTGTGGTGTCCAAAATCTAGCCGTTGCGAGAAAAAAGCGACAGAAATCGAGATAAATCATTGTTGTGCTTGTTATGCTGTGCCCGAATGGGAACTTCCAAATGGCAGTAGAATCTTATCCCTTGACATTGAGATTATGGACATTCGTGGGAAGAAAAACAGGATAGTATCAAGACTTTCAACCCATAATAGTTCTGATCTCTTTCATTTGACTTACAAAAATGGGAATTTACAACTTCTACCGGTCAATGCATGCATATTTAAAATAGTGAGTATTGATGTGACAAATAACCTGCTTACTGATATAGGGAACGTGTCGTGCTTCACAGAACTAGACATCCTGATCATGAGGTATAACAAAATAACTTATGTGTCTAACCAAACGTTCATAGGAATGTCAAAACTTAGAACAGTAGACCTGTCATACAACTTAATAAGCCATTTAGATTTAGGTGTATTTGGTGATGTAACTATCAATATTTTATATTTTAATTTTGACGGAAACCCCTTAAAAGAAGTAGACACGTCAAATATGTTTTTTCCAAATAAAACTATGTGCGGAGGAAGTTACGCAAATATTAAGCATGCTGTGGTTTTTACAAATATAAAAAACTATATTTTGGATACAGATAATGGCGTCATATGTACAGATATGAACTGGTCAAATACATCTATTACCCAACATCCTTTGTTAGTTGCATGTATTAATCTAGAAGTAAATACAGTTTACAAATATTTGCCGTGCGGGCAATGGCTATTCCACGGGTCAGCATACAACTGTGACTGTAATCTTGCAGAACTCTTTAAAATGGACATCACCCATTTCTACCGTTTTTATTCGAAGAAAATCGGTGAAAGTTATTGCCAGAGTCCAAATAGCTTAGCAAACATGACTATTAATGATCTGATTTTTAATCAGACTATGAGGGACAAGATGATTTGTGATGTTGTGGACGGTTGTCCTAAAAACGGAAATTGCAAGTGTGAATGTACGTCACAACCAAATCGGGAAACATTTATCGTTGATTGTTCAAATCAGTCTTGTACAGATTTTCCAGAAATCGTACCTAAAACTAATCATCCGATCATCTTAAATATGTCAAAAAACCAGATTGCTGCGGTTAATTTTAATCGGTCCTATTTTGACAAAGTTGCAATTTTAGATCTGTCCGGAAACAATGTTACCGAATTTGACGGAAGTATAAACAAACTAGCCACAGCAAAACAAATAATTGGAGTTAATCATAGACTGCAGGATTTACCTAGAAGTATACAACTTATGGATCCGAATATTTTTCATTTCGGTCTTAATGGAATTCCTTGTACCTGTGATAACCGCTGGATAGGCGAGTGGAGACAATACAAGAAAGCTTCAAAGCTAAACCCATTGCTTTGTTCAAACTATATAAACACATCTTTTGAAGACTTTCTGTATCGTTTTACAAATTGTGAAACAGAAACGTCGTATTATTGGACTATATCTATTGTTTGTACACCTCCTCTATTACTAATAATACTAAGTGTGCTGTTAAAATTTTTTCGCTTCGACTTTCTTATTCTCAAACGGCGACTTTTATTGAAAGAAAAACAGTGTTCGACGTGGAAGATTGACGTATATGTATCTTTCGATGAAGATAACGACGAAGTACGTTATTTTGTTTTGTCCATGTTGGAACCGTTCTTTAAAGAGTACAAAATAACTACTTATGTTCCATGTCGCGATGGATTGCCCGGATATACAGAGGAATATAACGTTATCAGCAGTTTAATAAAATGTAAATATTTTGTACTCATTCAGTCCCACGGAATGTATGATTTCCAAAATTTACATTACAAAACCAGACGGATGGAGTATACACTCGCATGGAATTATTTCATTGACAAGAAACTTGACAAAATCTTTGTTGCAAATTTTGACAATGAAAAACCGGAAATGTTTCAAGCATCTAAAACAAAAGCTTTATATCGACTTGGACTAGGATTTGAAATGTTCAATCGACAATTTTCATTTTATGAGAAACTACTGCAAACTTTGATTTTTGATTCAAAACATAACTTTAAAAAAGACAAATAAAAGTAAACGGTGTCTTTAAAAGACGGAGAGAAAGAGTTTTGTTCAGAGTATTTTCACATATAAACAATATACTACTTTTAATTATTCTAATGTTGAGTTATATTACGTTCTATAATACAAGTAATCTGAAATGTTTATTCAACACGAATGTCTAAAATAGTAGTGATAAGAGTGTCTATGCAAGCTAGATAGATATACATATTCCTAATGTTATGTTATAAAGTTGGGAAAATATGATTCAATACAACACATATTAATACGAAAGCCCAGAAGGCTCATTCGAGATTCGAAATTCATTATAGTTATAACCAATCAGATTGCGTGTGACATAATCGTCTACCAATCAGTGTAGTTCTTATTTATTCCAGATTCGAAATTCAATATAGCTTTAGCCAATCAGATTGCTTGTGACATAATCTCTACCAATCAGAGTTCCTTGGTTATATCGCAACAACATAAAATTTGGTTTAGTTTTAGGGGGGTTAAAGCGAAAACCATGATTAATGAGGATTACTGAAAATTTCAAAAAGTTCAAATGGTCATAACTACCATATAAATTTAGGAATCAACAATTCCTGATAATATGCACAACTACATATATGGTGTACTAGTTGCATACCAAATTTTCATAAAATTGTGTAAAGTACTGAGTAGTTTCAGAGGATTTGTGCTGATAAGATAATGAATGGGTATTTTTAGCACATTTCTAAGTTCATTGGGCCAAAATAAGCCAGTGTCGGATCCAGAAATTTCGAAAAAGGGTGGAGGGGGCACTGACTGGCCGAGTGGGGCCCACTTTGGTCATGCTTCAATGATTTCCTATACATCCAACCAGATATTTCCATCAAAAGTGAGGGCCCCCTCTGGATCCACCCCTGATAGCCCCACACAAAATTTAAGGACCAAAATGCCCTGGTAATATGCACAACTACATATGGTGTACTTCCTACACACCAAGTTTCGTTGAATTCCGTTCAACAGATACATTCTTGTTTCTTGATTTGTAAAATCAAGATGTAATTGTGAACTGAATTAATTTGATAAAATAACAAATAAAGCTTATACATTTTTTTTAACAAAACCATGCTGAACACAGTCATTCTTTGACAAATATGTGGACGGTTAAAACCCCAAATAAAAATAATAGCACGTGGCTACGTTTATATAAGAATTATTCTGATTAGTAGACGATGATGTCACACTCAATCTGATCGGTTATAACTATATTGAATTTCGATTTTCGAATCTCGAATATCGAATGAGCCTTCTGGGCTTTCGTATATTAAACTATGTAAATTTTACGATATTTCCTTTAAGCTATTGTTACTTTTCACTTTAACCATCAAGTAAAGTCAGTCTTTTGAACAAATGATGTTGGAATTTGTTGGTCATTAATGAATGTAATAACAAAATACCGAACACAAAGTGCCAACAAAAAACACAAACCACCGTTCAAAAAGGCAAACATAAGAACCAATTAAGAAAAATTAAGCAACAACAACAATTGTCCCGACTTGATACATGTATTTCATGCAAAATTGTGGGTTAAACCAGGTAATATCTCGTGCAAAACTTACGTTTTAATGACTGTAGTGTGTGAGTTGGTGTACTGACGAATCAAGTGTTTAAAATTTGGATTGATTATTTGCTTTAATCGTCCTGTTAAAACTGTCTTGAATGATGATTCAACATAAATGATGTTAATTGGAGTGCGTTTGGCAGTTTATTAATATTCTTGGGTTGATTTATTGAATGCTTTACGCTTGGTAAGAAGTATTGCAGTTGTTTTTTTAAAAGGATAATAATTCAACAGGTCGACTATTGGACTAAAATATGTGAATGTCACGTAAAATTAAGACGAGTCAGGTATGAACGGAGAAATTAACCTTTTGTAGTGGATAAGATGCATGTATTGCGATCAGCAAATATTTTCAAGGTGCGTCTCACTCAGCAAAAAGTAACGGACTATGTTTCGCGGCTATATTGTCCTAACTTTATCATGATAAAATTATTACCGTTAGGGGAGGGTCTACCTTATCTATCACATGGGAAAAAGTGTAAGGATTTCAATTTTCAAATTTTTGGATCATTGTTTACCCTTTCGTTTTTCATATGCAATTAAAATAAGTTTGTAGTATGTAAATCCTAATTCATGTATTTAATTGGTACAACAATTTCTGACATTGCTATTGTATAGTGAATAGTTCCTATTAAATATTATTAGTTGACTGTTATTACATGATATGGGAGACTTCTCATCGGGGGAATGGGGCTTTGTCACACACTAATAGTCAATAAACATAATGTAATTTAGTAAATATGTAGGTACAATTTTTAAATTATAACAGCGAGTATTATGTAACCATGACTTGAATAGTTCAAAATTTATATTAAATTTGTATTGGGAAATTTCCATTTGATTACTTCCCTTTTCTAGAATTTGCACGCATGATCCTTTTCTACAATGGTTTGACGAATGAAATTATAAATGGTCTACTTAAGGGACATTTTTAAGTATCATAAACATAACTACATTTATATAAATGTGGAATGTTTAAATCATTAAACATCTTGGCGTGTACCTGAAAACTATCTTTTTGCACTTTGAGGGAAATTATGCTGTATATAGTTACGTAGACGCGTAAAAATGAATAACAAGAAACTGTTAAGTGCATATAAGTACTATTTATATTTATTCTTCAATCTTATAGAAATGATAATGTAAATAAACGGTTATCGATATTATAAATAATTTACATTCATTGATTTCCAAACACGAACAAGACAATATTGCCAAGATATAAATTACCTTTATTACATTTTGTATACGTTAAAATACAAGAAATGAAAAAAAAACTCTGGAAATTAAGATTTTAAGTTGTTTATTTTAATTGTATGTGCTGTGGGTTTGCATTTATTTAATTAAAAGAGAGAAAGAAATATATAATAAATATAATCCATATGTGTAGTATAAAAACACAGTTTAAATGTCTGGAATTAGGTTTTAAGCCATGTCGCCATTTTATTATCCTCGGTCAATCCTTGGGCTTAGTTTTATAAGTAGAGCAATACAAAACTATTTTGTCTAATCTTATTTCGACCGATCTAAATACGTATTTATTTATTTAAAAGGCTTTAAACTGATCACCATTTGGTGCGTTTACTGCAATTCGACCCAGAGCGCGTTCCTATATGGTGGATAAGCGAGCCTTACTTTGGGATGTTGTCATGTTATTCTACGCAGGTGTGCCAGATATAAGTTACAAGTTTTCAGTCGTATCATTTACAGTATAGTTAATTTGGTATAAGGCAAGTAACATTATAAGAAACTCTCTGAAAGTAAGGTATGTGGCTCAGTTTTAGTGCTCTTTGAATAGGAGAAGATTTATACCAGTTTTAATTTAATTTATTAAGTACCTATTTGTATGGGAAACTTTCTTTTTGGATTTTCCCGACAAAATAAATTAGTTAAAACGATACAGCCATTCTTATCTGGACATTCAATTCATTCTCGTAATTGAGACAATTATTTTCAATTGCACGATTGTATTAAGTAACATTTTTCTTTATTCATCTTGAAATATGATGATTTTATTCTCTTTTGCAGATGACGCTGCTCTCACAACCGACTTATTCTCAGCGAAGAAAAACAAATCTTTCTTCAGGATTGTGGTTTGCTACTGAATTTTGACAGCAAGTAGAATTTGGTTCGGAATGCTATTTATTCCATGAAACAATGATCTCAAATCTCCATTCAAATCTTCATATAAACAAGAATGACTTGATAAATAGATCTCTAAAAATGTTACTTGTAAAGTTTGCATTTATAGACATCTTCAATGTATTTCATATATTTTTTCTTTCATTCTTGTCAATGATTTTTCCTGTTAAAACATTAACAAAAATATTATAGAAAAACTTCGACGAATGACAATTCATAGCTATTGTCACATATTTAGAGTATAAAGGTTGCAAATACCATAAAAAAAAATAGAATGTTGACATAGCAAAACATATTGTTTGTTTAAAGGACATTTCTTTTACATGACGTTCATTTTGTTCAAAAGTTACCAATGAGCCACAATTCTCACTCAAGCCACCTTGGTGATATGAGCAGAATCATTGGAATTATTCGCAACCTTAATTTCTAAGTACCTGAGAAGATGCTTAATTTTGACATTACATTTTAACAATTTTTTTCAATTATCTCCCTTTAAAAAAAAGGGGACAGTTGAGATGATCAAACTTATATTCCCTACACTCAACTGAATACTCTGAATAGTCATACAAGACATCATATCTGTAAATTTACCCTAACTCTTATTTTGAGTCATATTAGCACTTATGTAATTTGTTTTCTTGAATAACGAACAGATTGAAATGTTTTATCAATAGAAATGTAACCAAAATCAAATTATTAAGGAAGATTATTAATTATGAAATAAGTTATTGTTTTTATTTGACACAAGTATGTTTAGACCACACAGAAGCAGAAGCAGAAATGGATGAATTTGCCACACAGCTGATAACTTATGTCAGACACCAGAAGATGAGCTTGACAGAACGGACAACAACTGCAATTCTTTTATCATGTTTATGAGTACAGACAGCAAGATTATTTTAATCAAGTTTAGTGTTAGCACAGACCGCAAAGGACAGCCAAGTCACCTTCAAGATATCAAAGGAATGCTAATACTTTACAATACTGCAAGATTCACACAGATTGTTTGCTGGTGGTGAAAACAAAGAGGCAGTACACTTGGCAACCCTACGTGATGATTTCATGTACAATGTTAAAAAGTCAATAATGTGGAAAGGAAAACGACCTAATTTGTTTTGAAAAAGTCAGCCTTTTACAAATATATAGACATGTACATAGTCTTTATAACTACCGTAAATACTCCAGGTAATATATATGATCTAAACTATCAAAGATGGTACAACCAGAAGTTAATTTTGACATGCCTGATTGCATAGTAAAACACGAAATCAATATTTGGGCCCTGATCTGCGTTTGTGGTAGTTGGTTTCACTCCAGATGTTGTGGTTTACCCACACAAGCAGCCACGTGCACTTAATACGAATGTAGCTTTTGTATAGCTTTATATAGATTAAATGTGTTTAATTCTATTACATGTTTCAATATTGTAATTAGTTCACTTTTAAGTTTATATTTATTATCATGCCTCATCTTGTTTACAAACATTTAAATAATTTATGTTGCCTATAAAAAATAAATTTTAGAATAGTTTAATTGTAGTGGGTATTACTGTTATATCCTGCTGTATTTTAATACAATGTAATAAAAATGATACTTTATTTAAACTGTGTTCTTTAATTTTTCACGGCGATCCATTTGAAGTCAGTTGGGTGGCAGTTCGTCTACTATTGATCAGTGATCAGTGATTCTAACTGCGGACTGGGTGCGCTCAGCTCTTTTCATTACAAAGATTGCCAGCTTTATTAACCGCCTAGCCTACCGATTTAAGTTTTCTACTTCATTTTACATTCTTGTTTTTTTTCTGGGTAGACCGTCGTCATTACATACAATTGGTGTATGAAACGCACCATCTTATTCATCTAGGACCAATCATAAATTGTTTGTGTCACGCCAGATGTTTGTTGGTGTTCAATACGGACATTTTTGCGCTGTCAAACGCAGTTAAAACAAACGGTTTGACTTCTACTTGTGCGGACATTTTAATGACAGCTTACATTCCTTTTACAGCTGTAACACACAACATGGAACACCTAATATAGTAACGTCGTCTTGTTGATAAATGGAAGTTCTGAATTGATACATCACTTTTTAGGGTTTTTGTATAGGGCTTTATTTGGACCTAGGTACATTGTTGATACATTCCACACCAAACAGAGAAAAGGAGTTAATCTCTTATATTTTGAAATGAGTTGATGGATTTTTAATTTTCATGAATATCTATAAATCAACAGTATACAATAGAAGATAGTGAAGCTGGCAATATGTTAAGGTATAAACTGACAGAAGGCAAGATCAACAAGCAGAACAATCAGTATCATATATTTTATGAAAAACATATCGGTAACAATCATACAGTTGCAGCAAGACAATCTTGCTGGATTTTGGCACGCCGAATGTATTGCCAGATTATTACCTCTTGTCTGACAGCTTCTGTACAAGTCGAATTAGCTTATTGTCGTCTCTGAGGTAAACCGTATTAAAGTCTTTTATCAGGCTTGGGACCTTAAATGGGCCCAATGAGAATTCCAGTTGTTATGCTTTTTGATTGATTGTTTGATTGTCTGTCTGCTTTACGTCCAGCGAGCAGTATTTCAGCTATATTCAGGACGGGAACAAGTTAACAAACAACAAATCAATGGGAAATGGAGGTGGGATGGGTCACAGGAATACAATTTTGACTTTCACTGGAAAAGTATGGAGTTTAGGGTAGGGGCGGAAAATTTAGCCTTTTGTAGCGGCTACAATCAGCCTACTCTTTTTCGAAATCTACAAAAGGGTCTTTATCGTACAAGGGGTGTGATACTCTACAAACACGTAACCCACTACGGTCCGCCGTCAGGCTTTCCGTATTATGACCTGACAACCCCCAACGAGAGGGTCTCCCCTATCCGCCACCCCGGGACGCGCTGGGCTGCTCTGTGCAGGGTCGAGCACTGGGGACCCTCCCAGTATGGTCCCAGTGTTATACTTTTTGGCCTCTTAAATTATTTGTATTGGCCTCTAGGGAAGGCCTGCGCAATACTTTATCTTGTACATTAGGTTAAGCCTACAAAATGTTGTTTCTTAGGCTCTAAAGTAGATTTTCGTAGCCTGTAAGATAGTCATGATAATAAACAATTTTTCCTTTTAAGACTTAAGTTTGTTCAGTTTGTTTCTTTTGAACACATGTCACACTCAGACTTGGTTTTATCCCTTGAAGAACGTAGTTGAGTTCATAAAGGTATTGCTGTTAGTTTCCGTTCACGTTACTTGCTGCGGCCATTTCTCCACATGTTATATAATTTATTATTAAATAATTCTAATATGATTTGCATTTTTAGAAATACGTTTATTTCATTGGTTGAGATTACTTCCGGTAGAGGTTTTCAACGAAATTTATTTTTTGATAATAGAAGTTGACTGAACTATTTTTACCGTAACAAACGTAAACAAAGATGGCAGCTTTCAATATCGAAAGTAGCGATCAACTTACAAATGATTTATTTTGATGAATTATCATTAATGATTTGTTAAATTTAAAACTTTCCTTGTGTTCGCTACAGAAAATAAGGTTATAGATTGATGTAAAACTTAATTGTGTTATTAAAAAAAGAAAATGGTTTATGGAATAATCGTACGTAAAAATAAACAAAATATTCATACATTCAGTTAATCACGCTACCAAATACACAAGAAATTTGAAGTTGAGAAACATGTTAGATAAATTAATTTCTTAATGCAATTTTAAAGAATTATAAGGATTAAACACCGTTTTCAATGGATTTATCGGTATATCAACAAGACCAACTCACTCACAAGTTTGAGTGAGTGAGTTGGTCTTGTTGATATACCGAACAATCCATTGAAAACGGCGTTCAATCCTATAGTAAATATTACTTTGAAAATTGTTAACATCCATTACATGTTACTGGTAATTGAACAACGAAAATCAAGCCAAGATGTTTGTTGGGAAATACACATAATCTAGCTGTTCCACACACAAGTAAAAGAGGTTGTTCAGTTGGTGCCGCAGTTCTTTACCTTAATTACAAATTACAAACTAAAAAGAAAACAGTTGCCTTCTTTTGTTATTTTACAAAACAAACTGTTTCCAGAGTGGATTCACTGTGGTAAAATGTCCTACAGGTACGAATAACAGTTATTTTTTTAATATTATTTTTAATGTTTGCTTAATTTGTTTGGAGGAGGTACCTTTTGAGATTATATGACAGAAGATATTTGAAAGAAGAAATTTTTTAAACGAAACATTTGATGAGATTTTTTGTGGATAATAGTAATTTGGTCCAGTGCAAATAGGCAAAATCTTTTGTTAATAAAATCTCTGTCTTCCTCTTCTAATAACTACCGGGCACCGTGATACACTAAAAATGCTAGACTAGAAAGTGGCATAAACCTGTAAAAATAATAAGAAGAAAACAGCAAAGAAAACCGACCGAAAAACAAAAGCCAAAAGACAGTTACAAATCCGGATCAAAACACGACACAAAAACCAAAAACATAAAACACTTAAAGAGAGTAACCCGAACCCAATAAAAACCATGGGTGCACTCTGGTGCTCCGGAAGAGTAAGCAGTGCCTTGCCTCTAATTAGACACCCGTCGAGTTACTCATTGTCTTGTCTAGGGAAAAGTCAAATCCAGGAATAGGAAAAACTACCTAAGACTCAGAGAAAATGTCAGATCGTATTTGATGATTTAATAATGTATTGAATGATTCGTTAAGAAATAAATCAATAGTACCACAAGAATGAGATATTTTGACCGGAAATAGTTTAGCCTACTTCCAAAAATAATCTGCTCAAAATTTAGCCTTCAAAACATTTGCAAACATTTTTTTTCTGCCTTACCTTAAAAACTTGAAAATTCAAGTCCGCAAAAAAGAAAAACCAATACAGTGCAAAAATCCTCTTGAAAAATTTCATTTTCGTTTATTTGCCTATACCAAATTATTTTAAGTGAAAACTATGTATTTAATTAGTTAATGTTGCAATAAAGTGATAACCCTTTCATTGTTATTATTAATTTTATGGAAATTAATTGTGTTAATTGTTATAAGTAATTTTAATATAAATCTATTTTGAGATTTTCACAGAAAATGGCGAAAGGTGTCCTGCTACTATTGTAATGCATTTTTAAATTCCAAAACAAGACGATTGTATCAAGGATTTCAAAATAAGTTTAATAATTAAAAAATCTCCATATCGTGTATATAATGATACACTGTGTAGATTACTTAGATATCATTTTCAACTCTATAAACTAAATATGTTCTTTTTTAAATATCTGAAATATATCAATTACATATAACTACCTGGCGTGCCAGGAAAACTAGATGAGCAGACACCTTTTATTGTCGATATCAATAAAACCAGCCTATAGGAACACGTAATCATTTGTAGTCCTTTGGCAATTCAAAAATTTTAAAAACGTATTGCTTTTAATAATTTATCAGAATTAAGTGAAACTGTCATAAATACTTTGAGATTTTATTTAAATGCCCAGAAATGTTCAAAGTCTTTTTATTTCATGTTGAATAAATGACAATAGGAATTTTACAATGAGAGTTCAATTTAATGTATTGTTTATTTCGTTTATTTTGTTTACTATCTATGTACAAGGATCACAAATCTTTGACAATTGGAGTCCTGATGGTGTAAAATCTTTGTGGTGTCCAAAATCTAGCCGTTGCGAGACAAAAGCGACAGAAATCGAGAAAAATCATTGTTGTGCTTGTTATGCTGTGCCTGAATGGGAACTTCCAAATAGCAGTAGAATCTTATCACTTGGCATTGAGATTATGGACATTCGTGGGAAGAACAACAGGATTGTATCAAGACTTTCAACCAATAATAGTTCTGATCTCTTTCATTTCACATACATAAATGGTAATTTAAAACTTCTACCGCTCAATGCATGCAGATTCAAAATAGTGAGTATAGATGTGACAAATAACCTGCTTACTGATATAGGGAACGTGTCGTGCTTCACAGAACTAGACACTCTGATCATGAGGCATAACACAATTACTTATGTGTCTAACCAAACGTTCATAGGAATGTCAAAACTTAGAACAGTAGACCTGTCATACAACTTAATAAGCCATTTAGATTTAAGTGTATTTGGTGATGTAACTATTCATATCTTGAATTTTAATTTTGATGGAAACCACTTAAAACAAGTAGACACGTCAAATATTTTTTTTCCAAATAAAACTATGTGTGGAGGAAGTTACGCAAATATTAAGCATACTGTAATTTTTACAAATATAAAAAACTTCTTTGTTGATAAAGCTAATGGTATTGTATGTACCGATATGAATTTTTCGAATACATCTATTACACAACATCCTTTTTTAGTCGCAAGTATTATTCGTGAAGCAAATACAGTCTTCAAATATTCGCCGTGCGGACAATGGCTTTTCCACGGGTCAGCATACAATTGTGATTGTAATCTTGCCGAGCTTTTTACAATGGACATAGTCGATGTCCAACGTATTTATTCGAAAAGACGCAGTGAAAGTTATTGTCAGAGTCCAGAGAGCTTAGCAAACATGACTATTAATGATCTGGTTTTTAATCAGACTATGATGGACAAGATGATTTGTGATGTTGTTGACGGCTGTCCTAAAAATAGAAATTGCAAGTGTGAATGTACCTCACAACCAAGTCGGGACAGATTTATCGTTGATTGTTCGAATAAGTCCTGTACAGATTTTCCAGAAATCGTACCTAAAACTAATCATCCGATCATCTTAAATATGTCAAAAAACCAGATTGCTGCGGTTAATTTTAATCGGTCCTACTTTCACAAAGTTGCAATTTTAGATCTGTCCGGAAACAATGTTACTGAATTTGACGGAAGTATAAACAAACTAGCCACAGCAAAACAAATAATTGTGGTAAATCACAGACTGCAGGATTTACCCAAAAGTATAAAACTCATGGATCCGAATATTTTTCATTTTGGTTATAATGGGATTCCATGTACATGTGATAACCGCTGGATAGGCGAGTGGAGACAATACAAGAAAGCCTCAAAGCTAAATCCATTGCTTTGTTCAAACTATATAAACACATCTTTTGAAGACTTTCTGTATCGTTTTACAAATTGTGAAACAGAAACGTCGTATTATTGGACTATATCTATTGTTTGTATACCTACTCTATTACTAATAATACTAGGTTTGCTGTTAAAAATTTTTCGCTTCGACTTTCTTATTCTCAAACGGCGACTTTTAGGGAAGAAAAACCCATGTTCGACGTGGAAGATTGACGTATATATATCTTTCGATGAAGATAACGATGAAGTTCGTTATTTTGTGTTGTCCGTGTTGGAACCGTTTTTTAAAAAGCACAAAATAACTACTTATCTTCCATGTCGCGATGCATGCCCTGGAGAAACTGAGGAAGATAACGTGACCAGCAATTTAATAAAATGTAAATATTTTGTACTCATTCAGTCCCAAGGAATGTACAATTCCAAAAATTTACATCATAAAACGAGACGGATGGAATATACACTCGCATGGAATTATTTCGTTGATAAGAAACTTTACAAAATCTTTGTTTCAAACTTTGACAATGAAAAACCGGAAATGTTTCAAGCCTCTAAAACGAAAGCTTTATATCGGTTTGGACTAGGATTTGCAATGTTCAATAGACATGTATCATTTTATGAGAAACTACTGCAAACATTGAGTGTTGATTCAAAACATAACTTAAGAAAAGTTAAATGAAAGTAAATGGTGTTTTCTTAAAAGACGAGAGAAAGTGTTTTTATAGTATTTGCACATATAAACAATGTAGTTAGAATCTTTCTTACAAAGAATCTGAAATGTAAATTAAACACGAGTGTCTAAAAGAGTACAAATATGAAATCGTGATAGATATACCTATAGCTGTTATGCTATAAAATATGACTCTACAACACAATGAAAAAAAATCAGTCTATAATAAAAGATTGATTTACCGCGAGTAATGGATTGCTTTCATCATTAATGAATGTAATAAACAATACCGAAAACAAAGAAAACTGGAAAAGACAAACCAGAGATCATAGTAGAAAAAAACCGGCAAACATAAGAACCAATTAGCAAAAAATAAGCAGTTAAAGCAATGGTTCAGACTTGACACAGTTATTTCGAAATAAAGTGTCGGTTAAACTAGGTTATATCTCGTACCAAACCTACCGTTTTCATGACTGTAGTGTGTGAGTTGTTGTGTTGACTACGTTTTTTTAAATTTTGATTGATTATTTGCTTAACTGTTTGTTTTAGTCGTCCTGTTAAAACTGTCTTGAATGATGATGCAACAAGAATGATGTAGGTGTGTGTTTTTCAGTTTAATATCGTTGGATTTATTTATTGATTGCTTAACACTTATCAAAAAGTATTTTCGTTGATTTTAGATGGGTAATAATTTTAACAAGTCGACTAATGGACATAAAATGTGAATGCCACGTAAAATTATGACGAGTTGGGTATGGACGAAGAAATAAAACTTTTGTAGTGGTTACGATGCATGTACTTCAACCAGCAAATATTTGCAAGGTGCGTCTCATTCAACAAAAACGTCACGGAATGAGTTTCGTGGCTAGAGTATCCGAATTATATCTAGATAAAACCCCTACCGTTAGGGGAGGGTCTACATTATATGTCACCCGGGTAAGTGTTGGGCTGTTAATTTTTTATTTCAGGATCATTGTTTTCCCTTTCCTTTTATACATATTTAACAGTACTTAAATACAAATAAATTATACATGCAATTAAAAATTGCTTGTAGTATGTAAATCCTAATTCACGTATTTAATTGGTACACTTTATGACATTGCTATTATATAATGAATAGTTCCTATTAAATATTATTAGTCGACAATTATTGTAATTACATGGCTATGAGCCTTATTTTAAAATTCCCATGAACAAATAAATACTTTCTGGCATCTCTTGATTAAAATTAATCGATTTATTCTATTATTACCTGGAATCAGATAGGCAGGAATAACTTTCATGCGATAGTGGAGACCTCTTGTCGTGGGTGGGTGGGGTTGGGGGTTGTCATGTCATAATACGGACAGCTTGTCTGCGGACCATGCTTAATGTGCCAATCCCTCTTGCGCGATAAAGAGACCTTTTTTCTAGATTTCGCACAAGAGAATGCTCATTATATTATCTACAAAATGCTGTATTTCCGTCCTTACAAAATTCTCTATAATTTTCATACTCCATACTTTTGACAGTCGTAATTTGTTCCTAATGTTCCATTTCCCATAACTGTGCCTAATTAAAGTAGTTTGATTACTTGTTCTGGTCCTAAATATCGCTGAAATATTGCTCGTTTTTTGTTAAGTAATCAATCTTATTACTGACAATAGTGCCTTTTGACACTTATAACTCCCGCACTAATAGCCAATGAACATAATGAAATTCAGTAATATGTAGGTAAGAATTCTAAATAATAACAGCTAGTATTACGTAACTATGGCTTAAATGGTTCGAAAATTATAAATTTAAATTTGCATTGTGAACATTATTTATTTCTTCTTCCATAATTTGCCTGCTTGATCCCTTTTCTACATTATGATTGGTGTGACGAATGAAATTAGAAATGGTCTACTTAAGTGGCATTCCTAAGAATCATTAACGTAACTACATGCATATATGTGAAATGTTTAAACCATTAAACATCTTGTCGTGTACTTGAAACCTATTTTAACTAAGTAAACTGAATAAAGCCTATTTGCAGATTGAGGCAAATTATGCAGTATATAGTTACGTAGACGCTTAAAAAGTGAATAACATCAAACTGTTGAGCGCATACTATATATGTTTATTTCTCACTCTTATAAAAATGATAATGTAAATAAACGATTGTCGATATTATAAATAATGTACATTCACTGTTTCGTTTCCCAACACGTAGATGACAATATTCGTAAGATGTAAGAAATAAAAAAACTGTGGAAATTAAAATTTAAAGTTGTTTATTATAGTTTTATGTGCTTTGGGTGTTAAATTTATTTAATTAAAAGAAAGAGATCAATATATAATCAATATGTACATACTAACGGAGTTAAGTTTTCATTCATTCGCCCATTTTGTTATCCTCTGTCACTCCTTGGCCTTAGTTTTATAAGTAGAGCAACACAAATCAAAACTATTTTGTCAATATCGTTGTGTTTAAGTAATCTTATTTAGACAAACCTAAATACACATTTATTTATTTATTATTCTAATATTTTTTTTAATAGGCAGCATACTTGATTTAAAGTATTTAAATGTTTGCAGACAAGATGAGGCTTGATAATAATAAATATAAACTTGAAGATGAACGTATTACAATATTATTATCTATACAACGTTATACAAAAACACATTTTTGTATTCTGTGCTGCTTGTGTGGGTAAATCACAACATCTGGAGTGAAACCAACTACCACAAAGACAGCTCTGGGCCCATATGTTGACTTCTTTTTTACTATGAAATCAGGCATGTCAAAATTAACTTCTGGCTGTACTATCTTTGATAGTCTAGATAAGTGCAAAGCTTTGTTAATAAATAAATGTGTATTTAGGTTTGTCTAAATAGGATTACTTAAACACAACCATATTGACCATGCCACAATATCAGAACTTCAAGTAAATAATTTTGAATACAGCTAAAATACTGCTACCACAAAAACATAGCATAAGCATCAATCAACAAAGTCTATTATACAGCCGTACCATTATGTCATTCATGTTAGCTGTGATCAACATGGATCGAGTAAATGAAATACATAATTTACGCGGTAGTTTTCCAAATTCCTATGCATTTAACGCGCACCGATTTAAGTTTTTTACCTCATTTTGTGTTCCGTTCTTTCTGGGTCTAGCGCCTTCATTACCTACAACTGGGGTATCTGAAGAACGGGGATGAAATGCATAATCAAAAAGTTTTTGTTTCACCATATATTAAACCATCACGTATTGGTGTTCAATACGGACATTTTTGCGCTGTCAGACGCAGTTAAAACCCATGGAAGATAATACTTTTAAAACGTTTGAGACGTCACCTTTAATGCTGCATGGACAGGATATAATCTGTTCATTAAGGTTCCCGGCAAGAGAAACAAGTTTGGTTTTGCATATCTACAATATTGTTTTCAAAAATTGCTATGCATGGTGGGCCGAGTTTTAAATAGGCACGTTGAAACGAATAGACACAGACAATGACAAAGAGGACATCTACAGCTTTCTTAAAAACCTGTCATTACCAGATACCAGAAATGAGACCTTATTCAAAGGTCATTAAACACAACCTACCATTATTTATCAAAAAACTTTTTTACCGGATAGCGTCATTGCCAAAACGTATTCATGCGGTAGAAAAAAGACCAATATTGCCTATGCAGTTGCTTCTGATTCTCACGAGTCAATAACTATATTACTAAAACCTAATGCTTTAGCTACTGATAGCAGCAGTGACCAGGAAGGTTAAATCATCCTTATTTTAAAGGACAAGGTAGGTTAAGGACCATTTTTGGCCCCCTCTTGAAAATAACCCATCTTTGCAGTAATTTGAGCATACAGACATAGCATTAAAAATATGGTCTTATTTTGGTGCTATCTTGCGCATGCGCGATACACTTCACGTGCTTCCATGCTTACCAAATCTATAGGGTATTTTCAATTCAGCTTTAATTTGAAGATGGTCTCAGTGAATTAACGTCTGTTAATGAAATATATTAATGTTAATTTTAACATCAGTGCGATATCGATCTCTATTCTGAGATTTCCATTAAAAAAAACGGAGGATAGTGTCTTGCATCCGATCAAGTCAAACAAATTATTTTTGTGTGACCTTATTGGTAAGACAAACTGTTACACAATTATTTAATATCGAACAAATATCTATTTTTGCAAAAACAAATCTTTAAATCTAATTTGTATTAAGTTTATCCAAACATAATTACTTTTGAGATATATAGTTCTATTTTCAAAGGTGCATTTAAATTCTGTTTAGATGTCCTACCATGCATAGTTACGGACATAATAAAAAACTGTAACATAGTCACTGGACCGAAGTCAATGTCAGTAGACACCCATTAGTCTTTCATCTTTTAATAATCAGCAACTTATATACAAAATGTTCCCAACTTAAAAAAGGCATTGTTACAAAGACACAGTCCTAATCCAAAACTTAAATGTTGTCACCGGGAAATAGAGATCAAGGTCATATGATACCTTCTAGACTGTCATATATTTTAACAGGAACCTAAATTCCAAGTATTGTCATTACACAATGCATAGTTACACTGACCTTATCCAAAAACTTTAACGTATTCACTGGACTATGATTTGTTTGGTTGAATGTTGTTTAACGCCACTTTAAGCAATTTTCAGCTACACCATGGCGTCGAGTTTTTATTGGTGAGGAAGCCGGAGAAAACCCCCGACCTTCGGTAGGAAAACCGGCAATCCTTGTCAATTAAGATTGGAGTCGAACGCATCCTGCCCGCAGTGAGGCTCGAACCCACAATCTCAGTGTAAACAGACCACGTGATCAACTAGACGAACTATCTTAACCACTCGGCCACCGAGACCCCCAACTATGAAACTGAAGGTCAAGGACAGGCCAAACTTGTACTATTCAACAGGAACCTATATGCCATGCCACACATTCACCCTATCATGCATAGTTACAACAGAAGTAACCTAATCCACAAACATTAGCGTAGTGATTATGAATTCTAGTCAAGGTCAGGTGACACCTACCAGACTTACATGTACTATTTATCAGCAAAATATATATCAAATATTGTCATCTTACAATGCGTGGTTACTGAGAAACTGACCGAACTCAAATAACTTTAATGTAGTCTCCTAGCTGTGAAATTGATATTTAAACTTCACATTTGTATATTACTATTCCTGAAGCGGGAGATTGGGCATGCCATAAAACCTGGTTTAACCCATCATTTCTTTTGAAATGACTGTACCATGTCAGGGCCATTGCTGTAATTACTACATTTTTTTGTTGTTGGTTCTGTAATTTGTCGGATTCGCGGACTTCTATTTGTGACAGTTTCTATGATACTGTGATACCCACTTCTCTAGCGGGATAACGTAACAATGGCCTGCTGAAGCTCGATAATCTAAAATGGATTGCACTATGTTCAAGGTAATATTGTGTCCAAATCCGCGAAAGATCGGTCAACATTCAAAACATAATTAACTTGAAATACGACCGCCACATTAGCAGTAAAAAGTACTGAAACTATTGTAACTTTTTTCATGGTTAGGAGAAAATTATATAGATCCAAAGCTGTAGTGTTTAATTAAAAATTATTAAATATTCACATATTTATTACGATAGTTTCTGCTATCCATAAAACAATTATCTCACGTTGTTTTCTTGATGTTAACTGACCAAAAAAAAAACCAAGCACGAATTAAAAAATGCTAACGTTTAACTTAACGAGCAAATAAGTTTACAATATAAAGTAGAAAATAAAAAATAAATTTGTCTTCATTTATGACACAAATATCCCTCTTTATCAAGTAAATTATTATTTTATCACATGTAATGATATATATTTAGGGACCGGTCAATATTTTTTGGGGTGGTAGGACCGGTGCAAAATGCAATAGGACACATACTTTTTATGCTGGCATATATATCGGACTAATATATATATATATAAACGTCTAAGTAGTGTGACAACCATACAATATATCTATCCTGTGGATTTCTGAATCATCAGAAATACTGGGTATTATATATATTAGTCTAGAGGATAATGAAACGATACAAATATTGATGTTTCTATATTTATTTTATATTTTCTATATATAGATGTTTAAAACGTTTCCTCTTAATAAAAGCAAGCAAAATGAGTAAATAAACATTGACCATCGGGATTCGAACCATCGATTCGCGGTGTATAATATTCACAAGCTACGAGTTAAGCAAAAACGCAACATACAGACATTTTCCTTCAAAAGCGACTTATTTATGCGTCATACAAAGCCGTAAACAAAAGGGGTACACTGATTGCATGTATACTCCTAGTCCGAGAATCCTCTGATGTCCAACGCTTTTTTTTTACTTTGATGGTAGCGTCCCACGCTTCCGCTTTTTTTTACTGTGATGGAAGCGTCCGACGCTTTTTTATTTACTTTGATGGGAGTGTCCCACGCTCCCTTCAGGACGGCAGAGGATTCTCGGACTATTGTACTCCCATTTTGCCCCAAAACACCAAAAACCAAAAAAACCTGAATTCAGAAAAAAGCGATAAATTTCACGACTAAAATGTTATAGGTACACTGAAGAGTAAAATCTTGCCTACGGCACTGTCATAAGTCAGACGTTATATATTTGCTACTAGATTAGTAGTTTTTATAACATCTATAATCATTGCGTGAAACAAATTTAACATCTATTTAGAGATGTTATCTCTGAAGATTTTTTCATGAATAACAATGTTTTGAACAGTCTTTTCATTTTGTTGTTTACGCGTGTGTATTCAAACGAGCTAAACAAACAAAATTCTTTACATTACTTTTAACTTTCTCTGATGTTTGTCAATCCGGTGATTCCGCGCATATCTTCCACTTTCACTAAATATTATTGTGGTAAAATTATTTATTTCAACCCGTGGACTAATGCGTTATTTAAATATTCCATTTTCGGACGATACTGCAACTTATTTTTTTCACAGTTTTGCCTCTTTAAATATGATAAAAAAGCTACACTGAAAGACACGATCTTTCAAGACTTTTATCAATCTGAAATAGAAATTGTATCAATGCCTGATAAATGTATTTTATTATCAAAATTTAGCTGTTTCATCACTTTTAAACGTTTAAATTGTTACATATTAACATATTTACTTAATTTATACCTATATTGATTTTTTTTACACATTTCTATCTAAGTTTGTCAACATGTTTAACTATAACAAGCATAAATAGATATATATGCAGATTCGGAAATGCAAGTCCGGTCCGGTTGTAGGCTTACATTCAATGCTGAACAGTACAAAAATCACGCGAATTTATCAACAAAATATTGATTTTTTAACATGAGCGGACGCGTGTACCACAAATATATTTTAAATATTAAAAACTGTTTTTGCAACAAATAACACAGTCAAATATCTTCGTGGTACACGCGTCCGCTCATATTTAAAATGGCGTTCGAAATCACGAAAACGTACCGATTTTCAAAGGCCACTGCAATTGGCATATTTAAGTAAGGTGCATATAATAATTTTATATGATAAGAAAAGAAAGTTATATTGATTTTCTGTAAGAAGGGATAATGTACCTTTGAAAAAACATTATGATCTACAGATTGCAGTCATTTCATTTTTAGCGAAAATAGGGGGCCAGTGATAGTAGGTTATCCTACCTTGTACTTTCCTAAACCACCATGACGACGACGGTGGACAGGTCACCACATCAAACTTAGGTCACTTACCTAATAAATAAGACTGATGACAGACGGCAAGTTCCTAGGTTTGAATAATGAATTGTTATAAGCACAAATACAACACTTAGAAGCACAAGATTTCACTGTTGGTCGCTCAAAGAATATCGTCTGCACGCAATGGCTACCTCGTGGTTCGTTCTTTTTCCAGATGTATTCCTCCGCTGAGATCTTGTACGATCTCTCCTCCTATACGCCCGTCGTCCCTACAACGATCTGGATCGCACTGAGATTTTAGAAGTTTGTACAAATTGATTGAATATAAGTCGGAATAATTGCTGCGGATATGTAGAATGAGAGGTACTGCTGGCTTTATGATTGGGCATACCACATCCGTGAGGAAGTTCTTCTGTTGGTCTAAGCTACTAACTCCAGCCTTTATACTTGTGTCCAGGCGTACCACTCAAGGGCTATTCCTGACACTCTGGTGTTCAGCACTTTCTCGGAGAACGCCTCTTCAGATGATCTGTCAAGTTGACCACATTCTTCTGGTGCACACCCACCGCCACTTTCCATTTTTCATCAAAGGGTACCAATTCGGGATAGGTCTCCGGATCAGCAGACCTCCCTTGAGGTTGACTGGCACAGTGGTTGGTCGCTCCATCTGTTTGTCCAGCAGGTTTTCGATAGATATGGTGGTTGATTTCAGTGAAATTCCCGTGCTGATCCTATCCAGATGGAAATGTGAGTCAAAAGCATTGATTACCAGAGACGAGTGCTCCGTATTTATTCGTGGCTTCTTACTTGGTTCTTCCCCAGCGATTTCCTCCGGACGCTTTAGCACCAAAATCCTGGTGTCCCCGGTCTGGGCATGTTGTGTCGCATGGACCTCCTGACCTTCATCATCGAAGACCCTAGCTGTGTCTGCTCTTCCTCGTGCACATCTTCTCCTGCCATGATACAAGCTAACAACGAGTAGGACTTAGCGTACTCGAATGGAGACACTGACAAGTTGTCTATAGTTGACATGAAGTTCTATCCATAACTGAGATAACTACTCTTTAAATCCTGTGGCTACTCCTGAAAAAGTAAGATATGGTACCGCCAGTGGATTAATACACATGGTGAATGTATGAGTACCAAGGTGTACCGGTATGGCTCAGGCAACCCCACTGTTTGGCTTAGTGCCAACATCTGCCGACGGGCTGCAGAGATTATCTCTCTTCTCCTAGGGATTTTCCGGCGGATATTTCTATTGGTCCATTCTACCAGGGCAGCCAAATCCCGGACTCCAGTAAGGATTTTTGCCAGCATCTGCAGGAGGTCATGACGAGGCTGATCACGTTCTGTGTGCTTCTTCTCCTTAAAGCGTGGCTGTGGGTTATCTCACATCAGCCTTGGCAGATGCCTCTGTTGGACATTGAATTTGAGTCTGCGTCCCTCATACTCATAATCTCGAAGCGGTCAGGGAGAGTCCTTGATGTCTTCCCGTGTGATTCCGTTTTAGCCTCTGGTTCTGCTACCTCTAAACTTCCTTCGGACACTTCTTCCACATCTTAAGCCCAATTTCCCTCCGAAATCTCCCAATCTTGGATAACCTCCTATTGATTAGCTTCTCTCTTGTTATTACAATCTTGCAATCACGGTCATTTGTGATGGCCTCCGCAAAATTAACTTGTCGAAAGAGTGGTGGATCTGAGAATTCTGATTCTGATGAATCTATATTTTCCCACATCATATCTCGTATACGTTGTGCTACCCTAAAATCTTCTGTAATCTTCTTTTTCCCAAATTTTTTTCTTGTGAGACCATATTCAGGCGTTCCGGAATGTCACACGGTGGAATGGTGTCATTCCGTGTCACCACAAGATCTCCTCATCATAGCCAATGAAAGGATTTATCCTCAAAGTCGGACAGGTCAGCAACAGACTCTGTGGCTATGCTATTGGCATCAAGCAACGTTTCCTCATTCAAATACCTTTCAGCTATCTTGTCACTCTCCATGCTTATACTTGAATGGCACTGTTAGACCGATTAAACGGAAACACAACTTTATAACAAATTACCTCCAAACTAGAATACACTATCACAAATATCACAATCTCAGGTCTCTACCTTAGATCCTGAAATAGAACGTATTACATTTCCATACACATCCGTTAATAATACACAAAAATCATAACTTCATATATCGCACATCATTTTCACAAAATAACACATGTTTTGGTGATAATTAAACTAAATACAATCTATTTTGTTTGCCACCGAGGGCAATCATAGCATCTCAATGTCTCGTCATATTCTGGGCTGATCCCGACACATGGTGCGTGATACCATTCATCACATTGGATCATGAATTGTCCTTCATATTTTTTTTCTATACTTTCAGTAAATTCCATCTTCTTCCTCGGTTAAGGTTCTCCTGCTTTCTCGCAAGTTTCAACCAAGCTGGAATAGAACGGTTGTTACATCTTTTCAGCCTATCTTGGTTCAAAACTAGTATCTTCTTCTCTAGTTTGACCTTGTGAACATAGGTGGTAACTTTCTCTGCTACTATTCCAGGGCCTTTCCAAGGTGGATCTAACTTTTTGATTCTACCCTTGATGTGGGCCGTGTCAAGGATGTACAATAAGTCTCCTGGTTTATATTCAGTTTCCTCATTCTGACACCATAATCCCTGTTCGTTTGTTTTTGAGTAGTTTTTAATGTTTATCTTGCCACTTCATGAGCTTGCTGCATCTTCTTTCAATCCCTCAATATATTCCGGTTTAGTCTTCACTGGTTCATTATTTGGTGATCGAAACACTAAATCACTTGGGAAGTTTATTTCTCTACCTAGCATCATCTGGTTTCGTGTAAGACCAGTCATACGGTTAACCGATGACCACAGTGCACAAGCGAGTTGGGGTAAATACTCATCCCAATCATCCTGTGATTTGCTCACGAAAAATCGAACAGAGTCCATCAGGGACCTATTGACTCTAACTACCTGACCATTAGCCGAAGGTCGATACGGTGTAGTCCTCGTCTTATGTATGTAAAAGGTTTCGCAAAGTGACTTTAACAATTCACTTTCGACCTTGGTCTCTGTGGATTGAAAATGGGCATACAAATCTGGTAAAAAAACTCATTTACCGCCGCTTTGGCCGTAGTTTCGGCAGTTTGCGAAGGTAAAGGGACAATCTCCACCCATTAAGTAAATTGGTCTATCATCACAAATATATTGGTGTAACCCTTGCTTGTTTCTGGAAGTGGACACAAGAAGTCGATATGGACACGTTTCATAGGTGCACCAGCATGATACTGTGTCAAAGGACATTTGGCTTCCCTGGACCTTACAGGTTTTACAAAAACGAATATAGGCTTTGATTGAATCGCCCATCTTATAGCAATATAACGTTTTCTTCACTCGTGCGGTTGAACGGTCTATGCCTTGGTGACCGGTTACAAGAATATCATGGTTCAACTTGAGCACTTCTTCCACAAAAGTCTTTGGCATAACTAGGCGCACAGATTGTTCTTTGCTAGATCAAGCAGCACTAAAGTCTCATCCAATAAGAATTGTTCTTTATTCACCAAATACTTTTTTGCTGCTGGTCATGCAATAAAGATTAAACTTTCTGGTGGCTCCTTCTTATTTTTGATAAAGGAAAGATTTAATGCATTTCAGGACCCTTGGATTGTTCACTCACCATACGTTCAGAGGTATACTGTATTTCATACCCGTCCTCAACAGCTACTGAAGTAACGTTGGTCTCACGTTAAGATGGGTTAGCCACTGATGGTAACGGTGGTACTGAATTTCCCTGACTGGGTGTCTCATTTACAGTATTTACTGGATTTGCAGACAAGGGCACTACATTGTCTGCCTCAAAAAAATCTTCCTGTATACGGACACAATGTTTGCAAACTCCACAATGAGCATATTCCGGTTTCACAAAAATGGACATTTCCGGGCATGGACGATCGATGGAGTATCTTGACATGACATCAGCATTTGTATGGTATTTTCCTGCACGATGCTGTATTTGCATGTGATTATACTGACTTAAAGACTTCAAGTAAACGTGCCAATTGTCCTTCTGTTTCCTTGAAGTTCATGAGCCAATAGAGACTATTGTGATCCGTCCTTGCCAGGAATTTACGACCCATTAGATAATGTCGGAAATGTTAAGTGAAACGGATTTTGTCTAACAATTCCTTGCGGGTAGTACAATACCTTCTTTGGGCAGAGGACAAACTGAAATTTCCATAGGCCACTACTTTTTCTACACCATCCTGGATTTGTGACAGTTCAGCACCAATAGCAAAATCGGAAGCACGTTGTCCAAAATGAATTTGGAAGTGGGTGAACTGTAAGGCAGATTTTAGGCTGTCAAACGCCTATTGTTGTTCTGGTCCCCAATGAAAAGGTTTCTTTCCCTTAATTTTGGTTAATGGACTGGCAATTTCAGAATAATGTCGAATGTAAGGATGGATCGATGATAATTTACAAATCCTAAAAAGTGCTCCACCTCCTTGGTGTTGTAGGGGTCTTCCATCTACGAATTGCTTCAACGTATTCCTCACCGTTGCCCATTCCCATCTTGTTCACTGTTCGGCCTAAAAAACTGACGTCTTCCTTACATAAATAACTTTTTTGTGGCTTTAACTTAATTCCGTACTCTCGGAATCGTTCAAACACTGCTCTGAGATTGTGAAATGGTTGTCAAAGTTCTTTCCCATCACCAGGATATTATCACGGAAACACAACACAATTTGCCATGTAAATCCACGCAGTTGTAGATTCATTGCTCGAGCACATGTGGCAGGAGCATTACAAAGTCCGAAGCTCATGCGTTTGAATTGGAACAACCCGTACCTTGTAATGAATGCGGTTTTTCGACGATCTTCCTCTTTTATTTGGATTTGCCAGTACGCACTGTTAGCTTCGAGTTTGGAAAACCACTCGTTCCCAGTAAGGGTGTCGAGGCACTCCTTGATAAGAGGTAAAGGAAACACTTCCTTCTTCGTAAGTTTTCAATAGTCTATTGCGTACCGCACTTTGCCGTCAGATTTTCTAATCAGAACAGGTGGTGAAGCCCATTCTGAAACACTGGGTTCCATAACATCCGCTTCAGCCATTTTCCCGAAGTGCTGTTCTTCCGCTCCAACAAACTGTGTAGGCGTCCTACGCATGCGCTGTTTGACAGGTTGTGCATTTCCTGTGTCTGTTCGATGTTAAATCCCTTTGAATAAACCTATATCGTACTCATGTTCAGAGAATATGTCTGCAAAATCATTTAAGTTTCTTCAGTTTCTCCTTTTGGTCACCTGCTAAGTTTTCACTCGATTTTTCCTAAAGAGACTGTAAAAAAGCTGGAAATTCACTGTCAGTTTGACTTTCCGTTTCAGTTACAGTGCAAACACAACTAACGGGATCAAACTTCTCTACTTCTTCAGCTGTCGCTATGCAAGTTCCCTTTTTGAGAGTGTAGTATCCATCACTAGCGTTAACCAGACAAATACGTGGACTCTGCTGGGTTTTGTAAAGGCACCGTGGAACTAAAAGAGGTATTTTGGATTAACAAGGTTCAACTACATAATTTTCACATTCAAATTAACTACATAATTTGGTGGAATAACAGTACGCTTTTCCACAGTTACTCGTGCAACCACAGGTGTATGATGCTTTGCACGTGGCGTCATATGCAAAATTTCTTTACCAATGGTAAACTCTAAAGTAGCCAAATCTTACCCAACACCATGCTTCAACATAAAATCAAGTCCCAACAACATCTCATTCTGAATAGGAGCCAAATACATCTCCGTTTCGGAAAGCTTAGATCCTATCTTCAGTTTCACCGGTCCTACGATTACAGTCTTCATATTCATACCCTGGCCGGTAGCATGTATGAGAGACTCTCTGAGAATCGGTGGTCGCCTCTCTAACGATTTATAAAACTTGTCCGATATAATATTAGCCTCCGGTACAATATCAACTATCGCGTCAACAGGGACCTCCAAGTTCAGTTTTAAAGAGGAATTTCCCAATTGCATGGTCACAAACTCCGGTTCCGAACCAACTATCACCGAAGGAGAACGTTCAATGGGAAGTAACGGGTTATTATACTGTTGCCATTTGATTCTCTCCAAAGCCTCATCTACTGTTTTTGTCGGAAAGAAGATGCTATTAAACCAGCATTTTTATCACTACAGACTAGACACAACTACACACAGTCATCGGGTAAGTCAACAAAAGCTTTATCCGCCAGATATAATGATCTTTCTGCCCAATCATCTTATTCCTCACCTAGTGCTTGACATGCACTTTGAAAATTGTATGCGTACAGTTTCTGTAAGTTTCCGCAAACTAAAACGTTTTTCCAGGCACTTAACTAATTCATCGTAGGTAATGTTCTTATCTTGCCTCACTTTGGCCAAATAAAACCTTGCTGCACTACCCGTTATTGCCCAACACAAATGTGCACGTTTTTCGACTGCGTTTTACCTGCCATGTCCACATTCATTTCAAACTTTCCCAAGATTGAAACCCAGTCATCTTCCTGGGGCATTGATGCAACATGTGAAACCACAGTGACTGTCCTGGGTCCAGCCACAGGATTCATGCTAGGCTCTGATCCAACTTGAGGATAGGCTCCGTGAAAATTTCCCTGTATGGTATGGAATGTTGGCACTGTACCGTAGAAAACGGTTGAGTCATTGGCTTCATTTTCGATTTTGATTGCATAGGCGGGATACCAGAAATTTACTGTTGGTCGCTCAAAGAATACCGTCTGCACGCAATAGCTACCTCGTGGTTTGTTCCTTCTCCGGATGTCATCCTCCACCGAGATGTTGTACGATCTTTCGTCCTATACGCCCGTCGTGCCTCATACACGATCACGTGATATATCGTCCATACAACACAAACATGTATGTCTGTCGTAAATATCGTCAGTGGTGAAATTATAAAAAATGTACACTGTCATCGGTTAATTTAAATTTAAGAGAACGTCTGGCTTTTTTTCTAAAAGTTTAAATAATGAAAATAATGCATAATGGCGTACTTGGTCCTCTGAGAAAATACAAACATTCATGTGTTTGATGTTCGAGCCATAAATCTGATTTGGAAGCAAATAATATTGAAAAAGCATTGAGTTTTAATCCTTCAGATTTAATCATAGATACATTACTTCCATCGAAAAAAGTTATTACAATGTTTTCTGATGCGCAAGTTTTTGTATAAATCACACAATTGGAATATTTTGTCTTATTTGTTGCATTGTATTTCTAATAAAAAAATGTGTTGTAATCTCTATTTTATTTTGAAAACTCCATAATGAAACTGACCAATCTAACATATTGACCTAATGTACGTGTACTTGACACGTGGTAGAGAAGTTGGCATCGTGCTGAGGCTGTACCAAATGTACATTTTAGTGCATGTTATGTCTTGTTCTAAAGCCTAAAGAACCTCATGTGGTGATCTTCAACATGTTATTTGACAATATCATTTTATATTATGTTATGCTATGAAAACTATCTCTGACCTAACAAGAATAAATGGGAAATAGTATTGTTCAAAATTTACATTGGAATTTAGCATAAGTTCGATCTTTTCAGAAGGAAGGAACATCACTATGCTAGGTGAATCTTGATTATTTAGTTACATATCTCTTTAGCTTTCATATAGATTACAAGCGGTTCTTAAAGAACTAGTCTTACACGTGACGTGTCACCTTTCTCTAGATGGAGCAATTTAATGCACATGGCAGTACTACCAAACGTTCTAAAGAGACCAGTGTACTCTGTATACCCACAAAACGTGAGTTTTGTATCCACTAAATAATTTCAATCAAATACTGGACATGCATATTAGACTGGATTGTTTCTATAAAGACTGTTTGAGTCTGTACAAATATAACCGTATTTTCTACACCAAGAAAAATGAAGATTATAGATAAATTGATGTAATAATTAATATAAAATTGGATGCTACGTTGTGAAATTTGTCAAGATTATGTTCTAAAAGTTAATGTTTATCGCGTCTGTTGTAATGATACTTAAATGGCTTGATATTTGGAAGACTAATATGATTCTGAATTATTGTGTTTTTCTTGTTGTATTCATATTGATAGTGTCAATTGATTAGTATTGCAGACTGGATTTCCACTTTGCCAAAATGTGTCACAAAATCTTCCATCCTGTTGATGGTCCAACTGAATTACCCTCCAATCCTATAGTTGTTCTATGGTCAGTCGATGGAACGTTAGCTCATGGTCAGTTCACACCAAACCATTTTGTATACCTGAGTTCAGTATGTTCAGATGGTAAGTACTTTTAACGGTCTTGTCAGTAAATGTGCTAATAAGGTTTTCGGCTAAAGAAATTAAACAAGCATTCTGGTAACTGTCCACGCTATTCACCCACTGTATCTTCTAGTTGTGGGATCTGGATCAGGTCAGTGAATGAATTGCCTTCAATATATACCATAATTAATATGTTATGTAGTCATAATGTGTTAGAAGATCTTCTAGTGTTGACATTTATTTAATAAATTAAAGTGATATATATGCCTTGGTTGTATTCCGTTGCGGATTTTGTAAATTCAATTGCCGTTTATATTGTAGGTTGTGTGGCCTATACATATTTCACATCTCATCTTCTATTGCCTGCATCTCTTTCATGAAAAAGTCACAACATGACCTCTGACAAAAGTAGAAAACGCAAATTAAATATGACCGACTTTTTGCGGTAAGTGTAAAAAAAATCCATCCAGATTGTTTGCAATGATGTCTTAATACACTGTTGGTGTAAAATATGTTTTTGTTAAACTTTTTAAGTACCTATTCCTGACCTGATAAAATGAGTTTTCTTTTCTCAGCATAAATTGATCACTATCTTTTAAAAGGGTTGCGTGGTTATTAGATTTATTGTAAGTATTTTAACTTTTGATAAACAATGTAATGATTATTCAAGCATTTTGCCAATTGAAGTTTACTAATGCAGCTTGTATTATTTGAAGCCAAAAGCAATTAAAACCTTCAAATACTTCTGTACAAATGGAAGGAAATTCAAATGTCATGACTATTGAGGAACCAGTGACAAGCCGCACCAGTCAAGATTCAAATGTTGAAGAACCAATGTCTAACGACCAGGAGCACCCAACCAATGAGCCTACGAGATCATATGAGAATGTGAATATTACAAAATAAACTTAAAGCAAAATTGAAAAATGGCTTATTTAATTACCTGATTATAAGTCACCTTTCAAATACTAAATCTGATTCATGTCAATTACAGCCCTTGCTTATATCAAATTTACCCTATACATACCATAGAAAACCGTAAAATTTTGAATGCTTACTTTGAATAAATCATATGCGTCTTGCTAATGTAACCTAACTTTTGTAGATTGAATCATCAAGACGGAATTCGTCCGCTGCTATATCAGGAATAAATCATTAAGATGGACACGAGAAACCAAATCAATGAACAAATTCCCCAAAAGACCTTTTGGAAAACATGTCAGTTGAGTTCAGATCATTTCAATCAGTATGGTTTCAGAGTCACCAGTGGATACACTATGATGAAAACGAGGATAGAGCTTACTGCTATGTAGGATGGCTTCTGGAAAGAAACTCATCACAACATTAAAGTTAAGCCAGACCTTTATTACTTCAGGATTTAAGAATTGGAACAATGCTCTCAGAGGTTTTGAAAAACATGAGAGGTCTTAGTTTCATAAGGAAGCAATAGAAAGGGAAAATCTTTAAAAAAATCAAACAGAGACGTTGGGATTGCTATGGTAGAACACTCACGTGAAGTCAACGAAAATAACAGATCCTGTCTAATGTCTCTATTGTCTATTCTACAATTTATGGCTAGACAGGGATTACCATTGAGGGGAGCAGATGATGGTGTGGACAAGTTGTGAAGACAACCCGGTATTCAAAGAATGGTTTCAAATGAAAAGTGATAAGTACACTTCAAAGGAAATCCAAAACGCATTGTTGAATGTAACGTCCCGATGAAACAGATTTTAGTAATAGAGAACAGCTAGTAATCCGCTTTAGATGGGTAGATGAACAATTCGCTGTCCATGAAGATTTTATGTGACTGTACCAGATCGACAACACATGTGCTAAAACTATCGCTGACTCAATTCACGATGTAATATTAGCCTCTGTGAGTGTCGTGTCCAGACATACGACGGGGCTAGTGCTATGTCTGGACTAAAAAGTGGTGTTAAAAAGTTAAAGACCAACAACCTAAAGCATTGTATAACCACTGCCACGGCCACCGCCTGAATCTAGCATGTTTGGATAGCATAAAAAAGATCAAACTAATGAGAGACACGCTAGATACAGTACATGAAATTACAAAGAAAATTCTCAAATCAGCTGCAATTGAGTCTAAGAACGAGTACCCTGGAATACGTATTCTTTGTCCAACAAGATGGACGGTTAAAGCTGATGCTATGATGTCAATCAAGTAACTATATTTCTTTGATGCATCTGTGGGAATGGTAATTAGAAACAGTGAAGGACATTGAAATGAATCAGAGGTGTTGAACTGCACATGAAACGTTTTGATTTTTTCTTTGGTCCTAGCCTGTGTGAATGCCTTTTGAGAAATGCTGATAATCTAAGTGCATGACTCCAGTCAAAAATTTGTCCGCTGCCAAAGGAAAAGCCATAGCACTCAAAACAGTAAGTGTGATAGCTAGTATGAGATCAGATGATGCCTTTGAACTTTTTTGGGAGAAGGTTATCCAAAAAGTTAAATCGAGAAATGTTGCAGATCCAGTTTTACCACGCCTTAAGAAGGTTCCTGCCAGATTCGAAACTGGAACTGCTACTCCAGAATACCACCATACTCCTATGGGATACTTCCGGCAGATCTACTACAAAGATATTGATCAGTTGGTTAATGCTATCAAGGACAGGTTTGACACCCCAGACTTTTATTTATATGTTACTGCAGAACAACTTGACTGCAGTGTGTTAGGGGAAATTCCTTCGAAGAGGAGCTACAGAAGGTTACCACCTTTTATGACGACTTCCAAAAAGATACTCTGCGATGCCAGTTGCAAATGGTAGCAGCAAATTTTGAGTATGATGGTAATAAACAAGACGAAGGGAGAACATATTTGGCTTTCAGAAGTCGTCAAACTGTTTAAACTTGTTCTGGTAATGCCAGCTACGAATGCAACAAGTGAGAGAACATTCAACTCATTGAGAAGACTAAAATCATATGTATGGTCTAGTATGACACAAGCACGACTCAGCTTTATGTACCTGAGTGTACACAAAGAGAAGACAGATGGTTTGAACTTGACTGATGTTGCAAGAGAGTTTGTTTTTAAGGAGAATAGAGCGAAGAGCGAATATTTTTGGCAAGTTCTAGGTTTTTTTCAGTTGTGGCATTGACCTGTTAATGTATCAATTTGTTATTCTTTGTACTTTTTCTACATTAAATGTATGTTATGTGCATGGTAAATTTACAATTTATAATCTCTAGGAACCCTGTTTACCCGCTTATTGAAATAATCAGACCGGTTAAATACGCCCTAAATCCAGTTTCATAAAAAATCTAGTTGGTATATATCCCCGGCATATATCATGCATAAATGTATATACTAGTATTTTCAAATGTTACACATAAAACATTGCTCACGAACCCATCATTTTAAGTGCCAGGAAATCGCCATAATGAAGGATTTTGCACCATTTACCTGTAGAGTTTCTAGGGGGCTTTAAACGGCCCCAAAACCCACCTCTGCGAGGTGGACCTGATAAGCATTCAGCCGTACCAATACCAAATGCGATGCTTCGACTTTACTTCATACCACATTAAGGTATGTTGCACTAAGTTGTTTGTATTTTTGTTTGCGTTGCTGTCTTGTCGGTATTAAACCTTGTTATCTTTATTATATTGTAAATGGAATTTTAGGGGCGGATTGGTTAAGGTAGTTGGTCTATTTATCACATGACTTGACATGTTCAGGTTGCGGTTTCAAGTCTAACTGTGGGCAAGGTGTACTCGACTCTAATCTTAGTTGACAAGGATTGCTAGTTTTCCTACTCAATGTCGGGGATTTCTCTGGGTAGTCCAGGTCCCTCCCATATAACACTGGATACCACACTATAGCTCAAAGTAGCATTAAACACAATTAAAGCATTTTAGCAAACTATATAATCCTTTTAAGTGAATAGAATACATTTTGTATATGCATATAAGTGGAAATGTTTGAATGGAGAAGAATCATTTTAATTATAACTTGAGTTATATCCGCACTTTTGATGTAAACACAGGGAAATCTATTTAAAACTTGTAATGACATGTCTTGTATGTCTCGATGTATAGCTGGTCATTTACAAGTGATCACGTGGTCTGTCAACACTGAGGCTGTGGGTTCAACTCTTGTAATTGTAGGCATGGTGTACGTGACGTCAATCTTAATTGATTATTTTTTCTATCAAAGGTAGGGCTTTTCACAGGGTAGTCATGCTTCCTCCCCTAATTAAAGTATACTAGACGTCACAGTACAGCTGAAAAATTGTGAAAAGTGGTGTTAAACTCCATTTTAAACAGAGTCCACTTGTTTGCCAACAAATTGTGTAAACAAGCAAAGTGTTGACTGTTGGTGATTCGTTTGTGCATTGTATTAAACATTCACTACTACTGCAAGAAAAAAGGCGTTTGAATATTTCTTTAATCAGTCTATCCACATGTTTTTTTTAAAATAGATACAAAATGCACTAATACATGGTGAACAAATTGATTGATTTTATGTATAAAAAATTAGTAAACAAGTTTATAAGAAGTTAATATTTGATTTCTATAGTCATTATATATTACATCATGAACATGTTCCACACATTGTATACCCAGTTCTCAACATTATGTGCATTTTTTGTTTTACATGTTTTATATTTATTTTTTGTTCAAGTTTATGAGTACACATTGCACCTATATAGGGATACAACAATACATGTACAAAAACATGACAAGTATGACGTTTTAAGAAAAACAAAACCAGGTTGAGTAAATTAATGTAAAAAACCTATGGCGGACATTTAAAAAAAGTGGGTGGGGGTTACATTTTTCGTATTCGCAACAAAACAACTATACAAAGGATCAGATTTCGACTTGAATGTTGGAATTAACTGAGTTCTAAAATTCCCATCTCGATGGTTCTAGTGGAAAGTGATTTTTTAGGATTGGAAGTCCATATTTTAGACACTGTTACCAGTGAGCAAGTACGTTATGAAGTCAGGATTGTTGAAAAGTTAAGATAAAAAACGTATTTAATGAATACAAAAAGAAAAATCGTGCTTGATAGTTCAATTTTTTTAATAAATGTAATATCTGAACTTTTCACCGCTGTAAGGAAACATTTTTAAAATAACTTTATTAATGCAATAAACAAAACAAATCGAACAGTAAAACTAACAAAATTATTTAGAAAATTGATTTTACTTATTATCTTGAGCTACACGAATTGGTACAAAAATATCACGCATCCTTAAAATTAAAATGTATGAAAAATTATGAAATTTATGTAGGTTCAAATATGTGTATCATTGTTTTTAAAATTGTACGATTCCTGTACAAAGTGTTTATAAGGGACACTGTCCTTTGACAAGTTCAGTTGCAAAAACAATTATCTTGTATTTTTCTATGCTAGTACTGCAATCATAATCCACTAAATGGACTTATTTTGCTATTAATGCATGTGGTAAGTTTGTTTATACATTGAAATTGAAAAATACATCTTGTATTAGAAGGCAACTTTAGCAAATTAACGAGCAAAAAATCTTACAAGGAATTCGCATTTTAGGCCTCTTTGCAAAGTATTTTAGAGAAGTCAAAATATTCTGTCCATAATCATTTTTACATTGACAGCAATGATACCGATATTTTACAGTAAAATAAATGTAGGTAAATCGCATGTCTATTTATTAGACAGGATAATCAATCACTTGTACATTTTAAATGTAAAAAATATGGTAATCGGGCCCAAAGGCATTCAAATTAAACTTGTGGGTTGAACTGGTTTTGTACACTTCTTTATTCTGATGCCTTCCGCAGCACTCGTGATCATATTTATCAATATACACTACAGTGAAACATGTCTAAACCGACCATAATCGGGACTAGTAAAAATGTCCAGTTTGGAAAGTGAACCGGTTTACTAAGGTGTTTGAAAAAAATAGGGATGGGTTTTTATTCAACAAATAATGCATTGATCTGTAATACCAGTTGACTGTTATGTTATTTTCACACCTGGCTGGTCTTTAATTTTCGCTAATACATGTACTTCTTTTCTGGAAAGAAGAAAAAAGTAAATAATAAAGTTTTTATGTACACACAATTTTATTCATTTAAAAAAAAGAGTCGATAGTTGTCTGTTTCCTCGTCAATTGAATCCTGATGATGATGTCCTCGGTCATAGTTTTCAGCTCGTGTCATTTGTTTAAATAACGAAAGCCCTTAACGGTTTAAAAGTTAATCATTTGATCCAGCATTTTCAAAATATCTGCGTGTGTCATATCAGCTCCGTAATAGTCATTTTCGGTCTCTGTGTCACTTGTTTCATCCCAAGTGTCCGTGTCGTTTTCGACGTCACTGCAATCGTTAGACCTAAAGTTCTCAATAAGTGCTTGTTCCCATTCAGAATTATAGTCATTATATATTTCCTCGGTCGGCAACGTTTCTTCAAAACTATCAAAATTATCAAAATTAAATTCCAACTGATCATGCCTCTGTATGTGCAATTCATTGTACTATAATATATTTGTAGTTACAAACAAGTTGAGGAGAAATTTTAGAATAAATTCACAATATGTTTATATTTTTCAAGCTTTAAAAAAACCAAATTGTTTCTTTTGCATTTTCAAACAATAATAAATCAATAATAATAAAAGTACCATTTATACATAAATTTTTCAGCTACAGCCTTTGTGCACATTAGCTTTTTATTATTGGGTGAAGCCTGCAACATGGTTTACATTCAATTATGCTGTTTACTTATGTTTATTTGAAAAATAGCAAATGATTGTTCCATCGCAGGACATCGACCATTTGTTTCTTTTGCATTTTGATATGCTTCTGCTTCTGGTGTATTTCCCAATATTTTCAGGAGTTTTTTTCTGTATCACTCATCTTAATCCCTGAAAGAAGAAATCAGTGGAAATTACTTATGGGTTCAGGTCAACGAATGATTTGTATCTTGCTAGGTTCCTTGTAATTAAGAAATAATTCACGGAGGCTGTGGTTAATCATTTTTTTACAACGGGTGGCCATTTATGTCGTATTATTTTATCCCGAACGACATATTTCTATTCTAATAAGACAATTAGGTACCTAAAGAAAACATCATTTCCGCCAATAACTGGCTGTTCCGTCAACGAAACACAATTTATTGCAACGGATAATTATAGCGCGTATCGCTATTTACAAGATTAATACGGCATACGCAATAGCTTTCCGGTGGGAGATAGTTTTGTAATTGGAACAGCCCTTTAAAACACGCCGACTCATCATTGCGTGTTGCTCATACATAAATCGTTTTTGTGGTCTCAAAGACTTTAAAGCAAGTCATATAAGAATGATCTTCAGCTCATCTCAATTGTTTAGGAAGTTTATATGTGTCATCGTAAAATTACTTTAGCAACTCCCTATACTGGGCGCATTTTTTATTTGCTGATATTGGTCAATATATGTAAATTGATTAATGATTCAGCTGAAACAAATAAAGAACATGGGCCGTCATTTGCATTAAAGTACTTGTAGCATATTCGTGAAAAACGAGGCTAGTATATATAGTAAGAGAATAAATTTAAGAGAAATTTGAAACATTACTCAACATGCATGTAATATTAATGCAATAATTTTCACCTTTGTGGTCTAATATAAACTGTGAAACCCTGGACATTTTGTTTATCTTCCCCAAATCATTTGCTGGTAATGTGTGTTGGCTGATAAAGCGTAGAATGGCATTGTCCACAATGTCTGCTGGTAGCCTGTTGGAAGTGCTGTCACAAATGCTACCATGCATGTCCCCAAAACATCGTTCCTCCTGTTCAGTTAATATTTATCTTAAACTGACGACTGGGTTGCTTGTAATAACTCGGCACAGTATGGAAAAAATAAAATATTGATTTTTTCAGCAGAACTGTAACAGATATTAATAATTTCAACCAGAGAAGAAATGAGCTTCATCATGTTGTTATCCATTTTGTTATTTGGATGCAAGATACTGAAAAATTTTGCTAGCTGACCTAAATATAATCTTGCTTCAGAACCTTTAAGTTGTTTTTTCTCCCCTTTTGTTCTAGCTGCTAATGACTAGAGTTCTTTTTGTATTGTCTCGTCAGTATTATGGAATGGAGATCTTTGATTACGTTCTGTATAACATTGCTGATGTCATAAAGTGGCTCACAAGCAAGTATGTCGTACTGTCCAATGTTTATTTCCTCTGCTATTACTAATGGGTTAGGTAGTAAAAGAGCAGGTGGTCTGCATATACAATGTAAAATTTAGCTAAGCTCATCTTGAAGCTCTGCTGTTGATACATTTTAGTTGTTCATAATAGATCTGCTTTCTAGTTCCTTTATTATGTTTTGTTTCATGAGATTTTGACAGGGATGGAAGTTTCCAGTTTTGAGCTTTTGTATGCTGTTCTTTGAAACTGCCAGTTTGCATCTAATGTCATATCCTCCTTTAGGAAGCACCTTACAAAATTGCAGTGGTCAGCCGATTTGATCCCACAAAAACAAAAACAAGGAGACAACATCAACATGACAAGAAATTACAATCTTCTTTGCAAAGGAAATACACTTTTTAATGGTGGTCAGATTCTTTATGAATTTGCAAGACATAACAATATAGATGTTAACACATTTAATTAAAACAAGAGAATCTCGAACAGAGATTATTTGAAGAGAATAAGAAGGGCAAAGAAAACTATTTTAATAAATAAAAGTACCTCTGCCAACTCCAAGAAGTATCAAATCCGTGACAACAGAAATAAACAAGTGTGGACTGTGAGTACGCTCAAAAAGGGATACCCCCCGCTTCGCTTTCATATCCTATTATCTCCCCTTAATGATATCCGAGGTCAATAAAAATCCTTCATGCACATGTACATAAAATGTGCTTCCTTTATGCTAAGTTTCATTAAATTTCATTAAGCGGTTTAGGAGTTGCGCTTACAAGGGATGTGGACAGACGGACAGACAGACAAGGTGATTAATATATACCCGCCAAACAAGTTTGCGGGGGGGGTATAAAAAGAAATTGAACATCGGGATTTAAGTGGCACCTAAGCAGCTTCTAAAAATAAAAATAGGATAAAACGGGGATCTTACCAATCAAAACATTAACATACATAGCATAATGTTCTTTAATTTTGGCAAATTGCCACATTATAAAAATGACAATGAAAAGTCCATTCAATGTGAATTGCCGCGAAATCTTTAAATTGCTTCCAACGAAAAGTTCGCAGTATACTCAACCGTCCGTCTGTAGCGAATAAGGGAACATGTTTGATTGTCCAAGTCGTCAAAAACGTAACTGTTATGCACGCCGCGTTTAGATACTGCTACCAGAAACATCTAAATCGGATGACTTCAAGCTGGAGTCTAACAACGTGAGGTTGCACGGACCGAGAATGTAAATGCCAGTATCATTTCCAGACTATGGGATCGATTCCAACAGACCGGTACTACTATGACCGTCCAAGAAGTAGTAGACCACGCATAACCACAGCACGTCAAGATCGGTATATCCAGGTATTCATTTCATTTACGGAATCGAATAGTCAAAGCAACAACAACTTCAGTGAGAATACCTTGATTGCGAAGAATCAGCTCCCAAACTGTCAGAAACCGGCTCCGACAACAAAATTTCGTTGTGTTGTAACTACGAACAGAAGTCCATTCTTGTGGCCACACATATGGATTATGTGTCATATTTCAAATCAGGCGCAATTTTTGTCCTGAATTGCCATAGCGCGTAAGCAGTGAGCGATATATGTGTCACTACATTCAGCATTTCTTGCAATGTCAGCCTTAAACCTAGGGAACCGGTATTTTTTAGAGAATTGTCCGAATAACATCCTTGCTCGTTTAATAGATAACAGATATCTTGCTTGTGACAGTGACTCACTGGTGGCATCAGGGACGTTTTGGAAAGAAAAGAAGGAGATATGTTACTAGAAAAGCATTTCTTCCGGCACTTTTCACAGCATACATTCGTTTCTTCTATGGATTTTCTGCCGAATGAATGCCACTTTGCCAGTTTTTCTGCTAGTTTGGTGATTCAGTGCTACATTAGTTACAATGTTCATCTTAAAAAATAGGCTAAATGTAATTGTTTAGGAACTCAAGGCCCCTTTAGAATTGAAACCAAATCCTAAATCCGCGGGCAATTGGATTACATTTTGTATAAAGGTAAGCTGAAATTTTTGACAATTCTGGCGCTGGGATTATTTGTTAATGCTTGGTTGGACATGCAAGTCCTGTTGAAGGTTCTTCCTACCACGAAGAATAATAATTTCTCTTAAGATCTTGAATATTCCTGTTAAGTGCGGACGCAATAGTTTTTTAGGAATTTGTATGGTATTTAGACGCTTGCTATACACACAATTGTTTATTTCTTGTTTCATTAGGAATATGTTTAGGAGTGGTCTCTGTCTGTCATCTGTTTATTTGGTTGAAATCTGCTAGCTCACTATATATCCCATAGACCAACCTAAAAAATTCAAAATTGAAATTCTTGAGTATTTTATTAAAAGTATTTACAGTCGAACTTCAGTAGCTCGAACTCGGATGGCTCGAACACCCGGGATTTCTCGAACACCCATCAAAGTACGGAGCTTTCCCCCTTTATAATCAATGTTAAAATTACTTCGATTTCTCGAACACCGATTTCTCGAAAACTCGAACTAAATCAGCAGTCCCAATACTAAAAATCCATTGAAAAAACCACGAATAACTCGAACTAAAATTATTGACAGCTTGCATGACTAATTGGTCGTAAAAGGTGTAAAGATCGAAGCCATACCTGTAAAATGCCAAGCTTGATCTTTAATGATATAATCCCTAATAATTAACCTAATTTTATCAATTCGTATTTATGTACTCATTTGTAGGCAAATTTATTGAAGTAGGTTTTAATTAATTTAAATGTGCGCCAATAAATTGCTATCAAATCCGAATCGAGGCCATTGACATAATTACGTAATGCAATTATACTTATCAATCCTCGTGTATAAAATTAAACAAGAAATATAACAGTAAACATTTTTTTTTCATAAAAATCAAAATACCTACTTAAAAATAAGATTTATATATGAAATGCAATGAAGAAACACAATTTTATTAACCCAATGTAACACAGGAAATTAACTGAAATATATAACCGATATCGATTCCGGTTCGAACATGAATCATTTCCGGACATCACAAGCCCCGGTTTCACGAACTCCCGATTTCTCGAACTATTTTTGTCGGCCCCTTCGAGTTCGAGCCATCGAAGTTCGACTGTACTATTTGAATTTAACTTCATATTAACAAATGTATTGCGTTTCATGCTTTTTGCTCATTTTTTTTATTATTACACCTAGATAGGTAAATTTAAAAAAAAACACTTATGAATGCAATGAGAGATTCATATTCAAGTCCTGATCTGGGTAGATGCATATACTAAAATTGAAGATTATAACATTAAACATGAATGATACATTTTTAAAAATTCAAACTCGGGAACAATTTCAAACCCAATTTTGTACTTTTTAGGATTTAAGATCGCCTTGTGTCCTGCAATGCATGTAATTCCTGCTCGGAAACTGTGTTACATCGCTTGGAAGTTTGGTTAGGTCTTTGGTTACGAAGTTTTCATTATTGTCAATAGCTAAGCCTGGATCATATCTTGCTGAGCATCTATGGTGGTATCCCCATCAATTTTCTACAGATGACACCCCTTCAAAAAATGTTATTGTCTGCAAACAATTCCATTAAAACTTTCATATCGCTATAATCAAATCCAAGATCAAAGGATGCCATTTTCTTTGTTTACAAATAAGCAGACAACGCATGCGAGTGTACATTATTTAGCATGTGTAAACAATTTTTGATTTTAAACAGACTTATCATAAAAAATATAAACAACACAAAGTAATACGATCTATCTTTAATTATCTTAATAATCACATAAATTAAAAGATTGTGGCGTAATAAAATAAATTAGGTCATTATTCGGGCCAATACACATAAGAAGGTAGTCCGTTAAAAGGGGTCTAGCCTAAACGAATCCTTTTTATACAATTTATTGCAAATAGTTGAACCAATCAAATTACGTCGATTTTCAAAAAAAAATGATCTACCCAAGTCTCTATTGATCGATCACCTTTTCTGAATTGATTCCTTGTTAATTGCTTTCGTTCATAATCTGCTCACATGATGTCCAAAACTATTTCCTTGATCGGTTGATTTTATGAAGTCACGCCCACTGCCTAGTCAGGCTTGAATTGCAGTCCTAGCAATCACTTGAATTGTTTAAAACTAGGAAGCTGTGAGCTATTCACATCATTGAATTGACTTAAGTCGGTAAACAGGAAGTAGATATGCAACAGACCTGAAATCGGCACTCGAAATATAGGACTACATGGTAAGGTCACATATACAATTTCAAGTGGTTGTGATAAGTAGTTGCTGAGAAAACTGTTACGAAAGTTATGTTGCGGACGGAAAGTGGTAACCAGTATACCATCTTCTTCTTCGAAGCGGGGATATAAATATGATTTAAAATGCAAACGTACATGATTAAAAAACAATGTGTGGCTATGTCATTTAATACGTCGTTTTCAAAATAGGTAGTTAGATGTATCGTTTTACGTGATTTATGGTATCACGAGATTTTATTTAGGGCACTTTCAACGTACCATCTTTTAACATCGTGTGAACGTCATAAAACGAAATAAAACTTGACCTCTTTCCATAAATTTTACGTTTAGTGTTGGCTTTGCAACCCGGCTCAACACAGCACAGATTTTGTTTTGCATCGTCTTTCTTATGCAGTCCCATTTTGTATCAAGTGTTGCCATGTTAAACTAAAAGTGCCCTAAATTTTTTATGACGTCACGTGATTAGTAGACAATTTCCACCTCCTTTAACGAGAGCGATTATATCCTGAGAACGACGTATTTGTATGCCTATATTTTCTAACTCTCAACTGAAGGAAAGCAACGATTTCTTCCAAAATATTTAAAAAAAATTAATGAAAAGGATGTATTGTAAATTTGTAAATCAGACTGTAGGTAAGTAGTGTTTAACGGTAAAGTCGTCAGGTATTAACGTTACCAACAATCTGGGTTGGGATTTTATAGTGTAAGAAAGCAGGAGTAACGTTCGTTATTACATCACATCCCAACAAAACAGTTCATGGGAACACTTCTACATGATGTGAAAAAGTCGTAAAATTTGGTGTTGAATATATACATATGCGCAAAGACATCTTTGCTCCTTAATAACTTGATTCACATTTGTACATTTACCAACAAGTAATCAAAATATATAGTTGACGTTCATTTCGAGTTGTCAGATGAGCTGAAACTACAGAATGATATATTTTGTGTAAACACACTAATTTGTTCAGATGGACTGACACTCTAAATAGTTCGGATGGACCGACACTCTAAATAGTTCGGATGGACCGACACTCTAAATGGTTCGGATGAACCGACACTCTAAATGGTTCGGATGGACCGACACACAGAGCTACTGATTGGTAGCATTTGTCATGTGTTCAATGTAAAAACTTCTTATCCCGGCTTAGGATTAAAATTTATTACAAGTCTCAGTTCGCCTTGTATGTAGTGAAAAACATTAAGGCAATTTTGTTTCAAATAAACATTTTACCTGCGATGATATGTTAAGACCTTTTTTTACTTCCGATCCTGTTTCCTGTAGAATTGCTTTATTTTCTCATTGTTAACCCTCGCATATAGTTATTACCCATCCATCGTCAGTTAATAATTCCTATTCATACATTCCTCCAGCTGGTATCCAATGATATAGCAATTGTGTTTTTGTTTGTGGTCGTATCCTTTTCCCTCATATTAGAGACAAAATTACACAATATTGTAGAAAGCAGTGTCTGGTTAACAGAAGTATTTAAATTCCATGCGATCTTCATTTGTATCTTTCTTTTTTGTATTATTAGTGCATCAACTTTTGAACCCAATATTTCATCAGCAGGCATTTGCAAATTAATTGTTGTTTGCTTTACGGCAAGCAAGCGAGCAGTATTTCAGACATATTCAGAACGTGAACAATTTAACAATCACTAAATAAATTCGGGAAATATGGACCAAGGGAAAAAACATTTTGGATGATACTTGCAAAAGTAGGGAGATGGCTATAGACGGAAAATGTAGTCTGTTGTTTCCGCTATAATGCGCATTCTCTTATCGACTTCTACAAAAGGGGTTTTTATCGTGCAAGGAGCGTGGCACTATCTGCCCATTGTGGTCCCTGGTCCGGCTTTCCATATTATGACATCACAAACCCCAACGAGAGGGAATCACCTATCCGCCACCTGGGGACGCACTGGGCAGCTCTTTGAACACACCAAATGGTTCATTTGTAAAATAATTTTAGCTCGACGACGCATCATGTCGTACAAGGTTACTTGACATCTTATCGAAACTAAGACAAAGCAATATTCTTTTACAATCTCTACAAGGGTATAAGCTGCCTGCAGTTGAACAATGTGACCTTATTATGATTTTTGTGATCCTTATTTCTGGTTTATTTGCTTCGAAAATTAAAGCTTATTTCTTTGTGTATGTTAGTTTGCTTTGCGATAAATTGAACAATTAACCGTATTTTTATTCGTGAACTCAACAACTGGTTTTCCCTGTTATGTTATTGTAGTCCACACTTATATCTGTCCAGCTTTAGATGTACATGTATGTAATGCATGTAATTATCTACAAATTTAACCTGTAATTAAAATTAAATACTACTGAATTGTCCTTAGCTCACTGAGAAATTCGAACTTGCAGTATTAAAACACAATTATAACCATTCGCCATAGACCACATCCGCTGTATAAAAAATATAGATTTAATTACCGAAGATGCTTTCATTTTGTATGCGTAATAATATGGCATTATTATAGCAACTATCTAAATATTCTGAAAACCATATATATTTGGTTGGCGTATTCTGAAGCATCAGCAATACAGTACTTGTTTTATACACGATATATATAATGTATTTTAGATAAAAATGCTTTGGATACCATAGCTAACAATAATCTGCCTGGTTGCAATTGAATTAATTTGTATTTTTATACGCAAATAATTTACAAACAAACAAGAAACATTAAGGAAAATGTATTCGGATATTTATACTTATTACATTAAGATTTTCATTTTAAAAAGTAAGGAGGAATTGTGATGCCAGGATGATTGTATAAATTAATATTAATAACTTCCTCATGAACGTTTTAGAAAATAAAATGTTAATAAATAAATTTATGAATGTATTTGTATATAGTGTAACCAATAGAAAGTGTCAATCTCTGAAACAGATTTGTTTCAGTGTATATAAAGCAATTTTTGCAATAAAGGGAATCATAATGAGAAGAAGGAAATACAAAATGCAAATACTATTGTACATCTGTCAAAAGTTAACCAATGGGTACCCTGTAACCGCCAGCCGGGGACGCGTTAAGCAGCTCCGTTGGTCGCCTTAATATTAAATAAGAATAGTAATCGATCATCCACCTTATAATCAATATTCTTCTGAACAGCTTCTAAATGTTCTTCAAATCGGTGACATATTTGTCAAATACTTGGTATAACCCTGGTATAGTACACACATAGTCTGGACCTTTCATTCTGTACGTGCACCAACATGTCCTGTAGTGCATTAAACACTTACGGTCATTCTGTAGTCAGTCATAATAAGTTACAATAAAAACGTTCGTGTACTACGGACCACTCTTAACAAGCTTACTTTTATGGATCTTGAAAATACACGGAGAAAGGCAATATGTCGCTTATGTGTGTACATAATTCGCACAATCACGTACACTCTTGTAGCAGAGATTCTACCCTGCAGGCCAATAAAATATTAAGAAAGAGAAATAGTGTTTTAATATATATTTACCCAAAGCAACATTCATCTAACACCTATTATTGATGAAATTATCATTATAATTGCGTATTGGAATTAAAAGAAATTTATTTGAATGTTACAATAAAAACGTTCGTGTACTACGGACCACTCTTAACAAGCTTACTTTTATGGATCTTGAAAATACACGGAGCAAGGCAATATGTCGCTTATGTGTGTACATAATTCGCACAATCACGTACACTCTTGTAGCAGAGATTCTACCCTGCAGGCCAATAAAATATTAAGAAAGAGAAGTAGTGTTTTAATATATATTTACCCAAAGCAACATTCATCTAACACCTATTATTGATGAAATTATCATTATAATTGCGTATTGGAATTAAAAGAAATTTATTTGAATGTTTGACGAAGATCTATACAAATACGATGTTTCTTTTAATTTAAATTAGAGTTTTTCTTGGTTATCATGAATTTTTAATTTTACTTCCAAACGACTGCTTGATTAATATATTATGTAATATTCTTAACAGATGGTAAAAAGGTTTTCTAATGGAATTCTAGTATAGAAGAAAAACCAAGCATTTGTATGCTTAAAATTGTAGTCCATTGAAAATTATAGTTTTAAAGTAATCCAAGTATTTTAAGGCTTCATTATAAGCCTTGCTTAAAACTTATACAAAAGTCAACAACAGACACAATATTTTTTATTCGAATTTGCATTTTCGACTACATAAATCTAATACTTAGTACATCTTCTTTTAAAACCAATAAGATAACTCGCTTGCAATGTTTGTAATACTTTAGAGGGTCGCAGGAAAAAACATAAGCTCATACTATTTCATAAATGGTACACGGAAATACCCCTGAATTCTAGTCAAACTTGGTTCCGGATAACCTTTCTTAAACTCATCATTACAGAACCTGAAATGCTAATAACCTAGTCCCCCCACCCACCCATAGTATGTTGTATAACAGCTTCTTACCATCAACAGTGCGACTTTGGAATGACCTTAAACATAAACCAGAGGCTCTTAAGAGCCCGTATCGCTCACCTGATTTTATAGGCAATGAAGATGGCATTTCCCTGATGTTAAAGTAAGTCCTGTAATTTTCAATAAACTTTAAATAGGACCATCCAAACAATATTACTAGAAAGCTTTGTTTCATTGGTTAACCAGTTGTATAGAGAAGATTTTTTTTATTTGCCCATAGGGTCCTATGTTAAACTAAATCCTGCCGGGGAGGTGGCCATTTTGAATTTCCAATTGCCATAAAAAACATAAACTTTATAAAAGACCATCCAAACAATATTGCTAGTAAGTTTTTGTTTCCATTGATTAACCGGTTTAAGAGAAGAAGCCTTTAAAAACTTTTTCCCATAGGGTCGTATGTTAAACTAAGTCCTGCGGTAGCGGCCATTTTGAATTTCCAATTGCCATTAAAAAAACATAAACTTTATAGAGGACCATCCAAACAATATTGCTAGTAAGTTTTTGTTTCCATTGATTAACCGTTTTCAGAGAAGAAGCCTTTAAAAACTTTTTCCCATAGGGTCGTATGTTAAACTAAGTCCTGCGGTAGCGGCCATTTTGAATTTCCAATTGGCATAAAAATCATAAACTTTATACAGGACCATCCAAACAATATTGCTAGTAAGTTTTGTTTTGATTGGTTAACCGGTTTCAGAGAAGAAGCCCTTTTTAACCTATTTCCCATAGGGTCCAATGTTAAACTAAGTCCTGCGGTGGCGGCCATTTTGAATATCAGATTGGGATAAACAAAATTAACTTTATAGAGGGCCATCCAAACAATATTGCTAGTAAGTTTTGTTTCCATTGGTTGGCCGGTTTCAGAAAAGAAGCTTTCAAACTTTTTCCCATAGGGTCCTATGTTAAATTAAGTCCTGCGGTGGCAGCCATTTTGAATTTCCATTTGCCATAAAAAACACAAACTTTATAGAGGACCATCCAAACAATATTGCTAGTAAGTTTTTGTTTCCATTGATTAACCGGTTTCAGAGAAGAAGCCTTTTAAAACTTTTTCCCATAGGGTTCTATGTTAAACTAAGTCCTGCAGTGGCGGCCATTTTGAATTTCCAATTCCCATCTAAAACACAAACTTTATAGAGGACCATCTCAACAATATTGCTAGTAAGTTTTGTTTTGATTGGTTAAACGGTTTCAGAGAAGAAGCCCTTTTTAACTTTTTTCCCATAGGGTCCTATGTTAAACTAAGTCTTGAGGTGGCGGCCATATTGGTTTACCAATCAAAATAAAAAACACAAACTTTGTAAAGGTCCATCCAATGAACATTATGGCCAAGTTTGGTTTCTATTGGCCAAGTGGTTTCAGAGAAGAAGATTAAAATGTAAAAAGTTTACAGACGCCGACGACGACGACGACGACGCCGACGGACGCAAAGTGATAACAATAGCTCACATGACCCTTTGGGTCAGGTGAGCTAAAAACGAGGCTTCTATCAATGACTTAAAATCGTTTTAAGCAAGCCAATTACAGTTCCGTCTTAATTTTATGCGGTTTGTCGTATCGGTCAAATACTTCATGCTTGAATACGGACTGAAAGTAGTGCCATAAAAGATCACCTTTTTAAAAAGAATCTTGAGTCTGACCCTTATTGTAAAGTAAACAAATAGAAAATTCAGAACATTTTCTGCTCTCATGTCCATTGTTTAATAGACTACGAAATATTCTGTTTCCAAACTTATCATGTAAGATAAATATAAGAAACCTTCTACAAGGTGACCCAAACCTCTCCGATGCTGAAAATACACAAAACTTCTTAATTGTTCAAAAATATATCATTAAATCAAAAAGGTTTAACACATGAGGGTTTAAAATTTTTCTTTTTTTGTATGTTGATCTTGCTCTAAAGTAAAATGTCAACCATAGTAATAGTAACACTAATGTAATGAAGATAACTATAATATGAAATTGTGATTATGTCACTGTATGTCATGCATTCTACTATGTATGGAGAAGAATTTATAAAAGTGCTTGAAGCACTTGTTTTCTAATACCTACATGTATTGTGAACTATACTATGCATTTATCAATAAAATAATGTTTACGTTAATACATTTCGGCAGAAAGTATACATCTGATTTTACGTTTTTTAATATTTGATTTATGTTGTTCTTGCACATATTGACGAAAATATTGACGTATATTTTCGTGCGTAAGCGGAAGTAGTAGGTGTTTTTTGGTCCAAAGTGCTGCACCCCGAGAACTTTAAAGACGTCTTTAGTAAGTGCTATGAAGGACGAAGTCATATGTATTATTTATTATTAATTGATTGTTAACGTTCCTATTTCGCTACATGTTAGACAAACAAACATTTATTCTGACATAAATTACTTTTTTAGAATACTTTTGATCATAATGAAGATTTATTCAGTAATAATAACACAGTGGAAAACTGTAACTTTTCTAGGAGTGTAAATACACGAAAAAATAAACGATCGTCGGGCGATATAAAATATAAAATTACTTTCTTATTAATACAAGTTAATAATATATTTCCTCTGTCGTAGAGAAAAATAAAGAAAATCCAATTAGTCTTATGTTTATGTTTAGAAAAAAAGACAGTAAACAGTTTTATATTTAAACCATGAAACAACAGTAGGGAAATAATTATCAAATCATATTGTGTAGACCATCTGTAATTGCATTTACGTGCATTGGGTAATTTCAAATATGAAAAATATTACCTTTAGTCATCTTTCTTCATTGTAGGTGTTATTTGTGGTGGCAAGACCCCCCTTCCAAGACTACCGAATACACTTACTAACATTACTATTAAACCAGGAAATGTTCTAGTTACTTCCAAATGTGCCTCGTTTATACCAGGAACATCCGTTTATCATTGCCCTGTGTCCAGCTGTAGCGGAAGCAGCCAATGGTCGTCAGTTTATAATATTTCTTGTACATGTAAGTTTCACTGATCTATTGATGATTTCTGCTTGTATAATATTTTAATTGTCTAATGAAATAGACCAGAGAATGGTCTAGGAAATTAACAGCAAAACAAGACAAAATCATCTTTAGTCGGCTATAAAGAGTGCTTCTTTGGGTGTTCATTTTATATTGAATTAGTTTGTATAATACAATATATGTTTTTGTTAATTTCCCCCGCCGTTCTAGATCTGAAGCAATTATGACTTGACATGTAATACGTCTTTTAAAACACACTTGTATTGATTTAATACATGTGTGTTTTAACATGTTTAACAAACTTCAATGCTAGTTTAATTTATTTGATTTAACTTTGCATTGAAGTTTGTTATACATTTTTTTTATAACTCGATAAATGTATGGGTTGCATTAGAAATGAAAAATTCTTATTTTCGTAGCTCAAAACTGCTTTACAATAAGCACGACCTATAACGGAAAAATGTCCTGCCCGTGTCCGGTATTCCATGTCAACACTGGAACACTGATGTGCCACATTACAGAATATTTGTACCACCTGACCAAAATGATAGAACTACAAACTATTGCCGAGACCCATCGTTCGACGGCTATCCATGGTGTTATACAATGAACTCAAATGTTAGATGGGAACCTTGTTCTGTACCTAAATGCTAAAAACCTTTGTTAGTTCATATTAATACCTTTTTGTTTGCTGTTCATACTGAGATAAGTACAATATTGATTGAGCAAGTTTGCCAATGACAAGTTTTTGGTGTAAGCATGAAATTGTGTAACTGACTTTGTAAGATTATTGGTGTTGTAGTCGTTATATATTATTTTACATGGAACATCATATGAAACAAAATGTTAATATTAAATGATTTAAATTTGACAGTATTTTATTTACATTGTTAATAATATTGTCAGAAAACATTTTCATAGCTTTGCACAATTCTGAACATAAAGGCCTATCGACCTTAAACAGTTAAATGGTTATATATTATTGTACTCTGGACCCATTTATGGATATCAAAAATATAAAAACGCAGATATTATATAATTTGGTATTTTGTCGATTAAAAAGTAAAGAATTAAGCAGTGGCAAATCTGGAAAAATTCATGTGATTTAATCATAGACATAAAATACCTTGGACATTACACTTTTTGGTTATCATCAATCATAAAATTTCCGTTTTGCCCAATGTAAAATCCGCATAGCGGCTAATACTAAATGTGCACGACGGAAATTTGTTAAATCCCGCGTAAAAATTGAAACATCAGCATTAACTCCATAATTTTATTGGTGTAATTGAACATTTTTGAAAAAATATCAACACAAAAACTAAGTTTTCCGCGGAGTAATATATGACGTCAAATGGTGCGAGTCTCTCTCCATGACGATGATTTGTGCTTTCATACTCTGAGCAAACAGAGGCTGCTTCAGAATAAGATATTTGCTAGATGAAAGTTAATGAAAGGGGAGCCAGTGCAGTGTAAAATCTGCCAAATTTATTCAAAAGCCAGTGATCGTCATATGTCGCAATGTCGTTTCAGGTAACCGTTTTTTTTTTGGGGGGGGGGGGGGGTTGAAGTGCCCAGCTGTGCCAAATCAAAGCAAATCAAAGTAGCTATCATATTTATGCACGTGCTTTATATATACAAATATATAAAAATTCAGAATTTTTATAACATATGTGTCATCTCTAACTAAATAATTGCAGCAATTTAAGATTAAATTTGTTTAAATATTTATTTGGTGGGATCATCATTTGGCTAATAACAAGAACACAATGATTACAACATCTGGCATTTGATTCTTCAGTCAATACATGAAATGTTACAAATTATTAAGCAAATAAAAAATTTACAAAAAATTTAACTACGCCAGATTCGCGTTTCGTTTTATTAGGACTTATCAGTGGCGATCAAACCAAAACAAAATTTAAAATCCAAAATGATTAAGATGTTGTTGACCTTTATCACTAAATTTCAAAATCGTTATGCCAAATTCGGCTAAGGCTATCTACACCTGGAAAATAAAAAAAACATAGAGAATTAAAATAATTTTTGAATTTTAGGGCAGTAAATTTAGGCAATGACTTTATCACTGAATGAATGAATGAAATTCCTATCAGCACCGTGACTAGTAGGCAGCGGATACCCTCGGAGACTAACGGTCAACCAGCAGAGACATTGATATTGATATTGACCCTTTGAAAACTCTTCATGGCTTCGATGCATGCGAACAATTTAAAGTGCACATAATGTATAAAGTCAACTTTGATTACATAATTATAATTTTTTTTTAAAACATTGGATTTCCACCTTCCACGTGATTGAATGTTTTCATCTGATATTCCTTTCTTGGAGCAATGTGTTGCCATACCGATACAAAATGAATGATATGTTCTCACGATTGACTGAGTAATTTAGAAGTTTTATGTAATATGCTTGTAAACTGATAGCAGGTTAAGGGAGTGGTATTTAGACGACAAAAAACACCCCCTCAACTGAAGGTCTTGATTTTAGGTAATTTTACAAAGCTTGGAGTTGCTACTTTCGACGTCAATTTCGCCTACCTGAGTGAACCGTAAAATGCTTAAAACCACTTGATTTCAAATTTTCAAGAACACATTTATGTTGCAATACTGTAATGATATTATTTAACACAGGCTTAGTAATTGGTAAGTCAAAGGACTCTTTCCTAATGCGTTTGCACCCTTTATTTAGTTATTTACCTATTACCAATTTGTTAGTCACATCTTCGTAGTCATTTACAATAAACAATATAAGAAAAAGGTCAAATAGTGTAAAAGGTCACGACGAATGAAAAGGAAAATTCTCGATGAATTTTTTTAAATTTTCTGATACTGAGTGGTCAAAAGTTCCCCATATGCAGCTCCGAAATTAATTTCAAAAATTGTGGAGGAATTTGAGCTGTTTCCACTACTTGAGCTAAGGCCCTGAATCGTCATATCTGGAACTAAGAAGTGGAGTAAGCAATGCTATGTTGAGAACTTTTTCTAAAAATTTCTGAGCGGTATTGTTAAAAAAACAAAGGGCCTTATTGTTTTCATATTCTGTTGGGATTTTGATAGGTTTTTTCATAATTGCCACTATTGAATGTGTTTGATCTCTAGGGTTTCCGATAAACATATCTAAAAGTACAGGTAGAAATTCTAAGAATGTCATGTCACTCAAGACTAAAGAATGTAACATTTAAAACTGTTCAGAAATAATAACTGCATCATTAAAACTTTCCAAAAATTAAAGCCATATTTAAAATCCGTTTTAATAATTGGCCCTTACAAAGTAAAAAGTGTGTTTATTTTTAAAAAAGTTATTTAATATACTTATGAACGCTCTAAATGCGGCCATTGCCTTTAAACAAAATTCCTTCAAGCTAATCACAGATTCGAAGTATTTTAGAATAACATTTTTAACTTAAAAGAAGGCGATCAACTTTGTTTAAGTCTCTTAAGCTTTTCGTTTGACATTCCAAATGTCATTGTCACAGTGTCTATATACTTCGTCGTTGATTAAACAGTTCCAATATTAGCCCTAATTTGAATTCACGTAACATATTTTTCTGTTTCTAATTTATAACTTGAGCAGACAACAGCTTTGTTAATGTTTTCAAAATTCTTGGTCCCATTAATTGGAGACGGAAACCATGTTCAATTCAAAACCATAAAGTATTCAATCGACATCCTAAATAACAACAACAAATTGTTTATTTGCCAATCACGGCGCCCACAGTGGGCAGTGGAATTACAATAATAAAGAAACAATAAGAAAGAAAAAAAATATACAGATTAAGATTGATTATTAATGATTAGTAAAGATAAAACAAAATAAATAAATGACAGTTTGACTGACCCATCTTTTGCCTGATATATATAGTGATACTCCTGGGCAGTACAACCAACACTTGACCAGTTTAGTTCATACTATCATATACAATTAGTATTTGGTGTAAGCAAACCTTTCAAGTTTATCCATGTTGTATAAAATACAATACAAATATGGGTAATACACGTATATTTAAAAACAAACTATCCTATAAAGTGAAGCATAGTGAACAATTAAATCATATAGACTAAGTGTAATTGTCTTAAATATAAGATATAATTATTTATTTAAAATTTCATTTCTGTTGGAAAATAAATTATCAATTAGTTTACAGGTGTCAATTAAGATGTTCTTATCTTCATTACTCATAAGCCAAATAAAAAGATTCTTATCATCAAGTTTTTGTAAGTTTGAATTTGCTTGAAATATGGGGTCTAAATATAGTTTTCTAATTTCGTTAAGATCGGAGCATTTTAAAAGAAAGTGGATTTCATCTTCTGTTTCATTATTACATAACTTACATATTCTTTGATCTACTGGAATATTAAAATATCTTCCCTTCTCTATTTCTAATTTATGTAGTCCTATTCTAAATTTTGTTAAACAGTTTCTAAATGGGTAGGAGAGTTTTGAGAGATATGTTTCACAATTTAAATTTGATTTAAAGAGTCTATATGTTCGTAATTTATTTCCATGGTTTATAACCTTTCTTTCATCATCAAATAGTTGTCTTTTCCAAATTGTTTCAAATTTGTTTTTGAAATTTTTAATTACAGTCTTTCTTATATTAATTTTTCTTGATAGGATGTAGTTTTCATTAATATCAGTTAGTTTTAAAATTGCATTTATACAGCTTATCCAAGAATTAGAGCCACTATTATGTAAGTTTTCAGAGAATTTTAGAGCATTTATTAAAAGAATAATGTTAGTTGTTTTTACTCTTTTCCAAAAGCAAATCATATTTGTTAAAAGTTCAATCATCAGAGGATATCTACCCAGTTCTCTATATATGGCAAGTTTTGTGGTTCATTTTCCAATGCCAAGAGAGAAACGAGCTAGTTTAAGATGTATGTTTTCTTGAATAATATTCATGTATAAATTATTAAAGTATTTAAGTTCTTTGTCTTGAATTAGTTTTTTTGAGTCAAAACATCCCCATATCTCAGAGGCATACAACAGTACCGGTTTAACAGTGTGATCAAAAATGTGAGTAAGTGTTTTTATATTTGGTTTAAAATTTGTAAAATATTTTGTATATTTAAAGAAGGCTTTAAGTCCCTTTTTATATAATACATGTTTTGCTTCTGAAAAACTAATGCACTAATAGTTACTCCAAGGTAATTATAGTGCCTACATACTTCTACTTTCTTGTCTTTGTAAAGTAGGTTAACATGTAATAGTCTCCCCATAGAGTTGAATATCAAACATTTTGTCTTTTGAATATTTACTTCTAATTCCCATTTGTCACAATATGCACTTAATTTATCTAAAGAATTTTGAAGCCCTTTCTTTGATTCTGACACTAAAACTAAATCATCCGCATAAAGTAAGCAGTTAATTGATATCTCAGATAATGGGACAGGCCCGCAACTGGCATCTAGCATTGTTTGGAAGTCATTAATAAAAATTTTAAAGAGACTAGGGCTTAAAGTGTCTCCTTGTCTAACCCCCAACTGATGATCTAAAGTCTGCAGTTAAACTATTACGTGTTTTTACACACATTACATTATTTGTATACATACTTTTTAATTATTCTATAAAACTAAGTGCCTATACCAATTTGGGAGAGTTTATAAAAAAGAGCTGTATGGTGTACTGTATCAAATGCTTTTTTAAAGTCAACAAAACATGTGTAGAGTGGTTTAGATCCTTTCTTTGTATATTTATCAATTAATGTTTTTAGTACAAATAGATGATCACTAGTTCTCTTTCCTTTGGAAAATCCAATTTGTTCTTTAGATATGATATTATGTATTTCAAGAATTTTTTCTAGTCTATTATTTAGTATTCTAGTAAATAGTTTTCCTATGCAACTACTAATAGTTATTCCCCTGTAGTTTCCAGGGTCTTTTGTGTCACCTGATTTTTTATAAATTGGTGCCAGATAACTTTTGCTCCATAGCTTTGGAAAAATTCCACTCACAAGAATTGTATTAAAAATTTTTAAAAGTGGTGCTGATAAATGAAGAAATCCATACTTTAACATTTCGTTTGATATTTGATCTGGACCACATGCTTTTTGCTCTTTAGAGGTTTGAGTGCATCAAGAAGTTCTTTCTCTGATATACTTATATCTAGTTCATTAAAAGACTCAATTTTCTCAGCATTTTCAAGTAAAGTATCTAGGTTTTTATCAGTTGTGTGTTTAATTCTGTTTAAGTCTTTAAAATAGTTAAGCCATTCAACAGCTGAAATATTATTAGACATTTGCTCTCTGGAGTTTTCACCCCCATCTACAAGGTTATTTAATAATTCCCAGTATAATTTAGGGTTATTTTCTTTAAGAGTTTCTAATTGACTTATGAGATTCTGTTTATAGGACTTAATTTTAGCTTTTCTTGCTCTTCTATAGAATTTCAGTGCCCTAAAGAATGCTGCTCTTATATTTGGGTTTTTTATTATATTTTTTGAAAAGTATTTTCTTTTTCTGAAAGTTGTCTTTTAACTTAATTTGGCTTCTTTTTGTACTTCTTATTTGTTTTAAATTGTTTTTTCTTAAGACTTTTGTTAGCTATATCATAGATTATATCATTAAAATTATAAATCAATGTGTTTACTCCTGTCTTTGACATATCATATTTTGCTTTCTTAAAAATCCCCAATTTTTCTTTTACTTCATAGGAGTTTAATACATTTTGAAATTTTATTGATGAGTCTTCTGACCAAATATATGTAGGTGGTATTGGTTCAAATGAGCAGCTGTCTTTACAACATTCTATGAAGTATTTAACATTCAGCTTAAGTGATAATTGACAATGATCAGACATAATTCCATTATATTCATGCACTTTGAAATAAGATACATATTTTCTTAGACATTCCGATACAATAAAGTAGTCTATACCACTGCTACCCATTGGTTGATGTGATGTGTACTGCCAAAGAGTATCCCCAAAGGTTCTCCCATTTAGTATTCTTAGTTTATCTTGAATACATAAATCAATTAGGCATTTACCTCTTTGTGAAATGATTCTATCTTGACTGTTTCTTACAGGAATATTAAGATCTGGAGAATAAGATTCAAATAGTGGAACATGGCTTGGGCTATCTTCAATAATGAAGTCATTTTCTATACCTGTACGTGCATTAAAATCTCCAGCAAGTATTATATCTCCCTCTTTTGAAAATTTTGATATATCAGATTCTATCAATGATAATATATCTGCGTCAAGTTGGAGACTATTGGTTGAGTCAGAGGGTGGGTCGTAATGAAAACACAAGTATATATCTCTGGCTATTTCAAAGAAATGTCTGTCTAATTTTAACCAAATGTAATCATTAGTACAATGTTCGAGAAATTTAACCCCTTTTCGAATATTCTTTTTTACATATATAGAGAGCCCTCCACTACGCTTTCTTGTTTTGCGAGATTTTGGTCTAATTAAATTAACAACATCAAAATCTGGGATTTCTAGACAACTATGTAAATCACAATTAGTCTATCAGGCAGAAAATATCATTTTTATCAATTAATATGACAAATTCTGGGTCATCAAACTTAATGTAATCTTTAGATTTATAACCATGAATATTCCAAGCAGCAATACAAAGAGATGACTTTTCCATATCTTAATATTCTATCAAATTTATTTACTACCATATTTCAATTTGTCAACGAGATAGAGCTGTAGCAGAATTTTTTTTTTATATGTAACATGTTTGAACAAATGAATTAAGTTTAGAGAAAGGAATAATTAAATAGTCTATCTCTTCATAATGTGAATTATAATTAGAATTGGTTTCCTAACCAGTATATATACAACTAAGGAGAACAACAATTATATAAACAATATACATGTATAGGGCAAAAACATTCATTTGAATGACACATAGAAAAGTACAAGTATAAATATTTTTCTTTGTTCTTATTGGTTAACATGTTTTGTTCATTAAATAGTTTCAGTATATTGTTCCAATGAAAGAGAAAAAAAAATCACATGAGGCAAGGTGTATTATACATCTTATGATCTACAGCTCCTGCATTTACCAATATTTATTGCAATACATTGTACAAAGTTCACATTTATATGTCAAAGCAATTAATACAACTACATGACAAGTAAAACAGCAAGAAATAAACTCTCCAGATATTTAGTATTTCTCTATTATTGATTAACACTAATATCGGTCATTACGGTTGAAATTGTAGTGATTACTTCTATCGTTTGAGTATCTCCTTTGCCTCTGATATTTGTCACTTCTATACTCTTGTCTATGGTATGAATTGTCATAGCGCGGTTGTCTACGGTATGAATTGTCATAGTGCGGTTGATATTGATCCTGGTAGTAACTATTTCTCTGGTGTCAGTCATCTTGGTATTGTGTATTAACATCAGATTGTCTATATGTGTTACTAATATCTTGTTTTCTATCAAATGTTGGTTTTGGGATGTTTAATACTTTACGGATACACATCTTTAAGTTTGAAGCAAGAATTTTAGTCCCTGCTCTGGTGAGATGTACTATATCTATTGAAATAAATCTGCTTACAGCTCGTCCTCCTATTCATAAGCATTATTGTCTGCCACGGTTACCAGTCTATTTTGTAGAAATTTGTGTCTGAGGTGGATATTACATTCTTGAAGAGTGTTGTTTAAGGCCTGGTTGTCGTTTCTTGGGATAGCATCAGATATTATAATCGGTATTTCTGGCCAATTATCATGAACAAAATCTAAGTTATCAATCATTTCCAAATAATATCACCATAGTCATTCAACAATATCTTTATATTTTGTTATTTAATTGGCCTTTTCCCTAAATCCAACAAATGATTAAGGATTCTTGGTCGCTGGTTCCTAAAATCAAAATGGTACCTGTGGGTAATTTCTACAAGAATTTCTTACATTTGGAGAATTAGTCTGAGTCTTAATGTTTTTTTAAAACTTTTTGGTGAATTTTGCATTAAATGCTGGGATGTGGCTGATTGCATTTTAGACACTCATGTCTTTATCCCGGCTAGTAACAAATGTGGACTTTTGATTGGTTGGTTACCCGTCGGTACAAATCCCACACCCCCGGCTGCGTTGCTAACGTCGCAGGGTTTATTGTTTGTGCGTTGCTTATGTATGTTCTACAGTAAAATCGAAATTCAAATACAGAGTAAAACAAAACAAAATCATTAAAACCCCTTAATCTGATTTCGGTAAAATGGGCATTTTCTGCATGAAACCCCTGAATCTGATGTTGGTAAAATGGGCATTTTCTGTATGAAACCCTTGAATCTTATGTTGGTAAAATGGGCATTTTCTGTATGAAACCCCTGAATCTGATGTTGGTAAAATGGGCATTTTCCGTATGAAACCCCTGAATCTGATGTTGGTAAAATGGACATTTTCTGAATGAAGCCCCTGAATCTGATGTTGTTAAAATGGACATTTTCGGTATGAAACCCCTGAATCTGATGTTGGTTATCAGTATTGATGGTGACTAGAGCTGTTATAAATTGCAAAGTTTGTACCTGACACTAGATTTTTAGGCGAGGGGTGGCAGTGAGGCAACTATCTGTATTAATCGATGATAAAGGACCATTTGATCCTGTCTGAATATCAGCCACTTAATCGAATGAATAGATGCCTTCATTTTCCGAGAAAAAGAACCTAGATGCGGAAAAGTTATTTTTCCATTTCCAGAATGTATTATTTTATTGTTTTTCTACGAAGTTGCGATGTGACAGAAATCCGTTCCATAATTTTGATTGTCTTGTTAATGTTTTTTTTCTTTTATAAAATTTGTAAGGCTCCTGTTTGTTTTAAAAATGCTGGTTCAATTACCGAATCTATAGTGATAAATTTAAACCTGAAAAGTTAACAAATTGTAATGGTGCAAGATAATCCTATTATCTAATTATAAAATATTGCGTAAAAAACGTCGTGCAACTTTTGGTGGGCAAGAATTCTGTCTCCATACAATTAAAAGTATTGCGTCAAATTATTGCTAGAATTTGTGCATTCTCTAAAATTGCAAACCATTCAACAAATCAATTCTGTAAAGACATATCTCATTCAATTTTTTTTACATTTTTTTAAGGAGTTAAAAAAGCTGTGACCGTCCAGACATGAGGGGACAAGAAATTGCATATTACTTAATCTATAATTTTCCTGTAACCTCGATGGTGATTTTACAAAAAAGACAACCTCGATTTTATTGTTCTATTTTTGGACAGGTTTAACCAATCACGTATTATTATTCAAGGAATATGAGAACTAAGCATAATAAATGATCAACTAATCAGTCTTTTTTTGATAAAGACATTAATATTTAATACATTAAATTCCCCATAATAGTTTACATTTATATAAATTGTTAGTTTTATAATGCAGAATTTAAATTGCCTTGTTTATTGGGTGTTTGATTTATGTATATATCATATAGTTGGCAATTTATTTTTTTTAAATTTAGGAATGAGTTCCTTGATAATAAATCTACATTTCAAAAGTTTAAATTTAAAGAGGATTATGTTTACATATGTTAACCTCGATGACGATCTTTGGACAGATTTAACCAATCACGTATCATTATTCAAGGAATATGAGAACTAAGCATAATAAATGATCAACTAGTCAGTATTTCTGCGAAAAAAAAATTAATGTTTAATACATTATATTCCCTTTAATAGATCACATTTATATAAATTTTTAGTTTTATAATGCAGAATTAAAATTTCCTTGTTTTATTAGGTGTTTCATTTATGTATATGTCATGTAATTGGCAATTTAATTTTTTAAATTTAGGACTGAGTTCCTTGATAATAAATCTAAATTTCAAAAGTTTAAATTTAAAGAGGATTATGTTTACATGTTCAAACATATTAAATCTTTTTATTTCTTGTACAATTAACGACGGCAATAAATAGGAAAACCAACTGTAGTATAAATAGAATAATATAGATAGGCAGTCAACCGTAATTTAAAATTTTAGATGTGTAGAAGTAACGTATAAATACAATTGCCCGAAATTTTACAATGAAAGTTCAGTTTTATTTATGGCTGTTAACCTTTTGGAATATCCCTACAAAAGGATCAAACACGTATGAAATTTGGAGTCCTGATATGGTAAAAACTTTGTGGTGTCCAAAATCAAGCCGTTGCGAGCAAGAAGAGACAGAAATCGACACAAACCATTGTTGTGCTTGTAATGCTGTGCCCGAATGGGAACTTCCAAATGGCAGTAGACTATTATCCCTTGACATTGAAATTATGGACATTCGTGGGAAGAAAAACAGGATAGTATCAAGACTTTCAACCAATAATAGTTCTGATCTCTTTCATTTCACTTACATAAATGGGAATTTAAAAATTCTACCGGTCAATGCATGCAGATTCAAAATAGTGCGTATTGATGTGACAAATAACCTGCTTACTGATATAGGGAATGTGTCTTGCTTCACAGAACTAGACACCCTGATCATGAGGTATAACAAAATAACTTATGTGTCTAACCAAACGTTCATAGGAATGTCAAAACTTAGAACAGTAGACCTGTCATACAACTTAATAAGCCATTTAGATTTAAGTGTATTTGATGATGTAACTATCAATATTTTGAATTTTAATTTTGATGGAAACCCCTTAAAAGAACTTGACGTTACAAACATTTTCTTTCCGAATAAAACTATGTGTACTGGAAGTTATGCAAATATTAAGCATACCGTAGAGGTTACAAATATAAGAAACTATCTTCTGGATAAAGATAATGGCGTCATGTGTACAGATATGAACTGGTCAAATACATCCATTACCCAACATCCTTTGTTAGTTGCAAGTATCATTCTAGAACCAAATATTTTATACAAATATTTGCCGTGCGGACAATGGCTTTTCTACGGGTCAGCATACAACTGTGACTGTAATCTTGCAGAACTCTTTAAAATGGACATCACCGATTTCATCCGTGTTTATTCGAAGAAACTCGGTGAAAGTTATTGCCAGAGTCCAAATAGCTTAGCAAACATGACTATTAATGATCTGTTTTTTAACCAGACAATGAGGGACAAGATGATTTGTGATGTTGTTGACGGTTGTCCTAAAAACGGAAATTGCAAGTGTGAATGTACGTCACAACCAAATCGGGACACATTTATCGTTGATTGTTCAAATCAGTCCTGTACAGATTTTCCAGACATCGTACCTAAAACTAAGCATGCGATCATCTTAAATATGTCAGTAAACGAGATTACTACCGTTAATTTAAACAAGTCCTATTTTGACAAGGTTATAATTTTAGATCTGTCCGGAAACAATGTTGTTAAGTTCGATGAAAGTATTAACAAAATAGAAACAGCAAAACAAATGGTTGTAGTTAATCACAAACTGCAGGATTTACCTAGAAGTATACAACTCATGGATCCGAATATTTTTCATTTTGGTTACAATGGGATTTCTTGTACCTGTGATAACCGCTGGATAGGCGAGTGGAGACTATACAAGAAAGCCTCAAAGCTAAACCCATTGCTTTGTTCAAACTATATAAACACATCTTTTGAAGACGTTCTACCTCTTTTTACAAACTGTGCAACAGGAACATCGTATTATTGGACTTTGTCAATTATTTGCACAGCAACACTTTTACTTATAACACTAGTTTTGCTGTACAGATTTTTCCGCTTCGACTTTCTTATTATCAAACGGCGGCTTTTAGGAAAAGAAAAGCATAGTTCGACTTGGAAGATTGATGTTTATTTATCCTTTGATGAAGATAATGATGAAGTTCGTTATTTTGTGATGTTCATGTTGGAACCGTTCTTTAAGAAGAACAAAATAATTACTTATGTTCCATGTCGCGATGCATGGCCTGGAGATAGCGAGGAATATAACGTGACTAGAAATTTAATAAAATGTAAATATTTTTTACTGATTCAGTCCGCAGGAATGTATAATTCCAAAAACTTGCATCACAAAACTAGACGGATGGAATATAAACTTGCATGGAATTATTTCATGGAAGAGAAACTTGACAAAATCTTCGTTTCAAATTTTGACAATGAAAAACCGGAAAAGTTTCAAGAAACTAAAACTAAAGCTTTATATCGGTTTGGATTAGGCTTTTCAATTTTTAATCGCCAACGATCATTTTATGACACACTACTTCAAGCGTTAAATGAGCCATTGATTTTGAATTCAAAACATTATATCCAACGACAAATGAAGATAAAGGCTCAATTGTGGAAAAATCCGGAGAAAAAATATATCGAGAGTCTAAAATAACCTAAACGGTTCTGCGTTGGATTAGTCATATTTGATTCTGTTGAAGAATAAAATATTACAAATATGATACCTTTATTACGATGAAAATAGACTCGGTAAAACAAAAATAAAGCTGTATAAGCTAGAAAGCAGTTAAAAAAATAAATTCTGACACTGGTTAATTGTTAAGATTTGGTTTCAAACGAAGATATCTACCTTTGTAACCGCTACAATGCACCTAATCTTTTCATGCATGCTATTTAAAAAAACGGACTATTGTTATCGTCCAGGCTTTATTCTAAATCTTGGCAACACCCCTCCCCCATGGCGAGGATCACTATTAGAAATGTTTTGGGCTGTTTAAAGTGTTAGCATTATTGTTTACCCTTTCATTATTCATATTCTATTTAAAAGTACCACAGTATTAATAAAATATATATGCAATATGGGTATGTTTTTATGTAATGCAAATTATTAAAACATTTCATGACAATGCTGTTGAAAAATAAATAGTTGTAAATTAATTTGCACGCGTGTCGTAGTTGGAAAATTCCATGTACAACCGATATACTTTCATTGAAGCCTTTACATTTAATTAGGAATTAAATGCATTCTTTTGCAGTTTATCGATGCACACTTTCAATTCAGCGCTACATAATGTGCTTCGGTCAACGCTTTCATACGTCTATGAAACTTCCAAAGAATTTACATTTTATTAAAAAAAAATGCCGGAATCCTGATTCAGATCGTGCTAAATGTGTTTTATTGATATAAAGAACTGGACGTTGTCAAGGAAGCTAGTGATGTTCATGGCTACCGGCCATTTCATTGCGAAATGCAAAGAATGATTCTACGTCATTCATAACGATTTGAACTAATACTAATCTATTGATATAAGACATACAAAATGTAAATATTTGTAATTAAATAGTTTACATATGTAAATATTTAGTTGTATTATGTAAACTTCCTCTTCCTTTTTTGTACGTGTTGAATACGGTTGCCAATTTCAATTAAAATATTGTAACCGATTAAAATAAATCTACATTTGAACATTTTAAATTTAAAGAGGATTGTTTACATGATCAAATATGTTTAATGTTCTTTTTATTTCTTGTACAATGAATGACGCTTATTAAATAAGAAAACCTATTTAATAATATAAATAGAAAGTAGATTGTAATTTAACCTTGAGATGTACATAAGTAACGTATTAATACAACTGTCTAAGAATTTTAAATCAAATTGTTCATATTAATTTTAAAGTATAGTTTATTATGTAAACCTTTCTTGTATTAACTGTTTGTTACTCTTATATGACTGGTGTTTCCGAGGCTAATGGAAACTTTCTTAAGTTAACTTCAGTGTTTATGCATCATTCCTAAATAAATATCATAATTACAAACCTTATACTTGGAATGTTTTAGACTGGTAGATGGCTCAACATGGCTCAACATTCCAAGAGAAAATAGAACCTGCACATTTTGTCAAAATCAAGATATCGGAGACGAATTCCACTACCTACTAGTTTGTCCTACACTCAGCAATGAGAGGAAGATATTTATTAAACAAAACATCTATGCACGTCCCAATATCCTTAAACTTAATGAATTAATGAATAGTAGCCATCCACCAGATCTTGTCAAACTTTGTAAATTTATAAATATTATTAGTAAGAAAATAGAGTCTCTTGGGTAACCTCGTTGCTATATATTAAAGTATACCTCCTTTGCTATTATATTATTTGATATATTTAGTATTGTAATATTTGTACTGTTTTACAACTATCACATGTCCATCTTTCTTTATTCTGTATATATATATATTTTTTTTTTCTTTTCTCTGTACCTATGTAATGGTCTTTAGAGAATAAAAAAAAAGAGATATAGAATCGAAGATACCAAGCGTAATCAGAAAATCAGAAACGATAAGTCAAGTCAACCAACACCATGATTACTATTAAACCTTTTATCATTAAATAAAATTTGTTTTTTTAATCTGTTAATTGAATAAAGTTCTTTTTGCACTTGCAGACAATTTGTGCTGTATGTAGTTTGTAGACGTGTTAACTGGGAATAGCTGGGGATATGTATTAGGTAAGGTGTTATTGCAATGTACAACGTACATGTTGTTTTGATTTCTATGTTTTGTTATGGAGACATATTAATTAGAACACGACAAATATAAAAATTCGTGAAAAGAGGTCGAATGTAAGGGAAACGTCTTAACTACATAAAATCTAACAAAAGCAATGGGAGAAGTTCATTTGATTTTCCACATTGAGAATTTTTAGCGTGTCTGCTCAAATTTTAAATAATTTTTTGTTTATACACTAATCATAAACGTCACAATTAAATTAATCACTAACTGATCAACAAATCAGCGAATGTTAACAAAAAAAAACAACGAAAATTAACTGAACAGTTCATCTAGAATATTTCTTCTGATAAAGTTAAAATGACCCGGGTGCAGTATTAGTTCATTTTATTGTCCTTTTTTGAACCTAGGAATTAGTTTTATAAGCAGTTATACAGCCGAATGTTTTGGTAATACGTAAGTCTAGGTCATGTTATTTAAACCGACCTTAATATACATGCATGTATTTTTCGAAAAGCTTTAAATTTAACAGGGGCCATGGAAATTAAGTGAAAATATAAAGGGAAGTTTTTTTAGAATCAAATGCATTTTTCAACTTTTTTCCCACTTTTACAGATACTAGTATCTTATTATTGACCTTATTACCGTAAACTTTATTTACATGCCATATATTTGACAAAAAAGCATTAAGATTAAATGTTAAAGATTAAAAAATTTAAGATTTTATGAAATCAGATGATTTAAATTGTTTATATTAAAGGCAGATTTCCGGATCAACTATAACTTTTAAAAAATTTTGTTCAACGCCACTTTCAGCAATTTTTCAGCTATATCATACCATCTCAACTATAACGACTGAATTGTTATGAAACAAGTGTCAACAGTTAAACGAATGTTATTGTCATGCAAATTTACAAAGTTGTGGATGTCGTGTTTTGACATTCGTCAGTTCTATTCTTTTAAGCGCAGATTCGCTGAACGTACTGATCTGAAATTTCTCAAACTAGGTATAAATGAAGGAACCATATGTAGTTGCGCACATCGACGGGATATTTCGATCGGATTTTTTGTACGAGTTATGTTCCTTTGAAATTAGACATTTCTCAAAATATATGATTAAACAGCTTGTAAGCAATTCTCATTTGAAACTGATCAGAATTTTATGAAACTTAACAGGAATGAAGGACACCAGATGTAGTTATAGATTATTTACGTTTTTTGAAACGAGATGCATTTTCTCGTCCCTATCTCATCGAAGGGCGCTAGCCCTGAGATGAGATATGGGCGAGAAAATGCATCGAGTTTCAAAAAACGTAAATAATCTGTTTATCGCTATTTTGCAATTTGTAGAAGTTAAAACCCAATTTCTCATGTTTGCAGCAACAATATCCACATTTTGACGTATTTTTCTTACGAGAACTACTTTTTACGCGGAGGACTATTGTATATATAAAGTGCCGAACAACTACTTTCGTTTTCATTTGAAAAATGGCGGTTAGATGAACGCTCAGTTAATGACACGTGGAATTTAAGAAAGCTGAAGATACAGGTAAGTGATTTACATACAATGTTTTTAAAATATGTGCTATGTGATACAGTTCCCTCATTCCAGTGTCTTTTTACATTATTCATTGTTTCAGTAGCATTTCAAATAGTGAAAGGTACTGAAAGGCGCCTTCTCTGTCTCTGATATATTTTTTATACACGTCAAAGACCTGTATAATTAATATCTTTTCATGACCATGGGAAAGTATAAAGCGGGTGTCTGTCCTCCGCCGTTCAGTACAAAGAAGCGTCGTCCATAAGCCCCTGTGTTTAAAAAAGTGTGTCCAGAATGCCCTCCTCCCCCCATATCATATGATTTTATGAGAAATCATGTGAGGTCCGGCACTGTACTGGGACTGTGTCAATGAGAAAATAACCCGAACAGCCAGTAAAAAATTCAATTGCAAGATAAACACATTAGTCCAGACATTTGGTAATGATAATGTAAAATTTTAGAAGAGCAAATATTTACATTTATTCAGGCAAATTTTTGTTGTTTATAAATATTTTTGATGATAATCATGTCACTCGCTAACAGAGTCGGACTCAAATACTCGAACACGTTTACGTCTTCCCTCCATGAAAGAACTAAATGGATTGTGTTCTTGTCCGAAATTAAAATTGAAGTTTCCACCATGGATGATAGTTCCAGGTGGAAAAAACATGTATGACTTGGCTTGTCATTGTCAACTTTACTTAAAGTGCTTAGAGCATTTTCATTTTTTTTCGTCATTTTTTCCACCTGATAGAACTTCTGATATTTCTTTTTGTTTTTTATACTGTTTTTTGATAACAAAGAAGTGACTGAATATTCTTATGTCCAGTTTGTTGTTGCACTACTGTCAGTGGTAGCCAGTCTTCTATAAGGTGAGTCACTGCTGTTCGCTTTCCTGAATGATTTGTTAACTTTTTGTCCTTAAAGAGGCAGCTTGTTTCATCAGTGTTCTTTACTTCCCTTCGCCCATAGCTAAATTTTTGTACTATATGGAACCATTCTTTCTTGCATGGTTAATTCTCAGGTAAAAAGGGCTTTCATCAGTCATCATGTCTTTCGGTCTTTTATCCTTATACTAAAAATTAGAAGAACAAATTTATCCACAGATAATCATTATTGCATGTATATTTATAAATATGCAATTAAAATATGGTCAAAAAAAGAAAAAAACATATATATATAACTGTCACCTTATGAAAATGTTATGCTGAGTTGATTAATTGTTGGATGTCTGCTTTACCTCCAGCGATCAGTATTTCAACTATATTCAGGACGGGATATGCTGAGTAGATCTGGAGATTTGCTCGAATTAGTTGACAGAGTATTTTTGAGTTGGGGCTAAAAACAACAGATGGTTGATTATCACAGTATACACACGTCTTTTTTAAAATTTGACCTTTTGCATTAAAAATTTATGTATTTCTAGGTTGTCGCGTTTTTAAGTGAATTTTTTTGTTTTTTAAATTTTGTGCTCAATTTTTGAAAACTAAACTAAGTGAGTAACTTTTTGAACGACCTCCTTTTTTTCCTTATTTGTAAAATATATTATGAAAAAGTGTTACCCTAATTAGAATGTATATATATAATACTAGTACATGCACCAACATCAACTATTTGTCATATAAATTTTCATGTATGCCTTTTTAAGGCACAAAAAGTGTTTTTATTTGGGATTTGTTCTCCTTTCACATATTTTATTTTTTACTTTTCTTAGATGTCTTTACTGGGCACTGTCAGTGTGTTTAGTTAGTATTTCCATCTGAACACCTGATAGTTTCTGGATAGGATGTTTTTATGCAGCATTTAAAATACAGATGAATTACTAGTGTAGTGGATATTTGGTGAGATGTTTAGTTAAGTTGCATTGATTGGTACATAAATTAATAGATCACTGACACATTTTTAACCATTGCTTCTGCCATGACTGATTATTAAATGTATGGTGGATCTTAAGTAAAGAGTACATAATATAATTAAGAAATGTATAAATAATGTAAATTACATGACATCCTAAAGCACAAGCAGGTCAATCTGTTTGTTTGTTTGAATGTTTAATGCCACATTGGGCAATTGTTCAGCTATATTATGGCGTCCAGCTGGAGTACATGGAGAAAACCCCCGACCTTCGGTAGTAGGTCAATCTGCATTGAGAGTCTAAAATGTGTACATACCAATTTATATGCATTCACATGACATTTTAGGGGATTATCTAGATCTGCCCATGACTTTGGGGCATACGCTCTGGTGTTTTTACTGTTGGATCCATCTCTCGTCTTGGTAAGCCTTTCATTATACGTGAGAAATGTTTCCTTGTCATTGCTAACGTATTTGATATCGCCCCATTTCAACTGTCTGTGCTCATGACAACCCCTAAGACCAAAATTGCGAGATTTCAAATACCACAGCAGTGTCACTAATCCCTCAGGGTTGTTAATGTCCATTCCACCTGACTCAGTCATGGCTTCCTCGTCTGAAAACTCCACAGCATCCGACACATTCGGACGGTTTCCCGTGCCCATCTCTTTCAGAAGTTTTTTCTTTCCAATCAAACAGTCACGTGACTTTTTAAATAACTCATTTAATTTAATATCATGTTCATAATTGTTTATTTTCAAAAATCTACTGATCATATTGAAATAGCTGTCTAGAGTATTTGGCTGGTATTCATTGGATTCTCCTGGCTTAGTTTTTTCTTTTTGCATACCAATGAAAAATTCTTGTAAATATTCATCTAGAGTTTTTGGTTCAATATCACGATACATTTTTTACACTTGTTAAAAAGTCTTGAAACCCCTTAACACAACCATTCATTTTTCTTTTTGTGTTCAGATTTTCGCGATCTTCAAAAAATTTTGTCCTTTCATTCTCATCATTTGCCACAAATCTGGATGCAAAATTGGTGGCTGTGTTACTTGATGTGGCAGTAAGATTACTTGGGATATTACTTGTAGGATAAGGAAAGTTTGATAAAGTTTCAGGTTTGATAGAGTTTTCGTCCAGAAAATGTAATTCTTTAAATGTCCAATAATTGAGTGAAAAATTTACAGGGTTTTACTACTATAACAAGGATGACACCCAAATATAATATATATTTCTTTTCTATAAACATGACACTTTCTACTGACAATACACAAATGTATTGCATTTCATTTATCATAGATGTTAGAAAACTGCAACTGGACCATACTACTATATTAAGATATTTCACAGGGGGACATTCGAAACTATGCTACAAACCGTGTCTTGCTACCTAAGAAATATTTGGAATGTTTTGAAAATAGGGAAGCGGGGCTATCAATTAGTGAGCTTTGCTCACACTTTTTCTAGTAATTTCTAAAGGGATCATATAGTGCTGATGTATCTTGAATTGTCACAACCAGTTAAAATTCTTAACTTAGCTTTATTACTCAATGTCAAAGTAAAAGGGGCCTCGGTTGCCAAGTGGTTAAGGTAGTTCGTCTACTATTATTAACACGGTCTGACAACACTGAGATTTTGGGTTCGAGCCTCACTGCGGGCAGGGTGCTTTCGAATCCAATCTTAATTGACAAGGATTGACATTTTTCTTACCGAAAGACGGGGGTTCTCTCCAGTAACTCCGGCTTCCTCCCCCAATAAAAACTGGACGCCACAATATAGCTGAAAAATTGCTGAAAGTGGCGTTAAAAACAAACAAACAAAATCAATATCAAAGTCTTTCGTCATATTGCTACTTATGCAAAATCCGAAATTTCGATCGCCACAAGGAATTCATGCGGATTTTATTTTTAATTGATGTAACAATTGTTTGCTTGTTGGACATTTGGTCTTTCAATTAATTAAAAGATATCATAAAATGCAAAGTGGCATAGTAGTGAGATAGTTAGTCTACTATTGATCACGTGGTCTGTCAAGACTGAGATTGCGGATTCGAGTTCGGGCGGGCAGTGTACTCGACTCCAATCTTAGTTTACAAGGATTGCCAGTTTTTCTAATGAAGGTCGGGGATTTTCTCCGGCATCATCCCCCAATAATACCTGGACGCCATTATAAAGCGAAAATTGCTGAAAGTGGCGTAAAACATCATTCAAACAAACAAACAAACAAAAATGCAAAAGAATGTCTTGTTCGATGAAGAACCGGCCACTTTTCCCGTAAAGTGGTGTTTGTGTACTATCGGTTATACATTCGGAATCGCGTTTGTGTGTTCTCGAACTTTTTCGTTTACACCCAAAGAAGAATGGCTGACGGTTATGTTTTGTGGTCAGTGCCAAGGTTAAAAAATGAGCTTATGCGTCGAAATGCATCAAGAAGCGGACAAACAATGAACATGTGGTGCGTGTTACTGAAGAGCATGATCTACAACATCGTCACAAAGTTTTAAACAATAACGCTAGTTCGTTACTGAATAAGATTTTAACCTCTAGTCTCGATCATCCAGACGTTTAATTGCATTTGTGCGTCTGGATTCATCACTATATTGAACTCGTTATCATTACGCCCAAACTGGGCGTAATTTTTGATTGGATGATATTTTTATTGTCTAAAAACATACTTCCGTTCATATCAAGAAGTGTATAAAAAATTGTACCAGAGTTTACATTTGAATATTTTTATAAAATACATGTATTACTTTATCAATTAATTAAAAAATATTATTGTTATGCACAATAAATAAATCTTACTGTGACCTCAATTTATAAGTATAGACATGTTTGCATGGTTTTCCTGGTGTAAAAATAGGGTCCTAAAAATAGAATCATTGTTTGTCTCCAACTATTGGTAGCAAAATTACAACAAATGGATCGAGACTATTAAACCTCAAAGAGTCCATAACTGACGGATATATATTACCTACATGTACTAGAATACAGGTATTAAACTCTCTCGTTACATTGGCACCAGCTTACAAAAAAAAGTGAAGTTATTAAGCTAAATGAGCTATATAGTAGCAAATAAGCTATTTTGTGCCCAACCTGTTGAGTTGAATAATGTTGCATTGACATGTACATTGTACAGATGAACTATGGAATGTTTATGTATATTACAAGATGTAGAGTAAAAAGTATGCAACATAATAAAATCGTGTTTCCTTTATTTGTTTGTTTTCAGTTCCATTGTAGTTCATGCATGATGTTGAGTTTTGTTGAATGTTTTATTATAACCGGTGGAAGGACAAGTTGTGATTTTCAAATGTCATATTTGTTCCTTCTCTTCTCTTGTTGCATTTCAAATACACACGTTTCCTGTTGTCCTCAAATAAGGTGTAGTATCACTTACAATGTAATGTCATTAAAAACACTGACAATTTTATTCCTGTAAATTATAGTACATGGAAGTATATACATTAAATACTGTATAAGTGGTTTTTTTCGCTATATTCGTGGTAAAATTCAGAACGCGAAAATAAAAACACGCGAAATATTAGGAACAACGATCGAGTAGTCATGCTGATAACGGACCGCGAAAATTACATTACTCTAAAATAAACTCGGTCTTTTAACAAAAACGCTTAATTTTCTCCACGCGAAAAAAAAACACTTATACGGTATGAGAAATAGCAAAGAAAATGTACCGAACACGAGCCGAAATTCAAGGGACAGTTACAAATCCGGATACAGACAAACGTAACACAAAAAAAAACACAAAAACACAAAAACAGAAAGAGACTAACCCGATCTAAATAAAAACCATGGGTGCACTCGGGTTCTCCAAACGAGTAAGCAGTGAATGCCTCTAATTAGACACCATTCGAGTTACTCATTATCATGTCTAGGGATAAGTCAAATCCAGGAATAGGAAACACTACCTATGACTCGACGAAAATGTCCGATCGTATTTGAGAGATTGATTTTTCATAACGATCAATTATTTCACGGTGACGACCATAGAACCTCTGGAGAGATAATATCCACCTACGTACAACAAACCCTTGTTTGGGTAGTTTAATAGTAAACAGCAGTAATAGGTCTAGAAAATTTGTATCCAATCGCAGGATCTAGAAAAACGTATAAGTTGTGAAATGTACGCTGGAGCTGCTGAATGCTGCTATCGATGAACGATATTATGTATATGGTGTTTGGAAGTTTTGACATTTTGTCACTCATGATCAGTATGCATCGCAATTACACACAATTAAACATATTGATAATACCAGTTAAAATGAAGTTAAAGCATCAACCTGAGGAAGGTAAATAGCATATTATTGCTTATTAATACAACATTACAACGTCGGAGCGATATATATATATATATATATATATATATATATATATATATATATATATATATATATATATATGAACACAAAGAAATTTAAATGAACCAGACTAAGAAGTAATTTTAATTCAAATTCTTTTATGATTTTATGTGTACTATAACATTATAAACTATAGTATTCGAATATTTTCTTAAATTAAGGTTAAGAGCGTATGACAGAAATGAGGATTTTAGAGGACGTGTAGTCACCATTCCAGAACTATTGCACACACAATGGCCTATTTCTGGTTTTATGCAGCTTAGAAAAGAGCGTCAGATTCTCCTTCCAAAGATAACCTTTGATCCAATTGAAGGATATCTTCTCTATCGCATGGCATGTAATAGAGAAAAAGGGGAAGAATATATTTGAGGCCCACAGGATAATGGCATGCAGGTTACAACAGGGTGGCCAGTTTACTAATTTTAGTAGTATTGTGGGTGCAGCTATGAAACACAAGATTTCTATTATTTTATGTACCTGTATTTACATTATTTTTAGCTGTGTCACCATGTGGAACCATGTCTGGTGCCCATTTAACTCCGTCTGTTAGTAATGAGCTACTGTGCTTTTTTACTGTTCGTAGGGTACCAATTTTCGTGGTTTTAATGGGTAACAGTCAGCCACCAAAATAAGAATTCAACTTTTTGGTAATAGCCCAAACTTGTGAACTTAAAAACACAGGTGTCGTGTATATTTACTCTATATTCCTTCTGTTTCAATTCCATCATTTACATATATAATGTAATCGAAACCAAGTACCATATATTTTTTGTTGGTAATCATATTTTAATTTGGCATCCGTTTGCTTTTTGTTCTTTACTATACTGAGTATGCACTCATAAATGTATGCTTTGAATTCTTGCTTATCTCCGCTGCATCTTAAATAGAGACAAAAACAGTAAGGCACTTATAGATATAGTTTGCATGGACATAAGGAGGTACAGGATTGATTGATTGATTGGATGTCTGCTTTACGGCCAGCGAGCAGTATTTCAGCTATATTCAGGACGGGAAGAAGTTAACAAACAATAAATCAACGGAAAATGGGGGTGGGATGGGTCACAGGGAATACAATTTTGACTGCCACTGGAAAAGTATGGAGTTTTGGGTAGGGGCGGAAAATTTAGCCTTTTGTAGCGGCTACAATTAGCATACTCTTTGCGAAATCTACAAAAGGGGTCTTTATCGTGCAAGGAGCGTGGCACTCTCTAAACACGTTACCCACTACGGTCCGCGGTCAGGCTTTCCGTATTATGACCTGACAACCCCCAACGAGAGGGTCTGACCTATCCGCCACCTGGGGACGCGCTGGGCTGCTCTGTGGGTCGAGCACTGGGAACCTTCCAAGTATGGTCTCAGGAAGGTACAAGATTGTACATGCATGTAAAAAAAGCAAAAATATAAATTTTCAGATTTTCCATTTCAAACATGTCAAAGCCTAGTCATTTTCAAAACTTGTTTTAATTTTAGGTCACCTACAACTGTAAAATTAGAGTAAAAAGATCAATTGGAGAACAAATAAACTCGAACTGGGAATGCCCGGCTGGCAAATGCCCTCATGGGACGTGCAAGCATGTTGCAGCAGTTGTTTTGATGTTGAAACATTTGACCAAAACTGACAATGTTCAAGTTGAAAAATGCTGCACTGATACTATTCAAACTTTTCACAAGCCAAAAGCTGTTTACAATGGTGAGATTTCAAAAACCAAGTCTTATTACTATGAAAGTTATTGCTTATTTTCAGCTACAATAATGTAGCTCCTTTGGCTGGGTGGAACTACAAAGCAGTCCTATGATTCGTAATGAAGCAAACCGTAATGTTAATCACACCGAGTATAAATGCATTTATTTCATTTATTTTTAATATACTAAAACACTTTTTATAATATTTTAATAACAAATTTTGGTTTAAATTTCGTAAAATATCAAATTTATGAAGACTTGATCTTGAACGTGACAATAAAGTTCAGGCTTAATATTAACAAATTAGTTCGTTCATAGTAGTTTAAAGCAAACATGCATTAAAAACAAGTTATGTTAAGGTTCTTTTTGTTATTATGGACTGTTCTAACGCATTGTATAAGCTTGACGAAAAAGTTTAACTTGCTCTATTATGAGTAAAGGGACGCAAAATAGCACCGCCCAATCAAAGATGTCGAAGGAGGTACACTATGGTAGCTAGCTAATTTTAATTGATTGATTGATTGGATGTTTGCTTCACGTCCAGCGAGCAGTATTTCAGCTATGTTCAGGACGGGAAAAGTTGACAAACAATACATCAATTGAAAAAGGGGTGGGATGGGACACAGTGACACAATTTTGACTGCCACTGAGAAAGTACGGAGTATTGGGTAGGGTCGGAGAACTTAGCCTTTGTAGCGGCTACAATGAGCCTGCTCTTTTTCAAAATCTACAAAAGGGATCTTTATCGTGCAAGGAGCGTGACACTCTCCAAACACGTTACTCGCTATGGTCCGCGGCCAGGCTTTCCGTATTATTACCTGACAACCCATCAACGAGAGGGTCTCCCCTAACCCCCACCCGGGGACGCGCTGGGCTGCTCTGTGGGTCGAGCACTGGGAACCGTCCCATTATGGTCCCAGCTAATTTTAATACCATCTTAGCATTTACAATTTCAACATTACAACTACCTTTACACTTATAGTAACTATATCTATGTACAATTAATTTGTAATAAAATACATCAGAAAACAAAAGGTGTTTGCTTAGTTGGCATTCACAAAAGATGCATTCTTACTATCTAGAATGCATAATGAAAGTCGTTTGACACGCAAACAAGATAAACCAAGTATTAAGTATACTTTTGCCGACATGGCAATGAGATTATAATTTTGTTTACTTTCTCAAGCTCGAAAACATTTAAGAAACAACAGATACGTGACCATAACTAACACCCTTTTTTGATTTTTTTTTATTAATGTGTGTTGATATCTGATGCAGGTATTCGAATTTTTAATAATGTTTGCTTACTTCTATTCTTTGTGTGTATATTTTTGATAACTGTGTCAAATAATACTAGTGTTATGCGTTCATTACTCACATACCCGTTGTTCTTAAACAGATACGTTACCACATCATGTCAAAAAGAGCAAGTACTACTCTATGGAGAGGTGTGTTTTGTTTTGTAAAGTAAAGAATATATAAATAATTATAAGAATAATGTGTTATAAGTATATTTTGCATTTGTACGGTTATATGTAAATATTCGAATGAACAAATACGTTACTTTTCCGTAACAGATACGTGAGCTGTGTTTAGTAAACTTTACCGTGTCTTCCCGACGGGTGTTTGCTTGACAAAATGGAAAACTGCTACCGCGTTTGGTAGAGTTTATAATCCTTTTGTAAATCTCCAATTACACTTTTTGAAATCAACAATTATTTTCCACAGTTAATCGGCGTTCTGAAATGCGGCTGAATTTTCATTTTGATACATCGATTTTCCATAGTCAATTTTGACCTTGTTTTGAACGGAAGTGTACGTTAGGAAAATTCCATTGTTGTCTATTCGAAATCCTTCGGGTTATGTCCTCTGCAGTTGAGGCGGGAAAAGTCTCGCGGTTTGTCCAAATAGCATTGTACGTTACGAAAGCAGACGAACGTTTGTGAACAACATTAGACCCCTTTAGAAACAAAAATGGCTGACTTCCTATGGAAATTCGATCTACCAAAATGAAAATTCAGCCGCATTTCACAACGCCGTTTAGCTATGAAAAATAATTGTTGATTTCAAAAAGTGTAATATGAGATTTACAAAAGGACCATAAACTCGACCAAACGCGGTAGCAGTTTTTAATTTTTCAGGCAAAATCCCGTTGGACAGACACGGTAAAGTTTACTATAGACATTACATGATCTGCATTTGAAAGTATATACCCATTATTTGCTGTTTGTATTGTCATTTGTGAATTACAATCGCTATGGAAACACTAACGACAAACAGGACGTCAAAATAACACTTTAATCTACAATCACATATAACTTTGACAGTCAACTTACCAAAAATCTGTGGACAGTTCCGTCAACAGTATTGTTTATGACGCCATGCCGTTGGAATGATGAGTGCTTGCATATGACATCATCTGTGCGTTATTTGAGCACAAAATACGTTCACGTAAGCAGGCGGGAAATTTAAATCCGGAAACTGGTAACGTTTCTGTTCATCAAGTAGCTGTCAATCTAAACTGTTATCTTCTTCGGACAGACAGATTTTTTTAATGAAATCTCTATTTGTCAGAGGTAAAAAACCGGCAACGGTATTTGCTTTGCATCAAATGTAAATTTTAAGTAAATGTAACAGTTATAGTACTATAGAATATAACTACAATGGTAAAACAGTGTAACGTATCTGTTGAAATTTTAAGTACTAATTTAAAAAATCACGAAAAAACATGATATAGTTTTAAAAGCTTAATTTTATGAAATTAAATCATAGCTGAAGTCTAACTCTACCCACTTTTGGCTTCTGTTGCACTTCACGGTTTATTTCTAATGAAATTTTGTTGAACAATGCAGATGTTTAAAATTCTTTAACGTATCTGTTGCATGATTTTGAGACATCTGTAGAACTAGAATGGTGCCAGATAAATCGATTTTTATTATAAAAAATTGATTGCATAAATCATTTTGGAGAAATAAATAACAATATTTTTTTGAGAATCTCCAAAAATATAAAAAATACGATAGAAGATAAAAAAAAGTTACTTAAGTGTGGACAGAGCAAATTTGTGAAATTAGACCCATATTCAACCTAGAATCCATTTTTTCCTACTTGAAAACAAAAGTCTCTTTTTGAGGGAAATGTTTTATTAGCGCATATTTGTTCATCAAAATAACTTTCCAGAGCATTTTAAAACGATGTCTTTAGAATAATGGCCGTAGACAGGTGTTTTATCCAGTGGTCCCACTTAACAGACAATGAATGTCCTTGTACGATGAAGACCCATTTGGCAGATTTCGAAAAAGAACAGGCTCATTGAAGGGCTACAAAATGTTAAATTCTTCGCCCCTACCCAAATACTCCATTATGTGCCAATCAAAACTGTGTTCCCTATATCACATCATCCCACCACGTTTTAAGTTGATATATTGTTTGTAAACTTGTTCTCGTCCTGTATATAGCTTAAGTACTCCTCGCTGGACGTAAAGCAAACTTACAATCAACCAATGAAAATAAAAATAGTGTTTTTAGTTAATAGTTAAAAACGGACGCCAACAGGAAAAATGTTAAAACCAAAGGTTCAGTGTGAGCTATTATCATCACTTGGCGTCTGTCGTCTTCGGCCTTAAACTTTTAACATTTCAATTCTTCTCCTGAACCACTTGGTTGATTGGAACCAAACTTGGCAGGGATGCTTATTGTGTGGTTCTTAACAAAGTTTAAGATTTTGATGCTGATTAAATATTAAACATGGCTGACAGGGCCAATAATGCGTTTTTGGTTGGCAGAATATAAAATATCTCAAAATCCGCAGATTGATTTAAAATATTGCAGAAATATACCTTATATGGTCTCCAATAAAGTTTGAGTTTTTTTAACGCTTCCTCTCCAAAACTGTTCCACACAATTAAGGCCAATTATGCAGAAATGAATGTTGGATAGTTATCTTATTATTCAGAGTTTTGCTAGCAAATTCAACATGACGGCCAGGTCCATGAATGCGTTCTGTTTGGTTGAATTTCACAAACCGCTTTGCAGAATGATTTGAAATATTACAGAAATGTACCTTAGATGGTCCTCTACAAAGATTTGAGTTTTTTGTGCCAATCTAAAATTCAAGATGGCCGCCACCGTGGAACACAGTTCAACTAGGACCCTATGAGAAAAACATTCAAAGAGCCAGAGCTGCAAATGCGTTCTGATAAAATCTGAGCCAGAGCTTCAACTGTGTTCTAATAAAACTTCAAATTTCGGCCCCTAACAAACCGCTTGGCTGAAGGAATTGTGATATTGTAGAAATGTTAATCAGATGCTCCTCTACTAAGTTATTTTAATTTTTATTTATTTAATTATATTTGGTATAATAATAATTTTTGAGCCGGTTGGAAATATTACATGGCTGCCAGGGCCATTAATGAATTCTGATTGCCTGAAATTAAAAAAATTCCGTTCCGAACAAACGACAAGTCAGATTGATGTGTAATATTACAGAAATGTACTTTCGATGCTTCTCTACAAAGTTTCAGTTATTGGGGCCGCTTCAATCCAACATGGCCGGCACTATGAATTATAGCTTAATATAGGACTGTATGGTAAAAACATACAAACAGCTTCTCAGAAACTGTCTTTCAAATTGCTGCAGATTGGAGATTAAACATGGCAACATACATAGAAACAAATTCTTTAGCATTTAATATAAACATCTGCAATAAAATTCATGTCTACTAAAAAGGTTTGTGTAAGTCAGTTGAGAGATAACGGCTCTTTAGAGCTTGTAGTTTAATATTAATTTTATATTATCGAATGTGTATTGAGCATTTAAAACTTTTACAAAAATGTAATTTTGAAGAATTCTAATTGCAGAACAAGTTATTTAGAATGGCTTATATAACCTAATAGGCCCCGTGCGGGATCCGGGTGGCCAAAAGAATAGACCGCAGTCGCGCTAGTTTGTCGTAAAAGGCGACTAAATAGCACCCAGTACCCTGACCGGCGTGTCAGGTCGGTTTGCCTAAAGACCGACTGGGATGTGTGCCCCAGGTGGTTGAATGGGGTACCCCTGGCAAGCTGGGGTTATCAGGCCATTATACGGAAAACCAGACCGCAAACCACATTAGTGCACAGTGTTGGGATAAATGCCACGTTCCTCGCACGTTAAAGAACGCTGCTGTAGTATTCGCTATGAGTAGGGATTTCGATCCCGCTACAGGAGGCTGAATTGCCCGACCCTATCCATCCTTCAATTCGCCAGTGGCAATCTAAAATCCGTTACCCCTATTTTTCCTTGTGTCCCATCCCATTTTCATTCATCATCATTTCATGTTCATTTTATCATCCATTTCATGTTCATCGCCTGAATATAGCTGAAATAATGCTGTTCGGGCGTTAAACACCATTAATCAATCAATTATAACCTAATAGCCCGACCAAAATTGGTATTGTACTATGACATCTGGGGACGCGCTGTGCTGCTTTGTGGGTCGATCACTGGGAACCTTCACAGTGTGGTCCCAGCAATTGTTTTAGATAAAGTACGTGCAGTAAGACTAAGGAATTACATAAAGAAACGCTAGCGAGATATAATCAAAGAGGTACAACCAGACATTATTATTTTGTAAAACACAAGTAAATACAGTGGACTATAATATAAAAAAATTTAGAATGTTACAAATCTTATAAAGATGTACACATTGATGGAATTTGATATAAAATGTGTACATTCATGGTGTTTTTCATGCCTTGATTTATTCATATTAAAAATTATTAACACATATTTTTGCTTGTAATTTTTGCGTCCTCTCCGATAAAGGGTTAGGGTTTTAATTTTGTGAAGAGATCGCAAAAATTTACACGGTGATTTTAATTATTACATTGAATGAATTCATAATAAGCCATGGCTAACATAAAACTTTCCAACGGACCAATCAATAGACATGTATTGACAATATCGGTGGATTGGTTGATGTCTGTTGACCTAAAGCGAGTTATATTTTAGCTATATTCATGACGAAAACCAATCTACTGGGAAAAGTATGAATCAAAGGGAATAAAGTTATATTATATTGGGTAATGGGTAGGGACGGAGAAGTAGTCGTTCTCTTTTTTCAAAATCTTAAGTCTTTATCGTGCTATATAGTTAGGAGAGTAAAATTCTCCAAACACGTCACCCTCTATGTTCCATGACCAGACTTTCCGTTTTATAACAACCCTCCAACAAGCTGGCACATTACTAGAAAGGTTTCCAATGCTCGCGACACGAAACGCACGTCTGGCGTTGTAGTTTCTAAAAACATTGGAATTTTTGATATTTTAAACAAGTGTAACCGGAGCTAGGTTTTTTAGAAAGTGTTTGTTTTGTTATGTTTCGTTTTTAAAGGTTTTCTTTTTGTTTTAAACGCTTTAAATTTTTAATTCGTGTTTAAACTCATAAAACTCGTTTCGTTTTTTCCGGGTTCGTCCACAGGGACTTTTTGTACTGGCTTCTCCTGGATTTAAATAAAGACAGGTAAGTTTACGTATTTTTTTTCATTTACAAAACAAGTTAACAATATTCTAAATATTTAAAACAATGATAAATAACAATTATTTAAACAAATATTAGTTGTAAGTGTGACGGTATTCTGATGTAACTCAGAACCTACATTTTGAGGGGAAAAGATTCAAATTCATAAACTCAATACAAATATTTATAACCAACAGGAACTTTACCCTAAAGAAACCAAATGTGGAGCCTACAGTGAAACTCCACTGAACATTCTAGACGGAAGCTAGAGCTGCCAGGTAGTCCAATACTAAAGTCTTATTTAAATAAAAAACCTACCTTTTGTTAGAGTCTGTTGCAGACAGTAGCTTTTTCTTGAAAAAAGTCTTCGACTAAGAATTTCGCGAGCTTATATAGTACCCCCCCCAACCCCACCCGTATCAAGGCTAATAAAGCATCCAATAGTATTAATTATATGTTATGCCTAGATTTAAATAAAAGTAACATAGGACAATAGGTTCGTATGTAAATAGGTTGTTTTACTAATTCGAAATCTTCAACATTTGAAAATAAAAAAAATATATAATGAATCGTTCTTGAACCAAGGTAAAAGTAAAATTAGTTTTAACTATTTTCTTAAATTCTTGAAGAATGTTGTCAAGCTGAAACGACGCACTTGAGTCGCCACTCCTCGAGATTTGCGCTGTAACAGACCGATGACAAACTTTTATCGACACACATATTAAATATATATATTTAGACATACAGATGTGAACTTAGATACCACAATGTAAGAAGATACGTTGGGAATACCGACCTTTGACTACGAATATAAAAAATTAACATGCCGTTTTCTTCTAAGTGCAATTGGTTTGTTTACATTATGTCGGTGGTCATTAAGTATCTCCGATGCTCGTTTTTTTCTTTACATTATTAAACATTTATTGATTAATAAAAACAATCTTACATGTACTGATTTTGAATGCATTAAGTCTTAACACCAACCCCTGACCCTTTCGCGACATTTTTTGCGGGAATCTAAGTTATCCCCCTTTGACCAAAACGCAGAAATGATCCAAAAATAACATGGCTGAAACTCGGACAGACGTGTCCGTAGAAGCTGGTGCAGACGACCGTTTTCCTCGTTTGTCTGATGAGGAAATTAATAACATTTTGGAAAGAAAATATTCCAAAAACACTGCACATGCAACGAAATTTGCAATTAATCAGTATCAGTTTATTGGATAAAAAGCACATGAATTAACAATGCAATGTAATCCATAAGACATGTAAGACATGAGTAGAAGAATACATAAAATAAAATGAAACATTAAGGAACTAAGTCCCTATATTTTGAGTTTATTTTTATTATAAAGTGTAATTATTTTATATATATATATATATATATATGGTATATAAATCAATACAATTACAAATTGTTACAATTTAGTTAGTCTGTAGTACATGATATAAGATTGGTTGCAGTGGAATCTAAAGAATTTTAAAAGCCTCTCTAAGGTAAGTACAGATTTCCCTGGCACTTGCCTCTGTTGAAGGATTCAACAACTTTTCAGTATTTACTTCAGAGTCGTTAAAAATCTTAAATTTTTCTCTTAACGATTTGTAATAAGGACAGTTTAGGATAAAATGAACTTCATCTTCAACAGTGTTTGTGCAAAATTTACAAGTTCTATTATTAATCGGAATTTTTGGTCTAGAATATTTTTCTGTTTCTATTGCCAATGGATGTGCACTTATTCTAATTTTGGTTAGCCATAATCTATTTGATTTTTTCAAATTATATTTAAGGTAGTTCTTTAGTTCAAAAGAAGATGAAATTTTACTATAAAAACACAACATGCCTTCATTGTTATTCTTAATAAAATCAAGTTGTCTAAGAACTTTATCTTTATAATATTTGTCTTATGATGTTTTAAACTAAAAAGAACTAATCTCTAGATTTGATATCATAGTAATATCTATAATTTTGTGTAAAGTTGACACCCAACGAAATGTTTTGTTTTCATGAAGACCTTTTTTGTACATCAAAGGCCGCTTTTAAAATATCAAATTTTTGTTCATGTTTTGACTCCACGGCAACCAGTCTTAAATAATATTTATACATCAAAATGTAAGACTTTATACTTATTGGATTAAGTCCCATTTCTGTTCTTAATGCAATATTTGAGGCCTTACTGTGAACTCCCAAGATATTCTTCATTATCATGTTTTGGACATTTTCAATATTAGTCTAAATTAGGGTTAAAATCCGAAATCCATATTTCAGATCCATAAGATATAATTGGTACAATAAGTGTGTTATAGAGTTTTATCCATTTTGCTACTGAAATGAAGTTTGAGTGAGGTGTTTTGGATTTCAAAGCAAAATAAGATTTACTTGCTTTAATAGCCAATTCTTCGGCTGCTTTTTTAGTTTTTCCTCTGTTGTCAAAGGTGATGCCTAAATATTTATATTGTTTGTTTGTTTGATGGTGTTTAACGCCACTTTCAGGAATTTTTCAGCTATATCATGGCGTCCAGTTTTTATTGGGGGAGGAAGCCGGAGTACCCGGAGAGAACCACCGACCTGCGGTAGTAAATATTTATAAGTATGTGAGCCAAAAAAAGTTATATTTATCAATTACAGATCTGTTTTAAATTTGGATAAAATCATTATTTTTGTCTTTTGGGTGTTCACACTAAGGTTCCAATCCCCACAGAATCTTTGCAGGGCATCTACGCAGTGCTGCAAGCCTGAAGGTGACTCCGAAATTAGTACCAAGTCATCTGCATAAAGAAGATGATTTAAATTTATTTGGTTAAGTGTGACTGGATTTGTTAAAGTAGGACTTTATATCATCAACAAATACATGTATATGTTAAAAAGTACAGGACTTAAACTATCCCCTTGTTTTAACCCAATCTTAGACAGAAAGGTTCACCTAAGATATTATCAGTCTTACAACACTACAGTGTATTTGAACATATATTTTTAATGAGGTCATAAAATTTGCCTCCAACTTTGTTTCTTAGTAGTTTAGTCAACAGTGCTTTTCTTGCAACACTGTCAAATGCCTGGGAAAATATACAAAGCATACATAAAGGTTTTTATTTTTTCCATATAAATATTTGTTTATTGAAGTTTTCAAAATAAAGATATGATCCCTTGTTTTATAACCTGATTTTAAACCACATTGGTTGGGACTGAACAAGTTGTGCTCTTCAATGAACAAAGACAATCTTTTTTGAAGAAGAGAAGTGAACAGTTTTCCCAGGCAGCTGGATACACATATGCCTCTATAATTGTTGCAATCATTCGGGTTACCCGATTTAAATATGGAAGACATATATGACAAATTCCATTGTTAAGGGAACTTCCCTGTTTGTAAGAATTTATTAAATAACTTTACCAATACTAAAACCATAGTATCTTTACTATTTTTGATAAATTCATTAAGAATAAAATCAGGACCACCACGTTTACCAGATTTTAGGTCTTTAATCCCTCTCTTAACTTCACTACAGTTAAAAGCGTAATCAAGAGAGGAAAAGTTGTCCTTTGTTCCTTCATGATCATTATTCAAGTTAAAGTTGGTACGATTTAAGTCAATAAATAGTGATTTATAGTGCTCTGTCACTCTTTAGCTGAAATTGGGTTTGTGTGACCGGAATGTTTAAGATAATTAAGATTTCCAAAATGATTGATTCTTTTTCATCTAAGTCATTGACTTTTTTATAAAACTTCTTTAAAAAATTGCACTGTTGCATATGGCAGCTTCACTTTGTTTTGTGCAAAATGCACAGTTGTGCAATACGCACCTTGATGTTTCAGCAAATTACACTGGTGCAGATGGCACCTTGATGTTTGTGCAATTGCCCCTTAATGCTTATTTATACCAATTGTACAGTGGTGCATTTGACCTATATTAATATATATTTTGTCTTTTATTTAGCTCTGGTAATTTACGATGGCAAGTTCAATTATGGTCCTGCCATAAAGAGAAGGAATACTGCAAGGACTAAGTGTCCAGCATATTGACTTTGGCCCGACCATGCTCATAGTCCGGTATTGGTAAGCCGTCCGACAAAAGTGTGTTGGGTATGAACATGCTAGCAGAACTATTGTACACTATTATTACACACGCTCAAGTCAATTTTGACAATAATTTATAAAAATGTTATCGCAAGCCTTCATGTACAATATAGAGGAGAACTTGGAGTAATGGTGCTAGGAGTATTTCAGTGCTGGGCAACAGGTAGAGTACTGCTCATTGGTATTAATTTAGGAGTTAATATGTCTCTTCTCCAGCAAACTTCGATTACTAGTTTATTGACAGCCATCATGCAGTTTTGTTTCCAGACAGAGTAGAGCACACGTTGAATCTCTACACCAATTAAAACTATAGCTTTATGTAATTGAGTGTCGATGCCGTAGAGGCTTTGGTCCTATGGAATTTTTGACTAAGAAAAATACAAGTGACTTTCGCCAAGCCCATTCCAGGTTTAGATAATGTTGGGTTTTAAATATGACCCTCATACCACACAAGTTTTATGTATGCTGTATGCACTAAGGCAGCGTTTTAGTTGGACATTTTTACAGCTGCTATCTTTAGAAGGATGGGTTTCTAAGGCGTCCTTTATATATTTAAGACTCTTCGAAGATTACAAGTCAAAATCTTAAGAAAATGAGCCGCAACGGGCAGTGATTTATGAGTTCTCACTTGAGGAACTTTACATAATTTGACATTTTATGTTTTACAATAATTTCAATAATCTGAGATTGTAGGTGTGGACATATTATTAATGTATTCATCATATTTAAATTGTGTGTTATATTTAACAGACGTTCCTGTGTGTCTGTTATGAATGTTATGTGTCGTTTTCATGGTATTTTATCGCTTTCCCGTTTATTCCTAAAACAATAGGGTTTTGGGTTTTAGTGCGAATCTACCAATAAAAACTGATACATTGTTTCTTGTTTCACACATCTCGGGTTGGAAGGACAACGAATTTGCTGTTTGAATCCGGATTAAATGTATATATAATTTTTTTTAATGCTTATTATCAATATAATCTTAATTAATAATATACAGTTGCCCATAAAAGTGGCGCTTTTATGCCATTCTTTGTGTTAGTTTTTATTGATGAAATCAAACTGCTTGCTGTGTGAAGCATGAATTATGATACAATGCAATTTATTCCATATTATTTTATTATTTTGTGGAATTTATACTTGTTCATGAGTACGAATATTCATCTGACAAACTGTTAGAAATTTTAATTTTTATGTTGTATATATGTATATACACTTTGCATTAGCTACGTGCAATAGCTCTTTATTACTTTTTTTTGTTTCCTTTATTTATATATAATTTTTCTAGCTTTGTTATAATGTGATGACTTGTTATTTTCTACTAATGGGTATTTGTTTTTTCCTCTCAGTTTTTCACCACAGGCTTGGATGGGGGGTATTGTCCAATACTGTGGCCTATAATATCCCCATCTTTGATGGGATGGGTTCTTTATTATAGTAGTTAAGATTTCTATCTATTTGTATGTATATATGTTTATTATTTTTAATTTGTGTTTTCGTCATTTATATTTATTAATAAATGACATTTTCAATTCAATGCCGAGTTTCTTCTTCCCTCCCATCAAACGGAGCACAGCCTGTGTTGACAAAAATGTTTATTTATAGCATATAAATGATTTTTTTTTAAACAGGATTTTGTATCTAATTTGCAAGTCGGTATAACGTCTTTCAAACAGTTTTATAAGTCTTTATAGTTATCTCCCTTCTCGTATTTCCAAACATATGGCGTTTACTCCATTGTATTACAGCTACACAAGCTTTGCACATTTAGGCACGTGCATTAGGATTAGATAGTTTTAAGTTACCCGTCATCCCACCCTAACCAAATTTTAGTTCTGGTAAAGGAAATTATGAATATGAAGGACTTTAGTTATTATGTTTTCTGGTTTGTTTGTATTTTTTTTTTATACCATACAGTTTTTTCTCATGCATGTATTATCAACAACTTTAGAATAAGTTATGTATTTAAGTAGTTTACGCTCTGTAAAAACAAAGTTCTTAAGCTGTATTATGATGGTTGTGAATATGTAAAAAGGCCTATAATACCCCCATCTTTGATGGGATGGGTTGTTTATTATAGTAGTTAAGATTTCTATCTATTTGTATGTATATATGTTTTATTATTTTTAATTTGTGTTTTCGTCATTTATATTTATTAATAAATGACATTTTCAATTCAATGCCGAGATTCGTCTTCCCTCCCATCAAACGGAGCACAGCCTGTGTTGACAAAAAAGAAATTGCATATTACTTAATCGATAATTTTCCTGTAACCTCGATGACGATCTTTGGACAGATTTAACCAATCACGTATCATTATTCAAGGAATATGAGAACTAAGCATAATAAATGATCAACTAGTCAGTATTTCTGCGAAAAAGAAATTAATGTTTAATACATTATATTCCCTTTAATAGATCACATTTATATAAATTTTTAGTTTTATAATGCAGAATTAAAATTTCCTTGTTTTATTAGGTGTTTCATTTATGTATATGTCATGTAATTGGCAATTTAATTTTTTTAATTTAGGACTGAGTTCCTTGATAATAAATCTAAATTTCAAAAGTTTAAATTTAAAGAGGATTATGTTTACATGTTCAAACATATTAAATCTTTTTTATTTCTTGTACAATGAACGACGGCAATAAATAGGAAAACCAACTGTAGTATAAATAGAATAATATAGAGAGGCAGTCAACCGTAATTTAAAATTTTAGATATGTAGAAGTAACGTATAAATACAATTGTCCCGAAATTTCACCATGAAAGTTCAGTTTTATTTATGGTTGTTAATTTTTTGGATTATCCCTACAAAAGGATCAAATATGTATGAAATTTGGAGTCCTGATAGGGTAAAAACTTTGTGGTGTCCAAAATCTAGCCGTTGCGAGCAAGAAGAGACAGAAATCGACAAAAATCATTGTTGTGCTTGTAATGCTGTGCCCGAATGGGAACTTCCAAATGGCAGTAGAATACTATCCCTTGATATTGAGATTATGGACATTCCTGGAAAGAAAAACAAGATAGTATCAAGATTTTCAATCCATCATAATCTCTTTCATTTCACGTACATAAATGGGAATTTAAAAATTTTACCAGTCAATGCATGCAGATTCAAAATAGTGAGTATTGATGTGACAAAAAACCTGCTTACTGATATAGGGAATGTGTCGTGCTTCACAGAACTAGACTCCCTGATCATGAGGTATAACAAAATAACTTATGTGTCTAACCAAACGTTCATAGGAATGTCAAAACTTAGAACAGTAGACCTGTCATACAACTTAATAAGACATTTAGATTTAAGTGTATTTGGTGATGTAACTATCAATATTTTGAATTTTAATTTTGATGGAAACCTCTTAAAAGAACTTGACGTTTCAAACATGTTTTTTCCAAATAAAACTATGTGTAATGGAAGTTATGCAAATAATAATAATACCATAGAGTTTACAAATATGAGAAACTCTTTCCTGGATAAAGATAATGGCGTCATATGTACAGATATGAACTTGTCAAATACATCTATTACCCAACATCCTTTGTTAGTTGCATGTATTAATGTAGAAGCAAATGCTATCTACAAATATGCACCGTGCGGACAGTGGCTATTCCACGGGTCAGCATACAACTGTGATTGTAATCTTGCAGAGATGTTCAAGATGGACGTAACCGATTTCCTCCGTTTGTTCTCGAAAGAGCTCGGTGAAAATTATTGCTATAGTCCAGATAGCTTAGCAAACATGAATATTAAAAATCTGTTTTTTAATCAGACTATGAGGGAGAAGATGATTTGTGATGTTGTTGACGGTTGTCCCAAAAACGGAAAGTGCAAGTGTGAATGTTCGTCACAACCAAATCGGGACACATTTATGGTTGATTGTTCAAATCAGTCCTGTACAGATTTTCCAGACATCGTACCTGAAACTAAGCATGCAATCATCTTAAATATGTCAGTAAACGAGATAACTACCGTTAATTTAAATAAGTCCTATTTTGACCACGTTACAGTTTTAGATCTGTCCGGAAACAATGTTGTTAAGTTCGATGAAAGTATTAACAAAATAGAAACAGCAAAACAAATTATTGTAGTTAATCACATACTACAGGATTTACCTAAAAGTATTCAACTCGTGGATCCGAAAATTTTTCATTTTGGTATCAACGGAATTCCTTGTACCTGTGATAACCGCTGGATAGGCGAGTGGAGACAATACAAGAAAGCATCAAAACTAAACCCATTGCTTTGTTCAAACTATATAAACACATCTTTTGAAGATTTTCTTTCTATTTTTACAAACTGTGCAACAGGAACATCGTATTATTGGACTTTGTCAATTATTTGCACAGCAACACTATTACTTATAACACTTGTTTTGCTGTACAGATTTTTCCGCTTCGACTTTCTTATTATTAAACGGCAGCTTTTAGGAAAGGAAAAACATAGTTCGACTTGGAAGATTGACGTTTATTTATCTTTTGATGAAGATAATGACGAAGTTCGTTATTTTGTGATGTTCATGTTGGAACCGTTCTTTAAAAAGAACAAAATAATTACTTAAGTTTCATGTCGCGATGCATGGCCTGGATATACCGAGGAATATAACGTGACAAGAAATTTAATAAAATGTAAATATTTTTACTGATTCAGTCAGAAGGAATGTATAAATCTGAAAACTTGCATCACAAAACTAGACGGATGGAATATAAACTTGCATGGAATTATTTTATGGAAGAGAAACTTAACAAAATCTTCGTTTCAAATTTTGACAATGAAAAACCGGAAATGTTTCAAGAAAATAAAACTAAAGTTTTATATCGCTATGGATTAGGATTTACAATTTTTAATCGACAACTATCATTTTATGACACACTAATTCAAACTTTTAATGAACCGTTGATTGTGAATTCAAAACATTACGTCCAAAGACAAATGAAGATAAAGGCTCACTTGTGGAAAAATCCGGAGAACAAATACATTGACAGTCTAAAATAACCTTAAACTGTTCTTGCGTTGGATAAGTTATATTTGATTCTACTGAAGAACAAATGCCAAACTTAAATTCATATTTGTCTAAAATAGTACAAATATAGTACTTTTATTACGAAGAAAATAGATTCCGTAGAACAAAAATAATGCTGTGTAAGCTAGCAAGCAGTTTAACGGTGCTTAATTAAGATTTCGTTGGAGACGAAGATATCTACTTTTGTAACCGCTACAATGCACCTAATATTTTCTTGCATGCCATACTTAAATAAATACCTATTGTTCTCGTCTAGACTTTTACTTTAAATCTTGGCAACATCCCTCCCCAATGGAGCGGATCACTTTTGGAATGTTTTGGGCTGTTTAAAGTGTTAGTATTATTTTTTACCCTTTCATTATTCATATTCTATTTAAAAGTACCCTAGAATTAATAAATATATATGCAATATGTGTACGTTTTTATGTAGTGCAAATTATTAAAACATTTCATGACAGTGTTGTTGAAAAATAAATAGTTGTAATTTACTTCTATGCACGCGTGTCAGTGAGAAGATTCCATGTGCAACCGATATACTTTCTTTGAAGTCTTTACATTTAATTATGAATTGAATGCATTCTATTGCATTCAGAACTTTGGTCAACACTTTCATACGTCTATGAAACTTCTAAAGAGTACATTCAATTCTTATATTTACATTTTATTTCATTTAAAAAATGCCTGGATCCTGATTCAGATCATGCACAATGTATTTTGTTGATTTAATGTACTGGTCGTTGTTGTTTACTGTGGACGTTGTCTAGGAAACTAGTGCTGTTCATGGCTACCGGAAATTTCATTGCGAAATGCAAAGAATGATTGTACGTCATCCGTAACTGTTTGAACTAATAATAATCTAGTCTATTGATATAAGACATACACAATGTAAATATGTAGTTGTATTGTGTAGCATTTAAACTTCCCCTTCCTGTTTTGTACGTGTTGAATACGGTTAGCAATATAAATTTAAAATTTTACAACCGATTTCTTTGATAATAAATCTACATTTGAACAGTATAAATTTAAAGAGGATTGTTTACATGATCAAACATTTTAAATGTTCTTTTAATTTCTTGTACAATGAATGACGATTATTAAATAAGAAAGGCAAATGGAGTATACACTTAATAATATAAGTAGACAGTAGGTTGTAATTTAACGTTGAGATGTACAGAAGTAACGTATAAATATATCTGACTACGAATTTTAGATCAAATTGTTCATATTAATATAAACGTATAGTTTATTATGAAAACCTTTCTTGTATTAACTGCTTGTTACTCTAATATGATTGGTTTTGCCGAGGCTAATAGAAACTGTTTAAAGTGAACTTTAGTGTTTATGCATCATTCCTTAATACATATCATAATTACAAACCTTATAAATGGAATGTTTTAGAATCGAAGATACCAAGCGTAATCAGAAAATCAGAAAATGATAAGTCAAGTCAAACAACACCATGGTTACTATTAAACCTTTTATCATTAAATAAAATCTGTTTTTTTAATCTGTTAATTGAATAAAGCCCTTTTTGCACTTTCAGACAATTTGTCCTGTATGTAGTTTGTAGACGTGTAAACTGGGAATAGCTCTAAAGTGTTTCAAAAACAACACAACTGTATTTTTTGTAAAAATAATTGTTATTTTGTCAGTCTGCAAAGGCGATTGATACAATCTGGGTGATAGAATACCTTATATCACCTTTATAGGTGATAAAACACATCTATATAGTTGATACAAGATGTACTTATGTCGGGACTACTATATGATGTCATAATTATTAGAATGCGGGGAAAGCGATTGCAAATGACTCATCTTCTGTAAATGAAATGTGACGTCATAATACATGTGACGTTAGGGACTATATTCTATGTAAAAATGCTTTCTTGAATATTTAATTAAAGACATTCAGTGCATTTTAAGTACGCCTTCATCAATTTAGATAATCTTATAGATAAACTTATAACACATTTAAATAAAGGTACAACTACCTGTATCACGACTCGCCAGTTGCATACATCATCGATACACGTAACTTGGTGACACGAATGTACACCATTCTCTCGACGTGATAAGGTGGTTGTACATAACTTTATGTCATGTATATGTATTAGGTAAGGTGTTATTGAAAAAAGGTTGAATTTAAGGGAAACGTCATAAAATCTAACAAGAGCAATTGGAGAAGTTCATTTTATTTTTCCACATTGACAATTTTTAGTGTGTCTGCTCAAATTTTAGATAAAATTTTGTTGATAAACTTATCATAAACGTCACAGTTAAATTAATCACTAACTGATCAACAAATCAGCGAATGTTAACAAAAAACAACAAAATCATCTAGGATATTTCTTCTGATAAAGTTAAATTGACCCGGGTGCAGTACTAGTTCATTTCGTCATTTTATTGTCATATTTTATGAACCTAGGAATTAGTTTTATAAGCAGTTATACAATCGAATGTTTTGGTAATATGTAAGTCTAGGTCATATTATTTAAACTGATCTCAATATACATGCATTTATATCTCTAAATGTATTTATCTAAATTTAACTTAAAACACATGTTTGTGTTTATTTTCCATGTACGGTCACGTGTGTTTACCTTACCTGTATTTATGCTTATTAATAGTAGACCTGTATTCTTATTATTATGATAATAAGGTTCAAAGTTACATGTGTTGGTAGCACGAGCCTTGTTTAGCGGAAGATATTTCTTGGTTTACGAAATTCCTTTCGTATGCCATTCGACGCTCGGTTTTCAGTGCAGCTAGACCGCTTCTTATTATGTCCGATACTAACGACGAAATACTTTTGTCTGACCACGAGACTGGACGAGGTGAGCCTACAGCCCCTTCTAAACAGGGATTCTGCCCAGACGAAACAAGATTTAGTTGACACGTTTGAGCTATTTAAATCGTATTAGATCATAAACTTGGATATTTGAAATCTGGCATTTTATCTGAACAAGAAGTTTGTCTGTGAAAGTTAAAGACGAGGCAACAAAATACAGTACCGCTTTTATGATGAAAATCCTTGCCGGCCTTGTTAAATTGCAGAAACTTTCTAATTCAAGTACTTGTTTGTTTATTCATTATTGCTGATTTTACTAGTAAATTGAAAAAATAGAAATAAGCTCATTCGCATTGCCGATACATCCGAAGGGGGCTGGACAACGGTCCGCGAGTATGAATCTAACGAAATGGCAGAAAACTCGGATGAAGATAAGAAAATTAGGCAAGCAGAGTCTAGAGCGCTTAAATCCATTAAGGAAAAGACAAGATCATGTCCATCTCCGTACGTCAGATATACGCAACCAACAAAAATGGAAACGGCTCCTAACCCTAACAGCAACTATGTTCGTCGCTACACTACTAATCTGCCTTTTCGTCAAGGATTCACACGCCGTGAGGCGGGCCCTGGGATCTCTGCTTCCACAACCACAGCTATTCAGAAGCAGTGAGGCACCAAGCGTTAATACCATTATTAATGATAAGTATTGTATATAGTCTCAATATGTCATTGTTGTAATTGTAGAATTCGATAATTGTTTTGGAACAAGTTAAATGTTTTAAGAATAGCGAATTCCACGATAGTTTTTTTGGTGTAAAAGGAAATCTGAAAACACATTAGCTATTGGAGAGATATAAGGGCTAGCGAATTTATTTTTTAAGTCCTATTTCTGAAGGTTATGTTATTCCATTTATTGATAACCAGAGCAGCATGTTTTTAAAAATAACAAATCGGCTTTTATTCACACTGAATTTGTTGATGAGGCAGTGCTAGAACTCGTTAATAATGGTTGTGTTATTAAAGTACCATTCAAGCCTCATGTATTGAATCCTTTAAGCGTAGCTGTTCGGAAATCCGGCAAAAAGATGTTCATCTTAGATTTGAGCAAGTTAAATAAATTTGTTAAAAATGTTTAAATACGAAGATTAAAAAGTTGCTTTGCAGTTTTTTAGTTTAAATTTGATCTCAAATCCGGGTATCATCATTTTGATATCTGCAGTAAACAGCAGACGTATTTGGGTTTTGCTTGGAAAGGGGTTTTTAACTGTTTTACAGTTCTTCAATTTGGACTGTTATCTGCTCCATATATCTTCATTAAATGCGTTAAAGCTATGATTCAATTTTGGATAAAAGAATGCTATTCATATAGTATTGTTCCATGGTTTAGGAATGAGTCCTGGTTAAAATTCTTGTGAAAATGATTCAAATTTTGTGAAACAGTCTTTGTTGAAGGCTGGTTTTTTTATTAATGAAGAAAAGTTGGTGTTTACACCTGTGCAAAGTCTTGAATGGCTTAGTATTGTATGGGATTCTCAAACATTTTTACACATACCCGAAAGACGATTAAATGATTTGATTGAATTTCTTAAAGAAGTTTTGTTTACTTTTCCTTTGTTTACAGTCAGAAAGTTAGCTCAAGTAACAGGTAGGATAATATCAATGTCACCTGTAATAGGTAACGTTACGAGGCTGATTACCCGTTATTGTTACATGGTTATCAAATCAAGATCAGCTTGGGATAGTTTGTTAAGTATTGAATTTCAAGACCAAGTTAAAGATGAACTGTATGTTTGGTTGGAACACGTAGCAAAATTAAATTATAAGATATTAGGGTATTACAGTCGCTCCTCCGAGGTTGTTTATTCAGACGCAAGTGAGCGTGCAGCTGGTGGTTATACTGTTGACATAGATACTAAGATTTTCCATTATACGTGGAATGATACTGAAAGAGTTAAAAGTTCGATATGGCCTGAAAACAGCGATTGAGTTAGCCTCGATATCTTTTGAAGACTTTTTTCGCGGGAAATCTATTAAATGGTTTACAGATAATTAAAGATTGCCAGATCGGGGGAGTATGAAAATTGATTAACTGATTGATGTTTAACGTCCAGCAAGCAATATTTCAGCTATATTCAGGACGTGAACAATTTTATAAATTGATAAGTTTAGCAAATCGAAAGAAATCAGACATTCCTGTCGAAATATAGTAAAACTGTAATATCACACAATAGTATGAGGGTATATACACATAAAAAATAACGCGATTAAAATCATAAAATATGAAATAACAGCATAGTAATGATATAAGATTATATTTTATTATACAAATTAATTTCTTTTAAGAACTGTAGAATGTTGTCGCCAGCGACAGTTGTAAACAAATTAAAGTACGAATCCACAGTATAAAAACGTTCCCGAATGTGGGCCACGTCAACACAGTCCATCAAGACATGCTTGATTGTATACGGACTGTCCCATGGCACACACTCGGGTCGTGGTTCACCATTTAAAATATAATTGTGTGTCGTCCTGGTATGACCAAGACGACACCTAGTTAAAACTACTTGGTCTCTACGACCTCCATATGATTTAAAATTATTTGCATGCAGAAGTGGTTGGATCTCATGAAGTTTATTATGGACTTCTAGATCCCAACCACTTTGCCATTTATTAAAAATATATTTTAAAATAAAGGATATAAACTCAGTAAAAGGTATTTTACAATTAATTATATCATTATTTAAAGCATTCTTACCTTCCCTGTCGACGACTGTGTTTCCATGGATTCCCACATGACTTGGAATCCAGAAAAACACAACCTCTTTACCTAAAGTTGTCAGCAATTTATAAATTTGAATTATTTTTTAAAATAAATGGATTTTTAATTTTAGAATTTTCAATTGCCTGAAGACATGACAAAGAATCGGAGCAGACAATAAATTTATTCTCATCTGACGAAGCCATACTTTTTTTTCGATAAAGAAATTAATGTTTAATGCACTGAATTCCCTTAAATAGTTCACATTTATATAAATTTTTAGTTTGATAATGCAGAATTAAAATTTCCTTGTTTTATTAGGTGTTTGATTTATGTATATGTCATATAGTTGGCAATTTATTTTTTTTTAATTTAGGATCGAGTTCATTGATAATAAATCTACATTTCAAAAGTTTAAATTTTAAGAGGATTATGTTTACATGTTCAAACATATTATAAATCTTTTTTATTTCTTGTACAATGAACGACGGCAATAAATAGGAAAACCAACTGTAGTATAAATAGAATAATATCGATAGGCAGTCAACCGTAATTTAAAATTTTAGATGTGTAGAAGTACCGTATAAATACTGTCCCGAAATTTTACCATGAAAGTTCAGTTTTATTTATGGTTGTTAACTTTGTTAACTTTTTGGAGTATTCCTACAAAAGGATCAAACACGTATGAAATTTGGAGTCCTGATATGGTAAAAACTTTGTGGTGTCCAAAATCAAGCCGATGCGTGCAAGAAGAGACAGAAATCGAAACAAACCATTGTTGTACTTGTAACGCTGTGCCCGAATGGGAACTTCCAAATGGCAGTAGAATACTATCCCTTGATATTGAGATTATGGACATTCGTGGAAAGAAAAACAAGATAGTATCAAGATTTTCAATCCATAATAATCTCTTTCATTTCACGTACATAAATGGGAATTTAAAAATTTTACCAGTCAATGCATGCAGATTCAAAATAGTGCGTATTGATGTGACAAATAACCTGCTTACTGATATAGGGAACGTGTCTTGCTTCACAGAACTAGATACACTGATCATGAGGTATAACAAAATAACTTATGTGTCTAACCAAACGTTCATAGGAATGTCAAAACTTAGAACCGTAGACCTGTCATACAACTTAATAAGCCATTTAGATTTAAGTGTATTTGGTGATGTAACTATCAATATTTTGAATTTTAATTTTGATGGAAACCTCTTAAAAGAACTTGACGTTTCAAACATGTTTTTTCCTAATAAAACTATGTGCAATGGAAGTTATGCAAATAATAATAATACCATAGAGTTTACAAATATAAGAAACTCTTTCCTGGATAAAGATAATGGCGTCATATGTACAGATATGAACTTGTCAAATACATCTATTACCCAACATCCTTTGTTAGTTGCATGTATTAATCTAGAAGCAAATACTATCTACAAATATGCACCGTGCGGACAGTGGCTATTCCACGGGTCACCATACAACTGTGATTGTAATCTTGCAGAGATGTTCAAGATGGACGTAACCGATTTCCTCCGTTTGTTCTCGAAAGAGCTCGGTGAAAATTATTGCTATAGTCCAGATAGCTTAGCAAACATGAATATTAAAGATCTGTTTTTTAATCAGACTATGAGGGAAAAGATGATTTGTGATGTTGTTGACGGTTGTCCCAAAAACGGAAAGTGCAAGTGTGAATGTTCGTCACAACCAAATCGGGACACATTTATGGTTGATTGTTCAAATCAGTCCTGTACAGATTTTCCAGACATCGTACCTGAAACTAAGCATGCAATCATCTTAAATATGTCAGTAAACGAGATTACTACCGTTAATTTAAATAAGTCCTATTTTGACAAGGTTACAGATCTGACCGGAAACAATGTTGTTAAGTTCGATGAAAGTATTAACAAAATAGAAACAGCAAAACAAATTATTGTAGTTAATCACATACTACAGGATTTACCTAAAAGTATTCAACTCATGGATCCGAATATTTTTTATTTTGGTATTAATGGAATTCCTTGTACTTGTCATAACCGCTGGATAGGCGAGTGGAGACAATATAAGAAATCATCAAAGCTAAACCCATTGCTTTGTTCAAACTATATAAACACATCTTTTGAAGATTTTGTTTCTCTTTTTACAAACTGTGCAACAGAAACATCGTATTATTGGACTTTGTCAATTATTTGCACAGCTACACTATTAGTTATAACACTTGTTTTGCTGTACAGATTTTTCCGCTTCGACTTTCTTATTATCAAACGGCGGCTTTTAGGAAAAGAAAAACATAGTTCGACTTGGAAGATTGACGTTTATTTATCTTTTGATGAAGATAATGACGAAGTTCGTTATTTTGTGATGTTCATGTTGGAACCGTTCTTTAAAAAGAACAAAATAATTACTTATGTTCCATGTCGCGATGCATGGCCTGGATATACCGAGGAATATAACGTGACAAGAAATTTAATAAAATGTAAATATTTTTTACTGATTCAGTCAGAAGGAATGTATAAATCTGAAAACTTGCATCACAAAACTAGACGGATGGAATATAAACTTGCATGGAATTATTTCATGGAAGAGAAACTTAACAAAATCTTCGTTTCAAATTTTGACAATGAAAAACCGGAAATGTTTCAAGAAAATAAAACTAAAGTTTTATATCGCTATGGATTAGGATTTTCAATTTTTAATCGACAACTATCATTTTATGATACATTACTTCAAGCTTTTAATGAACCGTTGATTGTGAATTCAAAACATTACGTCCAAAGACAAATGAAGATAAAGGCTCACTTGTGGAAAAATCCGGAGAACAAATACATTGAGAGTCTAAAATAACCTTAAACTGTTCTTGCGTTGGATAAGTTATATTTGATTCTATTGAAGAATAAATGCCAAACGTAAATTCATTTTTGTCTAAAATAGTACAAATATAATACTTTTATTACGAAGAAAATAGAATCGGTAGAACAAAAAAAATGCTGTGTAAGCTAGCAAGCAGTTTAAAACAAAAATTTTGACGGTGGTTAATTAAGATTTCGTTGGAGACGAAGATATCTACTTTTGTAACCGCTACAATGCACCTAATATTTTCTTGCATGCCATACTTAAATAAATACCTATTGTTCTCGTCTAGACTTTTACTTTGAATCTTGGCAACATCCCTCCCCAATGGAGCGGATCACTATTGGAATGTTTTGGGCTGTTTAAAGTGTTAGTATTATTTTAACCCTTTCATTATTCATATTCTATTTAAAAGTACCCTAGAATTAATAAAATATATATGCAATATGTGTACGTTTTTTATGTAGTGCAAATTATTAAAACATTTCATGACAGTGTTGTTGAAAAATAAATAGTTGTAATTTACTTCTATGCACGCGTGTCAGTGAGAAGATTCCATGTGCAACCGATATACTTTCTTTGAAGTCTTTACATTTAATTATGAATTGAATGCATTCTATTGCATTCAGTACTTTGGTCAACACTTTCATACGTCTATGAAACTTCCAAAGAGTACATTCAATTCTTATATTTACATTTTATTTCATTTAAAAAATGCCTGGATCCTGATTCAGATCATGCACAATATATTTTGTTGATTTAATGTACTGGGCGTTGTTGTTTATTGTGGACGTTGTCTAGGAAACTAGTGCTGTTCATGGCTACCGGCCATATCATTGCGAAATGCAAAGATTGATTCTACGTCATCCGTAACTGTTTGAACTAATAATAATCTATTGTGTATGATATAAGACATACACAATGTAAATATGTAATTGTATTATGTAGCATTTAAACTTACTCTTCCTGTTTTGTACGTGTTGAATACGGTTAGCAAGATAAATTTTAAATTTTACAACCGATTTTTTTGTTAATAAATCTACATTTGAAAAGTTTAAATTTAAAGAGGATTGTTTACATGATCAAACATTTTAAATGTTCTTTTAATTTCTTGTACAATGAATGACGATTATTAAATAAGAAAGGCAAATGGAGTATACACCTTATATCACCTTTATATGTGATAAAACACATCTATATAGTTGATACAAGATGTACTTATGTCTGAACTTCTATTTGATGTCATAATGATTAGAATGCAGGGAAAGGGATTGCAAATGACTCATCTTCAGTGAATGAAATGTGACGTCATAATACATGTGACGTTAGGTACTATATTATATGTAAAAATGCCTTCTTGAATATTTAATTGAAGACATTCAGTGCCTTTTATGTACGCCTTCTTAAATTAAAATAATCTTATAGATAAACTTATAACACATTTAAATAAAGGTACAACTACCTGTATCACGACTCGCCAGTTGCATACATCATCGCTACACGTAACTTAGTGACACGAATGTACACCATTGTCTCGACGTGATGCAGGTGGTTGTACATAACTTTATGTCATGTATATGTATTAGGTAAGGTGTTATTGAAAAGAGGTTGAATTTAAGGGAAACGTCATAAAATCTAACAAAAGCAATTAGAGAAGTTCATTTTATTTTTCTACATTGACAATTTTTAGTGTGTCTGCTAAAATTTTAAATAACATTTTGTTGATAAACTTATCATAAATGTCACAGTTAAATTAATCACTAACTGATCAACAAATCAGCGAATGTTAACAAAAAACATTAAAATCATCTAGGATATTTCTTTTGATAAAGTTAAATTGACCCGGGTGCAGTATTAGTTCATTTCGTCATTTTATTGTCATATTTTATGAACCTAGGAATTAGTTTTATAAGCAGTTATACAATCGAATGTTTTGGTAATATGTAAGTCTAGGTCATATTATTTAAACTGATCTCAATATACATGCATTTATATCTCTAAATGTATTTATCTAAATTTAACTTAAAACACATGTTTGTGTTTATTTTGCATGTACGGTCACGTGTGTTTACCTTACCTGTTTATATGCTTATTACTAGTAGACCTGTATTCTTATTATTATGACAATAAGGTTCAAAGTTACATGTGTTGGTAGCACGAGCCTTGTTTAGCGGGAAGATATTTCTTGGTTTACGAAATTCCTTTCTTATGCCATTCGACGCTCGGTTTTCAGTGCAGCTAGACCGCTTCTTATTATGTCCGATACTAACGAGGAAATACTTTGTCTGACCACGAGACTGGACGAGGTGAGCCTACAGCCCCTTCTAAATAGGGATTCTACCCAGCCAAAACAAGATTTAGTTGACACGTTGAGCTATTTAAATCGTATTAGATCATAAACTTGGATATTTTAAATCTGAAATTTTATCTGAACAAGAAGTTTGTCTCTGAAAGTTAAAGACGAGGCAACAAAATACAGTACCGCTTTAATGAGGAAATTCTTGCCGGCCTTGTTAAATTGCAGAAACTTTCTAATTCAAGTACTTGTTTATCCATTATTGCTAAACTTACTAGTAAATTGAAAAATAGAAATAAGCTCATTCGCATTGCTGATACATCCGAAGGGGGCTGGACAACGGTCCGCGAGTATGAATCTAACGAAATGGCAGAAAACTCGGATGAAGATAAGAAAATTAGTCAAGCAGAGTCTAGAGCGCTTAAATCCATTAAGGAAAAGACCAGCTTCAAATGTTTTTGATATGTTTATGCAGTTGGGAGTATATATACTTTTGTTGTTGTTTGTCCATCTGTCCATTTTATCATGTGCGTGTCCACAGGTAAGAAGACCACGATCTTGTATTTCATAATCCAGCATTAGTTATCTAATGTACACATCGCTAGTGTTTGAAAACTTACATAATTTTCAGATTTGACCATATTTAAGGGTTCTCTAATTAAGTCATATACTATGCCTTGTAGTACAAACTTGGGGGGGGGGGGGGGGTTAATCCCACAATGTTACATATATAATACATGTGATATACTTGCAGCACATTTTTTGGAAAGGTTCTGCATACACTGCCATTGAACAAGATCTATAATTTTTCAGGACTATATAGACTTGGCACTATTAGAAATATGTAACTCTTACAGGATACTTACACTTTATAGTTACAAAAACAAGCCCCCAAAAATCCTAAACTGGAACTTGATGAAGGAATAAATAAAAAAAAATTATATAATTAAAACAATAACTGTATTTCTATATCACAAAACTTTGAACCATAGAATGTTATACAAATGAGTATTTCATGCTGTTTTTCATTCTTCTGAATGTTTTTGTATATTTATATATAAAGAAACCAAATTGTCTGGTAATGTCATCTTCATTTTGTGATCTATTGGTATTAATCCTCAACTTGAGACCACCTGTAATTAAAAAAGAACATTTCACAAAGCAACAAAAACACTCCAGATAGAACAAAATTCTTTAAAATGTTAATTTTTTTAAATAAATTTAATGTATTGTATGTGAAACAGGAATATGTTATTAAAAAAATAATTTCTTGATTAAGCCGTACTGAATGGTTGGTTTGTTGGTAGATTGGGGTTTACTTCCACTCTTAGCAATTTTTCATCTATATCATTAACTTGGGAAGGAAGTCAGAGTAAATGGTGAAAACACCTGACCGAAGTTAGGAAAACTGGCAAGGTCAATTAAGATTAGAGTCAAGGACACCCTGCCTGCAGTGATACTCCAACCCGCAACATAAGTATTGACAGGCACTTCATCAAAAGCAGACGACTAACTACATCAACCAATCAGCTACTGAGACCAAGCCTTACTAAACTTTGATTTTAGTTTTTAAATATTGACAACTAACCAATACATTTGTGTCATGCTGATGTGCAAAAATGTTATGACTACATGTAACTATGAAATTCAAAGTGGAAATAATATACTGGCATTTTATTATTCTCAGTATATATAACAAAAATACAATAAAATAAATCATTCTTGTCCGAATTGGCTAATATATGTGTAACTCAGTATTATACCTTTATAAATTCTTCCAAAAATTTCACTTGAAGAAATGAAAGGACTGGCATTAAATTTCTGGCACTGCAGTTCTGATCAAGTATGCTTGTTGAACATTTTTTTTCCTCTAATGGCAGCTCCTGGTCTGATATTTAGTGGAATGCAAATTTGTGAGACAAGTTCTAACTGTACAAATCAGCTTGAAGAACCAATTGGCAGCATTAACTGCTGCATGTCTTTTCTAAACAAAAGAAATTAATCATGATAATTCAGCTGTATATTACAGGGTAAACAAATTGTTTGAACAATTCTGAATTAAATCTATATTTTTACTATCATGTTATGAACATGACATGAATATTTAAAACATGACAGAATAAAAGATTAATGAAACATATTTGGGTAAAATACAACTGCATTACATTTGATATTTGCTTTGATAAGAGTGATTTTGTTGCTGCTAGTGTGTCAAATTCCAAACAATATTGTATGATATTAGGCTGGTCTATTTGTTGAAATATCAAATTTTAATTTGCTTGATGATCCAGCTATTTCACATTTCATGCCATGGCAAGATGATCATTTTAGTATGATCTTATTTTTTGTACCTATTTAAACATTTCGAAATGACATATAAAACTATTAAAGCACTTTTTAACTACTTTACCAATATGAAGTTCTACCCAGCACTCTTCCAATAATCACTAATATTGCTCGTGTGCTCTGTAAAACATGTTGTTTCATAATAGCTATGTTTGCCTCTGTACCAGTACATGTGACAATCCATTTCCAATCATATTGGTTTGCAAAATAGCCATTCTGCTCAATAAAAAACCATACTGCACTCTTGTGATTTGATTTGCTATCATAGTTTCATTTGGAAGATATGATAGCCAATCAAATCATGAGAGTACAATATTGGTTTTTATTGAGCAGAATAGGTGTTTTGCTTGTCATTTTAACCAGAAATAACTGTTAAATTACCATATATTGTTGGATTCTTCTTGTTATATTAAATTATTTTGATCTGATAAATTGTTATTTCAAATAATAATGAAAATAAAATATAGTAAAAAAAGTTCCTGTCTATTCCAATTGCATGACTCAATATTATGTAATAAAACAATTACTTCACTTCAATTTGATCAATATGTGGTACAACAATATTGAACTCGGCTTTGTCTCATACAATATTATTCTATTGTTCCACAAAACTACATATTGATCTCACTCAAGTGCAGTAATTATATAATATTGATCAGTTCAGTTCAAAATGCAATAAATGTATTGATATAAAATCAATAATTAAAAACTGACTGAACATCTACTTAATAACAATATTACAGAAGAAGTCAATTTGCATGTTTATTAATTTTAACAAATATTTGTATTTTCAAAAAATATAACCTGCAAGAAGACCTGCCAAACACAAAATTATGATTTGCATTTAACATTTTAAACTAAATCTATCAAAATTGCACAAGAAATTGCATATTTATATTTATATTTCATCAGTTTTAGAATTCACTGTTGTAAATACCTGTTAAGTTCCGACATTTCTCACGACAAAATAATGTACATTTAATTGTGTGTATCTGCTATCCTGAGAATTGAATAAATAAATAATTTTCTACAAAACTTATTGGTTGTTTAACAACTTGTTATGCATGCTAATAATGTTAAATTTGTTGGATCCAATTTTTTTTATCTTCTTGTTTTGGTTCCGCAATTGTATAATACATTGCATGTCGTAAAATGTCATACTAACTGAAGAAGGTAACGCAACACCGTTGGGAGTATCCACTCTGTCTCTGTGGAAGAAGTAAACAATTTCATTGCAAGTCGAAACGTATGCACATTTCTGTCTTACACATGGGATTACATAACCGATAAACTCACCAAACATGATCTTAATGGCTTATTTGCATCCCCCGTCTTTATGATTGTCTTCAATTTCCTCACCATGATGCAAAAAAACATTCGTCGTCGCAAGTTTGTCGTCCTAGATTTTGACTCGAAAGTCACCAAAGAAATTGAATAATGTGACGGGATCGGGGTACGGGCTGTGGGATGACGATGGATGTTCCAGTGAATGCACGTTAATTGATTAAATAATAAATCCGAGCGGTATATCTATTTACACAGTTTATTTACAAATATACAATTCATTAATATCGAGACACATTGATAATGATCATAAAATCACATATAGCCTCCGCTATACAAGAAATACATAAGTATTACAACTTATTAACAAAGACGAATTATAACACGTCTTAACAGCTCAATCGCTTAACCAACTCTCCTTAACATTTAATCCTGACCACCTACTTACACAGACATAAATATCTTTTACTGCAAAAACAGCAAAACGTTGTGTAACAAATTTATAACCTTAACCCTAGACATAACTCTATGCCTAAACATGACAGATTCAATTATCTTCAATCATTTATCAAATTAGTCTCACGTCATTTTAACTTTCATAGACCACACAAACATGTGGGAATTATTTACAAAACATAAAATTATTACATTGCATCCCTCTTTAAAAAAACATGTGTCTCACATGTTGCTTAAACTTATAAAAGCCAAGAGACCTTACCATTTATCACTAAAAAAAACGAAATAACTATAAAATAAAAGAAACAAACACAAAAACTGAATTGAAGAAAATAATTATGAGAAAAATATCTACATATTTACATAAATATAAAATCAAATCAAAAATCAAAATAATTATCAAATTAGTTTCAATGTCAATAACCTTAAACAAATTTTAGTTATCAGAAAAGAAATTAGTCCGGTACAAATTTAACTGGTGGACGTCGGATTCGGTGTCCACGACCATACTCAGTAGGAATTTCCTCTGTACTCTCAATAGTATCATCGCATTCAATAGAATGTTCATTAATATCATTTTCACCTAAATGTTCAGATTCAGTGTCACTTTCACTGGCTTTCTCATTTAACCAATTTTCGCAATCACCGTGGTACGGCTTTAGTCGATTATAATGAACCACTTTCGGTTTATTTAATTTTGATTTCTGGATACGATAAACCAAGTCACTTAAACAGTTTGTAACTAAATAAGGTCCATCCCAGTTACACTGCAATTTTGGGCTAACTCCCACTTTTCTCTTAGGATCATACAACCAAACGGAATCACCAACACTATATGGCTTAAAATGTACTTTGTAATCGTAGTACCACTTTTGTTTGTCACTTGCATTCTTAATATTTTCACGTGCAAATTCGTGAACATTGTCCATGTATGTTCTAACACTTAGCACATAATCAGGTAAATTGTCAAAGTTTTCTGTATTACTCACTGTACCATACAATAAATCTACAGGTTGTCTAAGTTCACGCCCAAACAACATAACATTTGGAGAGTACTTTGTAGTTTCATGTTCGGAACTTCGGTAAGCCATCATTTGTAATGGTAATAAAGAGTCCCAGTTTCTTTGATCCTTAGCAACACATGTTGCCAGCATCGCTTCCAATGTTGAATTGTACCGTTCTACCATCCCATCAGACTGAGGATGAAGAGCTGTGGTCCGCGTTTTATCCACACCAAGTAACGAACACAGTCCATTAAACAGTCTAGATTCAAAATTTGACCCTTGATCTGTGTGAATTTGTAAGGGAACACCATAATGGGAAACAAACTGCTCAACAAATACTTGTGCAATTGTCTCTGCCTCCTGATCAGGTACAGGGTAGGCCTCTACCCATGTGCTAAAATAGTCTTGAATAACGAGCACATAACGATTTCCCCTTTCGGAAATAGGAAGAGGTCCCATTATGTCCATTGCAACTCTTTCCATAACGCAACCAACATTGTAAGTTTTCATTGGAGCTTTTAAAGTTTTTGGCGGTCGTTTTCTAGAACCACATTGATGACATCTTCGGCACCATTCTTTGACATCATCACCAACACCGGGCCAATAAAATCTTTCACGAACTCGGCTCAAAGTTTTGTGAACACCCAAATGACCCGCGGTTATTGCATCATGTAAACTAGTCAATATATCCTTCTTGAAACAATCAGGAACTACTAACTGCCATGTAATCCGTTTACCAGAATCATCTTCCCACCTGCGGTAAAGAATTTCATCACGTAATTCCAATCTAGGCCATTGTGACCATAATGCTTTCACAACTGCATTTTTATCACTTATTTCATGCCACTTTGGCTTTTCGGCACTACTTTGTAATTTCTGTATAATTAAACACAGATTTTTATCATCACGCTGAGCAATCTTTATTTCATTTGCAGATAATCCATTAATCCAACTGACATTAGAATGAGAATTTTTAACACTCTGAACAATATCACAATGAACATCTGTTTTGCATTGCGATTCAACTTTTTCACAATGTGTACATTTTAAACATGAACGACGCGATAATCCATCAGCATTTGAATGTTTTAATCCACTTCTGTGAATAATTTCATAATTATAAGTTCCAAGGATTTCAATCCATCGAGCCAGTTGTCCCTCAACGTCCTTGAACTTTGTTAGCCAGCGTAACGAACTATGGTCTGTACGAACAACAAATTTACGACCATATAAATAACAATGAAAATGTTTCAAGCTACTTATCACGGCTAGAAGTTCTTTTCTTGTTGTACAATAATTGGCTTCAGATTTTGATAATGCACGACTGTAATATCCAATCACCCTTTCATGTCCGTTTTGAATCTGCGACAGTACAGCACCTAACGCTTGATTACTACAATCTGTATCAAGAATAAAGTTTGACCCTTCGATATCCGGTTATCCTAATATCGGTGGACTTGACAGCTTGGACTTAAGAATGTTAAATGAGTCCTCACAATCTTCGGTCCAGTTAAACAATTTCTGCTTCTCAGTTAAAGCATTTAACGGACGTGCATAATGTGCAAAGTCAAAAATAAAACGCCTATAGTATGAGCATAATCCAAGGAAGGCTCTAACGTCCTTTACGCAAGTCGGTCTAGGCCAATTCTTAATTGCCTCAATTTTCGATGGATCTGCCGATACCCCGTCCTTAGAGACTACATGCCCTAAATAGTATACGCTCTTCTGAAACAATTTGCATTTCGACGGATTTAGTTTAAGCCCTGCTGCTCTCAATCGGTCAAACACGTCGCGTAATCTCTGCAAAGTGTTATCAAAATTATCCCCAAACACAATAATGTCATCTAGGTAAACTAGACATGTTTGCCACGAAAGTCCTTTTAGCACTTTGTTCATGAGTCTCTCAAATGTTGCAGGCGCATTACAAAGCCCCATCGGAAGGACCTTAAAATGAAAAAGTCCATTTTCTGTTACAAATGCAGTTTTCTCACGGTCCTGCTCATCACAAGCGACCTGATAATATCCACTTTGTAAATCAAGTACATTAAACCACTCTGCTCCCGCAAGGGCATCGAGTTTATCGTCTATCCGTGACACAGGAAAAGAGTCCTTTTTAGTAACATCGTTCAGTTTCCGATAATCAATACATAGTCTTGTACTACCGTCTTTCTTTCTTACGAGCACTATGGGGGAAGACCACGGACTGTCAGACGGTTCAATTAAATCTTGTTCGAGCATCTTATCAATTTGCATTTTGAGTTCCGATCGCTGTGCAAATGGTAAACGCCTCGGCTTCTGTCTAATCGGATTTGCACCTTGTGTATCAATTTTATGATTTACAATATTGGTCCGACCAATGTCCCATTTCTCCTTCGCAAAAACACTTTCATTCAATAATAAAAATGTCCTAAGTTTCTGTTTTTGATTATCATTTAGATTTACACAAGCATTTAAATACATGCTATCTAAATGAGAGGGAATACTCATGGATGAAAAATCAGACGATTCATCAAATTTATTTTCCACACTTACGGCTTCGCATGTAGCGGCCACAGTCTTTTTATAAACCTTAATTGACTTATCTGTTAATTTAACACTCTAATCGGAATCGTGCCAACAGCATTTACAACTGCTTTGGCTAATAAAAGTTTATGTTTATCAACAAACTTTTGAATCGGCATTAACATACCACAGTCTGGAGCACTATCAGGGTCAATGACCTTTCCAGGTATAATTTGCTCAACACCTGGGGGTATTACAGTGGTTTGATCAATAGCTATTCTGCAACATCTAACAACGCGCGCTTTTATTACCGAGCATGAAATTAGCTCATTGTTCACGCTCAATGTATTTTTAGCAATGTCGATACAGCATTGGTTGCATTTCAAAAAATCATAACCAATAATGCAGTCAATATCTTCATCGATTGCTGCAACCCATATGTCGTGTAATACTAGAGTTTTGCCAATCGCAAAATTCATCCTTCCGACACCGTTCACAACGACGGTCTTTCCATCTGCTAACTTCATATTAGTATTTGTTGGTTTTAATGTAACCCGGTGACTCTCCGGCAATGAATCGTATATCTTGCAGTTCAAAATGGTTACATCAGCACCTGTATCAACCAAACATTGAACAGCTTTACCCTGGATAGTTCCAGCAATATACATTCCACCATCACCATTTGTTACTCGACCAGTACGGACTTTGTCGTTATGTGAATTACTCTTTCTGTCGTGTTGTTTTCGGCAATCTTTCTTTACATGTCCAATTTTTCCACATCCCCAACATCCCAGCTTATTAGATCGGTTTGAAGGCTTAATGTAGCCGGTATGTCTTTGTTCTGTACGGACACTATTTGAGACTTGTTGATGCCTTGATCGCTTCAAGGTTTGCAGTTCGTCACGCAGTTCTTCGACAGCATTGGTCAGTAGTTCGATTTTCTGTGAAATCTCATTTGGTTGTTCAGAAATAGCAAAATTTCGAACACTTGACGGTTTGTCTCTCTGTTTTTCCGCAATATGGAACGCTTCAAGTTCAACGGCTAATTTTACTGCTTCATCCAAGGTCGGCGGGTGAGCTTGCTGAATTCGCAACCGTGTGTCCGAATCATCTAATGCATCAATAAAATGATCTCGGCTCAGGCATTCTTGCACATCAAGTTGTACTTTCGGATATGCTTTTCTACTTAATCGCTTGATTGTCTGTGCTAATTCCGGCAGAGATTGATCTTTTCGTTTACGAATGTTTTTCAACTGAACGCGGAACAATTCAGTTCGATTTTCGGTTCCAAATCTACGATTTAACGCATCACAAAGAGTCTTGTAATCCTTACGCTTTGATTTGTCTATGTCCGCTAACACACTTTGTGCATTTCCTTGCAAACTTGCGGCTAAAAACATTGCTTTAAGTTCGTCATTCCAATTGTTCAATTCTGCAATCAATTCAAATTGAATTTCATAATCTTCCCACGATACGGTTCCATCGTATCTCGAGGGTCGAACAACTGGCTTGCAATTATCAAAATTGGCTCGCACAGATGCAGACTTCAATTTAGACTTTGCTTGTGTATTTTCAGACAATGACATTCGTCTCGAAAACGGGGAGGGATGTTCTGATAATTCTGCTCTCAAGGTTTCGTATTCTTCCGTTAAGCGTCTTATTTCACGATCCCTGTCTTTCGGAGTTGAATGTGAATATTCCGTCCGCGAACTTAATCCAATTCCAGTATCAACTGAAAATTTGGGTTTCGCACCAGCAAAATGTATTTCTGTGGTATCCATCATTAAAACCAGAAAAAAAACTCAAGTACACAATAATTCAAATATTCCTTCACTGATTACATGTATATATAATATCGAATATTTGTACAAATAATAATCCACATTTATCAAAGCAACACTTAATCCAACTATGAATTTAATATGTAGTCCATTATTCATAAACTTATAATTTCTCCAATTTTATCAACTGATCTTATCCAGTGATCCCACCGCTGCCACCAAATTGTGACGGGATCGGGGTACGGGCTGTGGGATGACGATGGATGTTCCAGTGAATGCACGTTAATTGATTAAATAATAAATCCGAGCGGTATATCTATTTACACAGTTTATTTACAAATATACAATTCATTAATATCGAGACACATTGATAATGATCATAAAATCACATATAGCCTCCGCTATACAAGAAATACATAAGTATTACAACTTATTAACAAAGACGAATTATAACACGTCTTAACAGCTCAATCGCTTAACCAACTCTCCTTAACATTTAATCCTGACCACCTACTTACACAGAGACATAAATATCTTTTACTGCAAAAACAGCAAAACGTTGTGTAACAAATTTATAACCTTAACCCTAGACATAACTCTATGCCTAAACATGACAGATTCAATTATCTTCAATCATTTATCAAATTAGTCTCACGTCATTTTAACTTTCATAGACCACACAAACATGTGGGAATTATTTACAAAACATAAAATTATTACAATAATTAGACGGGTTAGAAAATGTGAATTTTCCGGATTAGTACTAATTGCATTAAATTTGTTTTTTTTTTACTTTGTAACCCGTTGTTTTATTTGGTAAATAGTTTATACAAATTGTTAATTTAATAACAGGTGCGCGAACAAGTTCACATTATTTTTGTAAATCGTACTCTGTGCGCACGCGTACGCCAAAGTCGTTCTTTCCAACGTTCCGACCATTCAGTTTAAATGATCATAACTTTTGATATAGGTTATCAATTTTTTTCATCTTTGCAGTTTTGAAAAGTATAAAGTCCGCAGAGTTATCTTGCCAATTTAGTTTTCCCTATTTGGACCTGCGTCTGGTATAATTTTTCACATTCCTAAAATTACACTGAAAATTTGCTTGATGTCGATGTCCGAAAGTCTTCTTGCCGCAATTCACAAAAGATTTCTACAACTGTAGTGAACTCTGGATATTGTTTTTTATATCAATGGATTAACAAAGCTATTGCGAAAATATTTACTAAATTACTTGTCAATTAAATGTCGACTACGGGAGTAATTAAAGTTTAATTGCAACGTTTGGTTTTGCGCATTTTACCGTAACGCGTGCGAAAAATTCAGGTAGCATTCATCGTGTTCTTATTAAAACTATGGACAAACCACACAACAAATAAATAATCTTTTTACATAAATAGAAAGCTGAGATTCAGAGCTTTTATTTGATACCTTGTTTATAGCGAGCACAGCTCGCAGCGGGCAGCGAAGCTGCCCGCGAAGAGCGGTGAGCTCTACGGCAATTACGTGTCACGTGATCAAAATGAAATCACATGATCAAAGTCTGCTTAATGCTGATATTGATTTTTTTTCGTCCGGAAGTTGATATCGTCAAAAAACTGGAACAAAGTGAATGAAGAAGGGCAAACATTAATTTTAAAGAAAGACTTAAAAATAAAGTTGACATCGATAAAAAGTAAATGTTATATTTAAAGATAACAACAAAAATTTCATACTATTTTTTTGGAATCTCTAAATCGATCTTTAAAAACTGACACTCAAAGATATTTCATGTGACGTCACCATTACAAAAGAAAGACGTCACGTGACCACTGGAATTTAGAGGCACTGTCATAGGGTAGCCACAAGTATTAAATGTGGTGTTAACATTATAAATTAAAAATTTAGAATTTGATGGAAATTAAAATAATATTGTGTTTCAAACAAAAATTTAGTTGCAAGCTGTTTGCCTTCTTGATTTATTTTAAAATATAAAGTAGCGTGATAATACTACCCCCTTACACTACACAACGAGGAATTTTCATACATTTCAACGCAATTTTATTTGTATTTCATTATCTACCAAATATATAGTATTTGTCTCTATATATGCATCGACTACGGTTCATGCGCTTACTGATTTTCGCTTGGTACAGAATATCTATAAAAAGTAAATTGACATTAATTTCTTCCTGCTAATTCAACAATTTTGGTAAGAATAAGATTATGAATTATTTAATTGTATAAAACAGTGACTAACACATACAAATTCTTATGTGCATAAAAATTAAGGAAAAACTAACTTTTCCCAATTTATTTCTTCAATATTTATTACGTAATCGCCTGTTTATTACCTGTGGCACAAAAACGGAACATGAATAACAAGCTGCGAGTTCGTACCTTTTTAAGTCCGAAGAAGGTTATTTGATGTTTTAAATTTATTTCTTTAAGTCCTTAGCCGTTATTTAAAGTATGCTACAATGACTTAATAATTATAATATGGACTGCAAAATCAGAAAAATACAACACATATCAAACAAGACTGTGAAGAGCTACTGGACCCTTAATTAACTTCAATTTGTCTCAACATTTTTGCGATAGTTAGCCAAATAAGAAAATATTTTTTAGCCATACAATTTTTTAAAAACTATACTATAACACGTTTTGACGTTGTTCAACTCTAAATATACATAATCTTCACCAGTTATACTACAACTGCGGAACCGTACTGTATTCGTACCAAATTTTTTTTATGTAGTGGACCAAATTATAACAAGCTACGGTTCCGCAGCTACAACATCACATTACACAGCGACAGGTCCCGTTTTCAATTTGTAAATTTAAATTTAATAAAATGCAATATAGCTGACCAAACTGTATATGCGTTATTTAATACGAACAATACAACAAACTGTAAAGTAGATCAACATGAAAAAAGTAAACTTACTATAGTATATTATTCCCTAATGACACAATATTTCCGGCAACATAAAACCATGAAACATCGAACTGTAACTGGAACTGATCCACGAAAAAAAAAGAATCCTCACAAAATGTTATTGCTCCATAGAACACTTCCTTATCACATGTTTTTTTTTAAATAACATTATAAACTTCTTCACTGACAAAACTCTAAAACATCTGAGTATGAGGCACAAATGCTGAAATGGCACATTATTCCGCCAATATAAAACATAAGTAACTGGGACTGATCCATAAAATTAAACTAATCCTTACCATTATGTTATTTCCCCGTAGAACACATTCTAATCACATAATTATTTATCGAATTATGCAGCTGTTACAACTGACAAATTTCTAAAATATCGGAATAGAACACATTTTGAATATTTTCCGCCAATGCAAACTGTGTCAACCTGGCTATTTTAGGTCAAGGCCCTTAATTTTCATTGGTGTTTAAAAAGGGGTTCCAATTAGGGGTTGTGGGAAGGATAGTAACACTGACAAAAGCGGGATAACTCTTATCAAAAGTTAATGAAATATTCTGTCTTCTGAAATGGGAGTGGCTCGGAAAGTATGTCCGAAAATGGAAGAGTGAAATCTGTATAAATGGAACTATGCTTAATGTTCAATACAAAATATGACTTAATAAATAGATTAATAAATTGTTGGCATCTATTTGACTTAGTTACTTATTGTTGACGCTATAACTACATGTAGTGAAAAAGTGTACTATACTAAATGTTACACCCCGCTGCGCTAGGTGTTTTGCTTGCATTTTTTTAATTATTCCATATTGTACCTTTGTAGTGTTATCCAATTTAAAACATTTCTACACAATAACACGTCCATATTTTATATTATGACATGTTCCAAATCGTCCTTGGCATTTGCTACGGGAATTTTAATAGGAAGTCAGCCATTTGAATTTCTACAGGGACCTCGCGTTGTTTTCAAAAAAGATCGTCTGCTTTCGTAACGTTCAGTGGTATTCAGACAAACCGCAAGGATTTTCCCGCCTTAATTGCAGACGATATTACCCGAAGGATTTCGAACAGACGACAATGGACTCTTCCAAACATACACTTCCGTTGTACTTTACTATAGAAAATTGCTCTATCACATTGAAAAATACGCCACATTTCAAAACGCTAAATAACTGTGGAAAATAAAGTGATGAATTCAATTTACACAGTTATAATTCTACAAAATGAGCGTAAGCTGGACCATACGCGGTAAGTAGTTTTCATTTGTCACGCAAAAACAATAACCAAAATACATCAACATTTAGTATAAGGTCCTCACAAAATTAAGGAACAAAGTAAAACAAGGAATTATGTGTAAACGTTAGAAAAACATATTTGTCTGTGCTCGCATTTTGGCAATGCCTACTCCATATTACCCGTGGCATTAAAAACGTCTGTTTTATTTGGGTTACAGCTGACGTTGTAGCCAGAAAAACGCTTCACCGGTACCCGGTACCTGGTACCGGTGTGAAAGGGAAGGGTTAATGATAAGTATTGTATACAGTCTCAATTTTGTCATTGTTGTAATTGTAGAATTCGATAATTGTTTTGGAACAAGTTAAATTTTTTAAGAATAGCGAATTCCACGATAGATTTAAAGGTGTAAAAGGAAATATGAAAAGACACATTAGCTATTGGAGAGATATAAGGGCTAGCGAATTTATTTTAAGTCCTATTTCTGAAGGTTATGTTATTCCATTTATTGATAACCCGAGCAGCATGTTTTTAAAAATAACAAATCGGCTTTTATTCACACTGAATTTGTTGATGAGGCAGTGCTAGAACTGGTTAATAATGGTTGTGTTATTAAAGTACCATTCAAGCCTCATGTAGTGAATCCTTTAAGCGTTGTAACAACCCACTTTGTCATAACAACGCACTTTGTAATAATATTTGAAAAAGTTAAAGTTGTCAAACTGTATGCATAGCACTGTTTGGCTATTTAAGTCATAAATTATTATAAAACTATTCGGGAACTTTAACTATTAAGACTTTTTTAACTACTCAGACTTTTTTACAAAGTGCGTTTTGTTGACTAACGCAGTTCGTAATACATTGTAAATATGTAATAACGCACTTTGTAATAAAATAAGAAAAAATTACGATACGATTGGAGGAGTGTGTAAGTACCATTATTTGGTAATCCAAGGACTGAATATGACTTATTAGTTAACTAGATATCGTTGAGATGGTACCCATCTCTGTGGGCCCCTCCGACCTTGACGTCAAGGTCAAAGGTTATCAACCATGGTATGCGACACATTGCCTTGATATTATCTACCCACATTCTAAATATATCAAAAACCAACCTCAAAAGATAAAAAAGTTACAGCTCGGACATTAATCTGTCGTTCAGAAAGCAATAATGTGACCTTAAGGTCAAAGTTCAAGGCCATGGTCAACAACCACGGTATGCGACACATCGCCTTGATATTATCTACCCACATTCCAAATATCAAACACCTACCTCAAAAGATAAAAAAGTTACAACCCGGACATGAATTTGTCATTCAGAAAGCAATAATGTGACCTTAAGGTCAACGTTCAATGTCAAAGGCGATCAGCCACGGTATGCGACACATCGCCTTGACATTATCCCCCACATTCTAAATATCAAAAGCCTACCTCAAAAGATAAAAAAGTTACAGCCTGGACACGATTAGTCGGACGGACGGACGGACAGACAGATCACTATAGGGCGTGTGCCACAAAGTGGCGGTACCCTAATTATTTACCAAAAATATTGGTTGGGGTAGTTTTGTACGTCCTACACCGACAACTTAATGCCCTTGGTCGGACTGTTACCAAAAATATTCGGGAATTTTAAAAACTCAGACTTTTTTTTTTACAAAGTGCGTTTGGTTGACTAACGCAGTTCGTAATACATTTTTAATATGTAATAACGCACTTTGTAATAAAATAAGAAAAATTTACGATACGATTGGAGGAGTGTGTAAGTACCATTATTTGGCAATCCATGGACTGAAAATGACTTATTGAAATTACGAAAGTAAAAACTACTTGATTTTGTTTACAAATTACTTTGTGTTTCTTAGCGCACATCGTAATAAATTGTGAAAGTGTAATAACGCACTTTGTAAAAATATTACAAAAAAGTTGTAACGAAAAGTTTTGTTAGCATCATAGGAAATTGAAAGATAGATAAATTGCATGTATTCATGTGAGCGATATAGAGAAAAAAACACCAAAAAGTATATAGAATCCTATAGCTACTTCCTTAATTGTCTGGAGTAAACGCACCTAAGGTTGTTTTGGTCCCTCACTGAAAAGCGTAGACAGGAATCCGTCTGTCCGACTTAGTAAAAAAAATATAAATAAACTACAACAGTAATGTTATAAGATATGTATGGAATCATAATGACTTTTTTAAAAAGTGAAAATTAAAAAGAGGATATATAATATATATGCATAACACAAAATCACAATAAAAATTCAACTTTAGCTTGATATACAATGCAATGTATGGCTTTTTTAAGACATAATGAATTTGTAGTTTTATTTTCTGGAGTTAAAACTACTTTGTTCAAAGGCGAAGCCAGGCTGAGTCCATCCAATTATCGCGTAACTTATGCATGATTACAATTTTAAAAAGCTTGAAATTTTTTTACTATACTTGTAAGTTGCCATTTTGAATTATAAACTTAAATATGAAATACAATGTTAGACATCGTATTTATCTACATTTCCTGCGTGAGATGTGAGGCCAATAAAGTATTATAATTATTGATTCCACTGACAATATAAATGCACTATGTTTTGTCCACAGTCAAGGTGTAAAAGTATTTAAACTTCATATTCTCATTAATTTCTATGTTAAAATTAAAATGCAAAATCAAAATAAAGAGTTCAAGATAACTTTAATCCGTCATTTTTCATATAATTTGTACCATAAAACAGGTAATTGATTTTTTGTCAAACATGTAAGCAAACAATTTTTATCCATTTTAAGATTTCATGGACGATTCGGCAGAATGCATTTAGGGAAAATATGAGCATTATTTACTTGCTTTTAATTTGTGATTTACACAGAAAGTAACGAAAAAAACTTAATTTTGCGGAATAAAATCTGGCCTCAGTTTCATAAAACATCTCAAATTTCATCAAATCCTTGAGATTTTCCTCAAATTCAAAATTTCACTCAATCTGATTGGTCAATTTTTGAGTTGAGGAAATCTCAAATTTGAGATGTCTTATGAAACCCGGACCTGGATTAGAGTTATTTATTATTTTCATGAACAACCACATTAATATTTTTTTAACATCGGGAGATTTTGTGAAATAGCAGACTCAGGGCCGTGTCGTAAAATCCGCCGTTTTGTCTATGGACAGCTTTCGAACATCCTACACAATAATCAGTCTACAAAGCGTTGGACGCCAGAAGATACTGGGCAGCACCGCTAGACCGACGCCCCATTGGTCCGACACCACATTAGTCCGACACCCCATTGGTCCGACAACCCATTGGTCCGACACCCCATTAGTCCAACAATCCATTGGTCCGACGCCCCATTGGTCCGACACCCCATTAGTCCGACACCCCATTGGTCCGACAACCCATTAGTCCGACACACCATTGGTCTGACACCCCATTAGTCCGACAACCCATTGGTCCGACACCCCATTAGTCTGACACCCCAATAATCCGCGACGCCCAAAATAGTTCGACACTCAATTTGTCGATTATCCCATTTAAAAAAAATACTTTCTAAAACCATGAGCGAAGTTCGGTTAGTGCACAGATTCACTGTTGGGCATTTCTAGCTGATTTCGTAGTTGAAACTTTTTTTGCAAAACCTCGTCAGAAATACTAGGCGCTGTTTTACTAATTATTTCCAATTTTGTATAAGTTTTTTATCAGTTATTATTTCCTGATATCACAAAACATTTATATCAATATTTTATTTTTTGATATGAAAAAATAAGGAATAAATAGTAAAACGGCACCTTAAACACAAACATGTCGGAAACTTGAACATAGTACTTATTGTTTTAAGCAAAGACAAGGGTACCAAGATAGTTTATTAGGATACAAGCCGAATGCAGAAAAAAGGTATTAATATAACCTTTATTATGTAGAGGGATTACAGGATACATATTTTTTTCGGAAGGGGGGGGTTAAAACCCCCAAACTGCGGGAGGAAAGATGGTGTGATTGTCAATTAAGCTGGAGTCGAGCACGCCTTGCTCAAACTCACAACCTCAGTGTTGACATAGTAGATGATTTACCATTTAAATATACTATAATTGCACTGAAAAGCATCAGACTATATAAAAATACTAATTTATTATTTTACAAGTAGCTTTTGTTCATTGAAAGATTTATGCCTTAAACGAAAAATATTGCTTTCACTATAAATAACAATGTTTGGATTTTCGTCCTCGAAATTGAAAACACTAGTCTGCGTAATGGCACGACAATCTGATCGCCAGCATCGGCAGTATATCGCATCATTCCTCTTTGTTTTTCCGATATTGAAACCCTCGTGGATCAAGACCTTTCCGCCGCTGTTTCCTGCCATTATGTATGGCGTCTCGAATTCTTGTGGCGCAGAAGTAACAAATCACATTGTGGTGTGTATGGAAAGGCATGTGCTAACTGTATATTCCAACACATTAATATTTTCATGCATTAAAGCAAACCTTATGACTCAGTAGATTGTCAATATTTTTATTTTTCAACAGAACTAAATTATATGGTTTCAAGAATGTTTAGTTTTAATTATTACAGTTTGTACACTGGCTTTCGCATAGATTCTTTAACAAAAACCGACTGTTGCATAAGTTTGAATTACATACTAGGTAGGCTTCGCATCGTGCCAACATACGTTATTTGTTCATTATGTAAATAAATATACGCTAAGGGACCGACCATTTTACTTGCAGGGGGGGGGGGATTTGTTTTTTTCCTAAAAAAATATTTTGAAAATGATTTTTGATGAAAAAAATATTTTGGAAGCAGAGGGTAAGAAAAAAATATTCTGAAGAAGGATTTCTGATATATAAAATAATGCTAATAATGAAAAAAATATTTTTTCTGACCAAAACAAAAAACCAAGGCCCATCCTTCAAGTTAAATGGTCCGTCCCTAACAAAAGAAGATGGTATATTATAAAGTGTATACAAACTGTTCATTCCTATTAGTGGTATTATATATTTTATTTTCCATTTCAATTAGATATATGGTAAGGAAACTGTTGCTTTTACGCGTATCAAAGACAACAAACATTGTTCATTAAATCGAAAACTCTTTTGCTGCATATAACCCGAAACATAGCAGATGGATATGGTATAGTTTTTTGCTAATTCGAAAGTTAAATGATTAGTAGGAATAGCTTGAGCAGTAAGATTTTGATCAAACTTATAAAAATAATATTATGTAACTTCTTAATGTTAACGTTCACTCCATTATGTTTTTTTTTAAATTATTGTTGGTCATATTCAAGAAACCATAAGTGAAATTCCGCTTTTAATTTTTGCAGGAACAAAATGCCGCATTCGGATTTGTTTGACACAAATGTTTCTGTTTTAAAAATAATTCATGAGGGGTATGATGTTGTATTAATTTACACATGGGCTGGGTCTTTATATTCGATTATTTTTTTTTACCGACGGAGCGATACCGAAGTAGAAAATATGAATATAAAACCCCATCTCATGTGTAAGTGAATACAACATTATACCCAGAATGAATTATGACAATTCTAATATGACAAAATCCTGTGTTTTCCTATTCAATCGGACCCTATAGTCAATCATTTTCTAGTCGCCATTTTCATGATGAAACGTTTTTTGTCAAGAAATCCTTTCAAAATATTTTACCATAACGTGCCCTCGCTAGTCTTATTTATTGGCCATTATTTTAATCAGAACTTCAAAATTCAGCCGTTACTATTGTGACGTCTCTTTGCTCTTTGCGCGTGCGCGAAGTGGGGATATATCGGGTATTTTCCCCGTATCAGTATTATTCCTTGGATTTGATTAGTCAGTTACACGTTTTTACAAAACCAATATACCCTGGTGTTGCTAACCGTTAGTTGCACAATTATATATGCAAAAAATGTATACCTGTAATTTTCCTTTACACACACTTGTTTATTACCGGTATTTTAAGCCATATTGTCTTACCGGTCCGCTATTTTGGAGTGTAAAACGTTGGTGCATGCTTTATTTTGGTGTGTTTAATTTTGGCTCTTTCACCGAAAGCGCGAATCAGCCAAAATAAAACTAAAACTAAAATTCCCATATTTGGTAGGCCTTCCTTATTTTTACTTGCCATACACTCGGACAGCTCCCTTCCGACGCACCAAGCATATGCACGGTGCTTATACAGTCAGGGGTCTGGGTCCAGAAGCTGGGGTAAATTCCCCTGCATTCTAGGCAGATATATTTTTTCAAATTTCCAATTACCCTTTTTAAACCAAAAATTTAACTTTCGTCAATTGTTAAATACCAACCATTCTCTTCAATGCAACACCTCTTTACAGTATAAGTATAATAGTTTATTTCTAGTGAATTAAATTGTTTCTGTGCACTTATTCAAGAAATTTCCTTTTTATTGTTTTTAAAATGTAAAAAATTTTATTAAAAATTAAATTTTTTGTAAGACTGGAACAAATACTTTTTTGCATTTACTTATCTACCAAATATGGGCAATGAAAAAATGTGTGAAATAACAAGATATCTTGACCGTGGAGTTTTGACAATCACAATCGTAATTTAATATTAATTAGTAGTTTCTTTTTAATAATAATTAAATAAATCATTTCTGTAAATTCATATTTCGTATAAACAACAGATTGCATTGTGTTAGTTTTAAAAAATAATGCAATAAACATATAAAAAAATCGCATGTCTGAAATGGCCGGGTTGCAAAACATGTGCCTTAATAAATGGGGAATGGTTTACAAATTGTACGAAGAAGGTTTTGGTTCTGTGAAACGTCTATCGGCGATTCTACTGATATTTGTAATTTTTTAATCCGAGAATCCATAATCCTCTGTCGTGCAACGCCTTTTTAGACTCTGATAGGGGCAACGGCAAAGGATAATCGGACAAGATTAAAGAGATGGGTCAAATTTTGGCGATACACAATCGGTACTTTTGACGATTTCAAGTACCCGTAGTTTTACTTCCGTCAAAATATTCCTTCAAAACTTCAAACTATGATTGAGATTTCTACCGAGGCAATTTCAAAGTCACCGAGGAATTAACAAAATCCATATATTTGTTAACTGAAAACCAATTTCACAAATATTTTGTAAAACATGTTCTGATTGGTAAACTTTGTATAACCAACCAATAAAAAAATTGCATTATAAATTACAGCACACAGATACGACCACTTGCTTGCTGAAAGAATATGCAGAATTTATTGGCAATCGTCCATGAATAGTTAATCATACATTATTTGAAAGTTCAATATACACTAATAAATATTTTAGAAGGAAAAAAAATCTTACGAACGATCGCGATCTAAAACCTAAGCCTTTTCAACACTCGATGCAACAAAAATCAATACAAGCATAAAAATGACAGGGTTAACCAGTTTATTCACCTTGGACATATATTCCGCTTACTCCGTGGGCAAAGCATACATCACGTGACACGTGCTTTGATCTTTAACTTTCTAAAATTTTACATCAATGTCAAGTTAGAATTGTTTGTAGAAGCAATCGCTGCATCGTTAGATATAACTTATATTGCACACCACCTAATTCTGCGTCGTACTTCATGTTATTTAGACGGATATCTTAGAAAATTGAAGTGTTGTAATACAACACAGCTTAAGAATGAGGCAAAAATACGATTTAAAGCCCCAAGAAACAGAGCATTATGAAATGCTTATCCAGTTAGTAAAGGGTCATTACAACAAACCCGTGAGGGATCGAACAAGATCAGAAAAAAACTGTTATGGTTCTTTTCTGGCGAAACAAAAATAATTTACACGTACGTAAATTAAAACAAAGAGATGTGCTTTTTTTCGGAAAACGGAGAGTTTTAACGAAGGCTGAATTTAGGAGGAAAGTTAAAGAACAGGTGCTTTTGTCAAAAGGAGGTGGAGCAAGAACTATAGCATATTCCTTAAAAAAAGAATTTTTCGGGATGCAGTGAGAGAGAGGTTTTAAAAGTTTTTAAGACCAACAAAGATCATGGTTTGACACGAGCGCAATTTAAAAACAGAGCTCCAATTAAGCCCATAACTGCCAATTCTGTTTTTGAAAGAATCCAGGTAGATTTGATAAAATGCGGACCGATGCAGTGGCAGTAAGAGATCTTAAATACAACTACATACTTACAGCTGTAGATGTATTTTCTATGTTTGTTTTTTGCGACCTTTACAAAACAAGTCAGCTAAGTGCGTCGCAGAAGCTCTACAAGACATTTTTGAAGTTCATGGATACCCAACCATAATTCAAATGGATAACGGAACGGAGTTCAAAGGCAAAGTTAAGAGACTTTTAATGCATAGAAACATAAAAATAATTAAAGGAAGACCTTACCACCCCCAATCCCAAGGTAAAGTTGAGAGGGCTAATCGTATAGTTCGACAAAAGATTCGCTATGATATAATGAAGAAGCGGAAAAGAGGATACAACTGGGTCGAATCCTTGCAAAGTGTTGCAAGTGCAATAAACAACCAACCGAAAGAGGTATTGGCATACCAGACACCCTTTGTTGTGTACTTCGGACGTTCAAACAGTGGTGCTGATCGAGTTCGAAATCAAGCAAGGCTGGCAAGTGAGCGTTGTGCAGCAAGGGAGATGACAAAGTTCAGCCGGTTAAACGGATGTTCTATTTATTTACCTAATGACAAAGTTCTAATCAAATATCCACCTACAAAGAAAAGAGTCCCGACAAAATATTGTGTACTGGAGGGCATCATTCTTCGAAGAAACAAGTCCTATTCTAGATATTACGTAAAGTTTACATCGCCTGAAGGAAAACAATGAAACGGTGGGTAAACGTGGAATTTATAACCAGTCAAACCACTGAAAAAGAGAAAAAGAGAAGGGAATGGTCAACTCGTGTTTTCAAAAAGAAACAGAGGAAAGCTCTTCACAGACAAAAATACTACATTCCATTGAATAAAGAAATCGCCAGTAACTTTGAGGAGAATAGGTCAAAGAATGATTTGGGTGGTTCGTACAACGAAAGGACTGACAATCAATCAAACGAAGATCTTTCAGCTGCAGAAAAATCAGATTTCTTATTTGAAGACAATAGAAACATTGTTATCGCCTTTTAATCCTACTAAATATGGAAGAACATTTAGATTTCGCCCAAGGTAATATAAACACTTATTTAAGAAGAATGTCCAGAAATTGTACGTATGGGGATCATTTGACGCTCCAAGCATTGTCGATTGAATTCTTTTGTCAATTTTTGATTATTTCAGCCGAAGGTTTCGATTACAACAACTTGATATCAGCAACTGGCACCTATGCTGATAATCTTCCCCTTTTGACTTAAGGATACTACCCATAAAATAGAGGTGAACATTATGTCAGCGTTGAAGTGGAACCTTGCCTCTTGCATGCTTTAATAAACCGCGTTAAAATTCAAGGTTGTCACCATGCCAACAATTCTCGAACAAATAATGTCAAAGACTGTACGTACGAGGAAACTCGTACTTACAATTCTGATGCTACAACTGAAGACTACACTTCGGAAAATAATCTAGACACTAACAATAATGGAAAATGTAAAGGTACTCAAACAATTATGGAAGAAGCTGACGACAGCGATGCACAACCACCAGATGAAGGTGAAAGTTGGAAACATGGGAATAAAGATCAAGTTAAGACATCAACAGACGAAGAAGATGCGGTTAATGATTCTCAAACCAAGATATGCAAGCCTTGCCAAGTCTTGTCCTGGAAAAGATAATAAGAGATTGTGTACTTCTCTTTCCAGAAATGTTGTTTACATTACAACATGTTTCTGTGTTTTTCTGAGAGGTTATAGCAAGAATAGGATATCCCTCACTTTATCTTGACTCAACAATGATGCCAGAAGTCCCAGATGTCATCAATGTTAGAAGGTTGATCAGAACATTCGGGAGAAATAGTGGGTTAATGATCAGTGTTCGAGATACTTTAAGAGGCTTTTGTGGCTCTTGGGTTAATGCATGGTTGGAACTCCGTCCAAAACAAAACGGCTGGTTTGATGTTATAGAAGTATATTGGCGGATGAGATAAATTCCAATACCACCCACTACATTTCCATTTCTTCACCAGAAGAATCCACTAAGGGATACTGTTAATGTTGGTCAGCGTACACTTTATGAAATATTTTTGTCGAATTTTCATCATTTTCGACTCTTAATAGCATGATTCTGTGTAACCTTGACACTTGTATTGTATAGTTGAATGATTATGGTATATTGTTTGTATTTTGAAGAAACTTTGACAGTTTGAGTTCAGTCACGTGTTGCCTTGTTTTTTCTTTCTGAAAACATTGAAATATCATTTTAATCATTTATAAAGAGATTTTTAGTACCAATATTGTTTCTTAAAATTTACAGATATTCTATTTGTTTGTCAAAAGACAGTTTTAGCTCATCCATGTGTTACTTTCGTTTTTACAACATTTATAAAGTGTGAATATTTTTATTTATTGTTGTGTAATCATTTATTTACATGAACATTTTATAGTCTAGTAATACTATGTAAGTCAGGTTTCGGGATGTTTTGATATCCTGTAAATTCCCCTACTTCACATACCAACTGAAGTAACTGTTGGATTTGAAGTTCCTTAATTTTACAGTTATGATTTAATTTTGTAGATACGGAGACATCGTATTTTACATCTTATCAAGTCATGATTTATTGATCCTTTTCGCTCGTTTTTCATCCGTCATTTATACAAAGTACGATTCTTGAAAAGATTCTTGGACCTTATTGAAAAATTTTCGTCTCTACTAAATACTCCACCAAATTATGTTCTATGTGTATCTGTAACACCGCCTCGTTTGTGTGCCCCTTTCACAACAGAAGTCTCCATCGGGTCAATGTTGTCAGTCAACCCCTTATAGGGATTATGGCCCTTTAAAGGTAAAAAATAGCGTTTTTTCATGTGTTTTTTCGTTTTTAGATAGAAAAAAAGCTATTTTATACTTGATAGTATTATGCTTAATTAAATGGTGGCAACAAAAAAATTAAAACAAACAGCCATTTTGAAGATGGCCGCCCTTTTTCTGCAAAATTTTCAAAGTGTCGTATTTTAACAAAATATGCTTTATCAGGTTTACATAGTATGCAGAGTTGAGTGGTAAAGATGAAATGTTTTATGAGCGTCTATTTTTAAGTTTGACACTGCTTTTATGCCAAATGTTAGAGATGCTAGATTTCAACTTAAATTGATTTACATGGTAAATATGATATACTGAATTAGTATAGATCGTGAATTAGTGAATCGTTATAGCATGTAACAAAAATTTTCATTCGTTCTATGTTAAACATGTAAGATCAAAATTCGTGTTCGCCAAGATATATTTGCTATCTTACAAAGGTTTGTGAGCAGTGAAATAAATGAGAAAGCCTAGATTTTTGAGGATTCGAATGTAAGTAAATTTCATTTAAGCAACATCTACTTATGCGGTATAACATTACCGATCCACGTCCTTCCGTCAGTTTTTGGAGAAGGTAATCACACAAACACTGACGGATTGCCTTCCTTGCCATCAACTGATAAAAATAAACCGCTTTCAAAACACATTAGTTATTGTTATTCATGTGTTCATGTTAAAAAAAACAGCCATCGCCTGTAGTACCTCCTCGATGGTTTGGCTGGGGAAACGCTTCCTTTCGGGTATGTTTAAGAAAGTAGGCAAGAGCTACAGTTATAAACTATTTGTTCATGTTGTTTACCTTGTTTAATTAGGCATGAAGTAGTAGACACCGTGGCCGAAACTTGTCTGTTATTTGTAGTACGAAAATGAGTTTGTTTATAGAATACCTAAAACTAATAAAACATTTTAAATATCATGTTGGTTGAAGGTTACGATCTATAATTATTTTTGGGAGTATTAGTCACTTTTCTATCAATATTAAACAAATGTTAATATACCATTACCTGGAACTTTGACCTTCAGGTCACATTATTGCTTCCTGAATGACAAATTCTTGTCCGAGCTGTAACTGTATCTTTTGAGGTAGGCTTTTGATATTTAGAATGTGAGTAGATCATATCAAGGCGATGTGTCGCATACCATGGTTTATAACCTTTGACCTTGACCTCAAGGTCGGCGGGGCCTACAGAGATGGGTACCATCTCACCGATATCTAGTTAAGTAATAAGTCAATTTCAGTCCTTGGATTACCAAATAATGGCACTTACACACTCCTCAAATCGTATCGAAATTTTTTCTTATTTTATTACGAAGTGCGTTATTACATATTTACAATTTATTACGAACTGCGTTAGTCAACAAAACGCACTTTGTAATAAAGTCTGAGTTGTTAAAATTCCCGTATATTTTTGGTAAATAATTAACTAATAAGTCATTTTCAGTCCTTGGAGTACCAAATAATTGTACTTACACACTCCTCCAATCGTATCGTAATTTTTTCTTATTTTATTACAAAGTGCGTTATTACATATTAACAATGTATTACAAACTGCGTTAGTCAACCAAACGCACTAAAAAAAGAGTTGTTCAAATTCCCGAATATTTTTGGTAAATAATTAATTAAATAAGTCATTTTCAGTCCTTGGATTACCAAATAATGGTACTTACACACTCCTCCAATCGTATCGTAATTTTTTCTTATTTTATTACAAAGTGCGTTATTACATATTTACAATTTATTATGAACTGCGTTAGTCAACAAAACGCACTTTGTAATAAAGTCTGAGTTGTTAAAATTCCCGTATATTTTTGGTAAATAATTAACTAATAAGTCATTTTCAGTCCTTGGAGTACCAAATAATTGTACTTACACACTCCTCCAATCGTATCGTAATTTTTTCTTATTTTATTACAAAGTGCGTTATTACATATTAACAATGTATTACAAATTGCGTTAGTCAACCAAACGCACTAAAACGAGTTGTTCAAATTCCCGAATATTGTTGGTAAATAATTAATTAAATAACTCATTTTCAGTCCTTGGATTACCAAATAATGGTACTTACACACTCCTTTAATCGTATCGTAAGGTTTTCTTATTTTATTACAAAGTGCGTTATTACATATTTACAATTTATTACGAACTGCGTTAGTCAACAAAACGCACTTTGTAATAAAGTCTGAGTTGTTAAAATTCCCGTATATTTTTGGTAAATAATTAACTAATAAGCCATTTTCAGTCCTTGGAGTACCAAATAATTGTACTTACACACTCCTCCAATCGTATCGTAATTTTTTCTTATTTTATTACAAAGTGCGTTATTACATATTTACAATGTATTACGAACTGCGTTAGTCAACAAAACGCACTTTGTAAAAAAGTCCGAGTAGTTAAAAAAGTCTGAATAGTTAAAGTTCCCGAATAGTTTTATAATAATTTATGACTTAAATAGCCAAACAGTGCTATGCATACAGTTTGACAACTTTAATTTAACTTTTTCAAATATTATTACAAAGTGCGTTGTTATTACAAAGTGGGTTGTTACAAAGCGTAGCTGTTCAGAAATCCGGCAAAAAGATGTTTATCTTAGATTTGAGCAAGTTAGATAAATTTGTTAAAAAAGTTTAAATACGAAGATTAAAAAGTTGCTTTGCAGTTTTTTAGTTTAAATTTGATCTCAAATCCGGGTATCATCACTGTGATATCTGCAGTAAACAGCAGACGTATTTGGGTTTTGCTTGAAAAGGGGTTTTTAACTGTTTTACAGTTCTTCAATTTGGACTGTTATCTGCTCCATATATCTTCACTAAATGTGTTAAAGCTATGATTCAATTTTGGATAAAATAATGCTATTCATATAGTATATACCTAGATCATGGTTTACGAATGAGTCCTGATTAAAATTCTTGTGAAAATGATTCAAATTTTGTGAAACAGTCTTTGTTGAAGTCTGTTTTTTTCATTAATGAAGAAAAGGCGGTGTTTACACCTGTGCAAAGTCTTGAATGGCTTGGTGTTGTATGGGATTCTCAAACATTTTTTTACACATACCCGAAAGACGATTAAATGATTCGATTGACTCTCTTAAAGAAGTTTTGTTTACTTTTCCTTTGTTTACAGCCAGAAAATTAGTTCAAGTAACAGGTAGGATAATATCAATGTCACCTGTAATAGGTAACGTTACGAGGCTGATTACCCGTTATTGTTACATGGTTATCAAATCAAGATCAGCTTGGGACAGTTTGTTAAGTATTGAATTTCAAGACCAAGTTAAAGATGAACTGTATGTTTGGTTGGAACACGTAGCAAAATTAAATTATAAGATATTAGGGTATTACAGTCGCTCCTCCGAGGTTGTTTATTCAGACGCAAGTGAGCGTGCAGCTGGTGCTTATACTGTTGACATAGATACCAAGATTTTCCATTGTATGTGGAATGATACTAAAAGAGTTAAAACTTCGACATGGCCTGAAATGAAAGCGATTGAGTTAGCTTTGATATCTTTTGAGGACTTTTTTCGCCAGAAATCTATAAGATGGTTTACAGATAATCAAAGATTGTCAGATCTGTTAGCACTCTATTTTTTCTGTATGTAGTCAGAGCTGTATATCAGTAGATATTCAGTGGATTCCACGCACAGACAATCTAAAATACTGACTATATTACATGTAGTTAGATGATAGACCATGAAGACTGGGGTGTGTCGGTCAAATTCTTTACTTTTATCAATACTATGTGGGGTCCACATACTGTGGATCGTTTTGCGAATTACAGAAATACAAAAGGTAAACGTTTCAATTCGTTGTATTGGAACCCTGTCGCTGAAGCTATTAATGCTTTCACTCAAAACTGGAGCGCAGAAAATAATTGGTTGGTGCCTAGTTTTAGGAACTATTAAACACGTGATGTGTTGCAAAGCTGAGGGTACTTTGATTGTACCGAAATGGGTGTCTGCACCGTATTAGCCGTTCATATTTGATGAGAATATGTGTTATAGAAATTATGTCGTTGATGTTTTAAAATTCAAAACCGTCTCTGGTATACTTGTTAAAGGCAAATATCCGAATTCCATTTTTGGGAAAGAGTAATTTTGTTCACCTATTTTAGCTGTTGGATTGAAAGCCTATTGAGGTCATTATTCACACGGACCTATTATCGCTTTAGAAATAGTGGCGTGGTGCTTTTAGAGATAAAATTATTTGGACTGTTCTAGTATCTCTTTGATACTGCATTTATCTGGCCTGGATTATTTTTTGACATGGTCCTAATATCAGTATGATATTGTGTTGACATGGTCAATGAAGCTTTAACGATAAATTTTGTATGGATATTAATAACACAACATATATTTGTTTTACATGTCGACATAATTGATATTGTCTTCGCTAGATACTTATTTTTGTTATTTGTATACATTTTGCAGCAGTTTTTAACATTGGGAGATGGCGTGATATAGAGAAAAAAATCGATAAATTCTTAACTGTCATCATTAGCTCAGAGACTGCATGAATTTTGTTTGAACTCGAAGACTGAAAATACCAGAAGCTGAAAACACCCAGAAAGTGTTATAAGAATGAATTCAACAGATGATGTAATTGGTGTGTATCTTATCATATTAATTTACTTACATCATTAGATTTTTACGTTGCTTTATACTTAATTCATCTGTCCAATTTCGGCAAATCGTCTAGTTTAAATAATGAATCGTACTACGCAATTTACTGGGCACATAAATTTGCTGGCGTTGACAATCCTTGTACTTCTGATTTGGTATTATCGGTTAAAGAAGGTGCTATACCAACGGCTGGTCGACATACCAACAAAAAAGATTCGATAACAGACGACATTTTAAAAGAATTAGTTTATAAGTATGGAAATAGTTCCTCTCATATAAAGGATGTTCGACTTGTTACAATGTGTTTATTATGTTTTGCTGGTTTTTTACGCTTTTCAGAACGAGCAAACTTGAAAAGAAATGACATTACTTTATACTCTGACCATATTAAATTTGACCATATTAAATTGTTGGCTCGTCAACTATTACCAGTAACTAGGAGAGCCATAGAGAAGACTGTTGTTTAACAGATAACATTTTATGTAAGGGTTTTAATAACACTGTATTTTGTACTTATAAAAATGTTGATCTTTTATCTGTTGATAGCTTTGATGTGTCTATTGACACTGATGTATTTTCAAATAACAACTCAGTTGAGCTTAATGCTCTTGATGTTCGTAACTGTAGTGGTCAAATTTCTGAAGTAAACAATAACGGTACTAATGACACTTTCTCAGATGATATCAACATACAAGTAACAGTTCATGACTCACGAGACGAGAGCTCTTTTATATAAGTTTAAATACTAATAATACTGTCAATTGTCAGATTTCCGATTCTATGAATTTAAGTATTCTAAGTATCAATTGTTGTGGTATCAAAACTCGCATGCAATATCCAGAATTCAGTGAACTCATCTGTAACCATGATATTGTCTGTTTACAGGAAACGAAAACCGACGATATAGATAATATTGAATTACCTGGTTATATTTTTGTAATGAAAAACAGGCACAAAATGGGGGGAAAATCAGGTGGAATAATCTTGGGATACAGGGAATCATTGGTAAATTATTTTGAAATTTTAGAGTCAGACCTAGAATATGTTTTATGGTTCAAAATTTCACAAAATTTAATAAACCTGCAAGATGACATTATCTTTGGCAACATATACTTGCCCCCTCATGGGTCTCCTTATTTTCAACCAGATGCCTTCGATCAAATAGAGCACGAAATTCGGTCGTTCTCTCAGAATTATAATTATATATGTCTTGTTGGCGATTTTAATAGTAGAACGGCAGAAGATCCTGACTTTATTGACATTGAAATTAACATGCATGAAGAAGACTTCACAGAATTTTTCGATAACAACTTAAAAACTTTGAATACTCTTAATATTGATAAAAATAGAAGAAATATGGATAAAGTTAAAAATAGATCTGGTCGTCTTTTACTAGAATTATGCAAATCTAATAATTTATTTATTGTAAATGGTCGCATTGGCGATGATAAGATCAATGGTGGTAAACGGACATGCAAAAACTCGAGTGTAGTGGATTATTTTATATGTACAGATTCTTTTTTACAATTTGTAAATAATTTTAGTGTTCTTGAATTTTCTCAGTTGTACTCAGATGTTCACTCTCCTATTGTCACATGTTTAAACTTTGATAAAATTGGTCATAAAGAACAAGAACATAGTGAGCAAACTAATGCTAATCAAACAAGCAATAGAGCTAAAAGGTGGGATGCATCAAAGCATACTTATTATCACAGTAACATAGATAGAGAGAATTTAGATAAATTAATTTACGAACTTTCAAAGACTACTAGCAAAGATATCGACAAAAATAAAGTGAACTCGCTCACTAGTGAACTTTGTGACCTTTTTATCAAAAGTGCAATAACAACATTCGGTTCTCGAAATAATAACAGTGTACGTCATAATACAAAGCCAAAAAAAACACAAACCGTGGTTCAATGCAAAATGTAAATATTAGCGACAAAAATATAGAAGGCTTAAAAATAGCTATAAAAGAAAACGTTCCCCGGGTCTAAAACATGAAGTTGATGAAGCTGAGAAGCGATATAAAATTACAATGGACAAAAGTTGTAAAACATTTCGCAAAGACATGCAAAACAAAATCAAGAAAATGAGGTCATCGGATCCAAAGGAATACTGGAAACTTTTGAATGGGGGAAGGAAAAAAAAACAACCTGATATTCCGATGGATGGCTTGTTCGAGTTTTTTAAAACTTGAACAAGGCACCCGACGACAGAAATATGGAAGAAAATAGTCAGATTAACAACGATCCTCCAGGCAATATAGACATTGATAACTTCAATGAAGAAATCAATGAACATATAACTGGCGAGGATATTTTACGATGTATAAAGAAATTAAAAAACAACAAGGCCTCGGGGGAAGATTGTATTGTTAACGAGTATATAAAGTCTACTTCCGATTTATTCATACCAGTCTACGAACAATTATTCAACTTAATTTTTGACTCAGGTATCTTGCCTGACGTTTGGCTCATTGGAAATATAAAACCAATATACAAAAATAAAGGCAACCCACAAAACCCCCAAAATTTTCGTCCAATAACAATTCTCAGCTGTCTTGGAAAACTCTTCACCGCTATTTTAAACGATAGGTTATGTCGCTTCTCAGAGGAAACGAAAATGTTGAATGAAAACCAGTTTGGATTTAGAAAATCTTACTCGACGATTGACAGTATCTTTACACTCTATTCTTTTTTCGAAATTATAAAATGTCAATCAAAAAAATTGTACTGTGCCTTTATAGACTTCGAAAAAGCGTTCGATACTGTATGGCGAGATGCTCTTTGGCATAAACTCCTTTTAAACAATATTAATGGTAAAATGTACACTGTTATTATGAACATGTATAATGATGTAAAATCTTGTGTAACTTATAACTGTTGTAAATCAAACTTTTTCCCTTGTGAATTAGGAGTTAGACAGGGCGAAAACCTTTCACCTTTTCTGTTTGCTATTTATTTAAACGATCTGCAGACATTCCTCGAAGAAATGAATGCTGAAGCATTAGATTCTATCTCAGAGACTAATAATGATAAATTGAACATTTTTCTGAAATTATTCGTTCTATTATATGCAGATGATACAGTCCTTATGGCAGAATCAAAAGAAGGACTACAAAATGTTTTAGATAAATTCCGAGAATACTGCGACGTATGGAAACTAAAAGTTAACATAGAAAAATCTAAAGTTATTGTGTTCTCAAAGGGTAAACAACCAACGAATTTAAAGTTTACATTTAACGGGGCAGTTTTGGATATTGTTAATGAATTTAATTACTTAGGCATCCTGCTTAGCAGGACTGGGAATTTTAAAAGAAGTATTGAGAAGCAAGCAGAAAAGGCAACGAAGGCAATGTTTGAAGTCCTGAAACGTGGTCGCTCACATAATTTATCAATTGAATGTCAAGTCGACCTTTTCAACAAAATGGTGAAACCTATTTTACTTTATGGCTCAGAAGTTTGGGGATGTAATAAAAACATTAGTTATCTTGAAAAAGTACAACTACGTTTCTGTAAATTATTGTTAAAATTGAAATCATCGACACCAAATTACATGATATATGGGGAGCTTGGTATTTATCCAATTGAAATTGATATCAAACTAAGAATGATATCTTACTTAATAAGGCTAATAAATGGTAAAGATACAAAGCTGTCCTATATATCGTTCATGACTGCACAAACTCTACAATGAAAACAGTTTTAATATTTCTTGGGTAGCTTTTGTCAAAAAGATATTTGATAATATTGGTCTTACATACATCTGGACAGATCTAGATTTCCAAAACCCCGAGTGGATTCTATCCGAAATCAAAACGAGACTGCAAGACCAATTTATACAATACTTGAGGTCTCTCGTAGAAAACTCTCCAAAAGCAGTTATATATAGATTATTTAAAAATAATTTTGAATTTGAAAACTATTTTAATATACTAGATGATAGTGACATCTACACTTTATGTAGATTTCGCACTACAAACCATAAACTACCTATTGAAATAGGACGGTGGAATAAAACTGACAGAGAAAATAGACTTTGTACAAAATGTCAATCTAGATCAATTGGCGATGAATACCATTTTATATAAGAGTGTAATTTTTTTAAGCAAATTCGGAATAAATTATTAGATAGTAACTTTACACATAGACCAAATATATTGAAATTTAAACAAATTATGTGTGCGACCAACAAAAAGCAATTAGAAAAAACATGTAGACTTGTAAGAAAAATACTTAAAGCAGACTTTCTCTAGGCTCCTTGTGTAATTGTATATATCATTTGTATATATGTCAGGTATGTTTGTTTGCACATGTGGTATGTTTGTGTTGACTCTATGTTCCATACACATGGATATTTCTCTGTACCAGTGTTATTGGTTTATGAGAATAAAGATTTGTCTTTGTCTTTTTGTAATGCTGAAATACTCTGGCAACGTTCCCTTTCTTTGTTTTTTTCGATTGTTAGCTGCGTAACTGGCGAGCTGTTCCAATATTATACACGTGTTCTGTTATTATTAGTAAATACTTAATGTACGTTTGAGGATCGAATAAGAACAAAAATGTATTTATCTAAATTTAGCTAAAACGCGTGTTTGTGTTTATTTTCCTTGTACGGTCACGTGTGTTTACCTTACCTGTATATACGCTTATTACTAGTAGACCTGTATTCTTATTATTATGATAATAAGGTTCAAAGTTGCATGTGTAGGTAGCACGAGCCTTGTTTAGCGGGAAGATATTTCTTGATTTACGAAAAAATATCAATTTATTGTATTCACATATAGATATATTTAAATGTATATACATTGTTTTCATTTTGATATGGTATTAATATGACGTTTCTGTCGTTGTAGAAATATAGATAATTGCAGTAGCCAGAGCAGTGTTATTTTGTGGACATTATGTTTATTTTTTACTGTATTAATAAAATCGTTAGCTGCGTAACTGGGTGTCGTTTCATAAAGCGATTGTTAGCTTAACGTGCACGTTATCCCATTTAAATTGCATGGGATAACGAGCACGTTAATTAGCGATCGCTTTATGAAACGGCACCCTGGTGAGTTGTTCCAATATTATACAAGTCTTGTGTTAAGATTGATAAATACTTTATGTGCGTTTGAGGAACGAATAAGAACATAAAGCTTTAAATTTAACAGGGGCCATTAACGGAGTTTATGGAAATAAGTGAAAATATAAAGGGAAGTTATTTGTAGAAACAAATGAATTTTTCAACTTATTTCCCACTTTTATAGATACTAGTATCTTATTATTGACCTTATTACCGTAAACTTTATTTACATGCCATATATATTTCACAAAAAAACATTGAGATAAAAGGTTAAAGATTGAACAATTTTAGATTTTGTAAAATGAAAGGATTTAAATGCTTTCTATTGCCGTATCAACTATAACTTGTTTTTTTAATTAAGGAATACTTCAAATTTCTGAACAGATTATACGATATAATATGGTTTGGGTCTGTTTACGCCTAATAAACCGCGAAGCGGTTTATGAATGGTGTAAACAGACCCAAACCATATTATATCGTATAATCTGTTCAGAAATTTGAAATATTCCTTATAATTTAATTTTAACTATAAATCTTATCAATTTTTGCGGTAAAAACGTCGATGACGTCGTGGAACTATTTGAATTTTAACGGCGTAAGATTAGGTCATAGGTCACGCAAGTTATTTCTTATAATATGGATTGCCCGATTTGAATCGACCAATCAGATTTCAGCTTACAAAGCAAATTAAATTATTGTTGTTTAATGCCACTTTCAGCAATTTTTAAGCTATATCATAGCGTCTCAACTATAACGACATAATATCTATGAATAACGTGTCAACACTTAAACGAATGTTTTTTGGTTGTCATGCAAATTTGAAATTGTTACACCCCACGCAACAAAGTTGTGGATGTTATAATATTCGTTAGTTTTATTATATTATTCCCAAATTCACAGAGCCTACTGATCCGAATCTTCTCAAACATAGCATAAATGAAGGAACCATATGTAGTTGTGCATATCGAAAGGAAATTTCGATCGGATTTTTTTGTACGGGTTATGTTCCTTTGAAATTATAAATTTCTCAAAATATATGTATGAAACAGCTTGTAAGCAATTCTCATTTGAAACTGATAAGAATTTAATGAAACTTAAAAGTAATGAATGACACCAGATGTAGTTATGGATATCAAAAAGGAATTTAGATCAGATATTTTTGTAGGGGTTATAAATCTTTGAACTTTAAATATATATAATGGGCACAATATGCAGTGGTGCGTATATTAACAGGAAATTTTTACCATATATTTTTGTAAGATTTATGCCCCGTGGAACTTTTTCAAAATATATGTATAAAACAACTGATTATTATGATTATGAACGTTTTAAAGACAAACAAATCAAGATTGTAACCTGTACAAAATACGTTAGTGTAATTGACCAATTATTGTTAATATTATGATATTATTATGTGATGATTTCTGTATTGGCCTAGTTATTGGTCCAAGGCTTGCTGTATTGGCCTGAGGCGCAGCCGAAGGACAATTAAGCTGGCCAAGGACCAATAACTGGGCCAATACAGAAATCATCACGTAATGATATCTTTATTAATTAACTAGTCCAAATCTCTCAGGCCGATACAGGTTGCAATTAGGCCAATACAGGATGAACTAGGCCAATACAGGGCGAATCAGGCCAATATCGATATTAGACTAGTTAATTCAGTATTGGACTGGTTCGGCAAAATATATCATATTGGCAGTTTAACTGTTATTTAAGCGAATATTATAGTAGTTAATTAATAAATATCAATATCAGTTTATTGGATAAAAGCACATGAATTAACAATGCAATGTAATCCATAAGACATAGGTAGAAGAATACATAAAAATAAAATGAAACATTAAGGAACTAAGTCCCCGTATTTTGAGTTGCATTATTATAAAGTGTAATTATTTTCTTTTATATATATATATATATATATATATGGTATATAAATCAATACAATTACAAATTGTTACAATTTAGTTAGTCTGTAGTACATGATACAAGATTGGCTGCAGTTGAATCTAGAGAACGAATTTTTAAAGCCTCTCTAAGGTAAGTACAGATTTCCCTGGCACTTGCCTCTGTTGAAGGATTCAACAACTTTTCATTATTTACTTCAGAGTCGTTAAAAATCTTAGATTTTTCTCTTAAAGATTTGTAATAAGGACAGTTTAGGATAAAATGAACTTCATCTTCAACAGTTTTTGTGCAAAATTTTCAAGTTCTATTATTAATTGGAATTTTTGGTCTAGAATATCTTCTTGTTTCTATTGCCAATGGATGTGCACTTATTCTAATTTTGGTTAGCCATAATCTATCTGATTTTTTCAGATATATTTAAGGTAGTCCTTTAGTTCAAAAGAAGATGAAATTTTACTATAAAAACACAATTTGCCTTCATTGTTATTCTTAATAAAATCAAGTTGTCTAAGAGCTTTATCTTTATAATATTTTTCTAATGAGGTTTTAAACTCAAAAGAACTAATCTCTAGATTTGATATCGTAGTAATATCTTTAATTCTGTGTAAAGTTGACACCCAACTAAATGTTTTGTTTTCATGAAGACCTTTCTCTACTTCAAAGGCAGCTTTCAAAATATCAAATTTTTGTTCATGTTTTGGCTCCACGGCAACCAATCTGAAATAATATTTATACATCAAAATGTAAGACTTTATACTTATTGGATTAAGTCCCATTTCTGTTCTTAATGCAAGATTTAATACTGTGAACTCCCAAAATATTCTTCATTATCATGTTTTGGACTTTTTCAATATGTAGTTTATCTATAGAGTCTAAATTAGGGGTAAAATCGGAAATCCATATTTCAGATCCATAAGACATAATTGGTAAAATAAGTGTGTTATAGAGTTTTATCCATTTTTCTACTGAAATGAAGTTTGAGTGAGGTATTTTGGATTTCAAAGCAAAATAAGCTTTACGTGCTTTAATAGCCAATTCTTCGGCTGCTATTTTAGTTTTTCCTCTGTTGTCAAAGGTGATGCCTAAATATTTATAAGTTTGAACCGATTCAAGAGTATGTGAGCCAAAATAAAAGTTATATTTATCAATTACAGATCTGTTTTTAAATTTGGATAAAATCATTATTTTTGTCTTTTGGATGTTCACACTAAGGTTCCAATCCCCACAGAATCTTTGCAAGGAATCTACACAGTGCTGCAAGCCTGAGGGTGACTCTGAAATAAGTACCAAGTCATCTGCATAAAGGAGATGATTCAAAGTTATTTGGTTAAGTGTGACTGGGTTTGATTTGTTAAAATCAAAGTAAGACTTTATATCATCAACAAATATGTTAACAAGTATAGGGCTTAAACTATCCCCTTGTTTTACCCCAATCTTAGACAGAAAAGGTTCACCTAAGATATTATCAGTTTTGCAACAATACAGTGTATTTGAATATATATTTTTAATGAGGTCATAAAATTTTCCACCGACTTTGTTTCCTAGTAGTTTAGTCAAGAGTGCTTTTCTTGCAACACTGTCAAATGCCCTTCGAAAATCTACAAAGCATACATAAATGTTTTTATTTTGTCCATATAAATATTTGTTTATTAAAGTTTTCAAAATAAAGATATGATCACTTGTCCTATAACCTGATTTAAAACCACCTTGATTGGGACTTATCAAGTTGTGCTCTTCAAGGAACAAAGACAGTCTATTTTGAAGAAGAGATGTGAAAAGTTTTCCCAGGCAGCTGGATACACATATGCCTCTATAATTGTTGCAATCATTTGGGTTACCTGATTTAAATATGGAAGAAATATATGACAAATTCCATTGTTTAGGGAATTTCCCTGTTTGTAGGATTTTATTAAATAACTTTACCAATACTAAAACCATAGTCTTTACTATTTTTGATAAATTCATTAAAAATAAAATCAGGACCTCCACTTTTACCAAATTTTAGGTCTTTAATCCCTCTCTTAACTTCACTACAGTTAAAGGCGTAATCAAGAGAGGAAAAGTTGTCCTTTGTTCCCTCAAGATCATTATTCAAGTTAAAGTTGGAACAATTTAAGTCAGTAAATAAAGATTTATAGTGCTCTGTCCACTCTTTAGCTGAAATTGGGCTTATGCAGTGTGGCCGGAATGTTTAAGACAATTAATAGATTTCCAAAATGATTTAGATTCTTTTTCATCATAATCATTGACTTTATTCAAAAACTTCTTAAAAAACTGATTTTAGTTTCTTCTTAAATAAATTATAATTTTTGCAGGCACGAGAGAATGATTGCCGCAGGAACATATTATTTGGTTCTTTTTGTTATCGTTTCCCTAATGATCTAACATCGCTTCTCATTTTTAAGCAGTCATTAGACATCCAGGGGTTTTTTGGGAAGGCCTTTTTTGGTTTATTAAGAGGACAATTTCTTTTTTTTAAAACTTGAATAATTTCAAGGCAGCGTCTTCAAAAATGTAATTAATGTTTTCAACAATGGAATCTAAATTTTTATTATTATCATTATCTAGTTCTTTTAGAACTTCCATAATTGGATCAACATTTTGAAGAATTATATTTTGAAATTCTACACTTTTTTCTTCTTCCCATATAAATCTACCTTGTTCACTTTGTGAAGCTGGAGTTACCTCTCTTTTCATACTGAGTTTAAAAGAGACTGACAGTAAAGAGTGGTCAGAGAACTCTATTGGAGGTTTAACATTAAAGTGTTCTACCTGATGAAATAAATTGTTGGATGAAAGCATGTAATCCACTGTGCTCTGCCCATTCTGATTAGAAAATGTAAAGAAACCTAAAGAGTCTCCCAGGAATCTCCCATTTAGTATTTTAAGTTGCATGTCTTTACAAAGATTTGTCAAAAGATACCATGTAAATTTGATATTTTGTCAATTTGGTGTCTTGGAGTTGGTATATCAGATATATAATTTTCAGGAAGTGGACATTCTTTTATATTTTCATTTATTTCGTCATGAGGTATAAAATCGTGTAGTCCGCCTGTCCGTGCATTTAAGTCTCCACAGATCAGGATCTCTCCTTGTCCTGTAAATTTCAAAATTTCATTTTGAATTTGTTCAAAGTTTTTTCTGATTCTTCTTTATTTTTATAAGGCTTAATGTAACAGAAGCATAGAAATATTGGCCATGAAATTTCTGAAATGGATGATTCTAATTTTAGCCATATTGATGTGTTTGATCTATGAACTTCTTTAATCTTTTTTCTTATATGGGGTTTGCAATAAACTGAGATACCACCAGATGCTCTAACTTTCTTTTTAGTTATTGATGGTTTAACAACAAAAGGTGTTGAAAATCCTGGGAGATTTCCGGGTGACTCAGATGACAAAGTCTCAACAAAACCAATAACATTGTAACTATGTACATATGATAAAAAATCATTGTCATTTACTTTGGATGTGTTCAAGCCATGAACATTCCAGAAACCTATGTTAAGCTTACACATTTTAAAGAAAATCTACTGGGCCAAAGATTTTTACAAAATTATGTTTTAAATATATATGTTAGTATATTTATTACATTTGTATCATATATATAAATCTGATAATAATTAAATTTCTGAACATAGAAAAGAAAAAGAAAATGTATTAGAATTTTGTGAAAAGTTAAACTTCTCTTAACATGCTTAATTAACTCAGATTGCCTTTTAAGCACATTTTGCCATTTTCTGTCAATATTCATACAAAGAATGATAAAATAGACACCTTTAGGGTGAATACATTTCTTTACCAAAAAATATTCTAAATGTTATTTATCGAGTTATATGATTTATCAAAATTTAACATTTCAAGTGATATTTGAATTTAAATTTTCATATTGCATGTAAAAGTAATAATATTGAAATATTGAAATAAAATATGTACATGTATTTGCCTCTTTTTTTTAAATACAAAACATGACAAAGCTAGTAAACATAATTCACAAAATAAGTGATTTACACAATGTAACGGAAACATGAGATTTATCCATTTGTTAGATGGATTAAATGCCTTATGAGATTGTTGATCACTGTGTTTCTATCAACTGAGCCTCTGTTTCTATTGGGTGTCCCCTGTTGGCCTTGACCTCTTTGGAAGCTGTTTGGTCTCCGATGCCCCCTGTAATGTTGCTGTTGACGTTGAGGTTGTACGGTATACATTTTCAAACCTAGGAATGGATTCATGTGAGTTTTCACAATACGCACAAAATTTCGTATGCCACTTGAACTGAAATGAACTCCGTCATAGAATTGTGACGGGTCAAGAGAAGATATCAAACTGGTGTCAATAAATTTACACTTTTCCGTGTTGATACAGAAATTCTTGATTTCATCATTGAAATGAGAAACTCTAGAATTAAATGCTGGTTTTCCCACCCTTTCGAATGCTGGTAAGACATGTATGAATTCCAAAGATGTGTGTTGATTAAGGATAAATCCTAAACGCAATTTCATTTCAGAGACACAATTTGTTGTATATTTATGATCTAGATCATTGTTTCCAATTCCTAGTATCAGATGGCGAGGTGTTTCCATGTTTTGGCAGATTTTTATTGCTCCATTTATGTTTTTCTCTCCCTTTTGAAGAACTACAATTTCTGACTTAATGCGTTTTTAGAGGATCCAATCCATTACCATGGGAGTCCATAATAAAAAGCATTTCCTGTTTAACTTGATCATTACTAGCTTGCTTTCCAAAAGGTTCTGTGTCATCATTTTCATTATGTTTGACTACACTATCAGTCTCTAGTGGAGTAAATCTATTACGAGTTGAAACTTGTGGTAAAAAAGACACCTCTTCCTTGTTTTCTATTGTAGATGTTGTGCTTGACTCATTGTATCTAGTTTTGTTTCCAGTGTTTTCAGTCTTGTTCTTAGCTCATTATTCTCCATGTGAAGGTCTCTATTTTCTTTTTGAAGATACAGGTTGTCTTTAAGTTGTTTTTCAATGTCTGTTAGTTGTTTTTTAAGATTTTGGTTTTTAAGTATTGCTTCTGAGTTTCTATTGTCAACTTCATTTTTGTCATTACCTTGGTATGCATTCTTTTCCAAGTTCACAATGCGTTTCTCAAGTTCAATGTATCTACTGTTAGCCATTGATATGTCATTTAGTTGATTTTCATGTCTGTTTAGTTGTTCAAATTTTTTATTAACTTTATCAATTAAAGTATCCATGGTAGTTGTCAATTTGCATATTTCGTCTTCACTATCAGTCTTTAAAATTTCATTTAACTGAAGATCATGCCCGTTTAGTTGATCGAATCTTGCGTTAAAATTTACTTTTTCAAGTTAAGAATTCTAATTGCACAACAAGTTATTTAGAATGGTTTATATAACCTAATAGCCCGACCAATATTGGTATTGTATTATGACATCTGGGGACGCGCTGTGCTGCTTTGTGGGTAGATCACTGGGAACCTTCCCAGTGTGGTCCCAGCAATTGTTTTAGATATATTAAGTACGTGCAGTAAGACTAAGGAATTACATAAAGCAACGCTAGCGAGATATAATCAAAGAGGTACAACCAGACATTATTATTTTGTAAAGCACAAGTAAATACAGTGTACTATAATAAAAAAAAATTTAGAATGTTACAAATCTGATAACGATGTACTCATTGATGAAATTTGATATATAAATGTGTACATTCATGGAATTTGATATATAAATGTGTACATTCATGGAATTTGATATAAAAATTGTACATTCGTGGTGTTTTTCAGGACTTGATTTATTCATATTAAAAATTATTAACACATATTTTAGCTAGAAATGTTTGCGTCCTCTCCGATAAATTTAGCGTTTTAATCTTGTGAAGAGATCGCAAAAATTTACACGGTGATTTTAATTATTACATTGAATGAATTCACAATAAGCCATGGCTAACATAAAACTTTCCAACGGACCAATCAATAGACATGTATTGTCGGTGTGTTCCCCGAACGCCTACTGGATTAAAACAACACCTAATTAGGTAGGGGTATTAAGGGGCCTATCAAGGGGAATGCCATAATTAATTTACCTGTATTTGTATTGAAAATTATAATAAAGTATAGTAGACATTGAGAAACTGTATTGACTAGAAAAATATCAAAATACAATATAAAAAGGAATGGATGGTTTTAAATTAATAAAAATTCAATTAAAAAATTGACTAAAATGTTACACAATATACATTATTTATCAATAAAATAAACTTGTCTTCATAATGTCAAAAGCCAATTTATTAAGCTTCAAAAAAGATTGAGAATGTGAGCTTGTACCAACGTGTGGAACCACTTTGCAACTCATGGACCTAAGACTACCAACAACATAGAGGGCTGGCACAGCAAACTGAAGAAGATGACACAGCACACACAACATTCACTTCAATCCAGATTTTTAAAGATATACAGACACACAACGACATTAACCGGGTACAGAGACAGGCTGGTGGAACCACTCGAACCCGTGACTAGAAATACCTCAACATCGACCTCAGACTCACTACACTCAAGGAACGTTACCAGACATGCATCATCAACTTAATGACTTACGCCGACTCAGCATCAGAGCTCCTCCATCTCGAATAAGTGACAATATGACGCTGCTTAGTTTAGTGGTCTGTTTTTTTTTTTGTTACTTAATTATTATTATTACATTATTAGATGTATAGTGCTATATCATTAAATAGATGTCATGAATTTAATTTAATAAAACATATGAATAAAGTATTTTCTTTAGTTTGACTTTGTTTTCAACCTTTCATTTGTCTGCTACAATGTTCCAACAATTAAAAAAAACATAAAGCACAAAAAACGTATATATAGTTCGCAAGTGAAAAATTCAAAATTATTCAAATATATAAATACCTTTATTATATTATGAAATTTCTAATACTTTTCTTAATTGATATTTTACCTATGCTAAAAAACAGGTGACACTAATTTAAATAACCCTTAGAAGGCCCCTTAATCCCATACATTAATTAGATGTTTTTTAATCCCGTAGGCGTAAGTCTTTATCGTGCTTTATAGTTATAGGATTGTAAAATTCTTCAAACACGTCACCCTCTATGTTCCACGACCAGACTTTCCGTTTTATAACTTAACAACCCTCCAACAAGCTGGAAAGGTTTCCAATGCTCGTGACACGAAACGCAGGTCTTGCGTAGTAGTTTCTAAAAACATTGGAATTTTTTATATTTTAAACAAATGTAACCGGAGCTAGGGTTTTTATAGAGTGTTTGTTCTGTTATGTTTCGTTTTTTAAGGTTTTCTTTTTGTTTTAAACGCTTTTAATTTTTAATTCGTATTTAAACTCAGAAAACTAGTTTTTGCCGGGTTCGTCCACAGGGACCTTTGGTACTGGCTTCTCCTGGATTTAAATAAAGACAGGTGAGTTTACAAATTTTTTTCTTTTACAAAACAAGTTAACAATAAACTTAATATTAAAAACAATGATAAATGACAATTATGAAAACAAATATTAGTTGTTAGTGTGAGGGTATTATGATGTATCGAGCTTTAAACTCAGAACCTACATTTTGAGGGAAAAAGGGTCAAATTTATAAACTCAATACAAAAATTTATAACCAACAGGAACTTTACCCTTAAGAAACCAGGCCTGGGTGCCATAAAACTTTTCTGAGTAAAAATATTTTGCTCAGCATGAGAATTTTCTCAATTACAATGACAAGAGAAAGGGAAAAATTTGATTGGATGAAATTGAGAATAAAAAAATTCTCAGCAAAGAAATGTTTATGGCGCTGGGCCCAGATGTGGAGCCTACAGTGAAACTCGACAGAACATTCTAGACGGGAGCTAGAGCTGCCAGGCAGTCTGTAATAGGTACTAAAGTCTTATTTAAATAAGAAACCTACCTTTAGTTAGAGTCTGTTGCAGACAGAAGCTTTTTCTTGAAAAAAAGTCTTCGACTGTGAATTTCGCGAGCTTATATAGTACCCCCGCCACCCGTATCAAGGGTAATAAAACATCAAATAGTATTAATTATATGTTATGCCTAGATTTAAATAAAAGTAACATCGGACAACGGGTTCGTATGTAAAATCCCAAAACTAGGTCGTTTTACTAATTCGAACTCTTCAACATTTGAAAATAAAAAATATATAATGAATCGTTTTAGAACAAAGGTAAAAGTGAAAATAGTTTTAACTATTTCCTTAAATTCTCGAAGAAAGTTGTCCAGCTGAAACGACACACTGGAGTTAACTCCCCAAACGTTCGGGACTCCGCGAGATTTGCGCCGTAACAGTCCGATAACAAACTTTTATCGACACACATATTTGAATATATATTTAGACATACAGATGTGAACTTAGATACCACAATGTAAGAAAATATGTTTGGAATACCGGCCCTTGACTACGAATATAAAAAAATTACCATTCCTTTTTCTTCTCGGGACTCCTCGAGATTTGCGCCGTAACAGTTTGCAATACCGGCCTTTGACTATATATATATATTAAAAATTACCATGCCGTTTTCTTCTAAGTGCAATTCGTTTTTTTACATTATGCCGGTGGTCATTCAGTATCACCGATGCTTGTTTTCTTTCTTCACATTATTAAACATTTATTGATTAATAAAAGCAATCTTACATGTACTGATTTTGAATGCATGAAGTCTTAACACCAACCCCTGACCCTTTGTCCTTGATAAACCGTAATCTCTGCACTGGAACCTAACTTTTCTGATTCGATATTGTCATAGACTTCCTTCTTCTGTTACTTTTAAATTACCTCCTTGTCTGTATCGTGTATAAAAAGTATGTAAACATATATTTAGAACTAAAAATATATGCATTTGTTTCTCCTCTATTTATAGACCTCATGAAACTTTTAATCATTAGTCCTTCTATACCACACTACTTTATTGTCGCTGCTTAAAAATTAGAAATGTTTTATTAATAATTATCGAATTATGTCGTTATTTCGCTTTAATAATTACAATTGTCTTGTCCTAATTACCTTAATGATTTTCTTGAGAAATATTTCCGTAATAATTCTTCGTAATTATGCTTAAGTAATCAAAGATTTGTTAATCTTAATAAAAACATCAAAAGAATATACCACCTTACAAATTAACATCCTCACAAGTCAGGGTTTCTGTGTCCACGTGTAGACAGTAATTAAATCCTTGGATTTCCAGCCCTGTTATTTTATTAAATTATCTATATAAAGGTCCGCTTTTAAAGGTGTTAGTGTTAATAAAGAAGTACTTTTTAAAACAAATTTTAGACTTAACAGATCTAACATGCATATCCAGTAAGTTTTAATAGCGGATTGTGGATGGATGAAAAAGTTCCTAGCCTACATTTCGGTACTCTGTATTGAAATGATCAGGAATGCAAGAGCTTACAGTGAGTATACTACGAAAGCCCAGAAGGCTCATTCGATATTCGAAACTCGAAATTCGAGATTCGAAATTCAATATAGTTATAACCAATCAGATTGCGTGTTACATAATCGTCTACTAATCAGAGTAGTTCTTATATAAACATAGCCACGTGCTATTATTTTTATTTGGGGTTTTAACCGTCAACATATTTGTCAAAGAATGACAGTGTTCAACATAGTTTGTTATAAAATAAAAACTATAACCTTTCTTTGTTATTTTATCATATAATTCAGTTCACAATTATATTTGGTTGGATAAATAGGAAATCATTGAAGCATGACCAAAGTGGGCCCCTCATGGCCAGTCCGTGCCCCCCACTTTTTCGAAATTTCTGGATCCACCACTGGCTTATTTTGGCCCTCTGAACTTAAAAATGTGCTGAAAATACCCATTAATTATCTTGTCTGCACAAATCCTCTGAAATTACTGAATACTATACAAAATTTTATGAAACTTGGTATGTGACTAGTACACCATATATGTAGTTGTGCATATTATCAGGAATTGTTGATTCCTAAATTTATATGGTAGTTATGGCTCTTTGAACTTAGAAAATTTCAGTAATCCTCATATGTCACAAGCAATTTAATTGGCTAAAACTATATTGAATTTCGAATATCGAATATATAAGAACTATTCTGATTGGTAGACGATTATGTCACATGCAATCTGATTGGTTATAACTAAATTTGAATTTTGATTCTCGAATCTGGGCTTGCAAACATCACCAATTTTTCAGGATAAACGTATTATATATAAATCAAAGTTACAAGAATAAACGACTCATCCGCGCCTTATATAAGTTTAATTCTAGATACTATTTGAAAAATATCGTTTGAACATACGATTCAGATTAGTTTTACCAATTTTTGAATCAAGAATTGTGCAACGATGGTTATTGGATACACCTAATACTTAGTGGTGAATGATATACGCCACCATTTTCATCATCATACAAACTCACATACTACACGATTGAAAGCGGTAAGTTTGGCATGCATTAAAACCTGATTTTACGTACCTTGTTTTTGAATTGCATGTACCAAGGCAGGAACATTGCTGAAATTGCTATATTTTTGTCAGCTGGTTCTCAAGTTTGCCGGTCTCTTGGACCTTCTTTACCTTATGATGATCGTTTTAAGTGTTATGTATTCAGTCTTGTATTCAAACTTTACAGATAACACGAAACATTTCAAATAATAACTCTTTGCAAGTTAATTAAGCTGGTGATACGTAGAGAGCGAGATAAAAACCTGACTGGAATTTGTAGAGCAGATGTAATTATATCCTTAACCAATTTGTGGTTAAGGATATAATTACATCTGTGCTAGAAAACCGTGTTTCAAAAACTCATTGCATTTAATGTAATGAGGCGATAGCTAGAATCCAGTGATTTTTCACCATTTTTATCAAATGAACATTGACAATTTTAAAGGACAATCTACACTGGCTTTTGTATATTTTAACATGTGATGACTAATATAGTCACTGCTTAAGTGAGACCTTATAAACCTTTTACCTCCTCCTTCGTCCGACCATAATGTTATGTTCACAATTCTCGAACTACATACAGCGCTGTCTAGCGCATCTCCAGGTGGCGGATGGGGATGCCTTTGTTGGGAATGTCAGGTCACAAGACGAAAGCCTTACCGCCGACAGTGGTAACGTGTTTGGAGAGTAGAAAGTATTTTACCACTTCATTCTTTCGGACCATAATGTGATGTTTACAGATCTCGACCTACAGAGCTGTTTAGCGTGTCTCCAGGTAGCGAATGGGGATGCCCTCTCGTTGGGGGTTGTCAGGTCACAAGCCTGACCGCGGACTACAGTGTGTAACGTGTTTGGAGCGGGTACGCTAAAAGAGAGGCTCGTTGCAGCCATTATAAAATACTAATTTTCCGCCTCAACCCATACTCCATAAATATTCAGTGACATTCAGATTATTTGCCCTTTCGTCCATCTTTTTTTAATTGATTTATTGTTTGTTTACTTGTTTTGTCCTTAATATAGCCAAATACTGCTTGCTGGACGTACAGCAAATATCCAATCAATCAAGCCTCGCGCTCCGCCAATTACTCTGTAATATTTTTTCATATTGTGTAGCAGAAATATTGCCAAAAAAGTATTAAGCTGGATCAAAATAAAAAAACTTCGATTTCATTTAATGTTTAATCATTAACGGAAAAGGGGGGCAGTTGGTAAAAGTCTTTTTACATTTGATTGAACGTATTTCGGAGTTAAACAACGTTTATGTTGGTATAGACGTTTTAGCCAATAATATATTAATTCGTAAAAAATGTCGTCATTTCACTAAAAACTAAAAGAGGATAATACACCAATCAAAGTTATGAACTATCGCATTGAACTAGAAAAAAGGTACTTGTATTTCCAAATCTAAACTTTACAATATAGAAGGTCATTGAATGAATGATTGATTAATTGTCGTTGAATGCCTTTAACTAGCAGAGAACTCTACAATGCGATGTTGATAACCGAGATCATTGCGTATGTAACTAACAGACCCTATACACACATTTTTATGTTTAATTCTGTAACGAAGATCTAGCCTCTTGCTTTTCATAACTCGACCACAAAATAACTAACTTTGATGTCAGTATACTTCCAAAACTGTACATTCAATTACTTTTTAAAGTAGAATAATTGTCACTTGTAGCCCGTTACTGTCCTCATTTTAAGAAAATAGCAAAGAAAACCGAACGAATAACAAAAAAAAAGCAAAAACATAACACACAAAAAGAGAGTAACCCGAATCCAATAAAAACCATGGGGACATTCAGGTGCTCCGGACGAGTAAGCAGTGAGAGCCTCTAATTAGACACCCGTCGAGTTACTCGCTGTCATGTCCAGGGAAAATTTAAATTCAGGAATAGGAAACACTACCTATGAATCAGCGAAAATGTCAGATCGTATTTAAGACACTTGTTTCCCATAGCGATCAATTAACTCTGGAGAGATAACATCAACATAGGTACAACAAACCCTTGTTTGAGTAGTTTAGCAGTCAACAAAAGTGATCGGTCTAGAAAATCAGAATACCGATCGCAGGATCTAGAATAAAATATAAGTTGCGAAGTCTATTTTTAGAAGTAGGTCTAAGTAAGCGTGTTGTATATCAACATTGTTGTTATGTTTCTGGTGTGGGTGATCCATCGCCATGCTTGACCTGTGGGCTCATTAACAACCGTGCATAATTTAAAGAATAATTGCTTGCGAAAGCACAGAGGAATCTAACTTAAGGCGTTAAAAAGCAGATAAGATTATAGTTCATTAAACATGATAATTTTTACGATGAATTTCAGGGATAACTAATTCCAGGTAAACAAAACTGTAAAACAAACATAGGTGGAAGTAATTTTAATTACAAAAGATATATATTATTGATACATTGTATTACCTTAATAATTGTTAATGGAGAATCAATTTGTTATCAATGTACTTTTTAAAATAATTATTTTAACAGAGATAAATTGAATAGATGCCATGTATCATATTTAGTTGAGTTTTATATCAACAATGAATTGTTGATTTTTAAATTTTAATTACTATGAGAAGGAATAGAAGAAAATAAGAATGAAAATAATACTTGTTGCATTAACTCTGATTTCTATTTTGGAGTATGTCATCTTGGTAGCTAAAGATAACTACTTCATTATTTGGCATGAATATCAAATAAATATATCTGTAAAATTATCTGTAAATATATTTCCTAATAGTCAGCAATGTGCTCTGCACTGCTGGAGGAATCAGTTCTGTACTGCCGCGAACTATTACGATTCTTCGGGATTATGTGAATTGTATACAGTTAACATTGGATCTACTGCAATACGTTTTATCAGCAACATACGCAGCAAAGTTCTCCTTCAAAAGGGTAAGCTCGTTTTTCAAATAATAATCATTTAGAAAAAAATTCTAGAAATTTAGAAGGTTTCCATCATAAGACAAAATACAATCGTTAGTTTAATCGCCGTCTGAATTCAAACTTTTAGCAGTGAAACCCTTCGTCAAACTTATTGAAATCTTGCTTTGCGAACCTTCTAACTCGTGTATATAAAAATATAATAAAAATATTCAAGCAGTTTTGCCATTTATACACGAATATTAGTACAAGTACAACATTCAATATTGTACGATAAATATTATTGATAACAACATTACCATTGTCTGAAGCAATTCGATAAAACAGTGTCAGCTTGTATCAAATAATCTGCAGTACAAACTAAAAAAGAAAAAAAAAGTCAAATAAAGTTTAGTAAACGAACTGCATATAGGCTGAAAAAAAATCGAAAGATGATCTATCATGACGCCCTCATTCACATCATTCAGCAAACAGCTACTGAAGTCCATAGCACATCATTTCTGACTTCTTTAATGGAATAACTAGAATAGTTGCTTAAAAAGCTGGTATTGTCATGCTATTTGACAGCAATCGGGACATTGATAATACCTTTGCATTTGGATCAGTCATTATCAATGTTTCAGGAAATAAGACATTCCATTAAGAACGATCCTCGCTTTTTGGCAAAGGTACGAATTTAGTCCCCTTACATAATCAATCCCGGCACTTTAATGTCGAAAAGCAGTTGCATATACATGTACAATGAGCAGTGTACAATTTATATATTCTTTGACATTGTTTTTTTAAGGTTTCGTGTTAAGATCGATCATTATTGATACGTGATGATAACTATTGGCTTTTTTGTTACTCACTTCATTGACATTCTTGTCTCTGTTTAATTATAACGTTTAATACATGAAAAATTTTGAAAGCCCGAATGATGTGTTGCATCTCGGGAATTACGTTTTATATGGTAAATCTTAATTCGTAATGTTTGATTATTCACATTGCACGATTTTACTACAATTGTGTCTTCAGTATCATAGTATGTAAAAATAACCAACCACTAGCGTTGTATCGCGAGGGCAACAAATTTTGTTTGAATTTAGTATAAATATAAATCGAGGTTAGAAGTTTTTATTTGCTGCATAACGAGTAATGAGTGTAAATTTTGCCGTTAATCCAAAAAATCAAAAACTAAAATTGTGCATACGTTCCCATGTGCAGTCAATATATCATTATACTGCCGTCCTATATAAGCAACATTGTAAAATTAGCATACTAAATGCAAAGTCTAACATTCGCGACCATCTGATAGTAACATAGACTTAAATATATTTTGTTTGTAGATGCAATCTGTGGTAGTACGTCACTTCCAAACCTACAGAATACGCTGACGGATGTCACCTTTAGACCAGGGAGTGTTCTAGCTACTTCGAAATGTGCATTGTATACGCCTGGAACATCCGTAGATCATTGCCCTGTTTCTACTTGCGGGGGAGACAACAAATGGTCCTCTGACTATAATATTTCTTGCACCAGTAAGCCAAATAGTGAAACTCCTATTTACTATGTTAAATTGGTTCTAATCGTCATTTAAATTATTAATTTAATTTGTCTAAGTGTTTATTGGATTTGCGGCGAAAGCTTTACATATACCAACAAAGACTTGACATATACCAACAAAGACTTTACATATACCAACAAAGCTTGACATATTCCAACAAAGACTTAACAAATGGTGTTCTAAAGTTCCATATCGCGTATAGATAAACAAAACACAAAATGTTAAAAAAAATTAGTTTTGGGTAAAAACGTTCAATTGAATATTTCGTCACCTTTTTACAAAGTATTTTCAGTGTTTTCCTAATGTCCTTATTTAAGTGTCCGATACTTTTTCAGTGGCATTCAAAACTTTTGTTCCTTTTCCACATTTATCGAATCTATTGTTTGTTAAACTTTTTCTCGTCCTGAAAACAGCTGAAATACTGTTCGATGAACGTAAAGCCAACGTTCAATCAATCAATCGATCCAATTTAAATTCATGCCGTCCTGATCGTTACGTATTAACATGTTTCAAACATACTGTTGTCGCTATGGTTTTGCTCAATCTTTCTTTGTTGTTTGCCCCATGTTTGCCAGCTATATATCCAGTTTGAATATTTAATTAACAAATAGATGATTGCATGCTGTCTCTTTGCGAATAAAAACATTGTTAGATTTTTTAATTTGTCAATATTTTAAACCGAGCTATCAATAAAATTACAACAAATATCGGGTCTCGCCGTATTTTAATTTGCATATCTAGTAATCTCAACTGCAATTATATATTTCGATTCTATGTTTAACAAATATTTTAAAAGTTCAAAGCGGCTCTAATAAAATTTCCATATCCCAAAAGCAGCTTGCCAAGCAAATAAAATTGACAAAAATATATGTTCGACATTTCATTGAATAAACATTCCTCTAAATCGTAACAAAATTATGTTGTTCCAGTTTTAATTTTTTTTTAAGTTGAACTTTTAATGACGTCGTCGGAATTCTTAATGTGAACTCTTCTTTCAGAAACCTAATCTTTTCTCGAAGCATATTAAGGACATTATTTTAAAGTTTTACTGTATTCTTTCAGCTCAAGACTGCTATGCAACAAGCACTTTATATAAAGGAAGAATGTACTGCACAGTTTCACGTACACCATGTCAACGCTGGAATACTAATACTCCTCATGTTAGAAATTATTGGCCATCTGATCCGAATGATTTCGCATCAAACTATTGCAGAGACCCATCCTACAGCGGCTATCTGTGGTGTTATACAACAGACCCAAACGTCAGATGGGAACCGTGTCTTGAACCTACTAAATGTTGACTGTTGGTTAGTGTTCGTATGCACGTATAAACATGCACGCAATTTTTTTATTATTATAAAAAGCACAGACATCGATCAAATCATATTTGTAAACAGAAACATGTTTCGCTTGTCGTCGTCGGAAACCCACGTCCAGTCGCGTTCTCGCTTTGCTACTACTTTCTGACCTTGGCACACCTGTATATATTTTTCGCGTTTTGTAATACTACTCTTCAATACTATATGTAAACAACGCTATGACGCCTTGAAGTCGTGCATGTTTAATAAAAAATTAGCAGTTAATAATTTTGTCATATTTGGTCCTTTTCGAAATATATATTTAATGAAAACTTTTTGATATTCAGTGTTTTAATTTACTGCCCTGAAATTGCGAAAATGTTATACATTGGAAACTTTAATTATAAAAGTCAAATATCACATAACTTTTTGGAATTTTAGTCATAGAAGCTCTTCAAAGTTTTTATTATGTGGACTTCTAAAATTTGGTTTATCTTTTTTATACGAATTTTTTTATGTCACTATTTTGCAATTGAAAGGGTCATGGGACCAATTGTTGCAATATATGATTCCTAGGTAATCGAGTAAGCGAGCCGATAATCATCTATATTAAAGACGGAACACGCTACAAAAACAAATTAACTAGAGAATGAACCTCTACCTAAAACATAAATAAGTTGGTAGGCACAGAAAATCGAGTCTTTTGTGGTGCCACAGTGAACTTTCTCTTTTACAAAGAGACATCTTTTCAGTGCAACAAATTACATTTTCCTTACATGGCAGCCACTATCGTCAGTTATCAGGCTTTCCGTATTAAAACCCTTCAAGTCTTCCTTGCGGATAGGAGGGCAAGTTTTATCCGCCGCCTGGGTATGCACTAAGCAGCGTTTTAGGTCGATTGATTGATTGATTGATTGATTAATGGTGTTTAACGCCCGAGCAGCAATATTTCAGCTATATTCAGGCGATGAACATGAAATGGATGATAAAATGAACATGAAATGATGATGAATGAAAATGGGATGGGACACAAGGAAAAATAGGGGTAACGGATTTTAGATTGCCACTGGCAAATGGGAGGATGGATAGGGTCGGGCAATTTAGCCTCCTGTAGCGGGATCGAAATCCCTACTCATAGCGAATACTACAGCAGCGTTCTTTAACGTGCGAGGAACGTGGCATTTTTCCCAACACGGTGCACTAATATGGTTTGCGTTCAGGTTTTCCGTATTATGGCCTGACAACCCCAGCTTGCCAGGGGTACCCCATTCAACCACCTGGGGCACACATCCCAGTCGGTCTTTAGGCAAACCGACCTGACACGCCGGTCAGGGTACTGGGCGCTATTTAGTCGCCTTTTACGACAAGCTAGCGCGACTGCGGTCTATTCTTTTAGCCACCCGGATCCCGCACGGGGCCGTTTTAGGTCGAGGCCTGGAAACTGTCAATACTACCAGGTGACTGATTTATGTGATATCAGTTTTGTTCTCACAAATTTTATTTCTCTATATCTTGTCTTGTCTTGTATCAAATATTTGTATCTAAGTCTTTAGTTAGGAAGAAAGAGTCGTTTACTGTATAAAGTAATTTAAAAATTAAAAGTTATTATTCCAGCAAAGTTTTTAAAGTAGTCGTATTAAAAATTATTTAAAATCCTCATTAAAATGAAAATTATTGTTATCAAGCTTTTATCAGAGGCATAATTCAAATATACGAGTAAAATATCAATACAAATTACTAGTACCATGATCGATACGATTGTTTAGTACTTGTTTGTTTCTCTTTTGTTTGATTTCTGTTCAATACTTAATTTACAGATATTTAATGCTTCAGATAATGTAAATAAATGGGACATTTTTTCAATATAGTTATTATTAACTAATCATTTCACCCATAATAATAAAATATTTGTATGAAATTATTGTAAGTACGATCCAGTGACTGACACTTGATCATCGATTACTATATGATATAATACATTCAAACATATTGTTTATATGCTATAATAACTATTCTCTGGAGAGGGCGATATTGGTTATTTTTAATTGATAACAAATAAAATTCTCCTATATATTTAAATATAGGTCTACCAATTTGTAGAATATATTGCATGAACATTTTTGGTGATAATAACTTGATTATACTTATTGATGGAACCATTTCATACACAGAAATGGAATCCAGGAATACAATTATCGCTGGCTTTTCTGATTTACAGGGTTAAATCTTTCCTACCTGCGCACGGTGTGTACAAGAACACAAAAACATTCGTCTCATAGGGACAAAAATCTGAGGTCCCCAGATTGGAGCAAGATCGTTATAAATTTTTTGTAGCTACAAGTAACCATCTACAATTCTAATTTTTCCATGGTTTTTTAGTTGTATTTACTTTCCAATTCCTTGTTCGAGTGTTCCTAAATTCACATGTTATTTGCAATATACTGAAATATTTTTTATAAATCCTACGGAAGTATTTATGAAAACTCCAGCTTAAACTACAACTTGTTTTATAACATATTTAGTAATGAAAAACAAATCACAGAAGAATGGATAGTTGAGTATAGTATACCGTGGTTCAAGTTTATGGAAACAATAACTTTTAGTAATTTAACGACTGTCAATAAAGTTAAAGTTTTTATTACTAAATGCAATATAGCATATAAGTATACATATTATGAATGAATATAGTTACAACATAAATATTTTCAAAACACCATAAATTATGCATAAGGTTACAATATGCAGAGCGTGACAAATTTTTTGCATGTCAAATATTGTTATTAATTATGTGTGTACTTTATGTATAAAATGCGTAGGAATAAATAAGGGTTTTAGTTTTATAATGATTTGATTATTCTCTGGTGGGAATATTGGTAATTAAAAGCAGTTTTAGTTTGTTCGTTTTGTCATTATAAAAGGCGCTTTACAGCTCATATAAACCGTGTTACTAATATTGAAATGATACTAATAATAATATATTTGGTCTTAATTCATCTTTTTTAAAAGCCTACGATAGAACCCACAAGGAAAAAAAGGCCTAATATTAAACTTCACCATATTATGACGTCTTTATTTCAAGGACATGTAAACAACGCCTTATAGTGACGACACATCCCATCTTTGAAAATTGTACATAACTCAACTCCTTATGTTCATCACAGCATTTTAAATCATCAGACGCTTGTTCTGCAGGTTTATTAAAGAAATCTTTCAATAATTGAGTAGGGATCTCAGAAAGGTCTCTAGGAAAGTTCAGTATTTGAAAACCCTTCTCAATTTGGGCCATACTATCTGTTTCTGTTATTCTGTTAAATGTCAAATTTGAAATATATTCTTGCAGTCTATAATTAGCCTAGGTATGGCCATTACACGCGCTTTGTGAACTTATGGCAAATGCAAGCGATCGTGGTCTGATCCCCTCCGATATCTTTTCTTTCACTCTGTTTTAGTAAAAAGATATGGCTTTATGATATCTGTCATATTCTCAAACTTCACATGTACTCGTGTCTCTTCCATCTTTGTGACAACACCATGTAAACTGGAGAGTCATACAAGCTAACTGTCAGTTATACTGGGCATCATATTTTCAAGTGAATGTATTTGTTGACAACTATTCCTTGTGTATTCCCCTTTATCCGTGCTGTTGTAAACACATTGGTTTACTGAAAACCATAAACCTTGACATTATATATTATAATAGTGTGACTAGAAAATGTGTTAGACACAAATCCCCCCCCCCCCACCATTATAAAGGATTATACATATATATTTCTATATTGACTCATTATAGATATCAATGTTATAAGGGGAAATAATTTAGATGAATTATTCTTTACTAGATTAAAATAAAAAAAGTATCCAGGGAGCCTGAATCGCTCACCTGAAATTTAGTCAAGTCACTAGACGTGTGTTTGTTTGAATGGTACTTTAAGCAATGTTTCAGCTACATGTATATCATTGCAGAGAGTTGTGTAATGGGAGAGGAAGCCAGAGTACCCTGAGAAATCCCCCGAACTTCGATATGATAACCTTGACAATCCTTGTCAATTAAGATTGAAGTCGAGTACACCGCGTAAGCATAATTAAACTGCCATTTGTTCTGAGAACAAATAAGAAGGTCTTTCCCACTGTTCCTCTAAAGTCAGATAATATTTAGGTGGTGGGATTTTGTGTCTTGCTGTAGCACAAGATGTCACTTCCAGTCATAAAAATGAGTTATTTAAGTAAAGAAAGTGGTTCCAAGCAAAAAAAAAAATAGATGGTTGTTAAGGACTTTCATTCCGTTGCTAGGGACAAAAGGCCACTTCCGGTCATAAAATGACATATGTTAGTAAAGTACATCATTCTGATTCTAAAAATATATGGTTGCTCAGGAATTTTTATAACGGCCACCTTGTTGCTATGGTATGACCTTGAACTTTGGCTCAAATTGAAGCTCTTTTCCTACTGATCATGTTAAACCTATATGTTTACTATATTATCACCGTTTTTAAGTTTTACCAAAAAACCGATTAACCGAAACTCGTCAAGGGCTGCAACTCGAAAACGGTTCATCGCACAGCTTCGGGCCAATGTACCAAATGAAGGTCTTGATAAGAGGAGTATTTTTTTAATTTATTGTCTGCTTCTATCTTTTATGGTTTATGAGATATAGTGCTAACAAGACCTATGGTGACCTTTGACCTTGTAATTTTTAAATGTAATATGTGTCACTTAAGATCAATGGTGGTGGTCTCATTTCTCTAGGACTTAGAGTTTTCGAGAGAAAAATTTTGAAGCGTTGTGCCATTTTTCAGGTCAAAAACGCGTAAACAGGAAGTTGATTGGAAGAACAAAAAATGCTTGTTAAATCATCGCCATAGGGCACTCTACATTTTGTACACTTCAGATTTTGAGAATCGGTTACGGTTTTTGAGTTTATCTGCTAAAAAGGGTTTTCGTGTTGGGGCAGATAACTCTTTTACTAAAAATAGATCGGTCTAAAAGCATGAGCTCCTGATCTCCTGATATGACCGATAAATGGTACCAAGTATCGAAATGATATGTCGAGACACTTTTTGGCAAACCTCCGCGGAAGAAGAAAAAAAAAATAATCATAACAAAGACAAGAAGGTCTTTCCACTGTAGTGGGAAAGACCTTAATAATAATAATCATAAGAAAGACAAGAAGGTCTTTCCACTGTAGTGGGAAAGACCTTAATAATAATAATCATCAGAAATACAAGAAGCTAGGTCTTTCCACTGTAGTGGAAAAGACCTTAAGAATTGCAATTGAAAACCTTTCAATGGCAATTATTTCTATGAGGAATCATCTAACAACTGTCGCTGGTTTTCCTCTATCTCTTATACTGTACTTTGTTAGATATATAACACTGCTTGCTAGTAATAAAATGATCGATGTGTATTATACTCAGTGGAAGTAATTCTATATATCATATAAAACTTGCAACCTTGTCGTCTTGTGTGTTTTCAAAGAAGGATGGACAAAAAATGTTCAACAATTTTTGGGCGGATTTCACAGAGTGAAAATCCGGGTTATAATATGGTGAATGTCGGGCGGGCGGGGAAAAAATTTTTGTAACAGTTTTCTCAGCAACTACTTATCACATTCTCTTGAAATTTGGTATGCAGCATCAGCATGGCCTCCCATAACGTGGCATTCGATTTCAGGTCTGTCCTCACCTACTTCCTGTTTAACGAAATCCGGCCATTTGATCGATATTTTAGCTATATCCAGTTTTTATTGGGGAAGGAAGCCGGATTGCCCGGAGAAAAACAAACCCCGACGTGCGGTAGGAAAACTGGCAGTCCTTGTCAATTAAGATTGGAGTCGAGTACTCGCTGCCTGTAGTGAGAATCGAACCCGCAATCTCAGTGTTGACAGACCACGTGATCAATAGTAGATGAACCACTCGGCCACTGAGGCCCCCCTTACAATATGTATTTTGTATATCGGGTTGCTTCTACATTGTACCCACCAGTGAAGGGACGGTGACTGTGGTAATAGATAATGTGTGTAGTTTGAATCAGTAAATGCTAATGATATGGCAAACAATTATTTTGTAGAACAATTCTTACAATTTGTCCATTGACCAGTAACCTCAACAATGAGGGAAGGCAATAACGGAAAACATATTTTTAAAGGTACCTGATACAGAAATGGCACTGATACATCTCAGGATATTAACTCTGAAAACAGTCTTACATGCTGTATCAACGGCATTGGAATACTTATAAAAAAATTAACACATCTAGAAATACGGATTTTTTGAACCCGTGGTAATGATTCTGGGGGTTACTTTTATGATAATATAATTACAATATAAGGAACACAACTGTAGGTTTATATGACAGTGATGGACTGCTTTGCATAAATTTGGGGTCATTGTTGCTCAGAAATTTGCCAAAATGTTTATCATCAATACTTTTGAAATTATAGACCTCTTTTTTCAAGCGCGCATCACAAAACACAGAGAAATAATTTAATAATCGACTTTATTGATATCAACATTAAATATCTTTAATGTGCAACATCAACTGCATGTAACCTTATATATATTGAAGTACGAACTACAGCTATAGACTTCCATCACGTGAAGCAAGCGAACGGTTCGTTCTTGTTTAAATTCAGCCGGCTCACTTCAAGAGAACGAATGGAATCGAAGGGATTTTCACCAGACATGTTTGGTAGATCCTACAAATTTTGTTTTCACTGTGATCAGAACTAATATGACATTAAAAAAGAACTCAAGTTACGCTTTCACTGATTACAAATTTACCTCGCTTCTAATTTAACAGTTGCCAGTTGGGTAGGCGTACGTTTGCTTTGTACCCCTCACGGGTTTTCCTTGCCCCGGAAATTTTAAATGTAAAGGAGGACCGTATCCGGTACAAATTTGCGGACATAATTAATCGTTAATTGCTAATTATTTAATGCAATAATCTATATAAAAATTAATATTTTGCATGTGCAACATTAACTGCATGTAACCTTATATTTGTTAATACTGAGCTATTTCTCTGTGTTTTGTGATGCACGTTTTTGAAAAAGGGGTCTATAATTTTAGTAGTATATATGCCACCATTGGTGTGATAGGTAAATACCAATGGAAAATATATTTTCAAGGAAATAGATTTCAATCGGTTCAAAGAAATATGGAGAATATTATGAAGGGAGCAGTTAATTGATCTTTCAAGTCTAGAAATTCACAAATATTTTCTGCCAGTATTCAGACAATCGTATATATTGTGGATAAAAAAACTGCGTCTAAAAGTTGTGGACAAAAACAATTCAGGTATATGTTACACCCGAAAGTATCTGCAATTCAACCATTGAAAAGAACCGATGCAGAAAATGAGGCCTTCAACATGTTGTATAGTTTTATGATGGCACGTACAGGAGATGCTTATACCGTGAAATTAAAGTAAATTAGGCTGAAATGGATGAAAGTTAAATATTAGGGAAACAAATCCTGGTGTTCCATCCAAAATGAAAGCACTGTTAGAATGTCAACATAAAATGCTAACAGTGGATTCATCTTAGAGACGGAGATGGGACCAAAATGTCATCAAACTTTGCTTTATTATGTGGAGAAGATGCCCTCGCTCATTGAAAGACCTCACAGTCTCCAATATTTTAGTTCTAACATGAATGTAGATTGTTATTTTGGTAGATGCATGAAACAGCCAAATATCAAAATTTAACAACATATGGTTACTATGGGGAGTTGATGCATTGTAAAAAAAAATTCAGCGGGACCTAGTGATTAACACACGAGGAAAGGAAAGCAAACTATTTTGATCGGTTGACCATGGCAAAGAGGCAGAATCAAAATGAATATTAAGAAAACAAATGTATTAATTAATGTTTATCTTCTTAAGTTTAATTTAGGATAGAAAAGATTTAGATTTTCTGTTGCACATTACCCCACCAGTGGTGTATCTGCATCAGAACGTTGTGTATCTGCATCCGAACGTTGTGTATCTGCATCAGACCGTTGTGTATCTGCATCAGAACGTTGTGTATCTTCATCCGAACGTTGTGTATCTTCATCAGAACGTTGTGTATCTTCATCAGAACGTTGTGTATCTGCATCATAACGCGGTGTATCTGAATCAGAACGTGGTGTATCTGCATCAGAACGTTGTGTATCTGCATCAAAGTGTTGTGTATCTGCATCAGAACTGTGTATTTTATTTTGATACATAATCTCCTAATTGCAATCGATGTTTATTTAGTTGACTACAATTTACAGGATGGAGGTGACCAGAACATGGAATTTATAAAAACAATATTTGAAAGTGATTCTGAGGTAGACTCTATCCATAACATGAGTACAAATATTGTTTGTCCTTCAAGAGTAGTTAGTCGCCCCAGGATTTTCTACACAATATGAAAAATTGAGGAAAAAGTCTTGAAATAGTGGGAACCATTCATACTGCACTAGAAACATTATGAAAAATGGAAAGCCTGTAGTTTGGGACCAGTGGTCAAATGCAGGTAGGAGGGATGAAAACACACATTCCAGAAAAATTATTATAAGTTCCGATTTACTTCCAAATTCATTAAAAAAAATGAGGAATCATTTGAATGAGGAAGTTTAAGACGGTGAAATGTTAAATTTATTGATTATCCAAAGTTTTTACATAATGCGTATTCTCTATTTTGTAGATGAATTTTTAGAACAAACCTTTAAGTGAACATCCATTTTCAGAGACAAACGACCAGTTTTGTACAAGTTTGATAATAGACTTGAGACATTAGTGGTATAGTTCAATTGTTCACACATGACAACAGAATATTAATGTTTTCACCATATCAAACAAGGAAGGAGAAGATGCTACCCAGCAAAAAATGCATGGATATTCACAGTATGATCTCTTGCTGCAATATGTAAAATGGAGACAAGCTGAATTTCCCGGTGAAGGAGCGTACCCTTATAGATTCAATTCTGATATAATTGAGAATAACTTTTGTCAGATTTGAGAAATGCATAAAGGGAATTCAACAAATCTCTAACAATTATTTTATGTCATCCATGAATAGTGTATTTATAGGAAAGTAATAAAAACCAAGCAGGAGAAAGCATGGTCTTCAGTCGGCAGATCAATTTTGATGTCAAAGTGCCATTAAAGAAACGACTGCCACTCAAAATATTACAAATAATGTAGGATCAATCAGCAAATAAACAAACACTAACTAGGCGCCAATTATTCATGTTATTTGTTTAGCGTTCATTGTGTTTTTCACAAGTTTATTGTTTCTTTGTTTCTTTGTTTTAATGGTGTGTAACGCAACTTTCAGTAATTTTCAATCTCATCTCTGGCGTCCATTTGTTATTGGGGAGGAAGCCAGAGTTGCCAGATAAAAACCCCACCGAACTTCGGAAGGACACGTGGCAATCATTGTCTATTAAATTGGAGTCGAGTACGCCCTGCCCGAATTGAGACTCGAACCCGCAACATCAGTGTCGACGGACCCCGTGATCAATTGTAGATGACGAACTACTTTCACCACTCTGTCAAAGAGGCCCCACACGTTATAATTATATTATATAACAGATCTTACTGTCACGAAAACTGCAGAAAAATACTGTTTATATGTCATAACGCATAAGGGAAGCATATATGCAGTTACATTCTCCACCACCATTGTTTCTCTGTCCCCTACCAAAAAAAATTGTTAAAATTTTACAATTACCTCCCTTGTTAAATTCAGTTAAAAGTTAATGATGTTGTTTTAAATGATAACATATTACCTGCATTTACCATTTGATTTTCAGAGAGGTGGATTAAATGTTTCTCGCAGCCAACAATTGTTTGTCTATACGTTTAATACTATATATAAGAAATTTAGTTTGGAAAATATTTCTTTTCCAATGGACAAGTTGATTTTTTCCCTCAAGGTAATGGCCAGATTATTCTTTTACTAGAGAGGCCAGAATATGTGTTTTAAAAATCCCATGACCTACTCCCTCCCTGGAAAATTAATTGGTTCATGCCTTATTATATTATATTTATATTATGTATATTATATATTATGTAGTATTTGTATCAACAATTAACAATTATTTCTTAAGTATTTTATTATTATGTCGCTTTTATGCCAATAACTATCCAAAATGGAATAAAAGCTTTGTTTGTTTTGTTATACTGAGTTATGTCTGAATGTTTTTCAAAGGGTATTAAATACCTACCAGCCATTTTACACAAACACATTGCATTCAAATACCTATAGTGCAAACAATTTCACTGGATCATCACCAGGTGGAAGTGTCCTTTTAAGGCGAGACTGTTCTGATTCTAAGATTGTTACTAAAACAGAGAAAACTCAACTCATTCACTCAAAGTTAGATAATTATATTTATTACAATCTTTAATACCAATTTTACACTTTCCAGTACCCAGAATATCAGTTTAAACCATGTTTTATCTTGGTTTGAATTATGTGGAATAAAAGTTGACTTTAAAGTAAAATATCCCCAGAGGGCAAACAAATTATAGTAGATGTCAGAAACTAATAATGATAATACTATTGTTCTGTTCAGTTGCAATGGAGTCACAGAAATAGGCGGTATAGATGTTCCTGTGTCTAGTGATGTAGAATCTGTTTAAGGTAAGGCGGTTACATCCGGTTTGAGGTGGTTTAAGATGAAGATTGAGTTAAATCAGGTGTTGGCCAGTTAACCCTAAATAGTGATGGTTCAATACTGCTGGTCTCTGAGTATGTTTTTACTGGAATGGTATCGGAGTGGTCTGGTAGTGGTGATTTCCTTATGACTGATCGTCTGTTAGCGGAGAAATCTGTAGTAGGATTCGGAATTTCTGGAAGAGAAGACATGGGACATGATACACACTGAGATGTTATGTGCCAAACCATCCTTCTTCATGTGCTGTTGGTTTTACTCTTCAGTCCATTGGCTTAAAACGCCTCATAGAGAAGATCGAATTCTCTCTTTTGTTTGTACTCCTGGCGACCTCAGCGGAGACATAGCAAAGTCTTCTGAGTTGCAGAAAGGCTAGTGTTGTTTCACAATTTACAATGTCTCATAAGTAGGTAGCACCTACTTTCCGGGCATTCAAACTTGCAGCCTGCTTCTGGACATACCAGTTTGTGCCCATGTTGGTCTTGGTAAAGACCTATCACAGACTTGGCCACGCAGCTGTCTTGTCTCACTGAAAAATAGTAACATTTCATATGTATTGTACCTTTAGTAAAGAAAAATGCTGATATTCTCCTAAGAATGGTTAGAATTTTTAGTCAGTTTTATACCATAAGCAAGGTCTGACAGGATCCGGACAACCTGATATAGTCTACCATATTATTTTGCAGTTTTTTTTAATGCCCCTTTTCTTCACTTGGTCATTTAACCATACTGTAGAGACAACAATGTATCGGTATTTCATAACCTTTTCATCGTTTTGTAGTTTCTGGAATTTTTTTTCTTGAATCATATGGTAAGAAGCCGATTGTGTACTGTATTTAATCGTTGAGTAATCCTGCAACATACTCGGTATGATTAGTGTGTATTTGTCGGGCGGAAATCCGTATAAAAGATCAACCGAGAGAAGGATTTCTACCAAGCATCATCATGCATGGGTAATAGAACGTACTTTCATGCACCTATGAGCGATACGCCATTATTAGGATTGGTAAAATTTCATTTGTCATTCCGAAGTTTTTGTAAGCATTTCGTCAATTGTACGGTTAAACCTCTCTACCAGATCATAATTGGCAGCATGCATTGTTGTAATCTGCGTTTTATCAATGCGGAACACGATATAAATTTCATGAAACAATCTTGATTTAAATTGGGACCCTTGATCCGTATGTATTTTGTGCGGAATACCAAATCTGGTTATGAATTGGTCAACTAAAACTTGAACATTTGTGTATGTTGCTGAATTGTGTAAAGGGTAAGCTTCCACGCATTTGGTTAAGTAGTCTGAAATAACCAACATTTATTTATTGTGTTTATTAGATCCTGGTAAGGGATTTCCCTCCTCATGGTCATCAGAATTTCTAATTGTCTGCTAAAGATTTCAAAATCGGCATTCCATTATTTTCTGTAAAGTACTCTATTATCTATATACAATGTCCTCCCACACAGCTTTCTTACTGAATTGGCTGTGGAAACATTTTGGCACACAGGTTTTATTTCATTTTCAACCCACTCGATAACAACCTTTAATTCTTCATCATTTAATTGGACTTGCCATTTTTCCTGTGTTGACTTTGGTCTGAGCAAACAGTCCATCAGCATTTCCATGCTATTTACTTGGTCTCGATCTATGTTCTATGGTGAAATTGTAATTCTTCAGTACATCTAACCATCTAGATATTTGACCTGGATCTTTGCAACCAATGTTATGCATCATGATCTGTACGAACTAATATACATATAGTGGTGAAAGTGTTAAATACTTTCAACAACCCCAAAAGTTCTCTTAGTGTACACAATGGCGTCCATGCTTATTAAGGGAACGGATAATGTAGATTTTTCGCATTCATCATATATTTGAGAAAGAACAGCCCTTGTAATACCAAGGCCGCACGCGTCAGAATCAAAACTAAAAGGTGTAATTGCAACCCCCACGTCACTAAAATATGGGATCGTACCAGAGTTGATCTCTAAATTTTGATGCAGAACGTTAGACTACAAATGGTAGCAGGTTAACTACAACTTCAGAAGGTATTGCAAACCAAAAAGGTCGATTGACAACGCTGCTAGGCGATGATGCTTCCTCTAGCACCAATTTTTATCTCTAAATATAATGCAGTGATTACTGCTGAAATGTCCTCTTAGCACTGCGTTAACCTACTGCTGAAACTTCTCAGCAAGGTGCAACACACATTTCAAAGCATATTTGTAGCTATGTTACAAAGGTTTATTTGTGTTCTGTGTAGTTATAATATATAATGTTGTTATGCGTCAAAGAAGTGTTTAAGTCAATACTTTGTTCAAATCACATGAACAACATGCATTTAAGACCCAACAGTCTCATTTGCTGTAATTTTCACGCCGCGTGGCTTAGATGCTGTAATAAAATTAACCTTTTGAACCTTGAATATGTTTTTTTATCTTTTTTCATATGATTCAAAGCAAAATACAGATCTGGATAATACGACAGGTATATGACATAAAAAATGCATCTAAAATTGTCCTTTCACTTAGATTGTACAAAGGACCAATCACTTTTTATATAACATAAAGGCTTGCGTAACAAGCATTTCGGTTTTGAGATAAAAAACACATTTTCTAAGGTCTATCTAATAAATATCATTCCAATTTCTAAAAGAACTTTTTTTATCCGAAACTGATTTCACAAAAATTGCCTTTTATTGTGGTTTTCGATTTTAAACCTCATCGATAGCGTTATCACAGAATGACATAGTAAGGACAAAATGGTCTCGCTTTATTATTAACTTCCGTAAAAGGAATACCAATATATTTATTATAACTTGAAAATTTGATACCACCCACGCATTTTTGCAGTCCAACGTCATGCTTTATCATATTTTTTCACTCAACCTGAACTACAGTACTTGAAATTTAAAACGGAACACTTTTAGCAATCCGTTATCAATCAGTGAAATAGTTCCCAATCCGTCCATCGGTCGAATTGACGGATTTGGAACGATTTCACTAATCTGACGGATTGATTGGACTGATCGCTTCATGGAGTCCATTAAACTTCCGGTGAGTGAAATTAATATTTCGAAATGTGATAATTCGTTTCACTTGCTAATATTAGTTTTAAAATGGCAACTGTTATTTCCTCATTTATGGCTAGTTTTAACTAATAATGAGGCTTACACTAGTTTTAAGTTAAAAATGAAATAAATGGAAATTCTCCCAATCTATAACTAATGCATCTGTGACGGAATATAAACATCACATAGTGTCATTTCATAAAAAAAATATTTAAAAACAAAAACAATAAATTTTTTAAATACGCACAATGACTTCACAAAATACTTGATCTCGCGTGCCAAGGCGTACATCTCGTATTTGTCTTTAAAAGCGGAAAAAGCGCGAAAGACGAAAAAGGTGAAGGCGGAATAATACATTTTTTCTAACTTCGCGAGTTAGCGTTAGCATTATTTGTATGTATGTTTGTTTGAAGTTTATTTAACACCATTTTCAAAAATTGTATTGCTATATATAATATTGTGTCGAGTGTTTATAGGGAAGAGGTGGAGTATCCAGCCAAACCGTCGACTTTCGACAGAAAATCTGGCACTCTTTTCAAATTTAGGGATGGGTCGACCACACCCTCTCGCTGCAAGAGTCATACAGACAACCTCGGTGATCAATAGTAGATTACTGCTACCTTAACCACCAAGGTCGAGTTTTTTTTATTATAAACACTTAAAAAGATAATTTGTCGCAATTTGATCAAAGTTTCTTTCTGTGCCACAATTCCTAAGAATTCCGAAATATAATACGACATAATGATTTGCGACAACAGCGAAAACATCTATTATATATTTTACTCACTATTTCATTGTGTCAAACGAATTTATGAAAATTAAATCTCAAATTAATAAAGAATAAACTACTAAACATGCTTGTATATATATACTTATGCAACATTGATAAATATTCTGAGAATAGTTTGTAAAACATCGGACGGATTTTTAAAGATCAGCTGTGTATCTTTCACTTTCGTTTACGCAAACAAAATCATAAATAGTTGACGTTCATGGAAAATGATACTTTACAATGTCTGTAATAGGCGTACTATATTTAGAATTTTTTTTGTAATAGGAGGTGCAATCGCATCCAACAAAAACCCTCCCCTTCCGATGGCTCTGGATTATAAATTCGTGAGAGAAGTGTCAGCATCACCACACAGAACACAGCATAACAGTCTGGAGATTTATTTTGATAAATTCCTGTTTACAGGGATATATAGGATCTAACACCGGTGGGAGGTCAAGACGGGAAACCTTGTACCAGCATCACCACACAGAAATCAGAATAACAGTCTGTAAATGAGACAGACGCAGTCCGCATCATCGGGCATGACTAAAAATAACAGTCACGAGGTTAGACAGACGCAGTCGGCATCATCGTACATAACTTAAAAAAAGAATCTGGTGGGAAGATAGACGTAGTCGCCAATTGCACAATACTGAATATAACAGGTGGTTAGACAGGCGTTCAGGTTTACTTACTAGTGAAATGAACTGGAAGAAAATGTAACATGTGACCCGAAAGAAGCCGATGGCTAAAACATGTTTCCTCTTTAGCCTTGTCAAATTATATATTATAATGCATTACCTTTCTTAAGTAAATGAATAGGTAGCTCTTTTCGTTGTAAGATATATCAATGGGTAGTTTTAAATTGTCTTGTTATATCAATGGCCGAAAATAATTTCTCATCTGAACCTGAAGAGGTTAACCACAGTGACTTAGCAAATGATTTTGCTTTAGTTTTTATGTGTTACTTATGTTACATGAACACATGAAGTGAATAGAGTGGGTTTTCAAATCTTTATCCACAGGGACCTGCACCTAAAACTACCCTTAGTTACTCCCTCTTCCGTCTGATTTAAATGCAAAATAATTAGAGAAAAAAGGTTTCATGCATTGTTGATAATTGTTTGTTGTCAGTCAGATAGAGAAAATATAAATACATTAGGTTCATGCAGAACTCATAATTTAAATTATTACTAAAGAGTGTATATCGATTCGGTTTGTCACAAGTCATGGTGTGTAAACCATCGTACTCATTAACATGCAAAAGCATTAATATTTATTAATTATTTATGATAATAGTTTATTTTTGGATTATTAAGATAATAGGAGACAGATCCTGAACGATAGTCCATTCTGCAATTTCTCTTGACACACGTTTGTAACATGAAAAATTCAAATAAATGATCGTTGAACTTACCTTTAAAATACTACTAAAGCAGGTAGCTGATTCCATTGTGTTATTGTAAGTGGAAAGAAAGAATGCCGTGGCGTCCTTCATCGTTATCTTTTCTTTAAAAATCGCCTATAAAATCTACTGAAAGTGTGCACACTTCATCGTAAGAATGTCTTCTAACGAGCATGCAAAATTGAAGCTGCCGACAAACATGTCCGCCGTTGCTAAAAACAGAACAAGGGGTCAAAGATTTTAGCGTATATTTTAAAAAGTATAACAGATAGAGAAAATCTTAAGCAACTGTCCATTTTTCGAGTTCAATCAAGAAATCAATCGATGAAGTGATATCTTATTTTGAAATATTTTTAGTCATAATCAATGTATCTATTTTGTCACTTCGTTTGTGAAGTTTTGGTTCTTCAGTGACGGTTAGCTTATTACTGCTGACGTCATATTGTAAGATACATATTATACATCTCGTGACTACTTTGGAGGGGATTGATTCGATGTCATCAGAAATGTGACCACGTTGTCAAATTAAGATTAGAGTCGGACATGCCCGCAGTGAGACTCTAATCCGCAACCTCCGTGTTGACAGGCATAATAAATAGTAGATAACTAACCACCCTAACCACAAAGCCACCAAGACATTTGCATTTAAAAAATATATGCGCATTTAATAAAATCCAAGATAGCGCTGATAAATGGGTTTACTTCGGTAATACAACATGCATGATATCAAGATAATTAAAGACGAACCATCAAATTTTAAAATACATTGTATTCCTGTTTTTTGTTAATTTATTCCCCACTCGATAAACAATCGACCTGTCATTCAATTAGATACCCAACAGTTCAAGCTTCCTGTGAAATTTAGTTGTCTTTTCATGAAAATTAATCTTAATTCAAAACAAGTTATGCAAAATAAAGCAAGCATTTATTTTAAGTAAAAGGAAACAGTAACATTAAAAATTTTACATGCCAGCTGAATGTAAATGCGACTATGAACTTAAAACAGAATCAAATAATACATTGAATAGAAAAACAACAAAATATATAACTTAACATTAAGAAAAAAAACTGTTTGTAAGCAATACATCTCACCCGAAGTACATTTTATATGAATCGCGGTAGCAGTCGATTTCTGTGTTATTGGCGGTTCAAGTCAGCACTGTCAAACATCTTTTTTTTTTAAGTTTGTACCCAAACGTAGTATTAGATGTCAGAACATTTAATTTGGATCTTGAACTCAAAATAATAGTAAATGGACTACATTTGTTTTCGTAATATTTTTACAATCAATCTTTCACTGGTAAAAAAATTGAACGAAATTTAGTAGAGTTTATGTTGATCAGTTGATTGATTGGATGTTTGCTGTACATTCAGCGAGCAGTATTTCAGCTATATTCAGGACAAGGATAACTTAACAAACAATAAATCAGTTCGAAAAAGATGAACAAAGGAGCAAACATTTTGATTGACATTGAAAATGTATGGGGTATTGTAAGGAGCGGAAAAATTTAGCTTTTTTTAGCGGCTGCAACGTGCATACCCTTATTGACATCTACATGCGGGGTTTTATCGTGCAAGGAGCGTGGCATTCTCCAAACATGTGACCACGGTCAAACCTTATGTATTATGACCGTGACACCCCCCCCCCCAACAAGGAGTCACCCCTATCCGCCATCTGGGGACGCGATAGGTAGCTCTGTTGGTCAAGCCTAGAGATGCAGTCATCTCAATCGAGAAATACTTCAGCTTAATTCAAAACGAGAAGAACTATATAAAATGGGTATTTGAACTTTTTTAGTGTTTGTGCACGTGGTGGGTTTTTGTACCGACAATTTTATCAGTCTGCTCAGTACCGAGAGAAAAATTAAAAAGAATTCAGAAAAATATCATAACATATGAAAATCCAGTATTTTGATATAAGGTGGAATTATAACAAAAATAAAAATGCACGCATTACTTTTAACCAGATTGTATACAATTTTGTATTTTACAGAAACTGCAGTTGTAGCCACCTAAGGGCACTCGACTTCGCTTCTATCAACATTGACAGCAAATTTTCTTCATACATGCGAGATAAACAAACTGAAAGGGAATGCTTCCTCTTCCAGAGCACCTGGTTTCACCGACTGGTTTGTAGTAGGGTTCATGTTACTCAATTTTTGTGTTGCGTGCATGCTTGTTAGTGGTTTTTTTTTTTTGCTTAACAATAATTTTGTCCGTCTTTGACCTATCTTCCATTCTTTTGTGTTCAAGTTCAACCGATTGTCATTACTTGTTATTAAAAACTACAATTTGATAAAAAGACTTGATTAATCAGACATAACATTGACGAATCCTTTATTTACAGAATGGTGCAGCATCGTTAGTTGAGAAGTAATACTGTCCATGACCTTTGGTTCGTCCATTATACCCCATATCTGCACAGCCTAGACCACATCGTGAACAATTACCACCATCGTAATCTTTCTTTGTGTGACATGGGTATCCGCTGAAATGACACGGTGAATTGATGGATTCGGTAAAAAGGTCCAAAACTCTCATGTGACTGCATGCTATTGTTGATTTTAATGCTAAAACAGATAAAAGAAACTAGACACCAAAATTACAATTGTTGTTAAAGGGATCTTTTAGTTTGTGTAAAATAAAATCATGTAAACCGATATCATTAAAATAAAAAATAACATTTCGCGTGTAGCAAAATGCCACTTAAAACATTAATGCTCTAAATCCGTGTAAAGGTAGTAAAGTGTTTTAATGATTTATATTAAAAAAACAAATGGTATTATATTATACTTATTAATAGTGTATAATTTTATACTCTCCGTTTTATCATGTTGGTAGAATACGTGAAATGTTCTATAGCCTGTATGACACCAATACTTGTCATATTGCTAAATTTTTACATGTAAAATCCAAAACTTACTTTCAATTTTACCAGTAATTAAATTAAACAAATGCGTTCCGAAGTCCCGATCACACCCTGGTTTCTTTTCACCTCCATTAGGATAAAAGTCACATGACCTATTGCTCTCTCTAGTCCAAAGCCTAAAATAAATGTTTAAAAGTCAGTATGACCATTTGCTCTCTCTAGTCCAAATCCTAAACTAAATGTATATGAAAGTCAGCATGACCTATTGCTCTCTCTAGTCCAAAGCCTAAAATAAATATATAAAAGTCAGCATGACCTTTTGCTCTCTCTAGTCCAAATCCTAAAATAAATGTATATGAAAGCCTAAAATAAATGTATATGAAAGTCAGCGTGACCTAATGCTCTCTCTAGTCCAAAGCCTAAAATACATATATAAAAGTCAGCATGACCTATTGCTCTCTCTAGTCCAAAGCCTAAAATAAATATATAAAAGTCAGCATGACCTTTTGCTCTCTCTAGTCCAAATCCTAAAATACATATATAAAAGTCAGCATGACCTATTGCTCTCTCTAGTCCAAAGCCTAAAATAAATGTATATGAAAGTCAGCATGACCTATTGCTCTCTCTAGTCCAAAGCCTAAAATAAATATATAAAAGTCAGCATGACCTATTGCTCTCTCTAGTCCAAAGCCTAAAATAAATGTATAAAAGTCAGCATGACCTATTGCTCTCTCTAGTCCAAGGCCTTAAATAAATATATAAAAGTTAGCAAGACTTATTGCTGTCTCTAGTCCAAAGCCTAAAATACATATATAAAAGTCAGCATGACCTATTGCTCTCTCTAGTCCAAAGCCTAAAATAAATATATAAAAGTCAGCATGACCTTTTGCTCTCTCTAGTCCAAATCCTAAAATACATATATAAAAGTCAGCATGACCTATTGCTCTCTCTAGTCCAAAGCCTAAAATAAATGTATATGAAAGTCAGCATGACCTATTGCTCTCTCTAGTCCAAAGCCTAAAAAAAATATATAAAAGTCAGCATGACCTATTGCTCTCTGTAGTCCAAAGCCTAAAATAAATGTATAAAAGTCAGCATGACCTATTGCTCTCTCTAGTCCAAATCCTAAAATAAATGTATAAAAGTTAGCATGACCTATTGCTGTCTCTAGTCCAAAGCCTAAAATAAATGTATAAAAAATAGCATGAACTATTGCTCTCTCTAGTCCAAAGCCTAAAATACATATATAAAAGTCAGCATGACCTATTGCTCTCTCTAGTCCAAAGCCTAAAATACATATATAAAAGTCAGCATGACCTATTGCTCTCTCTAGTCCAAAGCCTAAAATAAATATATAAAAGTCAGCATGACCTATTGCTCTCTCTAGTCCAAAGCCTAAAATAAATATATAAAAGTCAGCAAGACCTATTGCTCTCTCTAGTCCAAAGCCTAAAATACATATATAAAAGTCAGCATGACCTATTGCTCTCTCTAGTCCAAAGCCTAAAATAAATATATAAAAGTCAGCATGACCTTTTGCTCTCTCTAGTCCAAATCCTAAAATACATATATAGAAGTCAGCATGACCTATTGCTCTCTCTAGTCCAAAGCATAAAATAAATGTATATGAAAGTCAGCATGACCTATGCTCTCTCTAGTCCAAAGCCTAAAATAAATATATAAAAGTCAGCATGACCTATTGCTCTCTCTAGTCCAAAGCCTAAAATAAATGTATAAAAGTCAGCATGACCTATTGCTCTCTCTCTAGTCCAAATCCTAAAATAAATGTATAAAAGTTAGCATGACCTATTGCTGTCTCTAGTCCAAAGCCTAAAATAAATGTGTAAAAAATAGCATGAACTATTGCTCTCTCTAGTCGAAAGCCTAAAATAAATTTATAAAAGTTAGCATGACCCATTGCTCTCTCTAGTCCAAAGCCTAAAATAAATGTATATGAAAGTCAGCATGACCTATTGCTCTCTCTAGTCCAAAGCCTTAAATAAATGTATAAAAGTTAGCATGACCTATTGCTCTCTCTAGTCCAAATCCTAAAATAAATGTATAAAAGTTAGCATGACCTATTGCTGTCTCTAGTCCAAAGCCTAAAATAAATGTATAAAAAATAGCATGAACTATTGCTCTCTCTAGTCCAAAGCCTAAAATAAATATATAAAAGTCAGCATGACCTATTGCTCTCTCTAGTCCAAAGCCTAAAATAAATGTATAAAAGTCAGCATGACCTATTGCTCTCTCTAGTCCAAAGCCTTAAATAAATGTATAAAAGTTAGCATGACCTATTGCTCTCTCTAGTCCAAATCCTAAAATAAATGTATAAAAGTTAGCATGACCTATTGCTGTCTCTAGTCCAAAGCCTAAAATAAATGTATAAAATTTAGCATGACCTATTGCTCTCTCTAGTCCAAAGCCTAAAATAAATGTATATGAAAGTCAGCATGACCTATTGCTCTCTCTAGTCAAAAGCCTAAAATAAATATATAAAAGTCAGCATGACCTATTGCTCTCTCTAGTCCAAATCCTAAAATAAATGTATAAAAGTCAGCATGACCTATTGCTCTCTCTAGTCCAAAGCCTTAAATAAATATATAAAAGTTAGCATGACCTATTGCTCTCTCTAGTCCAAATACTAAAATTAATGTATAAAAGTTAGCATGACCTATTGCTGTCTCTAGTCCAAAGCCTAAAATAAATGTATAAAAGTTAGCATGACCTATTGCTCTCTCTAGTCCAAAGCCTAAAATAAATTTATAAAAGTCAGCATGACCTATTGCTCTCTCTAGTCCACAGCCTAAAATAAATGTATAAAAGTCATCATGACCTATTGCTCTCTCTAGTCCAAAGCCTAAAATAAATGTATAAAAGTCAGCATGACCTATTGCTCTCTCTAGTCCAAAGCCTTAAATAAATGTATAAAAGTTAGCATGACCTATTGCTCTCTCTAGTCCAAATCCTAAAATAAATGTATAAAAGTTAGCATGACCTATTGCTGTCTCTAGTCCAAAGCCTAAAATAAATGTATAAAAAATAGCATGAACTATTGCTCTCTCTAGTCCAAAGCCTAAAATAAATATATAAAAGTCAGCATGACCTATTGCTCTCTCTAGTCCAAAGCCTAAAATAAATGTATAAAAGTCAGCATGACCTATTGCTCTCTCTAGTCCAAAGCCTTAAATAAATGTATAAAAGTTAGCATGACCTATTGCTCTCTCTAGTCCAAATCCTAAAATAAATGTATAAAAGTTAGCATGACCTATTGCTGTCTCTAGTCCAAAGCCTAAAATAAATGTATAAAATTTAGCATGACCTATTGCTCTCTCTAGTCCAAAGCCTAAAATAAATGTATATGAAAGTCAGCATGACCTATTGCTCTCTCTAGTCAAAAGCCTAAAATAAATATATAAAAGTCAGCATGACCTATTGCTCTCTCTAGTCCAAATCCTAAAATAAATGTATAAAAGTCAGCATGACCTATTGCTCTCTCTAGTCCAAAGCCTTAAATAAATATATAAAAGTTAGCATGACCTATTGCTCTCTCTAGTCCAAATACTAAAATTAATGTATAAAAGTTAGCATGACCTATTGCTGTCTCTAGTCCAAAGCCTAAAATAAATGTATAAAAGTTAGCATGACCTATTGCTCTCTCTAGTCCAAAGCCTAAAATAAATTTATAAAAGTCAGCATGACCTATTGCTCTCTCTAGTCCACAGCCTAAAATAAATGTATAAAAGTCATCATGACCTATTGCTCTCTCTAGTCCAAAGCCTAAAATAAATGTATAAAAGTCAGCATGACCTATTGCTCTCTCTAGTCCAAAGCCTAAAATAAATGTATAAAAGTCAGCATGACATATTGCTCTCTCTAGTCCAAATCCTATGATAAATCTATATGAAAGTACAAAAAAGACTACATACCCACGAATACTTCAAACGAAAGATCCTGAAAGAAACTTTACTGTTTTTGATGTATTTATCAGCCATGAAAGCTGGTTAATTGATTGATTGGTTGTCACCGACTAGCTAGCAATATTTAGTCACATGCAGGATGAAAACAAGTTAAAAAAAATTAATCATTAGGGAAAATAAACAGTGAATACATTTTGACTGCTTCTAGAGTATTATCGAGTATTGGGTAGGAGAGGAGGAGATGGGAGAGAAAATTTAGCCTCTTGTGCTTACTTTTCCAAATCTACAAAAGATGCCTTTTTGATCGTGAAAGGAGTATGGCACTCCATAAATTCGTTACCCAAAATGGTTCTTGGTCAGGCTTTCCGTACTCTAACCTGGCAACACGCCCAAAAAACACTTCAACGAGCGGTCCTCCACTATCCGCTACCTGGGGACACGTTACACAGTTCTGAAAACTCTAACTAGTAACAAGGGCATCGTTCTGTGTGATTGAACTATATTAAACCTGCGGATTAGGGTCAAATACTTTGTTCTGTCAGAATTTGCATATTAATTTTAAATATTGTTCGAAATAAAAACCAGACGTGTTATATTTCTTATAACGTGGCAACATTGGAGTCAAACAGAAAATAAAATTGTGGGTTTCTGTTTTATTATTCAACGCAAACTGTTAGGAGTCATATGTTTACATATATTACTCATAAGTTTTGAAAACTATTTATACATTGTGACATTCTGTAAATTAATGATTTATTGCAAATACATTTTTTTCTCGGGTGCATGTTTTAGTCAGATATTTGTAGTACGTGTATTAATATTATATGTCCGACCCTTTATAACCAACATTGGGAAAATGCAGCTGACGTTTAAACACCACTAAAATTAGTAACTTTTTTAAAAAGTAAATTTAAGTTTTAAATTGCAAGATTGCACTATACAAATCTAGACTTTCACAAATACGTTTAAAATAATGGATTACGAAAATTAAACATTTATCTTGTCGCTAATGATCTGCCTTAAATTGAACGTTTTTTTCGAAGGTTTACAGGGATTACTCGTAGAGATGTCTTGCCTTAAAGAAATGTGCTTAATTATATAATATAAAGAAAATAGGTGTATTGTGTTTTGTTTTATTTTTTATTTTTTACTTATTATTTTTTTTCTTGAACGAGACATTTGTATTTTTTTTTTCTTGAACGAGACATTTGTATTAACTATTCATTCAAATACTAGCGTTTATTGTATTATAAATGTATATATAATATAAAAATGACGCTTATATCGTTTTATTTTCAAATTATGAAGATACACGTATCCGTAAATCAACTGACCGATTTATGCATATAATTAAATGATGGATTTTGGATTGCACTAATTGGACTGACCGCATTGATCGCTGACGGATACCAAGGTAATGACGTATTAATTCTTTTGGAATGAATATAATCCCAATCAATCAGTCAGATTTCCGAAATCCGTCAGCAATCAGTTATCAATCGGCCAAAGCGTTACGTTTACGGGAGCAAGTACTGTATTGTAATTCTTTTCGCAAATTCGGTTCATTCATGGTAACTATATTTTACGTTACTGTGTCTATACAGCGGTGTTTTGCCTGACAATATGAAAACTGCTTAACGCGTTTGGTGGAGTTTATGGTTCTTTTGTAGATCTCAGATATCATTTTTTGAAATCAACAAGTATTTTCCTCAGTTAATAGGCGTTTTGAAATGCGGCTGAATTTTCAATTTGATAAAGCGATTTTCCATACTAAATTTTGACCTTGTTTTGATCGGAAGTGTACGTTAGGAAAATTCTATTGTTGTCTATTCGAAATACGTCGGGTAATGTTGTCTGTAATGGCGTCTGGTTCCTGGTCTATCATCTTTCGTATGACAGTCCGGTATGGGCTTATTTTCGATCCAATATGGCGATCCGGTAAGCATTAACCAAAATAAAAAACGTCGAGTTCAAGAACAGTGATGTAAGTTGGCATTTTCACAGAAAAAAAAACAAAACCACAACGTCTCGAATTGCTCAAATTCAGAGGTATGTTAAGAAGCTCACAACGCAGTGTTATATTATTAATGTAACTCTTTTTATTTTCTAATTAAAAATGAGCGCCCATTTAAAAAATCACCCAGTTGGTAAAATCTGACGTAAGCGACGATTTTGTTGCGATTATATGCAAAAGTAATTAGTTATTGTTAAGAATAGTGTTCTAGAAATAAATTACTGTAATTAAATAGTATGAATCGTAGTTTTATGATCTTTTATATCTAGTAGACTATATTATATATATAATTAACAAGCATTGTTGATAAGAACATGTTGTTAAAAAGGATGAAATGGCCCGGTAGGAATATTTTTCGGTGTCACCGAAAAAAATATAGTACAAACAGTGCTCAAATTTAATGAGATGTTCAATGGAAATAGGGTAGCATTGTGGATACATTTTATGACTCACTTTAAAACAGAACACAAAATGGGCATCCATTTAAAGTGTGTGTTAATTGTAAAAAAAAATTGGCATTAACTTTTAAGATAAACATGTATATAAGAGTTTCCAGCCACCAACCAAGTACACTTACTAAGTATGGGAACTCCATATAAGTCCATTAGCTGGGCGGAAATTTTGTCTTATTTATAAATATATTTATTTATAATAGAAACATCTTCATTTGTATCGCTGCATACTTCTCTAGACAGATATATGTCTAAATTATTGTGACAACCATATAATATATCTATCCATCTGATTTCTGAAGCATCAGAAAGACAGTGTTTACACCCAACATTTATATACCTCTACAAATTAAGCCCAACACTGTTAGAATTATATTTTAATACTCAAAAATAGTGCTCAAATATGTACATTGATGATTGGTTAAATTGATTATTAGAACAAGCCAATAAACAAGGAATAAAATGGATAGTAAAAAGCCATGATAAACTTGAATATTACAACTGGATTGGAACCTACTGGTATACCTGTAACCGATTAAAATAATTACCTAAGGCATGTATAACAATTTTGAAACGGCATACAAAGAAGTTGTAAATATAAACATAAAGCAGCAGAAGTTACATGTATTGAGAAGGTTAGTTATGTAATTCAACGACCCTTTGGGTCAGGTGAGCTAAAAAGGACAATAAAAATTTGCAACAAACAGAAAATGACATTAGACACCACTTGGTAAGCTTGTACTGAATGGACAGATACAATGAAAGAAGGTTAGAACTATAGTATTAGTAAAGACCACTGTTCTTTATGCCAGTTAAACTGAATTTGTGACAGTATGGGATTTATATAGGAGAAACCTTTATGTACAATAAAGTTATCAATCATAAAGCCCCAAAAAATATTGCATGTGATAGAGATTGGACTTAGCATTAAAATCTATTTTCTAAATATCTATTATTACTACTACATCTTGATTCTTAATTTTCAATGGGTTTGGTATTATAACTTAATAATACACCAATCAATATATGGCAAAGTATTTAAATTACTAAAAATGATCACACAGTACATGTATGCACAACATATTTTGATTACACATCTGCAATTTCAATTATTGCAATGCCAAAAGTATCAGGACATAATCTGGGTGTAACACCTACCAAAGTAATTGTTATCTAAATACCCAGTCCCCAATCAAATATTTCTAATAATTTAAATTGGCAAAAATGTAATAAATTAACAATTTGATATATTGTCAATTCTGAAGGTAAAGCCCTTAAAAAACATTTTATTGATACTTTATAATTGTACAAAATTGAATTAATGTGTTTAACTGTTCACATCTTTATTTTTTCACCCATTTCATACTTTTATCATTTCTTAATCTATCACTACATCAATATAGAATGAAATTCTTGTATATAAACACCATTCAAATTATTTGTAATAACAATACAATATGTTAGTTAAAAATATAGTCTGCAACATAAACACAGACTTGAAATTTTTGGGGGTAAAAAATTCCAAGCTTATTAGACCCGATATACATTAAGAAATCCCATAATCAAGATAACTCCTGTGTCTTTATGGTTAAGGACTGGAAATTGCACTCACCTGAATTTGGCAAAATGAATTTATTAAGTCTCTATAATTAAATTCCAGGACCTCTGACTACAGTATTTTTGCTTCTTTTGCATACTTTCTTGAGCTATTTCATTTTCAATTGTTCATTTTTCAAAATATTTTTCCAATCACAGCACTCTTTGTTTTATTATTTTGCAGCATATATTGGTGAAGAACGTTCAATGTTTAAATTTTACGCTGAATGTGACACTTCACAGAATTTTTACTTTTGTTTGATTTTAAAGGTATTTTCCAAATCATTCATTACTTCTTCATGAATGGGTATAAGTATAAAGTATTTAAATGGCCACTGTCTGAGACAGTGGGTATACTTTGTCCAGATAGCATGTGCAGCGATATAAATTACATATTTTTCATAAATAACTGAGAGTAAACAGTGGCAGAAAAAGTGTTACGAAATAAGATACGTTGCTTGAATTATTACGGTTTTGCCGTATCCTGTAAGTAAAACATCCGGAACATCATAATTTAAGAACGCCGTTATTTTTTCTATTTGTTTATTTTCCATATTTAACTGGCATAATTTTAATCATGCGAATGTAATTAATTTCGTCTGCTTTCGATGCAGACGCCATCTTTGTTGTTAAGTTATCTCATCTGATACCCGGTTGACAATCTTTTAAAGGGAACCAGGTTTCTCAAGTACAATGTCATCGTTAGCTAATACCAACCCCTTCAACAAAAATGGCTGACTTCCTATGGAAATTCGATCCACATGAAAATAGTAACAACCCATATTTTTTATAAACATCAATCATTTAATTACAGCTAAATGTTGTACACGAATTTGCATTCTAGTTGATCGATAAGGCCAAAAATATATGTACGTTTCCTATTACCCTACCTACCCTAAATAGTTTATGGTCATTTGATCTGAAGCACCGGTAAGTCGGCATTGCTTTCCCTTGTGGAATCACTCGCTTCCCTTGGTTTTGTTATGGGTTTAAGTGGAGTTTGTGAACGATTTAATTTAAATACTTGATTTGTATGCTTGAATAAGAAAATCGTGTTGAACTGCCATTTTAAGAAAGAAAGAAAGAAAGATAGATAAATAGATAGATAGATAGATAGATAGATAGATAGATAGATAGATAGATAGATAGATAGATAGATAGATGCCATTAGCAGCTTTAGTCTGTTGTTGTTTTCATGTATGGCTATGTAGGACCTTTTACTCTAATTCATTTTCTTGCTTTGCACAATTTACTACAGTAGTTGAGATTCCATTTTGCAATTTTCCAATATACAATAGTTGGTAAATAAGTTGTTGATATACCGGTAATACATGACAGTCTAATTAGTCACCTGCCAAATGTTACGGTCCAATAGCTACGTTCAAGTTTTTGGATTAGGACAGTTCCTCATTAACCAAGAAGGACATGATGGTAATGTTAGTCATCAGCCATGCATGATAGTCTACACAAGAACTACGTACATGTAACATATTTTCTATGGTGACAATATAATGCTTTTTGCATGTTGCTAATAAAATAAATTGTTACTAGAGTTAAGGGGGACAACGCTGTATATTACTTTATTACTTATTAGTTATTTCATACCATTAATAAAAATTGTATTTAGTCAATCAAAATCTATCCAACATTTTAGTTAAAACACATTACTGTTGACAGCTCTTTTTGTGCTGCTTTAACAGTTAAAAATATGTATACCAAAGAAAAGAATATGATAAACAACTATATTAATACATAGATCAAAGCCAAAAACATGGCTTCAACATTTTAGTGAATTTCTTATTAAATAATGTTTAGTGAAAAATGACCAATTACTGCACTACTAAATGCTTATTTATTCCTTTGTTTTTATATAAAATTTTGTTAAATTGTTATAATATATATTTTAAAATTAAATGTCTTTAAATATCCACTTAACTTTTTATACACAAGAATATAAATCTTACAAAAAGAACTTAAAACACACATTCAATACCAATACAACTTATTAATTGTGACTTTTTTTCCTGTGACTTTTTTTCTTGTGACTTTTTATCCGTGACTTTTTTTCCGTGACTTTTTTTCCTGTTACTTTCTTTCCTACAACCAAATCTTCTAGGGTAAGGTTGGAGTCGAGACCTCCCTGCTAAAGTGAGACTCCAATTACAACCTCCTAACAACATTATGAACTCGGCCAAAGTGGCCGCCAAGTTTGATGTAAAGTTGATAAATGTTTTTCTAAGATTTTACTGTTAACGGCACTGTCAGCAATTTTTCAGCTATACCACAGCGTCCAGTTTTTATGGGGAAGCCGGAAAAAACCCCGACCTGCGGCAGGAAACTGACAATTATTGTCAATTAAAATTGAAGTCGAGTACACCCTGCCTGCATTGAGACTCGAACCCGCAATATCAGTGTTGAGAGACGACGTGATCAATAGTAGACGAACTACATTAACCACTCGGCCACCGCGGCCCCTCAAAAAGAAAAGATTATTGTTTTAATTTCATCACAATCAGACTATGCATATTTTAAAACAATCATCCATGATCCATTTTTCAGGAAAAACCACAATATCTATTTAATCTTCTCCGTTAGACTACAATAATAATGAGCTAGATCTAATATTGTTAAAATATGAAAGTGAAAAATTGGACGATACCTGACATTTACCTAAATGTAGTCCATATTTCCCACTGGGAATATCATATAATGGGCTACCTATGTTACCTGTCATGCCTGTAGAAATTGTTTTATATAACAAGATTTTTAAATTTTGTTTACAGTACTGAACTATAAGAATAGTTCTGTCCCATTGTGTATTGTACACTGTTTTGGGACCATATTTTTCTAAACCAAATATTACCACTGTTCCAATGATAGCCAATATTTTTGGGCTTTTAAACATTTACAAATTAATTTAATTTTTCTACTGTTAAATTACTTTGATAGTTTGAGAGACTGTGGCCTAGGCATGTAATATCCATACAGTCTGCATATTACTTCTATTTACTAAATACGTTACGAATAATTCTGAATAGATAAAAAATATGTATCAACGTTTTATATAAATTGTGCAGATAGAATAGTTCAGACGAGAAGTGAAGTAAGTACTTTATTTTAAATGCAAAGAGATGAGACTACAATTGTTATGTCTTTAAGTTTTTTATAACAAACTAGAGTAAAAAAACCTGTGAGCAATGCTCACCATTGATACCCCCGCTTCACAATTACTTTGAAAATTCATGTGTTCTTAATTATGAAATTGAAACTTTATCTAGTTAAACGTGAAGGCGAAGTTGCAGATAAAACATGTAACCCTCCCCAATCCGCCAAAGAATGGCATCCCCTATGTCAATGACAAAGTCAATGTTTTTTCTATGGGAAACCTCCAATAATATTCTGATCAAAATGTTTAATATCCAGTGCACAATGGCAATATGTGACCAAGATTTGGTGTAAGTTTCAACAAATTCCATTCAGTGGTGTAGGAGAAGTTGCAAATAAAAGATGGGTATCCCCTTATGTCCATGACAAAGTCCATGTTTTTCTATAGGAAATCCCAAATATCATTCCGATCAAAATGTTAAATATCTCCTGCACAATGGCACTATGTGACATGGATTCTCTGTAAGTTTCAACAAATTCCATTCAGTGGTGTAGGAAAATGAGTTGCACATAAGAGATTGGTATCCCTTATGTCCATGACAAAGTCCATGTTTTTCTATGGGAAACCCCAAATATCATTCCAATCGAAATGTTTAATATCTAGTGCACAATGGCAATATGTGACAACATTCTGTGCAAGTTTCATCAAATTCCATTTAGTGGTGTTGAAGGAGTGGCACATAAGAAATGGGTTTCCCCTTATGTCAATGACAGTCCGTGTTTTTCTATGGTAAACCTCAAATATCATTCCGATCAAAATAATAAATATCTCCTGCACAATGGCACTATGTGACAAGGATTCTTTGTAAGTTTCAACAAATTCCATTCAGTGGTGTAGGAGGAGTTGCACATAAGAGATGAGGACCCCCTTAGGTCAATGACAATGTCCATGTTTTTCTATGGGAAACCCCAAATATCATTCCAATAAAAATGTTTAATATCTCCTGCACAATGGCACTATGTGACAAGGATTCTGTGTAAGTTTCATTAAATTCCATTTAGTGGTGTAGGAGGAGTTGCACATAAGAGATAGAGACCCCCTTAGGTCAATGACAAAGTCCATATTTTTCTATGGGAAACCCCAAATATCATTCCGATCAAAATGTTAAATATCTCCTGCACAATGGCACTATGTGACAAAGATTCTTTGTAAGTTTCATCAAATTCCATTCAGTGGTGTAGGAGGAGTTGCAAATAAGAGAAAGTGTAACGGACGGACAGACGGACGGACGGACAGACAGACAGACGGACACCATGAACACTATATACCCCCCGCTTTTCAAGTGGAGGGTATAAAAATGAATTAAAAATGCACCTCCTCATTTGGAAGATATGGGAAGGAAAAAAGTAAACAATTGTTTACATTTACACAATTAATGCATCTCAGTTTTTTGGAACCTCTAGAGTCATCCATACTCACAGAGATTTTTTTTTCCTTGGACCCAATTTCTCCTAATCCACCACATTGTATCAAATAAGCCCCAAAATACCCTCAAAGCAAAAAAAAAACTTTAAAAAATGCATAAAATACTGCTTATTGGTTGGCTGATTACATGGATGTCCGCTTTACGTCCAGCGAGCAGTATTTCAGTTATATTCAGGGCTGAGAACAATTAACGAACAATAAATCAAAGGAAAAAAGGGTTGGATGGGACATAGGTCACAAAATTTGTTGACTGACACTTGAAAAGAATGGAGTATTTAGCCAGAGGCGGAGCATTTAGCTATTTTGTAGCGAAATCTTCAAAGTGGGTCTTTATTGTGCTGCACTCATTATAGTCCGAGGCCATGCTTTCCGTATTATGACCTTTCAACCCCCCCTTTCCGACGAGAGAGTCTCCCCTATCCGCCACCCGGGGACGCAATGGGATGTTCTGTGGATCGAGCACTGGGAAACCCTCCCAATATTGTCCTAGTTGTTTTATTGGAGCAAATTGATTTAATTGTGTGTCGTATCAGAAGTTCGACGGAACAATCAGATCTTAATATAGTCTAACTGGGTCGTGGCATGACAGATAATTTCACTGTATTTATGTAATCTAGTAACTTCTCCCAGTCACACGTTCATACCAGCGGGATGGAATCCACGTTGTTCGCAGTACTTTTACTACAATCCTGCTTATTTGTGTCAGGTAAGAGTTTTATTAGGTCTTGGTATTTTTTTTCATTAGCATATACTTTTTTTATTTATAAAACATAGATAGGTTTATTAAGAGAAAACTGAAATAAAGTTTCATATTAAAAGTCTTATTCCATTGTTTCTTCACTTTAAAAAAACCACCACATTCGTTTAAATCTGTTTTTCGGACTTTCCAGATATTCCGTATATATTTGGTATGTGAGTCAATCATAATGAGTTACAGTTCAAGTTTGAAAATCGTTCAAGTCTGGCGATTTTTTTAAACAAAATTATGGCCCTTGGATTGTTGTATACTTCTTTGAAATAACAGTTTTCTGGCTTTTTCTGACCGCTTTTAGTTATTGAGCTTATATTTGGTATGTGATTCAATCATTTTGAGTTACAGGTCAAGTTCGAATATCGTTCTGGTCTCACGATATTTGGACAAAAGGACCTTGGAGATAATTTCTTAATATATAACAGTTATCTGTACTTTTTTTTCTAAATTCAGGTGATATTTGGTCTGTGAGTCAACCATTACGAGTTACAGATCAAGTTTGAATGAGGTTCGGGTCCAATAATTTTGAGGAAATTATGGCTCCTGCACTAAAGAAAATTTGAAAGATATCAGTTTTCTAAACCTTTTTTATCTAAAAGCTTGTACATATTGCGTGATATTTGGCATGCGAGTCAATCATGGTCAGTTTCAAATCAAGTTTGAATATCGCTCAGGCCGGTGATTTTTGACAAAAATACTGACTTTAAACTTCGAAATATTTTTTTTTAAATAACAGAGTTCCAGACCTTTTTCAAAACGCTTGCTGATATTGTGATGATATTTAGTATGTGAGAAAATCATCAAGAGTTACCGATAAATTTAAATGTCGTTCGGTACAATGATTTTCGACGAAATTATGGCCTTTGGATTTATAAACTTTGCCGGTAGAAGACTTAGTATTGCATAATCAATAATATCTGCACTGATTAAAACTGTTTGCTACACCTGGCTTATATTTAATGTCAAGGTATTTAAATTTCTTCTTTAATTTTAATTTTAATTCAGCGGTATGAGCTTCAAGACATGGTTTAATGTCGCGTAGCCAAAAAAGTAATAATTATAGGATAATTAATTGGGCGGAGTGAATATCCAAAATATGATCACGAGTTTAATCTGATGCTTTATGCGGCACGAGTGATCATATTTTGGATATTCACGATGCCCAATTGATTATCCTATTTATTATATAGATCAAAATTGTTTTCGTAAAATTTTAATGCTTAATCCTAAATTTTATTAACTGCGGATGAATATCTGTATAGTACAAAACCAACTGCAACATGGCCGCACTTATCTGGATCAGGACGCCAGCTAACTAATATTTCGTTCTGAAATAACAAATAAGGATATTGTCACGCTAAATGACATGTTATAGGATATTGTTCTAGCAAGTTCCGGTCTATTAGTAAACAATTATTTTAGCTTTTGTGTTTTGACATTTTGGCGGGAAAAAACCCGATGAAAATAAACGATTATTTTCACATGATTTACCGTGATTTCTGTCACTCGGAAAATTCGATATTTCATCTCTATATAATAATAATAATAATAATAATAATAATAATAATAATAATAATAATAATAATAATAACTAAGTCGAGTTAATTAACTTCTTCAATATGTGTCTGTTAGTTATTGGGGTCATGAATTTGTAAAGCAGAACCATTTAATAATTATTTGAAAATTACTTATTATAATTCGAACATTATCAAATTTTTATCATAAATAAACATGATTATTTTTTAAGAAATATAAAAATAAATTCTCATTTTTATGCCATTAATTTGTTAGATTTAGAAAAGCATTAAATTCATTTATTAATACTAAACGTTAAAAAAAAGGTCATAGATAACTAGTGCTTGTGTTGCGTCCGAAATAATTTACGTTTACTTATCTGCTGAATTCGTTGAATACTAGTTTTCACCCTATTTAAGTGCCATTGGGTCAGTTGCCTATCTGATAATATGACAGTACTGTATGACCGTTCCTTAGTTCAAGCTAGTTCATGTATTTCTTACAGCGACTTAATATTTCTTGTTTCTTGGACACTTTCCATAAAATATGTATTGATGTTCACATTGGAAATTTGTGCTTAATACGAATGTATATAGATAATGAAACGGAAAGGTTGTGATCATGATAGAAGGGTTTCCTCTGTGTCGACCAACAGTGCTCCCCCAGGTGGCGGAATGACGATGCTATCTCGTTGGTGGGGGGGGGGGGGGGCTGCAGTTTACAATACCGAAAGCCCGACTACAGTATGAACCGTATTGGGTGACGAGTTTGGAGAATGCCACCCTCCTTGCACGATAAAGACCCCTTTCGAACCAAATTGGCTCACTGTAGCCGATACATAAGGTTTGTTTTTACTCAATGATTCTTACAGTGGCGTTTATAATTGCGTTTTTTGGTTCATCCCTTTCCCTGTTATTTTTGGTAAATTGTTCTCGTCCTGAATATAGCTGAAATATTAATTCAAATTCAATCAATCACGTTATTCCTTGTTATCAAAATCTGGCAAAGGCAAAACGATCCAACAATTTATTGTTATATATTTACGTGTCGGTTGTTATCAAAAGTAGATTTTAATGAGGATAACTAAATGTACTGGTCCAATCTGAAAGCATTCGATATGTTTTAAAACTTGTCTGTTGGTTAATTAATATATATAACGACTAAATCTCTCCCCTTTTTTGGCACCTAATATAACGCTGTGGTACAACATTTAGATCTAGCATAGCAAGTACGAACACACATATATTACCAACACGTATCGACTATGGGCGCTTACTGATGTTTGGAATGTTCATACTACTTATAGTAAGTTTTTATTTAATTTCGTACTAGGGTTTCTCTTTACTAAGGAAGTATGCTACGACCACATAGGATGCTTTAGCAACGCAGCTCCATACGACAATGCTAATGGAAAACTTCCGGAAACACCAGAACATATTCAGACACAGTTTTTGCTGTTCACACGCCAGAATCCTCGCCACGAATTTCTGCTAAACCCATACGATCTTTCCACGATAAAAAATTCTCATTTTGATGGTAGTAGACCGACTGTTGTCATTACACACGGATACCAAGACGACGGCCGGGCACCATGGATACAGTCCATAACTCAAGAACTTCTAAAAAAGGTATGACCCTGAAAACATACGGATATCTTTCTCGCAACAAACACGTTTGATTCTTTGAAAATTATCGTCATTATCTTAACTAGTAGTGTCTCTATAATTTTCTACTGATTAGTTTCAAAGTTTCTAAATTTTTTTATTGAGAAATTAATCTCTCAAATACAATAAGATATTATTGCTAATTCATATCTAGTCTTTCCTTTCGTGAACATGATAATTAGTAACGTGAAGGGTATGCTACATTTTATTAATGACAGGAATTGTGTACTCACACCCATGTTTTTACGTAGATTCGGGTTACCTACTTTCTGGGGGTTTTTTTGTTCCCTGTTGTAAAGTTTATAATCGTCCATTTACATTCAGCTCTGGTTGTTAGGTCTATTTTCTTCCTATTTTTATAACTTCATTAAGTGTATGATTGACAGTTGCGTTTTAGTCATTATTTGAAAAAGATATTTCTCCAGTAAACCACATACTACCCGGGTCTCTGAAACGCACGCCAATTCAACCAACAAATTATAGTCCTTAATGATTATAACAAGATTGTCGGTTTGTAGGTAACGTGAGTTATGGAAGCATGGATTGTTGCAATCTCTTTTCATCCATTATCGTTCCGACCGAAAACGTTTAACTCTAAATCACTTTCAAAACCAATTTGAGAATCTTGATGTTAATTATCCTTGAACAACCCCTTTTTCAACAACTGCCCTAAATATAAATTCTTATGCAGAGTAGTTAACAATATTCCGGAAATTTCGTAAAATTAGTAGTTTTGCCGAATTGTCAAAATATGGTTATTTTGATAAAATTAGCATGGGTAATCCTTCGAGGTATTTCGATGATCTTGCAAATAATTGACCCTTTTTAATTGAACTCTAGACTCTTAAAGAGGGGTAAATTATCACATAATACGTTCAACTTTTTGTCACGTGTAGCTCAGGTTAACGATTACAAGATCGTGCAAGCCTCTAGTTATTTTACATATTCTTTACTGTTTACAAATAGGATAACGTTAATGTGATAGCAGTTAACTGGGAGAAAGGAGCAGATAACCTCATTTACGTACAAGCAGCAGCTAATACCAGAGTTGTTGGAGCTACAATAGGGGAACTTGTAAAGGCTTTACATACTTCTGCGCATGCCAGTTATGATCAATTTCATTTAGTCGGACACAGTTTAGGATCTCACATTTCTGGATATGCTGGTGCATATCTTCACGGAGCTATTGGAAAGATAACAGGTAAGGACCTTACAGTTTGGGACAAGTTCTACACGTTTTGTTTTAACGCTACAAATATTCGAATGCTCTGTTGCTTGATAAATGTACAATTTCCTAGTCCCCAATTATATAAGAAAACCTTATGTGATTAATAGTATATATTTAAAATAAACTTGGCTGCCTAATATCTAATATAATACATTTATACCAAAGGTTTAGATCCTGCAGGACCATTGTTTGAGAATGCTGATCCTAAAACAAGATTGGACCCCTCTGACGCCCATTACGTAGAAGCGATTCATACTGATGGAGATTCCCTTCTTCAGCTTGGTTAGTAATAATAAGTTAATTTAATTGCTTTAAAGTAACTACATGAAATTAAATTTGAAGCTGTATTGATTACAAGAAAATGGCCAATTTGTTTGTTTGTTTAAATGTTATTTAACGCACTTTTCAGCAATTTTTTTAGCCATATCATAGCGTCCTGTTTTGGGAAAGAAAGCCGGAATACCCCTAGAAACCCCCCGAACTTCGCTACGAAAACTGGATAGCCTTGTCAATGAAGATTGCAGTGGAGCGCACCCTGCTCGCAATGAGTCTCAAACCCACCATATCAGTGTTGACAGACTATGTGACCGATACCGGTAGCTACGAACTACCTTAACCAATTCGCCTTTGAGGGAGATTTTAAAAAATATTTGTGTATGTTGTTTTACATTAATCGTATTGGTGAATGTCTAGATTTGTATAGTGCAATCTTGCAATTTAAAACTTAAATTTAGAGCAATTACTAAAAAGCTACTAATTTTAGTAGTGTTTAAACGTCAGCAACATTTTCCCTATGGTTATAAAGAGTCGGACACATAATATCAATACAACAAATATCTGACTAAAACATGCACCCGAGAAAAAAAGGTATCTGCAATAAATTATTAATTTACAGAATGTCACAGTGTATAAATAGTTTTCATAACTTATGAGTAGTATATGTAAACATACGACTCCTAACGGTGTGAGTTGAATAAAAAACAGAAACCCACAATTTTATTTTCTGTTTGACTCCAATGTTGCCACTTTATAAGAAATGCCACACGTCTGTTTTTTTCGAATAATATTTAAAATTAATATGCAAATTCTGACCTAGCAATTTATTTGACCCTAATCCGCAGGTTTAATATAGTCATCACACAGAACAATGCGCTAGTGACTAGTTAGAGATTTCATAACTATGTAACGTGTCCCCAGTTAGCGGATAGGGGAGGCCCGCTCGTTAACGGGGGTTGTGGGGGTGTTGTCAGATTATAGTACGGAAAGCCTGAACAAGGACCGAAGTGGGTGACGAATTTATGGAGTGCCATACTCCTTTCACGATCAAAAAGGCATCTTTTGTAGATTTGGAAAAGTAGCCACATTGTAGCCGCTACAAGAGGCTAAATTTTCCCTCCCCTCCTACCCAATACTCGATAATACTCTAGAAACATTCAAAATTTATTCACTGTTTATTTTTCCTAATGATTTATTTTTTAACTTGTTTTCGTCCTGCATATGACTAAATATTGCCAGCTAGTCGGTGACAGCCAATCAATCTATTAACCAGCTTTCCTTGCTGATAAATACATCTATACCAGTCAAGTTTCTTTCAGGATCTTTCGTTTTAAGTAATCGTGGGTATGCACTCTTTTTGTGTACTTTCATATGCATTTATTTTAGGCTTTGGACTAGAGAGAGCAATAGGTCATGCTGACTTTTATAGATTTATTTTAGGCTTTGGACTAGAGACAGCAATAGGTCTTGCTGACTTTTATTCATTTATTTTAGGCTTTGGACTAGAGACAGCAATAAGTCTTGCTGACTTTTATTCATTTATTTTAGGCTTTGGACTAGAGACAGCAATAGGTCATACTGACTTTTATACATTTATTTTAGGATTCGGACTAGAGAGAGCAATAGGTCATGCTGATTTTTATCCAAATGGAGGTGAAAAGCAACCAGGGTGTGATCGGGACGTCGGAACACATGTGTTTAATTTAATTACTGGTAAAATTGAAAGTAAGTTTTGGATTTTACATGTAAAAATTTAGCAATATGACTAGTGTTGGTGTCATACAGGCTATAGAACATTTCACGTATTCTACCAACATGATAAAACGGAGAGTAGAAAATTATACATTAATAAAATGTATAATACCTTATTTTTTTAATTTAAAGCATTAAAACACTAAACGAATTTAAAACGGATTTAGAGCATTAATGTTTAAAGTGGCATTTTGTTACACGCGAAATGCTATTTTTTATTTTAATGATATCGGTTCACATGATTTTACACAAACTAAAATATCCCTTTAACAACAATTGTACTTTTGGTGTCTAGTTTCTTTTATCTGTTTCAGCATTAAAATCAACAATAGCATGCAGTCACATGAGAGTTTTGGACCTTTTTACCGAATCCATCAATTCGCCGTGTCATTTCAGCGGATACCCATGTCACACAAAGAAAGACTTCGATGGTGGTAATTGTTCACGATGTGGTCTAGGCTGTGCAGATATGGGATATAATGGACGAACCAAAGGTCATGGACAGTATTACTTCTCAACTAACGCTGCTGCACCATTCTGTAAATAAAGGATTCGCCAATGTTATGTCTGATTAATCAAGTCTTTTCGTCAAATTGTTATTTTTTTAATAACAAGTTCTGACAATCGGTTGAACTTGAACAAAAAAGAATGGAAGATACCAAGATAGGTCAAAGACGGACGAAATTATGGTTAAACAAAAAAAAACACTAACAAGCATGCACGCAACACACAAATTGAGTAAAATGAACCCTACTACAAACCAGAGGGTGAAACCAGGTGCTCTGGAAGAGGAAGCATTTCTTTCAGTTTGTTTATCCCGCATGGGTATGAAGAAAATTTGCTGTTACTGTTGATAGACGCGAAGTCGAGTGCCCTTAGGTGGTTATAACCGCAGTTTCTGTAAAATACAATCTGGTTAAAAGTAATGCGTGAATTTTTATTTTTGTTATAATTCCACCTTATATCAAAATGCTAGATTTTCATATGTTACGATCTATGATATTTTTCTGCAAATGAATTCTTTTTAATTTTTCTCTCTGTGTAGTGGTATAGTTTTTCCGCTATTTACGGTGCTTTTGGTATATTTTAAATATACAATGAAAGGTGGGAAATACGTGGTTAATATTAAAACACGAAAAAATAACAATTGACATCAAAGGTGGCGGCATTGAGCAGACTGATCAAATTGTCGGTACAAAAACCCACAACTGGCACAAACACTAAAAAATTCAAATACACATTTTACATAGTTCTTCTCGTTTTGAATTAGGCTGAAGTATTTCTCGGTTGAGATTAACAGCATCTCTAGCAGCTGATAGTTAAATTCAATTTTTTTATTCAACTGATCAACTGAGACCATACTGGGAGTGTTCATTGCTCGAAGCACAGAGCTACCTATCGCGTCCCCAGATGGCGGATAGGGGTGACTCCTTGTTGGGGGTTGGCAAGGTCATAATACAGAAGGTTTGACCGTGGTCACATGTTTGGAGAGTGCTACGCTCCTTGCACGATAAAAACCTCATGTGTAGATGTTAATAAGTGTATGCACGTTGCAGCCGCTACAAAAAACTAAATTTTCCGCTCCTAACAATACCCCATACATTTGCAATGTCAATTAAAATGTTTGCTCCGTTTTTCGAACTGATTTATTGTTTGTTAACTTATCCTGAATATAGCTGAAATACTGATCGCTGAACGTACAGCAAACATCCAATCAATCAATCAATCAACTGATCAATCTTAACAATTTCTACTAAATTTCGTTCCATTTTTTAACCAGTGAAAGATTGATTGTATAAATATTACGAAAACAAATGTAGTCCATTTACAATTATTTTGAGTTCAAGATCCAAAGTAAATGTTCTGACGTCTAATACTACGTTTGGGTACAAACTTTAAAAAAGATGTTTGACAGTGCTTGGAGAATTTAGCTGACTTGAACCGCCAATGACATAGAAATCGACATGCTACCGCGATTCATATAAAATGTACTTCGGGTGAGATGTATTGCTTACAAACGTTTTTATTTTGTCTTAATGTTAAGCTATATATTTTGTTGTTTTTCTAATCAATGTATTATTTGATTCTGTTTTAAGTTCATAGTCACATTTACATTCAGCTGGTTTAAAGTTTTTAATGTTACTGTTTCCTTTTACTTAAAATAGATGCTTGTTTTGTTTTGCATATTACCTTGTTTTTAATTAAGATTACTTTTCATGAAAAGACAGCTAGATTTCACAGGAAGCTTGAACTGTTGGGTGCCTAACTGAATGACAGGTCGATTGTTTATTGAATGGGTAATAAATTAACAAAAACAGGAATACAATGCATTTAAAAATTTGATGGTTCGTCTTTAATTATCTTGGTATCATGAATTTTAAACCGTTTATTGCAATATGTCGTTGTATTACCAATAGTAAAAAAAAACATTCATCAGCGCTATCTTGGATTTTATTAAATGTGCATATATTTTTTAAATGAAATGTCTCGGTGGCTGAGTGGTTAGGGTGGTTAGTTATCTACTATTTATTATGCCTGTCAACACGGAGGTTGCGGATTAGAGTCTCACTGCGGGTATGCCCGACTCCAATCTTAATTGACAACGTCCGATTTCTGATGACATCGAATCAATCCCCTTCAAAGTAGTCATGAGATGTACAATAGGATGACCTTGGTTATTTCCGCGTATGGTCGGAAAGTCATCTCGGAGGTGAACGTTTGATTATGTACATCTCTCCAAATGAAATTTAGCCTGTTTACACAGCAACATAGCGTAAGTACCCTTTAATTATTCACCTATACAAATAAATAACGTTTCAGAACTATAAAATCAGAGAGATTATTGTATTTTTAAAACACTCAAGTTAGCTAACAATAACAAATTCTTCCCCCAAAACGTCTTGATAGATAAGTATCTTACAAAATGACGTCAGCAGTAATAAGCTAACCGTCACTGTAGAACCAAAACGTCACAAACGAAGTGACAAAATAGATACATTGATTATGACTAAAAATGGTTCAAAATAAGATATCACTTCACCGATTGATTTCTTGATTGAACTCGAAAACGGACAGTTTCTTAAAATTTCTCTATCTGTTATACTTTTTAAAATATACGCAAAAATCTTTGACCCCTTGTTCTATTTTTAGCAACGGCGGACATGTTGCTCAGCAGCTTCAATTTTGCATGCACGTTAGAAGATATTCTTACGATGATGTGTGCACAGTTTCAGTAGATTTTATAGACGATTTTTAAAGAAAAAATAACGTCGAAGGACGCCACGGACATTCTTTCTTTACCACTAACAATAACACAATGGAAACCTACGTTATTTGATGATGAAGTAATGCATGTTTTCCGCTATTCCAGTCAAGTTATTCTTCAAGCAATATTATAAGTCTAGTATTTTAAAGGTAAGTTAAACGATCATTTATTTGAATTTTTCATGTTACAAACGTGTGTCAAGAGAAATTGCAGAAAGGACTATCATTCAGGATCTGTCTCCTATTATCTCAATAATCCAAAAATAAACTATTATCATAAATAATAAATAAATATTAATGCTTTGTGCATGTTAATGAGTACAATGGTTTACACACCATGACTTGTGACAAACCGAATCGATATACACTCTTTAGTAATAATTTAAATTATGAGTTCTGTATTTATATTTTCTCTATCTGACTGACAACAAACAATTATCAACAATGCACAAAACTTTTTATTCTGATTATTTTGCATTTAAATCAAACGGAAGATGGAGTAACTCGGGGTAATTTTAGGTGCAGGTCTCTGTGGATAAAGATTTGAAAACCCACTCTATTCACTTCCAAAGATGTGTTCATAAGTAACGCATAAAAAAGTAAAATCATTTGCTAAGTCACTGTGGTTAACCTCTTGATATTGATATAACAAGACATTTAAAACTACCCATTGATATATCTTTCAACGAAAAGAGCTACCTATTCATATATTTAAGAAAGGTAATGTATTATAATATATAATTTGACAAGGCTAAAAAGGAAACATGTTTTAGCCATCGGCTTCTTTCGGGTCACATGTTACATTTTCTTCCAGTTCATTTCACTAGTGAGTTAACCTTAACGCCTGTCTAACCACCTGTTATATTCAGTAGTAAACCTTAACGCCTGTCTAACCACCTGTTATATTCAGTAGTAAACCTTAACGCCTGTCTAACCACCTGTTATATTCAGTAGTAAACCTTAATGCCTGTCTAACCACTTGTTATATTCAGTAGTAAACCTTAACGCCTGTCTAACCACTTGTTATATTCAGTAAACCTTAACGCCTGTCTAACCACCTGTTATATTCACTAAACCTTAACGCCTGTCTAACCACCTGTTATATTCAGTAAACATTAACGCCTGTCTAACCACCTGTTATATTCAGTAAACCTTAACGCCTGTCTAACCACCTGTTATATTCAGTAAACCTTAACGCCTGTCTAACCACCTGTTATATTCAGTAAACCTTAACGCCTGTCTAACCACCTGTTATATTCAGTAAACCTTAACGCCTGTCTAACCACCTGTTATATTCAGTAGTAAACCTTAACGCCTGTCTAACCACTTGTTATATTCAGTAGTAAACCTTTATGCCTGTCTAACCACATGTTATATTCAGTAAACCTTAACGCCTGTCTAACCACTTGTTATATTCGGTAAACCTAAACGCATGTCTAACCACCTGTTATATTCGGTAAACCTTAACGCCTATCTAACCACCTGTTATATTCAGTAGTAAACCTGAACGCCTGTCTAACCACCTGTTATATTCAGTAGTAAACCTTAATACCTGTCTAACCACCTGTTATATTCAGTAAGCCTTAACGCCTGTCTAACCACCTGTTATATTCGGTAAACCTTAACGCATGTCTAACCACCTGTTATATTCGGTAAACCTTAACGCCTGTCTAACCACATGTTATATTCAGTAGTAAACCTTAACGCCTGTCTAACCACTTGTTATATTCGGTAAACCTTAACGCCTGTCTAACCACCTGTTATATTCAGTAGTAAACCTTAACGCCTGTCTAACCACCTGTTATATTCGGTAAACCTTAACGCCTGTCTAACCACCTGTTATATTCGGTAAACCTTAACGCCTGTCTAACGACCTGTTATATTCGGTAAACCTTAACGCATGTCTAACCACCTGTTATATTCGGTAAACCTTAACGCCTGTCTAACCACCTGTTATATTCAGTAGTAAACCTTAACGCCTGTCTAACCACCTGTTATATTCAGTAGTAAACCTTAACGCCTGTCTAACCACTTGTTATATTCAGTAGTAAACCTTAATGCCTGTCTAACCACCTGTTATATTCAGTAGTAAACCTGAACGCCTGTCTAACCACCTGTTATATTCAGTAGTAAACCTTAATGCCTGTCTAACCACTTGTTATATTCAGTAAACCTTAATGCCTGTCTAACCACCTGTTATATTCAGTAGTAAACCTGAACGCCTGTCTAACCACCTGTTATATTCAGTAGTAAACCTTAACGCCTGTCTAACCACCTGTTATATTCAGTAGTAAACTTTAATCCTGTCTAACCACCTGTTATATTCAGTAGTAAACCTTAACGCCTGTCTAACCACCTGTTATATTCAGTAGTAAACCTTAACGCCTGTCTAACCACCTGTTATATTCAGTAGTAAACCTTAACGCCTGTCTAACCATCTGTTATATTCAGTAAACCTTAACGCCTGTCTAACCACTTGTTATATTCAGTAGTAAACCTTAACGCCTGTCTAACCACCTGTTATATTCAGTAGTAAACCTTAACGCCTGTCTAACCACTTGTTATATTCAGTAGTAAACCTTAACGCCTGTCTAACCACTTGTTATATTCAGTAAACCTTAACGCCTGTCTAACCACCTGTTATATTCGGTAAACCTTAACGCCTGTCTAACCACCTGTTATATTCGGTAAACCTTAACGCCTGTCTAACCACCTGTTATATTCAGTAGTAAACCTGAACGCCTGTCTAACCACCTGTTATATTCAGTAGTAACCTTAATGCCTGTCTAACCACCTTTTATATTCAGTAAACCTTAACGCCTGTCTAACCACCTGTTATATTCGGTAAACCTTAACGCATGTCTAACCACCTGTTATATTCGGTAAACCTTAACGCCTGTCTAACCACCTGTTATATTCAGTAGTAAACCTTAACGCCTGTCTAACCACTTGTTATATTCAGTAGTAAACCTTAATGCCTGTCTAACCACCTGTTATATTCAGTAAACCTTAACGCCTGTCTAACCACCTGTTATATTCGGTAAACCTTAACGCCTGTCTAACCACCTGTTATATTCGGTAAACCTTAACGCCTGTCTAACCACCTGTTATATTCAGTAAACCTTAACGCCTGTCTAACCACCTGTTATATTCAGTAAACCTTAACGCCTGTCTAACCACCTGTTATATGCAGTAAGCCTTAACGCCTGTCTAACCACCTGTTATATTCAGTATTGTGCAATTGGCGACTACGTCTGTCTTCCCACCAGATTCTTAAGATAAGTTTAAGAAAATTCTGTAATTTAAATCTATTATTTTTTTACCATTTTAGGTACAATGTATGAATAATTCCCTATTATTCTTTGTTAAAGTTTGATAATTTTAGCGAAAAATGACCCACTTTTCAAAATGAGACATCTTGCTTAGATGATCGGTGACCCACAATTTTTTGTGCGTTTTATTATCCTTATACCAAAAGGTTTCAATGTGCAAAATCAGAAAAAAAAATCTGTAATTTCAATCTTTTACCCTCGAGCCTCCTTAAGTTATGTACGATGATGCCGACTGCGTCTGTCTCATCTACAGAATGTTATTCTGATTTCTTTGTGGTGATGCTGATACTTCCCTCACGAATTTCCAATTCAGGGGGTTGTGTTAAGTGTCCCTCACGAATTTCCAATTCAGGGGGTTGTGTTAAGTGATGCTGATACTACCCTCACGAATTTCCAATTCAGGGGGTTGTGTTGGTGATGCTGATACTTCCCTCACGAATGTCCAATTCAGGGGGTTGTGTTAAGTGATGCTGATACTTCCCTCACGAATTTCCAATTCAGGGGGTTGTGTTGGTGATGCTGATACTTCCCTCACGAATTTCCAATTCAGGGGGTTGCGTTAAGTGCACTCCTATTCCAAAACATGTTACCGATGATTCTGAAAACATTCAATTATTTCCACAACGAACAAACCTGAAATAAGGTGTCCACGTTACTGATATTTTGCGTATTCAATATGTTAAACATTTGTTTGACTTCGGGTTTAGCGTAACGTTCTATATACCGCTAAGGTCCCTTTATGAATGACGACGATCATGTATACTGTTTAATTTGTCATCGCATGCAACAGTATGTAATCATTGATCACAGATGGTAATATTGTATACCTAAAGAAGAAAAAAAACGAAGTAGGGGCAAGAAATCGCAGCACTTTAATGTGTCCGTTTTCACAAGTGATTAAAGGAGACAAATCTAAAAGTAATGTTACGGTAAAGATGTCATTATCCCATTTGGAAGGCCTGTGCAATTGTAATCGAACGATCGAGACAATATGATTTATAATTTTTCTTTTACTTTAAATTTCATATATGGGCATTACACACATCAGTTTGTTTGTTTGTTTGTTTGATGGTGTTTAACGCCACTTTCAGCAATTTTTCAGCTATATCATGGCGTCCAGTTTTTATTGGGGGAGGGAGCCGGAGTACCCGGAGAGAACCCCCGACCTGCGGTAGGAAAACTGGCAATCCTTGTCAATTAAGATTGGAGTCGAGTACACCCTGCCTGCAGTGAGAATCGAACCCGCAATCTCAGTGTTGACAGACCACGTGATCAATAGTAGACGAACTACCTTGACCACTCGGCCACTGAGGCCCCTACACACATCAGGCTAATTTCATACAAATGGGGGGAAAAAAATAGTCCATGAGGTTTTTCTAGAAATATAATCTGAAAGTTTAAGAATGATTTTTCTACTTTCATTCAATGTTGTGGTCACATTGTACCACATTACACACTTTAGGAACTGCTTCCATTGTAAAGACATTGACTGGAAATGTAATGCCACACCCTTCAAAATATTCAAATCATAAGCAAAAGCAGTCCAAAGCAAAAAAGCAGAAACAAAAAAGGAAATTGGGACTATTTTTCATTCATTTTCAGACATGTCTCCTCATTGGATTTAAGTTTACCGTCCATACATCAATATACTGCGAAAAATGCTTTCCCAATATGGTTACAAGCAAAGGTGTGAGAGTACTGTTAATCCTGTATACTTACAGGATATTGCAACTTTTAAAGACAACTCAGTCTCTTACTGTTTTAGATACCAGAATATAGTAAATGTTCCTAGAGTGACCACAACCAGGTATGGCCTACACTCTGTCAGTTACGGAGCATCTAAACTATGGAACCAACTTCCAAACGAACTTAGAGGGGATATGGGACTTAATCAGTTTAAAAGCTTAATTAGTAAATGGGAGGGGGTTGTTCTTGCTCTTTCTGCAAATAATGCAGCCAACCTTAGGTGATAGTCTGTTTCTGTTTTTATGTTCTTAATTTTGTCCATCTTTATGTATGCATGACTTGTTTATTCTGCTTTTTGCTTTATAGTTTAGTGCTTTAAATGTTTTATTTAGTGCTTTGCTATGCAGGCTTTCTCAGCATGTCTTATATGTGCTTAATTTGCTATGTGATATGTGTATATATTTTACATGTCTTGTGTCGTGTGCTATGTATGCGCCCTGTGTGTACTGTATAAATTATGTCTTCACTATATGTATGTCAGTTTTAAAAGCTCTACAGAGCTTATCTTTATTGTTATATGTCTACCGACTTTAAATAAAGTTTACTTGACTTGACTTGACTTGTACCGGATTCAGGAAGTTTTTTTGTTTTATATTAGAGCAAGATCTAACATGACTATAGATAACAGTGAAACACTTTACATGTAAATAAAATCAGTTCTTATGTTAGTTTCTTAAAATTATTATGGAACTTTTTATGCTCAAGACCAGTACAATTTAAAGCATGCTGAATATAACGTATTTCAACTATAGACCACTAACGGCAACATATTTGTCACAATCAGGTAAATGTGACCAGAAGACAAATCATCAGATATGTTAGTTTTATATCAATTATAGCTTCAATGGGTTTTTTGCACATTTAGCATATATGGATATTATCTTCAACTGCAAAACTGGAAATGGCAAAATTGGGTTCACATGACGGAATTTGTCCTTAAATATCTTACAGAAATAACTGCCTTTAAATAAATATTTTTCCAATTTAAATAGGGAAAATGCGAAACAGACAATTTTCAATTTTGGCCTTGCTTGTCATGTGCTTACATATATGAGTATATATTAAATAATGATTTATCAGACATCAGAATCATATAAATATACAAGCTGGAACTTGATTGTCATCCACCTTAGCTATTAACGGCTCATGTGAGCTTCTGGGTTTATAGGGTTATAGTGGTTTGCTAACCCATATTTATAGGGTTATAAACGGATTGACATAGGATTTATGTTTATTAAATAATTAGAGCAAAGCACTGTTGCTCATCATGGAAATACTGTATTGGTGGAACAGTTTGATTTAGTTAGTGTAGAATAAACTGATACCAAAGGCAAGATAAAAAGGAATGTAAAATGTATTTGAGGAAGATCTCATTGTTATCATTTTATACCAGATAGAAAAATTTTACTTCTGAATCGCTATTCCTCAATTCTAACTCAAACTCATTTAAGGCACTGATCTATAACTTGCCGAATTTGCAGATTTCCGTGTTTAGTTTTAGGAACAGAATTTACTGCTTGAATTCAGTACGTCTCTGAAAACAAGTATGTTAAGTCAAAATGCTAAACTATTTAATCAATACCATATTTGTCCTTAATTTTGGTTTTATTTCCCAACAATCAGATGGCGTACTATTGGGTACAAACTGTGCTTCCTTATACATGTATACAGAGTCATATAAGACTGAAATTATTCAAAGTTCTTTTTTTACGGAAACCCGGTAAAATTGTTTCATTCAGCTATGAATATATAGATTGTCTTTAATTGCACAATTCAAGAACTTGTAGCTGCATTTTGAACATATTTATCCAAGTGATTTTAAAACACAAACATTGATCGGTTGAATGCTACATTATGCAATGTAGCAGGTGAGACGCTATCCCAACTTTTTATTTCTGTGTAGTAAAGTTCTTGAAGCACCATTCACATGAGTATATTAACCATAGCTAAAAAAGCTCCTTCGACGATTTTAGATCAAAACATAGCTACAAAGAGGTTCCATTACTTGTATAAAAGGTAACATACCTGGTTTTTTAAATACATATTGTCCCCTATTGAACTGTCATTTACATTGTTTAATCAATAAATGATGTTCTTTTCTCCACAGTTCAATAACCATCTTTACCACGCTTAATGTTAGCGCTATATTCTTAATCCAGCCGTTGGCAAATAAAAAATGTGTAAAGACAAATGTGGGGGATCGATGCCGACAAGGGAATAGCTTTTGATTTAATGAAAATAACACAGACTAACAGAATTTATGGTCGACATCATGAATTCGTTGATTGTTTTAGAGTGTCTGTAACACATGGTGACATATATTTTTGTGTAACTCATCCATCTCCTATGGTTCTTGACCTCTAAAAGATTCTGACCATAAGTACCACAATAGGTATCAATAGTAAAGCAGGATGTTCGTTTTTCCTGATCATCTGATATCCCTCCTTTGTTCTTTCTTGTGGTCAAGAGTGGTTTGCTAACCCTATAAATTAGTACTTTGATTTTTTTATGTACATCTCAGTATCTTAAAATAACTTGAACCAATGAAGGTATAACTCTGACCTTATAACTGCTATTAAATATTCCTTTACAAAGTTAATGTGTTAATTAATATGAGTATAGGCACCACCTAAATGCGAGCGTCTCACATTGTTGATGAAATTACTTCAGTTACGCCCGTGCCTTTAATATTTTACTATAGATACCACTTCTATGTCGAAAAATATTCTAGATCTCGTTGAAAATATGGTTGCCGATAGTTTTCTCAATTTTGAATTCAGTAGTACAGTGAGTGTGCTACGATGATTGATGGATACACCTATTACTGACTAGTTGTATTTGATGCACATCCATTTTACTCAACAAACCTTTTGACATTCTACTGTTATAGAAACGTGAGTTTAATCTATTTTAGACCACTATTTCTTTTGAAATGCATGTATCAAGCGAGGACCATTGTTCTAGTTACTATATTTTTAGTTGTTAGTTCTGAAGTTTGTCGGTTTCTCGGACTTTGATTTGTGACTTGTCTTTTTTGACAGTTTCCTTGGTGTTCGGTATTTTGTTATTACCTTCATTCAGATCACCCTTACAGTGCCTCTGCCATCTATTAATGACGTGACGTCTTTTCTTTAATGTGTTCGTGACGTCACAAAACTGTCGCGGTTTACTGGCGTAAACCGACCCAATTTCGTCTATCTCCAATAATCTAACAAGCAATTGAAAACAATCCTTAAATGGATTGTTTCATTGGTATCACGTGACTTTTTTAAAACACACGCATATATTCATATAGCTCGTATTTGCAATGCTCGGCAATAATTGTCACAAATAAATGACTTAGTTTCACATAGAACCCAATAAAATGGAGTCGAATGCATCCTGATTAGAAACTGCTAAGAATATTGAAGCCATGTTGTATGGGAATGTTTACTAGAAGGAATCAACAGTAGAATTGATGATAAGAAATTATTCACATTGCCCAATCAGAATTGAAGTTACATCAAGAATTTCATTAGACTTAGAATTATTTTCCATGGCAGAAAAGTATAAATGAAAGTACATGTTGTGATGTCAATTCTTCATTAGGTCGACAATTGAAATAAAAATAACAATAAAATAGCTACTACATATTAAGCTGTGGGATTAAAATACTAAAAGACTGGCCCAAGATCGTTAATGTGTATACTGTTAAAATAACAAACAAATATGATGCAAATTTAATCACTTTAATACTTTGTAGTCTTTGTATATTTAGTACAGCTTGATGCTTTATTGTTTAAAGCAGAAAAATTAAACTAAAATTCAAGTAGAATATTTTAATTTTCACGTGACGAAATGCTACCATGTATTAACAACATAAGCAAGGTTTTTTAGATCCACAAACGAAATGTGCACAGAATCACAATTCAACTTGCTCATGTTTTTAACCATTGTTAATGTAAAATAAACCAAAAATTTTGGTACAACTAGATATCAGTGAGATGTTACCCATCTCTGTGATCCCCGCTGACCTTAAGGTCAAGGTCAAATGTCATCAACAATGGTATGCGACACATCGTCTTGATCTTATCTTCACCCACATACCAAATATCAAAAGCCTACTTCAAAACATAAAAAAAGTTACAGCACCGGACACGATTAGTTTCGGTCGGTCGGACGGACGCACGGACAAACGGATGGACGGACAGACTGATCACTATAGGACGGGGCCCTTATTATAAATGTAGTAAACCTTTTGGTACTCGCCTTCAAAAACATAGTTGTCTATTGCAGTACACACACATATGTATCACCCTCTATAAAGACACTTGTGACTTAACGAAATACATATAGTGAATTATTTAGCTCCGTACTAAAGATCAAAACAGGTGAAATCGGAGGAGTTACATGTAGTTGATATAACCTAAAGAAACCAGACAATAAACAGGGGCGAATGCATATATCGCTTTCCAAAAATAAAAAAGGGGTGAATCTGGTGTTGCGATAATGCACATTAAAATAATAAATTTAAAATTTAACTTCCATTATTAGTAAACGCCAAATTGTACACAAATACTCTATTAAAATTTCTCATCAAATATTCTTTGCAAATCAATATTTTTTTCGTATCAAAAAAAAAAACAACAACTCCGTATACAACGAACATGAAAAATAAAAAAAAACAGGCAGCTAAGGGATATTATTTATTTCAACTTAAATAATTGAATGCAATATAAGGAAAAAGCAAAAGCATTGGAGAACTTAACTGTGTTTCTTTTAACAGATTTACTGTAAAGTTTGCTTTACGTTCTGCTATCAATTAGCTATATTCATGACATTTGGTAGTTACAATATTTCATGGCAATGCTTCATTTACCACACCTTGGACACACCAATTCCTGTTGGTATTTGTACAGTACTGTTTGAATGTCTGAAATTTTGGGGATAACAATATTTAAGTGAACTTATCTAATCATTTTAAAACCATGCCACACATAATAAAATATAAGTAATTTATTGCATATTTAGCAGGTACTCGGATTTTAAATTGTACAAAAACAAAGATTTTCCTTACAAATGAAATTTAATAGCTCTAAAAATGTTATCATTTTGGTCCAAGCCTTGTTTTTAGAAAAAATCATTTAAATGCAAATGTAGCCTGTAACCTGTATTTGTTATCTGTTGTCAGCATTGACATTAGCTATTGCATGCCGTTCTATGAGAGTATTAGACCATTTTACTGAATCCATCAATTCACCGTGTTAATTCATTTAATCAATACAAGTTATAAAATACATAAAAAACGATGGTATTTACGCATTTTATTTTCTACATGCAATTAATCAATGTTAATTATACAATACATTTGATAACACGATGGTATTTAAACATTTTATTTTGCATTTCTAGCATGTATGTTCAATTTAACGCACTTCAAACCCGTCATGTAATATTTACCGGTTAAAAAATAAGCACTTAATTCGTTATAAACACAAACGTAAGTAATTTATGATCTAGTTAAGTTTCAACATTATAGCACATATAAGACAACACACATTATACGTAAGGTACACGCATAATTTATAACAATAAAAAAATAATATAAAATATGTCTGGTTTGGAAAAAGTTCAATGTAATTCACAGTTTCTAAACTAGAAGACATTTCACAAGAAATATTTAAAAAAGCGAGAACAATTCAAACCGTAGAAACAAAAGAGAAAAAAATTACTGTTTTTCATTCTGCCAACGTTTTGATATGCAGCAGAAATTCATTCCACAAATAGGATAATGACCCCATCAAAGCAAACAGTTCAAGATTTGCACCCGAATTGTTTTTATGCTTTTCATTGATTCTGTAAGTAAAATAAGCATGCAGCTTGAATATATTGCTACGAAAATAAAAATGACGACAGTTTCCAAAGATGCGGTGAATCCTTGTTTTAACCATTATTAACTGATATTTATTTCTACAAGTGCGACATAATAAGCAAAATATTATCTTTTTATGGCAGTACAGGCCTAATAGATACCAAAATGCAAAAACACATTTTATAAAAGCAAACTTTTACCCAGTGCGAGTTAATTTTTGAGAATTGGGAGGGAGGTGGACAAGTCAATTCTGTTGCGATGATACAAAAATCAACATTTTTCTACAGAAAAAGAAAAAAAATTTCTTACCTGTTATTATAGTATATAAATGAACTTATTAAGTAGAACTATGACACATTTGAATGCAAGTTGAGATATCTTTTCTGTATCTTTGAATTAAACTATGCACTATGGTTTTGTTCTCTTGTCCTGTGTACATTTCCTTTTGCCATTCATTATTCTCACTGAACATTTTTATTAATTTGTGACAACATGGTCACAGTATCTCTCTTATATGTAGTTTTTCAAACCCATTCAATCACTCATAATTCTTAAAATAAGGGAATTTGAGACTGGAGGAGGGAGGTTAGTTAATCGTTTTTAGAAATAAAGGATTCAGTGGATGGGCGCTTAGTTGATCATTCTAAGTAATAAGGACATTTGCGGCTGGGAGCTGAGTTGATCGTTCTTAGAAATAAGGATTATTGAGGCTATGATAATTTTTTATAAGGAACTTAGGACTTGCATGCACATATTATCTAAATTATTAGCAATTGGAATTAAATTCCATTCATCCATCCATCTAACACGAAACAGCTATCCTAATATGGTTAAAAGCAAAGGCTGGCCTAATTTTAATGTGCTTAATTCGTTTCATAACGTTTCTTTTTTTGGGGTGTGATTATTTAGATGTATTTTTCAGGCTTTGCCAAATATTATTTCTAGCATTTGTGACAGATCAAACCACATTCTGTAACATTAACAGTACATGGTGAACAAACGACGTACTGTCAACGGAAGGAATATACCAAAAGTTATTAATGAGATTTGCACGAATATTTTGGTATGGAAATTATGCAGGTCTGCTAATTAAAGCATAAGTTTGATATCATAGTCTGTGGTAAAAGCAAGTTTTTAATCATGAGTAGTACTTTAGTTGAGCAGTGCAATGTTGTATACCTTAGACAAGAGGTGGACACCATAGACTCTTGTTTGAACTATCAAACATAACATAAGCTGAATTCAGGAAGTTGTTTGTCTTATATTATGGCTAAATCTAGTCTAAATCTAGTGAGCACAACAGGACTAATGATAACAGCGCAACACGTTAAATATAAATAAAATCAGTACCTTTGTTAGTTTCTTGAGAATTATTATGGAAACTGCTGTCGCACATCTGGGATCGTTTATGCTCAAGACCGTTACAACTTAACGCTCAACTATACACCATCAACGACAACACATATTTTTTTGGAAGAAGGTAAAAGTGATCAGAATACAAAATCAACAGATGAATCAAATATTAATGTTTATTGCAGTTATAGCCCTTCAATGGGTATTTTTGCAGATTTTGCATATATGGATATTATTTTCAACTTCAAATCAATAACAGATATAGAAGCAGAGAAAACTGTAAATGGCAACATGACGGATTTGTCCTTGAAATTCTTACAGGAATTACTGCCTTTAAAGAAATATTTTTCAGATTTTTTCTGGGGGGATGGGAGTTGCTATTATCGTTTGAATTAAGCATTTTTAAATAGTGAAATGCGAAACAGAATTTTTTTTTTCAATTTTGGCATTGCTTGGCATGGTCTTATTTATATTTTCGCAGTGCTTTATCAGACTTCCAAATCATATTAATATTTTAGCTGGAAGTTGGTTTTCTTCAACCTTGGCAATTACAAGCATTATAGATTATTTGCGTTTTTTGAAACGAGATGCGTTTTCTCGTCCATATCTCATCGAAGGGCGACAGCCCTGAGATGAGATGACGAGAAAATGCATCGAGTTTCAAAATACGTAAATAATCTGTTTATCGCTGTTTTGTAACATTGTGACGTCACAGTGTTTACTTAACGACGTCTTGACAGCGAGCTGAGATAGGCCTATCTCACGTTAGTAGAGTGAGATGGAATAATATCGCACACAACGATCAAAGGAAAATACTGCAAAATAGCGATAAATGATTTATAACGAATTTGCAGATATCTGTTTAGTTTTAAGAAAAGAAACATAATGGTTGAATCCGGTACGATTCTGACAACAAGTACATGTACACTAAAGTATCGGAATGCTAAAGTATGTAATCAATACCATATTTGTCATTTTAAGTTTATTCCTAAAAAACAGTTGGCATACTATTGGGTAAAACTGGGCTTCGCTATATATACTGAGTCATATAAGATTGAATTATAAAAAGTTTTTTTGACCGCAGAATGACAAAAAACGATATCATTGTTAAATTCAGCTGTGTATACTTAGATTTCTCTTTTACTGTAAAATTCAAAAAATTATGACTGCATTTTGGAACCCATTTATCAAACTGAGCTTGATATAAAAAACACAATAGTCTGCTTAATATAAAAATCTAAAATAAAATTAACAACAAAGGTCGGCTAAATGCTAAATTATGTACCAGGTGAGACGCTATACCCAACTTTCTATAATATTCTTGCAGCAGCAGTCACAGGAGTATAATTGTCATAGTTACAATAGCTCCATCGACGATTTTGGATCTCGACAGAGCTTCAAAGAGTTTCCATTACTTGTAATAGAAGAAACACGCCTGTTTTTTATGTCCATTATTTAAATGTCATTTCCACGGTTTAATAAAAAAATTTTCTTTACTTCGCCGTTCAGTTAACATCTTTACAACGCATAATTTTAGCGCTATTTTCTTAATCAAGACACTGATGACAAAAAACAAATGTGTACATGCTAATGTGGGAGACCTATTATTCATAAAAGAATAATGCGACGTCGGTTTCATAAGGGAAGAACTTTCTGATGCAATGAATACAACTAAAATAACGCTGAATAACATAGAATGTATGGTCAAAATCATGAATTGGTTGGGTGTTTTCGGGTGTCTGTAACACAAGAGGGACAGATATTTTATGACAACTCGTCCATCTCCTGTTATCGTTGACCTCTAAAAGATTTTGATCATAAGTAACACTGCGTTTTTATTATTTACATCTAAGTATCTTCAGATAATTTCAACCAATGGAGGTATAATTTCGGACCTGTTAACTGCTATTAAATAATCATGCACAAAGTTAGTTCGGTAACTTTAATTGTCACAACTGTATGGCTTAGTTGGACACAGAAACCAGTAAAAATGAAGTCAATTGCATACCGATCAGAAACTACAAAGAATATTGTAGTCATGTTGTATGGTAATAATTACTGGATGTGGTGTTTGCTGAAGTGAGGGAGGGGATTCGTTAGCATGGAATCAACCGTAAAAGAAATACTATGATTTTTTTACGTTCTCCAATCAAAATTGACGTTAAATCAAGAATTAAAATAAGTATTATTTTACATGGTAGAAATTCCAAATATGAATGAAAGTACATGTAATGATGTCATTTCTTCATGAGGTCAAAACAAGAATTGAATTCAAGGAACAATAAAATCGCTACTACATATATAGTTTTAGTTTAAAATGCTAAAAGAATGGCTCCGGATCGTTTAAGTGTAAATTGTGAAGTGTAAATTGTGAAATTACAAACAAATCTGATTAAAATATAACAAGTGTTTACTGTGAGCTAATGCTCACTAGTGATACCCCCTCCTTAAAAAAAATGTGCATGTGTATCAACTATGTGTAAAAATTCAAAGTATTCGGTAAACATGGAGTAAATAACAAAGGAGCATAAAATCGCTATACACCATATGGTACTATAGGACAAAGCAATGTGCAAAATATTAGGCTTCTGCATCCTATAGTTGCTTAGAAAACTGTGACGAAAATGTTTTAAGAACGGACGGACGGAGAGACCAGGGTAAAACAGTATACCCCACTCTTCTTCGAAGGGAGGGTATTATTATTTCAATACTTTGTAGTCTTTGTATATTTAGCACAGTTTAATGCTTTATTTTTTTAATAAACAAAAACTACAAATCATATATTTACAACATAAGCAAGGTTTTGAAGTTGTACACACGAAATGTGCACAGAATCACAATTCAACTTGCTCATGTTTTAACCATTGTTAATGTATTAATAAACCAATAATTTTGATACAATTATATATGCAGATCAAAACTGATGAAATAGACTGAATTACATGTAGTATATATTACCTAAAGATAATAAAAAAAACAAGCGAAATGCATATATCGCTTCATAAAAATCGAAAAGGGGTGGATCTGGTGTTACGATAATGCACATTTAAACTTCAAATTTTAATTTAATAGCCATAATTAGTAAATGAACATTTTTAACAAATACACCCTAATTTCTAATAAAATATTCTTTGCAAATCAATAATTTTTTTCGTAGCATAAACAAAAACAACTCCGCATACAACGGAACATGAAAACCAAATAAAACAGGTCGCTACAACGGATTCCAAACAAATACAATTGAATGAAGTAGCAAAAACATTGGATATTTAACTGTGGTTTTGTAACAGATTGATTGAAAGTCTGTTTTACGTTAAGCGAGCTATACTTTAGCTATATTCATGACGAGAACAAGTTATAAAACACTAAATCAACGAGAAAATGGATACACTTACAGACACAAAAATTTACTGCCATTGGTCAAGTATGGACCGCTGGGTAGCGACAGATTAATTGATTGAGTGTTTGTGAACAATATTAATTTCAGATGGAGTATTAGGTATAAGCGATGAGCTTAGCCTGTATTAGAGGCAACCATGAGTTATTCGTTATTGCTCGTTATTTTTGCCACAGGAGCATGCCACTCGCTAAACCGGTAACCACTATGGTCCTTCGCTAAGGTTTCCATATTATGTTTTGACAAGTACTGTGGTTTCATTTTTATTCGTGGGTACCAATTTTCGTCGTTTTCGTGGATGAGGACTGATGTTCATGGTACATTGTTATATTGATGTTTTCGATAGAGGTAAACAAATTTCATTATCAACGACTTTGGTGTGTTTATGATAGTAAACAGAAATGAAATTGATAAAAAAAACCATCGTTGTTATTTTCAATTGCGTACTCCCGTCAGTTATGAAAGTACTTCTTGTTGTTATGTTTCGTTTTACTTTTCTTTATTAAGCCGTCCCAATACGTTGTAATATCGCCGCATTTCACTCCGTAAATTTTTATGAAATCACGTGACCAGCATTACAATGTTCACATCCCAAGAGTGATTATATCTTGAAATTTAGAAATGTAAATACTAACACTGAATGTGAATAACGAAAATGTATAAGCAATTCCCTCATGTTACATTTATTATGTCGATGCGCGGAATCACGCGAAATGTATTGTTTCCTCCAACCACGAAAATAAATGAAACCACATAATAACGAAAACCCTCTCCGACGAGTATTAAAGAGGTAAAAATGTTGAGTACAAAAGAAATTTTTTTTAGATATTTACCTACTAAGAAACAAGTTTTACCTTTAATCCTGTCGATGCGTCTAACTTGAACATTGAACATTGAATGGCAGGTACATTGTTTATGAATATATGTTCATTGGTGTAAACATCGCGTAACCTGTTATTACATTAGTGTTACATGAGAGTATAGGACCTTGTTACCGAACCCATCAGTACACTGTGTAAATTCCGCGGACACTGGTGTCACACAAGAAAGATTTTAATAATGTAGGTTATCATGCAAGGACGTACATTAGGCTGTGAAGATTTCAGCAGAGATCAACGCTCCATTGCCGTCTAGACGGATGATAATTAAAAATACTTGTAGCCCATATTTTTTTTAAAAGCTTCAATAATAAATGTTTCGTTTTATAAACGAGTCTATCAGCTCCGCAGACATATTCCAGTTGGTATAGGGTGAAGAGCGTAAGAATATTTTGTGTTGGGCATGTTGAATTAATGTCAGTAACACTTTTGGGATAAAAATAAATGCAAGAAGAAAAATCAATCGATCTCAATATATAGATACTCACCTCAACCTCAATTTGCTGAGTAGCAAATTAGAACTAGAAATTAACGAAACCACAGAAACAGCTTCATCTACATCATTTTTAGACACGCCTCGAATATGACACCACGGTGATCTTAGCACAGGAGTTTACGCAATCGAGACTTCAAAATTTTAAATTTTTTAATTTCCCTCATACAGCAATATTCCAGCTTCTCTTGCATTCGTTGTCTATATTTCTCAATTGATCAAGCTTACAATAAAAACAATTTGTCTGCGCCTTTAATTAGTTTTACTATATATATACCACTTATATCTTGCTTGAACATATGGTTACAGATAGTTTTCCGAATTTTTTATTTCAGTGTACAGTGAATATGCTACGATGATTGCTGGATTCACCTATTGCTGATTGATAGTTTATGATACCCATCAATTTCAATCCACTAACCAACTCATATACTACAGTCATAAAAGCGAGAGGTTTAGCATGCCATAAAACCTGGTTTAAACTACTATTTCTTTTTAAATGTCTGTACCAAGTCAGGACCATTGCTGTAGATACCATATTTTTGGTTGTTGGTTCTGGAGTTTGCAGGTTTCTCGGACTTCGATTTGTGATTGTCTTTTTTGACAGTTTCATCGGTGTTCGGTATTTTGCTATTAACTTCTTCTATATGAAAAGCATTTTTTTTGCTTTATTCTTATTTTTTAGGCGTGGACTTTTCCTTACAATTAATGAATGATGACCGATTGAGCTGATAGTTAAATCGCGTAGACAACAATTATCAAACATTTGCTGTTTTATTTGCAGATATCAACCCGTAACTCGTATCTAATTTTGAATGATTTATGATTATCTACGTGTTTTGTTTGGTTATTTATCCAGTTTATAATTTGTGCGTTAAAAAGACAAATATTTGTGTTGACAATTTAAGCAATACAGTAAGGACTAGCCCGCCTTGTTTTTGTTAGGTATATTCCAGTTCCACTGCTTTTAGTTGAGTGATATCCCATATAAGTACAACCAGTTTCACCACAGGTGTTGCAAATATTCCCTTTCAGCTTGTTCATCTCGCATGGATATGAAGAAAACATGCAGTCGCTGTTAATGGACTCGATAAATAAATCGAGAGCTCTTAGGTGGCTACATCCAAAATTTTGTATCGGATCTGTAAAATACATAATTGATATAAAAATACTTAAAATACTTTTTTTAATTGTATCTGTATAAGTCTAAAATTCTATTTTCAATTGTATCTGAATACGTTCCCGTTGATTTTTGTTAACCGAAGACAGGTGTTGCCTCTCTTACTACTGGCTGAAGAAACTGTGGGTCTTTTCGACATTGCAGTGGACGGACAATTTAAAAGGAGTGATGAATTATGAGATATTTTGAATTTTGTACATACCCAACCCTCTTAGAATCTGCAGCAAGTGTTGTCTGACATGGTTTGCACAACCTGGTTGATCAGAACCGCCGTTAACATAGAAATCGACATGCCCTATAGCTTGTTCTGTTCCAAATCCCGGTGACAAGTCTAAAGGGAAATGAACATAAGATACGCTAAGTATATTTCACCAAAAAAACTGATTTAAATTTAAGATTACTTTAATAAAGTTTAATGTATTCTATCTCCCTTTGATATACAGTGTCAATTAATGTCTGCATATCACCTATCTAACTAGTTACTAAAGCTGGGAAGTATTGTGCATCATTAAAATTTACTGTTGACATTTTTGCTTTATTTAGCAGTCATTGTTAATGTAGTGGTTTTTTTAATCAGAAGAAAAACATTTCTGGTTAAGATGTTGTCTTAAGTTTTATTGTCGGTTTAGAAATATATTTTGCATGTCTCACAAACAACATACATTTGTCCTTATATAGCTGTAATATTGCTCGCTAGACGTTAGGCAGATATTCATTTAACCAATCAATCAATCAAACAAATAACGTAAAGGTAAAAAGAGTGCATACTACTGCTTAATGTAAACAACGACCTGCCTGCCCCTCTGACAGTTTTCACAAAACATCTTTAAAACATACTGATGTTAAATAATTGGTCTCCGTCAGTGTGAATCACGTCGACGAATAATGCATCAGACGGATCTAGTCGTACTGCTGGATCCGTTCTTTCGAAGTTAGGGCCAGCGGGGTCAAGACCTACAATCCAATGTGTCACTTTTAATTATAACAAATAAAATTAATCAAAGAAACCAAACTGAACTAGTATCTCTGCTGTTATTTCTATATTCAACTCAAAACTTCAAGTATTTATAAGTAAGCCAGATATATTTAGGTCTATTTTAAAACATAACTGTAATATGACAGTGTTTCGATTCATGTACATGACTTTTACGGAGATAATTATTTTTTTTTATACAAATCACAATAAGCTAATTTTTAACCTGTGATTCTGCCAAGCCCTCTAATTTGGCTGCCAATGTAGCCTGCAAGGTGTGCCCCTAAACTGAACCCAACTATATGCACTGATGAAGGATTTACGTTGTGGTTGACTTGAAGATCTTGCAGATGTTTCGCTGCAATGGCAGCAACTATTCTTGAATTTGCCACAGATTGGTGGTAACTAAGTGCTCCAGCTCCGATTTCCCAGTCCAGAATAAAAACATGGACATCATCCTATAATAAATGAAAGGGTTTCTGGTAGACAGTAGTTCCGCAATGTTTATAGTAAAGAGATGCTTATATATTGTGATAGTACCCATTGAAATAATTTGCGTTGAGTAATTTAACCAGACACAAATATCTATAGCTAAGGCCTTCTTAAATGCAAGTGTGCAGCCTGAACTATAGGACAAGACGTTGATAAAAGAGGTATCGAGCTTTAATCAATCATGGTTCGTATTAATGGTAGCACTGACCCGCGATAGCAAATAACTTTCATCATTTACGTGATTATCAGACATAGTTAAAAGATCAAATACAATTGTGAGCGTTTAATATAATTGCTCTGCGTCATGGTAGAACCTAAGGAATATATATTTGTTAATATATACTTTACGTATAGCTTTCATCGATATCCTAGATTTCTATTGGTTTTAACCGTAAAAAAATGGCGTAGAATCATTCTTTGCAATTCTTAATTATACCGGTAGCCATAAAGAGAACGCGCTTCCTCCACAACGTCTAAAATACATTGTGAACGATTTAAATCTGGACTCTAAATGAAATTAAATGTAAATATTAGAATTGAATGCATTAATTTGAAGTTTCATTGACGTATGAATGCGTTGATCAAAGCACAATTTTAATGAAGCGCTCATGACGAAAATGCGCTTCAGCCAACGCTTTCATACGTTAATGAAACTTCAAAAATTGCATTCAATTCTATATTTTTTACTCAACAATTTTATTGCACTTGAAAGCTGTTGCATAATTTACCCGGCTTACAGCTTTCAGCCGTGTATCCCTGTTAAAATTAGTTACTATACCACCAGGGAGATTGTCTAGTAGATAATGCAGAAAAAACTACGTTAGTATGTATTACAAAGTTGTTAACAAGATTAAGATATAGCGTCATCAAATGTATACCGGGTTTATTTCTGTATCTCTTTGTGAAGTTGGTTTTCTTTTTGCAACAAGAACTTACACCATTATTATGAATATTCAAGAACAAAATCACTTACACATGTGAACAGATCCCTATAACAATACATACTTAACTCTTTTTATAACTCTTTTTTTATAATTGGTTCAAGGAAAGAATGAATTTCACAAAAATTCGTAATTTCGTACCTAAAAATCGAATATATGTTTACACATTTTTCTCTGTTATTTGAAATACAATAATTTGTATATATTGAGGAAACAATCAATTCAATCAGTAAGTTTAAATCACAAAAGTCAGTTTCCTGTATTTTGTAGCCTAATATTAGGGATCTTAAACACAGAATATGTTTACAAATGGCTAAATTTTTAAGGCACTTTTCTATTTTTACAAAATAATCTTTGTTATTTTAACAATCTAGAAAGAGATGTTTGTAATCTTCTTTCATCTGACGGTGAACAAATAAGTTATTTGTTGTCATTTTACCATTTTAGAATAAATCCCTACAAGGTATTAAGAAATGTCTTAATTCCATTTAAATATTTTAAGTCTGTTGTCCTTTAAAAATGTAAACATATTTTGAAAACTGAGGGTATTGGTATCTGTAAAGACTTCTTATCACTTACTATAGCCAATTGGTTTACCCCAATTTTCCTGATTTGTGATTTTTTTTCATTTATGCTTTCTTTATGGTAGTAAATTTATAAAAGAATTTACCTGAATAAAAAGTGTTTCTTTTTATTTAAGAATCATGGTAAGCATTTGTATTGAACAGTTTAGTTTCTTGAATTATCTTGTTTTTGGAACAATAATCTCTTAATTTATTCATATAATTTGATATTGTCTGGTTCAACTGTTCTATTAACCTTACATTAATATGTTTTGCTATGCCCAACTGGTTCCCCACTGAGACAATGTCCTTCAATTTCAAATGATATCTAGGTGGCCCTATTACCCCAAGCTTATGGCCCCTTCCATATCATCAAGGCGGGCCATCGGCCCATCATCATAGAATTACAAAATGATCTCTGTTTCCATTTAATTTTTTTCTGCAGGTCAGCATTTCGGGTATGCGAAGCTCATTGAGGTTGTTGTTAAGTAACTGTACTGACGGATGATATATAAATGGTATAGAAACATGCGACTTTGTGAATGTATATAAAATAGATCATAACCTGAAGGTGTTAGATTAACATCTAAAGAGATTGTCAAACTGGCTTTTCAATACTACTCTTCTACGGTGTCTGCAAATATATGCAACAACTAGGTGCCAAAACTTACAGTTTTTTCTTTCAATTTGTTGCCGTAAATTCCAGTAAATTATCCATTTGAAAAAGTATATCCTAACAGCCCTATATTAATTGAGAGTTTGGCTAATAAGAATAATCATCGGTAGTTTAAACCATGACGTTTACGGTTTTAATAAAAAAAGTGATGCAGGATGGACAAAAGCCTGTTGACAGTTTTTATGTGTGTGAAAAAAATAAAAGAAGTGCAAATACTCTACAGGTTTTGATGCTGATCACATCGTGAAATAAATTTAATGAGAGACAATCAGCTTTAAATTTAAAATAAATAGAAAATGGGAAAATCGGCTAAACATTGTTAAACAATAATATATGTAGAAATCTAATGTAAAAAATTCCATCACGATGGGCTAAATTGTACTGGAACAAATCTATATACGTAAAAACGGGACAAAATATAAACTAAATGCGTAGATATAGAATGCTCCAAACACATTACGTTTCGCATCCAGTGCAGTTTTTTTAAACACAGACATTTCAAAACATCATTTTCTGATGGAATGACATTCAAAGTCCAAATTTATAGGTAGCTTCGAATTCTGGCTTTAACATGTAATAAATAACACAAGAAATCAATTAATTATAGTCTTTGTACAGGGAGCTGTTGACCTGTACTAAGCAAGAACTAATATAAGTACTAAACACTTGAACATTTCGGTTTATATTTGAAACTACATGTATATGATAAGTGTTTTTATTAAGATTTGTCAATGTCAGCATGTTTCTCCTTTACAGACCAAAGAATTAACAAATTGGCAATGACCTTTTTAAAAGCTTATTTTAGAGGGAAGCTTGGAGAACACATGATATTTTCTTTGCATTTTAGTAGGAAAAATATCAAAATGCACAGTCATAATTGATTAACAAAATTCTGCTTATTTCCATGATATGTTATAAATTTGGTTTAATAACGAGAAATAAATACACATTTTAGCAAATGAAATTCCAAAGAATTGTATACATTCTTTTGAGGAAAATAATGAAAACCATAACATTTGAACTCATGAGAATAATAGTTAAAGAAACTAAATTATCGTTAATACCTTTTGAAGAAATGCGTCCTTCATATCAGTCAGCCATCTATTCCGCATGTTGTTGAAATAACCGTGAATGATAATTTTGATGTCTTTGCTGGAATTAAAATTTGCTCCGACTCTTTGCGTTATATCAACTGGCACATTTCTGTTTTGTCTGGTATAGTGAAGAACTCTGACATTTAGGAACTGAGGAGACTGTGGTAATTGACCTTCAGAATTGGAAAAGGGGTGTGCTGTCGAGAAACAACCGTAGCCTTGGTAACAAACTTCCCTCTTGCCAAGCCACCAGAAAAACTCATTGAACCACCCAGCTGTTAATGGAACAGAAGTGTTCATATTTAAACAAGAATTGTGCATAACCACATTTGTTATATAGGTTTTAACCTTGTAGAAACTTTTTGCGACGAATGTTCATCTTTATTTTACATATACCTACCATCAATTATTACATAAATAGGATTTTCCGCATTTTGTTATTGGTCATGTTAAATCGCAGCAGTGCTAACATTGCAACAAAATATGGTACATTGTCTGGTAAATTGTATAAAAGTTAATGTTCAAGCTACATTTAAAAGAAAATATGTGCACATTTAAATGGGCATCTTTCATTCAATGTATTTTTTATAGCTTAGGTCTTAGTTATATATTTGAGCGACAACGTCCAATTAGCAAGGCAGATGTCAAACAGTTTGCCAAACAAATAATGTGTGATCAATTTAACCAAAAGTGGCATAATGAAATAGGAAATTCCACTAGAGGATCCTTATTTTACGGGCTATTTAAAACTGACTTTTGTCTTGTCTTAACTTAAGGTTGCAAAAAGATAAGCGATTATATGCAACAAAAATCAGGTATTCAAATGTAAAGATACCAATAGAAACGGGCAATGAACCAAGAGAGGAAAGAACATGTGCTCTATGCAATTCTTTTTATATTGGGAATCAATTCCTTTAACCTTCGTTTGTTCATTTGAAAAAATTGTACAACTTAGACATCGTTCCAATTTACTAGAGACAAAACCCTAAAATTGACAAAATAATAGGTGTGTGTTTAAGTATTGTAATACTAGTTTCTTAACCATGTAGATATTTTCATACGCAAAATATCTAGTCTTCTATAATTTGTATAGTTAATAACACTTCTTACCGTTGTAAATATTAGTGTATTTATTATTCAATATATGTATATATATCTACTTCAAAAGGACAGGTGCTAAAAAAACCTGTGCTTAGTTGAATGTTAGTTATATTATAATTATTGAACATGTAATGATAGAGTTACAGTTCAGTGACAATGTCTTGTCTAGCCATTTTATTGATTGTATATATGTTGTGTTTGCCTCTTGTAACAGTGTATTCTGTCAGAGAGTAAATAAAATCCAATATTGACCTTTTTTCTGATCTGATTTGTTTACACGAAAATTTTATCAACAATCATGCATGCCTCTGCTGTTAATAAATTTGCTACGATAGACCAAGGATTTTTTGTTTAATTCATGTTATACAACAGCTGATATAATAAATGTTTTCAGATTTAATCATGATTGTTAAATTGGTTTATTTTATTTGAATTGACATTTCATTTTTTAAATATAGAATTTATATTAGCCTTTATATATAATACTTCCGTTTATTAGGTGTGTTCGATTGGTGACTTAATATGTTCGTAAATCGTGCAGTTTAAGGTGCGAAATACTGATACTTAACGAATGAAGAATTCCAAAATGATTCATCTCGCGATTGACATGGAAAACAGCAGACGTAAAAAAAACCCTGCCCTATATCCCATAACTTTGCATATCTTTTGCTGCTGTGCCTTCATTTCTATTTTTCTTCGTTATAGCTAAATTCACGACAAGTCAGCTTTATGGGGAATTTTCGTTATTGCCTGTTTGCTGATTGGACAACTATTGGAATACGACCTGGTGATTGGAGGAATTCATCTTTTGAAGCTAATCTGCTTTGGAATAAATCTAGCAGAGTTAAACTTTGTGCTACAGTGATTGGTTATCCTTCAATGTCTTCTTGTCAACTAGTTGTATGTTGGCGAATAGACATTTGAAATTGATTGTGCTTTTGTTATCGAAAAAAATGCTAGGACACAATAATTGGTCAAAAACCTTGTCATTGTTGTTATTATTATTCAACACAAGATTAATATGCAGATTTAATATTGTTGCATCATACATGCATTGCACTCAAGCATTTCTATGGCATCATTTAATTTTCGCCACGTTCAGTATAATCTGGTTATGTTACTCATGCCCAAGATTACAGAGAATTATGGTTGCATTCACGTGTCATATAAAATAAATCATAGTTTACAATAAAAGAGATACTTAGCAAAATGTTAATAATGAATATTAGAAATAAATATAAACTTACATGCATTAACAAGTCCTATAGCGCCAAGGAGAAGAATCTTGATATACATAGCCACAACTCTTGGGCCGTTTCTGTACTAATGAAGGCAAATCTCAATATACGTATGATTAAGTATTTCACTTCAAAATTGGTTTCTTCCGGATTGGTCACAATAGATTAGTGATGTTGTACAAGTGCTCGAAGAAAACCATCTCCATTAGGTCAATTATAACAATATATGTTGACATATATTTAGGAAAAACTAGTGGCTTAAAATATAAGCCATTAAAGGTTACTACCAAATGCCTAAAACAATTTTTAAATCAGTGTTTCTTATTATTTATGGGTGTCTTGAAAGTATATACTTTAACAAGTTTATATCTTGTAAAATATTTTGAACAATATAATTATGTTGACAAATGTATACAAAGATATATTCGTATCGATTAAATTCCATTTCAGCCGATCATTAACTATTTTCAAGAAAACATTACGCACATTATGTATTACATAGAATCATTATTATGTTTCAGAGATATGTTCCGAATGAGATTTGATTATTTCAGGAAGCATTACACTGAATGCAAACATTAATCAATCAACGCTTTAAAATTCTAAGAAAAATAACAAAGAAAACCGACCGAACAATAAAGTCAAAAGTCAAGAGGGTTACAAATCCGGATATAGACAAACATACACAACGCAACACAAAAAACACAATACAGAAAAGAGTAACCCGAACCCAATAAAAACCATGGGTACACTCGTGTGAACCGGACGAGTAAGCAGTGCCTGTCTCTAATTAGACAACCGCGTGGTGCAAGCAGTTTGACACGTTCCAAACACGTTTCCACTATGGCCCGTAGTCAAGCTCTCCATATTATAACTAATCGCCTATCCAATAGCACGGTCTTCCCATATGTTCAGCGTGTAGGCGGATAGGGATACCTCTCCTACGGTTGTTGATTGTCAGGTTAAGCAAAAAACCTCAACGCACACCATAGAGCGTAAAATATTTAGAGAGCGCATTTTTTGTAGTTATTAAAAAAGTGGATGTATCTTTATCCCTACAAAAGGCTACATTTTCTATCCCTACTCAATTTTCCTCGCTTTTCCACAAAGATTCAACACTTTTAATCCATCCAATTTTCTAGTGGATGCATTGGTTTTTGTCCTGAATATAACTGAAATATTGCTCACTACACTTTAGGAAAACATTCTAGTGCTTTACGGTGCGAGAATCTCCAAACACTACGGTACGCGCTCGGGCTTTCCGCGTTATAAACTCAACCCGCCCCCCCCCCCCCCCACACACACACACGGTGAAAACAGGGTATCTTTTTTGTGTAATTATGGAATTTTTTTCGGGATTTTTTCCTAATTTTGCAGACTTGGAAACTAAATCATTTGTCAGCAAAATTTACAAAAGTGGGTTTATACTTTGTGTGATCAACTTCTCCTTCAGCTATTAACCAGATCCATAAAACTACAAGAAAAGATTGCACACATAATGAAGTTGTGCACTATATACTATGTTATTTTTCAGGAATTTTTTCTATTTTTCCAGACTTGGGAACTTAATCGCTTTTCAGAAAACATTTCAGAAGAGGGTACCTATTTTTTGTAATCAACATTTTTTAGTTACAGACCCAAACCTTCTTCCAACAAATTGTGAAACATTCCTTATTAATGCACTTGCCTTTTTAGACTTTTGCGATTTTTTGTTTGTTGTTTTGTAGTTTTTATTTGTGCGTTAATATGGGATTTTTTTTATAGTTTTGATCATTTTCCAAACTGAACCATGTTTAGGTAATAATAAACGAACGAAGACTTGCAGAAAAATTACTCGTCAACAAACGCTGCTGCACCATTCTGTAGACAAATGACTCGCCTCAACCGTATAAAATATCGTATATTGTTTCCTTTTTATATTAGATTTGAGACATGGACATTTTAAAAGCGATTCGAATTATGGTCGATCAAGCTGATAAGTCAATTTTGTTGACAACAACAATCAAACACCTGCTGTTTACTTTTATTGGCATATAGCGTGCAGTATATCAACCCGTGTAACAATTTTGAATAATTTGATATTAATAAGTTGGTGTTTTTTTTTCAGATTGTGCGTTATGAAGGAGACATATTAATATTAAACATTCAGGCAATACAGTAAGGACTAGCACTGTTAGTTTTTGTTAGGTATATTCCAGTTCCATTGTTCTCTGTCACGTGATATCCCATATAAGTACAACCAGTGTCACCACAGGTGTTGCAAACATTCCCTTTTAGTTTGTCTAACGTGCATGGATATGAAGAAAACGTGCAGTTACTGTTGATAGACTCGATAAAATAATCGCGTACCCTGACGTGGTTACAGTTCTCTACACGACCTGTAAAATATATAGTTATTATAAAAACATGTTATTATTATATTAACACATTGTACGTATATAGTTGATGTATTTATTTCTGTTTGCGATAATGCAGATCTTTATCACTAATCATCCCTGTACTGAAATTGTAGTGCTTCTTTGTTTGGTTTGTTTGGTGCTTAACGCGTCCAGATTTTATTCGGGAGGAACCCGGAGTACCCGGAAATTATAGCGATTTTTCTAGCCAAGTTTAATAGCGCATTGTAAAGACTAACTGGTTACGAAAAAAATATTTTGAATGTATGCGTGGACAAGAAGCAGAACAACTATAGTCAATTTTACCATGTCGGTCCGACGGGTTTTGCCTGACACTTTTTTAAATCAACAATTATTTTCCACAGTTAATCGGCGTTCTGAAATGCGGCTGAATTTTCATTTTGATAAATCGAATTTCCATACTAAATTTTGACCTTGTTTTGAACGGAAGTGTACGTTAGGAAAATTCCATTGTTGTCTATTTGTAATCCGTCGGGTAATGTCGTCTGCAGTTAAGGCGGGAAAAGTCTCGCGGTTTGTCCGAATACCATTGAACGTCACGAAAGCAGACGAACGTTTGTAAACAACATTAGACCCCTTTAGAAACAAAAATGGCTGACTTCCTATGGAAATTCGATTTATCAAAATGAAAATTCAGCCCAATTCAAAACGCCGATTAACTGTGGAAAATAATTGTTGATTTCAAAAAGTGTAATATGAGATCTACAAAAGGACCATAAACTCGACCATACGCGGTAAGCAGTATTCTATTTTGTCGGGCAAAGCCTGTCGGACAGATTAAAATTGACTATAGATAACAGTGTGATGGTATCTAGACCGAATTTTATTGCCGTTATAAGTTAGTTTTGTTTATTTGTCGGATTAACGGCAGAATTTAGTCATATTACTCGTAATGTAGCAACAAAATTCTAACTTCGGTCTATTTATACAAAGTTTAAACATAATATTCATCTTCTTTATGTTGCGAAAGCTTCAGACATTGCGAAACTAACGGGAAACAGACTTTGAAGAATTTTCTTTTTTCGTATCCAGATGCACGTGAACATTTTGAGTATAATCGTGCTAATTTGCATACTGTAACAACCATTCCGCTGTAAGAATCAAGTAATTTTCATCTACATGTACCTTCCCAAGATACAACACACCATTCAGTTTCGGTTTCTCAATGTTTTTCATGTAGTAAACGTAGTTAAACAGAGACACGAATGTCAATTAAAACACAACGCACAGCGGGTTATTTAAAACGGCAATAACTATCATCTCGTATAAAAAATGAATATAGGATTAAACACCGTTTTCAATGGATTTATCGGTATATATCAACAAGACCAACTCACTCACAAACTAATAAAAGTCCGAAGGACTTTTATGATATGTTTGTGAGTGAGTTGGTCTTGTTGGTATACCGATAAATCCATTGAAAACGATGTTTAATCCTTATAATTCTTTTAATTGCATTAAGAAATTAATTTATCTAACGTGTTTCTCAACTTCATATTCTTGTGTATTTGGTAGCGGGATTGACTGCGAACATATGAATATTTTTTTTTACGTATGATTTTTTCCATAAACCATTTTTTGATTTTAATCAACACAATTAAGCTTTACATCATTATATAACTTTGTATTCTGTATCGAACACAATGAAAGTTTTAAATTTAACAAATCATTAATGATATCATCAAACAAATAAAAGTTGATCGCTACTTTCGATATTGAAAGCCGCCATGTTTGTTTAAATTGGTTACGCTAAAAAATAGTTCAGTCAACGTCGTTTATCCTAAAATAAATGGAGTCAACTTCATTTATCAAAAAATATATTTCGTTAAAAACCTCAACCGGAAGTAATCTAGACCAATCAAATAAACGTATTTCTAAATATGCAAATCATATTAGAATTATCGATCTTAAACACGAAACCGATAAAAAATGGTGACACTGTCGAAAGATATCAAGATTGACCACTGCTGAATATATATGCAACTTCTTTTAGACATCAAAGTGCAGGAGTGATTGACTCTTGTTCTGCTGCATTACGAGTAATTGGATTTAATTCGTACCCTCGCCAAAAGTGATACTATCTACCCACATACCAAATATCAAAAGCCTACCTCAAAGGATATTTAGAAGATATAAAGGGTGGTTTATAAATTATAAACCTTTGCTCATTGTAGCATCTGTATGTCTTTTCCAATATTGTGGTCTATTTATTTTTATGTTGGATTGTCTTTTGTTTTTATTATTACCGCCATTCTTTATACGTAGCCACAATGTTGTAACTCTTTTATATATTTAACTTTTCTTGAATAAATAATATAAACACGTATAATTATAGAAGGAAGTTATAAAAACAGTCAATTCAGTGAATTAGATGGACAAAGGACATAAAATTTTGAATGCAACTTGGAAATTATTGAGTATTTGAGACGGAAAATTTAGCTATTTTAAGATGTTGCAATGCGCCTTCTTTATTTCGAAAACTAGCAAATTGGTCCCTATAGTGCAAAAAACTTGTCATTCTCCTTATTATAACCTGACCCCCAAACCCTAAGAGTACGTCGAAAACGTATTTAATCGATCTTAGCATGTTCTACTAAATTTCTTTCGTGGTTGGAATGTTATCAGCCTTTTTTATATAGTTATTATAAAAGCATCGGTGTTATCTATTATTGATCAAATGCGTGGCAGCACTGAGATTGCGAGTTCGAGCTTGACTTTAGGACTGGTACTATACTAGAAGGATTCCCAGTTCTCGACCCACACAGATGCTTAATTCATTCGCAAGTGGTGTATTGGGGACGTCCTTTCGTTAGAGGTTGTCGGGTCGTTATGGAAACTTTGCCGCGGATCAAAGTGGTACGTTGTTGAAAAGTGCCATGCTCCTTGCACAATAAAGACTCCATTTGTAGATTAGGAAAAGGAGTGGGTTTATTGTAGTTTTCACTATCTAATACTCCTTACTTTTCCAATGGCAGTCGAGATTTTGTTCCCGGTGGTCCATCCCTATTCATTTTCCCCATTGATTTATGTCACGCCCTGAATATCGCGGTCTCTGAACGCTTAGCAAACATTCATTTAATAAATCAATTACTTTTGGTGTGAGTTCAACCTTAGCTGACAAAGATCGTTAGTTATTCTGACAACGATCGATGGTTTTCATCAGGTACTCTGGCCCCCACACCCCCCCTCCCCACCCCCGAAACCCGAAACTATCACTTAAGGTGAACAATAAAACACGTTTGTTAAAGAAAACTTATAGCGAGTATCCGGGGAATTCAGTTAGAATTGTGAAGAGATCTTGTATTTATTCTTGCTTACCACTAATAACTTGTTTTATGGGATTTTGTGGACAGCCGGGTTGATCAGAACCGCCGTTAGCATAAAAATCGACATGCCCCAAAGGCTGTTTGAATCCAAATCCTGGTATCAGTACTGAAGAAAATGAACATATGTTACACGTAGTTAATTGCAATATGATATTTACATTTTATTGTTAACAAATTTAATATTTCTGTTTAATGACTATCAGGAAAAAGTAATGTCAATATAAGTAGCATGTTTAAATATCAAATTATCACGTTTGACAGACTCTAATAAGATCGCTTGTGTACAGCGCATGTAGACATTTCCAACGCTATTTTTCCAGTGTCTAGAAAACAACGTAATTAGTTACTTAATGTTCTGTGATCATGTGAACGACCAAATCCCACTACCTCTTATTATTTCACCAGGCAAAGTAAAAGCAAGTGTACATACTAAGATTAAATAATAATATGTCGCAGTCAGTGTGGATAACGTCGACGAATAATGCATCAGATGGGTCTAGTCGTACTACTGGATCTGTTCCCTGAAATCCAGGACCAGCGGGGTCAAGACCTACAATCAAAAAGTAACTAGCTACTTTTATCTTTAACTTGATTAGGAATAGTTACAATCAAGAGCCCTTCAGTGAGTATCCAGATGACGGATAGGGAAAATACCTCGCCGAGGGATTGTTTTCATAAAATACGAAAACTCTGACCGTGGACAATAGTATGTTTCGCGTTTGGATATTGCCCCGTTTCTTATACTAAAATTCCCCTTTATAAGGTCGTTGTATATACTACAAAAGGACGTTAAAAACCCCCATAAGTAAGTAAAAAAGGCTAAATTCTCGTCTATCTAACTGTGCATACGAAACACTCAATGGCTTGTCCAATTTATTCTATTTATTTACTTTTTGCATCATTAATATAGCTGAAATACAGCTTCAAGGACGTTAATATGTCAATTCAATCAATCAAACAATTTATCAAACTTAAACCAATCATAATATTTCCGAGTGTGTTGGAATTTTATTGTTATAATTTCGCAACCCCAAAAAGAGTGTTTGGTTTTATCAAAGATTCAACGCAATGAACTTAATTCTCACAAATATATCAAGAAAGCTAATGGTCAAACCTGTAATTCTGCCTAGACCTTCAATACTGCTGCCAAAGTACCCTGCAAGTTGTGCTCCTAAACTGAACCCAACTAGATGCACTGATGACGCTTTTACATTGTGGTTGACCTGGAGACCTCGGAGATGTTTTGAAGCAATGGCAGCAACTATTCTTGTATTTGCCACAGATTGAAAGTAATTTAGCGACCGAGCTCCAACTTCCCAGTTCAGAATGAAAACGTTGACATCATCCTGAAATAAAAAGTTTGTAGATGAGAAATTATCCATATGTTGATAAACCAATGCTGCCGGGCTATATTTTTGTGACAACAATGCTTATACTTAAATTTGTTGACTGAATAAATTTCAAGCCTTTTATTGTATTTAAATGAACCCAAGATGTTATTAAAACATGTATTCACACTATAATTTCGTTTATCAAAAATGAACGATAACAGTCGAACACACACGAACAGACATGAACAATGCAAAATCTGTGGCCAGAAGATGATAATTGAGGCATAAAAATTGATTGGTCGAGTTGATAGTAAATAACGTTTTGTCGGGCTTACTAGATTCATTTGTCTAAATGTTTTGAAGAAACAGTTATGTTTACCATTTAAAGTAAGTTTTTTACGTAAAAATAATAAGTGTCGTCAAATTGCCTTCAGAATAACGACAGTTTTACGTAGGATCAAGGATCCAAACAACGACAATTGTTTCCATTATTTTTAATATACTTTAAACTTAATTTACTGCTTACTCGTCATGAGCACCTGTGTGCAACCGTGGTTTTAATTGGGTTTGGTTTACTCACTTTATGAGTATATTTTCGGATTTGTAATGGTCTCTGACTTAAGACTTGTTATTCGGTCGGTTCCTTAGGAAGGATTTATCCATGGAGTTTCATGGATATAAAAGAAACATGTTATGGGTGTACAAACAGTTAACTGTAGTATATGGACACCTCAAAATTCAAAACTGACATGGCAAATAAAAATTATCTCCGAATCATATCGTAATAAATAAATGTGTTCTCGACAGTTGCTTTGCAATCCAATTTCCGCAAGATTATTAAACGACGAACCCTCCAAAATAGGTTAAATAGAGAATTGTCTAAACGGTCAAACAAAAATCAGTCCTTTTTTCGACTACTTATTTTTCGAAAACCTTAAAATATTCCATCAATTTTTGTGATAGTAAATACCTTTTGAAGAAATGCGTCCTTCATATCAGTCAGCCATCTACTCTTCATGTTGTTTAAATAACCGTGAATGATAATTTTGATGTTTTTGCTGGAATCAAATTTTGCTCCGACTCTTTGCGTTATATCAACTGGCACATTTCTGTTTTGTCTGGTATAGTGAAGAATTCTGACATTAAGTAACTGAGGAGACTGTGGTAATATACCTAGAGAATTCGAAAAGGGTTCTGCAGTCGAGAAACAACCGTAGCCTTGGTAACACACTTGCCTCTTTATAGGCAATCCAGCTACAAAAGAAAACGTACAGTTCATGTTTAAAAGACAGTTTGAATTTGAAAATAAATCAGTAAATGGACGCCAGCAAGGATTATGACACCATTAGTTAGGTTTCTGACAATTAAAATGGTGATAAATTGACTTTTCGACGAAGACTTGCATTGTCCTTTATGAGAAGCAGTTTTTAAGAGTGCTACCATCTTTACTTGAACTCAGAGCCTGTGAATAGTACCCCTTCTCCACGGGACCAAATCTATTCGTGGACAAATATATCGTATAGTGAAACAATTACTCTACAATAAAAATAAAAGGTTATAAATGAATATAAATATGTTAAAACTTACATGCATAAGCAATTCCTAAAGTGCCAAAAAGGAGAATCTTGATATACATAGCAACAGCTCCTGTAGTATATATCTGTAATAATAAACTTTAATGCATGAATCACAACATACTGATGATTAAAAAAAATATATTTCAGGATTGGTTTCGTCCGGTTTGGTCATAACATATGTGTATTATAAAAAACAGCTAAATTTATTTAGAATCAGTGGCTTAAAGGACATTATAAAAAAAATTTACAGTCAAATCTCTATTCAACTTAAAATAAGTGTTACATTATTATTTTTCAGTTAGGTTTATAAAGTATGTAGTCTAAAAACAATTATTTTTTGTAAATATAATAATACAATATAATTGTGTTGATAAAGGTAAGACATTTGTATGGAATATGACTAACATTCGGGTAAATAAATTAGTGTTTTAAAGAAAACTATGATAAAAATATCCATTTTCGTCTACTCAAGACTTATTAGTGGTGCCGTAACCAAAGAACATTCTTTAATCCAAATAATGATGATGTTTTAAAGATTTTATCATCAAATTTTAAAATATTATAACACGTCTTCCAAATATTAGAATTAATAATTTTTAAATTTCTGGGCAATACATTTTAGACTATATCACTGAAAGAATAAATGATATTCTTGTCAGCATCGAAGAGTGACTACTAGGATGATGATACCCTCGGGTCTGAATGGATGGTCCACCCGCGGAGATATAAATAAACTACCATTAGAGATACCAAAGGTTATATATTGACTACGCCAGACGCGCGTTTCGTCTAACCAAGACTCAGCATTGGCTATTAAACTAAAGAATATTTAAAATCGATCTATCGATGATGAATAGTTATGTACTTTATATAAAAACTACCACAAATCTATATTTCAGGATTGGTCATTTTAAAAAAAGGCTAAATTTAACCGAACCCGTGTAGAGGATCTGACATAACATAGTTTTTATTGAAAATCAGTGGCTTAAACTACATATATAAAAAGGATTTACAGTCAAATCTTTATTCTAAAACTTTATAACAAACCCGGCTTAGAGCCTACCAAGTAGAGGACCTTGTTATCCAACTATTGAGGACATCACGTGATTTTAATGACGTAATCATGTAGCAATGTTGATTTTAGATCGCCTATAAAATTTCATTGGGACCTTTGCAAAAGTTAAAATACAAGTGAATATATTTTCTAAATGATCGTGTGTAACTTGTTTGGGTTTCTGCGATAAATTAACTTTGTCAATTTAATCAGTTTAATTTCTGAAGAAGTTTCTTCCAAATCCATTTAAAAATTGACCATATTGACCGATAAAAACTACCATTGACGATAAATATCACTGTACCCATGCTACATAAATCTATATTTTCATTAAAATTTGATGATACTAAGCGAGTGCAACTTGTTTGGTGACACATTCAGCTTTTAATTTATATAGTTTTTATCAGTTTAAATTCTGATTTCTTTCTTCCCGCCCCGTGCGGGATCCGGGTGGCTAAAAGAATAGACCGCAGTCGCGCTAGCTTGTCGTAAAAGGCGACTAAATAGCGCCCAGTACCCTGACCGGCGTGTCAGGTCGGTTTGCCTAAAGACCGACTGGGATGTGTGCCCCAGGTGGTTGAATGGGGTACCCCTGGCAAGCTGGGGTTGTCAGGCCATAATACGGAAAACCTGGCCGCAAACCATATTAGTGCACCGTGTTGGGAAAAATGCCACGTTCCTCGCACGTTAAAGAACGCTGCTGTAGTATTCGCTTTGAGTAGGGATTTCGATCCCGCTACAGGAGGCTAAATTGCCCGACCCTATCCATCCTCCCATTTGCCAGTGGCAATCTAAAATCCGTTACCCTTTTTTTTCCTTGTGTCCCATCCCATTTTCATTCATCATCATTTCATGTTCATTTTATCATCCATTTCATGTTCATCGCCTGAATATAGCTGAAATATTGCTGCTCGGGCGTTAAACACCATTAATCAATCAATCAATCAATCTTTCTTCCCATTTCGTTTAAAGATGTTGAAATATTAAGCAGAAATTTATTTTCCTATACAAAGGGGCTGTATACGGCGTCGTGTGGCATTGTTATAGCGCAATTATAAAAAGCTTTGAAACTATTGAGATTTAATAATTTTACTTACCGAATACTGTCTTTAGAAAGAGTGGAATTTCCCGCACGTGCTTAATTTGTCTTGTCGTGAGTAAAACATGTTGTAATGAACTTTAAATTTGTTATTTACATTTACAAATGGTTTCCATAAAATTAATCGAAAAAAGTTCCTTAAGAAGTCATAAAGGTTGCCAAAATGAAAGTGTTTAAGAATAAACTGTTAAATAAACTTCCTGTACAAGTTTATGACATAAGCCCTTCAGGGCAACACAGCATGGGTTAAATTTCATGACTTTAAAGGTGTTCAGGTGTTCTAAATAACAAATCCGTCACAAATGTTTATTAGGTAATCATAATTTATTGTATATTATATGTGCCTTTTGCCTTTTTAAATTATAAAAATATATTTATACTTTTGGAGAAAAAAATAATGACGAAACCAAAAAACCCCCAAACTTACCTATAGAACAGAAATCGCAGCTCCATTTCTAATTAAGTAAAATATATACACAAATATTATGCAAAATATTTGTCCAATATTTAAAAAAGGTAAAGCAACATAAAAGTGTTTTTAATATAGCTTGATATATTCTAAAATTCTGCTGTTAATGATAATCAAGTCGTTTATCAGAACCAGTGTTATCAAACCTAATTATGACCGTAATAGTTGCATATGGGAATTTAAATTAGTTTCGAAATTTCAATGTTAGTTACGTATGTAAATGTAAATATTAAGTGGAGGTAATACATGGTGCTAGAAATTGAACAGCCCCATTGGAGTGTAGGATAAAATCCCCCCGGACAAAATCCCTTCCGAGTAATTTAGCATAGGCGGACAAAATTCCCCTTGTAAAATTTGCAAGGCGGACTAAATCCCTCCCGAATCTGATTTTTTTAAACGTTCAAATCAGTACAGTCTCGTACATATACACATATAAACCTTAAAAAAATTAACTGATATTTTACTCTTAAAAAAACCCAGATTTTAAATTACTTAATAATAATGATTGTTTGACTCAATTGCAGTGCTTTATTGGTGAATTGTTAATTAATATGTGATCAAACGAATGTCGCTTACTTGAGCAACACATTCTGTATATCTTGTAGAAAATTGAAACGGGTATGGCTTTCATAAATAAGTTATAATTTAGTAAAATATGGTATAATTTAGTTCAATCAATTGAATTGTTTGTTCGATAAATAATAATGAATGGGATCAAATGGCGCGGTACCTTTATTAACACATGTCGTACCAAACAATGCAAACAAATCGAATTGATGTGTCTCAGTGAAAAAAAACACCATGTTTTAATATTTGCCTCATTCACGATTTCTAGTACCACGTAAAAATCTATTAAGAAGATACACAATACTTATCGATATTACCATAATAATAGGGATTTTGTCCGCCTTGAAAATTTTACAGGATGGATTTTGTCCGCCTTGTAAATTTAATGAGGGGGATGTTGTCCGACTATGCTAAATTACACGGAAGGGATTTTGTCGGGGGGGGGGGGTGTCCGTCCCCGCACCATTGTGAATATCTTTAGGGGTAGGACCACCATTGTTTATCGAATCTTCGGCAATATAAAATTAGTTTATTTTGAATTTTTCTGAACATTTTACCTTTGTTTCAAATAAAGAAATATTCCTGTCACATGACAATATGTAACCCCTAAGTATTCTCTCAAAATTTCAGCACCACTTTCATAACATATAAGAACGTACGACCAACCGGAAGTCAACACACTGAAAAAAAATTTTCTTTCACTTTCACTTTCATGTTCAGTCCCAAAATAGTGCATGTCATCCAATGACTCGCATAATTTTTATCTTAAGTACACAACAGTTCAACTTTATCCTCTTGTTTCCTGAATTATTCAGCTTTCAAAAATACCGAGTTGGTTCCAATATCTATTATGGTTCAAAAGTTATAACTAAACAGTGAGCAGCTATTTTTAAATAGCACTACAATCTCTGGACTGTTTCCCGTTATTTGGTGGTCCTACACCTTTAACTAAAATTGCTTAAAAGTTGCGTTTAGCCATATTCAAAACAAAAACAAAAAAACAGCGTAAGCCTTGCCGGGGATAAGTTATGTACATTATATGAAAACTACCACAAATATTATATTTGACAAAATGTTTACTAACTGCGACTTGATATAGTAGAACTGAACTAAATTGTTAAATACTTTGTTTAGTAATGTCTATATAACGAATTAAGTAGCTTAAAATCATGCAGCCAACTAACATTTGAAGCAAACTACCTTCCAGTTACCTATAACATAACACTTATTTTTATATCTATTTGCGCAATTATGCTCTCCATGCATTAACTGATAAAACACATGACGGGCTCGTTAGAGGGTATTTTTTTATTAGCTAAATAGTTTTGAGTCATAATTAGATAATACACATATATAATTCTTACATGATTGGCATATTTAGAAATACGTTTGTTTAATTGGTCGATGTTACTTCCGGTATATTTAAAATATTTTTGATAAAGAAAGTTGACTAAATTTATTTTTGGATAAATCACGTTGACCGCGAACTATTTCAGAGCCTCGCATTTCTACCTGTTTCTAAGGCTCTTACAAATCTACTGTATATTTTCTGACTAAGTGCGAATATTGTATGTGTATCTGGTAGACACATTTAACATCCCGCGGAGGTTGAACATACAGTCATTTTTCAAAATTAAAAAAAAAAAAACCAAAACAAACAAAAACCTAAATACTGGTGAAAAACTTTAAAACAAAAACTGTACATAATACACGAGTTGTAGCTAGAAAACTCTACATAATACACAAGTTGTAGCTAGAAAACTGTAGGAGTTAACAAACCGGATCATACATACGAATGATACGATCACATAATACACAAGTTGTAGCTAGAAAACTGTAGGAGTTAACAAACCGGATCATACATACGATCACATAATACACAAGATGTAGCTAGAAAACTCTACATAATACACAAGTTGTAGCTAGGAAACTGTAGGAGTTAACAAACCGGATCATACATACGATCACATAATACACAAGTTGTAGCTAGAAAACTCTACATAATACACAAGTTGTAGCTAGAAAACTGTAGGAGTTAACAAACCGGATCATACATACGAATGATACGATCACATAATACACAAGTTGTAGCTAGAAAACTGTAGGAGTTAACAAACCGGATCATACATACGATCACATAATACACAAGTTGTAGCTAGAAAACTGTAGGAGTTAACAAACCGGATCATACATACGATCACATAATACACAAGTTGTAGCTAGAAAACTGTAGGAGTTAACAAACCGGATCATACATACGATCACATAATACACAAGTTGTAGCTAGAAAACTCTACATAATACACAAGTTGTAGCTAGAAAACTGTAGGAGTTAACAAACCGGATCATACATACGATCACATAATACACAAGTTGTAGCTAGAAAACTCTACATAATACACAAGTTGTAGCTAGAAAACTGTAGGAGTTAACAAACCGGATCATACATACGATCACATAATACACAAGTTGTAGCTAGAAAACTGTAGGAGTTAACAAACCGGATCATACATACGATCACATAATACACAAGATGTAGCTAGAAAACTGTAGGAGTTAACAAACCGGATCATACATACGATCACATAATACACAAGTTGTAGCTAGAAAACTGTAGGAGTTAACAAACCGAATCATACATACGATCACATAATACACAAGTTGTAGCTAGAAAACTGTAGGAGTTAACAAACCGGATCATACATACGATCACATAATACACAAGTTGTAGCTAGAAAACTGTAGGAGTTAACAAACCGGATCATACATACGATCACATAATACACAAGTTGTAGCTAGAAAACTGTAGGAGTTAACAAACCGGATCATACATACGATCACATAATACACAAGTTGTAGCTAGAAAACTCTACATAATACACAAGTTGTAGCTAGAAAACTGTAGGAGTTAACAAACCGGATCATACATACGATCACATAATACACAAGTTGTAGCTAGAAAACTGTAGGAGTTAACAAACCGGATCATACATACGATCACATAATACACAAGATGTAGCTAGAAAACTCTACATAATACACAAGTTGTAGCTAGGAAACTGTAGGAGTTAACAAACCGGATCATACATACGATCACATAATACACAAGTTGTAGCTAGAAAACTGTAGGAGTTAACAAACCGGATCATACATACGATCACATAATACACAAGTTGTAGCTAGGAAACTGTAGGAGTTAACAAACCGGATCATACATACGATCACATAATACACAAGTTGTAGCTAGAAAACTGTAGGAGTTAACAAACCGAATCATACATACGATCACATAATACACAAGTTGTAGCTAGAAAACTGTAGGAGTTAACAAACCGGATCATACATACGATCACATAATACACAAGTTGTAGCTAGAAAACTGTAGGAGTTAACAAACCGGATCATACATACGATCACATAATACACAAGTTGTAGCTAGAAAACTGTAGGAGTTAACAAACCGGATCATACATACGATCACATAATACACAAGTTGTAGCTAGAAAACTGTAGGAGTTAACAAACCGGATCATACATACGATCACATAATACACAAGTTGTAGCTAGAAAACTGTAGGAGTTAACAAACCGGATCATACATACGATCACATAATACACAAGTTGTAGCTAGAAAACTGTAGGAGTTAACAAACCGGATCATACATACGATCACATAATACACAAGATGTAGCTAGAAAACTCTACATAATACACAAGTTGTAGCTAGGAAACTGTAGGAGTTAACAAACCGGATCATACATACGATCACATAATACACAAGTTGTAGCTAGAAAACTGTAGGAGTTAACAAACCGGATCATACATACGATCACATAATGCACAAGTTGTAGCTAGAAAACTGTAGGAGTTAACTAACCGGATCATACATACGATCACATAATACACAAGTTGTAGCTAGAAAACTGTAGGAGTTAACAAACCGGATCATACATACGATCACATAATACACAAGATGTAGCTAGAAAACTCTATAATACACAAGTTGTAGCTAGGAAACTGTAGGAGTTAACAAACCGGATCATACATACGATCACATAATACACAAGTTGTAGCTAGAAAACTGTAGGAGTTAACAAACCGGATCATACATACGATCACATAATACACAAGTTGTAGCTAGAAAACTGTAGGAGTTAACAAACCGGATCATACATACGATCACATAATACACAAGTTGTAGCTAGAAAACTGTAGGAGTTAACAAACCGGATCATACATACGATCACATAATACACAAGATGTAGCTAGAAAACTCTACATAATACACAAGTTGTAGCTAGGAAACTGTAGGAGTTAACAAACCGGATCATACATACGATCACATAATACACAAGTTGTAGCTAGAAAACTGTAGGAGTTAACAAACCGAATCATACATACGATCACATAATACACAAGTTGTAGCTAGAAAACTGTAGGAGTTAACAAACCGGATCATACATACGATCACATAATACACAAGTTGTAGCTAGAAAACTGTAGGAGTTAACAAACCGGATCATATATACGATCACATAATACACAAGTTGTAGCTAGAAAACTGTAGGAGTTAACAAACCGGATCATACATACGATCACATAATACACAAGTTGTAGCTAGAAAACTGTAGGAGTTAACAAACCGGATCATACATACGATCACATAATACACAAGTTGTAGCTAGAAAACTCTACATAATACACACAGTTGTAGCTAGAAAACTGTAGGACTTAACAAACTGGATCATACATACGATCACATAATACACAAGTTGTAGCTAGAAAACTGTAGGAGTTAACAAACCGGATCATACATACGATCACATAATACACAAGTTGTAGCTAGAAAACTGTAGGAGTTAACAAACCGGATCATACATACGATCACATAATACACAAGTTGTAGCTAGAAAACTGTAGGAGTTAACAAACCGGATCATACATACGATCACATAATACACAAGATGTAGCTAGAAAACTCTACATAATACACAAGTTGTAGCTAGGAAACTGTAGGAGTTAACAAACCGGATCATACATACGATCACATAATACACAAGTTGTAGCTAGAAAACTGTAGGAGTTAACAAACCGGATCATACATACGATCACATAATACACAAGTTGTAGCTAGGAAACTGTAGGAGTTAACAAACCGGATCATACATACGATCACATAATACACAAGTTGTAGCTAGAAAACTGTAGGAGTTAACAAACCGAATCATACATACGATCACATAATACACAAGTTGTAGCTAGAAAACTGTAGGAGTTAACAAACCGGATCATACATACGATCACATAATACACAAGTTGTAGCTAGAAAACTGTAGGAGTTAACAAACCGGATCATACATACGATCACATAATACACAAGTTGTAGCTAGAAAACTGTAGGAGTTAACAAACCGGATCATACATACGATCACATAATACACAAGTTGTAGCTAGAAAACTGTAGGAGTTAACAAACCGGATCATACATACGATCACATAATACACAAGTTGTAGCTAGAAAACTGTAGGAGTTAACAAACCTGATCATACATACGATCACATAATACACAAGTTGTAGCTAGAAAACTGTAGGAGTTAACAAACCGGATCATACATACGATCACATAATACACAAGATGTAGCTAGAAAACTCTACATAATACACAAGTTGTAGCTAGGAAACTGTAGGAGTTAACAAACCGGATCATACATACGATCACATAATACACAAGTTGTAGCTAGAAAACTGTAGGAGTTAACAAACCGGATCATACATACGATCACATAATGCACAAGTTGTAGCTAGAAAACTGTAGGAGTTAACAAACCGGATCATACATACGATCACATAATACACAAGTTGTAGCTAGAAAACTGTAGGAGTTAACAAACCGGATCATACATACGATCACATAATACACAAGATGTAGCTAGAAAACTCTATAATACACAAGTTGTAGCTAGGAAACTGTAGGAGTTAACAAACCGGATCATACATACGATCACATAATACACAAGTTGTAGCTAGAAAACTGTAGGAGTTAACAAACCGGATCATACATACGATCACATAATACACAAGTTGTAGCTAGAAAACTGTAGGAGTTAACAAACCGGATCATACATACGATCACATAATACACAAGTTGTAGCTAGAAAACTGTAGGAGTTAACAAACCGGATCATACATACGATCACATAATACACAAGATGTAGCTAGAAAACTCTACATAATACACAAGTTGTAGCTAGGAAACTGTAGGAGTTAACAAACCGGATCATACATACGATCACATAATACACAAGTTGTAGCTAGAAAACTGTAGGAGTTAACAAACCGAATCATACATACGATCACATAATACACAAGTTGTAGCTAGAAAACTGTAGGAGTTAACAAACCGGATCATACATACGATCACATAATACACAAGTTGTAGCTAGAAAACTGTAGGAGTTAACAAACCGGATCATACATACGATCACATAATACACAAGTTGTAGCTAGAAAACTGTAGGAGTTAACAAACCGGATCATACATACGATCACATAATACACAAGTTGTAGCTAGAAAACTGTAGGAGTTAACAAACCGGATCATACATACGATCACATAATACACAAGTTGTAGCTAGAAAACTCTACATAATACACACAGTTGTAGCTAGAAAACTGTAGGACTTAACAAACTGGATCATACATACGATCACATAATACACAAGTTGTAGCTAGAAAACTGTAGGAGTTAACAAACCGGATCATACATACGATCACATAATACACAAGTTGTAGCTAGAAAACTGTAGGAGTTAACAAACCGGATCATACATACGATCACATAATACACAAGTTGTAGCTAGAAAACTGTAGGAGTTAACAAACCGGATCATACATACGATCACATAATACACAAGTTGTAGCTAGAAAACTCTACATAATACACAAGTTGTACCTAGAAAACTCTACATAATACACAAGTTGTACCTAGAAAACTCTACATAATACACAAGTTGTAGCTAGAAAACTGTAGGAGTTAACAAACCGGATCATACATACGATCACATAATACACAAGTTGTAGCTAGAAAACTCTACATAATACACAAGTTGTAGCTAGAAAACTCTACATAATACACAAGTTGTAGCTAGAAAACTGTAGGAGTTAACAAACCGGATCATACATACGATCACATAATACACAAGATGTAGCTAGAAAACTGTAGGAGTTAACAAACCGGATCATACATACGATCACATAATACACAAGTTGTAGCTAGAAAACTGTAGGAGTAAACAAACCGGATCATACATACGATCACATAATACACAAGTTGTAGCTAGAATACTCTACATAATACACAAGTTGTAGCTAGAAAACTCTACATAATACACAAGTTGTAGCTAGAAAACTCTACATAATACACAAGTTGTAGCTAGAAAACTCTACATAATACACAAGTTGTAGCTAGAAAACTGTAGGAGTTAACAAACCGGATCATACATACGATCACATAATACACAAGTTGTAGCTAGAAAACTCTACATAATACACAAGTTGTAGCTAGAAAACTCTACATAATACACAAGTTGTAGCTAGAAAACTGTAGGAGTTAACAAACCGGATCATACATACGATCACATAATACACAAGTTGTAGCTAGAAAACTGTAGGAGTTAACAAACCGGATCATACATACGATCACATAATACACAAGTTGTAGCTAGAAAACTCTACATAATACACAAGTTGTAGCAAGAAAACTCTACATAATACACAAGTTGTAGCTAGAAAACTGTAGGAGTTAACAAACCGGATCATACATACGATCACATAATACACAAGTTGTAGCTAGAAAACTCTACATAATACAGAAGTTGTAGCTTGAAAACTGTAGGAGTTAACAAACCTGATCATACATACGATCACATAATACACAAGTTGTAGCTAGAAAACTGTAGGAGTTAACAAACCGGATCATACATACGATCACATAATACACAAGTTGTAGCTAGAAAACTCTACATAATACACAAGTTGTAGCAAGAAAACTCTACATAATACACAAGTTGTAGCTAGAAAACTGTAGGAGTTAACAAACCGGATCATACATACGATCACATAATACACAAGTTGTAGCTAGAAAACTGTAGGAGTTAACAAACCGGATCATACATACGATCACATAATACACAAGTTGTAGCTAGAAAACTCTACATAATACACAAGTTGTAGCTAGAAAACTCTACATAATACACAAGTTGTACCTAGAAAACTCTACATAATACACAAGTTGTAGCTAGAAAACTGTAGGAGTTAACAAACCGGATCATACATACGATCACATAATACACAAGTTGTAGCTAGAAAACTCTACATAATACACAAGTTGTAGCTAGAAAACTCTACATAATACACAAGTTGTAGCTAGAAAACTGTAGGAGTTAACAAACCGGATCATACATACGATCACATAATACACAAGATGTAGCTAGAAAACTGTAGGAGTTAACAAACCGGATCATACATACGATCACATAATACACAAGTTGTAGCTAGAAAACTGTAGGAGTAAACAAACCGGATCATACATACGATCACATAATACACAAGTTGTAGCTAGAAAACTCTACATAATACACAAGTTGTAGCTAGTAAACTCTACATAATACACAAGTTGTAGCTAGAAAACTCTACATAATACACAAGTTGTAGCTAGAAAACTCTACATAATACACAAGTTGTAGCTAGAAAACTGTAGGAGTTAACAAACCGGATCATACATACGATCACATAATACACAAGTTGTAGCTAGAAAACTCTACATAATACACAAGTTGTAGCTAGAAAACTGTAGGAGTTAACAAACCGGATCATACATACGATCACATAATACACAAGTTGTAGCTAGAAAACTGTAGGAGTTAACAAACCGGATCATACATACGATCACATAATACACAAGATGTAGCTAGAAAACTCTACATAATACACAAGTTGTAGCTAGGAAACTGTAGGAGTTAACAAACCGGATCATACATACGATCACATAATACACAAGTTGTAGCTAGAAAACTGTAGGAGTTAACAAACCGGATCATACATACGATCACATAATGCACAAGTTGTAGCTAGAAAACTGTAGGAGTTAACAAACCGGATCATACATACGATCACATTATACACAAGTTGTAGCTAGAAAACTGTAGGAGTTAACAAACCGGATCATACATACGATCACATAATACACAAGATGTAGCTAGAAAACTCTATAATACACAAGTTGTAGCTAGGAAACTGTAGGAGTTAACAAACCGGATCATACATACGATCACATAATACACAAGTTGTAGCTAGAAAACTGTAGGAGTTAACAAACCGGATCATACATACGATCACATAATGCACAAGTTGTAGCTAGAAAACTGTAGGAGTTAACAAACCGGATCATACATACGATCACATAATACACAAGTTGTAGCTAGAAAACTGTAGGAGTTAACAAACCGGATCATACATACGATCACATAATACACAAGATGTAGCTAGAAAACTCTATAATACACAAGTTGTAGCTAGGAAACTGTAGGAGTTAACAAACCGGATCATACATACGATCACATAATACACAAGTTGTAGCTAGAAAACTGTAGGAGTTAACAAACCGGATCATACATACGATCACATAATACACAAGTTGTAGCTAGAAAACTGTAGGAGTTAACAAACCGGATCATACATACGATCACATAATACACAAGTTGTAGCTAGAAAACTGTAGGAGTTAACAAACCGGATCATACATACGATCACATAATACACAAGATGTAGCTAGAAAACTCTACATAATACACAAGTTGTAGCTAGAAAACTGTAGGAGTTAACAAACCGAATCATACATACGATCACATAATACACAAGTTGTAGCTAGAAAACTGTAGGAGTTAACAAACCGGATCATACATACGATCACATAATACACAAGTTGTAGCTAGAAAACTGTAGGAGTTAACAAACCTGATCATACATACGATCACATAATACACAAGTTGTAGCTAGAAAACTGTAGGAGTTAACAAACCGGATCATACATACGATCACATAATACACAAGTTGTAGCTAGAAAACTGTAGGAGTTAACAAACCGGATCATACATACGATCACATAATACACAAGTTGTAGCTAGAAAACTCTACATAATACACACAGTTGTAGCTAGAAAACTGTAGGCCTTAACAAACTGGATCATACATACGATCACATAATACACAAGTTGTAGCTAGAAAACTGTAGGAGTTAACAAACCGGATCATACATACGATCACATAATACACAAGTTGTAGCTAGAAAACTGTAGGAGTTAACAAACCGGATCATACATACGATCACATAATACACAAGTTGTAGCTAGAAAACTGTAGGAGTTAACAAACCGGATCATACATACGATCACATAATACACAAGTTGTAGCTAGAAAACTCTACATAATACACAAGTTGTACCTAGAAAACTCTACATAATACACAAGTTGTACCTAGAAAACTCTACATAATACACAAGTTGTAGCTAGAAAACTGTAGGAGTTAACAAACCGGATCATACATACGATCACATAATACACAAGTTGTAGCTAGAAAACTCTACATAATACACAAGTTGTAGCTAGAAAACTCTACATAATACACAAGTTGTAGCTAGAAAACTGTAGGAGTTAACAAACCGGATCATACATACGATCACATAATACACAAGATGTAGCTAGAAAACTGTAGGAGTTAACAAACCGGATCATACATACGATCACATAATACACAAGTTGTAGCTAGAAAACTGTAGGAGTAAACAAACCGGATCATACATACGATCACATAATACACAAGTTGTAGCTAGAAAACTCTACATAATACACAAGTTGTAGCTAGAAAACTCTACATAATACACAAGTTGTAGCTAGAAAACTCTACATAATACACAAGTTGTAGCTAGAAAACTCTACATAATACACAAGTTGTAGCTAGAAAACTGTAGGAGTTAACAAACCGGATCATACATACGATCACATAATACACAAGTTGTAGCTAGAAAACTCTACATAATACACAAGTTGTAGCTAGAAAACTCTACATAATACACAAGTTGTAGCTAGAAAACTGTAGGAGTTAACAAACCGGATCATACATACGATCACATAATACACAAGTTGTAGCTAGAAAACTGTAGGAGTTAACAAACCGGATCATACATACGATCACATAATACACAAGTTGTAGCTAGAAAACTCTACATAATACACAAGTTGTAGCAAGAAAACTCTACATAATACACAAGTTGTAGCTAGAAAACTGTAGGAGTTAACAAACCGGATCATACATACGATCACATAATACACAAGTTGTAGCTAGAAAACTCTACATAATACAGAAGTTGTAGCTAGAAAACTGTAGGAGTTAACAAACCTGATCATACATACGATCACATAATACACAAGTTGTAGCTAGAAAACTGTAGGAGTTAACAAACCGGATCATACATACGATCACATAATACACAAGTTGTAGCTAGAAAACTCTACATAATACACAAGTTGTAGCTAGAAAACTCTACATAATACACAAGTTGTAGCTAGAAAACTGTAGGAGTTAACAAACCGGATCATACATACGATCACATAATACACAAGTTGTAGCTAGAAAACTGTAGGAGTTAACAAACCGGATCATACATACGATCACATAATACGGATAACGTTTAAATATCATCGAGATACTGATTTACTTTAAACCGACTACAATGGACAGCCTGTCCATTGTAGTCGGTTTAAAGTAAATCAGTATCTCGATGATATTTACACCATTGCCTGTGTACGAACAGATTTTTGCTCTACTAAAATGTTCTAGCTCGAAATATGTAATATTAGTTTATACCAGACCTTGTATAAAGAAATGACAACGTGGAGCATCTTGTTATTTTAGAAATTTGACAATAATTTAAAATCCTAATAATATACATGTACCTAGTGTTTGCAGCAGTATATAACAAGAGAAGATATGGTTGAACCATATCGGGGAAACTCAATTAAAGTAAATGGAGGATTAAATCAGGAACCCATTTTGTATTGTAATATGAGAGATTAATACAATACAAATACAAATACAAATATAAATAATTTTATTGGCTTAAACTCATCTACAATAAATAGTGTAATGGAAAATAATATAACATCACATGTAAAGTAACGTAAATTACCGTTACATACATTAACATTACGTACATTAAATGTTACGTACAATAATGGCACTGCATTTTAAATTATTTTGCCTTTAGGTGCTAAATATACGTAATATATTAATTATGTTCTGAAGTGCTTTTCAATGTATTTTAGCAGTTATGACACATTATTTTAATGTCTTTAGTGTTTCAGCGCTCACAAACGGTGTTACGGACCTTAATTTCTTAAACGTGACGCAATAAATTTCGCTGTTTTATTCGTTGCTGACAACAATTTAAATGAAACATAGATAAGCATTTGTTATGATGATAATTGGATTCAACTTGATCTAAAACCAATAAAAGAACGTCAATAAACGTATTGGTCATGCTTTATGGAGAAAATAGATTGATTGTTTGGATGGATGTTTGCTTTATGTCCAGCGAGCAGTATTTCAGTTATGTTCAGGAGTTTTGTAACATACATTAATAGGTTTTTGGCGACATACAATCAAGGCCACATATTTTGTAACAAATAACAACTTTTATCGAGACTATATTTCTGTCTTCATACAATACAACAATTTATTAATAAGAAAAATCATCAAAAAATATTTTCCGGGTGTGTTTAATGATTATTTATAAACTCAAAAGTACTTGATGCAAGAAAGCGACATGGTAAATTTGAGCAGTACTGTACACAACTATTAAAAGTAATGTATGCAAGGTCAAAACTCAAATGTCAAGTTTGGGTGAACCTTCCGTCTCCAAAACATCGACATTGATACATTATCTGTACAAGAAATAATTTATTGAGACTTTCAGTGTTCACTGAATAAATATTCGACTTGAAAGTTTGACGTTTTCTTTAAAATGCAACATTTACGATGGAATAAAACCTCCTTTGTCCCAAATTATTTACATTTGTACCGTTTGTTAAATCTGCAATCCGAATTGGGATAAAGGACTGGTTTTCGTTTGTTTTAAAAATATTCGAAATTCTGAATACATTGATTTATGTATTATTTTATTTTGCAAAGATGTACATGTGTAAATCGTGTTTACTGTTAGGACATCATGTTGATCAGCTGCAGCAGCACATGCAGCCATGGAATATTAACTGTTTACATCACGAAAATTGTTTAATACACCATTACAGGGACAATATAATATTGGACATATTTACAATGCGTTAATTATATAATTAAATTCAGATGACAGCAGATTTAATGTGCATTTATTATAATAGTACGAAATAGTACGAAATGTTTATTTGTTCAACACATTTACAACACGTGATTTACAATAAATGGTTATGACACATAATCACGTGCACATAATGTAATGAATACAACAATATGATCGTTCACCTAGCCAGCTTGATCGCGTAAGAAAATATGAACAGAATTATATTTTTATTCAAATGCAAAGAACAAAATTATTACATTTCGCACTACAAAACATACTGTTTTTCACCAGAAAAATAATCAAAACAATATTACAGATAGAAAGTACTTACTTCGGTAAATGCAAACATCGAACTATATTATCGCGCAATAGCTCAGTAAACCGTACCTGAAATTAGTTATAACCCCACGTGTGATACAATGCAATGATTTGAGTTATGAAAAATGTATAGATTTAACACTGTACGAGTAGTTAGCCTGACAAACTATGCAGCCTACATGAAACGGACGGTAGACAGGGATCAAGTCGATACTGTAAGCTGTTTAGATTGTCAAAACTTTAATTACAATGCCGTTTAATGTCTTAGTTTTAACATCGAAATAGAGAGTTAATTCATGCGCATTTATATCCACAATTCAGCAACAGTGCAATCACAAGTTTTCGCAAGATCCAACTTAAAGTGTATTCACAATCTATAACTTATTACTTCAAATTGAGGGATACCTTTTTTGTCAAAAAGCGTATACCAGACTTAACTGTTATAAAATTTCTCACAGTGAAAGCAATAAGCCTGTATTTTTCAAAAAAGCATACATTTGTTAGTTCTTTATGCAGTCTTTTCTAAGTGTATGTCTGCAAGATTTCAAACTTAAGATGAAAAACGTAAAACTAAAACAAATGCTGTAATTCTTTTTACATGTTTAAATGTTTGCATGAAAGAAACTGCAAACATTCACACCAGGAAATAAAAATCAACCTGCTGTCAAGTTTCTATCTGGTATAATATCCAGATGCAGCGACAGAGAAATCGTAATCAACAATTAGTTAGATTGTTGTATATGTGGTGTATGTCTTTTTTCACAGGATAGAGGAAGTTAATTAATGTCTGTATTGTCACACTTCAACTTGTTAATACCACACAGCTTATACTATTCTGCTAAACAAATCTCAAAGTACTAACGCCCATATCAATTATAGAATGAAGTAATCAATTAGATATATAGAACGATACAGCTGGTCTATAGGTGGATTCCATGTGATATTTGATGAAATTCAGCTTTTGTTACATAAATAGAGTTTTGCCTTTAATTGTGTGCTTTCACATCTGGTACACTTATAAGCAGTTGTATGCTAGTCCAATACTGAAATTGCTTCGTTGTTCAACGACTGTCTTTGAATTATAGTACTCGGCGTCTATAGTTTACTGTGGACGTCCTCTCCCGCTTTAACAAGTGCATTTTTCTATTCTAGGGCACACTGTATAATTACAACCAGTCGTTCTAACTGCACACTGATGTTGTAACATGTTATACATAAGGAAGCGCCCCTAGCACGATAAAGCTCTTTACGCGATTTTCTGTTTTCTTCTATTTGCTTCTTTTACCAGATGGCAAATCATAATTGCGTCAAACGAGCCTTGTTTTTATTTTACTTTTTAACTCATTTAATATAGATTTTTGGCAATGAGAAATTCAGAATGGCCTCTACCATATGACGTAGTTTTGGTCATCACAATATAACATTGAACCCGATTATCACATTCTTTCTTCATTGCCCATAAATCAGATAAGCAATACAGACGTCGTCAAAGACCCCCTTTTATACATTATAACACAAGGATTCCGCCGAAAAAACATAATTTATCCTTGTTAATCATTGTCATTAACGTTACCTACCATAAGTCCGGCTTTAACTCGCATCCATAGTGTTAACGTTACAGTAATCAATAGTAGTTGACTATCTTAACAACTCGGACATCGAAGCCCTTGTATATAGGATTTATTTTTTTAATACGACACTTTCATCTATTTTTCAGGTGAGTTATAGCGCCCAGTTTTTATTTGGGAATTACCAACCTTCAGCTGTAAAATGGCAATCCTTGTCAATAAACTTTGGACTCGAGCACACCTTGTCTGAAATCAGGCTTGAAATAACCTCGGTGTTGACACGCAGGTGATTGATTATTAATGGATTGCTTACTACCCAGACCACGTAACCACCTAGCACCCTCCTTACTACCCAGACCACTTATCCAACGAGGACCCTGTTTACTACACAGACCACTTAGCCCCAGAGGACCCTGCTTACTACCCAGACCACGTAGCCAAAGAGTACCCTGTTTACTTCCCAGACCACTTGACCACTTAGCCACCGAGGACCCTGTTTACTACCCAGACCACTAAGGCACCGAGGACCCTGCTTACTACCCAGACCACTTAGTCACCGAGGACCCTGCTTACTACCCAGACCACTAAGCCACCGAGTACCCTGTTTACTACCCAGACAATTGAGCCACTGAGGACCCTGTTTACTTCCCAGACCACATAGAAACCGAGGACCCTTCTTACTACCCAGACCACTTAGCCACCGAGGACCCTGCATACTTCCCAGACACTAAGTCACCGAGGACCGTGTTTACTTCCCAGACCACGTAGAAACCGAGGACCCTGCTTACTACCCAGACCACATAGAAACCGAGGACCCTGCTTACTACCCAGACCACTTAGCCACCGAGGAACCTGCTTACTACCCAGACCACTGAGCCACCGAGAACCCTGCTTACTACCCGGACCACTTAGTCACCGAGGACACTGCTTACTACCCAGACAACGTAGCCACCGGGAACCCTTCTTACTACCAAGACCACGTAGCCACCAAGGACCTTTCTTACTACCCAGACCACTTAGCCACCGAGGACCCTGCTTACTCCCCAGACCACTTATCCACCGAGGACCCTGCTTATTTCCCAGACCACTTAGTCACCGAGGACCCTGTTTACTACCCAGACCACTGAGCCACCGAGGACCCTGCTTACTACCCAGACCACATAGCCACCGAGGACCCTGTTTACTACCCAGACCACAGCCACCGATGACCCAGCTTACTCCCAGACCACTTAGCCACCGACGACCCTGCTTACTATCCAGACCACTTAGGCACCGAGGACCTTACCTCCTGCCAAGACCACTAAGCCATCGAGGACACTGCTTACTACTAATACTACTTAGCCACTGAGGACCCTGCTTACTACCCAGACCACTTAGCCACCGAGGACCCTGCTTACTATCTAGACCACTTAGCCACCGAGGACCTTACCTCCTACCAAGACCACTAAGCCATCGAGGACACTGCTTACTACTAATACTACTTAGCCACTGAGGACCCTGCTTACTACCCAGACCACTTAGCCACCGAGGACCCTGCTTACTATCTAGACCACTAGCCACCGAGGACCTTACCTCCTACCAAGACCACTAAGCCATCGAGGACACTGCTTACTTACCAGACCACTTATCCACCGAGAACCCTGCTTACTACCTAGATCACTTAGCAACCAAGGACCCTGTGTACTACCCATACCACGTAGCCACCGAGGACCCTGCTTACTACCCAGACTACTTAGCCACAGATGATCTTGCTTACTACCCAGATCACATAGCAGCCGAGGACCCTGTTTACTACACATACCACGTAGCCACCGAAGACGCTGCTTACTACCCAAACCACTTAGCCACCTAGGACCCTGCTTATTACCCATACTACTTAGCAACCGAGGACCCCGCTTACTACCAAGACCATTTAGCAACTGAGGACCCTGTGTTCTACCCAGACCACTTAGCCACCGAGGACCCTCCTTACTACCCATACAACTTGGCCAACGAGGACCTTCCTTACTACCCAGACCACTTAGTCACCGAGGACCCTGTTTACTATCTAGACCACTTAAGCACCGAGGACCCTGCTTACTTCCCACACCACTAACCCACCGAGGACCCTGCTTACTACACAGACCACTTTGCCACCGAGGACCCTGCTTACTACCCAGACCACTTAGCCACCTAGGACCCTGCTTACTACACAGACCACTTAGCCATCGAGGACCCTGCTTTCTACACAGATCACTTTGCCACCAAGGACCCTGCTTACTACACAGACCACTTAGCCACCGAGGATACTGCTTACTACCAAGACCACTTAGCCACCGAGGCCCCTGATTACTACCCATACCACTTTGCCACCGAGGACCCTGCTTCATTTAAACGCTCACACTTAGTTTCATAGCCAAATGGGAACCTTCCTAGTATGGCCCCAGTCCTATAAGTGTACGTACTATCTTGACAAGCGTCTTTGGGATAGGGGAACGAAATCTGCCATTCTCCTGAAATATATATCTAAGAGACTTGTTACGAAGCACATTCGACAATTTTAAATAACATGCAACAAGCTTTGATGCGTTTTTCTTTAGAGCTAACTGATCTTTTTCACTCGTCTAATTGTTAATAATGTGTCTGTTTGATCAATAACGATTTCTCTTTTTTTTTTATAATATATCTATATGTATGTATTTAAAATTTTGACAATTAATCATATTAATCATGATGTTTATTTCAAGTCAAATAACATCGGACTATAATCGCCTTAATGTAAGATGTGTACACACACGATTTTATGTTTTACTTTCGTGTATTAATCTGACATTTTGTTTACAATCAGGACATTGTTTATCAAAATAGATGTGCTTGATTAAACGTAGATACCACTCACCGAATATTTCAAACCTTTTACATCATCAAGTTTTAATTACAAAGATGAAATCATGTTATCAGTGGTACAGAACGCAACTTATGTTCGCTTTAAAAACCATTTATTATTATTTTTATTAGAGTAGTAGTAGTGAAGATATAAAAGCAAGGTGGGAGAAATACATAAATAATAATAATACATGTACATGTATATGTATTTCCCGGAGTATTTATATCTTTACTTTGTCTTATAGTTTTGGTAATTTAATTTGTTTTAAGGGTTTTTGTACCTCCTTATCTTTGTGTGTACGTTCGGGTTATCTGCGGTTGTATGGAAGTTTAATCCATTCTGAAACTTAGAACGCAATCATATCTGGTAGTAGTAGTCTTGAATCCTGGAGTACAATAAAATAAATGGCACCTAAATCATGAAGTAGGAGCGAATCAATCAACGTTACAGAGGAATTATGAATTTGAAAATGCCGGAGAGATATAGAAAGACATTGTGATTTTGGATGCAAATAATGGTAAATTGTGACCACGCCGAGGCATGTAAACAATTCGTTAAATGTTTCGTTTTAGTTCATTTCTGTCACCAATCATCTCTTCAAAAGCGCAGCCGCAAGCTCTGATTATCCTGTAAGTTGAAAAAAAAATTCATATACGAGTGTGCTATATTTATTCTCTTACTGGCGTTAATAACATTTCTTGTAAATTATCAGTGATCAACACATTTCATTTCTCAGAATGTCGCACGTGTATATACATTAATTACGAATAACATATTTTATGGCGGTATAATATTTTCTGTAGAACACATTTAACAGTAAGGATGTAATATTCTTTTCTATTATTATATAAGTAATAATTATGCCCCATTTTATTTCATATAGGTATAAAGTGCAATATATATAATCATATTTTACACTGCCTTTTGTGTAATTCCAGGAAAATTACAGACTGAGGTGTTCCGAACATCGGCTTTTATATTTTTACTTTACTGTCGTTTGGTAAAACAAAAATGGCCGAAAATGTTTTTGTTTGTTTGATGGTGTTTAACGCCACTTTCAGCAATTTTTCAGCTATATCATGGGGTCCAGTTTTTATCGGGGGAGGAAGCCGGAGTACCCAGAGAAAACCCCCGACCTGCGGAAGGTGGCCGAAAATGACATACATGATATGTTCTCAAGAGAATAAGCAGAACCGGCCGAACCGCTTGAAACTGAACAAATAGAAGTTAATTCGATTTCAATAAAAGTAAAGTTAAAGAATTCAAAGATCTACAAAAGAAACTAAATCAATAATATTGACCAAGTGAAAGTATGATAATATTGGACCTAGTACAGTATTACAAAATATCAAAAATAATGAATAATCACTTAAAAGCATCAAACAATATAACTTTATAATAAAGGGTTACAGCATGAATATTGGAAAATAATGTCCCTTGCAAGATGCTATATTGCACTCGCAAGCTCGTGCATAATAAATGTGTTATAATAAATTTTAAAATTCTGCTATAAAATAAAAAGATTATTTCAAGAATATTTTTTGTTATAGTGCCTTGAAGAATACGAGTTTACTTGCAAGCTCGTGCAATATAACATTTAGCTCGGAATTCACCATAATTTAATATTACATATTTTTGCCCTTTTTTATTGATCTAGAAGCCATTTTCTCTATCAAACATCAGACTGAATACACGGCGCGCGCAGTGAGTCGTCCTGTGTGTTATTATTTTAATTTATTCAAGTATTTCAATAATATGATACCGCTAGAAATAAGCACATTTATTAGACAATTACAACTTCGCGCAAGTATGTGCTCGTCTTTAAAAATATATACACACATCTTTCTGACATGAAAGCAATATACATAATTGATAATATTTATTTGTGTGACAAACAATGAAATACAAAATACAGTAAACAAAAAAACCTATAAAAAAAACAAAAACAAACAAAAAAAAACAAAAAAAAAAAAAAAACAAAAACAAAAACAAACAAACAGAAAAAACGCGGAACACACAATACTCAAGCCCATACCTGTTACCGCCATGAACCTCAATGTCCATGAGTGTTTTATACATTCAGTTATGCAGGATAACGGATCTTCAGTCACAATGACAAATGGTTTGCTGATAATTAAAAACACAACATTTCAAACAATATAAAATCGTAGAAAACAACGATTTATTTAAACTTATCGTTGAAAGAGAATAAATAAAAAAATTCCTTTTCAAAAGTTATACCATGCCTGCTAAGCTCTTTATTTGTTAAGTAACTAGCATGTGAAGTAATTGTAATAGGTGCAGAGCACGTGCGTCGTATTGATTAAAATCATTTTGCTTGTTTATTGGAATGACAGATCTAAACCTCTGACTGATATCGACTGCTTCATTCAAAATATAAAGTAAACACAGAAACTAGCAAATAAAAAATCATAGTGTCGTGTACAGCCTGTGTAAGAAATATGTTGACTAAAATTATGGATGGGGTTATGAACGATAGGTCCTTGTTTACTGTATGTACATTTCTAAAGAATAATTCAATTTCTTTATATTAGCTGGAACAATACTGGAAGGGTTCTCAGTGGTCGACCCACAGACATACCTATAGCTTCCCCAGGTAGCGAATAAGGGATACTTTGTAGTTGGGGGGGGGGTCGGGTCATAATACGCGGATAGTGTATGACGTGTTTGAAGAGTGTCGGGCTTATTGCTGCTAAAATCCGTTATGTAGATGTCGTTACGATTATGCTTATTGTAGCCGCTACAAAAGACTAAATTTTTCCATCCATACTGAATAATCTATTTTTTTGCTGTGAAGTTTCTGCCCATTTGTTCTTCTATTTCTCCGTTGAGTTATTGGACTTTACGCAAACATATAATTAAGGTTTCTATTCTTTTAGTTTGAATAACGTGGTCAGTGTCAAGACACGAAAATATAAACCTTTTACAAATAGGAGCAACCGAAATGTGTAGGATCTTTTTTAAACAGACCGAACTGAGGACACGGGACACAATATTCCGAATAAAAAGTTCTTTTTTGAATTTAAAGTACACGTATTATATCCAATATGTTCTTTGCAGACATTTAAAGGTGTAAATGGAACGCGTTATAATAAACGTTCTATTATTTTCCTGAAATTAAAATTGTTATTTTAATTGAAATATTAACTATTCGAGCATGCTGAACAGTTGAAATACTCTCACAACACTGCTCTATGCTGGGTCAATTATGGTTATCACGGAGGACAGAACAACTTAAATAAACACGACTTACTTAATAATGGACGTTTTAGAGGATGTATATGAACAAATAAATTAGTGAATTACTGCATCGCTGATTAAATATTGCCCCTAAATTACAAATATACACAGCTAATCACGAACTCTAAAACTAGTAAATTCTCAATTTACCCGTATTTTCAGTAATGATTGTTACTGTTAAACCTATTAAATTCGTAGAGCTACGACAGTATTGCAACGTATAAATTTCACTTTATCTATTCGTTTTTTCATCAAGAATGTTGAAACAATAGAAGTATATTTCAGAACTATTTATCAACAACGCTAAACACATGGCCTTATCGCGGTAGTTACAAACGTGACGCAGTCTCATTTAGTTTTTGTCCAATTAAAATCCAACAGCGGAAGGAAACTCTAGTGTTCTGTACATATTACCTTCGTTTTAAGTGATTGTCAAACTTTAAGTATATATAGATTTTGGCGAAAAAAGAGGAGTTCTGGTTCAGTAGAATCAGAAGACTTACATAATAATAAATGCAAGAATGCATTGTTTTCTTTGGATTATACTTCTGTGTCCTGTTGTCTTGGTTGTGGATTCGGGTATGTATTACAATTATTTTTTTTAATTAAAATATCTTAATGTAGATTCGACACAGTCAGACAATTTAAAATATAATTCTAAATATGTTAATGAGCATTTTATCGTTTATGATCGTGTGGGACATGCACATTTACATGGCCCTTCTTAAAAGTCTTTGTAGGGCCATGTCAATGTATGGGTCCCATGAGAATCATGAAGTATCATAATACAACATAAATAATCCATCTCGTTGTATGAGAATGGACAACTTCGATTCTAAAAACATATAAATTAAACGTTTTTGTCTCACTTGAAATTTCCTACCGTTATATTTATCCCATTCCGAACTCTTTACAAAATTAATTGAACGTTTTACCGGTAAACAGCAATTAGTAATGTGTCTACATACAATCTACAACCGGCCGAGGTTGAAAATGTGACTTTAAAAGAAATGACATTTTACGAACTTCGTGGCATGTTGCTTTCAGATTTTGGCGTATATGCGAGAAAAAATCATTTTGGATTTTCTATTTTTGATTCTGGAATATATAACATTTAAATTATTTGTTGCTTATTTGTGGTCGAAGCATGAGGCTTTAAGAGAATCTTCTCAATACATTTTTTTTCTGAATAATTGCTTTTGCATTTTTCAGTTCTAGACATAACACCTCATTGGATAATATCATGTGTTGCCTATTTCCTTGTTTTAAATTTAACACTACTTTGGTGTTATAAAATTTATTTTACTTTACTTACTATTTGTACGTGTATTTTTAAGCTTACTATTTTAACTCCCTATCCCTAAGTCATTTCTAACAGTTCTTTCGTTTACTGTCTTGCCCTTTTTTAGAATTTGCTTTTTAAGTACATGTATGTGTTATTTAGCCCCAGCATGCACCTCGTTATTTTTAAGGCTGCACTATTTAAAAACATTTCTTATATATAACTCAGAAGCCAATTGCATTGCGTTGAGCTTATACACAAAAACAGTTGCCTTGAAAATGTCACAGTTCCTTTGCTGAAACCCGTCTTAACGCCTGCCATGATGTTTCGTAATTGATGTGCATGCCTGTAGTAGGTGGAGCAAGTAAAGATAGGATATTACCCCTCCGACTGCGAATAGTAATTTTTGTCCAGGTGCTATTAAACCATTTACATCTACTCTTCTAGCCACACAGCTTTACCAAGTAGTCCAAGTTATACGATAAAATAAAATTTCGAAGTCCAAATAATATATCCTTGTAATTTTTATCACTAGTTTATCATAGTATTGTGTGAAGTTTAAAGGAGGTTTTTGCGTCACATTCAGAATTTTTTAGCTATATATTTATTTTGTGAATTGAATAGATTGGCGATTGATAAAAAATAAATATTAAATTTGATTTAAACTGAATTTACTGTTACATTAAACTAATCAAACGCACCGACAGCTATATATTGTCTATCTTCGTGATCTGAATATTCTACTGTACATGTACAAAGAAGTCATATGATTCAAGAACTCGTAAAGGTCACTAACGAATAAAATGCCCTTGATTTCAAGAGTACAATTAAAACTCGGACCTATTATTTATAATCATTGTTCACCGTTATGTAATAAAAGAAAGTTTTAAAGGGACGTCCTTCTTTGAAGGATTTTAGATTTGGTTGACCACAGATTAAAATTGAGGTGCATACATTTTTTTCTTTAATAAAATAGACGACTGCTAATTTGTTTGTTAAAAAGCACAAAAACGAAGTTATTGAAAATAAACCTTAGGCATTGAGTGCTCTCATTAATGCCCCATTAATATTTCTCAAAATCAAACATTCGCTGAAAAATGTTAGAAAATTAACTCCTGTGATGTAATGAATTATGCAAATCAAATTATTTTATTGTGCTAATAATGAACACAGGTGAAAGTTGCCGTGAATGTGTTATAAATTTTACACATACAGGGTAAAATTTACACAAATGAAGCATCAAACCCGTCCAGGTAAATTACTAAAGTCTCTAAATTAAGTTAGTTTTAACTTTAAACAAGCTACAAAGTCAATATTGTATAACTTCCTTAATACAGTCCTTTTGATCATACTTATATTTTATTTATGTTCAGACAAGTTGAAATACACTTGTTGAAATACTGACCTTGCGGTGCTTACAAAAAGAACAACATATACTATAAAAATTTATGCAAATTTAATAACCAGTGAGCAGGACATGTTTAGTCGTCAATGCATAACCAAGAACCTTGCTGCCGAATGTGTTACACAGGGTCTTTCATTTGCAGCGCGGCACGTTCCTTGCTGCCGAATGTGTTACACAGGGTCTTTCATTTGCAGCGCGGCACGTTCCTTGCTGCCGAATGTGTTACACAGGGTCTTTCATTTGCAGCGCGGCACGTTCCTTGCTGCCGAATGTGTTACACAGGGTCTTTCATTTGCAGCGCGGCACGTTCCTTGCTGCCGAATGTGTTACACAGGGTCTTTCATTTGCAGCGCGGCACGTTCCTTGCTACCGAATGTGTTACACAGGGTCTTTCATTTGCAGCGCGGCACGTTCCGTGCTACCGAATGTGTTATACGGGGTCTTTCATTTGCAGCGCGGCACGTTCCTTGCTGCCGAATGTGTTACACGGGGTCTTTCATTTGCAGCGCGGCACGTTCCTTGCTGCCGAATGTGTTACACGGGGTCTTTCATTTGCAGCGCGGCACGTTCCCTTCAAATGTCTTTGTATTTAACGTCACACAAATTTCGTTACATAATTAAAGTTAAAGCATTTCCAAAACAATGGACCTATGTTTGAACTTCTCTATCTGACAATCAGTCTTGCTGTATTGGTTAAAGGTTGGAAGGCAGTTTACCCGGAAACCAGGAATTCGACGTCCTTTCATTTCAATGTTGTATGAATGCTGTCAGAAAGGCCATTTGATATCTTCACACAAGCTATTTCGACTGCGAGCCTGTGAAAACTAAAAACTTTCGACCTCTAGTCAGTTGATACTTTATTTTTATACACATCCCGGATGTTCCATGAGTTTGGGTTGCATTTTGAATACATGACAACGTTCATAGTATTATAAGAGAAAAAGGTGGGAAGGTTAATAAGAACAGTATTATTAAAAGCTTAAACAGATCTCGTAACCAGCCAAGACCGTTCTCAAGCACGATAAGAAATGTTTTCCATTGTCATTTGTTAATCAGTAACACCTTATACACAAATATATACATATACATGTAATAGTATTACAGACCAATCAAGCAGATTTGCTCCATGGTAGAAATAGGAAGAAAAATTGTTACTAAACTAGGTGTTACTTTGTTTTTAGGTGAAATCCCAAAACAAATTTACGTCTACTTTTGTTAAATAACATAGTGGTTGAAAAATCAAAGACTCGAGTGTAAAAACTACCGCCATTGTTTAACTACTTTAAAAAGTGCCTTTTTACTGTTATCCAGATGATAAAGCACATCTGTAAAAGTTTTCTTTTATATATGTTCACGATATTGGAAATTAAAACATCAGATCCACAAAGAACCCACATTGTAAGCAAAGACACAATGCTGTATTGTAAGGGTAGAAACAGGATACGTTTACGTAAGAAAATTACCCATGACAAATTGTTTTTAGTGCTTTTGTAAATTGTTTTGATTACTGTTTTTTCGCATCAACACTTTGAACTCAATGTTAATTCCATCACAAGCAGAACAACGAAACAACTCTTCCAGCAAGATTTAACTGATAAAATCATCATCTTATCAGAACAATTTATGGCGAGAAAATGATAAATTAATCAGACGTTATTTCTAAATATATGTTTTAAATTGTAAACACGAGTCACAACAAAGAAGTATTATTAGAAAAGTCATCCGCCACATTTATTTGAATGATTGATCTGTTTCGAGTACAAGGTGAAGAAACATTAACAGTTTTTCTTGTCATAGAAAATTTCTTTTTTCTAGACTACGTAGATGTAAAAACAAAACAAAGAAAACATGTTGTGAAATCTTACAACCTCGCAAAATGTTAAATTTTCAAAACAAACGAGGTATTTATAAACTTTAAAGTTATACTTTTTAGATGTCAATTCTCAAAACGAAAACTGAAAAACACACACGCACACACGAAGGAACAAAGCAAGGTGTTGTTGGTTTTTTTTATTTTTGTTATTGCATTTGGTCTTCTTTTGTTGTTTGCTCGTTGTTTTCGTTTTTTTGTAAACTTGAACTTTTACGTTGTGTGTATGTCAAATCTCAAAAACTAAAAAGCAAGACCGTGTACGGTGTTTTTAATTCTCATAATACAACAGCTGAAAGTGGCGTTAAACAATATTCAAACAAACAAACAAAAATAAAGGTTTTCTAAACTTCAGTGTTTGCTGTGTTTGTAAAATCTCGGAGAACATAGCAAGAAGTTTGTAAAATGTCGGAGAACATAGCAAGAAGTTTGTAAAATCTCGGAGAACATAGCAAGAAGTTTGTAAAATCTCGGAGAACGTAGCAAGAAGTTTGTAAAATCTCGGAGAACATAGCAAGAAGTTTTGTTATTTCTTCCTTTTGAACGACATTTTATAGTAGTAATTGAAACTGTTTACACACTACATAATAGTTGATGTTTAATGATTCCAGCGATGTTGTTCTTTTGTTTTTTTTACCTTTTTCTTAGTTTTTTTTAGGTTTGTTTGTTGTTTGTTCTTTAATTTTGTTTTTAGTCAGTTTTTTTATTTTTAACTGTTGTTTTGTTTTTGTTTGTTTTTGTTTGTTTCTTTGTTTACTTCTTGTTAAGGCCGATACACACAAAAGGACGTACATTGTGTGATTTTAATGCGTGATCGTACAGTGTATTATATTAACGTAGATCGTACAGTGACATTAGTGTAGATCGTACAGTGACATTAGTGTAGATCATACAGTGTATTATATTAACGTAGATCGTACAGTGACATTAGTGTAGATCGTACAGTGACATTAGTGTAGATCGTACAGTGACATTAGTGTAGATCGTACAGTGTGTAATATACAAATTTAAGTATATAGCTTTTAATTATTTAAGATACAATAACTACTGTAATAATAATATGGTTCATGTAAGAAAATTTCTTCGTATCTGGCAAACGTCATAAATAAACATTTATAAAAAGGCGACAGAATACAAACACGGGGCATCGTAAATAAGTTTTATCGGTAATTTTTACGTTTTCTCCTTTGATCTTGTTGACGGATATTTTGCGATCATTCACAAGATAGTAAACACATTGCGACGTAATTTAACGCGCGAAGTGATTTACTTGCCTTTCGTCCAATCGCTTGAATGAAAATGACGTCACACGCCATTCAAGTTAGAACCGCTTTACCTTTCGTTTACGCTACAAAAAGTAATCGATATAATATACTTGAAGTAAAACGAAATGATTTATAAAATTGAATTAACGATTAACATAAAAATAGTTATTTGATTTTGCAATCTAATTAAAATCTTTCACTTGCTTCCCTCTTTTTGTTACTGTCGCTGTGAAAGGGGTCGCAAATGAAAGATTTATTATCGTCAATTTTGAGACCGGCAATATCATATAATATTGTCAGTCTCAAGTGGAACTATTATTCTGTATAAAGTCACAATTTAAATGATGATGGATTGAATGATTGCTTTACTTCTCTATATAATGCTGACAGTTAACCGGGAAATTTACAAGAATTTAAAAACGTCAAAAAAAACCACACACACAAATTAGCTTTTCAAAAATAAGTGCTATAGGTGTTAACTATTGTTTCGAAAAAAGAATTTTGCGAACTTGTTTAAGGTAAAAAATTGCGCATCCGGGGGTTTTGAGTAGCAAACAAAGGTCATCAAAGATACCGAAATTATAAAATTATTAACATAGACGCTCGTTTCGTATTTAAACTAATCTGCATACGGGGCGCTAACATCATAAATGTTAAACCGATTCTTAAGATGGTTAAGAATTTATAACTACTATTTTCAGAAAAGTTATGCCAAAATACGACTAAGACCATCAAACAGAATTTTAATAAACTTTTGTAATTCTCTGGCTGTGTCAATGACTTAATCGCTTATTCTGGTCCTGGTGAAAAATACATAAACTGCGTACGGAAATAGCATTTACATGTACATGTACATATCTATTAACATGCATCTTAACAAAAATTGTTGCTTAAAATAATAGCTTGATCTTTCTACACGCACCAAAAAACAATGGAAACAATGCTTAAAACAATTGTAACTTCTGTATGTTTTGTTCCTTTGTAAAGTGAATGGAAAATAATCACCTGATACCAAGTTGTGGCAAAAAAATAAAAACAAAGCATAAAATAAAATAAAATAAAAAAACAACAAACTTTTAACGGCTTACAAGTGGTATCCTTTTTTATTGTAATTTAAATTGTTATAAAACTACGGGTGATCTCCCCCTTACCATGGCAACTCGGGTGGATTATGACAGTTGAACTAACTATGATGCGCTAAATGTGCAAACAGACGTCGATCACATGAAACGATCGTAAATGTTTTCTTTATTTAAATGATATTCACTGTGGATTTTTCATATCTATAATTGACGTCAATCGCCTTTAAAAACAAAAGAATTTGAATAAATTATCCAACATTTAAGCTATTTTAATTCCCCAATGCTTAAATGTTAAATGCATGTCACTGATCTTCAGTCCACCTACCTAAATGTTTATTTTCAAACGAGCCTTTTCCGTTGATGTCATGATAACGCTAATAGGCTTAAAGTCTCAGTACAGTTTTAATATTTCCGTTTCTAAATATACGTACCAATTTACAGATTAAATAAAATTTATTATTTGCTTTGAAAGAAATTACATTCTGACTGCTAGTAATTATCGACAAGTAATTGCATTTCGAGATCAAGATTGAGACAACTTTGCAATAAAATACGCAAATCAAATATGGTAAAACAAAATTGCCTGTTGCTTTGTTCTCGTTGAAAAAGCGTGAACCATTTTTGTTCGATTATATTGATTTTTGAAGTACTTTTATCAAATTAAACTTGGGGCCACGGTGGCCGAGTGGTTAAGGTAGTTCGTCTACTTTTGATCACGTGGTCTGTCAACACTGATATTGCGGGTTCGATTCTCACTGCAGGTAGGGTGCACTCGATTCCAATCTTAATTGGCAAGGATTGTCAGTTTTCCTACCGCAGGTAGGGGATTTTCTCCAGGTACTCCGGCTTCCTCCCCCAATAAAAACTGGGCGTTATGATACTGGAAAATTGCTGAAAATGGCGTTAAACACCATTTAAACAAACAAACAATCTAATTAAAAACTAATAACAATAAAAACTTCAATACGATTGTCTCTATTTTTACACGTATAGATGTTGATCGTGGATTTCAAGAACCATTGTAAAAGATATCTTCTTCCAGTTTACATAATATTCTATTATTTGTTGGGATTCCTATACATCAGTTAATCAGTTACTTACGATAAAATATAATTGATAGAACTGCACAGTTGTCGGTTTTGTTGTTAGCTATATGATGGCGTTCAGCTTTAACTGGTTAAGTGCCAGTTCGAAAACCACTAATCCGTGTCAGTTAAGGTTGTAGTCAAGCACACCTTTTACTGGTAAGGGTCCATATTAAACTGTTGGAAAACCACTAATCTTTGTCGACAAAGTTGTAGTCGAGCACACCTTGCCCGTAATCGTACTCGAACTTAAATTCAACATGTGAATGACAGAATCATTTCTTTGTTTTTTCGTATCTTGTCTACCAATCTAGATGTATATTTACACGTACATGCCATGTTTATATAACTTCTTCAAACACAAAGTACTTAAGTTGTTTTTACATGCGTGTTGATCAGTTCGTACTTTAAACCTGTTCTGCAAGCACTACACGTATTGTATACAACTATTTTACAAGTATATACAATGTATTTGCAGACAAACTTCTTTTGTTTTTGTAGCATGTATGTTTGTTGGTCGTCCAAACATATTTCCATAAATAAACCAGACAATAAAACATTTCATCATGAAGTGTACTCAAAGTTCTCAGAAGTTACATTATTATTGATGTATCATTAAAAGACTATTTCTGACTCCAGTGTCACTAGAACTAAATTAACCATTTTCCCAGTAAAAGTGCGTTCTAATTTAATAATAATATAATCGGATAAGACGTCAGTTATTTTGAAATCGATGATTAAAATCTACAATCTCTAGCGTACACGATTTTAGATGGATTTTATTAATACTCATTTGAAACTCTTTCAAGAAAAAGGAAAACGATAACTATTTTGTAATAGTTGCGAAGTCAATTTTTTTTTCTTTTAGACGCTTCTTGGTTCGTGGTTTGTTTTTTATAACTACCAAGTGTTTTTCATGATGGACGCTTCGAGGTCTGTTAGCTATTTTATTACTGTCATCAAGTTATTTTTCTGCGTGCTCTGTTTTATCTTGTACAAATATCAAGAACTTTTTTTTGCTTTTGTCCTTTGTATTTTCTACTGTGTGTCTCTTTTTATCATTCCTCTTTTCTGTACTTTAAGTACGCGTTGTGAAGGCATTTGAAAGTACGTGTCGTTGTTGTAGGTTCTGTGCAGGACTAGTCTTTGTTTTGTACTGCTGTAAAAAGTTTCTTCATGGTAATGTTTTAATGGAACCAATTCACCACTCAATGTTTAATGTTATGTTCCAAGCCAGTGTGGTGTCACGTGACTTCGTATTTGTCCGTCGTTTTTAGTTATTTAAGTGGTGTGTTGTTCTCTCTTTTTATTGGATTGTTTAGGTTTGGGTTAGGTTTATCTCCGCTTTATAAAAACTTGCCTCAAGCCACTTTTTTTTGCTATTAGAGAGATAGAACTCAACATTTCTGATACTATCCACTGCATTGTGTACAAAGTCTTTGTACACATGCTGATAGTATAGGAAATGTTGATAATGAAGGTGTAGCTCTCTAATAGCAAATTTAAAGGGACTTGTGGCATGTATACTCTTTATATACAAAACTCTGCTTTATAAATTGTTCCATATTTCTGACAATATATAATACAACACAAGACGTCAATGGCGGATAACAAAATATCATCTACATCTAGTCGTAACCTTCAAAGACTTTAATAGTCATATGACCCTAGTCATTCTAGTGCTAAGAACTCAATTTCAAGTATGAAACCCTACCATTTCTCACGTATGTCAAAGGCTAACTGTTAAATAATAAGCAATATAAAAGAAACGTGATACATCATAACACCACACCATATCACAACTGGACAGGAAAAGGGAAGTTCTTAAGCCGGTAATTGTATGTTAGAGTAGTTCAAATTCAAGTTGTCTTTTCCTCTGGTTTGCTATGACATACAGATTATTGAACTCTGATAGTACATTTATAACGTACAATGGGGGAGTAATGTTTTCATTACCAAATGATGTAAGAGCATCCACACTTGTAGAAAGTTATTTCCGATTTTGAGTTGTTAATCACATGATTATAAGCACTGATATTCAATATTATTCAACAACGGACTTTTTTTAGAACAATACGCATTATCTGGAACTTTGGAATGAGACTGACCGACGACGAAGTATATGGACTTTTTACAAAGTCCATATAAAGCGTACTTACCAAATTAAAAGTCTTATATTACATATAAAAAAGCATAAATGAAATTGTAATCTATTAGCGATTGAATAATTAAATCAAACCCGAACGAATATCCGGATCCATAATTAGTAGCATGCCTCATATATACATAGCTTTATCATTAACAAATATATAATCACGGCAAAGCTTTGTTGTAAAAATATGCAAAATATTATGTAAATCACGTAATTTGTTTAGCCAATTAGAATTATAATACAACACACCATATGTAATATTATTCAATGATGGACTTTTCAAGAGGTCAATACACTTTATATGGACCTTGTAGGATGATATTGACCGACTACGAGGTCAAGATAAAGAGTATTGGGCGAATTTTTAAAAGTCCTTAATTGTTATATTACATATAATTACAATTACTGTTACATTTTTTTGTAGGAATACTGACGCATGTACAGCTATAAATAACATTTATGTCTAGTTTTTATGGCTATTTAAAAAAAGACTGTGATAGCAAGAACTTTTATATTTTAACATTTAATCAACATACAATTTAGAATAAAATAACAAATCATCTATAAGTCGTGGTCTGCTGTACACCTGCCATATTGTTCAACTTGTATATCGATCAAATCGGAAATCCAGATCTATATTAGGTAACATGTCTAAGATATTCTTTAAAAATAGTAACATGCCTCAAATAGTGTTTAAAAATAGCAACATCACTAATATCTATACTACTAAAATTATAGACCCATTTTTTAAGCGCGTCACAAAAAAGAGAGAAATAGCGCAGTAATAACCCATATAAGGTTACATGCAGTTAATGTTGCATATGCAAAATATTTAATTTTCATATCGATTATTGCTTTATATAATTAGAAATTAACGATTAATTACGTCCGCAAATTTGTACCGGATACAGTCCTCCTTTACATTAAAAAATTTATTTCCGGGGCAAAGAAAATCCGCGAGGGGTACTAAACAAACGTACGCCTACCCAACTGGCAACTATATGGCATTTATCATGTTTTTACGAAGTAAATTTGTAATCAGTGAAAGAATAACTTTAGATCATTTTTAATGTCATATTAGTCCTGATCACAGTGAAAACAAAATTCGTAGGACCTACCAGACATGTCTGGTGAAAATTACTTCGATTCCAATCGTTTTCTTGAAGTGAGGCGGCTGAATTTATACAAGAACGAATTGATCGCTTGCTGCACGTGACGGAAGTCTATAGCTGTAGTTCGAACTTCAGTATGTATATAAGGTTACATGCAGTTGATGTTGCACATTAAAAATATTTAATGTTGATATCTATAAAGTCGATTATTAAATTCTTTCTCTGTGTTTTGTGATGCGCGCTTAAAAAAGGGGTCTATAATTTTAGTAGTATAGATAATAAATATTTTGGTAAATTTCTGAGAGACAACGACCCCCAATTTATGCAAAGCAACCCATCCCTGTCATATTAACCTACAGTTGTGTTCCTTATATGGCTTTCATAAAAGTAACCACCAGAATCAATACAACGGGTTCAAAAAATCCGTCTTTCTAGTATTGTTTAAAAATAGACATATACGACATATCTTTGGTGACGGGGGTGAAATTTAGTCAATCAAATATCAGGAAATTTAATCATACGTAATATAGTTTTACTGGCGATATATAAGTAGAAATGCAACAAACATTTACGGCGGTTCGCAAAACTTTGCTGCAATATCAAAATATAACTCTTTTATGCAATTAATGTACATATTTCTGACATATATTGATGGCAAAGACTCCGCGGACTTGTATATTTATAGTTATTGAATTTTGTTATTGTACTTGTTCCATTACTTGCTTTACGACTGTGGGAAATTGATTTTTTTATTCTATGCATAAACATGATTTTGTAGGCCTTGAAAACCAAAGATTTAAATCGGATGTAATATTACAACCGTAAAGTACTATTGCCACAAGGAAAAGTCAATACCCGCGCCCCTCCCCTATAAACACCAACAAGGGTGACAAAAAGCCGCACCTGTAGACACCAACAGGGGTGACAAATATAACATTGCAACATACAGAGCTTGGCCTACTCAGGATTCATAACCGATTATAGTTAATTATATAACTTATTTTACAACATTATTAAGGTGATTCTGTAGATCCTAGTAACGGAAGATTTGGGAAAGGTTCATGGTGGAAGTCGCGAAGGGTGACACCATAAAGTTTAAAGCCCTGTGTGAAACCGAACTATTGACGCTATTTGGATAATAAAAAGCCTTATTTTAAAGGGTTTTAATAACAATACGAAATATGTAAGTAAAAGCATACTAACGAAAATCACTTAAATATACAATTTAACAAAATCCAGATGACAAAAGAAATGTCCACTTAACCTAAACGTGTGCAAAGCTGACGAATACAAAACAGAAACAAAATACAGTAATCATAATTTGGTCATAAAAGCTTTTAATCAAACCGTTTGTGACGTCTAGCTAATCTGATTTTTCTAGTTTACTGCTTATGTAATACGATCTAAGTAAATGTAGCTTTGTAGATAACAGCGATTTTTAAAGTGTCAAGATGTTTGACGCATACGACAGAAACGAAACTACTTATGTTATAATTCAAGATAGTTTAAGTTTGATAATCAAGTTTGTCTGTAAGAAAAGAAGCTAGAATCGACATAAAAAGACAAATACTTACAAAAGTATTTAAAAAAAGACAAACAACAATCATCAAGAAAAACACAGAAAACTGAGATGAGTAACACGTAACGCACTAAACAATTTGGGTGAACTTAGGCTTTGAAGGTTACAAAGTTTCTGCTATACATTTGTTTTAAAGATCAAATATGTCGAAGCAGTAAAGCTAGTTTGCTTTCTGTGTTTTTAGATTTAATACAGATTTTGATACTCGTTTGCAGGTCCGATATAAATTTTCTTACACGACATTGAAAGGTGTAACAATCAGCAATTTTTGTGAAAATCTCAATATAGATTAACTAGTTTAGTAAAATACATGTGAAATTGTCCATACAATACGGTTATAGTAAACGGGGCCAATACGGAAAAACAGGGCAATTACAGGAAAAATGGGGCCAATACGGAAACAGGCCCAATACAGAAAAAACACGCTCAATACAGAAAAACAGGGTCAAGACGGAACAAAAAGGTTCAATACAAAAAAAACAGGCCAATACAGGAATGTCACTTCCGGTAATTTATATAAAGATATCATTTAAAAAACAAACACATTCGATTGCATTACGTAACTTACAGCAAAATTCTCAAGGAAAAAATTATATTTTCATACTGACGGTTGTTCATATTTATCTTTTATTATGTCCATAAGAAACCGATTTGGATAAATAAATTTATATTGGTCAATGGTAAAATGGTACTAAAATTTACTCAACTGGTTAATAAAAGTGTCATTAAGTTAAATGGTTGTTTTCATATTCGACATGTATTATGTGATCGGAAAGTGGTATTGGACCTCGAATAACTGTATTAGCCCTCGGCGTTGCCTCAGCTATCCTCGACCCAATACAGCTATATGAAAACACACATTTAATAACACTACAATATAAATATTGCTTTTAAAACTAATAATAATTTATTTCTTTATTTACTCTGAATTCACATAAAATTAAAACTACTAATGAAAGACCTATTCTCTTTACTAATACATGAATTTATTTATGGTTTAAATAAAGATTTTACTTAAACGAGTTCGGAATAGGCAAAAAATGGAAGTTGAAAATTGAACAAAAGAGACAATTTTGAGAAAAACCTATTTGAAGTACCGTACATTTTGACCAGTTATTTCCCAATAAACAAAAACATTGACAAATAGTACCATTCTTTTCTTTCCCTTACTTAACTGTATACCAATGGTTTAAGATTGTATTTTTTAAAAATCAGAATTTTTTATTGGACTGTATTTAGTAAATGAATTATGTTAGTGCTTTATTATTGTATTTTCTATGAAATCTATTATAGTTCACCAAAATTTTACTCACCCCTTCGAAAGTAAGATCTGAAACCATAACTTTGTAAATTATGATCACTGACATAAAAAAAACTAACTGTATGGTAAGTTCTAAGAATGTTCATTGACAAATTATTTTCAGTGTAAGCGCCCAGAACCACACATTTAAATACTGAGGGAAGGTTTGCTGACGTCTTTATCTTATTTTCCATCAACGAATTTTCGGGTAATCTCTCGTAAAATTAAATTCAATTAATGCAAATGGTTCACGATATCTCTATTAAAATACATGTTCATCAATCGTGAAAAATAATAAATTGGGAATCTTAACATTCCCCAATAGACGGATAAAGGATGACCTAACGAGGGGTGGAGTTGTTGGCTTATAATATTTCAAAAGTGCCTCGATTCTTGTACGATATAGACCCCTTTTGCAGATTTCGAAAATGATATCTACAAAGGTTTATAGTCCCGTTTTTAACCCTAATGTGGAATTGGAATTTTCCGAATACTTTCCATTAGGTCCTCATTTTCGTCAGGGAAGTTGGTTTTGAAGGATTTGACAAATCAATTAAATGTGTTATAGAACCAGCAGCACTTAACAATTTCGGTGAATCGTTAACAAAAGATGGCCTTGGCAAAATATGACATTGCGGATAAGATACTTTAGTCGCGTCTATTTCTGGTAGTCGCGCAGCAACAACAGGATGACTATAGCATAAGGACATCTCTGTGCACGCATCCTGGCGTCAAAGCAATCATATGCACTCAAGTTTTTTATTTTTGGACCAAAAATCATTTGTAATTGACTTATGGTAACAGACAATTAGGCTACATAATGCAGACCCAATACAGAATGTCATCTGACAGTCCACACATCCGCTCATTACAAACAGATCAAGAAATTTAAATGATACACCTAGTATTTTATTAGTATATTATAAGTTTAACATATGCCAATTTCTCCAATCAATACTTACACTTGAATAGTGCGGTGAAAACGGATTTGAATTTAATCTGCGAATACCCACTAGCTTGTAGAAAAGAGTGTTTGCGTAGGAATGCGATACCATGCCTTATTTAACAAAAATAAATGTTTTTATTCGACAGTTAGTATACTGGAAGGGTTCCAATGCTCGATTAACAAAGACCTGACCTCGAAAGTAGTGGGAAACGTGTTTGAAGAATAAACCCTTTTTGTAGATTTTGAAAAATAGTAGGCTCATTGTGGCCGCTACAATAGGTTAAATTGTCATCCGCTACCTTTCACTGTATTCGTTTCCAGCAGCAATCAAAATGTTAGTGTTTATGTTCCAATCCTATTTTCTGTTCATGTTAACTTGTTCTCATTCTTAATATTGCTTGGCAAGCGTTAAATCAAACAAACAATCTTTTATTCAATGCTTCAAAAGGAAAGGCTCACGCCCTGAATATAGCTGAACTATAACTAGTTTGACGTTAAACTTTAATCAATCAGTCAATCAAAATGTGTGTTCGATAGTCAATTACGAAAGTCTGGAATAAACAAAGAGATGCAGGCCTGCCAGAATGTGTAATGTCCAAGACTAGTGAAACATAGAATTTAATTGTAGGTTTGTTTTATATGTACCGTAAACGTATTTATTTTCGTGGGTACTAATTTTTACGGATAAAGCTATGATGACCTATTCGCGGGTACATGTACGTATTTTTCTGGTTTTAATGTTGGTCTGTTAAAGTATAATTCAATTTGTGCATTTTCGCGGGTACTATTTTCCGCTTATTTTTGGGACCACGAAAATAGCAAATTTTAATACCCAACGGAAATAAGTACGTTAACAGTAAATCTTTGTTACTAGTGCGCTGCATTTGGCATAATCAACCATTACTGTCAAAAGGTATCTGTATTAAACAGTCATCAGTACTCTCTGTTTCAGTACTATCGGATGTTTTATTTTCTAAGAAACAAAGTATAAGTACATACAATAGTCACAGGTAATACAAGTGGTTGCACTATCTAAAACATTACGTAATTCACCGAAGTGTCACTTCTATTCTCTGTTTATATAGCTTGTACCACTGGAGAAGACTGTCAACGAGTATGTTCAGAAAACTGCATGATTAGATGTGGCGAAACAGGAAAATGTAGTGGCGGTTGTCGTCACGGATGGAAGGGTGATAGCTGTGATGAGGGTATGCTTAATCATGACATACTTAATTTTTAAAAAGGTTGTAGCAACTCAATTCAAAAGTATTTAACGTCATGAACGTTTCATTGAACAAACAAAAACGCTTTTCAAAATTCAGCAGTAGGACTGTTTACCATACACTGAAGGGGCCTCGGTAGTAAAGTAGTCATGGTTGTCGGTAATCTGCTATTCATCACTAATGTTGTGGGTTCGAGTCTCATTGAAGGCAATGTGTGCTTGACTCCAATCTTCATTGACAATGATTGCCTAATTTCCTACCAAAGGGTGAGGTTTTTTCCCAGGATTATTCGCCAGATAAGAACTGGACTCCAAGAAATAGCTGGAAAATAGCTAAAAGTGGCGTAAAGCACCATTCAAACAAACAAACCATACGTTAGGCCTAATGTTAACACAGGCAATTATAGGGAGAAGACTGAAGACACATGTGTAGCAAATAGAAAAAAAGTTGAACTATTCTTTTCCAGGTCAGTGCTGATCTTTGAAAACGCTTGATAATCATAGAAATGTGACCATTTTTGATGAATGAACAAATGTCATTCATTCGCGGTTATAAAATTGACTACCTATCATGCTTTACCAGTTTACACCAGGACCAGTATAATATAATTATTCCAAGTTTGATTATGTATGCAATATTTGTAAAATATTTCTCTTCACAGTATGTGAAGAATACACGTATGGGCCAAACTGTGGAAAAAGTTGTGGACATTGCAGGAACGACGAAGCTTGCAACGTAGAAACTGGTGTTTGCCGTAATGGGTGTGTTGCAGGTTGGAGAGGACAGATGTGTAATGAATGTATGTTTATGTGCATGTTGATATCGGCATGTCGTGGGAAATAAAACAGATGTCGATACAATGGCAAACATGATCCTCATTACGAAACAAAAGGGTTTAAATTGGAATGAAAATCTACTAAACGAGATGATTTTATATCATTTTTATCTGCAGGGCATGATCAATGGGATTCTTTTGTTGTTATTTATTTTGTTTTAAATTCTGCAGGACATTTGTACGAAAAGATCTGGATAACCTGACAGCATTAATAAGAAAGGAATGAAATGATCAGACGTAACCGCGTTCTTTTATCTCTTTAGCGGTTCTAGGTCAAATCCTACACTGATTCCACAGTTATTCCCAACCCTTTTCGTATTTTTAGTAAGGATGATGAATTTTATGCCAGTATTATGAGTTGCGCGGTGTTAATATTTCAATTTTGGAATAAATTATTACGCAATTAACTACGTGTTGATTTTTTAAGTATAAAAAGATTAATCGTCGGTATTCAGCTATATTAAGTCTAAAGTAGCAAACGCTGTCACATAAAACATTTTCCCGTATTTAAAATGTCTTGCAAAAGAGTATTTTTATGAGTTAAATAGATAAGTTGAAAATTATCAGCGATAAAATTATGAAATTTGTTATGTTGGTTATCTGAAAACTAAGCAGGCGTTGACAGAGTGGACACTGCCCAAAGATATATCACAAATTATTAATGCAAGCCATAAAACATGTATTTTTATCAAAGTCTACGTGATTAAAATCAACATCCAAATACCGAACATTTTATTGTTGTTAACTTTATGCTCTTCATTCACAACAGAGGTAAGTAAACTTAATGACCTACGATGTCATGGTTTAGAGGTTAGATAACTTAATGACCTACGATGTCATGGTGCAGTAAAATACATTTATAAAAATATATTTCTTAAAATACCATTTGGGTATGGTTCGTTCAAAAACAGAATAGTAAAAGGATGTCAAAGGTGCGTAAATAATTTGTAATGAAACATGCCAAATTAAAAGAACTATTCAGAAAATAAGAATATATTCAAGAGTAGATAAACAAATCGGTCTAAAATATTGGGCTGAATGTTTGCTTAACGTCCAGCGAGCAAAAATACGGATTAAATTGATCGAAGGACTTTAAAGAATCAATCAATACGGATTTTTGTTCAAATATAATGTTATAATTTGTTTTAGCATGTGAAGCATTTACTTATGGGTTGGAATGTAAAGGACGGTGTGGCCATTGCAGACAGGACAAAAAATGTAACCTGATGACCGGATATTGCAGTTCAGGATGTAAACCTGGCTGGACAGGAGACAAGTGTGATAGAGGTAAGGAATTTCTTGTGATAGGGATAAGGAATTTCTTGCCGAAATGGTATCTATCGATATATCTTTATAATGAATACATTACGCAAATAGTATATATTATTACATCACAATAGAATGTTTTGTTAAATTATATTCTAAGGCTTTTTTAAAACTTATTCTCTTCCTCCTCTGTATTCCGATAAGCACCGGGACTAACAAGCAGTAAAACCATCCTATCTCGTATCCTGCAGACGAGACAAGTTAACATTAGCTTGAAACACGATCTTGCATAATGTAGCTACGTGACTACTTTGGAAGGTGAGGTATTGGAGAAGTAACGCCCTCCGTTAATATGTATTTTGTCTTTGTTCATCTTGCACAGTTTAGTTATAATACAGTATTGAATTAATTGTATATACCAACTACGTCCCAGGTTGTCTTTTGTCACTTTATTATGTATTTTTTATAGTTTTAAGAAATATCAGTTTTTTCTATTCTTTTCCGTTAACGTCTTTGAAATAAAAAATGCAGACAATCGGTAGTAAATCCTAACTTCGAAAGGAAAACTGGCAATCTTTGTCAATAAAGAATGGAGTTTATGAAATATTCTAATTTTAAAAAAATGTAAACGATACAGGCTAACCCAAGCAAACCGTTTGGCTCATCAAGAGCATAATATGTTTGATATTTTAGAGTGCGAAGCAGGGAAATATGGCATAGATTGCAGCTCAAAATGTGGCAATTGTGAGGGGAACAAAACATGCGAACATGAATCGGGGCAATGTAATGACGGATGTAGTGAAGGATGGATGGGGTCAAAATGTAACAGACGTAAGTCGTGTATATGTAGGCACGCAATTTTAATTGTTCTGGCATGACGATCCGAGTGTAAAAAATTAAAATAGCTATATTACAAAATTCGAGAATCCATGTGTTTCCTCGTACATAGCTTACTTCAACAAATATGTTAAATTTAAGGAATATTTCAGATTTCTGCTCAGGTTATGAAATATAGGTATAAAAAGGGATATGAAATATTTATATAATTTAAAACCTCACAATTTGAACGGTAAAAACAGGGGTGACATCATTAAACTTAATGTTAAGAGTGTAAGAATATGTTGTATAAACTGGGTTGCTCTATTTAGCCAATCAGTTTTCAGGTTATACAAAGCAAATAAAATCATTGTTGTATATTCCCATTACAGTGTATTTGTAGATTTTTCGTTTTTTATCTTTACTAGAATGCCTACCAGGTTATTTTGGAGTTAAATGTCAATCACAGTGTGGTCACTGTAACAACGGTACATGTCATCACGTGACGGGAAGATGTGTTGCTGGCTGTGCCTCAGGATGGACTGGCGATATGTGTCAAAATAGTAAGTTTGTTATATAAAGGGAAGCGATACAGCATCATAAATAAACTGTCTTGAATTCCGGACACTCAAACTTTTTTCAGATTTGTATAAATGGTCGTGCTATCTTCGAACATTGATCGAACTGTCCAATACCAATAAGTGTAATTTAAATAAAGGGTTTGCTCAATGGTCGCATGATCTATGTAAATAGTCATTTACTATAGCTCAGTATCGGATCAACACTGAGGTTGCGAGTTTGTATCAAGCTTTGGGCAGTGTCTCGACTTCCAACGTAACATACAGATTGCCACTTTTTGTAAGGAGGGTCGTGAGTTATCACGTACCGGTTATTCATGCTTTCCCCAACAAAAACTACGCAGGATATAGCTGAAACAAATTCTAGAAGTGGCGTGAAATCTATCATCCAAACAAGCAATCAAAAATTATAATAGACTTATATTTATTTTGGAATCTGTTGATTAATTTTGTATTTATACGTAGAATGTACTAACAGTACTTACGGGTTCAGCTGTGGAAGTCAATGTGGACACTGCCGTAACGGACAGGATTGTGACCCTGTTACAGGGATGTGTACGTTAGGGTGTGATCCAGGCTGGCAAGGCCTTAAATGTAAACAAAGTAAGTATACATTGATAGTCAAATAGCAAATTGTGCTAATTCTACATGTCCAGATTGGGGGAGGTCTTTTATTTCACAAACCCTTATTATACCCGCAAATAATTTAATTTGCTTTGTAAGCTGAAATATGATTGGTCAATTCAAATCGAGCAACCCATATAATAAGAAATAGCTTGCGTGACCTATGACCTATTCTTTCGCCGTTAAAATTCAAATAGTTCCATGAAGTAATCGACGTTTTAGCATAAAAATTGTTAAACGAATATTTCAAATTTCTGAACAAGGTATACGATATAATATGTTTTGGTTTCGCGGTTTATAAGGTGTACACAGACCCAAACCATATTATATCGTATAACCTGTTAAGAAATTTGAAGTATTCCTTAAATAAAAATTGCCTTTTTCTGACCTAATTCTATAGATACTTATTACTTTACTTATTCTCTTTAATTTATTGTATTATATTAAATTGGTTTTTACATCTACATTTGTACTTGTACACATGTGTACATCCTTTCCTCATGTATTCAATCTATGTAATACTATCACAGAAACTCAATTATGTAATTGTTTACGAGAACCAAATTTTATAGGCCGGCGATTTATTTCGTTAAATTTTTTTGAAAGATTGAAAACAAGTGGCCGCAAACATTATCAGTTTTATACGGTAGTGAGAAGCAGGACAGAAATGAGCATGACATTAAAGAAAAGAGAAATCGATGCGAAATTGAAGCCTTATTACAGATATGCAAAATTATGTACATTTAGTCGTGAAATTATGTCAGTTAAAACAAAATTAAATTTAACTACAACTTAAGGTGAAACTGCTTGTTAATCTTTAAAAAGATGTATTTACTGAAATCTAATTTTCCATACATAATGTCTTCGTTTCCAGGCTGTAATCACGGATACTACGGAAATGCCTGTATGTATAAATGTGGCTTTTGTGCCATTGGTACAACGTGTAATATCACTGATGGGCTTTGTGACCAAGGATGTGAAGTAGGATTTATGGGGCCGAGGTGTCTTGATGGTAAGTATTACATTGAAAATAAACCATTTTATATTTATAGTTGATTGCTGTAAGGCATTTTTATATCCTTTTTCCAATCTAAGAGACACACTAGATATTTAAACGTATAAACGCAAAGACGCCATACACTAATGAAGGTAATAACAAAATACCGAAAACAGAGGAAACTGTCAAAAGGACAATTCACAAATCAATGCCCGAGAAACTGGCAAACTCCAGAACCAACAACCAAAACTATAGTAAATACAGCAATGGTCCTGACTTGGTAAAGGTATTTCAAATGAAATGGTGGGTTAGATGACAGATATTAAAAAAGGTGTGTCTTCTGATGACCCGTATGCCTTCTTACAGTGGCCTCACTTGAAGATCCTCTGCAGTATAAAATTTCGTCCGTAGACGACTTTCTCATATGTTACAGAGGAAAAAACATGACTATTATCGAACGTCAACTGCAGTTATGTTTAAATAGAATAGAGAAATGGGCAATGGAGAATGGTTTGAAATTCTCCACTTCCAAAACCGTAGGGATGCATTTGTGTAATAAACGGAAGATTCACCCTGATCCCAACTTAACATTATACAATAATCCCATTATTAAAAAAACTACTTTTCTTGGTCTCATATTTGATTCAAGACTAACCTTTCTGCCCCATATCAAAATTTTTAAAAAATTAATGCATTACAGCATTATATATTTTAAAACTCGTATCCAGCACCGACTGGGGTGCTGAATGCGATGTTTTACTAAATCTTTACAGATCGCTTGTTCGATCGAAATTGGATTACGGTTGCTTTATTTATGGTTATACTATACACCATCAAGGATTGCGACTATGTCTTGGAGCTTTTAGAACCACACCTGTAAATAGTTTGTATGTAGAAGCAAACGAGATTTCTTGGTATCAAAGAAGAGTTAAGCTCCCTTTGCAATATGCAACCAAATCGAAGGCGTATCCCTGCAACCCGGCCCACGATTGTGTTTTCAAACCTCTTTACGAAGATATTTTTGAAAAACATTCAAAATTCAACCTTTTGGCATTAGAATAAAACCCCAATTAAACAATTCTGGTATAAATTGATGAAATTGCTGCTATTGAAGTTCCACATAACCCACCATGGTTAAACCCAAAACCGGTATTTATTTTTTACCTTAGAAACCATAAAAAATCTGACACAAACCCTTTAATTATTCAACAACACTTTGAAGAAATAAAATCGCACTATCCTGATCATTCTGCAATTTATACAGATGGATCAAAGGACGGCGATAAAGTTGCATCGGCCGCTGTCTTTGGAGAGCGTGTTGAAACTCGCCGTCTTCCTCCCGCTTCTTCTGTATTTAGTGCAGAAGCGCAAGTTATCGTTCTTGCACTAAAAATTATTGCTTCGTCAGATGAGAGTAAATTTATTATCTGTTCCGATTTTTTGTCATGTCTTCAGGCAATTGAAAATTCTAAAATTAAAAATCCATTTATTTAAAAAAAAAATTCAAATTTATAATTTAGGCAAAGAGGTTGTGTTCATCTGGATTCCAAGTTATGTGGGAATCCATGGAAACACAGTCGTCGACAGGGAAGCTAAGAATGCCTTAAATAATGACATAATTAATTGTAAAATACCTTTTACTGATTATAAATCATTTATTCTAAAAAATATTTTTAATGCATGGACGAGTGGTTGGGATCTGGAAGTTCATAATAAACTTCATGAGATCCAACCACATCTGCACCCAAATAATTTTAAATCGTATAAAGGTCGTAGAGACCAGGTGGTTTTAACCAGGTGTCGTCGTTGTCATACCAGGACGACACATAGTTATATTTTAAATAACGAGCCACGACCCGAATGTGTGCCATGCAACACCCCATACACCATTAAGCATGATGTTTTAAAGGACTGTGTGGATGTGGCGCACATCCGGGAACGTTTCTATTTTTAATTTATTTAAAACTGTCGCAGGCGACAAAATTTTAAAGTTTTTAAAAAGAATTTGTTATGCTTCATACATTTTATTGTTTTAATTATCTTTTTTATCTGTATATACTCTCATATTATTGTATGAGATCACGTTTTAATTATAAGGAGTGGATGATCTAATAAGGAAATTACAATAATTTTCGCGTCCTGAATATAGATGAAATATTGCTTGCTGGACGTAAAGCAACAATCAATCAATCAATCAATCAATCAATCAATCAATCAATCAATTACAATTTCGTCAAGGGTGATAAGAAGAAGCGTTGCTGAAATGTGGCGTTAAACCGCTTCAGTTAATTAATTACGCAATTTAATAATATGTGAACCAATTGTATAGTTCTACTTGCTATAATCAAGTTTTCATTACGCACAATCTATGTAAATAAATATTTTACAGAAAATGGGGAGCAAGCCAGATTGGACATGAAAAATCTAATTGTACCAGTACTGGTATCCTGTATCGTGGTTCTGGTTGTCTTGTTTACAGTCACGCTGGTTTACTTTGTCTTTATAAGACCTCGTCATGGAAGACTGTTCAGCCGCTTCTACAGGCTTACAACTGTGAGTCATCAATGTCTCGGTTTGACACATTATTTAACGCAATGATAAGAAACACTCACAAATATACACTTTGTTAACTAATATACAATCTTACAGTCTGAAACCAGCAGGTACTTATGATTATATAAATAATCGCACGTTTCAAGGCTAAAATCCCCTCAAATATATTCGTCTGTGAGTGTCGAAGAGGTATATACACAATATACGTCCGTTAGATGGCGAAACTTAATATCAGTTCCCGTGTTGGGACAGTATTACGGTCCATTTAACTGATTTAGAGGAGGTGGATAAGAAGTTAAATGGTGAGATTGTAGTTCCTATCAGTTGATTTGTAACTAGTTGTTTACATGTTCTCGTCCTGAATAAAGCCGAAATTACATTCTGACAATTTTTCATTTGTAAAGAATACCAACAGAAAATCTGTTATCTTCTTGCGTGAATCGTGCATATAATCTCGTACATTTAACGACAGACCGGTTGGATATTGTTTTTCCCATATTCCCGCGTAAAGAGCCCTATTGATTCATTGTATACACGCCTAATTGTATTATTGATTGATTTTAATTTCAGAGAAGTTATCAGGATCCCGAAAGCCATATTTACGAACAAGTTGTATGTGGCCCATGGGAACTAAATAGATATAATCTCGTTTTAACAAACGAGAAACTAGGAACTGGTCAATTCGGTATGGTTAAGAAAGGCTACTTCAAGAAAGACCGGGAACATAGACTTCCAGTGGCTGTCAAGTCTTTAAGAGGTATATCACATTTATGCTTTTGTGTTGGAATTTATTTTTAAAATTTTACTCCGTTTTTGAAAAACATGAACATCAATATATTTCTTGCTTTGTAATACATTGTACATATCAGCAGTTTTTTTTTAATTGACTACACATTTGGCATTAACGTGCGCTTGATGATTTTGTGTTTGGTTTAAAGTAACAATTGTAATTTGTATATGTTTAGGGGTTATAGTCTTGCATTTGTGTTTGGTTTGAAGTACTAATTGTATTGGTATTCGTTATTTAAAAGAAACCATTGTTATTTCGTAGACAACGCTTCTGAAAAAGACAAGAATGACTTCATGAATGAATTAAATATTTTAAAGAAAGTGGGACAGCATCCGAATGTTGTATGTCTTGTTGGCGCATGTCATATACAAGGTGGGTGTTTTGAACAAACATGTTAAATTTCCTTTACGTGAACTTTATGTAAGTAAAAAGGTAAAAATAAGCTCCATTACTGACAAAATTTATTTAAACTATTTTACTATATTTAAATCAAAAGTATTTTTCTTAAAAATTGAGATTTTCCTTTCTAGGCATACAAAACGTTGGAAAAGTATTTGATTTAACTTAAGGTTAAATGTTGTTTTTTATTTATTATTTACTTCGTGTGTATTTTTGTCTCAGGAACAATGTATCTGGCCATGGAATTTGTGAAGAATGGAGATTTACGATCGTATCTTAGGAAACAGAGAAAGGCAAAACACAACTTGTATGCCAATACCAAAATAATTTCTCCAGTACAGCAGACGATGCTGCTCAAATTTGCTTTGGATGTAGCCACTGGATTAAATCATTTGGCTGAAAAACAGGTAAACTAAACAAATCTATACAATACTATATATATAGTAAACTTTTTACATGTATCATAAACAAACAAAAACTCTCACTCATTGTTTCAATTTATGAATCAGTAATAAATGTTGTATTTTGAGTGGATAGTTAACAGCGTCAATAGTTTGTGGATAGTTAACAGCATCAATAGTATGTGGATAGTTAACAGCATCAATAGTTTTTATGTATTTTCTATGAATTTTAAAGTACACATCATGGAACATTACATGTATCAATTTTCTTTTCAGATAATACACAGGGATTTGGCTGCTCGCAATGTATTACTTGATGAAAACTTGACTGCTAAGGTTGCAGACTTTGGCTTGTCGAAACACGAGGACACGTATGTGAAGACATCGAATGTAAGTAGATAGGAAGCCCAAATATATTATTTGTATTTTATTCAAAGAATTTAAAATATTAATATATTAAAAAAACTAAAGTTTATACTTGTAAAAATCACATAACAATTACAAACTAGACAATGACTGACAATCCAAATGACAGACAAAACACCGAAACGATAAATTTAAAAATAAAAAAACACAATCTCCCGTAATATTCGGTATTGAAAGCAGGTCCGATACAAGTGCAAGCGACATTGCCCGTCAAATGTGGTGCATTTTTACCAGTCCCACTTCTAAACATGGAAAGACAAAACTATTGCCTTAAATACGTTATCGTATTCCATAATGCAAATGAATATAATACTGGAGCTTAAAACTTCAGACAACCAGCAAGATGTAAATTGTAAATACAATGTCGCGAAGTACGAAACAAAAATTTATGGCTTTCATTTTTTCAGACAAGAGTTCCAGTAAGATGGATGGCACCTGAATCGTTGTTCAATGCATTATATACGACTCAAAGTGACGTGTGAGTAGTTTTCATGAAACACGATACTTTTGTCACTAAAATCATAGAAAAAGTTCTCTTTTTGTGTTTATTTCTAAACCAATCCAAGTATAGGATATATAAAGAACCAAACGGAAGAACGTCCATAAATTTTTTCGAAGTGTGTATTATATACCTCATTCAAAGTTTAAGTCCGAGCGAGAATCCTCTGCCGTCCAATGCTTTGCTTAAGTCCGAGCGAGAATCCTCTGCCGTCCAATGCTTTGTTTAAGTCCGAGCGAGAATCCTCTGCCGTCCAATGCTTTGTTTAAGTCCGAGCGAGAATCCTCTGCCGTCCAATGCTTTTTAAGACTTAGCTGGTAGCGTCCACAATCGTATCAAGGTATAAAAAAGGGGTTGGACGGCAGATGATTATCGGGCTATCATATTTAGAAATAAACACTTGATTTTATTTCAAATTTGAGTATTTCATTAGAACCTAACTTATTTACACTATTTTATTTTCTAGCTGGTCATTCGGTATTTTACTGTGGGAAATCGCAACTCTTGGAGGTACACCTTACCATGGACTGGATACACAGCAAATGTGTAACTTGTTAAAGCAGGGATTTAGAATGAGACGCCCAGAAAACTGTGACCCGTCAATGTAAGTCAATGACAGGAGCATTGTTTAAGTGTTGTTTTGTAAATTTTATGAATTATTTTCTTGTGGATTGGGGATTGGGCGGGGCTTCTTTTATAACCCGACTGTTTGTTGTTATAACTTTGGTAGTCTCCTTTTAGAATGCTGGACTGTAAGCTGTTCATAAAATTTTGATGAGACAGCAGATCCGAAGTCAATGTACAAGATACAACGTGTAATGTTTTATTTATCGTTTGAAGAGGGAACTGATTTTTAAAATAGTTTATTTATTCTTTGCGGAAAGTCCATGCTGATTTTTAAGCATTATCTACCTCTAATAGGTACGCCATGATGCTGCAGTGTTGGAATGAGAAACCTGAATGTCGACCATGCTTCTCTGAACTGACCATGAGGCTACAGAGAATGTTAGATGATAGTCAGGTAAACAACTCTTACCTCTACCCATTCAGTGCTGCCACCTGTCGGTATGAAAAGATAGCTTTACAAAAAAAAATAATAACCAACTGAAAAAGATTATCACTAATTGCACTGAATAGCGATCGGTTCCTGTTGGTTCTGTGTTGTGAAGGTGTGGTTTTTAGCTGTCTTTTTTCCAGTATTGATAGTTTATTTCAATTAAAAGGGGTAACTGGTTCAACCTCGCCACAGAATATTTTATGTGACTTTTCTAGGCCGGTAGTTTATGCTTAAGCATGTGTCCTTTATTTCTTTCTTATTTTTAGTTAATTTTTGTGATTTTTTGGGGTTTTTTTATTGATTAATTGAATCTGCAGAGGTTTTCTTAAAAAGCAGCATATTATGAAACAAGACCGATTTATGAAAATCAAGAACGACTTGACATTTATTTCACCAGTTTAAACAAATTTAGTAGTGGTTAGTGTGTTTTACCGGTTGAGGCGTTTTGGGGTGGGTTCCGTTTTTAATGCTAATTTTGATGTATTTTTTTTACTTAGGTGTATATGAATATTGAAATAAACGAAGGAAATCACTACGCTGAAATAAAGTGATACAGTAACCAGATAAAAACATGTATAATGATGAATGTAATTCATCGGGAACGGGAAAGAATACAGAATTCTGGTTCCCTACAAGAAGATCTCATAGGAGCTGAAGAAACATGTGTTAAAACTAACAGAATACAGTGTTTACAAAGAGATCAAACATGACTACTCTAGGATATTTAAGTTCATTTTATTTATGGGGTGAAATGGTTGGTTTTCTTAATTGCATGAACATTGTCATTCGTCAGGATATTTTATGTTTAACTGCAAATCTATTTTCAAAAGGAGATATGGATAAAACTTAGCTATTATAATCATCTTATATATTATATTCAAGCTTCTTACCAATAATGTATGCATATATACGAGTCTTAGGGTGGTCCATGTAGGTTATTTAATGGAGTGGTCCATGTAGCCTAGTTAATGGCGTGGTCAGTATGGTCCAATTCACTGTATTCGGTAGAATTCTTTATCTGCTTCCTACGATTTCAAAAAAGGTGCAATCGAATTCCAATAAGAAATGATCGATTTTAACCGTCAATAGTCTTTCTTCCGCTACCTGGGCTTACTCCAGAAAAATAAAACAGTATACAAAATTTGTTAGAAATTGCGTCAAGTCAAATGTAATCGAATTCTCATTGGATCCAATGTATACACGTATCACTCTAAACAAGATGTATATATTTTACTGTAGAACTATTTGCATTATTAAACGTGTTTGTTGTGTATAATTGTCATTAGTGCCATATGTATATATACTTATTGTTATTTGTAAATTATGACATTTATATAGGGTGCTGGTCACCCGTTATTTTTTTTTTACCATTTCAACGTTATAAATAAACATTTTTACCAGCATGTGAACTTATTTATTTCACGATAAGGATGAAATTACAAAAAGCGAAAAGCGAGGAATTAATTTTGAAAGTTTTGCTCTGACTCGCCTTCAGTATCCGGACTATTTGACACAGTCCGCTACTCTGACTCGCCTACAGTTTCCGGACTATTTGACACAGTCCGCAATCTATGAGACTCTGCATTAATGAAAAAGAACTAACAGTATGCTGCTACAGCAAGTCCGTGTCTATAACGAACAAAATGGGTGTTGTCTTTTACCAACTATTGTGAAATAATTATATTTAAGTGACATTTTGAATACAATAACGTGGATTGTGGTAATAACTCAGAATAATATATAGGCCTCTAAAGTTCTGGGTACTGATTTATGACAACTACCATGCAAATGGTCCCAATGCCTGTAATAGCATATCTGCATGGAAGACGAAGGATAATTATCAGATATAGCATTGCTGTTCATTTTTGTTGTTTATATTTTCTTTTCTTGTCCCAAGACCTTAGTTGACAAAAGTCAGTCATTAACGGACAATTAAATTAAATTAAAGAGTCGATTGACAATTTCGATTGTGTTGCCTTGTAGCTCTTATTTTGCAAATAGTGCAATCGATTTGAATAACTCTAACAAATAGTCGATTGACGATATTTGTGTACACGAATTTATTATTTAAAAGGTGCATTCAAATCCCAATTTAAAATAATCAAATTTAACAGTACCATTTTTCTTTACCGGTCTTTTTCAAGAAAAATGTTTGTACATATTTATAGCCGGAAAATTGTTAAGTCAGTCGAATCATCATTAGATTGTATGTAAAACAGTGTAAATAGGCTGTATTGATGTAAGTGTTTTTTTTGTTGTAACTATTATTACCTAAATGTATGGCTATTTACTATTATTTGTAAGTTATGATATAGAAATAGAGTGCTGGTCACTCTGTATACTGTTTGACATTTACATGTTATAAATAAACATTTTTACCACGTAATACCCGGTTCCAATATTACTATTATACTACAAAAACACCGTCGGCTGTGTACAAGTACATTCCACAGACGCTTTTTACAGAGGTGTACTACTACAAATGGTGCTTGTTGCACAGTGGGCTTGGATTTAGTTTGTTTGCCCGTGTGAATGGTGTTAACGCCAATTTCAGCACATTTTCAGCGTTATGATGGCGTCCAGTTTTTATTGCGGGAAGAGTCTGAATACCCTAAGAAAACCAAACTCACGACCTTCGGTAGGATATCCGGTATTGAATAAGGTTATACAATGGTTGCCATCGTGATAATCTTGTCGATTATAATACGAATACAAAAGCTTTGTTTTAACTCGGTGCATTTGACAACAAATAACATGCACCGAGTACACAAGCAGAGCAAATATAACAAACACGCAGAATATAAAAAGCAGACAGGCACATATTAAGACAGTAGCTGAATTAGACATGAGCATGTATTAACATAAACATCATGTATGAAGACAATGACAACGTCCATACACGGCAAAAATAAGCGCATACTATGACAATAAAAAAAGCCAGACAGCAAATACTACAATAAAATAGTAACTAAACGAGACAATAGTAACATATAGAATAATAGACAAGATAAGCATATAATAGGTCCATAAAACAACTGAAAAAAAAACAAAGCATATTTATCAGTGAAGTTAAATGAGATACGATTTCAGTTTTACATTTGTTAACAATCTTTGCTATAGCTTTCTTAGTATGAATATTACTAAAAAGATCTCGTTACGGATCATTCAATCATCATATAGATTCACTGTTAAAAAATCATGCCATACAACGCTCCAAACTACTACTAAAGAGCTTTAAAATGCAAAGACGAGCTTCGATGGCCGAGTGGTTAAGTTGCGAGTCATCCGATATTGATGACGATTTTATTCAAACTGAGGTTACAAGTTAGAACCTTTCTGTGATCCGGGTGTGCTCGACTCCAACTTGAATTGAAAATGATAGAAAGTTTTCCTGCCTTAGGCTGGAGGTTTTTCCCTTATACTCCGTACTCCTTCTTTTATATAACTGGACGCCATATATAAATATCATGAAAGTTGTTAAAAGTGACGATAAAGCCAATGTAAAAAAACAAACAATAAAATAAAGAGAACAAGCATCATCTCTATACCAAATATTAGATTATAAAAGCGTCCTAAACTGACGAACATTGGATGAATAATCACAACATAAAATGGAATCGATTCAGTAAATCATGGCTTGTTTTAGTCTGAAATCCTAAAAAAAGGCACCGTTGTCTACTCCCGGAAAACTATAGAATCCAACGAAAAAAAACCGCATTGCTTAACCTATATTTTTGAACATTTGCAAACGATTAATCCATAATAAAGTATTGGAAGTTTTCTGTATTTGTTTCGAACTTTTTTTCCTGTAATCCGATTCTAGTCGTAAACATGATAACTTGTAAGACATTGATATTGTTTATATTGAATGCGACAACTCCGCCGTGACAACGACGTTTTGTATTTATTAATGCTGATAACGATATTAGTGATTTTTGTTTCAGTCCCTATAACGCTCAATTCAAATGGTTCTGTTAGCTATAATAATGTAGCTCCTTAACAACCAAAGCATATTAATCAGTGAAGTTAAAAAGGAGCTACATTATTGTAGATATGGTTCTGTATATTAGTTCACTTGAAGAAAATTCGATATTTTAAAAAAAAATAAATTACAATAAATGATTTCAATTAATGAGCAGATCTTTATCTTTGGAATTTTTATTATTTCTCTGCACAATTTTTTGTTTTTGGCTTTTTAAAAAAAAATTGTTTAATCATGTTTGACCTTTAATCTATTTCATCAAATCATCATTCTCTCCCGCTACTTCGGCTTCCTCCACCAATAAAAAATGATGCCATGATATAACTGACAAATTGCTTAAAGTGGCGTTAAACATCAATCAATCAATCAATCATTAACGAGTGTTTTGTTTAAAATACTCTTTCTTCTAATGAGGTAAGGAAGCCGATGTTTGTGTGCTAATTAAACTTTTTAGCTGGAAACCTAGTTATTAATTCAATTGAAGTTGAAGTCGAACAATCATGATTCAAGTCTGAACTCGTAACCCAGCATTGGCGTGTACTAGTGAACTCAAGAACCTTGTCACTCAAGACATTACCTATCCACAGACACGACTTTTGTTCCACCTTTCTACAGACAAACCTTTTGTTACATTATTTTAGAGTGTCTACACTTTTTGAAAATAAACATTAAACAGTGTTATAGCATCACCTAAATTTCCTAGTTTAAGTAGTTCAAGAGTCTCGACTCTTATAAAAATTAAAACCAGAACTCGTTTGTGGTTTGTAAGTTGGGGGCTTAACACCATTTTCTGCTATTTTTGTACGCCCGCCGAAGACGTGTCGTATTATGGGATGTACGCTCTCTAACAGTTGTTGTCCGATCTTCATGAAACTTGAGGAAAATGTTTATGGGCATAATATCTCGTCCACGTTCGATAACCAGCCAAATCACAGGTCCATTATTTATTTTTTAAAAGGCAAATTTGCCTTGTCTGCTCTCCAACTCAAACAATGGTTTTCCGATCTTAATAAAACTTGGGGAAAATGTTTATGGGCTTAATATCTCAAACCCCACCTAATTCGATAACTAGCCAAATCACTTCAGAGTCATGGCTAATTCGCTTTATCCGCTCTACAACTCAAACAGTTTTGTAGTCCGATCTTAATGAAACTTGGGTTAAATGTTCATGGGCATAAAATCTCGGCCAAGATTGATAACCAGCCACATTGTTTAAAACATTTCAGAGTTATGGCCCTTTAGTTATACAAAAATAACAAATTTTCGACAGGCGTATTTTGTGGCACTTTGGCACTGGTTAAGTTATATAATGGCATCCCCTTTTTTATTCGGGGAGGAAACCAGAGTATTTGGTTAAAACCCCGGATCTTTGGAATACTCATTTTAAAGTCAAAACATTCAAGTTAAATGTAAGCAAAACAATGTAAATCTGTGAGACTTCCTATAACAGATCTACTGTGGAATACCCAGCAATTCCACAACCTGCACTCTGCTTTGCCACATAGAAAAAAATTAACTAATAAAAAACCAAAAATGGTTAAAAGCCATGTAAAAATGCAAAACAAAGCTATCAAATTCACTATTATAAAGTGACAGGAGAAAGAATTAACAAACCAACTATTAACAAAGTGACATCAGACAGAACTTACAAACCAACTATTAACACAGCAACATAAGACAGAATTTACAAACCAACTATTAACAGCGACATCATACAGAACTAACAAACAGGGACATCAGACAGAACTAACAAACAGGGACATCAGACAGAACTAACAAACCAACTATTAACAGTGACATCAGACAGAACTTACAAACCAACTATTAACAGTGACATCAGACAGAACTTACAAACCAACTATTAACACAGTGACATCAGACAGAACTTACAAACCAACTATTAACAGTGACATCATACAGAACTTACAAACCAACTATTAACAACGACATCAGACAGAACTTACAAACCAACTATTAACAGTGACATCAGACAGAATAAAAAACCAACTATTGACACAGTGACATCAGACAGAATAACAAACCAACTATTAACAGTGATATCAGACAGAACTAACAAACCAACTATTAACAGCGACATCAGACAGAACTTACAAACCAACTATTAACAGCGACATCAGACAGAACTTACAAACCAACTATTAACAGTGACATCAGACAGAATAACAAACCAACTATTAACAGTGACATCAGACAGAACTAACAAACCAACTATTAACAGCGACATCAGACAGAACTTACAAACCAACTATTAACAGCGACATCAGACAGAACTTACAAACCAACTATTAACAGCGACATCAGACAGAACTAACAAACCAACTATTAACAGTGACATCAGACAGAATAAAAAACCAACTATTAACAGCGACATCAGACAGAACTTACAAACCAACTATTAACAGCGACATCAGACAGAACTTACAAACCAACTATTAACAGCGACATCAGACAGAACTTACAAACCAACTATAAACACAGTGACATCAGACAGAATAAAAAACCAACTATTAACAGTGACATCAGACAGAACTAACAAACCAACTATTAACAGCGACATCAGACAGAACTAACAAACCAACTATTAACAGTGACATCAGACAGAATAAAAAACAAACTATTAACAGTGACATCAGACAGAACTAACAAACCAACTATTAACAGCGACATCAGACAGAATAACAAACCAACTATTAACAGTGACATCAGACAGAACTTACAAACCAACTATTAACAGCGACATCAGACAGAACTTACAAACCAACTAATAACACAGCGACATCAGACAGAATAAAAAACTAACTATTGACACAGTGACATCAGACAGAACTTACAAACCAACTATTAACAGCGACATCAGACAGAACTTACAAGCCAACTATTAACAGTGACATCAGACAGAACTTACAAACCAACTATAAACACAGTGACATCAGACAGAACTTACAAACCAACTATAAACACAGTGACATCAGACAGAATAAAAAACCAACTATTAACAGTGACATCAGACAGAATAAAAAACCAACTAATAACACAGCGACATCAGACAGAATAAAAAACTAACTATTGACACAGTGACATCAGACAGAACTTACAAACCAACTATTAACAGTGACATCAGACAGAACTTACAAACCAACTAATAACACAGCGACATTAGACAGAATAAAAAACTAACTATTGACACAGTGACATCAGACAGAATAAAAAACCAACTATTAACGGTGACATCAGACAGATATTACAAACTAACTAATAACACAGCGACATCAGACAGAATAAAAAACTAACTATTGACACAGTGACATCAGACAGAACTTACACACCAACTATTAACAGTGACATCAGACAGAACTTACAAACCAACTAATAACACAGCGACATTAGACAGAATAAAAAACTAACTATTGACACAGTGACATCAGACAGAATAAAAAACCAACTATTAACGGTGACATCAGACAGAATTTACAAACTAACTAATAACACAGCGACATCAGACAGAATTTACAAACTAACTAATAACACAGCGACATCAGACAGAACTAACAAACTAACTAATAACACAGCGACATCAGACAGAACTTACAAACTAACTAATAACACAGCGACATCAGACAGAATAAAAAACTAACTATTGACACAGTGACATCAGACAGAACTTACAAACCAACTATTAACAGCGACATCAGACAGAACTAACAAACCAACTATTAACAGTGACATCAGACAGAATAAAAAACAAACTATTAACAGTGACATCAGACAGAACTAACAAACCAACTATTAACAGCGACATCAGACAGAATAACAAACCAACTATTAACAGTGACATCAGACAGAACTTACAAACCAACTATTAACAGCGACATCAGACAGAACTTACAAACCAACTAATAATACAGCGACATCAGACAGAATAAAAAACTAACTCTTGACACAGTGACATCAGACAGAACTTACAAACCAACTATTAACAGCGACATCAGACAGAACTTACAAGCCAACTATTAACAGTGACATCAGACAGAACTTACAAACCAACTATAAACACAGTGACATCAGACAGAACTTACAAACCAACTATAAACACAACGACATCAGACAGAATAAAAAACCAACTATTAACAGTGACATCAGACAGAATAAAAAACCAACTAATAACACAGCGACATCAGACAGAATAAAAAACTAACTATTGACACAGTGACATCAGACAGAACTTACAAACCAACTATTAACAGTGACATCAGACAGAACTTACAAACCAACTAATAACACAGCGACATTAGACAGAATAAAAAACTAACTATTGACACAGTGACATCAGACAGAATAAAAAACCAACTATTAACGGTGACATCAGACAGAATTTACAAACTAACTAATAACACAGCGACATCAGACAGAATAAAAAACTAACTATTGACACAGTGACATCAGACAGAACTTACAAACCAACTATTAACAGTGACATCAGACAGAACTTACAAACCAACTAATAACACAGCGACATTAGACAGAATAAAAAACTAACTATTGACACAGTGACATCAGACAGAATAAAAAACCAACTATTAACGGTGACATCAGACAGAATTTACAAACTAACTAATAACACAGCGACATCAGACAGAATTTACAAACTAACTAATAACACAGCGACATCAGACAGAACTAACAAACTAACTAATAACACAGCGACATCAGACAGAACTTACAAACTAATTAATAACACAGCGACATCAGACAGAATAAAAAACTAACTATTGACACAGTGACATCAGACAGAACTTACAAACCAACTATTAACAGTGACATCAGACAGAACTTACAAACCAACTAATAACACAGCGACATTAGACAGAATAAAAAACTAACTATTGACACAGTGACATCAGACAGAATAAAAAACCAACTATTAACGGTGACATCAGACAGAATTTACAAACTAACTAATAACACAGCGACATCAGACAGAATAAAAAACTAACTATTGACACAGTGACATCAGACAGAACTTACAAACCAACTATTAACAGTGACATCAGACAGAACTTACAAACCAACTAATAACACAGCGACATTAGACAGAATAAAAAACTAACTATTGACACAGTGACATCAGACAGAATAAAAAACCAACTATTAACGGTGACATCAGACAGAATTTACAAACTAACTAATAACACAGCGACATCAGACAGAATTTACAAACTAACTAATAACACAGCGACATCAGACAGAACTAACAAACTAACTAATAACACAGCGACATCAGACAGAACTTACAAACTAACTAATAACACAGCGACATCAGACAGAATTTACAAACTAACTAATAACACAGCGACATCAGACAGAACTAACAAACTAACTAATAACACAGCGACATCAGACAGAATTTACAAACTAACTAATAACACAGCGACATCAGACAGAACTAACAAACTAACTAATAACACAGCGACATCAGACAGAACTAACAAACTAACTAATAACACAGCGACATCAGACAGAACTAACAAACTAACTAATAACACAGCGACATCAGACAGAACTTACAAACCAACTATTAACAGTGACATCAGACAGAACTTACAAACCAACTATTAACAGTGACATCAGACAGAACTTACAAACCAACTATAAACACAGTGACATCAGACAGAACTTACAAACCAACTATTAACAGTGACATCAGACAGAACTTACAAACCAACTATTAACAGCGACATCAGACAGAACTTACAAACCAACTAATAACACAGCGACATCAGACAGAACTTACAAACCAACTAATAACACAGCGACATCAGACAGAACTTACAAACCAACTAATAACACAGCGACATCAGACAGAATTTACAAACTAACTAATAACACAGCGACATCAGACAGAACTTACAAACCAACTAATAACACAGCGACATCAGACAGAACTTACAAACCAACTAATAACACAGCGACATCAGACAGAACTTACAAACCAACTAATAACACAGCGACATCAGACAGAATTTACAAACTAACTAATAACACAGCGACATCAGACAGAACTAACAAACCAACTAATAACACAGCGACATCAGACAGAACTTACAAACCAACTAATAACACAGCGACATCAGACAGAACTTACAAACTAACTAATAACACAGCGACATCAGACAGAACTAACAAACCAACTAATAACACAGCGACATCAGACAGAACTTACAAACCAACTAATAACACAGCGACATCAGACAGAACTTACAAACTAACTAATAACACAGCGACATCAGACAGAACTTACAAACCAACTAATAACACAGCGACATCAGACAGAACTTACAAACCAACTAATAACACAGCGACATCAGACAGAAATACAAACTAACTAATAACACAGCGACATCAGACAGAACTTACAAACCAACTAATAACACAGCGACATCAGACAGAACTTACAAACCAACTATTAACAGCGACATCAGACAGAACTTACAAACCAACTATTAACACAGCGACATCAGACAGAACTTACAAACCAACTATTAACACAGCGACATCAGACAGAATAAAAAACTAACTATTGACACAGTGACATCAGACAGAACTTACAAACCAACTATTAACAGCGACATCAGACAGAACTTACAAACCAACTATTAACACAGCGACATCAGACAGAATAAAAAACTAACTATTGACACAGTGACATCAGACAGAACTTACAAACCAACTATTAACAGCGACATCAGACAGAATAACAAACTAACTATGTAACGTGTAAGGCGTGATATACAATTCGTATCCGTTTTCACAGAATCTGGGAAACCTTAATAAATTGTTTTTCCAACTCGCAATTGAACAAGTATTTCTATATGCAATATTTACGACAGTACAAACAATCTATCAAATATGTGCTTAAATTGAACGACTCCTCAAACCACTTGCTTCGCACACTAGTAGGACCAATATGGAGGTTCTGGAGACCTGTTTGATTATCAGATGTCTAACAGACACTGGAAGTCACCAGGTAGCCACAAACTTTTCCTGTGCTGAGAGGCTTCAATAGCATCAAAACAACTCGGAAGTCTGAAGCTACCGTAAAGACTTTGTCCCGTTATAAACTTACTTGTTAGTGTACCTCTCTAATTGACTGCGAAATCACGACCAAACTATCATACAGACAAATTCTGTTTATATACTATGAACGCGACCTTCGGAGAAGACACCTTGGCGAAATATAAAGTGCTCATTTAATGTGTTACTATAAATAGCTTAAATGTAATCCGCGGAGTATCGTAGAACTAATCAGATATCGCATTTATTTAGCACCAAACAAATGTCCATAAATTTTCTTAAAACTAGCAGAACCAATTTTTGTCACATTACCCACGCCTCCGACTACATGCGACCCTGCATGCATCGTAAACAATCCTATCCATAACCAAACTCAACCAACTCCTCCTAGTTAACATCTGCTGGCAGCGTCGAATCAATAGCCGTTCAGCCAGCTACAAACTTGCCATACAGATGTTCTCATGATGGAACTGTTTATCAAAAGGCATTACACCCAGCATAATCACTCAAAAGTGTCATGAACTAGGAAACCTGTACAAATACACATTTGACAACACAAGTCAAAAACAACCGTAGACACATAGCCTACCTACAGTCCCAGTTCCCTTCCAGCTTCTCTCTGATCACAGTGTTTCAGAATGTTTGGTTACTGACGATTTACTTCAATAATAGGTAGAAACAATCAAGACTTTAATTTCCAAGTACAAACTATCCATGTTAACACAATTAGAGTGCTTTATAGCACAGCGTTTCCTTCCTACACCTAAACCTATAAAAAACTTAAATTAAACTGGCGTACGTCTGCAATTAGGAAAGTCACGGCCTAAAGAATAATTTTGGGTTCCCTAACAAATTTTGCCTCTGCAGCGGCCCCAAAAGGCCTACTCTTAACGATCTCTTCAGGAGGGGTTTTTAACGTGCACAGGCTGTGACGATTCCTGAACACGGGGCCTCGGTTTAAAAGGTCTCATCCGAAGGACCTACATGCAAAAACACACACAAGTAGTAGTTTCCTTATTTCTTCAGGAAAAGCAATTATAAACACAATACAAAGAATAAAAGGATCTTTAAAAAAATGATAATAACAGTTTTCAATTACTTGTCGCTAATTTATAGATAAAGAACAAAAACAAAAAAATTTAGTGTGTATAATATTCTTCAAGAGTGGTTCTCTCCACGTTTTGTTATTTTCTACATACTTTTCAACAGTTTTGATCAGTTTCTTATATGCGCAAATGTCCACCTGCACTCCTATTTCACAGGTTGTAACGGCGTTCACTTCAGGCCTATCATCTTCCTTATCTCTAAATGCCTTTGCATTATTTTTATCGCAGTTCATATTCTTAATATCACTTTTATTCTGGTTTATATCCGTTTCCTCAGAACATTGATCTTGCTCTTTTTCTTCGACTTCTGGTCTTTTCTCTTCAGGCTCTGCAGATTCGTTTTGACTCTTGTCACCAAAACTATATGAATATTTTCTTTTTATAGGAGGTAATACTCGTTGTGGAGTAGTTGGCTTTCTCACTACTCTACCTTCTTCCAAATCATGTTCCTGTGTACCTGTGTTCCTTCCTACGTGTTCAGTCTGTGATATGTTATCATCCTCTGAGCTGCTAGTCTCAGAAATATCACCGATCAACTCTTTTAGATCTCCGGGATCTGATAGCTCTGATTCATCATCAACACTTTGCGTTTGTTCTGGTCGAGATGATCCACCTGTCGTTTCCTCACCGATCTCAATTACCCTCACATCCTTATGTTGATGAAACTTACGCATGTGTCGTCTAAGATATACATTTTTCTTGAACATCTTCTTACAAATGAAACAAGTAAATCCGCTGTTTTCCTTGGCACACATAAGCACATGGTTTTTTAATCCATTTTCATCTTGAAACTCCTTTTTACACAGGGGACATTCCTCTTTAACAACTAACTTAACTTCTTTTACAAGTGCAAGTCTCGGGGTCACTTTTGTCTTGACCATCTCTACAAAAACAATAAAAGAATCACGGATTAAAAATAATAAAAAAAAGACTTATATATATTTATGTACAACGGATGAAAGTTATAGATCACAAACATAATCATCAAATCGAATTGGGCGCTTTATCGTACGCCTAGACTGATTGTCCCCATTTCCCCAACAACTAACATTATCACCATTCTCTCTTTCCCCTCTGAGTTTCTGTTCAAATGTTTTTCTTAGTCTATCACAATGAATGATCTGTGGCTTAGCATTTCTACCACAATTTACTTCATACATAATATCTGACATTTTTCTGAGTACTTCAAACGGACCTCTCCAGAACGAGGTAAGTTTCGGCGAACAACCTACTTTGCTTTGCGGGAAGAATACATAAACTTGATCACCCTTTTGGAATCTTTCCCATCATAACTTTTTATCATGATAAGACTTTTGTCTCAAAATGGCTTGTTTTACATGATTCCGCACTAAACTATGGGCATTCTCTAACCGTTCTCTTAACTCCCAAAACCACTGATTTGTTGGTACTGGTTTTATATTTGGTGGCATACTATATACTAGATCGAGAGGCGTTGATGTTTCCCGACCTAACATTAAAAGATTGGGTGTTACGCCTGTTGTCTCGTGTTTAGCGGCCCTATAAGCCATCATAACATATGGCAGATGCATGTCCCAGTCTCGGTGGCGTTCTTCAACATACGTGCTAAGCATTGTTTCTAGGGTTTTGTTAAATCTTTCTACCATACCATCCGATTTGGGATGGTATGGTGAAGTCCTGGTCTTTTCTATGTCTAATAGTGTACACATTTCGGCAAACAAATTGCTTTCGTATTGAGAGCCTTGATCTGAATGAATGATTCTTGGGACACCAAACCTCGCTACCACCTCTTCCACTAATACTTTCGCCACAGTACGGGCTTTCATGTCGGGGATACCGAAAGCCTCTGTCCATTTGGTAAAATAGTCGGATATAACCAGAATATACTTGTTACCATTTTCTGTTTCTGGCAGTTCACCCAGAATATCTGTGGCAATCCTTTCCATGGGATAGCCAGCTCGTACTATTTGCATTGGTGCTCGCTTTGTCTTTAAAGGATGCTTCTTTCTGGCACACTTGTCACAGCCCGCCACATATCTTCTAATATCATCTTGTTGGCTAGGCAAGTAAAACTTTTCCCTGACTTTTCCGAGAGTCTTCGCAACTCCAAGATGACCGGATGTCTTCGCATCATGACAATATCCCAGAATTCGTCGCCTTTCTTTTAAAGGCACTACAGCCTGACTGTAAACGGCTTTGTTACTTGGGTGTTCCCACTTTCGGCATACCAAACCATCTGACATAAAGAGATGATTAAATTGGCTCCACAAACTGCGCAATAGCTTCCAGAAACTTCATGCCATGGTGGACGGTTTCCTTTTTGTATCCAGTCCCTGACCATATTTATATGGATATCATCCTTTTGTGCTTCTAACAAAGGCGTTACTACTTTAGTTTCGTTTTGGTTGTTGTCTGTGGCACCGGTGTAAAGGGACAGTATCGCAGCGTCACCAGGTACAGCCTCAATTCGAGTTTCGCAATGATTACATTGTCTACATGGGAGACGACTTAGGGAATCGGCATTCTTATGTTTGTTGCCAGGTCTGTGTTCAATTTTCATATCGTACGTGGACAAAACATCCAGCCATCTAGCCATTTGTCCTTCTGGGTTTTTGAAATTCAATAACCAGCGAAGTGAACTATGATCCGTTCGTATTTTAAATTGTTTCCCGTACAAGTAATTTTTGAAATATTTTGTAAAGTGGACTACGGACAAAAGTTCTTTTCGTGTGACACAATATCTACGCTCTGACTTTGTCAGACATCTACTAGCATATGCTATCACTTTTTCAGGACCATTTTGTTCTTGCGAAAGAACAGCTCCAATGGCAGTTGCACTAGCGTCAGTGTCCAAGATGAAAGGTTTAGTAAAGTCGGGATGAGCAAGTATGGGTGCAGACGTAAGGCAGCTTTTAAGTTGGTCAAAAGCTTCCTGACACTGCGTATGCCATTCAAAGGTCTTTGTCTTTTCTGTAAGTTTATGCAGAGGTTTAGCTATGGCAGCAAATCCCTCGATAAACCGTCTATAATAACTGCAGAACCCTAAAAATGATCACACTTCACTCACATCTTTAGGTAGAGGCCACTCTTTGACAATTTTGATTTTCTTTGGATCCGTCGACACCCCTTTTCAGATACAATATGACCGAGGTATTCGACCTCTTCAGAAAAGAGTTTACATTTTCTAGGCTTTAATTTCAGTCCGGCTAACCTCAATCTATCAAATACCGTGGCTAAATTTTTCAACATAACTTCCAAGCTGTTTGCAAATACGATCACGTCATCTAAATATATTAAGCAAATTTCCCATTGAAGGCCAGAAAGAACTGTTTCCATAAGCCGTTCAAATGTTGCCGGTGCGTTGCACAATCCAAATGGGAGGACTCGGAACTGATAAAACCCCTTTCTAGTTGCAAACGCTGTTTTGTGTCGATCGTCAGGTTCTACTTCCACTTGCCAGTACCCGGAGCAAAGGTCCAATGTTGAAAACCATTTTGCGCCTGACATTTGTTCAAGTGAGTCATCTATCCGTGGTAGTGGATAAGCGTCTTTCACTGTTACACTGTTCAATTTTCGATAATCGACACAAAAACGAGTTGTTCCATCCTTTTTCTTAACTAGCACAACCCCTGAGGCCCATGGACTTGAGGAAGGTTCTATGATACCTTTGGATAGCATGTCATCTATTGTCTTGTTAACCTCCTGCTGTAAATGGAAAGGAACTCTTCTAGGAGGTTCCTTATGAGGTGTAGCATTCTGTGTTTTAATACTGTGTTTTACTATTGTTGTTCTACCTAAGTCATCGTCAGACTTTGCAAAAACATCAGCATACTTAATCAGAAACGTCTTGATTAACTGACTTTCATTTTCTGACATGCCTGCAATAGTTTCCTTGTAAAGTTCTTCTAAATGAGGGGGGATGCATGAAGGTGGATCTACTGACGAGATTTGCGTTGAAACGATTTCTTCAACCGGGCTTAACTTTGCAATTATTGTTCCAGAATAGATTGTTTGATTTTCTGCAGTCAAAATCATAAGTCTAATGGAACATTTTCTTCAGCCTGTACTAGAGTCCTCCCCAAAAGACTTTTGCCCGAATTTAAAAACTCTGAGGTTGGCTCTACAATGCCCAATTGAGTATGCGGTTTCATTGAATCTTTGATTTTACCATAAACTATCATCTCGCACTTCGGAGGTACATTTATGGTTTCTGCCAATGTTACTCTATAGCATCCTATTTGTCCCTCAAAACGTAATGGTATCTCATGCCCATTTAACCAAACTGTACCTTTTGATACATTTATTACACAGTCTTGTGATCTTTGAAAATCAATACCTAAAATGACATCTACATTGATGTCGGCTACCACAGCCACATTTGTGCAAACATATCCATTTATATCAACATCTATTATCGTCTTGCCAAAAAGTTTTAATGGAGTGCCATCGGCAGTCAAAATTTCTCTTTCAATTTTCGACATTACAGCATTTCCCATTGTTTGAAATAAAGCTTTTGAAATAAGAGTAAGGGTAGCCCCAGTATCAATCAAAAGGTTTGCATTTTGTCCATTCACCTTTGCCTCAATAAACATGCCTGCTTCATTCGCTAGTTTGTTAACGCCTGTCGAACCTTTCAGTTTTACATCTGAAACTGTTTCCTTCTTATTGTTCTTATGAGCTGACCAATTTTTCTTCTCGGGGCAGAACTTTTGTATGTGACCTTCCTTACCACAATTAAAACATGTGCATTTTAAATTTGAAAAACGTCTTTGTGTGTCAAAAGTCGGTCTTTGCCTATTTTGTTTGAGATTTTTCACTTCCTTTTGCAGGTCTGATAAGGCAGATTGCATGGTTTGTAATAATTTAAGAGTCTCCGTTTTTTCACTATTTTGCTGTTTATCATTATTATTTGCAACAGTTTCGGTTTCGGAGGCTGCTCTTATGTACCCCCGACCATTACCTCTCTTGAGCTCTGCTTTGTTAAATGCTTCTAGCTCAACGGCATGGCGAACTGCATCGTTGAGATTCCCGGGTCTGGCTTGTTTGATCCGGAGTCTCATATCGGAGCTCACCAGACCATCAATAAATTGTTCCATGGCAAGCGTTTCGCGAACATCATTTGGCGCTGTTGGATATGCAAGATACGCCAGTCTTCTTATATCTTGACCAAGTTCCGGTAAACTCTCGGAAGCTCTTTGCCTACGTTCCGGCCGGTCCTACTTAAATACGCCTGCATACGCCTGTCGTAATAGAAGTACGCCTGCAGTAAAAAAGTGTACGCCTGCCACTATTTGTGACTTATATTTCACCAAGAAATAACTTTAAATAGTAAAACAAACCAGTTTGAACATAAAAAAGTGTTTTATTTATTTATTAGCCTTTTTCAGCGAAAATCTAATGTTATGTCATGTCTGTATGTACGTGCGTATATACCACGTATAATAAACTTAACAAAATATCTTATATCAAATAAGTTTATGCAGTCCAACATTTGGACGATTTATTTATTATTTCATTTATTGTATTAAATTAATTTACTTTTATTAGAATAAAAAAGTTATTAAGTCTTCCGACTGATGGTTTACAAGAGTTACGAATTCGTATCTATGCATGAAATGCTATAGAAATTGTATTGAATGCGCAAGTACATCAATAATATGAAATTTTACTTTTGTAACAATACATATTTAGAATATATTTACAGAATATATAAAATTCAACTTACCCCAATGCTAAATCCAAGTTGACTGATTTACATTAATGTGTAAGAAACATAATCAAGTCATGCTTGATTTTTACTCACCATAATTAACAATTGTTAAATTACCGCTAATCCAATTAATCCAATTAAAATGACAGGTTATGATTTGTGTTCACAAGTGAGATGATTTCAACTTCAAAGGAACTTGATTATACAAGCATGACAAGTGCTTGCTTTGTAATTTAATTTATTATATGATTGAAATGTTTATAATATAATATTGCTTGCTTTGTAATTTAATTTATTATAAAATGATTGTAATGTTTGTAATGTAATACTACTTGCTTCTTGAATGTTATAAATGACTTGCTAAAACCACTTTATTTATGATATTTCTTTATATTTTAATTTCCTCAATACGTGAGCAAAGTTGGTTATTTCGTATAACCTAACTTGCCTTTTCAGCACGTGACTGATTGTGACGTCATAATAAGATGTATTGATGACGTTGGCTATGCATGAATTCTTCCGCAAACAACAAGTGACGACACTAAAATTGTGAATTGCAAATATTATTTGATTTCTTGTAAAATATTGTTCTTGTTACTCCATTTTTACTATAGAATTTAAAATATAAGGTTTGTTTCTAATTGCTGGTTAGATTATTGGATATAAACGACTTTGGATCGATTTACGCTGCAACATAAACCGCTTCGCGATTTATTCAGAGTAAATCGACCCAAAGTCGTTTATATCCAATAACCTAACCATCAATTGGAAACAAACCTTAAATATATTTTATTAGTTTACATTGACTCAGTTAAATCTACAATAAAGTTATTCTAACTCTTATTATTGTCTTATTTATGGTTCAATTGATACCTTTAAATAAAAAAGCAGAACCACGTCCTCGCTGTTAGGTCTGAAAACATATTCATGGAAACAATCTATTAACTTTTTATAACATAATATGGCTGTGAGTTTGTCGTCTTATTCTACTTAAGGTCTATCGTATAAATGTTGATTTTTAACCAAACCCATTTTCCGAATAGACCACGCCTGCGCAAGTTATACCCCGCCATGTTGTCAACAATTCACCGTTACAATGAATGGCCTGTAATTCCTTGAAACCTTCATTGAAACTACAAAAAATTACATATAATTCATTCTAAAACTATTTTTACATCATTATATACCATAAAAAATTAATATAATGCATAAATATGATGGCAGGCGTATACTTTTTTACTGCAGGCGTACTTCTATTACGGCAGGCGTATGCAGGCGTATTTAAGTACTACCCGTTCCGGCAACTGCGTGCGGTATAACTCGGTTTGATTGCTTGGAGAAAATCGCTCCTCTAATGCCTTTACAAGTTCATTATAATTTTGTCCCAGTGCTCCAGATAAATTGCCGAGGACTCCTTGAGCCTGTCCCCGAAGTGAAACTGCCAAATATAAACCTTTGTCTTGATCCGTCCATTGGTTGAGCTGCGCACAAGCGTCAAAGTGCGACTTGTAGTCTATACAGGGGGCCTTACCATCGTATGTTGCCGGTTTAATAGTATTTTTGTTTCTTGGTACATTATCATCATTTCGTGTCTTGCCTTTGTCGACGTTCTGTAACAAATCGGCTATCTAACCTAGTTTGATCAAAGGACTCCCGAGCAACGTTTAAACCCTCGTGTTTACTATCAGCACCCGTTTCTGCCTGTGTTGTAGATTCTACCATGCTTGGGGAACTGTGCACAACCTTAGCTTTTGCACCGATTCCAACATTTCTTGATAACGACATCCCAACACTCGGTGTCTCTCTATTGTTTCCAGACACAAACCCAGAGTCGCGCTGTTTTGAACGCATTGTTTTTAGTGTATTGGGTGTGGATTTTGTCAGCAACAATGAATTTTCCAAACGTGCAGTGTGAAGACGCTGTATTTGTTTGTTTAGTTCTTCTAGTTCTAGTTCAAGATTTTGCTTTTCTAAATTATCAGGGTCATGTAAAAGTTCCTCTTGACTTGAATATCGTGACATTTTCCTTAATTACTACAATTTCACAAAATTTGTCGTTCAACGAACCAAAATCTAAAACTCACTACTTGCAAAGCCTAAATAACAATAATAATAATAATTATTATTTTTTTAAATAAAAAAAATCAACAATAAATATATACAGAAATCAAGTTTACCCAGATCCCACCGCTGCCACCATTTTTGTAACGTGTAAGGCGTGATATACAATTCGTATCCGTTTTCACAGAATCTGTGAAACCTTAATAAATTGTTTTTCCAACTCGCAATTGAACAAGTATTTCTATATGCAATATTTACAACAGTACAAATAATCTATCAAATATGTGCTTAAACTGAACGACTCCTCAAACCACTTGCTTTGCACACTAGTAGGACCAATATGGAGGTTCTGGAGACCTGTTTGATTATCAGATGTCTAACAGACACTGGAAGTCACCAGGTAGCCACAAACTTTTCCTGTTCTGAGAGGCTTCAATAGCATCAAAACAACTCGGAAGTCTGAAGCTACCGTAAAGACTTTGTCCCGTTATAAACTTACTTGTTAGTGTATCTCTCTGATTGACTGCGAAATCACGACCGAACTATCATACAGACAAATTCTGTTTATATACTATGAACGCGACCTTCGGAGAGGACACCTTGGCGAAATATAAAGTGCTCATTTAATGTGTTACTATAAATAGCTTAAATGTAATCCGTGGAGTATCGTAGAACTAATCAGATATCGCATTTATTTAGCACCAAACAAATGTCCATAAATTTTCTTAAAAATAGCAGGACCAATTTTTGTCACAACTATTGACACAGTGATATCAGACAGAATAAAAAACCAACTATTAACAGCAACATCAGACAGAACTAACAAACCAACTATTAACAGCGACATCATACAACTAACATACCAACTATTAACAGTGACATCAGACAGAACTAACAAACCAAATTTTAACACAGTGACATCAGACAGAATAAAAAACCAAACATTAACAGTGACATCAGACAGAACTTACAAACCAACTATTAACAGCGACATCAGACAGAACTTACAAACCCAACTATTAACAGCGACATCATACAACTAACATACCAACTATTAACAGCGACATCATACAACTAACATACCAACTATTAACAGTGACATCAGACAGAACTAACAAACCAAATTTTAACACAGTGACATCAGACAGAATAAAAAACCAAGTATTAACACAGATGGAAGAAGAACATCTACTTTTAACAATGACATTAGACACAAGCAAAAAATCAACTGTTAACAGTGACATAAGATGGAAGAAGAACATCTACTTTTAACAATGACATGAGACACAAGCAAAAAATCAACTGTTAACAGTGACATAAGATGGAAGAAGAACATCTACTTTTAACAATGACATCAAACACAAACAAAAAATCAACTGTTAACAGTGACATAAGATGGAAGAAGAACATCTACTTTTAACAATGACATGAGACACAAAGAAAAAATCAACTGTTAACAGTGACATAAGATGGAAGAAGAACATCTACTTTTAACAATGACATGAGACACAAACAGAAAAAATCAACTGTTAACAGGGACATAAGATGGACGAAGAACATCTACTTTTAACAATGTCATGAAACACAAACAAAAAATCAACTATTAACAGTGACATAAGATGGAAGAAGAACATCTACTTTTAACAATGACATGAGACACAAACACAAAATCAACTGTTAACAGTGACATAAGATGGAAGAAGAACATCTACTTTTAACAATGACATGAGACACAAACACAAAATCAACTGTTAACAGTGACATAAGATGGAAGAAGAACATCTACTTTTAACAATGACATGAGACACAAAGAAAAAATCAACTGTTAACAGGGACATAAGATGGACGAAGAACATCTACTTTTAACAATGTCATGAAACACAAACAAAAAATCAACTGTTAACCATGTTAACAGTGACATAAGATGGAAGAAGAACATCTACTTTTAACAATGAAATGAGACACAAGCAGAAAAGCAACTGTTAACAATGACACTAGACACAAGCAAAAAATCAACTGTCAATAGTGACATAAGATGACAGAAGAAAATCAAGTATAAACACTGATACAAATAGAAAATCAACTATAATCTGTGAAAGGAGGCCATCAGATATCATTGTGTTACTACCAAGATATACCAGACATGCCATTGTGTAACCAAAACACATCATGGTTGACTAATAAAAGGCCAAAATAATTAAGATGTTTATCACCAAAAATTTTAAAAAGTGATAAACTGGAAAATCTACTAGGCAGAGTCAGGGTTAATAAATCTAAAAAATCATTAAAGATACCTGTTTTAATCACATAAAGAGTGTACACAAGTTCAAATTAAGTTAGCAAATCAGATATCACAGAACTAATTATAGTTATTCCTTTTCATATCACATACTTAAAAATTGTAATTGAGTACACAAAATTAAGCTTCAGCTTGCATTTGTTCTGCCCTAATTCTATCCCGAGCTTCATTTATTCTGGTTGTCTCAGCCATCTGTTTTAACAGAGCATATTTCTCTGCTGCTGGAAAAAACTTCCTTACAAAGAAGATGTGTATCTGATGAGTCCAGAAATTAAACTGACGAGTAGCTTCATCTAATTCATCTTCATCTTCTTCTGGTTCTGTAATATCAACAACTCCAACTGCAAAAACCAAAATGAATTATCAAATTATTATAAGTAGTGTTCCATGTAACCATTTCCCTGATGTTGGCAGAGAATTTTTTAAATGATAAAATATTGCATTAAAAAGCATATTTTTATTGGCATTTTACCATAAGTATACAAGGGTCCAGTTTAATTTACCTATTATGTTATGTAATAATGGTTTAATGTACCTGTTTTATATTCTGTTTCATCATCACCTTCAGTTTGACCTCCAAGTGTATGACCACCTATCGAAACACTGCTCTGCATGAGTACCAATCCATCTTCTGTGTTGTTTGTACTGATAAATGATCCATTCTTTGGAGGTTCCATTATCTGACCATCTGCTAAAAGATAAGATACAAATAATTTGTTAAAAAACACAATAAAACAGTAGAAATAGTTAAGGAATGTTAATTCCTTGTATGTTGCCTCTTCAAATAATTTGGAGATGGTTAAGATAGTTAGTGTACTATTTATCACATGCCTGTCAACACTGAGGTTAATTTACAAGAGTTTTCTTACTGAAGATTGTGGGTTTTCATTGGGTATTCTGACTTTTTCCCCCCAATTAATACTGGACCAATAATATTGCTGAAAGTGGCATTAAACACCATCAAACAAACAAATCAAATAATTTGTCTAATCATCAAAAGAAAAATACATAGAAAATCATTTATGTTGAACCTGCCTTGGAAGAAATCTCATGCAAATATTTAAGGATGGTAAAAATCAAATCAAATTATGATCACTTAATTAATCAATAACTTATAACAGAAATAAAACATACAGCATGGATAAAACAGTTTGTACATTTACATCACAAATAACATTTAGAGATAATCTAAGCATGATGCCTACCTTTTCCAGACTGCCTACTAGTAGCACCTCCACCATTTTCTGAACCACCAGTTACATTGGATATAGACTGCTGCACCTGCATGTAGAACACTTAATACATTTTTGGTAGACATAGACTTTAACTGTTGGAATCAAAAACAGTAATGGGAATATTTATACCACAATTTCGATGTAAATTGGTGCAGGCTGTAAAATGCCATGTGTCAGAGTATAAAGTAGTACTGAACTATTTAAAATCATTCACTGGCTTCCTTCCTAAATAAAAACTGGTTGCCACAATATATTTTGAAATATTTTTCATTGTATTAAGTTTAAGTACAAACTTATATTAAGTAAAAACACAAACTTAATACAGAGGTATAAAAATATTTAAATATGATTTTCTTTTACACAGGCCACGCTGAAAGGTAAAATATATTCTTAAGAATGAATATGTTAAGGGCAAATAACTTAATAAATGGAAGTACACATCATGTCAAAAAATGTAAGATATTTAGCATCTATTTGCATCCAAGAGCAGGCAGCATGAAAAGATACAAAAAGTCAATTTATAACAATTATTATGAATGTATTAGTAGTGGCCTTGGTTGCTGAGTGGATAAGGTAATTAGTTGATAAGTCTTACTGCTGGCAGGGTGTGCTTGACTCTGATCTTAATTGACAAAAGACTGCTAGTTTCGTACTGAAGGTCAAAGGTTTCAATTGGTACTACAGCTTCCTCCCCTTAAAAACTATACACCACAATATGGCTAGAAAATTTCTGAATGTGGCATTAAACCCAACCAATAATGTTTTCAGTGTGTAACGTACATCTCCTGGTTTTGGATCTGTTGGTTTCGTAGCTAATTCCACAGATGACACAGCTCTCGTTGGGGATGCTGACTCTGGTGATCCTGTTCCCTGGTGTGGTGTCCCTGGGGCCTGTGACTCTCCTCCATCCATGCCCACCTGACTGGCCATTCTGGATGGGGAGACAGGTATAGAGTACATACTTTGGTCTGGTGTTATGACCGTGCTAGGTCTAGGTGTAGTGGGATCTTTAACTACGCACTCAGTACTAAATATTACAGCACAACCAATTAATGCTTCAAAGAATTCTAAAAATGTCATCTGTAAAAATGAAAAAAAATATACATGTGCAGCCACAATACTGTACTAATGGCTCTCTGCCAGTAAAATGCCAATCAAACAATTTAATAAATCTGTTAAACCCGCTCATGAATGGTTTGATCCTCTACGGTAAACTGCAAAATAAACAGAACATCAACTCTGTCTGAATGAATACAAATTGTAAGGAAGGGTAGAAAATGGCTTGTTTTGCTTTCTTCTCATTCTGTATAAGCTAAAACAAACCAAAATTGTAATGTATTATCTTACTGAGAGTATGTTTCTGTATTATTAATACTTCCTTTTATCATGAAATCCCATTGGTTCACACTATTCATGTTCTCCAATCAAATTAAATCTTTTAAACAGGCTTTTGAATGTCATTAAATCCCATTGATTAATGCTATTTATGTTGTCCAGTAAAATTAAATCTTTTAAACCCATTCAGTTTGATCCTCTACAATTTTCTTTTGTGATGAAGCAGTTTGCAGGTGTGGGTTAAGCAGATTTTGAAAATTTGTTGAAAACAAGAATGCTAACAACACAGCAATGTCATAAATAGTGAATTAAATGTTCTACGAGAATACTGCTCTTTCAAAGATATACTATACTGAAGAATTCAAAAGCAATATATGTTTAATCAATATTAAAATTTGTTCTATACCATCTTGTCAGTTTTTGCCATTAATATGTGAAAAAATAATTTCATATTATTGAAATAGTTAATAAAACTATTTTTCACGTTTCTCTGTCGTCAAATAACTACTCTGTGTTACCTCTAGTTCTAAATTACAGCAGCCTTCTTCATCACTGACATTAGGGTCATCAGAGGTTAACACTTTTATGATGGCTTTTGGTGTCAAATCATTGTTTATCAACTTGAATTCCTGTTCCGAAAAATATTAAAAAAACATTACAAAATTTGATATGGTTTACAAGTAAAATGTGTCAACAAAAGAAAAATCTTTTTCTTTGCTGACAATCAAAGGGAACTATCAAGTGTTCAATGGCTACAAAGTTGTCATATCAGTAATGACATCTGTGACATAGATATGCTACAGAGGCTTAAAAAAACTGTCCTGAGTTTTCTGTCTAATCCTACAATAGTTGATGACATATTTACATTTTCCTTGGACAATTTTATATTTTATCATTTCCATTCTTTTGTGACATTTTCTTGCTGATCCATAAAAAAAATCCACTCAAATAAGGAGTCTTGACTAGATTTAAACGAAACTAATTACAGATTTACTGAGTTTTATAACTGAATAAATACACAGCTGTGCAGACATGTGTATATTACACTAATATCTATTACCTTTAACATAAACAAGAACTGTCTCATCTTCAACACTGGTTCCTTAGGATCATACTGAAAAAGATTGACACAATATAATGTCCTTAACACAATACAAATATTACACACTCAGCTCACAGACCAGTCCAGTGTATTCATTATTGGGCTGATGGGTAATTTTAGCATTGTCAGGTTATAATACAGAATACCACAAATTTGGCATAATCAGGTTAAATAGTCGAACTTTGATGGCTCGAACTTGAAGGGGCCAACAAGAATTGTTCGACAAATCGGGACTTGTGATTTGCGGAAATGGTTCATGAGTGAACAGGAATCGATATCAGTTTATATACTTCAGTTAATTTTCTATCACATTGGATTAATAAAATTGTGTTTCTTCATTGCATTTCATATAAAAATCTTGTTTTTACATACATATTTATGTTTTTGTTAAAAAAAAAAATGTTTACTGTTATTTTTCTTGTTAAATTTTCTGCACAAGTACTATTGCATTTTGTAATTAATTTTGTCAATATGACCTCGATTTGGATTTGATAGCCATTTATTGGTGTATAGTTAATTAATTAAAACAGGTTTAAACAAATTTGCCGACAAAGGCGTACATAAATACAAATTGACAGTTAGGTTAATTATTAGGGATTATATCACTAAAGATTAAGCTTGGCATTTTACAGGTATGGCATCGATCTTTACAGCTTTTACGACCAATTAATCATCCGAGTAGTAAATAATTTCGAGTTATTCATGGTGTTTTCAATAGATTTTTACTATTGGGATTGCTTATTTAGTCCGAGTTTTCCAGAAATCAGTGTTCAAGAAATCGAAGCAATTTTAACATTGAATATATAGGGGAAACGTTCCGTACTTTTATAGGTGTTCGAGAAATCCTGGGTGGTCGAGCGATCCGAGTTCCAGCTACTGAAGTTCGACTGTAGTGTGAATTCTTTGTCCCTATCCAACTGTCCATATTTATTTCAGTAGCAAGAACAATTTTCCTATTAGTCCAGCCTCCTCTCACAAACTGATGTGTTGTAGTTAACTCATTCTGAATACAGCTGAAACGACTTCTTGTTGGACAACAAGCAGTCCATAGATATACACGTACAAGTATATTCTTACAAAATAACATGTTTACTATAGATTAGTAAGTAGTCTGAAAGTATAGTACTAGTTAATTAGCAAAGAACTTCATCTGCTTATCTGCATGCGCTACAGGTAAAAAGAAACTAGTTTATTTCCATGACAACATACCTTTCTAGGTTGACAAAGAGATCTATATACTTCATAAGCCTGGTCCATATGTACCAATGCATTGGTTGCTCTTCTTGTTTCATAATAAAACTGGCCTGAAAGTATTCAAAAGTAATCAAATTTGTTCTAGTTATTAAAAGTGGAGTTTTGTGTGCAATCCTTTTTATCCTGGATAAAAGTCTACTTTCTATTTATTGAATGATTGGTTATGCAAAAACAGGATAATCAACCCCACATAATGTTAAATAAATGGTAACTAGTAAAGAAATGGATTTGTAATCTGATATATTCTACAGCAGTAGTGCTAATGATCATATACTGACTATTCATGCTTCACAACAGACAGTCCAATCAGATATGTTCTGCAGCAGTAGTGCTCATGATCATATACTGACTATTCATACTTCACAACAGACAGTCCAATCTGATATGTTCTGCAGCAGTAGTGCTAATGATCATATACTGACTATTCATGCTTCACAACAGACAGTCCAATCTGATATGTTCTGCAGCAGTAGTGCTAATGATCATATACTGACTATTCATGCTTCACCATTGACTGTCCTACAGGTCAGCGACCTATGAATGAAGTTCATCTCCTTGAAGCTAGGAATTTAATGGAATAAGCAGAAGTCACCAACAAAAGATTTATTACAAAAGATATTATTTAGCATAAAGTTTATTTACAAACATCATGTTTACCTTGAACATTGCAAGCATTTCGTAGGATCAGATCTGATATCAACTTAGACATGCACCATGCCAGCACTGAAGATGTTTCTCTGCAAAAAAAAACCAAAAACTTTTCTGATTCCAGCAATGATTTAACCACATCAAAGGTCAGGTCAGAGTCCAACAGTAATCAACCAATCACGTTGCCAGTACTAACTTGTGTGGACCCCGAACAGTATTATTTTGTATAGGTTTTTTGCACAAAAAAGGACAGTAAATTAAAGATCTTGCTTTAAATTTTTCTTTACTTACAGATAATATATAAATAAAATTACATTAACTGCACATATTGTTAATTGTTACTGTATTGCAATATCAAAAAAGAAGAAATATAAAAAATGAGTGTTTCAAGCAATCTAATATTTTGTCTAACAAAAAAAACAAATTGAAAATTAATTGCTCAAAATCTTCATTTCTAACACTAACAGTGAAGAAGTGTACACTTCCACAAGTTCAACTGATCAACATCTCATTACAATTCATCTTAAATTAATAATTTAAAATGCAGCTTCAAATGAGGACTATTCCATAAATATCATAAAAGTCTGAAATGTCCTGGTTTCAAAGCAAATTCCCAGAAAAATCAACAACAAAAATAATGGAACACTTCCATAATGGCAGGTGCACAACTTCAATACATGTGCAACCTTTCTGTGAAGATATGGGTTGAAAACTGTAGAAGTTGATTACACAAAATACACCGGTCTATTATAAAATTTATTACAAAAAAAGAGGCTGTTTTTGTTATATGTATCTATTAGCAATTCTAAAAATACACTCACACTATGTGTTATTATTCCAAGAATTATGATTATTATAGGGTCAGCATAAAAACCTACACTTAATTACATTAAACATTGATACTCACTGATATTCTTCATGATACAGATGATATGCTATTACTATCAGAATATAGATACTCACTGATATTCTTCATGATACAGATGATATGCTATTACTATCAGAATATAGATACTCACTGATATTCTTCATGATACAGATGATATGCTATGACTATCAGATCATTGATACTCACTGATATTCTTCATGATACAGATGATATGCTATTACTATCAGAATATAGATACTCACTGATATTCTTCATGATACAGATGATATGCTATGACTGTCAGATCATTGATACTCACTGATATTCTTCATGATACAGATGATATGCTATAACTATTAGAACATAGATACTCACTGATATTCTTCATGATACAGATGATATGCTATTACTATCAGGTCATTGATACTCACTGATATTCTTCATGATACAGATGATATGCTATTACTATCAGATCATTGATACTCACTGATATTCTTCATGATACAGATGATATGCTATGACTATCAGATCATTGATACTCACTGATATTCTTCATGATACAGATGATATGCTATGACTGTCAGATCATTGATACTCACTGATATTCTTCATGATACAGATGATATGTTATAACTATTAGAACATTGATACTCACTGATATTCTTCATGATACAGATGATATGCTATGACTGTCAGATCATTGATACTCACTGATATTCTTCATGATACAGATGATATGCTATAACTATTAGAACATAGATACTCACTGATATTCTTCATGATACAGATGATATGCTATTACTATCAGAATATAGATACTCACTGATATTCTTCATGATACAGATGATATGCTATTACTATCAGATCATTGATACTCACTGATATTCTTCATGATACAGATGATATGTTATAACTTTCAGAACATAGATACTCACTGATATTCTTCATGATACAGATGATATGTTATAACTTTCAGAACATAGATACTCACTGATATTCTTCATGATACAGATAATATGCTATAACTATTAGAACATAGATACTCACTGATATTCTTCATGATACAGATGATATGCTATTACTATCAGAATATAGATACTCACTGATATTCTTCATGATACAGACGATATGCTATTACTATCAGAACATAGATACTCACTGATATTCTTCATGATACAGATGATATGTTATAACTTTCAGAACATAGATACTCACTGATATTCTTCATGATACAGATAATATGCTATAACTATAAGAACATAGATACTCACTGATATTCTTCATGATACAGATGATATGCTATAACTTTCAGAACATAGATACTCACTGATATTCTTCATGATACAGATGATATGTTATAACTATAAGAACATAGATACTCACTGATATTCTTCAAGATACAGGTGATATGTTATGACTATTAGAACATAGATACTCACTGATATTCTTCATGATACAGGTGATATGTTATGACTATTAGAACATAGATACTCACTGATATTCTTCATGATACAGATGATATGTTATAACTATAAGAACATAGATACTCACTGATATTCTTCATGATACAGATGATATGTTATAACTATAAGAACATAGATACTCACTGATATTCTTCATGATACAGATGATATGTTATAACTTTCAGAACATAGATACTCACTGATATTCTTCATGATACAGATGATATGTTATAACTATTAGAACATAGATACTCACTGATATTCTTCATGATACAGATGATATGCTACAACTATCAGATCACTGATACTCACTGATATTCTTCATGATACAGATGATATGCTATGACTATCAGGTCATTGAAGAATTGTCTCTGAAGGATCTTCTCATAGGGATTATGTAACTGGTATATTTGTTTGTTGTGTCCTGAGAAATAAGTATTACTTAATATTAAAAGAGATGCATTCTAAAAAGCAAGAAAAATATAGTAGAAGTTTTGCACTCAGACTGTTATATAGAAATACAAATATATCTAATGTTTTACCTAAACATTTCAAAATATCCAAAAACACTAGTTTTAAGAGGTTGAATTCCATTTACACAATAAAATCATTTAATGAGTATTGTATCATCGAAGTTTGAAACCTAGTTATTGCAAAGTTATTTTCTTTTACCTATAAGCTAATGAGGTGTATATAAAGTTTGTAGGTCTGTTAAGGACAGTGAAATCATAATATACAATATTCAAATCATATGATATATAACCTAAAAATTTACAATTATGATTAAAAATTTGACAACTTTTTTAACTACTTATGTTTACATAACAAATTTTGTAAGTGGCATATAAATCCTATTATAATTTAAAATCAAGGATATACATCAAAATACATCAAATTTACCTTCCGTTAACATGAAATGTAATTTGCATGAGTTATAGATGAGAGAATGAATCCCCATGGTAACTCCCCACCCCCCGTTTTTCAGTGTTAAATAACTAATTTGATGAAAAACACTTTATATCTTGTGTACAAGCAGACAGACAGTGATCCCTATTTGATAATTTTGTTAAACAGACAACATAATAACAAAATGTCTTACAATCAGCCAAATACTATAATGGACAGAAGGTATAAAAAACCATATACAAGATAAAAAAGATATATTTATAAAAAAAATACTGATTAATATGTGGAAACAGACAATTATATAAATAGTATACAAGTGTAAAACTTATACATTTCACAACCAGAAATTGAAGTATCAAATGGAACAATTAAGTTTAACTAAGAACTAAATGATTTAATTGTGACTGGCATGACTGGTATACCTAGCCATCTGTCCATATCCATCAGTGTCTTCTCTAGGTGGTGTAATTTACAATCCTTTAACATTCTCCAAAACTGCATTTTGTTCATGATATAAGTATTGTCAGAACTTTCATCATGTCCCAAACTGCTGTAATAGTTATAGATCCTTCTCAGGTGAGTTATATGTCTCATGATCACAAACAATACCTGTAAAACAATACATATCATTATACATCCTCCTCAGGTGAGTTATATGTCTCATGATAACAAACAATACCTGTAAAACAATACATATCATTATAGATCCTCCTCAGGTGAGTTATATGTCTCATGATAACAAACAATACCTGTAAAACAATACATATCATTATAGATCCTCCTCAGGTGAGTTATATGTCTCATGATCACAAACAATACCTGTAAAACAATACATATCATTATAGATCCTCCTCAGGTGAGTTATATGTCTCATGATCACAAACAATACCTGTAAAACAATACATATCATTATAGATCCTCCTCAGGTGAGTTATATGTCTCATGATCACAAACAATACCTGTAAAACAATACATATCATTATAGATCCTCCTCAGGTGAGTTATATGTCTCATGATCACAAACAATACCTGTAAAACAATACATATCATTATAGATCCTCCTCAGGTGAGTTATATGTCTCATGATCACAAACAATACCTGTAAAACAATACATATCATTATAGATCCTCCTCAGGTGAGTTATATGTCTCATGATCACAAACAATACCTGTAAAACAATACATATCATTATAGATCCTCCTCAGGTGAGTTATATGTCTCATGATCACAAACAATACCTGTAAAACAATACATCATTATTATTATATTATATTGATAGTTTTTGCTGAGAGTTTACTCTGAACATAACATGACATAAGACATATTTTACATATGTTATAAAACTTTTATTAAAAGAGTTCACTAGAATAAATGTTATCTTAGACATATACTAGTACATGTACAGTACATATCTTAAAATACAATAACTTTTACTGAGAATGCACTCAGAAAAAATATTACTTCCTGTATATGTATAATAAACATAATAAAATATAGTAAATGAATATTATAACTTTTACTGAGAGTGCATTTCAAACAAAAAAAGCCTTATTGTAAGGCATGATGATACGAAGATATTGACAAAATTTCAGTATTGTAGCTTTTATCATTGCTGAGAAAAAATGTGATGAAAATTGGCTACCCTTGGTAAAATGGTTTCAGACAGACACCCAATAACACAGACTGAAAGTATACCCTACCCCCTATGGGTAGCAGGGGTGAAAGAATCCCCCTCGTTAAATTTAACAAGAGGTACAAAGTCCCCTGTAAAATTTTCAAGGCGGACAAAATCCATCCCGTATCAGATTTTGTTAATGTTCCCACCGTACAGTTTTGTACATATAGAGATGACCCTTGAAAAATGACCTTATATTTTACAAAAAACCCAAGATTTTTAATTACTTGATAATAATTTTTTTCTCATTGAAATGTTTAATGTGTTTGTAGACTTGCATTGATCAAACAAATATCACTTACTTGAGCAAACAATCTGTACATCTTGAAGAAAATTGAAAATGGTATGACTTAGTTACAAGTTATAATTTAGTAAAATAATGGCATTATTTAGTTCAATAAATTGAATTGTTTGTTTGCTTATTAATAATGTAAGGGATCAATGGCACTGTTCCTTTATTATAAGTTTGGGAGGGGGGATATGTAGGAATCACCCTGTCTGTCTGTCCGTCTGTCCACATCCCTTGTAAGTGCTTCTCCTCCTAAACCACTTCACAGATTTTTATGAAACTTTACATGGTGGAAGTACATCATATGTAGATGTGCATGAAGAATTGTCGTCGCTGTCGAATATTATTCAGGGAAGAAAATTGGACTTAGACTTTTAAATATAGTATTCAGTGGGAGACCTCGAATGCGCAACTCCTCCTAAACCGCTTCATGAAATTTAATGACACTTAGCATAAAGGAAGAACATTATATGTAGATGTGCATGAAGGATTTTTATTGACCTCGGATATCATTAAATGGAGATAATTGGAAAAGCGAAGCGGGGGGTATCGCTTTGTGAGCGTGTTCACAATACACACTTGTTAACAAAAGTTGTACCAAACAATAGAAACCATATCAAATCCATGTGAAAATAGAATAACCATGTTTTAATCTTTATCTCATTTATCATATCAAGTATTACATTAAAAAATTATCGAACAAAATGTACAATACTTACTAGTATTTTCATAATCGTATTTGGGAGGAATTTTGTCCATCTTAAAAATTTTACAGGAATTTTTTTTGTCTGCCTTGTTAATTTTACAGGGAGGATTTTGTCTGCCTATGCTTAATTACACAGAAGGGACTTTGTGTGGGGGCAGGTTTGGGGGGGATTTAAAAAAGTTTTTCCTTCCCCCTTCACAGACAGTTTGATTTAATTAATCAGTATTTATAAACTCATGTGGTATCAAGATGTCAATTTCACATTATTACATTGACAGCTTGTTTTGACATATTTGAAGCATTTTTCTTTAAAGGGAAACTTTGCGAAAAAATGAAAATTTGATATGTTATTCTTAAAATAAAAAGAAATATAATTGCTTTTTGATGTTTTATTGTATTCTTTACCGTTACGCTTATAGAGTGGATTAAAGGTGGTAAAATTTTGTGTATGGGGGCCGCCATATTGACAGTAATTTATCACGTGACTGCGTTTGTGACGTGATAAATGTAATTATCCAGTAAATATGATAAATAATCCAGTTTAAAAATATGTTTTTCTGCCTTAGCTCTTGGAAGAATATATAAACTGTGGCGATGACTAAGGACCAGCTGACAACATAAGATTACCAAATATGTCTTAATGTTTTAATGATCTTTGTTTTAATAAAAGTATTTTTAGACACAAATTTTAACCTGTCTTAATTTAACTCAGATAAAATTTACCTAAATTATATTTGTAATAAAAGATATATTTATATGATAATTTTTTATATATAAAATAAAATTCCGTGGATAATTTTGCACGTCTTGAAACGGCATGTTAATATGGACGTGAAAATGTTACAGGTAAATCATTACTCGTTTATGAAGGGTAACAAACAGAATTAGCAGGTAAACAAACAGGATGTTTATTGCAATTACTAGATCATTTGATGCCAACTTTGAAGTATGAATATTCAGACTCTTTCAAAAGCTAACCAGATTAAAGGATAATCATGTAATTCGACATTAGAAAAGCACGCCCCTTCCTGCCAAGGACAGGTATGATTTGAATACACCGAAGTGTCAGAACACAGGATGTACATAAGATTTCGAATACCTTTAGATGCCAAGTAAGAGGAAACGTAAAACTTGCACGTTAACTCAAATATACATAACATGTAAAACTTTGGAAACTGTGTTACGCACGCACAATAAATGTTACCAGTAATAATAATTATAATAATTACAATAATAATAATTATAAATGTACTAAACATGAAGTGAAATTTTGATGCGAAAACAAAGTATTTAAAAATATTTCATTTAATGATCGTTATTTCTTAAATAGTCAACTTTGCAAATATTTTGTATAAAAAAGGTTCGTTCAATAAGTTGCTTAATCTGATTAAGTTGAAAATAATAATACGAATAATTTTCCATTAAATTTATATTTATGGACTTTTTTTCCTATCAAAACTGTGACTTTCTTTCCTTTTACTGTTGTTGCTGCTGTGGAAATAGTCTTAAGTAGAAGTCTTTAAATTGGTTAACTACTTGTTACACAAGTCGGGTTTTTTTGCTTATATATAGATCAGGAATACGAAACGTAATCTTTCCACAACCTTGTCTTATAGTACAACCTTCTGTTATTGACCATTTCGCGTTATTATCATACGACGACTTTTAAGGTACTTGGATGTCTAGAATCGCCTTCTAGTGACAAGATGGTGACAAGATGGCGGACCTCCATAAGTGCATTTTTTACATGGTAAATTCCATGCAGAAACTTAACCACTGAAAATATAATAAAACATCAAGAGGCAAATGTGTTTCTTTTTAGTTGAAGAATAACATATCAAATTTTTATTTTTTTTGCGAAGTTTCCCTTTTAATAGTCTGCTACATTTTTTAATAAGGACATGTGCATGGAATCTTCTTTAAGGTTTGACTTAAATGACATTATAGTAATTTCAAACTTCCTTAAAATGGCTGCAATCTTTACCTGTTTGAACTATGGTAATTATTAATCTGAGATGCTAATTACTATAACAACAGTTTGTCTAATGACCTGCTGTGATAATGATCATCAAAAATCAGATTAATGTCAAGTATCTCACTTGTCTTTATGGGAATAATTGATTTTGACAGGAAATAAAGACAAAAAGTAATGAAGCAATGTCAAGGCTATCTCAATTTGCAATCTGAATGGATGCACAGTGGATACACTGGTCGACACGTAGCCTTAATATAATCCTTGCCCAATGTTGTCAGCCATTATAATTTACCTTTCCCAATGTTGTCAGCCAGTATTATTTACCTGTTTCCCTTCTTCATCTCTGTCTGTCTCAGTAAACTCACTCAATAGATGTTCTATATCTAACTGGAAACTTGGTGTGGCTGTGTTTCTACTCTCGTTACTATGCACAGAAATATTATCTAAAATATAGAAACGATACAATCTAAGGGAAATAGCTCTTTGTATTTTTAACATATCTGAAAATTGTCATTTGACTTGAAATCAAAGAACTGTTAGTGTGTTGATCAATGGTCAATTTAACCTATAAAAACCAATGCTTATTCAATATACTTGCATACAATTTGTTTTAATTGACAACATTTTAATATTCCCAGATTAAAATTTCAGTCTGTGTTTATTCATATGGTACATATAAACTGCACTGTTAGTTTACTAAAGATCTGCATATATTGTCATCTAGTTGATCATGTTGCTGATACAGTATTTGATTGATTGATAACTTTAACATGGATGTTGTGAAAGCCATTTTACCATTAGGAAGAGGAGTTCTGGTTCTGATCATAGAAATATCTGGAGTTGTTGTTCCATCCATTGTAAAGTCAGGATATTCTGCAATATGGTCTCTCTCAAACATTCCTTCATATACTCTGCCATTTTTAAATGTGAATTTACCCTGAAATACAACGTGACAATTGTTGCCATTAATCTGCTCATGTTCTTTCATTAATCATTGGCTACTTAACTTTTTATGCTATTCTTATCATTATTTTTAAGATTAGTAGTGTGAAAATATTAATTGACTTACTGACAGTAACTGTAAAAGGCTGAGTTAAATATGCATTCAACTTTAACCTATCTTTCATCTAATGTATCATACTCACCCAGTTAACCAGACGATCATTTAGAACAAACAAAATGAGCATAATAAAATTAAGATAAAAGTTTAATTATAGAATGGCAGGATAATATATTAATTTTTAGCAAAACTGCGAAAAATACTTAAATTTAATAAGTAAAAGTACCAGTACCTTTCCGTGTTTCATGTTGTTTTTCCAGCCTCCTTCATATCTGGCACCACTGGCATAGAAGAAAGTTCCAAATCCATGTCTGAGGCCATTGACAAACTCTCCATCATACATGTTACGTAAGGGGTACTGGGAACCTGGCACTCTCCTTAATGTCCAAATATGCTGTCCCATCCCATGCTATAAATAGATTATTATTATATACACTTTTACAGTATGTTTTGTGGACATCAAAGCAAATAGTCTTTATATGTAAGTTTTAGTACAATAGTAGTCTTTATTGGTTACTTTTGTTTAGAAAATCACTGCCGTTAAAGGTTAAGAATAGCCTATTGAAAATCACTGCCGTTAAAGGTTAAGAATAGCCTATTGAAAATCACTGCCGTTAAAGGTTAAGAATAGCCTATTGAAAATCACTGCCGTTAAAGGTTAAGAATAGCCTATTGAAAATCACTGCCGTTAAAGGTTAAGAATAGCCTATTGAAAATCACTGCCGTTAAAGGTTAAGAATAGCCTATTGAAAATCACTGCCGTTAAAGGTTAAGAATAGCCTATTGAAAATCACTGCCGTTAAAGGTTAAGAATAGCCTATTGAAAATCACTGCCGTTAAAGGTTAAGAATAGCCTATTGAAAATCACTGCCGTTAAAGGTTAAGAATAGCCTATTGAAAATCACTGCCGTTAAAGGTTAAGAATAGCCTATTGAAAATCACTGCCGTTAAAGGTTAAGAATAGCCTATTGAAAATCACTGCCGTTAAAGGTTAAGAATAGCCTATTGAAAATCACTGCCGTTAAAGGTTAAGAATAGCCTATTGAAAAACACTGCCGTTAAAGGTTAAGAATAGCCTATTGAAAATCACTGCCGTTAAAGGTTAAGAATAGCCTATTGAAAATCACTGCCGTTAAAGGTTAAGAATAGCCTATTGAAAATCACTGCCGTTAAAGGTTAAGAATAGCCTATTGAAAATCACTGCCGTTAAAGGTTAAGAATAGCCTATTGAAAATCACTGCCATTAAAGGTTAAGAATAGCCTATTGAAAATCACTGCCGTTAAAGGTTAAGAATAGCCTATTGAAAATCACTGCCGTTAAAGGTTAAGAATAGCCTATTGAAAATCACTGCCGTTAAAGGTTAAGACTAGCCTATTGAAAATCACTGCCGTTAAAGGTTAAGACTAGCCTATTGAAAATCACTGCCGTTAAAGGTTAAGAATAGCCTATTGAAAATCACTGCCGTTAAAGGTTAAGAATAGCCTATTGAAAATCACTGCCGTTAAAGGTTAAGAATAGCCTATTGAAAATCACTGCCGTTAAAGGTTAAGAATAGCCTATTGAAAATCACTGCCGTTAAAGGTTAAGAATAGCCTATTGAAAATCACTGCCGTTAAAGGTTAAGAATAGCCTATTGAAAATCACTGCCGTTAAAGGTTAAGAATAGCCTATTGAAAATCACTGCCGTTAAAGGTTAAGAATAGCCTATTGAAAATCACTGCCATTAAAGGTTAAGAATAGCCTATTGAAAATCTATAAAATTGATATTTAAGAGCTTTAGTGGGTAGTTTTCATTGGGTAACATTTAGGTACATAACCCATTTGCTCCTTGCTATTGATGACATTAATATTCCTTTTATCCAGAATTTTCCTTAATTTTTCATATTCAATATCTTAAGAATCCTTAGTAAATAACAAGTTATTTATACATAAAATTAGACTTTTAGATTTCAAGTTGTTAAATCTGTACAATATATTGCCAGATAACAACAGCATTTTGTCCTTAAGTCCTACGACTCTTACCTGTATGCCATTTTCCCAGTTTCCTGAATATATCTGATTCCTGTCTTTCCAGTTCATGTTTCCTTCCCCATGACGGCAGTTGTTGAACCACATTCCTTGATAAACATTTCCAGTGGCATATTGTCTTGTTCCCCATCCATGTTTTACATTGTTGACCCAATCTCCTTCATAGAAAGACTTGCCTTCACCATCATAGTCCATTTTACCCTACATATATATAACACATCATTTAAAACTTCAGTGTTTCTAAGTATGAAAAATACTAACACACTTTCCACCAACAGTTAGTATTATTTATAACTGACAGGAAAAATCTATGTCAATGAAATATCTTTAACTGTATGCTGGTTGTGTTAATCATTTTAAAAAATATCACCAACTAAATAAAACAGAATTCTGGTCAAAAAGAAAAGTTTAATACTTTAGAACTTATAATAACAATTAAACACAGATACCTTTCCGTGCCTCTTTCCCAGACACCATTCTCCACAATATGACATACGGTTATTTTTAGCTCGGAATGTTCCAGTGCCATGTCTTTTACCATTCAACACATCACCTTCGTAGGTACTGAAATGACAAGTAATCTAGCTAAAAACTCAAACTGTCCATGATTTAACAAACTAAAAATTTTGAATAGACTTTCTATTTAAAATCACAGGACTTTGACTTTCTGCACATGTTAAACAGAAACCACTGGAAATTGGCCGTTATAACAAAATATATATATATTGTCAATTATAACAAGGGGTCTCGGTGGCCGAGTGGTCAAGGTAGTTTGTCTACTATTGATCACGTGGTCTGTCAACAATGAGATTGCGGGTTCAATACTCACTGCAGGCAGGGTGTAATCGACTCCAATCTTAATTGACAAGGATTGCCAGTTTTCCAACCGCAGGTCGGGGTTCTCTCCTAGTACTCCGGCTTCCTCCCCCAATAAAAACTGGACGCCATGATATAGCTAAAAAATTGCTGAAAGTGGCATTAAAACACCATTCAAACAAAACAACCATCAATTATAACAAAAGAAAAAAAAACATTCTGAAAAACTCAAAAACAAGTTGATTATAAAGTTGTGAGAAGAGCATTTTTTGGAAATATTCCAGATGAAAAAGGGAAATACTTTTTAAAATATTAGTCAATCAAACTACTTAATCTTTATATGCTAATAAGCAGACAAAAATTTTTTTTGAGGAATACACATTTAAAATGTAGGAGAAATTGTGGGCGTAATCATAAGTCCTGGAAGGACAGAAGGCATTACAGAATGACAGAGGGAAGGGAAAAATGTATAGCACAGAGCAATATCCTCCCACAAGGGGGCCATTACAGAATGACAGAGGGAAAGGGAAAAAAGTATAGCACAAAGCAATGTCCTCCCAAAAGGGGGCATTACAGAATGACAGAGGGAAGGGAAATATGTATAGCACAAAGCAATGTCCTCCCACATGGGGGGGGGGGGGCGGGGGCATTACAGAATGACAGAGGGAAAGGGAAAAAAGTATAGCACAAAGCAATATCCTCCAACAAGGGGGGGCATTACAGAATGACAGAGGGAAAGGAAAAAAGTATAGCACATAGCAATGTCCTCCCAAAAGGGGGCATTACAGACTGACAGACAGAAAGGAAAAAAGTATAGCACATAGCAATGTCCTCCCACAAGGGGGCATTACAGAATGACAGAGGGAAAGGGAAAAAAGTATAGCACATAGCAATGTCCTCCCACAAGGGGGCATTACAGAATCACAGAGGGATAGGGAAAAAGTATAGCACATAGCAATGTCCTCCCACAAGGGGGCATTACAGAATGACAGAGGGATAGGGAAAAAAGTATAGCACAAAGCAATGTCCTCCCACAAGGGGGCATTACAGAATGACAGAGGGAAAGGGAAAAAAGTATAGCACAAAGCAATGTCCTCCCACAAGGGGTGCATTACAGAATCACAGAGGGAAAGGGAAAAAGTATAGCACAGAGCAATGTCCTCCCACAAGGGGGCATTACAGAATGACAGAGGGAAAGGGAAAAAGTATAGCACATAGCAATGTCCTCCCACAAGGGGGCATTACAGAATGACAGAGGGAAAGGGAAAAAAGTATAGCACATAGCAATGTCCTCCCACAAGGGGGCATTACAGAATGACAGAGGGAAAGGGAAAAAAGTATAGCACAAAGAAATGTCCTCCCACATGGGGGGTGCATTACAGAATCACAGAGGGAAAGGGAAAAAGTATAGCACAAAGCAATGTCCTCCCACAAGGGGGCATTACAGAATGACAGAGGGAAAGGGAAAAAAGTATAGCACATAGCAATGTCCTCCCACAAGGGGGCATTACAGAATGACAGAGGGAAAGGGAAAAAAGTATAGCACAAAGAAATGTCCTCGCACAAGGGGGCATTACAGAATGACAGAGGGAAAGGGAAAAAAGTATAGCACAAAGCAATGTCCTCCCACAAGGGGGCATTACAGAATGACAGAGGGAAAGGAAAAAAGTATAGCACATAGCAATGTCCTCCCACAAGGGGGCATTACACAATGACAGAGAGAAAGGGAAAAAAGTATAGCACAAAGAAATGTCCTCCTACAAGGGGGGCATTACAGACTGACAGACGGAAAGGGAAAAAAGTATAGCACAAAGAAATGTCCTCCTACAAGGGGGGCATTACAGAATGACTGAGGGAAAGGGAAAAAAGTATATCACAAATAAATGTCCTCCCACATGGGGGGGGGGGGCATTACAGAATGACAGAGGGAAAGGGAAAAAAGTATAGCACAAGCAATGTCCTCCCAGCCACATTAAGGGGGGCATTACAGAATGACAGAGGGAAAGGGAAAAAAGTATAAAACACAAAGAAATGTCCTCCCACATGGGGGGGGGGCATTACAGAATGACAGAGGGAAAGGGAAAAAAGTATAGCACAAAGCAATGTCCTCCCAGCCACATTAAGGGGGGCATTACAGAATGACAAAGGGAAAGGAAAAAAGAATAGCACAAAGCAATGTCCGCCCAGAAGGGGGGCATTACAGAATGACAAAGGGAGGGGGAAAAGTATAGCACAAAGCAATGTCCTCCCACATGGGGGGCATTACAGAATGACAAAGGGAGGGGGAAAAGAGTATAGCACAAAGCAATGTCCTCCCAAAAGGGGGCATTACAGAATGAGAGAGGGAAAGGGAAAAACGTATAGCACAAAGCAATGTCCTCCCAAAAGGGGGCATTACAGAATGACAGAGGGAAAGGGAAAAAAGTATAGCACAAAGCAATGTCCTCCCACAAGGGGGCATTACAGAATGACAGAGGGAAAGGGAAAAAAGTATAGCACAAAGCAATGTCCTCCCAAAAGGGGGCATTACAGAATGACAAAGGGAGGGGGGAAAAGTATAGCACAAAGCAATGTCCTCCCACAAGGGTGCATTACAGAATGACAAAGGGAAAGGGAAAAAGTATAGCACAAAGAAATGTCCTCCCACCAGGGTGCATTACAGAATGACAAAGGGAAAGGAAAAAAGTATAGCACAAAGCAATGTCCTCCCACAAGGGGGGCATTACAGAATGACAAAGGGAGGGGGGAAAAGTATAGCACAAAGCAATGTCCTCCCACATGGGGGGGGGCATTACAGAATGACAAAGGGAAAGGAAAAAAGTATAGCACAAAGCAATTTCCTCCCACAAGGGAGGCATTACAGAATGACAGAGGGAAAGGGAAAAAAGTATAGCACAAAGCAATGTACTCCCACAAGGGGTGCATTACAGAATGACAGATGGAAAGGGAAAAAGTATAGCACAGAGCAATGTCCTACCACAAGGGGGCATTACAGAATGACAGAGGGAAAGGGAAAAAAGTATAGCACATAGCAATGTCCTCCCACAAGGGGTGCATTACAGAATGACAGAGGGATAGGGAAAAAAGTATAGCACATAGCAATGTCCTCCCAAAAGGGGGCATTACAGACTGACAGAGGGAAAGGGAAAAAAGTATAGCACAAAGCAATGTACTCCCACAAGGGGTGCATTACAGAATGACAGAGGGAAAGGGAAAAAAGTATAGCACATAGCAATGTCCTCCCACAAGGGGTGCATTACAGAATGACAGAGGGAAAGGGAAAAAAGTATAGCACAAAGCAATGTACTCCCACAAGGGGTGCATTACAGAATGACAGAGGGAAAGGGAAAAAAGTATAGCACAAAGCAATGTACTCCCACAAGGGGGCATTACAGAATGACAAAGGGAAAGGAAAAAAGTATAGCACAGAGCAATGTCCTCCCACAAGGGGGCATTACAGAATGACAGAGGGAAAGGGAAAAAAGTATAGCACAAAGCAATGTACTCCCACAAGGGGTGCATTACAGAATGACAGAGGGAAAGGGGAAGTATAGCACATAGCAATGTCCTCCCACAAGGGGGCATTACAGAATGACAAAGGGAAAGGAAAAAAGTATAGCACAAAGCAATGTCCTCCCACAAGGGTGGCATTACAGAATGACAAAGGGAAAGGAAAAAAGTATAGCACAAAGCAATGTCCTCCCACAAGGGGGGCATTACAGAATGACAGAGGGAAAGGAAAAAAGTATAGCACAAAGCAATTTCCTCCCACAAGGGAGGCATTACAGAATGACAGAGGGAAAGGGAAAAAAGTATAGCACAAAGCAATGTACTCCCACAAGGGGAAAACATAATAAATAAAACTAAAATGACACCACACTGTTTAAGGTCTGGTCCAGAATGAAATGTTTTGGCAGAGGGTTGGGGGTGAAGGTTGGAAGGCATCTCTATTAAAATTTGACTTCAGATTGTTCTATTAATTTAATACTTCAAGGAAACTTGAATAATTAATGGTAGGGTTGAATAAAACCAGCCTCTCCTTGCCATACATCTTTATCTACCCCTCAGTAAAACAACTATAGAATTCACACTGCTGCAATGTGAAAGAATAGTAAAGCCTTACCTGCCATCTGACCATCTGTATAAACCTTTGCCAGTAACTTGGTTGTGTGTAAACTCACCCTGTTGACAGACAACAATTATAAACAATTTGTACACAATGTTTTAAACAGTATGGTTTGATATTGTGTGACATAATAACACTTTTATCCTTGTCTCAGGTTTATACAATGAAATGCAGTACAGTAAATAACACAGAGCCATTGGCTATCTTATTTTATTTTTTTTAATGGCCACCTGAATTAAGTACCAACAAAGAAATATGAGGTGTTTGGGCTTTCATCCATTTCAAAAACTGAATAGATGGGGATGAATTGTTTAAATTTTGTTCAATTTTGTTATCCTCAAGTATATTGATCCAACTGCAACTGTGTCGTGATTCACTACCAAAAGGATCAATAATATCTATTGGGCAGGTATTTTGAGGTGATTGAGGAAGTACAGAAACCCTAAACACAAATATTTGTTTTATTTAACCTCATTTAAATGAAATCTTTTTTACAGGTCAAAATCCTCAAAATTATTTTGGCTGTATCCATTTTCACTAAATTAAAAGGACCAGATATTACTTAGGTACTGCTCTTAATTTAAGATTTTTTCTGCAGGTACCATTACTAGCTCATGTGTATATATAGCCACAAAATTACTAAAAATACAGAATGACTTTCCAATCATATGAGCTTAATTTAGATCCAAAATTCATGAAATAGTAGATGTAAAACCTTGTTGCAAAAAACATTAAAGGTAACCATGACATTCATGTTCCACATCATAAAACATCAAAGGTAACCATGACATTCATGTTCCACATCATAAAACATCAAAGGTAACCATGACATTCATGCTCCACATCATTATTAAAGGTAACCTTGACATTTATGTTCCACATCATAAAACATCAAGGTAACCATGACATTCATGTTCCACATCATTATTAAAGGTAACCATGACATTTATGTTCCACATCATTATTAAAGGTAACCTTGACATTCATGTTCCACATCATAAAACATCAAAGGTAACCATGACATTCATGCTCCACATCATTATTAAAGGTAACCATGACATTTATGTTCCACATCATTATTAAAGGTAACCATGACATTCATGCTCCACATCATAAAACATCAAAGGTAACCATGACATTCATGCTCCACATCATTATTAAAGGTAACCATGACATTCATGTTCCACATCATAAAACATCAAAGGTAACCATGACATTCATGTTCCACATCACTATTAAAGGTAACCATGACATTTATGTTCCACATCATAAAACATCAAAGGTAACCATGACATTCATGTTCCACATTATAAAACATCAAAGGTAACCATGACATTCATGTTCCACATTATAAAACATCAAAGGTAACCATGACATTCATGTTCCATATTATAAAACATCAAAGGTAATCTTGATGTTCAATCTCCATATCATAAAACATCAAAGGTAACCATGACATTTATGTTCCACATCATAAAACATCAAAGGTAACCATGACTTTCATGTTCCACATTATAAAACATCAAAGGTAACCATGACATTCATGTTCCACATTATAAAACATCAAAGGTAACCATGACATTCATGTTCCATATTATAAAACATCAAAGGTAATCTTGATGTTCAATCTCCATATCATAAAACATCAAAGGTAACCTATGACATTCATTCTCCATATCATAAAACATTAAAGGTAACCATGATATTTATTCTCCATATCATAAAACATCAAAGGTAACCATGACATTCATTCTCCATATCATAAAACATCAAAGGTAACCATGACGTTCATGTTCCACATCATAAAACATCAAAGGTAATCTTGATGTTCAATCTCCATATCATAAAACATCAAAGGTAACCATGACATTCATTCTCCATATCATAAAACATTAAAGGTAACCATGATATTTATTCTCCATATCTTTATATCAAAGTAGCATTTTATTATAAAGGGAAAGCTCATGGGTAAATATAAATTTCATTTGTTTTATACATATACTTTTAATTTTAATTGGCAAAATAAAAATTTTTTGGTATAATACCTATGTAAAAATTAACTTAAAAGTAACATTTTTTCAAGGCTTAATTGTGAGCTTAGATGATCAGTGACCCTACAACTTATTTTGCAAAAAATGATAACATATAGATCAACGCTTTCCATGAAAATATATTTTCTGAAACTTCTATACAAATTTTAGGACCCTAACTACCTTAATCTTTAACTGCAATTTAAAGTTCTGAACACTTTAGTCCAAAACAGTAAGGAGCTAACAATCCAATCCTTCATTTTGTTCCAGGGACCATATTGTAAAATATGTAAACAATCTGTAAACAAGTGTGGACTGTGAGCACGCTCACAAAGCGATACACACCGTTTCGCTTTAAAGTCCAATTATCTCCCCTGAATAATATCCAAGGTCAATAAAAATCCTTCATGCACATCAACATATAAGGTACTTTCTTTATGCTAAGTTTCATTATATTTCATCAGGCAGTTTATGAGGAGTTGCGCTTACATGGGATGTGGACAGACGGACAGTCAGACAGGGTGATTCCTATATACCTATATAACAAGTTTGCAGGGGGTATAACTAGATAAAATTTTCAGTCTACAGACAGATGACGCAAACAATAATGCTGACCAATTTATTCCTTAATATGTACAAGCAACAAAAAAATGTGTGCTCTTATAAAGATTTTTTTTAATAGTGTTTAATGCCACTTTCAGCAATTTTCCAGCTATATAAGTCCAGTTTGTAGGGGAGGCAGCCAGAGTAGCTGGAGTATCTGAAAAAAACCATGAACTTTGGTAAGAAAACTGGCAATCCCTGTCAATCAAGATTGGAGTCGGGTAAACCCTGTCCACAGTGAGACTCAAACACACAACCTGTGTTGACAGTCCATGTGATCAATAGTAGACGAGCTACCTTAACCTGCAGACCACAAAGGCCCAAATGAAAGATATTTTAATTTGATTACAATCATCCTAAAATTCATAGAACATATATAGGTGTAACTTACTTCATAAACAACACCATCATTCCAAGTATATGTACCTCTACCATGCATGCAGCCTTCAACAAACTGACCCTATAAGGAAAACAAAAACATTAATAGCTTTTAGTTTAAATAAATTTTAAACAGTTATGACTTTAAAACATCAACATTTCTCCTTAGAAAGTTAAATATTTTTGAATAAAAAGACACTTATTTAAAACATGTAAAATGCCATGAAAACATAAGAAATGTCAATCTCAACATAACACTTTAGTTTTTTTTTTATTGCTTGTCATACATGTAGCAACAATAAAACAATACAAGATATGATATTTTTTCAATTTATAAGAATTGTTTGTCTGCTGGTATTGGATTGTATCCCACTCTCAGTAGCAGTAGCAGTAGGAAACTGAATTATCTGTTAAAAACATGTGTATAACAACAAGAGATAATTGTCTAAAAGTCTAAAAAGGCATAGGACTATTGAAGATGAACAAGACGACGAGCACACAATAAGGTGACTTCTTCTATCTGGGTACAACGTGTACCCCAGCACATTCCAGAGCAACTGGCACTATGGTTTCAAATAAAAAACAGAATTGGGAACTGTTTTCCACACAGAACATATTTTTATAGTTTTACTTTCACTTTCACTTTTATATACCAACAAAATGAACTAGGGCACATCAAAATTAGGGCCGGATGGGTAACTGTAAACAGACATATATTTTTGTTTGGCCTTAAAATATAATGTACTGGTATGTACACATGTTGATATTCGCCTAATCAATCACAGTGATTTTTAGGGCCTAGGCTTTCAAAATATTCTTGTAAGTTCTTCAAATACAAGCAGACAAAAAAGTAAACTTTCAACTATAATGATAATAATATTCACAAGAAGGTTAGAAAAGACAAAATTTTATCAATTTTAAGCTTATTTGTTAATTTAGCAAGTATAACTGCTTGTATATTACCTTATAAACATGCCCCCCAGTGTAATGTGCTACACCCTCTCCATGGTACATCCCTTTTGACTTCTCACCCTCAAAACTGAAATAAAATGATCTCTTCATTAAACTTGTCGTATAAAATGTTTTAAACTAACATTTCATCTTGTAGCAGTAACAAGATGACAACAAAGTTAAATATATTCAAGAAATTATGCAAGGTTCAAGAAGTTGTGCTCAGAACAAATAAACCATTTCGTAAAAATTGACTCGTTGATAAAAGAAATTTTTGAAAAATACAAAAGTTTCATATTCTATGATTTTTGGATAATCAAATGTTTGATGTAGTGTAATTGGAGATTTAGATTAAAGTTGTCAGAGGATCCCTCATCAAGCACACATGATCGTGTCATTGCTGTTATTTCAGTGCACAATCGTGTGTCACTGTTATAAGTGACTCAAACTGGCTTCAAAACATCTGCATGTATACAATAGGATCATGGATATGTACAAAATATACAACTATATTGTGCTTAATTGCTTCGTGACAATAGGTATAACTACAATCAAATGTCTCTTTATTACAAATTAATAACAAAATAATTAATATTGCAGTTTGTGCAACTTTATAATACAAAAACTGTATACAGAAGGGGAGACAACTCTCATGGTAACCATGTAAATAATATTATTTTACTGATAATTAAAACGAAAAGATTTAACATTTATGAAAGAATAATGTGAGTGTTGTATAAATAAACGTTCAGAGCTTCTGACGCAGTAACAACCTTTCAATAATAAGCTCTGACAACGATGGTTCATCGTAAACTGGCTCCGGTGTCGGTTCTTTTGGGGGTGGTTCTTGTGGTTGATCCTCGAATGGTGTCGACTCGGTTCCATTAATTGTAGATTCTGCTTTGTTTTCTGGTTCTACGGGGGAGTCCTCACTCTTTTTTGCACTTCTTTTCTCTCCATCTTTCCCCTTTTTCGCTTTCGAGTCTTTGGTTGACATGATGAACGGAAGTGGTAAGATAAACAAAGACTATTCTGCAGTAAATAATTATAAACTCAATAAATCGATATTAAAATTTGTAATACAAGAAACATATTCGATGAAATCATATTTATAATTGTCGATATAACTAAAAATTTCGCTCTTTTTCACATCAATTTTTATGTAATACATTTTGAAAGCCGGAGTAAATAGGGTGTGTTTCAAGATGACGCTGTCATATGGGACGGAAATCTTTTGTAATATTATAAGCACAACCGTCATAGCAGGGGGACTTTTTCTGAAAGTTCCACAAATTGTTTCTGTTGTCAACGCAGGCAGTAGCAAAGGACTGAGTTTAAGTAGTGTGATTCTAGAAGAATGCGCGTGAGTGTTAAAAGTTTCGTTTTGATTTGATCCCCGTGTATTATAAAAGTAAACCGTACACGGATTTCAAGAGAATCGTATCCGAAAAGTATCTTTTGTGGCATTCATTTCTGTTTTAAAGTGTATATTAATTGCATGAAAGTTAATAATCCTTGTGGAACAACAGTAACATTTTTTAAGATTCATACCTGAATGAAGTTTTTGGGTAGTTGTAAATTATCTATATCCATGCCTCAATTATCATCTTAAGCGGTAGCAGGTCGTTCCGTCCCCAGGTCGTTCCGACCCCAGTCGATTCTGCCCCAGACAATCCGTCCCCTAGTCGATTCGTCCACTATTTCTTGGTCGATCCGTCCCCAGTAAAAAAATTATATGTATATTACTATATTTATTTTTATTTTAAATGTTTTAAGTGGAAAAGTGTTGATTAATATTAGTTTAATAATTATATGAACAAAATATGGTATGGTTTTTAATTATATTTAATTTTGTTGTAATTTATTTTAATTGGAAAGTGTTAAAGTGTTAATTGAAATAAGTTTAATGATTAAATAAACAAAATATAGTGTTTTTAATTAATTAAATGATGATAACAGTTTTGATCAGTGCACATAGGGGTACTTCCCTTATTTTAAAATTGTTTGCTTAACAACTGTATGCTATGCTTTGTATGATTTACTCTGCATTCAAGCTGACTTTAACATCAAAGGTTACAAGAAATACGACTATACATCAACAATTTTAAAGAAAACATCGGTGAGCTCAAAGAATTTCTCAAAAAGAAAATATAAATTGGGACTCCAAATCGTTGGATATATAAACTGGTTTGCCATATGTATGTCCTTACCGTAGTTGAAGAAGTAACAAAACGTAAAACTAAAGAAAAAATATCGCAAATCATCCTAAATCATGGACATATATTCGCATGCATAATCGGCGTAATTAAAAATACGACTTTTTAATATATATTTATACCTACCTGCTATATTTATTTTACCTACCTTTTGTTTTACAATTACATGTCCACATAATGCAGGGAATTTTTTAGGATTTTGAGGGCTTTAGTCACTTTAGCGGATGAGCCGTATAAGCATCTGCTCAGAAGCATGCATTCATTGTACTGGTGAAATATCATAGTAAAACTGTATTCTTTCAATTGCAGTGTATAAATTGTTTTAAAAAATGATTATAACAAAATGTTTATAAATTTTCAAAGAGTTTTAATTTTAAAACTTATTTAAAAAGTGTTTGTATATCAATCGGTTACAATTTTTCATTAAGGACCGTTGTACTCTTCGTTTTCTATGTGGTAGCCAACGGTAATTAGACGTATCTCGGATGTACCAAAATGGCGCGTAATCCATTTGAAACCAGCAAAACATACGAAAAATTAGTGAAATACGCAAAATCTTTGCAATTTTTATTTGCATTACATAATTTATCAAAAGGTGGAAATCTGTGCGCATCAGTACGATCTACGACACTTTTGTTTGCGTATATTGACCAGGAGCACCACTTTATCATGTTAATCGGATTACCTGTAAAAACATCGATTCGGCGATTGACACCTGCTGTTTAAAACTATCCAGCTGAAATAATTAAATTTCCTGTTAATTGGCTTCGGGGTCATAAATATGTCGTTTTACAATTGGTAGAATGAATTTGTTACGAAAAATTTTAGTACTTGTTGGAAATCAGGTGACGAAATTGATTTAGAAATCTATCGTCAATTTTCAAATGATTTCGTCAATGACGAAAGTGGCGAGCGCTAAAAAATTCCCTGCATAATGAAAACATTCTTATTATTTTAAACAGAAGACTTAAAAATAAAGCAACCATTATCTGTATCATGGTCACAAACTTCGCATGCATACTCGGCAATCAAAATAATGAATTCCAGTGTATATCCATACGTACCATACTTAAAAATACTACTTATGAATGTTTTTTTAAATATTTTACCTACCTTCTTTATTTATTTTCCCTACCTTTGGTTTTACTGGGGCCAGATCGACCTGGGGACGGAACGACCAGGGGACGAATCGCGAATCGACCTGGGACGTATCGACTAGGGGGCGGATTTGTTTAGGGACGGATCATGACTAAAATTTGCCCCTGTTATCATTTATTTTACCAAAACTTGTTATTGAAGTTTTACTCAAGATTATCTGTATCACTCAACTCATTGTACAATGTTATATGCCATATCAATCAACAAATTCCATCTAATTGTCCTATCTCGTATTCGGAAAGTATAGTGTGCCAATACTTTGTAAATACTAATAAATTATGATCATTAAAGAAAAACAAATTGTTTCTATTATTATGAGGAATAATTTTACCGAATACCTTAACACCTTAATTGTATATACATTAACTGAAATATACAACTCTATTTAAAACATTACTCTTAATGTCTTTCCGTTTTCAAAAGCTTTACGACACAGTTTGTTGTCAGTTCGTTTGAATGAACTTTAAGGCCAGGTTTAGTAATTTTTCAGCTATATCACGGCGTCTGTTTTGTATTGACCAAATAAAAAACATTTAAATCTACATACGAATTTGTCCTTAAGATTTACAAAAACGCAATCTGGTTAAAATCAGCTGTTATGTTCGCTCCATATATACTACGTTACTACACCACTAACGTTAGTTGCGTAGTAACTTAGTATACGGAGCGAACAGCTGATTTTAATCAAATTGACAAAAAACGTATCATATTGGAGATTTCTCGAGATTTGAATGAACAATTTTCAACGAAATTTAAATGTTTACAACTGTATAGTTTAAAACATAAAATTTGTTATGTGACATAACCAACGAGTGGTGGAAAACCCCCATCTTTGTAGTTCCTTGTTAATGCAAACTAGATCATCATATCAAAAAATGTCATTATCTGTAAAAAATAGTCAGGTATTTATATTTCACAGGTCATATTTATATGTGATAAGTTTGTAAAAGTATATTGCAAAAGACAAAAGCCTTTGACATTTGAGTGACTATTTTAAGTTTATCAAAAATATTTTATTACAAAAAATGTTGTCTTCTTTTTCCTGTCTAATGATTTTAAAAGGCTTATCTAGATCGTATTCGTAAATATTATTAGCTGTGAAAATATGCAGCAATTTATTCACAGTTTATAAATTATTTAAACGTTTGAAAATGAACTGCATAAGATGAAAGCTTACTATGTTTCAGTTACTTTTTAAATTGGTGTAAATATATTTATTTCATAATATAAGCATGATCATACAGGATCATTCAGATTAAACAAAACAAAGTAATCATGACAATTAGGATTCAGAAACGTTACAAGCAAAGTTGCTTTTCTGGTATGTCTCCTAAGAAAAAATATTCAAACATTTGCAGATAACATGATTATTATATCTTACGCATGCTCCTATTATGAAGAAAAGAAATGGTTAAGTAGAAAAACTGAATTTGTTAAGGTGAGGGGGTGCAGGTAGCGGGGTGTGATACAGCAAAATGCAAGTACAAGTGCTAGAAGGTGTAAGTTTATTGTAATTTGAAAATCTGTACAAAAAACCTTAAGATTTTATAATAAGTTTTTAGTTTGATGAAAAATGTGCAAATTGTCCTCGTCGGAAAGTTGGTCAGATCAATACAAGAGCATGTTAACGTCAACTGGAAGTGGTAGACTTGATAACGAGTTAACTAAGTCGTGTCTGAGGTTGTTGCATAGAGGACAGGGCAAAAGAAAATGTACAATTGTTTCAAGACAGCCACATCGACAGTTTGGCAAATCAAATACATTTCTGACGAATAGGTGAGAATTTAACGACCTCGAATCGTATTCTGGCATGTAATATTTACCCTAGGCGACTGTCGGTGTAGAAGTGTACGGGGACGGAATCGTTTTTCGATCGCAATGATTTCTTGAATTCGTTGAGGGACATAGTCACAAGTCAAGGTTTCTGTATCCACATCTGTTCGTGGACACAGAAACCCTGGCTTTTTAGGATGTTTGAGGGATGTACAATTTATTTTTAACATCTGTTGGCAGTACAGTACATTCCATAACTTCACAGCGGAAGGGATATAATAATTAGCATAAAACGTAGTCCGAGTTTTACTTCAATTAAGTTTGTTTTCTGCCTAATGTTGTGATCGTGTCTGCTATCTACTCTGGAAGGTAACAGGTTTGTATATATTAAGTAGCCCTTTTGTTTACAATTTTTAAAAATTAGATCACAAATTTTTCATGTAATTTATAATTACTCAACGACCGGACAACAAATAAAAAAAAATCACACAGTGAAACAACTTTTGTTTCTAATTGCATATACATGTATTTTAATAGGTCAAAAAGAATGTATCAGTATGGTTAGAAAGCGCATAAAGACGTAAACATAATTTAATATTGGCAAGCCTGATTAATAAAATATGCAGGATTATTTTTCAAAAGTATACTTTAATCCCTGTCGAATTATTTTTAACTACCATGAGCATTTAGCTAACCTTATATCATTCGGATTAATAATTCGATTGATTGCTGTTGCTTAACGTCCAGCGCGTATTATTTCAGCTGTATTCAGGTAAAGAACAAGTTAAAAAAACAAACAATAAATCAACGGGAAAAAGGGATGGAACATAGGGAACACAATTTTGACTGCCACTTAAAAAGCATGGAGTATGGGTTCGGGCGGTAAACGAGCCATTCCCTCTCGAAAGTGATCAGCATCGTGCAAGGAGCGTGAACCTACAAACACGTCAACCACTACGGTCCGCGCGCGGACAGACCCTCCGCACGATGACCCGACAGATTTAGTGGACGATTTAGAAAAAAGTTGAATAAAAAACGTTCCGAATTCAGTCGATAAAAACTCTTCCGGACAGGTTTTTAATAATCCAAGTCAAAATATTCTTATATTCGACGTGTAGAACTTTATATTATCTTTTAGAATCCGTTTAAATAATATTGATTCGTTCAAAACTTATAAACAAAAACTATAGCAAGAAACCTTTCCGGTTTTTCTCATTCCCGCTGATGAGCGTCTCTCTGAAACTCATTTAAATCTTTTCTGAAAAGTTCAGAAAACTCGTTGATTAAAATGTCCCGTCGTATCCATTAGGAAAACTTGCGATAGCCACTCTCCATCAAATAACATTCTACCACTTTACAGCGATTGATTATTGTATTTATCCAAACCGTAAAACGTTCTACAATTATAAACTTTCAACATGTTCCTGTTTTGAGTGGAAAAATATCGTAATCAATTCGGCGCGGAGTGCTAGAATCTATGTATACACTTGGCCAAAAGTTAGGGACCACCAGGTTTTGCTTCAAATAAATAAAACCAATAATTTTTTTCTGGTTCTTTGAACACAAAAGCTAGGTTTGTAGTATCTATTGTAAAAACTTGTTTTTCAATAGATCGGATATGAATTCGATAGAGCATGTTTTGACTATCTCGGCCGGAGAGTGAATGAACGTGACCATCAATGTCAGAACACTCAAGAATTGCGTGAACTTTAATTCAGAAGTGACGACAATTCCCTCAACGTAGACTTCAGAGACTTGTCCAGAGCATGAGGAGACGAGTTCAAGAATTGCACTGAAAGCGTGGTGGATAAACACGATACTGACTCTTTTCTTGTGAATAAATGTTTAAAGATGATTTCTTCTTACATCTTAATAACCCTCAACCTGCCAACTCTTTGTATATGTAACATTACCAGCCGTTCAAACTGAAACTTTTTTGAGTTATGATTGTGCAGTTTTATGGCATATTTTAAAAAAACGACATCTTGTTGGTCTTTTCTATACATTTTAAATAGTAAAATCATAAACTTCTTTAAAATGGTCGACTATTTGAAACGAAACTGAAATGAACAATGGATGGTTATATATTGATAAAAATATTGGTTTTAAAAAATCACCTCCGCTTAAATCCTGGCGGTCCCAACTTATGACCAAGTGTATATATCATATATAATTTGACAAGGCTAATATTAGACAACAACTCCTTCAAGATTACATATTACATGTTCTTGTAATGCATCTCAGCTTAACGACTGTTATGTTGAATTCTGTGTGTGATGGCCATGCCGATGCCTATATGAATAATTAAAATATTTTTTCAAATAAGCACAATTAAAAGGACTAAGAAACTATAATTTCGATGAAAATACATTTCAAATGAAATTGTTAATAAATTTTGCAACATATACAACTAGGCCAAGACTTAATACTAAGGACTGACAGAACATATAACAACTAGGCTAAGATTGAGTACTAAGGACTGACAGAACATATAACAACTAGGTTAAGACTGAATACTAAGGAATGACAGATTATATAACAACTAGGCTAAGACTGAATACTAAGGACTGACAGAACATATAAAAACTAGGCTAAGATTGAATACTAAGGACTGACAGAACATATAACAACTAGGTTAAGACTGAATATTAAGGACTGACAGAACATATAACAACTAGGCTAAGACTGAATACTAAGGAATGACAGAACATATAACAACTAGGCTAAAATTGAATACTAAGGACTGACAGAACATATAACAACTAGGCTAAGATTGAATACTAAGGACTGACAGAACATATAACAACTAGGCTAAGACTGAATACTAAGGACTGACAGAACATATAACAACTAGGCTAAGATTGAATACTAAGGACTGACAGAACATATACAACTAGGCTCAGACTGAAGGTTAAGGACTGACAGAACATATAACAACTAGGCTCAGACTGAATACTAAGGACTGACAGAACATATAACAACTAGGCTAAGATTGAATACTAAGGACTGACAGAACATATACAACTAGGCTCAGACTGAATACTAAGGACTGACAGAACATATAAAAACTAGGCTCAGACTGAATACTAAGGACTGACAGAACATATAACAACTAGGCTAAGATTGAATACTAAAGACTGACAGAACATATAACAACTAGGCTCAGACTGAATACTAAGGACTGAAGAACATATACAAGTAGGCCAAGACTGAATACTAAGTATACTGACAGAACATATAACAACTAGGCTCAGACTGAATACTAAGGACTGACAGAACATGTACAAGTAGGCCAAGACTTAATACTAAGGACTGACAGAACATATACAACTAGGCTAAGACTGAATACTAAGGAATGACATAACATATAACAACTAGTTTAAGACTGAATACTAATGACTGACAGAACATATACAACTAGGCTAAGATTGAATACTAAGGAATGACAGAACATATAACAACTAGGCTAAGATTGAATACTAAGGACTGACAGAACATATAACAACTAGTTTAAGACTGAATACTAATGACTGACAGAACATATACAACTAGGCTAAGATTGAATACTAAGGAATGACAGAACATATACAACTAGGTTAAGATTGAATACTAAAGACTGACAGAACATATAACAACTAGGCTAAGACTTAATACTAAGGACTGACAGAACATATACAACTAGGCTAAGATTGAATACTAAGGAATGACAGAACATATAACAACTAGGTTAAGACTGAATACTAAGGACTGACAGAACATATAACAACTAGGCTAAGATTGAATACTAAGGACTGACAGAACATATAACAACTAGGTTAAGACTGAATACTAAGGACTGACAGAACATATAACAACTAGGCTAAGACTGAATACTAAGGAATGACAGAACATATAACAACTAGGCTAAAATTGAATACTAAGGACTGACAGAACATATAACAACTAGGCTAAGATTGAATACTAAGGACTGACAGAACATATAACAACTAGGCTAAGACTGAATACTAAGGACTGACAGAACATATAACAACTAGGCTAAGATTGAATACTAAGGACTGACAGAACATATACAACTAGGCTCAGACTGAATGTTAAGGACTGACAGAACATATACAACTAGGCTAAGACTGAATACTAAGGACTGACAGAACATATAACAACTAGGCTAAGATTGAATACTAAAGACTGACAGAACATATAACAACTAGGCTAAGACTGAATACTAAGGACTGACAGAACATATACAACTAGGCTAAGATTGAATACTAAGGACTGACAGAACATATAACAACTAGGCTAAGATTGAATACTAAGGACTGACAGAACATATAACAACTAGGCTAAGATTGAATACTAAGGACTGACAGAACATATAACAACTAGGCTAAGATTGAATACTAAGGACTGACAGAACATATACAAGTAGGCTAAGATTGAATACTAAGGACTGACAGAAAATATACAACTAGGCTAAGACTGAATACTAAGGACTGATAGAACATATAACAACTAGGCTAAGATTGAATACTAAGGACTGACAGAACATGTAACAACTAGGCTAAGACTGAATACTAAGGACTGACAGAACATATAACAACTAGGCTAAGACTGAATACTAAGGACTGACAGAACATATACAACTAGGCTAAGATTGAATACTAAGGACTAACAGAACATATACAACTAGGCTAAGATTGAATACTAAGGACTGACAGAATATATACAACTAGGCTAAGACTGAATACTAAGGACTGACAGAAAATATACAACTAGGCTAAGACTGAATACTCAGGACTGATAGAACATATAACAACTAGGCTAAGATTGAATACTAAGGACTGACAGAACATGTAACAACTAGGCTAAGACTGAATACTAAGGACTGACAGAAAATATACAACTAGGCTAAGACTGAATACTAAGGACTGATAGAATATATAACAACTAGGCTCAGCCTGAATACTAAGATTTTTTTAGGTCAATCAACCATCACGTTATCCAACAATCAATTAATTAAGGAAACAAGTTGTTAAATCTACAGACACAATCAGTATATAACTCAAAACAATGTAAAATCAACGTGATAAAGTCGGACTTTTTTCTAAATATCTAATTATGAAACGGACGTCGGCATTAATATACGAACATTCCGATGAATTTGTCAAGAAAGTCTTTTTTTTTTTACTTTCAGATATACAGTGATGCTTACATACAATTTTGCGTCTGGCTACCCAGTAATGACATATGTTGAATATTCATTATTAGTACTTCAGGGTAAGTATATATGTATAAAGTTCTTTATATGGCTTTGTTGCGTCCCTTCAAATGAGGTAATAAATTGACCAAGTTAAAACCTGAGTGACTGGAATATTACACCAAATAGTCAAAACTTTGAAAGTCATTCTTGTCGAAAAATATAAGGATCTGTATTTTTACGGAGGCTGTACACATTGATTGTAAGAGGACAAAGTTCTTGTTTGTGTAATAATTATTTGCGCTTTTGCGGTAAACATTTCGAAAAAGGCTTATTTGTTTCAATCTTGATATAAACGCAGAGGTAAACACAAGAAAATGGATCCATTGTTCAGATCTACAGTGTCGACATCTGTGAAGTTTAACTTCATCAATACTTCTTATGTATACATGTATATTTATTATGTTATTTATCGTGTTTTGAAATTGAAAATTTCAGTAATAAACATCTGGATTTTCGATTTATTGAAGGATTAGTCGTAATGATGTTTTTCGGTTCATAAAGAAAAAAACTAAGATGTACGCAGTGAGCGAAAGCACTCTAAAGAGGGAAAGAAACTGACAGAAATATAATCATTCATTAAATTTCAGGTGGCGGGGCCTCGGTCGGTGGCCGAGAGGTTAATGTATTTCGTCTACTATTGATCACGTGCTTTGTCAACACCGAGGTTGCGGGTTCGAGTCTCACTGCGGGCAGGGTCCGCTCGACTCCTGTCTTAATTGACAAGGACTGCCAGTTTTTCATGCCGAAGTTCGGGGTCAGTTTCTCAGGGTACACCGGCTTCCTCCCCAATAAAATCCGGACGACATGATATAGCTGAAAAATGGCTGAAAGTGGCGTTAAACACCATTCAAACAAACAAACATTGCACGTGCCTCTATGACAACTAAGATTTTGTTTTGTTTTCAGAATTAAATAATTTCATATTTTGTAGACATTCTTTTGATCTTGCTCATTTTACACCACAACAACCTCTTCAACTTGACATCACTTATTGGATTTATCTTGTATCCTTTTTATGTTGATTGATCAATTAGTGTTTAACGTATCATATTAGGAATATCGATCGATAGAAGACAAGCATTTCATGTCTTTTTAAAACGCCCAATTTTGAATACGATTTCGTGTCTCGTGATTACCGTAGCAATACGTACGTAAGGTAAGAAATACACATACTAGTATTCAGCCGTTGTTAAAGTAGTGGATCTAGTTTTCAATACAAATGGAACTTTAAAACACGAAAGCAGTATGACTATGTCGAGTATGACTATGTAAGGATTTCATGAAGGAATTTATTTGACAAAGGGTTGCGGTTTCATTAAACAAATAAATCACCTGACACTATATGGTCATACCAGGAATAAACTATTATTTAATGTTATGCCAGGTATGAAAACATATTCATTTAATACACAACAGCCCTTTAAATATTTTCCCTTCTGATCCGGGATAACGAATTTCAAGAGTATAAATGCACCATGACCCAATTTCGGTATGCGGAATGCCGGGTAAGATCACGTGGGTAAGATGAATACACAGCCACTGTACACAGAAGATAAGTACATTTACTATTGTACTGAAATGAAAAAAAGCTTACTTGTATGCGTACGTAGCAGTGATATATCAGTGCCCTTATATACACCGGCTTTAATTTATTAAAATAGCTTTTCAGCTAGTAAAGGATCCTCTATTCTAAGCAGTACTAAACCAAGGTCACGAATCTGGTCACATGACCATGTCTATACATACGAACTAGTTGCATGATTAAATATACACAGCCAATCTTTCACTGCTTGTTTATATCTGAAACTGAAAATTGGCCTGTTTCACAGAAACTTGTTGTCTAAGATTAACTGGAAAGTTAATTGATCCATAGATATGAAATATCGCATTATAGTCATGTGACATAGAATTGAGATAACCACACAAGAGAATCTATTACAAAACTCTTTCAGGTGTTATTTGGTTTTGTCCGTTCGCTTAAGCACACTATACTAGGTTTTTCCTTCGGATTATTCTTTCTTTTTTATATTATGTAAGAAGCCAATCTTGAATTTTAAAGAGCTATTTAGTGTCACTGGCGATTTGCTTTTATTTTAACCGAAAGCGGTCTATTAAACGATTATTCCACAAAGAAAAAAAAGCATGTGAGCACGTGCATCCTCGTAACTTATGTGTCCTTTTTACATGTTTTATAATGATGGATCGTGAAAGCAAAATCCCTGACTCGTGGAGGTGATGCTAATTTAGTGTTTCAATTGGTCGTTACTTATGTTTATTTCATATCAGTAAAATTATGTTTGTTTTAATTGGATAAAACAAGGTCAGCTGGTATTAATTATTCTGCAGTAATTTGACGTGAGGGCATTATCACGGCGTGCCCGTGGGCGTTATCACGTCGTGGTAATGCCCTCTCCAGTAACAAGCAACATACAATGTTTTTTTAGTATATAAATAAATATATGTAAATTTGCAACATAAATAAAGAAAAAAATGTCATTCAGTTTAGAAAACTGACTGTGTATATTGTGAAAATGCCGAATGTTGATATATCATCAGGCCAACATCCAAATCATACAGCTACAAATAAAATAATACAGTGTAAACTACATAGTATCTTAATTCTTCAATGAAATAAAAATAATAGTTGCTTATATAGCTGGCATTGTCATGATAATTGACAGCACTCGGGACAGTGGTATTGCCTTCAACATTGACAATGCCCTCGCCTTGGGCTCGGGCATTATCAGTGTTTCAGGCAATACCACTCTCCCTTGTGCAGTCAAGATATCATGACAATGCCCTCTATTCAAGCAACTATTGTATAAGTATCTTCATCTTTTCATATTTCTGAATTATTTCCCCCCCCCTCCCCCACCGGGAACACAAACATATTTCATCGACATTTTATGTCATATTTATCTGCCGACCATAATATATGTCTATTGACATTTTCTTAACATTAGTAGATATTTTGGAGTTTATAACTGCATAGCGTTTAGAATATTTCCAGACATTATAGTGAACGCATCAGTTGTAAGTTTTTTCTTGTAACTCAACACGGTAAATGTTATGAAAATATGCCATTAATCTCATCAAGCATTTCGAAAATTTTACCAACACAGAAACAACTTCAAATCTGAAATGATTAATTTAACCCTATACACCTCTCTTAATGAAGACGGCATATAAATCACTTCAAATTCTTTGTGTAGACATTTTGTCAGTAATCTGCCTTTTGTTATCGCACGTGCATGCATGATGCTATAAGGCAGTAAATTATCTGTAACCGGTAGTAATTTAAGTAATAAACGTAGTTAAACATCGATAACATGTTTAGAATTGTAGAAATTAAATTGATTAAATTATCAGGTGATTACATGTATTTCACATTAATTAATTAGGTCAAATATGCATGCTATTGGTCCAAACTCTATAATTTAAACTGGTACTGCTCATGGAAGATATTAAATCGAACTCTATATCCCATTGATGCCTCGACGCGGTCCTCTAGGAATAAAAAGTTGTAACAAAAAATGACATGCATGTGCATGTGTTTTAGCTACAGCGCGTACAGTTTCTCTTGCGCCAACGTCATTTCGTCAAAATAGGATATTGTTCTATTATAATGGGGCAGAAATAATTGGCGTACATACACAAAGTGCAACTAACCCTCGATCTCTCATGAGCAAACCCAACTAATCATGTCTCGGTTTTTATTTAGAATTTTGTCATGCCGTTATCTGTCTTCAGTAAAGTAGCACAGATTAGAACTCTGTACTCGAAGAAGGATTCTGGACAACTAAGCTTACTTACATGGTGTATTGCTTCTTATGGATGTATTGGTAAGAGATAAATAGTAATCCATTTTGACAAGATTTAAAAAAAAATAAGCGTTTTTAAAGTTGCTTAGCGTTTAAAGCCACAAACTTGTATGAAAATGATGTAAGGAGTAAGCATTTTTAGCTTCAATTGAAACTGCAACATACTACAGGAAAGCACCTAATGAAATCACACGACCGTAGCGTCAGTCACGTGTGATGATGCAGTGTTATAGGTATTGATAGTTCTGATTAAAGGGGTCATTATCCTATTCATGTAATGAATTTCCAGTGCATGTCACAAGATGGCAGGATGAAAAAATAGTCCCAATTTTCTCTTTTGTTTCTGCTTTTGCTTATAACTGCTATTGCTTAAGAGTTGGATGTTTTGAAAGGTATGGCATTACTGTAGAACAAGAATATATTTTTTTCCAGTCAATGTCTTTACAGTGGAAGCACTTCCTAAAGTGTGTAATGTGGTACAATGTGACCACAACATTGAAATGAAAGTAGAAAAACCATTCTTAAACTTTAAAGTAAAATTCCAGAAAAAAATCCGTGGTCACGTATACTTTTGTCTCCAGTTTTTTGTAATTTAGCATTATATGTGTAATGCCCCATATATGAAATTTTAAGTGAAAGAAAGATTTTTTAAATAAAAAATTTTGATGTCTCGCCCGTTCGGTTACTTTTGCTCAGGCCATCCAAAAGGATAATGACCTCTAAACGTCAGCTCTAAACATGATTTTTAATACACTTTCTTTTCAGCTCGAGTGATCACCACAGTTTTACAGACCGGCGATGTTGCTATACTGGCGAATTTTCTGTGCAGTGGTTTTCTGAACATTGTCATTGTCAGTTTAATTATAATTTACCGACGTGACAAGAAGGATAAATTATATTAGTAGTACAATATTTTCAACTGTTCTTGTATTTTTTAAATAATTTTTATCATTTTTGATTAGATAATTTGTTACATCCTCGCGAGTCAGGGGTTCTGATTACACGTTCGCTCCATGATAAAGCGACCTCTGACTGGAGGATAATTTATTATGTTTATATATTTATTAAATTGTTATCAAAATAAAGACGGTCAACCAATAGTAAGAAATCTCTTAACTGTGCTTCAGAGTAATGTTACCGAGTGAATATGCCCATGAATTATTGTTTCATAGACATTTCCAATAAATAGCAGTTTGGTACAGATTATAAGATTTGCTTGTTTGTTTGTGGGATTTATTACGGTTTGGTACGGGTTAGAAGATTTGCTGGTTTGTTTTGGTGGTTTTTCCACGGTTTGGTACGGAGTAGGGGGTTTGCTTGTTTTTTTTTTTTCGGGGGGGGGGAGGGGGGGTTAACTACGGTTTGGTACGGATTATAATATTTGCTTGTTTGTTTTGTGGGTTTAACTACGGTTTGGTACGGAGCATAAGGTTTGCTTGTTTGTTTCTTGGGGTTTAACCACGGTTTTTTTTGTTCTTTTTTTTTTGGGGGGGGGGTTAACCACGGTTTGCTACAGAGTCTAATATTTGCTTGTTTGTTTTGGGGGTTTAACTACGGTTTGCTACAGAGTATAAGATTTGCTTGTTTGTTTTGGGGGTTTAACTACGGTTTGGTACGGTGTATAAGATTTGCTTGTTTGTTTGGAGGTTTAACTACGGTTTGTTACAGAGTATAAGATTTGCTTGTTTGTTTTGGGGGTTTAACTACGGTTTGCTACAGAGTATAAGATTTGCTTGTTTGTTTTGGGGGTTTAACTACGGTTTGGTATGGTGTATAAGATTTGCTTGTTTGTTTGGAGGTTTAACTACGGTTTGTTACAGAGTATAAGATTTGCTTGTGTGTATTGGGGGTTTAACTACGGTTTGGTAGTGTATAAGATTTGCTTGTTTGTTTTGGTGGTTTAACGAAGCTTTCCTCGATTTTTTTCGCGTAGTTTTATTGGGTAGAGCACCATTTTTCAGTTGTAAACGGTCTACCTTCTTCGGAGAAAACTGATTATCCTGTCAAATGCAGTCGAATATACAAATAACGTCCTAGAGGTAAGGTTGAAACTCCATTGATGACACAAAGGTGATCATTCGAAGATGGCGAACATCCTATACTACTCTGACACCGAGGCTCTTTTTAGATAAAAGAAATGTTATGCTAAACTAAATCTGGTGCATATTCAGATTTACAATAAACTGATATTTTAGCAATTAAACATGCTATGGGCTGTTTATATACACCTTCGGAAAAGTCATTTATATGCCTAAAATGGCCGATCTAATTGTAGACAAGTTGGTTAATTGAACATGAGTGCAGCCTCAAATCTCTGGCGTATATACCATGACCGAGTCTTCCAATAATTCGTACCACTTCCCTTAATAGAATGTTTGACGGTGCTGCAGTAATCAGCAAAACTTGATGATTTTGTACTGAATGGTGTGATAAACTATGCAGGAACTATCTATATACTAAGCAGACGAAGATTGTCATGAATCTAGGCTTCATTGTCTCGCTACTACACGTTTATTTTCCGCTAAATGTACATATGTATGAATCTATTTTATTACAACTTTTAATGGGAAACATGAAAATTGTAAATTCCGTCAAATGCTTAATTACACCCTGCAATTTGACGATGTAATTTAAATTAGTTTGTATTTACAGTATATGAATCTTGAAAGTGTAGAAATCTATTTTATTCCTGGAAATGTGCTACAGAGAACAAAAGTTTGAAACATAAAAAACTATACTAAGTCCTGCGTGTTTTTAAACTCAAGACTAAGAGTCTGATATTTCGAAAAAAAAATTAAATGCTTAATCAGTGTAACGTGTCCTGCAATTCGTTAGTTTTCTAACGATCGTATGTGTTTTTCAAAAAATATCCTCTGTATACAGAAGTTGACTTAATAACAAATTGTTTGAACGTTAAATTAAGTAGTGAAAATATATAATTGGCATCTGCGAAATTTCGCATTTTCGTTGTAACATTAATTTCAAGTCATTTCTCCAATCCTCTAATTAAAAGAAAAACTAGATAACAAAATTACTTGTAGTCACGTTTCCTGTATTGAATAACTGACCATCACGAAACGCAGATTAGCAAATAAGCAAACAAGTTTTTGAACAAACATCATCATCGAGTAAAGGTCAAGGATTCACACGTTGAGGTCAAGGAGGTCACTTCCTGCTCGCGTTAATTTCTCTAATGCCCACTTGCTATGAGTTAATTATGATGATATTTTAAGTGTAATCTGGGATAAAATTTCTAAATAAACATGGCGAGGCTTTGGATTTCATAGCGTTATAATCTTGTATTGAATTGTGAGATTATTAATTGCTATTTTAAAATGTGTTGTTCCAACAGCAATTAACCAGATATAACCGACGACATAATCCAAAAAAACCCAAATAATCATAAACAAAAACATTATTCGTTAAAACATAAAATTTCGGAATTTTGTCCTTTTTTGTAGCATAAAATTACGTTTTTACAATAAAATGTACAACTCCGGATTCTTATAATGACAGACGAAATACGTCATGTTAAACCGAGAAAAATTGGTATTACATATAAACAACGACCCGCAGTTATCGATGACATTATTTGTCTTATTTTTACACAAACAGCAATCTTTATCGAATCTTTGTTTTTTCCTATATGCTTTGTTTCTTGGCTTGACACTTGAACGTTTTTAATTCCATTATTCTGTTGAACACTTTAATTTTTCAAAATGGCATTCTTGAATATAATGATACTCCTGTAAGTGGCCATTGATGTCATTGTTTCCTCATGAAAACTAAAGTTGCGAGTAAGTTTATTTAATTTACCCGTTATTTCGCTAATTTTACTAGATGATAGATCATAAAGCGTGAGTTTAAACAAAAGTAATGCGTTATTTATACATATGCGTAATTGCAGTAATATATCGCGTAATAATTTACCAATGTTGCGTAATTTTTCTCCATAGTTTATGGATGACATGGGCCAATTAAACAGGCTGTTAAAAACGACCCCGAAAGACTCAGAAGAGGTAAGTACTTAATGAAAAATTTGAGGAAAAATATAGTGAATAATAAAAAGTCCCCCAAGTACATGTATAATGTATACTAATAATAATAATTCTTTTAAAAAGGAATTTATGACTCATTAAATTTGGAAACTATGGATTCCGTACCTATTTGTACCTAAAAATAATTAATACAAAGATAGGGCTAATTGTTCATGAACAATTAGAAAGGTCTTTACCAGATACTTTATGAAATTAATTTTTTTTCTTCATCTTTTGTTGTGAACTTAACTACATAAGTTACTGGACCATTTTGTAGGCGGAATAGACTTTCTGTTGTCCTGAGTAAAAAATATATGGTTGTCAAGGACTTGTGTGGCCGTTGCTAAGGATAAAATGCAACTTCCGGTTGTAAAATGACATATTTTAGTAAAGAAAAAATATATGGTTGCTAAGGACATTTTGTAATGGTGACCTGGTTGCTATGGTATGACCTTGACCTGTGACCTTTGAATTTGGGCTCAAATTGAAGGCCTTTACTTGGTGATCATGTTAAACCTATATGTTTACTATATTATCTGTAACGGTTTTCAAGTTGTATGCCAAAAACTGATTTACCGAAATGAGTCAAGGGCCCGAACTCGAAAACGGTTCATCGCACAGTTTCGGATCAAATGTATCAAATGAAGGCCTTGATGAGAGGAGTATTTGTCCTATTTATTGTCTTCTTCTATCTTTTATAGTTTTTGAGTTGTAATGATAACAAGATTGGAGGCCTAAGGTCGAGGTCACTTCTGAACTTTGACTTTGAGATTTTCTTTAAGGACATGTCACAGGACGACAAATGGTGAAGACCTTTCATGATTTCGACTTACGGTTTGTGAGTTACTGTGATAAGCGGAGTCTTTGAAACATTCAAGGGATACCGCTCGCCTTCGCTAGTCAGAAATTTTTAGCCAAAATATGTCATAAAGTTGTCTTAAAAGTTCCTTAACATTTGTCACTTTTTAGTTTTTTTTTGTATCTGTTATAGTTCCAGAGATTACGCGATAACAAGGTTTTCGGTGTTTGGGCAGAGAAAAATGTTTCGATTTCACAGGGTGAATTCCGAATAGACTTTCAGTGCCCAAAACTTGTCGCGAAAGACCAAAATGATATGTCGCGTAGTTTTTAAAATGTTTGGTTTTGAAGTTGGCGGGAAAAAAAAGAAAAATAATCCGAACAGAAACAATAAGGTCTTCCCACTGGAAGTAGGAAAGACCTTAAAAAGACTTCTTTCAGAAAGTTATAATTGAGACTATATCTATACAATATGAAAGCCCGTAAGTGCCACAAAAAATAAAAAAATATAACTTGAGCGCACGAGTTTCGAATCTTGTTCGCACGAGATTCGAATCTTGAGCGCTCGACTTACTAACTTGAGCGCACGAGTTACTAACTTAAGCGCACGATTTTCAAATCTTTAGCGCAAGAGTTTCGAATCTTGTGCGCACGAGTTTCGAAACTTGTGTGCATGAGTTTATAATCTCAATAATCCGATTTATGACCTTTTAAGGGACATACCCATAAAAGGGGTCATCTGACGACTTCGACCAAATGTAGTCCTTGCTATAGCTACTTGAGCTAAACATGGAGCTGAGCAACAGCTTTTCTATATCTGCAATAGTTTTCATTTAATAGGGCAACAGCATTTAAAACCGTGATTTTTAAACTCTATAAGGAGTCATCTGACAACTTCGACTCAAAAGAGACTCTTGAACAGCTTAATGAGCTGAAGGTTTAAGATAAGAACAGCTTTTCTCTATCTTCAATAGTTTCGACAAAAATATGAAAAACTAATTTTTTTCCTTTAAAGGGCCATAACTACTAAAAGGAATTGTGTAGAACTTTTGATTTTGGAGAGCATATACATAAGATTTTCCTATCAGTTATTGTTTCTGAGTTATAAGCCACTTAAGCCACTAAAAGGTGACTTTTACCCTATGTTCTATTTTTAGTAACAGCGGCAATGATTTTATTCGATGGATTCATAATGGAGATAGTTTGTTGCAAACTTGTCAAATATCATTCCTTCCAAGTTACGGTCAACTTGGTTCTGTGGTTTCACAGTAGAATATTTTTGAAATTATTAACGGACGACGACGAATACTAACGGCATAAGCTCACATGACCTTTTACGGAATCATAGCGATTAAAACATCGTGCGCACACGATACGAACTATTGCGAACAAGATACTAACTTGTGCGCACAAGTTAGTAACTCGTGTGCTCAAGTTAGTAACTTGTACGCACAAGTTAGAAACTCGTGCGCACAATATTTGAAACTCGTGCGCTCAAGTTTTAAATTATTTTTTCCGTGGCGCGTACTGGGCTTCCATAAACAATGTGCGGATATTATTTTATCCTATATATAACAAAAATACGGCACAGAACAAGACATTTCTATTTAAGGTAATTTATATATAAATTTTGCGGGTGACATAAGACAAGATTTTCAATGGGCTGAGTACTAAGCTACTCAAATACGGGGTTTGTTTTAACAAAGTTGGAGTCATCCCTTTATAAGTTATATGACTCAATGAACTAACGTATGGCAATGGGAAATCCATATCTCATCTCTCTTAGCAGGCACTTCTTCCCCATCTGGTCAGAGAACTTGAGTGCATCCATCGATTTTATTTGGTTCGTGCTCATCACTTTCAGTTTTCGTTATTTTTTGTTATCATTTTGTTGTGTGTTGCGAATTTTTTAATCTTGATTTGTATTTTAACTATTTCTTATAACATTCTTAATGATCCACCGGTAATTGTTACAGTACATTTTTTTTTGGTATAGACTTAATTTACTACTACTGTATTTTCAATAACGCTTTATTTTTTGACATTCGCGAAAATTTTGGCAAACCGCGTCAATTTATTGAAGTTACATGCGACTTTTTAGTTTTACGCGTAAATTCAAATTTTACGTAATTACATGTAAATCTCGCCATGACAACAATGGCCACTGAAATAAACCAAACACGTGAAGATAATATGGAATTATGTCATGATGGCACGATTATACATGTAAATGCAATAAGGTATGTGTATAACACTAATTACGCTGAACTGAAATCTTCTTTTGAAAATGATCATGTTCTTATAGGTGTCAATACTGTAATATTTGTACTGAAGCTTATATTTGGTTAATTTTGTGGAAATAACACTTGAGATATGTTGACTATCAATAAACATATCATGACCATTTCCTTCATAATTATTTTAAATTAAAGTACGAAGATCACGTGACTCTTTCCATCATTGAAGTGCGGTTGATAACTGATTTCCCTCAAACAAATTTAATAGACTACAGACGTTAACTGCACTAACAGAAATCTTAGAAAATGAAAAGGGGATTAATGTTATATATCCTTGTATCGTCGTTTGAATGGATTTGTAAGTAACTTTATTATTGTAACTTATATATATTAATATGTATTGTTGCATGCAAACTAAAAGAAGATCAGTGATTTAATTTAATGTAAAGCATATAAGGTGACAACAATATGTTAGTCCCAAGAGAAATTGAAAAAGAATTATATACTCGAATAGCAAAATTTATTTAGTATGATAAAATCGAATGCTTAAAATCTACGGGTTACTCTAGGTTTCGGGATTAAAGATAGGCTTAATTCAAAAGACGTTAAGGTCATATGATATATCGTTATGTCTGGTTGAAACGATTTCTTTGCTGGGTTGAATGGTGTTTTACGCCACTTTTAGCAATTTTTCAGCGGTATAATGGCATCAAGTTTTATTGGTGGAGGAGACAGGCGTTCTTAGCCCCCGACCTTCAGGAGGAAAATTCCCAATTCTTAATGGTGGAAAGGATCTAAAGTCGTTATGAAACATAAATTGAAGGAAAAAACAAGTTATTGCTATATTTCCTAATGAATTCACTAGGATTAAAACAAATTTATAATATATGTATGTCCTATTCCATTAAATAACAGTAATACAAATCGGTGCTGATAAATAATTATTAATTATGAATAGGTATAGTCCGAGAAACGCTGACATCCAATTATTTCAAATAATGTATTCCTGACACAAGACACCGAATGATGTTGTCGCCTGTTCTGACATTCTGTATGTTTTGTTTTCCTTATTCACGTGACAAAATTTACGTTTGAATAGTACTGTAAAAAACTGAAACGCCCAAAACATTTATTAAAGATTAATAGCACACATGTACAATTTTAAATTCTAAATAAGACTCGGCTGAATGGAAATGTTATTTTTGCAACAGTATCAGACTATCTTGCATGTCGCACACCTTGAAAGTTTTAAGATCAGTTATTTAACGCCTCTGTCCATCGACAATAATACTTTCGCAAAAGTCACTAAAGAAATTTCCAAATAGCTGATGACATCCATTCTTTTTCCAGAGTATATGAAACGGTACATTTTACGGCGTTTTGTTATACTATCTTAGTGAAAACTGAAACATTCGTTTTTTGTGATCTTATTAATTAATTACAATATATGTACTGAAACGTAAACAAATACCACCTCATATTCACAACAAAAATCTCTACAATTCAAATTTTATACCCATCAGAAGTTTGACTTTGGTCCAATTGGACAACATATTTTCATTACAGCCGCGATTCACATTCACTGGTCACAAAATTTATACACTTTTGAACTTATGTTTATCTTGTCTGATACTGTAAACATTGATGCAACTTAGAATAAATAGCCTTGACTACCAGAAGCTCCGCGCAGGTAGGTCATGGCTTTTATACTTACACGGCGACAACGTTTTAAATGTGCACCTGTGAGCCAGTGAAGACATTTACCTGTTAGTTATTTGCATATTTGAAATGATGAATAAAAAACTGTATTTATCCTTTCAATCGTTAACGGAATGTGCTTTAACCTAAACGTTTGATGTTTGAACATCACGCAGGATGGAACTATGAATAATATGCTCGTTGTCGATTTTTTTCGCAGTGAGTCTAATTATTCCTTTATTAAATTCAAAACCAGCAATCTGATTTCGTAAATATATAGCGCAAATAGCGAAAGGTGAAACTTAAAATGTATACTTGACTGAAATTAAAACTGAATATTAATTAATGTTATTTTGATGTTAATTAGCATAAACATGTCGGTATAAATAACTGCTTTTATCGCATATTATCTATCTTATATCTATCTATTAAACGGTTAGTAATGCATTAAAGAGGGAATTGTACGACGCCCATTGATTGATATAATTATAAAATATAGTATATGTAGAAATGGTATATCTTGGCAGGTCGGCTTTTGTCTGTTTGTAAATTTGCGAAGAATGACTCGATTTAACAGATAAAAATTAATTGTTTTAAAGAACATTACTACAGAACACATACAAAATTTTAAAAAGAGTTGTTCAAGAAATTACGGACATGTTTTCGGCGATGAATTTTGATAAATATTTAAAAAAAACTGTCTTTTTTTCTTTAAATGAAGAATGATCAAATTCAGCTTTAGGTAATTTCTTGATAGTGGAATGTAATGATCATGGATTCTTTTGTTTATTTTGTTGAATAATCTGTTATTAAAAGAAATTATAACTTTTAAAAACTGATTCGAATTACCAGTCAGACACCAAGATACCTAACATTCTCTGTGAATTGAAAACTTTTAGATGTCTCGTTATGCAACAAATACATAATGTGTGAAAATTCCCGATCACTGCATTTGTCTTCGTTATCTTCTTCCTGTCTACTTTTTTTATTTTATACAGACTGATTTTCATTGTTAGGTAAGGTGTAGGAGCACCGTTGTTTTTGACTCTTTGGGTATATTAAATTTGGTGATTTTTTACTTTTTTCTAAACAATTTATCGTTTTTATATATAAAGTGAGACGTCTGTCCCATGACAATATATACCTGTTCTGCATTCTTTCAATGTGTCGTTGCATATAAGAACGAACGATCAACCTGAAGTTCATATGGTCTAAAAGTCTACTTTCACTTTAATTTCAGTTAAAAAATAGTGCATGTCCTTAATTGACTCTCAACATTCTGATGTTCAATTAACCAATAAACCTTTATCGTCAAGTTTTATATAATTTCATTTTTCCCAAAATACCAAATTTATTCTAGTGTCATGTATAGTTCTAGGCTACAGTGTTTTGATCTGTTGAATAGTACTACTTTTACTGGACTGGTTTCCGGTATTTGGTGGTCCTACACCTATAGTGTTGCAATAGGAGTAATCATTATGGGCAATATGGGTCATAATTGTAAAAACTTTTTACTAGATCAACTAATTTCGAAATGGATATGAATCCACAAAATAAGGGTTGAAATTTTAAGATCCGATTTTCTGTTTTGGGGGGATTTTCTTTTGAGAAGAGAGGGTTTTAAGGTGTGTTTGTACCTTGAAGGTTGTCTCATCAGGACTTCATTGATACAGTCAATACAGACAGTTTAAAATTGAGCAAAATATTGAGATTAGACACGATGCAGGGAAATATCCTTATCAGCATTTATTTTGTCTTTTGTATAAAGAAGTGTCTTGTGAAATAAGTGCGTTTACGTGGGCGATTATAAGTTGTATTAGGAAATTAGATAACAAAGGATGTGTCAGATTGCACCATATTGACTTTACAATGACACCGTTTTTATTCCAAAATGTCAATACTTAGATTAAGATGAAAGAAATTTAAGTTCGGATGAAGTTTGAAACTATCATTTATATTTATCATCTAAACATTACTGTGCACTAAAGGTATTATAATATATTTTCGATTCTATAGAATAGTATATGACTATTTGTAATTCAAATGACGCATGGATACTATCAAAAAGACAAAACAGCTTCTATCACGCGGCCTCCCGCAAAAAACGCATTCGTAAGCCATCAACTTTCACATCCAGTCAGAATACCCGAAACAAGAGCGATGATAATTAGCAACGTTCTTGTTTCAGGCGTTGTGATTGGATACTACAACGAGTCTAAACCCGAAATCGGTCATTACGGAAAAATTAATATTCGCCTCTCCTGTACGGAGAATTAGTCATTTAAATGCTGTAACTTAATAATATAACTGATTAACTGACTGCCAATAGAAAATAGAAATTTGCATACTCTTTTTGGACATCTGCAACCATAAGATAGCATTCCTTTATTCGCAGACACGAAACTGGCTGGTTATGCTCTGTGGGGCGAGCCTTGGAACCGTTTCAGTATCATAATAATACGGACAAATTTTGATTAGTCCATACTCATTTTGTTATAGTCGACCATTCACCGCCTTGTGCTGTTGTTGGTACTTTTTGTAGTCAGGTAATTCTTACTAATGTATACTATAAAGAAATCACCATATAAAAATAATCAAGGATTTTATTTTTACAATTATTAATTTTCGTGTTGTATTTTGTGAATAATCAAAAAGGTCTGCGAACGTCAATTTTAATTGGATACTAACCGGATCAATGGACTGGGTACATTGTCCAACAAAGGAGTTTAAAATCAAATTAATTACTTCAATAGTGCTGAGTGGTTTCCGCCGCTGGTAAAGCGGTCAAGGGGTCCACTCGAAACACTTATATCTTATCAGGCTACTGTGTATTAAAAAAGATAACAGCTTAGGTGTTGAGAAAATGAGTAACATGTCCCGAAATACCACTAACTGTGCAGATACTACCAAGATTGGCATAATGTGCTTTAATTTTTTGTCGCCTCAGGATTACCTTAATCAAATTGATCAACAGAAACTTAATCCTACAGCATTTAATGTTAATAAAAATGTAATCAAAGCATTGGAAAAATTGATGAAAAATGAAAAAGCATAAAATCTTGTCATTAAAACTATAAGCAATAATAGTGTATTCATGATTTTGGTAAACGTGTGATTAAGTTAAATTACATGATAAATAACAAAACCCAGGATTTGTACAAGAAAGAAATGATAAAAATTCATCATGAGGCTATTTAAAATCTATTAGTTTGGAAACAACCAGAACAACAACAGAATCATTTAAAAAGTAAATATCTGTTGTTTTTTTCTTCTGCCTTTGTTTGTCTGTTTGTTTTTGTATTTCGTGATCTGTTTTACTATTTGTGGTTTTTTTGTATATGATTTTATGCTTAAAATTTAGCTTTAGTTAGAGAATTCTTTTAATTTTCATTTGCATTGGGCATAAATAACGTTTTGTTGTTATACTGATTTGAACACAAATGTATATTGCTTGTCTGTCTAATGGGCAAAATCTTTTCAAACTTAATTTCGTTTAGAATTTTAGAAAACATTGAACTTTCTTTAGATTCTACGGCATAAACTAATACGTACTCAACTGAACCATGTAATAAAGTTACTTAACCTCACATACATGTACTTAGAAAAGAAATTCGATACTCGGTCAATCAATTAAAACACTTTTATCTCAAGGGTATAATTTAATACGTACATTTGATTTCTATTTTCGATGTGTATTCCTACAACTATAGAGACATATAATACATATATATATATATATATATATATATATATATATGGTCTCAAATAATTGAATGATCTATTTGTATTAGCATATCGGCAATAAAACGCAATCTGCTTATGTATTTGATAAGGTTTCATAAGTATTAACGCAAATTGTCTACATACAAAATACTGCCGGTTTTGTAATGAGTTAACGGAACCAGGCGAGAAGACCACCTCATGAAATGCTTAACCCGGGATCAAGTTTACTCCGTGCTTTTCTATCCATCCATATATCAGGAAAGGGTATTGGATTATATTAATGTGTTTAGAAGTTTATCTCTATTTGGCTCTCAGCAAATTTATAATGTTCTTTTTTTCTCAATGTGTCTTCATATAATGTTTTAATGTAATCTCCTTGACCGGGAAACAAATGTCTCCGAACTCAGTTCCGAATAGCTGTAATTACAACGGTTGAATTTAATGCGTCAATATCTGCCAGACATTATGCACAATTATTAACCAGTTGTGTAAAATACACGAGAAATTGTACATATAATATGGATCTAATGAACAACCCAAATACAGAAAAAACAGGGCCAATACAGAAAAACAGGCCCAATACAGTAAAAACAGGCCAAATACAGAAAAAACTAGACCCAATACAGAAAAACCGTGAGGGCAAATACGGAAAAAAACAGGCTCAATAGTGAAAAACAGCGCCAATACAGGAATGTCACTTCTGGTAATTTGTATATAAATATCATTAAAAACAAAAACACATTCGTTTGCCTTGCGTAATTCACAGCATTATTTTCAGAATAAATTACATTTTCATACTGAGGGTTGTTCATATTAATCTTGTATTATGTCCATGAGAGGCCGAATTAAATCTAGTATTGCTATATTGTTCAATGATAAAATGGTACTAAAATTTACTCAACTGGTTAACAAAAGTGTCATTAAATGGTTGTTTTCATATTCTACATATATTATGCCCTCGGGAAGCGGTATTGAGTCTGGAATAACTGTATTAACCCTCGGCGCTGCCTCGGGCTAATATAGCTATCCTTGACCCAGCTTCCCTTGGAAATAATACAAGTCCAATATGAAAACACCTATAATATACTATTGATAATTGAATTCTGAATTTTCATGTATGCCCGTGTTAGTGGAAAACAATCAGTAACAAAAATAACTAAACACCACAAGCATAAATTTATTGTGATTTAACACATTATTAGTCTCTGGTCCTTAGTTTTAATTACTTTTAAAAAAGGAACAACGCTTGCTTGGGGATTAGGGAATACAACAAATTATCACTGTTAAATATTTGAATGTAAGTCTGTAACAATTTCTTGTAAAGAAGAACGGTAAGTTGTATAAGACAACATTATACTTCAGTAACGAATGAAAGAAATTAATAATGCATTTGGAAACTACGACAGGAACTAAATACACCTAGACTAAAGCATAATATTCTGAAGAAAAAACAGATCTCTTTGATAAGAAAACTGCACTAACGACCTTGTCTTATTTTTACTATGGAATGTCAAACTTTATGCCAGGTATATTATACAGGGAATGTTTTTAATATAAATTTTCTCACATTTATCATAATTTAGCAGATGGTAGAATGGGGATATATGCCAAACTGTAATTTGTCGATTTGGATTAGATAATAGATAAAAACTCATTTTCCCATGCTAGAGTTACGTAAAATAGTTGATATGAAAATTTCAAGCTTAACTTTACGACGTCAGTTATCCTGAAATTATGTCAGTAGGGCTTGTTTACTAGTACAAATATCACCCTTGTTGGTGTGCAACCGACGGTATTTTCGCGAGGCGACAACCCGTCGGGTCACACTTAAGAGTAATTGATTATTATTATTATATGTCACCAAATGTCTAGCTTCCGTTTTTTCCTGGAACACTTAGAAAACACTTTCAGCCGAACGTTGTTTATGTTTTTACATTATTTTAAAATATTATATTTTGTTGCACTTTGTCAGCCAGCAGACGATTTATTTTAAGGGATATAGTACCTAAATACCAGGAACCAGTCGTACTTCTGGCCACCGAATACAGAATGTAAACTATTCATGATAACAGAAAAAATTGGAATTTTTGGAATGCAGATTATTATTATTATTATTATTATTATTATTATTATTTAAAATAAATTGAATCTATCTAGGAGAAGTCAAAGTTATCAAATTTAATAAAATAAAGCTAATATCACGTACGAAGCGGTTTATGATTGATGTACAGACCCAAACCATATTGTATCGTATAACCTGTTTAGAAATTTGATATATTCCTTATAATTTTATTTAAACTATAAATCTTGACAGTTTGAACGTTAAAACAAGAAACGTCGTCATAGAACTATTTGAATTGTAACGGCGTAGGAATAGTGCGCGTGACCAACTCAAGTGTATGGCAGTGTAACAGGAGGCCTATCTGCGTTCTAGCAGGTAGTAGGTATATAGGCAGTCAAAATCGACTGAGCTAAAGGAGTAATTCTCTAGCTCACTTGGGTAGAGAGCTGGCTGGCAATACTGAGATCACGGGTTCCATCCCCCGGGTAGTGAAAATGTTATTTCATGCTATACAGTTACATTTGGCGTCCAACTTAAAAAAAACCCACATGGAGGATTTGTCGGGTTTGGTGTGAATAAAAAAACCCACATGGAGGATTTGTCGGCTTTGGTGTAAATTATCATGGGTATGATGATTGTTTGTTAGGGGGGAAGAGTGTAACAGGAGGCCTATCTGCGTTCTAGACGGTAGTATGTCATATAGCCAGTCAAAATCGACTGAGCTAACGGAGTACTTCTTTAGCTCACTTGGTTAGACCGCTGGCTGGCAATACTGAGATCCCCACTAGTGAAGATGTCGTTATTTCATGCTCTACCGTAACAGTATAATATGGGTTTCTACATTTGAACTGGACAATCAGATTTTTAGCTTACAAAGCAAATTAAATTATTGCTTAATAAAATCAGATTCATATATCTATATGAGTATTGTAACATTATAATACTATGCAGTTATTACCCGTGTTAGGCTGTGACCCTTCATGTCATGCACCGTTAGTTGTAGATATAAAACTGAAAGGTTTAAAACTGAATGATATGTGTTCATGTAAGAAAATAAAATGTGATGTTTATAAATGGAACGAAAGATACAAAGATGACGTCAAAAGGGACTTACTCAGTAACAGAGATAAATTTGAAAAATTAATGGACGAAATTGTGTTAGATACGGAAACAATCGATATAAATGTGAACAAATTAAACGACATTTTATCGGATATTGCAGAAAAATATACAAAAGTTGAAATTACAAAAAATATACCATGCGAGATGTGTTCTCATACTAAAGGAAAACCTCGGGTTTGCCCGAGGCCAAAATACGATAAGCCTTGGATAACAGATGAATGTAAACAATTGTACAGAAACTATAAAACCGCACTATTCAATTTTAACAGTTGTCACTCAAATGAAAACCGAATACATCTCAACCGGGAAAAAAAGAGATATAAATATTTGGAAAATAAACTCAAACGATGTTACAAAAACCAACAGGGACATATGTTAAGCTCTATGAAAATTAAAAACCCAAAACGCTTCTATGGAAAATTTAAAAAGCGAAAAAAGGCGGTAAACCACAATATCACATTAGATACTTTTTTAGAGCATTTCAAATCATTGACATCAAAGGATAATATAATTGAGGGTCCAAATACGTTTGAAAACAATGAAGCCATCTTTGAAGAACTAGACAGACCATTTACCGAAAACGAAATAGAATCATGTATAAAAAAACTAAAACGTGAAAAATCACCAGGAATTGACAAAATATTAAACGAGTATATTATTGAAGGAAAATCCGTATTAGTGCCTTTATTGTGTCATCTCTTTAACGTTATTCTACATACTGGATGGTTCCCTGAGCTATGGGTTAAAAGCGTTATTGTGCCAATATTCAAAAAAGGATCAGTTAATGAAACCAATAATTATAGGGGAATATCTTTACTGTCACATATTGGAAAGCTGTTCACTTCCATTATCAATAGAAGACTTATGACATGGAGCAAAGAAAACAGTGTTACAACTGATGCGCAATTTGGTTTCGTGCCTGGGCACGGCACGCGTGACGCCATATTTGCACTGCACTCTATTATCGCAAGATCTTTAAGTAAAGGAAAACGTTTATACTGTTGCTTCATAGACTATGCAAAAGCTTTTGACAGTGTATCGCATTATTTATTATGGCAGAAGTTAGCTAAAAGTGGCGTGTCGGGCAACTTACTTAAGTTAGTGAAATCAATGTATTCTAAATTAAAATCTTGTGTAAAACTAGATGGAAGTTTTTCTGACTTTTTTAATTGTAGAGTAGGTCTTATGCAAGGAGAATCACTGTCCCCCTTTTTATATGCAATTTATGTGAATGATATCGAAGTAGAGCTTATTGAAAAAGGTTGTGAGTCATATGAACTTAAATTACTAAATCTATACTTACTTATGTACGCTGATGACACAGTTCTCTTTAGTGAAAGCAAAGAAGAATTACAGAAGATGATTAACGCAGTAAATGAATATTCTAACAAACATGGACTGTATATTAATTTATCCAAAACAAAAATTGTCATATTTAGAAATAGAGGTATAATTAATCCGTGTGAGAAATGGACCATAAATGGCACAGTAATTGAATTATGTAATGAATTCGTGTATCTAGGAGTTTTGTTTAATTATAATGGTACTTTTACAAATACGCAAAAAATGTTGTATAACCAAGGTAAAAAGGCTATGTTTAGTCTGTATAGTAAGATAAAAGACGAATCTTTTAATGTAGAAACCTTGTTATCACTGTTTGATACATATATAGCTAGCATTGTGAACTATGGGTGCGAAACATGGGGTTATCATAAAGGCTTAGATATAGAAACCTTACACTTGTCATTTTTAAAGAGAATCCTGAAAGTTAAAAACAGTACTACAAACTATATGGTTTATTGTGAACTTGGGCGTGTACCCTTGTATATAACTAGGTATGTAAGAATGATCGATTATTGGTTAAAATTGTTAAAATCTGACAATTGTATTTTGAAGAACTGTTATGAAGAAATGTATGATGCAAGTTTTATAAAAAACAATAAGTTGAATTGGGCATGTAAAATTCGTGATATATTATACGCTTACGGCTACAATAATGTGTGGTTGTCTCAAGGCGTAAATAACGAAAGGTTATTCTTGTGCGAATTTAAACAGAGAGTTATTGACAACTTTATCAGTGAAGTTAATGCTTATTTTGAAAGCTCACCAAAATGTTTGTTTTATAGATACATACATGAAGGACATAACCTGCAGTTTTATTTAAGCCGTCCAATAAATTATTTATATAAACCATTGATATGTAAATACCGTATACACGCACATTGTTTAAAAGTTGAAACTGGAAGATTTTTTAATGTAGACAGATGTAATCGCTTTTGCGAAATGTGTAGTAAACAAGTTTTAGAGGATGAGTATCATTTTATTTTAGAATGTGAAAAATATAACGAAGCAAGAAGAAAATATATTAAACCGTACTATTGGACTAAACCGAGTGTTTTTAAGTTTGTTCAGTTAATGTCTGTTCGAAATATTAAAGAATTAAACAACCTTGGAAAATACTTATATGTAGCTGAAAAAAATCGTAAATACTGAGAATGTACTATTGTTTACCATAATCCGCTTAATTATGTTTTATGTATTTATATTACTTTATTATTAATTATGTGTATGTAAATGTGATTCATTACATCAATTGTAAATTATATTGCCTATGAGCTGTATTGCTTACGGAAATAAAGTATTATTATTATTTATCTAATTTAGAAATGTTCCCTACGGCACTATACAGGAGTATGTATACACTTGGGACTCTACCAGACATTTAAAAATGAGTGCAATTAACATCTATACAATAGATATATTACATTCAATACATGTAGAACAACAGTTAAGACCATTTATATGTTAATCAGTCAGTATAAACATCGAAGTGTTCTTTTCTTTCTGTTTTTGTAATACAATATGAAATACGTAGTCTTTCCTTGAAGCATTGTAACATAAAAAGGAATGGCTTTGTTTTTAATTTAATATCCGTTAAATGCTAAGTTTACAAAATACGATATATGGTACCAGGGAATCATTAAAAATCTGTCAATTTCCTTAAGATGGGCGTATGGCGCCTAAATGTCTGTTCCGTAGTGATTATTTACCGAAAGAACATCCTTATATGTTGTTTATTTCCTACTTGATATATTTAAGTGTTCATTACTGCTTATTGCTTTGAACCCTATACACATTTAAAAAGTAACGGGTTCCAATTAAATTTCAAAATCGGGTTTATGTAGCACAAGGTTTAACTTCAAGAGCGAATAAAATATTAATACATAATATAAGTTTAACGTCTCGAAGTTAAAACATAATCAATGATTAAATCTAAGAAGAAATAGAAATATACAATATTATATAATTCTGGAATTTTATTACCATTACACACATCTTCCCACCTTGGTTTACAGTCTGTGTTTAATTTACAATGGCTTCCTTGTTTTAGTGGACTAAAACTTCCGCAGTACGAATAATTCGGTCGTAATCTTCCGCTCAATATCATCAAACGTGATTGGGGGTGCTCAATTATTCAAATAGAAACCTGTGCCTGAATTAGAAAAGCAATCTTAAATCTTGAAACCTCAGATCGATCTTATATGTTATTATATAATATATAAGGAATATTATACAATTAATGACTTCGATATAGGTCGCTATAAGGATTTATCAGTCAGAAATAATGTAATATTCACCGAACAGCTAGGCAAGGTGAATAAACATTTTTGAGGGCTGAGAAACCCCCACAGTGACTGTATATCAACGTCAGTAATTGTTTTACTACATGAATAAAATCACCATTTACCTTCATAAAAAAAACAGAGGGTGCTTGTAATGCTGGTTATCTCTTATATTTTCTGTTAATCTGCATTTTAATATTGATTTGCGGATAATCTTGAAATTCCAGTTTAATCACATTTCAAATATTGAAAAGAGTATAAAAAGTCAATTATTTTATTCTTACATTTTTAACAGCAGAAGTCAAATGGCACACTCACCGAGAGGTCATTTTTATTCTTTATTTAAGCAAGATTTTTGTCTTGAACAATATTTATTACGCCTATCTGAAAAAGAAAGAATTTATCCCTAAAGAACAAAGGTTATGCACGAAATGTACAGAAAATATTTTGGGTGATGAATATCATTATTTTTTGTATGTAAAAACCAAGAAATATGTGACTTAAGAAAAAATATTTACCTGATTATTATACTGAAAATAGTAGTATTGTTAAAATGCTAGAATGCTTTCATTGTGTAATGTGAAATTGTTAAAAACTATTTCATATTTTTAAAGTTGTATGCAAAATGTTCACATAAACCTAGCCCCACCTTTCATCCTGTAATATTTACTCATGTTGCACAAATGTGCCTGAGATTGATAATAAAATCTTAATCTTGAAAAACAGCATATTTTATAATTACAGATGATTCAATGACCAATTTATAGTTATGTTGAAACAGTTATGAAAAACAGGCTTAAACTGGTCAAAACTAGGTCAATTTTGGATTCCGCTGCACAGCAGTCAAGCGAAATCCAATATTGACCTGGTTTTTACCAGTTTAAGCCTATTTTTATTTAATTTTAGTACTGTTCCAATTTATCGTGACTCGAAAGTTGTTTTTTTAATAAAAACACGCATAATTCTATTCGTGTAATAATTCAAATTTCTGCACAGGTTATAGTCCATATGTATTGACCAGAAATTAAAAATAAATAATTAAATGTTAACTATAATGCTTGACAATTTTAACGATAAAACAGCGATGGAGTAATGGAACAATTTGATTTTTAATAATTATATATGACAAATGCAAGTTATTTCGTATATCCTGGGTTCCTCCATTAGACTGAGCCTATCAGATTTCAAATGAAAAAGCAAATTAAAACTATATTTTGTTATTCTCTCTAGACTTTAACATAAATCAATCAAAATTATACATGCCATGTGAGTGATTTTCAGCTACACCAGTTGAATAAAACGCGGCGTACTATGGTTACTTGCTAACTTTATTCGGTTTTCTTAATAGGAAGTCAATTTTATAAAGTGTTCGACTAATAATAAACTTTTTTTTCGAACGCTTGTGCTGATGTATATTACATTTTTATGCGGTAATTTTCTGCACTTAATGAAATCGATTACTTGTTACGAAAACTAATAAATTTAACGTTTTATCACAAAGTGACTATGATATTTCCCAAACCTTTAACAAAAAACTTAAGTGAGCAATATTTCATGTTTATTCAGAGTATGCAGTGATTAACCCGTAGTCAGGCAATAGGCCAGAATATTTGTCAAGGCACTGTGAACATCTTAGTATGACTGAGGGCAATAGATCACTGAGCTGTTCCCAGTACGGAGTACAAAATATTTATGATCTCCTATTGCCTAACTACTCAGTAAATAACTATTTCAGTACCGAATCCATATGCATATGCATTTGCATAGAAGTGAAAGTACGATGAAATGGAATGATACAAATTTTCTTCTAAATAATGAAAAACTCGACTTGAATTTTCAATACATGGGATCAGTTCATTGTGTCCAAAGATTATAAAAACATTAATAGATGTATTTGTAATCCTACTTTTTGTATTCTGGCAATCCTAGGTATCTCAAATTGTCAAATACCATTCCACTCTTGTTTATCGTATATAATTTTTCGTGCGAGTTATAAATGTGCGTTTTTATTGCTGTTCGGAATGATCGTTACAAGAATTGGATTACCTATATTCATGACTGATTTGTCATAAATAAAGGGGGTGCACGGTTAGCAGACAATAAGACACCAGTCAGTAGAACATAAAGGCAACAACTACTCTACTTATAGGAAAAAAATCAACTCAGTAACATGCAAGGGAACAAAGAATATAATATTTTAACTCCCAGTAATGTTACGAAGAGTTGGGTAGAGACGGAAAATTTAACTGTTGTAGGACCACAATAAGTCCACTTTAATTCAGTTCTAATGCGACAAGTGTGAAACACTCTCCACACACGTAATACCCCTTCTACAGTCACTTGGCTTTAAACAACAAATAATTACTTACTGGTTTAGCGATATTAATGCGCCTTTAATTATTAATGTCAACGGAAAGAAACGAAACAAGCGCAAAGTCCGTTAGATCATTTTGTGATTGACTGAAGAAAAGGACCCCCGCATTATTTTTCAAAGTGAAAGCATTCTGTCTGAAGTTATGTAATATTAAGCAACGTTAAGTTACGTTAAGTGGTATTCCAAGTGTCTTAAAAGTATTTACAAACTTTAAAAAACTGATACAAACAAAAGTTGTCTGTATTAGACACATGTAGATACGAAAAATAATAATTTTTGTTGCAAGCAAAACACAATTACACGAGTAATTAGGGACTCGTTCGTGTGAAAATGTAGGTTTTACAGAAATGCATGCATCTCCTAAAACGAAATGGTAATTAAAACAACTAACAAAAATCAGTTTACACGAAATACAATTCTTAAGACAAGTTGGGATTTTTTTTACTGAAATAAATTCTTTTTTTTGTTCTGTCAATTATAGTATAAATTTCAGTGACTGAGTGTAAAACATCTTACAAGAAACAAAACATATCCTGCACGTGAAAAAGATACCCCCGGTCGCAACTTCAAAACCACTAACCGCAAAGGTTTTAACATTTTTGGCACATGGTTGAAATTATGAAAAGACAGCACAAGACCATTAAACAGCAGACATGCATTAAATACCTTTGCTGTTTGTCTAACTTTCCGATCTATAGATTACATAACCTTTAGTCTGTACGAGTTTTGAAAGCAATCCTCCCGGAATAAAAGTAACGTTATTACATGAATAATCTTAAATCACCAGAAGCGACTACACATGATGTTTTCATAGACATTTTAATAATATTGACTCAGAGCTATCAGATGTAAATAAATAATTTGAGGGAAAATGCAACAAAATTCCTGGTAGGAATAATTGATGACTGTGAGCATGTAATTAGGTTGAAATCGATTACCAGCGTGAAATTTATTAATTTTAAACGTTCTAATTAGAGGTTAGCAGATAGCATGTAATACTTCTTCATACTTCTGATATCTCAAAAGCTCCAGTTTAAATACTAAGTTCTTTCGATTAAAATGTCTTAAGTAATTAGAAAAAAAACCTTGGAAAATCTAATGAGTAATGCGAATGTACACGAAATTTGAATTTGAAATAAAACGTCTTTTATTGTTTGTATATCATCATATAGTTCTAATTTATATCCCCCTATGAGTTAAAAAGTATTCTTATGACATGTAGTGGAATTTGTCTGGTACTGAGTAAAACCTTCTAAAATATTTCAAGTACCATATTTAGAAGTTCTACTCAACGTGCTCAAGTAGGATACCGTTTGGATTAGGTAAACGAATTTGGGGTAACAAGATCGATATTAACTGGAATGATATTTTTGTGTGGAGGTTTCGGTGTTTTGTGACAATGTTTGTTTATAATGTAAGACCTGCAAAAGTTTTAAGCTTAAATTACGGACATACAGCTGTTATAACTATCCAATGTTTAATGACTTTCCCTGGAGTCAAAATAAATGTTCGCAACATCTTGATTATTCATTGACGAATGGGGAGGGTTAAGCATGTGCTTGAGTTTAAGATCTAGGGTGTAAGCTGCACAGTGAACAATAATTTTTCATCATTCTTGATACATAACTTTTATTTGTTTTCTAAAGACCTACATCATGGGTGGGTCACTTAAAATACGTGTTATATAATTCTAGATATATTGAATGACGTCATTGTGAGTTAGCTGATGACATTTTAGATGTAGATAAGAGGATGCTTGTTTGCGAAGAGTCAGTTGCAGCTGAAAGAATTTGTGTCGATTATAAAGTTGGCTAATTATAAGGTTTACCAACAAATTTGCTGTGCTGGAACGTTCAGTGGACTCAGTCTGGACGTTGATCCCTCAATCATTAAGTTCAGAAGCGTGTCAAGCTGACCCGTCACTGAATACCTTTTTACTCTTTGACCAATCGTATTATAGTCAACCATTTTTTGTTTAGGATTCATACTACAAATTACCAGCTGAACACTGCCACAATTTGGCTAAAATATGGCTAAATTTCGAAAAATAACGTTAACATTTAGTTTTTTCCTATTGTGGTGCTTGATGAAAAATGGACGTTATCATCATCTAAAATTTCTGTTTCTTATTATTTGAAAAAGAACATGATAGTGTGTTCAACCATAGCCATAAGTAAGCAAGTAATTCAACCATCGTTAGCTATTGTATACCATCTCACACTAGTATCTTTTATTGTTTTGCGGTTAATGTCAGGGCGGATCTAAGGTTTAATGATGAGGGTGGTGGGGACCAGAAATTTGGCGAAGCTTCTGGGGGCAGCTGTCATTATGTTCAGGGCCGAGTCATGATGGGCGAAAGTCTCCTGAAATATAAGCAATTATAAATTTTTTGTGTGGGCATTTTATTTTAAAAAGATAATATACACTTTGGGGAAATAAGCACGACTCGTAAAATTCGCAATACAAGTACTGATTGTATACCTAAAGAGAGGTAACATTTTAAAAAGATACTTCTTATTTATTTATTTATTTATTTATTTATTTATTTATTTATTTTTCTCTTTTAGATTGTTCCTTAATTTGCGAAAGTCCATGGAAATCTTTTCATCGTAACTGTATATTATTTGAAAAGGAACAAAAACTGAATTGGTTTGAAGCTCAGAAAAAGTGTGAAGATTATGGGGCAAACCTGATCTCAATAAATTCTTTTCTGGAAAAGGTAAGATAATAAGTTTATAACTTTAAAGTTTCTACAGTTTTCGTTACATGTAGATGCTATAGACATTAAATGTTGTTATTTTAATCAAACTCCTTTTCTTTAAACAAACATAGTCATGCAACGAACATTTTTCTATTATTAAATCAACCAATATACGTGATATCCAGTGTAGTTTTTGGACATTTACTAGTATGCGGTTTATATTTGTAAGTTTTCGTTTGAAATGTCTTGAATACTATTTTTGGTATGTACAATATATACCCGGTATAATACGATTGCTTAAGCATATTATTAATAAATTCAAAAGAATTAAAAGAAATATGTTGTTTGTTCTCGATGATAATTTTGTATTGAATTTTTTTTACTTAGATAAATTGATCTAATGGATGAGTGTGCATCCTTTGTTTTAGTATTGAATCATTCATCTGTTCTCAACACTCAGTTGATTGGTCGTAAATAACTGAGGGTGGAAACGTTTGTTTTATAAATGTTCTGCTTTTTAATTAGCATGAATGATATAAACGGCTTTGCTAAACTTTTGTCTCCAGGATTGTCGTTTTCTTGCAGAAAAAGCTGCATCTTGGCTTAACAAAGAAGGGCCGAATAACAAAGCCAGACGAATTATACTGGTGGGTGGGGCTACGTTTAAATATGACGGAGGCAAAATGGGTGTGGGCAGATGGAGACTATCTGTCGAATGATGCTACGTGAGTATGCAAAGGTTTGCTATAAAAACGTACAGAAATTGACAAACTACACTTCAAATAAAAATCCTAATCTAACACTGTAAAAATCATCCAACGTTTACAAAGTCATTTTAACACGAGCGTTCATCTTAAGTAAACACAATTATGTAACATATATTGAAATAAAACAGAATCTTTAAAAACGCAAATGTGCCAATCATTCCTGATATCAATTCCTACACCACAGAACAGCATTCACAAAAAGTAGAGACGAAGACAATGATCTAAGGCAAGGCGTAGGTTTTTGTTAAAAGATGCAATCTTATTGTTAGTACAGGACATCGTAGAACCCACATGAGAGGGTGAACGCATTTTTTTTTGTATTATAGGAACATTGTTGAACCCCATAATGAATAAATGTACAGTTGGACGTATTTAATTTATAATTCGGGAATGTTTATAAATGAAACAAAATATATTTAAAAAATTCTAAGTAATATGAATATAGTTTCTTCTACGTTTACGGTTGATAACAAAAAGATTGAAAATGTCAACAAAATCTCTTTAACCAAGAGTTAAGTTGTTATTCTTAAATGACGCAAGTATTTTTCATAGGAAGTATTTAATTTTACACGTGAGCACTAAGATTGGCGAGTTTTTAATTTAAGGTATACTGCATGAAAGTCAACTAAAGTTACCATAGGAGCCAACAGTTGCTCAATTTGTTGGAAATTAGAAATCTGCTTACCTTTTTGCTGCAGGTACAATTCTCATGATTAACACAGATCACTGAGAAATAAGTAAATAATATTCGGAGCAAAATGTTACCTTACCTTTTCTGACAAAACAAAAAAGGCAAGAAAACCACATGGAGCATTTTTAGGGCATGGTCTTTTTTCCGCGATTCTTCTGACCAGCAAAACATTGTTTGTTTCAACAAGCTGTCCCCACAATTACATTGAATAACATTTATACATGTTAATATCTAATTGTAATTATTGAAGACCATGGAAACCAGGCGAACCTGACAACAGAAATGGGCGGGAACTTTGTGCCGACTTTGACTATACTGGTGCGTTATCCGATAAAGACTGCAATGAAGTAAAGCCCTACATCTGCGAGAGAATTGAAAGTAAGTAGAAAGTAACCTAGTTTGTTTTATATTGACAAAAGTTAAAATTAATTTAAATTCTAAGTTTCTATAAGTACAGATCTTTATGTAGAACAAGTATCCTATCGGAACCCCAAACACGTAAACTGAGACAGATCATGAAATTACAAAGATTACAGCATATGCCACATCTGTTTCTAAAAAATCAAATTGTACGATGTCCTTAATTTGGCTTTCATTCGATTGTGAACCATAGGTTTTGTCAATTTCAATGGAAACAAACCATTTAGCGTGTATGTTGCTACTTACTCTACGGTCATGACGGTATTACTTAACATTTAATGCAAAACACTATAAACGGATTTTTTATGAACATTCGGAACACAAACTATTTTATTTTTTTTTTAAGACAATCATGTAAAAAGGCTTTAACATGTTTCATTCATATTAAAGTAACAAAGTTGTCAGAAAGAAAAGTTGTGTATAATTTTTATTATCTAAAATAAATTCACATTTTTTTAAGTTACACCGCCACCAACAGGAACAACGAAGAGCTTTACCATAACAACGTCAGATACTACAACATCCAAATTTGTACCAAAATATTCCGAAACAACAAAAGAACCAACAGTGCAAACAGCCGACACAACATTGATTTCAACAACAGAATCAGAACTCGCAAACATTAGGACCTCAACAGACAGCCCAGACTCGATGGATGAAGTAACAACAACAGACTGTCCCGTCACGCAGGGTACTACAACCACAAGACACGTTCCGGTCACGCCGAATACTAAAACTGCAATAAAGACTACGACATGGTCTGATGAACCCAATATAGCAGATAGAGAACGTATGACAACAAAAAGACCAATGAACAAAATGAAGCCATTCATTCCAAAGCCTTATGTTGAATGTCCTGCAGTACATGTGTACAAAATTATGTGGCCTCTCACCAGGGACTCCACAACGGTCAGACGACAGTGTCCTACAGGTGTAGGTTAGTATCAAAGGTCTGTTGTCAAATGATTTGTAACACAGATTGTCACTAGTGTAGTTAGGTCCGGAAGCTTTATTACAAAATGTCTCAGTGAATCGGGTAAAGCGAGAATCGTTTTTTAGATATTTAGTGGTTCAGGTAGGGCAAGAAAGCTTATTGCGCAGCGCAGCGCAGTGGACGAGCCCAGAAAATCGTCACCAGTTCTCAGAATATGGACTTAAATACGTTGTCAAAATAGTGCCAGTAAGATTGGATTGTTCCTATATATGTTTCAAACTTATTATTTGCTACTTTAAAAAAATGTAAAAACTTATAAGAGATAGCAAAAAAAAACCTATTTATGTTATTAGACAGTTAGACTTGACACTAACCAATCAGGACTTTCTTAATCTATACGTCACACTTCAATAAATTTAAGCACTGCAAGATCTGATATAAGCAGATTTCCTAACAACCGAACTTGTATGAATTTCCTATTTGAAATTGAAAAAAAGATCACGTTTATAAATTGCACCAGTGTAATAGTAATATTTGTTTCAAAATTTAGAAAGTTTAGAATTATTTATAGTATTATACAATACTTTTACACACGGATGCATGTATCGTAAATGGAATACCGCATTTCATGAATAACACATGGGCAGTCTTGTTTTAAGATATGGGTGTAACTTATAATGATTTAATTGTAATCTGTGTTAGAATTATGTAATGATATATAGATAAGGCTTTATTAACAAAGAGAGATTTCCATTCGATTTCTTGTTATATCAGTATACGAAAACTTTTTAAGGTTTTGCAAGCTGGACATGTAAGCCACCAAATGGATGGATCGGTCAGCCTGATTTGTCAACTTGTGCTTCATCTGAAATACAAAGAATAAATAAAATGGTAAGCTTATAGAACTATTATATAAATAGCAGATATATTGAACCCAACTCCTAGAGCTTTGTTGTTTTTATTTTGTTATATGCTAACAAATCACGTATCTTACAAATGTTATTGTGGGCTAAGAAAGTCAGTGATCTACTATTGATCGCGTGCATGTGATCAACACAAGTTTGTGGGTTCGAGCGTTACTAGGGTCAGGGTGTGTTCTACTGCAACCTTAATTGTTAAGGAATGCCAGTTTTATAACGTCTGTTTCCCTACCAATAAAAACCGGACGACACGATGTAGAAAAAACTATGGAAGTTGTGTTAAACCCCATTCAAACAAGCAAAAGCAAAACAATTAAATAATGAAGAGTATTTTTACTTCAGCATACAAGTCTGTTACACGATAAATATGAAGTTAGCTTTAATTTATTTCAGATTTATTTCCCTTGCTTCTTAAAAGTGCACTTTATCAATATAATATATTTATCCTTTATATGATTGGCACATAAACAAAATTGACAGCTTGACAAATTATATATATATTGTTTTCACATTTAGATCGATTCAATAGTAGCCAGTGATAAAATACCAACTGCAGAAGACGTTATTTCAATAGCTGCTAACTTAACAGAGAATATTGTGTCGTCAAGAGACATGACAGCAGCTGACATATCAACGTCAGCAACCATTCTACAACAAGTCGTCAAAGGAAAAACGGAAACCGTCAAAGAAACTGAAACTATACTTAAGGTATAAGATAATGAATTACATACTATTTCAAACAAATATAAAATGTAAAATATATTGAAATGACATATGATCATTATCTCGTACCAGAGTTGATTTATTTTGCTCCCCTTCGTCTTTAACGATCGCACACTTCTGCCCGTGTATAAATTAAGGTAATAAAATAATACCTAACACCAAGGAAATTGTCAAAAAGACAATCCACATATCAAGGTCCAAGAAATATTTTTTTTGGTTACTTTTGGCGTTTGATATTCTACAACTTCTGGAGTCACAGACTCATTTAAGACTTGTGAAGCTCAACTCTGGTCACAGTATTTACTCGGTTAATATAGCTGTTGTCATATTAATGGCGTTTGTTGAGCAAAAAGCCATGTTGTCATTTGCCCAATTTGTTTTAGGAATTGGTAAAAGCAGGCAGCTACTTGTTTACTAAAGCGGAAGCTAGTGACACAATAGCCACAGAGGACAAAGAACGTGTGGCATCAGATTTATTGCAGGTGGTAGAGACCACAACACAAATAATGGTAGACACAATCAAATCATCCGCTACCATAACTACAAAAACTGAAAATATATGTAGGTTATCATTTAAATAGCTTAATTATGTAATATAAGATGTACGTTCAGATCTTTTGACAACAATATGAAATCAGATTTTGCGTTTTTAGAGTTCTGTAGCCTGTTTATTTTTCGTGTCAATATATAATTGCATAAAATCAACCGAGTGTATCCAACGTTTATTATATATACTAATATCGGATGCAGCTGTTAAGTTTATACAAGCGTGGACATTAATTTTTATCATTTATATGAATCGTGAAACAAAGGAGAAAACCTCGTGTTTTCACTAATTAAACACAAATTACAGTGATTGTATTAATAGAGAATTAATTCTTTCTGGCAACCATGAAAACAAAACATGTATAAATCCATTAAAATTTAATTTTAGATCTGTCAATCAAAGTTTTTAACGTGACTTGTTCCCCCCAAGATTTGGAATATAATACTGAAGAAGACGGTACCAGTTTTATGATTCCCTTTGACGCATTACAAAAACATCAGAAAGGTAATTTGTCCACCTTCCACAGTATATATTTTATTTTAATACAGTGAGAACTTTGACACCAAATATAATGGACAAACAAAAGCCAATTAAAACTTTATAAATACCAATATAAAATGTTAAAGAGATTGTTATTTTTTTTTTACAATTTTCAACCAAATCGAGGTGTCCTTTGTTCAGTGATGAGGGGAGGAAGCCAAAGTATTCGACATGAACATCCAACAATCAACAAAAAACTGGCAATCTTTGTCATTTTCAAGAACACATTTCCATAAGTCGGAGCCCAGTGTTTATATTCCGCTGATCAATTTGTAGCTTTGAACTAGAATACTAAGTATTAATCAGAAAGGCAACGAACATACTATTTTAAGTAACGAAATCCGTAAACAGAAATTGCTGCATGTTGCCTATTTACAGTTATTGTTTCTTGCTGTTTTAACCTTGTTGTCAGATTGTCTTGTTTTAACGTTGCTCATTATGTCTTTCCAGACGATGGCCTTATCAAAGCTGTTTTTATGACACACTATAAGCTGAAAATTACATTACGACCCCATGATGATCAAGGTGATGTAGAAGTTGGGAGTAATGTTATTACAGCCTCTTTGGGAACAGATAAAATGATTCCACTATCAAAACCTGTTGTGTTTACCATCCAGCTGTCAAAGGTACGTCGTCAATACATATAGGTTTTAAATTTAACATAGAATAGATATTTTCATAGTTCTGATTTTAGTTGACAACCAGCGGTTGACTCCGCAACGATTCTCACTCCATCGTTTTTAGATACCTCATGCTAAAATCCTCGCATACATTGTAGTGGTTTGTTGTAAATATAAAAAATTGCATAGTTTAACCTATTGGAGCGACGCTTCTATCAGCAGTTAGCCGGATTGTGAAATGTGTGTTGATAATGCTGGAAATACAATTTATAGCGCCAAAACGAGTTGGACATCTGTAACCGGTGTCCAAATTGGTCAATGGAAGCTTTTGAAATGCATTAAAACCACGACTATTGTATTAATGAAAACACCTACTTGAAATAGCTGTAAGTTACAAACGATTCTTTCAATCCGACATATGAATATGTTATGAACTTAAGGTTACGTCATTTGTATAGTTTATTTGTTTTATTTTAGACATATGGAAAAGCTGCACAGCCGCTTTGTTCTTTCTGGAATTTCTCAAAAGGGTAAGTTTTAGTGAATTGTAATCTAGATAAAAGAGCATTATTAAACAAAATGGTAAATTGAAGATACATTTTCAAAATAATTAATTTAATGTAGCACACGTTCTATCCTGTTTTCAGTGACTATGGAAAATGGTCCCAAGATGGTTGCAGTTTTATCGGGAGAAATTCTACACACGTGACTTGTGAATGTAACCATCTTACCAACTTTGCCATTCTGATGGATATTTCAGGAATCAAGGTATTAAAATGATGGATGTGTATGATTAAGGCTTCTTTAAACTAAACATGATTAAGGAAATAAAATAACAGATACAAGTTTGTTTAGATATATCTAAACATAAACATTGGGTATTTCTATATCATTAGTAATGTTGTGAACGATTATAAAAACAGGGTTGCCTAAACATTTAAAATTTGGGGAAATGAGTTTTTTTGTTTGAAGTATTCCTATTTGAAGTGTCAGCGAATATATTGTCGAGTTAAAATTCAGCTTGTCAAAATAAATGTCTTTCCATTATCAACCTGAAACAAACAAGATTAAATCTAACAATGTGTATCGTGAGGTTATATTTTTTCATATAAATATATACCTGTTTCCAAATTCTTCGGATTAGGGATAGATTGTTACAAATGTTATATTTTGATGCACAAGTAATAAATGAAAGTTATAACAAAATACTGAACACCTTGATAAATTTCAAAAAGGGAACACATTTACACTACAGCCTGGTAGTACAGTTAAAATTAATATTTAGTCACAATTACAAGAACGCAAGAAACTATACAATATACTTGGTCATATTTAGTATACTTTTTATACATTTCAGCTGAATGATGAACATACGCAGTTTTTAAAGTACATTACATACATTGGTTGTATAATCTCAATATCTTGTCTGGCATTGAGTTGGATAACTTTCCAGTGTTTGAGGTAAACATTATGGTATATTTCGCTATTTCTTAATACTTTCTTATTAATAATTTTTAAGTACAAATGAATTTCTGTTGTAATAATAATTACTTGAATAAAACTAATATAAAAAAGTGAATAAATAAATATCTATATCAACACAAAACATTGTCACATAAGGTTTAATAAGACTGTTTAAGAACGAACTGTTGCACTATATAAGCATCCATTCTTAAGCATACTACCTATTATATTTGTAGAACTCTAGACAGTGAAAGAAATTCCATACATAAAAATTTGGTATTCTGTTTGTTTGCTGCAGAGTTAATATTTGTTGTTGGAATAGAACGTACAAACAATAAAGTAAGTTAAGCATATATGACAAAATAATAACACAAATATAACGAAAGCCTACCATTCCGTAACTCGCAATTTCACAACTTTATTTTGTTGTTCATGTTTTATCTGTCCGTCATAATCTAATTTGAATTAAATCTTTCATTTGCTACCCGTTTATGTTATTGTTCTGTCGTGATGGCGCGACAATAACACACAGCGGGAAGCACAAGTGAAAGATTTCCGAAGTCTTCTTCATATCAACTTATTTTGTCTGTCTTATGCTTAGATGCTTCATCCTTTAAAATGGTCATTTATGTAGCGCCATGTGTTAAATAACAATTCTCATTGACTTCATTTGTTCTGAATACTTTTAAACGGAATATACAGTTGTTGACGCTATTATTTCAATACAAAATGTAACAAATTATACGGAAACCATGTTTCACAAATCGAGAAAGACTGCAAGCAAACAAGAACTTGGTTTCAGAAGTGTGGTTGATCCTGCGAATAATTTGTGAGACGCTACCCTGACTAAACTGTATTGTCACTTTACGACTATAAACAAACAGCGATATTATACGCTTATAAGTCAAATACATTTTCGTTTGGTTTGTGTCAGCATGTTTATATATACTCTCTGTTTCAGGTCACGTGTGCAGCCATTGCATTACTACTTCATTTCTTTTTCCTTTCATCGTTTACATGGATGTTTCTAGAGGGCATCCATATCGTGATCTTGTTAAAACAAGTCTTTGATACTGCCAAACCAAGTATGAAATACTACTACCTCGTTGGATATGGTAAATATAACATTGTAAAAAAAAATCCACAGAAGAAACAATCAAAATTAAAATCATTAAAAATCTTGCCAGATCACATAATTCCATATGTTGGAAATATATAATAAACGAAAAGACCCACTTTTACCTGCATTCAGACTTATAATACATGAATACTGAAAAGGATTTTTTTGAAAAATATTTACATTGTTTGACTGAGCATAAAAGAAACTCCCAGGAAAACATAATATGCTTAATAAATGTTTGACTGCTTAACTTGAACTAAATGCAAGTTTTTTTTATTATTCTATGGAGTTTTTTTTTACTTATTATTTTGAGAAAATTTCACGGAAACAGTAATATCTGGGAAAAAATCTTTATTATAGAGAAAATTTTTCATTTATTCATCTAAGTGGACTAATGAATGATCAGGTTGTTAGGGTTTAAGTATTATAACTATAGGTAATTCGATGTACATGTTCTGTCAGTAACACATCCTATTTTTGGTTTCAGGAATACCCATAACTGTTGTAGGAACCACAGCAGGAATAGATTATACTGCTTATGGAACAAGCGATTTGTAAGTTACAATCATACAATATTACAATATTTAGTAGCCATATTAAAAACCTATTTTATTTCGTTATGATACCACAATACATATATTTATGATGAAAGCTTTTTATAGATTGAAACAAAGTAAGTGGAAATGTTTCTTTACCTCGTATTAATATATGAAATCGACTAATTTGAAAAAAACAGTAATTGTAAAACATTTTTCGTCGTCATGTATATTCTGATTGTATCAATGGAACTGTTGCAGCTGTTGGTTAACAACCGAAGGATGGTTTATTTGGAGTTTTACAGGACCTGTTGCTGTCATTTTAATGGTTTGTATTCAGTGTATATATATATATATATAATAGTATTTTGGTTTAAACTTAATTCTATATATAAATTTAGAAGCCTATAGTTAAGACTAAATTAATGAACAAGTCACACAAAGTCACACATTTAAGATTCACTAAGTATACTATTGCTGAAAGCTACGAATGACAATATTATAGTTAGGTTTACAAAAAGTACGGTCAATTTGCTAGTACGTTTATTGGTCTTTACTGTATGCTTCTCGTTATTTTATGGTCGTTAATTTCTGTAATTTGTTTCTAGCAAATATTGTGTGATATGTTGTCAAGTCATAAATTTGGGAGGTTTTGTGTTTGGTTTATTTCGTCGATTATTTTAAAACTATTTGATGTAGCTCTTTGTTAAAAAGTTGAAATTCGACTATAACAATATCAAAATTAAAACGTAGTGAAGTCTTACAGATTCTCGATCAAAACAGGGCACGACTATTAAAAAAAAGTAATAGTAATTTAAAATACATAATTATTATAAATTATATATACGTTTTACTGTTTTACATCTTTTTATTGACGTTAAACCGTATACACAACCCAACGGATATTCTAATAAGATGTAATATTTTCTTGCTTTATTTATTTTAGATCAATACATCAGTGCTTATGTATGCATTATCAATGGTATGTAGACATTCAGCTTATGTGTTCTCAAGAGAAAAAAGCCAACAAGGAAATTTTAGGTAGGATTTAGGTACATATACTTCCTACAACCACGCAGGAGGTGATGGTAGTAAATATGTTTTTAATGCTGACTATAGTCATGACATATATCAATTCAATGTAATACACTACAAAAAATGCCAGAAAAAGCCGATACTTAATTACTCGGCAAAAGAAATTATTGTTATATTAAGAAAAGATATTTTGCAATTGTTCTATGTCATTGCAATTTCAAACTGCAAGAAATTCATTGTTTGTGTTAATATGAATCACTATTAAAACAAGTGTACCTGATTCGTAAGAGAGCCTGTACTTAATACAGACAGGTGCATCCATGATTTTATAAATTATTTATCAGATGTTCTGTTAAACCATACTTTGGTATTGTATTGTTAACGCCTCTTAAAAAGGTAAGTTGCCATGCAATCATAATTAGTTGTTTAAGTGTAAGCTGATATAGATGACAAATATTTATGATTATGTTCCTTCAGATTGATGCGAAGTCATGTATTAATAATTGTTCAGTTCAAATACATTATCTGATCTGATAAAATAAACGATATAGAATATGCACGCAAGTTCTTTTAGACTAAATTGAAGTACAAAGCCTCGCATCTAACAATAAACTAGCGTAATGGTTGTTTAGTGTTGATTTATAGTCACCGTCCAAAGACGGGAACTATTCAGTGTCTCATACATTATTGGCAAATAGGGTAGTAGTTTTGAATTAGATATAAAGTGCGTCATTTCAGAGGGCGTTCAATACCAAAGAACCAAGAAACTGGAGATCGTGCATACTACTAGTATATAGCCGTAATTTATATATACTTAACATGTGAAAAATACATACAAATTATCTTATTAATGTGATTCACTGGTTGACCGCTTTTGCATTTGATGTAAAAGATGCAACACTTTTGTCAAGTGCGGGGCGTAAATTGTCCAGTTCATTAGAGGTTAAGAATATTGTGAGCAGATCCTTTTATCAGGTTGATGTTAAGTTGTTATTATTATTATTTCAGTTTAACCAAACAAATTAACTTCATGTAGTACATTTATAAATAGTCGCCATTACGTTAAGCAGACTTGATTGTTTATGTTTGCATTAATACATTACAATCATAATTACAGGGCGTGGATACAGGGGGCTTTCGCCATTGAAATTCTTCTTGGTTCAACATGGGTGTTTGGCTACTTTTTTATCAGTGAAGCAACGGTCGTGATGGCTTACATCTTCACAGTCCTTAATAGTCTACAAGGACTTTTTATCTTCATATTCCATTGTTTACTTAATAAAAAGGTATGTTCGAAAGTTATTTCAATTAGAAGTACTTAAGTTGTCAGGTCTCTGAATTTCTTATGTATTTGTTATTTATTTATCGAAGAATATCGAAATATATAATGCTAGTCAGTGGTTATTTGCCAAAATATACTGCTTGAGAGGCTAGTGAGGATTTCCCGAGCCGTAAGGCGAGTGAAATCCTCGCCAGCCTAAAAATCTTCACCAGCCTCGAATGAAATACATTTATATCTTTATGAAATACATGAAACAGGTGACATGCAGATACAACTGAATTAAATTTAAACATCCTTTTGACTTTGTTTTTGTTCCAGTTGTGGTTTTTGTACCAACAGTGGCTTTACCAATTTTTATGTATATAGTTATTTTATCCAGGTTTATTTTAAATCACGTATTTCCCACCTATCGTGTTGAATATCACGACACAGAGGTAAACGTCTAGAAGTCATAAAATTGTTTGCAACAAATATGCATGTCTGAAATCACGTTGGTAAACTAAAGATGTTTGACATTTTTCTTATGCCACGCGGCTGATCGATCAATGCACATTTATTAGTGTCTGTACGTTAATTAAAATAAAGATAACATATCCACTTCTTCAAATATAAAATTCCATCACGTTTAATAGAAGGATTTTAATTCAAGATGCCGACTCACATATTAATAATAGGATGTACCAATTTTGAATAGGATGAGTGCATAGCATGTTAATATTTAATGCAAAACAATTTTTGGGCTATTGATTTTATGGAAATTTCCAAAATAAATATACATTGTTGTTTCTTCTTTTTAGTATTTTGTTTTGATGTGTTTTTATTAAATATTTATTTTTAAAGATTAATTTTTGCAGATTAAATTATTTACCTGTATATATTTTGTAGATACGTTTTGAATACAAAAAGCTGGCACATGTTAGACACAACTCACAGAGTTCCACTAAATCTGCTTCTTTCAAGAAAAAGGAAGGCTCGTATGAAGTCTATGTGTCAAACTGATGTTATTGGGGAGATACCAAACTGTGTTCTATTAGATACAAATTGGCCAGTGCAAAATATGACGTTATACCAGTTCTGCACAATCATACTGTGTTGACTGAGGTGCCTTTATATGAGTAAACATTTGTACAGAATGTAAATACTGGAATTGTCATATAGGACATTTGATGTGCGTCTTATGCTGTACATATTTTTCAGATTGTCTCCAATCTCCAAACTGAGCAATCGCAAATCACGTTGAGCAGTTCATATTTTGTCAGACCCCCTCAACAGTTACACATCGACGAATTATTTTGATAACGTAGAATGTTATCTCTATACAATATTAATAACTTGCTTGACCATAGATTTGACAATAGAGTGTGTACAAGAGGATATGTGGTTCTCAGAAAATAACTACATATAAATAAACAATATGGATATTGCATTATCTTTGAGAAACACATACAAAAGTTCTCGTTCTTTGTGTAAAGAATAAATTAATTGTTTACATCCATAAATTACTTCTATTGAAGTACAGATGTAATATGCTTGCAAGTGTGCAGCAATTGTATGACTATAAATTATATTTATATATCATTTTTGTCCCTTAGTCAAAATGCCTATTCCGTCTATGACTGTGACATCTTTCTGAAGATCCTTGTTTTAGTTTTAGGTTATTTGTTCCAGAATCAGATGATATTTGTGTATGTCAACTAAAGTAAATATTTCCGTTTTTGTGAAATTACAGATCTTATCCTTATTTGTTGTGTTCGGCGATTATGCTGCACAATTGATCAACTTTACATAAATATTATATTCAAAGGGAAGTGAAATTGTGTACTGTAGTTTTACGTGACGCTTATAATTTTATTGGTAATTTCAACAGAGTTTATGAAGGGAACATTAGCAAGAATGTATTTCTACTGCTGCTATGTTTTCGCAGTTAAGGTATAAATTACAACAGGTATAAGATGGATTGTAATGAGCTTTGCGTGTAGCTTGAAATTTTAGGGAAAACACACATGATAAATAACTCGTCACGATCGTTTGGAAACCATGATGGTACATGTAAGGTGCATGATACAAAATCCTTCCGACCTAATTAGATAATAGCTTTATAGATGAAAGGAACAAGGTTGTTAAATCGGAATAGCAACTCATAAAACTCAATTTTGGTGACAACCCACATAGTGCCCTTAGGTGGTTGATAAGAGATGTCTTATCGTTTTTAGGTTGTTATGTTTTATTATATGACAATCCTGTCATCGGACCATAACGACTGCAGTGTTTTGAGAGTTCCGCGTGTCCTGGATGTAAAGTGCTCGTTTGTAGCTACGAAATTCTATATTTGCCGCCTCAACCCATCTCTCCATATTTTTTTTAGTGACAGTAAAAACTTTGTGTCCGTTGGTCCATCTTTTTTCTACATGATTCATTGTTTGTCAATTTTCTCGAACTGAATTTAGTTGCTCGTAATCAGTTAAGTTTACCTTTGCAAAGTGCAGATTTTAACATATAGGATTTAACTCGTCTGATTTTATCAGGTTGTACAGTTGTATCTTCTGTTATTGGTACAGGGCAGTTTAGTACGACAATGTGTGGCAATAAAGAAAAAAGTCACAAATTGATGATACAACTTACTCTGGTGTTTTATGTTGTGTTCTCTTCACAGTTTATTTTAATCAATACCCATAATGTATATCTAATATTAATCTTTTTTTTTGTATAATGGGTATTTGATACTCCTTAAGTTGGTAATATGAAATTTCAGATATAATGCATACATAGCATTATACAATGATGTTTATCTATTGCATCTTATGGCTCATTAAACAGATCATTCATTAGGTGTCTTTGGTTTACACGTCTGATTACGGTCAATTAAACATGCATCTCATCAATTGTCCAATATGAATTGAACCTTTACAGAATTTAAATACTGGCACGTTCATATAGAAAATTTGATGTGCGCCTGATACCGTACATATTTTTCAGATTGTCTCAAATCTCCAAACTAAGCAAACGCAAGTCATGTTGAACAGTTCATATTTTGACAGGCTCCTTAACAGTTACATTAAGACGATTTTTTTTAAAACGTAGAATGTTATCTCTATACAATATAAACAACTCGCTTGAGCTTTGTGAACAAGAGGATGTATGGTTCTCAGAAATAACTACACAATAATAAACAATATGAATATTGAATTATCTTTGAGAAACTCATACATAAGTTCTCGTTCTTAGTGTAGAGAATTGATTTTTAGCATCCATAAATTACTTCTTTTGAAGTACAGATGTAATATACTTGCAAGGGTGCAGCAAATGTATAACTACAAATTACCGACAAATTAAACCGGTTATATTTTTATTTCATTTTTTGTCCTTTAGTCAAAATGCCTATTCTGTCTGTGACATCTTTCCTAAACATCTTTGTTTTAGTTTTAGGTATTTGTTGCAGAATCAGCTGATATTTGTGTATGGTCACTAAAGTAAATATTTCCGTCTTTGTGAAAATACAGATCTTATCTTTACGGTGTTTTGAGATTATGTTGTACAATTGATCAACTTTACATAAATATTGTAATAGTAGGGAATTGAAAGTGTTTATGCTAGTTTTACATGCCGCTTATGCTTTTCCTGTTCCATGTAGTTTCAACAATGTTTACGAAGAAAACATCAAGTTTGTATTACTACTGCAGCTATGTATTCGCTGTTGACAGTGTCGAGGTATCAATTACACGGAAGGTGGAAAGACGAACTGTCATGAGCTTTGCATGTAGCTTTAAAATCTTAAATTTATCACAAAACACACATGATAGTAAACTCGTTACAATCGTATTGAAACAAAAAAAACATGATGGTACATGTGAGGTGCATGAAACAAGGTCTTGCCGACCTAATTACATAAAAGCTTTATAGATGAGAGGAAACGGGTTGTTATACCGGCATTGCAACTCATAAAACTCAACACTGGTGACAACCCACAGAGTGCCCCTGTGTAGTGGATAAGGGATGCCTTATCGTTTATAGATTGTTATGTTTTATTATATGATAGCCTCGGACCATAACGAGGGCAGTGTTCCGCGTGTCCTGGATGTAAAGTTCTCGTTTGTAGCTACAAAATATATTCTCCGTCTCAACCCATTTCTCCTTACTTTTTTCAGTGACAGTCAAAATTGTGTGTTCGTTGGTGCATCTTTTTCCCACAAGAGTCATTGTTTGTTAATTTGTTTTAAAACTGAATTTAGTTGCTCGCAATCAGTAAAGTTTACTTTTGCGCAGTGCAGATCAGGACATATAGTATTTAAGTCGTCTGATTTTATCAGTTGTGTCTTCTGATATTGGTACAGGGCAGTGTAGTACGACAACGTGTGGCAATAAAGAAAAAAGTCACAAATGGTGACACAACTTTGTTAGTCTTGTGTTCTCATCAACAGTTTTAATTTAATCAATACCCATAATGTAATTCTAAATTAATTGTTTATTTGTATAATGGGTATTTGATACTCCTTAAGTTGTTTATATGAAATCTCAGATATAATGCATACGTAGAATTATACAATAATGTTTATCTATTGCATCTTATGGCTCATTAAACAGATCATTCATTAGGTGTCTTTGGTTTACAGGTCTGATTACGGTCAATTAAACATGCATCTCATCAATTGTCCAATCTGAATTGAACCTTTCAATTGATAGCTAATTAGATTAAATCTATCATTTGCAGACGAAAACGCAAAGTTAAATTGAATACCGTGTTCCGTGTCCTGCCAAAATGAAAAAGATAGGGAAAAATATGATCTGATGCGCAATAATTCGGGTTATCTCGATCCAGATCTTTTTTAACTCGCATAATACCTTAAAGGTTTTAATCGTAGTTAAACTTAGTTTGCTTTTTTTCAATGACCAATTTCCAAATACATGTATAATTACTGGGGAGTAGGCCCTAGTACACCGGCCTTTTAACGGAAAACTCTTATTCATTGTCAATAATGTGATGATCACAAATTTCCTGAAGCCAGACTAACACTTATAATCAAACCAATCACCCTTAGGTGTTAGAATAACCGTAGATTACATGGCCAGTGTGCATGATTCTATGGTAACTTTGAGCCGAAGTCAAAGTGGGTATAATCGTATATATTTGATAAACTCAACTAGCAACTGTCCATATACAGATCACTTGAAACGAGCTTGGTTGTGATGGATTTAAATATACGCATGCATTCTCATATCTTAGGACTCTGTTTTCGGGTAAAATGTCTCTAGTCCACATTTAAGGTAAAATGGCATTAACTGATTACCAGATTATGTACCCGAATGCGTATGTTGTGTTCAGATTTGGTTAATAGTGGTTCAATTTGTACATGTTTTGTCTGTTAGCTCCTGTGTAAATTAATTTCCTTGGTGTTTTGTATTTTATTATTGCCGGTGTTTTAAAGCGTTTTAAAATTTGAGTTATATCTTGCTAGATTAAATATTTGTAGTTTTAGTTAACAATTTAGTATATTATAAATTGAATTTAAAGGTGGGGTCGTCTCAAAATGTTTAAACCAACGAAAAATATTTTGATATACTCATACTGTTATAAATCTGCAAATAAATCGTGTGTAAATGTTCGATTAATCTTTCTTAAAACTTAAAAACTTTATTGTGAATTAACATTGCATTTTTTTTCTAGTTAAGACTGTGGGTTAATGACTGGTTTGACTTGCTAAAGCCGCTATTGTTTTATGCAACGACAACTCGACATATGTGTTCGTATTACTTTTATGTTAGAGTGTTGCATCAATTTTGTTTGCAATTATTTGAATGCGTATTGACTTCTAATAATTGTCAAATAGAAATACCAAATTGAGTGTGATTGCCATGGCCAGAAAAAACTCCATTCTTTTAGATTTACTCTCAAATATTTATAAAACGTATGACTACATTTAACTGCATCTCTTCAGAGGTTAATAGACCACTTTGTAGTTGGGAATAATGCATGAAATTAACAAATACCTTTTTATAATTTTATTTATTTAACGAGACTCGTTTCATACATATATATTGCACATACAAAGTTTTTTCTTGTGGATAGTCTATTGTGTACTAGCAGAGGGCATAAACCTTGGACTTGGACTCCTTTCCCTCTGCCGTACTTCCAACCCACAGAGTGCCTAATCTATCGACACAGACACTCAGTGGTGGTCTTATATCGATGTTGGAAGTTACAAAATATTGAATTAGTATACCGTCTCTATCGAGAATATGGATTGCAGAGTCATTCGGATCTGTCACTATAATACAGCCGTTTGAATCGCATGCAATACCCATTGGTATAAAATCTGTACAAGGCAAACTTGGATTGCCATCGTATGTAAACTTCAATTCTCCTTCTGAATCTAACACTACAATTTGTCCCAGAAATCGCCCTGTTCGGTTGACAACGCAAATGTCACCATTTACATTCTCAGTTATTCTGTACGGTAAGATAAACAACTTTAGTCCACGTTCTCCACACTCAATGTCTTTTAGGATCTTTCCAGTATTTGACATTTTTAACACTTTACGTTTTGTAGATTTATTCACAAGAAAGCTTGTTTCGTCAACAACAGTTACCAAAATGTCTCCCGATTTTGTTGCATGTATTCCCTCCGGAAAAAGTGGCATACATCCACGAAATGTGCTAATACTTCCATTCTTTCTTGAAATTTGCTTTATTGCACAATCTCCGAACTTTGTAAAAAGAATGTCACCAGACGGCATTATTGTCAAATCAGAAACAGACGTTTGAAATGTTTCTTTTGTCTCTATTCGATCATTGTAAGTAATACAACTTAATGGGTTCCTGTTCCAGCATCCTATCCAAATACCCTCTTTATCGGACGTACACATAGCGTTTACTGATGGAATATCAACCTCGAATTCGTGCTTAACGTGTATATTGCCCTGTATAATATTCCTCGTCAATGCTGTATGCGTCATTTTTTCTGGTACACCGGTCTCCTGCTTGCTCTTGTCGCTTCTTGCATCTATCGAAATAAGTGTTGGGGCACGGCTAATTATTCTCGCAGCTGCTACCGTTGAACGAAATTTATTTTGTACTTGTCTTGATTGCCTGTTATTCAGTCCTGTGTTATATACTTTATTTTTCTGTATTTTCCCTACATTTGCGAGTTTCTGCAGTATTTTTTTCCCGTTCCAATTAGATGGTTTCTTATCTACAGTTTCTGTAGAGTTGTAACTCAATTTACGTTTTTCCTTTAGACTCATTGTATATAATTCTTGTATCTTGTTTGAGACGTAATTCGCAAATGACAGGACCGCGATACAAGGGGCCTTATATACCAACAATCTAATCTAGATACTTGTCAATGGTATAAATAAAAATGACGTTTAAACAAATCATTGCGTGATTTAAAGGTCACGATTGTACGATTGTTTCTTAAGATAAATATTTATTAAAAATTTACATTGATACTTAAGCGATAATCCGATTATTAGCCAATGGAAATTTGTTATACTAGGCGACCTTAAAGAAAAACACCCACACCTTTTATCATTAAACATTAAAATCATAGTTGTTAATTTAAATGACCACTGCTTGATTCTACGTAGATTGAACGTTCTACTTAATGCACTGTCCTAAAAAGTGATCTTTTCTCACCATTCATAAACCTTCTGGAAAATTATTAAAAATAAAACGTCTCAATTGAATTTGTCTTCCAAAAGTATCTTTAGTTCAACTCGGTGTTCATTTATAAATATTTCAATGTATGTTATGATGTGATCTGCATTTATGTGTAACAATTAAGACTGTAAACAATATTTATTAATTAGACAGTGATATATCTAATATATTTTTATAAAGTAGAAACACCCTTGCAATTCTATCACAATGCAAAAAGAAGGTTTTGTCCATGACCGAGCCCATATTTTAAATATTTCTACAAACACTCAAGGCAATACATAGCCATAGTGGGTTTTTATCACAATCCCTCACTACCCAAGTTGCAGTGAATCGTAGAGGTAGCACAACCAGCAGACAATCTACGACACTAAATGATTAAAATCATATTGTATATAAAGTTCAATTTAACTTGTTTAAACGTTTCTAGATATTTGTTTGTTTGTAATGTTAGAATTTTAGCTATCTTTGTTGATACAACCATTCCTTATAATTGTATACATCACTTGATATTAACAAAAGTACATTGTTTAAATAGTATACAATAAGTGAAGTTTCTTAATTTTTGCACAAATAAATAAAATGTAAAATTGCATGTTCTTCATAAAATGAAAAACTACATGACGGACTTGCATGCTTATAGTTAATTGGGACCCTTGACAACAAAAATAATAACAAAACTTAATATGTATTGTTGTTGTCTTTTTTGTTTGAACCCTACCTAAGTGTATCTACCTGACAACTGTCTCGTGGTTTTATATTTTGTTATGATGCCGCCTCGTTGACAACTCACATTATGAAATATCTATTGTTCATCCTTGAAACAATAAAGAGAAGTTAAATATAATCAAACAATGGGATTCTTTTTATTGCGTTTAATACCGTGATTATCTACATAACATTCAATAATATTGCTTTATATTTATATGTTCGGCTCATAAATTTAAATACAAAATATTTAATATATAGCTGTTTAATAACATTTGGTAAATGTTTCACATTCAAAAATGTTTGTTTGACTACAATAAAACTCGTGTCAAACAGTTGAGCCCATTTAACTTCAAACTTCAAACACCAATACATTTTATTTGTCACACATACACATTTGGTCGTGGTACGCGGCGATATTTAAGTAATTATAATAATTTTACCAAAACTGTGTATACGAGAGAATTAGTAAAATATAGGTCTTTACCAGATTTTTGTAAGAAATACATTTTTATTCATCCGTTTTTCAGAACTTAACTACATGTATCTGAGCCATTTTTAGGCGTAATAGACTATTTCTGTGGTCCCGACTAAAACAATACATGGTTGTCAAGGACTTTTGTGACCGTTGCTAGAGACAAAATGCCACTTCCGGATGTAAAATTACATATTTCAATAAGGTACATTATCCTGATTTAAATAATATATTGTTGCTAAGGACATTTTGTAATGGTTACTTTGTTGCTATGGTACATGTATTACCATGACTCATAACATATGAAAACTGGCTCAAATTGCAGGTCTTGACTTGGTGATCATATTAAACCTATATGTTTACTATATTATCTCCTTACCGTTTTCAAGTTATATGCAAAAACTGATTAACCGAAATTAGTCAAGGGCTCTAACTCGAAAACGGTTCATCCCACAGTTTCGGACCAAATGCATCAAACGAGGAGGGTCTTAATGAGAGTATTTTTCCCATTTACTGTCTACTTTTATCTTTTACAGCTCTTTAGTTGTAATGATAACAAGATTAGATGCCTAAGGTCTAGTTCACTTCTGAAATTTGACTGAGATTTTCTTTAAGGACATGTCACAGGACGACAAATGGTGAAGACATTAGGTAATTTCGACTTACGGTTTGTTAGTTTTTGTGAAAAGAGAGTCCTTGGAACATTCAATGGATACCGCTGGCCTCCGCTAGTCAATTTTTACCCAAATTTTGTCATAAAGTTGTCAGAAAAGTTCCTTAACATTTGTCACATATCAGTTTTCTTCTATCCGTTATAGTCCCAGAGATTACGCGATAACAATGTTTTCGGTGTTTGGGAAGATAACTCCGTAAAGAAAAATGTTTCGGTTTTTTACAGGGTGAATTCCGAATAGACTTTCAGTGCCCAAAACTTGTCGCGAAAGACCAAAATGATATGTCGCGTACTATTTAAACTGTTTGGTTTGAAAGTTGGCGGGGAAAAAAAGAAAAAAAACGAGTCAAAAACAATAAGGTTTTACCACTGGAAATGGGAAATACCATAATAATAATAATAATACTTTTTTATAGAGGCCAGTACAGTTAGTTTATAACTACTCTTCTCTTGTGGGCTTTGGAGATTATCATTTGCATCGTGTCTTTTGGGCTTTGGAGATTATCATTTGCATCGTGTCTTTTGGACTTTGGAGATTATCATTTGCAGCGTGTCTTTTGGGATTTGGAGATTATCATTTGCAGCGTGTCTTTTGGGCTTTGGAAATTATCATTTGCAGCGTGTCTTTTGGGCTTTGGAGATTATCATTTGCAGCGTGTCTTTTGGGCTTTGGAGATTATCATTTGCAGCGTGTCTTTTGGGCTTTGGAGATTATCATTTGCAGCGTGTCTTTTGGGCTTTGGAGATTATCATTTGCAGCTTGTCTTTTGGGCTTTGGAAATTATCATTTGCAGCGTGTCTTTTGTGCTTTGGAGATCATCATTTTCAGTGTGTCTTAATGCATATGGATTTTTTTTAGAGACATGACTAATTTTGTTACTAGATATTCATTAGTTAGGCACTTAAGTTACTTAAAAACTGGCAAAAGTGTATGGTATTTTTTTAATTAATTTTCATCCATCCAAGTTGTTTAAAGAGAGGTTCTAATGGTATAAGAAGGTACGAATCTAGTATTAATCTTATTTCTCATTTTTGAAAATTATTTAGTCCATCTTTGCTACAACTAATCAAAACTATATAACAATAATCTTTTGATGGGAGTTTATGTAACCAATGTAAAACACTCTTCTGAATTCCAGATTTAAGAAATTAAATGACATAAATGATACAATGGTTGTTATGTATTGCTAGTGTTGTTTTTTGTTTGAACCCTACCTTTGTGTATTTATATGTATTTACGCGACAACCTTCTCGTGGTTTTTCATGTTGTTGTGATGGCGTTGGAATGACAACCATTGTTTAGATTTAGCATAAACCAATCCATAAAATAATAATGTTAAGTGAAGGGAAACAAAACTTTGGGATTACTTGTATGACATTTAAAGTCAGGGATTAGCCACAGAACCTTCCTTGTAAACATTGCTTTATACTGATTTGTTTTGCCCATGAAATAAAATATATATATATTCGTGATTATCAAAACAACCACCTAAAACATAATTATACCTTATGACATTTATACACCAAATAACGATGGAAAACTTTAAAATAGCCGCATACATTTTAGTCATGGTTATGAGAATTAGACCAACACATGATAACGGCCATAAAACGTAAAGAGGTACGATCATACTCACGTCTTTTCGCTGACGTCATATAATAACGAGGTTGGATCCTGGTTAGTTATACATGTAATAAGAAAGTATATAATATGATTATTATACTTCCATGGTTATACACATGCGTTTAAGTATACTGGCGCACGAACCTTCCACCGCTTTGAAATTCTCATGGCGTGGCTTCTCATTGCGTGGCTTCATTGCTTTATTTGTAGCTTCTGTTTTTGTCGAACCGTCGTCGAAAATCTAAGACCGGTGTGTTTTTATTGTGCTATCATGAAGCAATGGATTCGCGAATTCATGCGAACGACGTTAACGTTAGAAAACGATAGTGGGAACGACCTGGGGTTTCCGACGATATGATTAATCCTACCCTTCCACTTGTTTAACGAACTATTCTGACGCACCACGTTTACGTTTAGGCACGTCTTACGGAGTATTTTTACCAATCAGATTGACAGTGATTTTGTAATGTTTTCAAATATTCCCAATTATGTACAGTTGGATCGAGCAAAGCGCGAACTCGTTTAAAATAATAAATAAGTACATATACATTGTCTTCATTCCTCATTACTTGTTGTATAATGTATAATCAGATTAGAATATCAAAACATGTTTGTTTTAATGGTATTTAACGCCACTTTCGGCAATTTTTCAGCTATATGGCGTCTAGTTGTTTCGGCGGAAGAAGCCACAGCCGGTCGGAGAAAATGACAGACCTTCGGTAGGAAAACTGGCAATCCTTGTTCATTAAGATTGAAGACGGGGTGCACCCTGCCCGCAGTGAGACTCGAACACGCAATCTCAGTGTTGACAGACACTAGATCAATAGTATACCAAATACCTTAACCACTCAGCCACCAAGGCCCCAATATTGGAACAAGATGGACTTAATAATGTTATATAATTAAATGGAAGTATACAGTATACTTAATAAATAAAATCAATGCCAACAAAATACAAACAATAAATAAAAAAATAATTTTTATAAAAAAAATCCCCCCCCCCAATTTTTTTTTAATTCAGACTACGAGTAATAGAATTTGTATCATATCATAACTCCTCATAAAAGCCTTCATAGATCATAAGCCGTATTAAGTGGCTGGATACTTGGACGGTGTCAAGGGTTCACCAAACTGAGCTGCCCATGGCATTCCCGGGTGGCGGATACGGGACGTTTTCTCGTTGTGATTGTGGTGGCAGATTTTAAAGATTTTTAAAAAGAGAGAAGACGAATTGCAGCAATTATAATAAACTGATTTAACGTCAATACTTTTTAAACATTTCCACTGGCAGTCAAAATTAGATGCCCATTCGCCATCCCTAAAACTGATTTGATGTTTAAACAAACATGCATGCACTGAAATAATCAATATATTAAATGGAAATGTACTTAATATCAATGGAAATGCATTTACAAAAACACCCGCACCTATGATAAGTAAATAATAAATATATTAATTGTTAAATTTAATGGTCACTTTTACTACTACGTCATCGAACGGTCTGCTGACTGTAATGTTCTATACTACGACCTTTCTCAATATTCATAAATCTTCAAGATAATTAATAAAAATAAAACGTCTCAATAGTTTGTTCTTTATTTGTAGGCACATTTTTATATTGTAATAGTTCTACTAGTGTTATACAAATATTCTTAATATATATTATATTATTCGTATTTTTCAAATTCAGAAAAAATAGTGACTGTCATTTATTCTACCGCATTGGTACCATACTCGGTAGGGCTACCAGTGCTCGACATAGATAGGGATAGCGGATGCCACTAGTTTGGGGGTGTGGTTAAGTTATAATACGGAAATATGACCGCGTGGTGTAAGCAGGTAACGTGTTTGGAGGCCACGCTGATCCCTTTTGTAGTTTTATAAAGAGTAGGCTATTTGCATGTTACAAAAGGCTTTTCTCCGCCCCATTCCAATATTCCATCCTTTTTACTTAGGCTGTCCCAATCCTTTTTTCATTAATTGACTTGATTTATCGATTTATTGTTTGATCAATTGTTTTCGTCCTGAATATAGCTGAAATATTACCCTTTATGAACGAGCCCCATGCGGGATCCGGGTGGTCAAAAGAATAGACCACAGTCGCGCTAGCTTGTCGTAAAAGGCGACTAAATAGCGCCCAATACCCTCACCAGCGTGTCAGGTCGGTTTGCCTAAAGACTGACAGGGATGTGTGCCCCAGGTGCTTGAATAGGGTACCCCTGGCAAGCTGGGGTTGTCAGGCCATAATACGGAAAACCTGACCGCAAACCATATTAGTGCACCGTGTTGGGAAAAATGCCACGTTCCTCGCACGTTAAGGAACGCTGCTGTAGTATTCGCTATGAGTAGGGATTTCGATCCCGCTACAGGAGGCTGAATTGCCCGACCCTATCCATCCTCCCATTTGCCAGTGGCAATCTAAAATCTGTTACCCCTATTTTTCCTTGTGTCCCATCCCATTTTCATTCATCATCATTTCATGTTCATTTTATCATCCATTTCATGTTCATCGCCTGAATATAGCTGAAATAATGCTGCTCGGGCGTTAAACACCATTAATCAATCAATCTTTATGAACGATAAGCAAACATTGAATCAAGAATTCTATCAAAAATCTAATAAATTTTAAAGCTGGACAAAATGGAAAACTACAGGACTGGTGTCAGGTAAATAATCCGACTTAGTTTTGGTTAAAATAAAAATAAACTTGACAACAACTATGGTTGTTATGTATTCTTATTGAGGTCTTCTATCTAATGACAACAACTATGGTTGTAATGTATTCTTATTGAGGTCTTCTATCTAATGACAACAACTATGGTTGTAATGTATTCTTATTGAGGTCTTCTATCTAATGACAACAACTATGGTTGTTATGTATTCTTATTGAGGTCTTCTAGGATGTTTTTGTCATTATGAAATAAATATTGTTGATAATGCACAAGTAATCCGTGACAAAATATTGAGAAGTCAAATGAAAACAAAACTATAAGATTACTTTTCTTACATTTAAAGTCGGGGATTATCCAAAGAGTATTTATGTTATATATACACAATTATAATTACACTGAGGTACGATCACAGGGCTCACCACGATAACAAAAGAAATTTAGTTACATCTAATATTTAGCTTTCTCATAGTTGAGGCCATAAATAGTATATAGTTTTTTGTTTATTCCATAGAGATATACATTATATACAGAGGGTTTTTTTAAAAGTTTTATTTAAAACTTTCTGCTACTTGTTGTTTACGTATTCCATTAGAATGTACTGTGCACAGTGTACTCTGATTCTTAGTGTAGTCACTACTATCATAATTTAGGCGTTTTTGGAATGGCTGTTTAGCCTCGACAACATATTGTAGAAATATTTGTCTGTACTAAATAAAAAATGTGCTTAATAAATTGATAAAATTTATATAAAAAACTAAGGCTTGTCTTCGAAAAGGCACCCTTATACGGATTTAGTATTACTTTTGATCTTTTTAAAGCTAGAACATTGGGTTTGAATGTAACTTATATTAATTCTGATTGCGTAGCAGTGTGTTTAACACAGTTCATTTAAGTTATCTCCCTCTCATTGATTATAAAACGTTACAAAAAGACACGAAACAGGTCTAACGCTGAATAATGTTATAAAATAAATATGTTAACTTGTATACGAAGATTTTAAACAAGATCCGAATATGTTTTCAACGTTAGACCCCTTCGCTCACTTCGCGAGGGTTTTGTTTTCTGGTCGTTTTTTTCTCCCCGAATGATTAATTTCTTGGTATCCTACATCAACCACATTCACCCCTGCCACACCATTTAGTTGACGCCTAGTCTTGATCGTCCAGACGCATAAATCACATTTGAGCGTCTATATTTTATCTTATTGAAATCGTTATAATTGCGCCTGGATGAGATCTTTGTTGTCTAAAACATTACTTCCGCTCATACGAAGTGTTTTAGAAATTTTTATTTAATGTAAATTTATAAATTAATTAAACAATTATTACCGTCTCCCATGGGAGACGGTATACATAGTCAAATGACGATCAGTCTTCGGAGTAAATGACTCTCTGTTACTGGATTGGGTGGTTTACTAAATCTATAAATATTTCTGTCATTTCATTGGTTTACGTCAGGATCGCACTTGTATGTGTACTGAAATTTCGATATATTCTTAGGTTGAATCGGGGTTGTAATCAGTATTTTAGTGTAATAATGTTACGTTCCATATATTGACTTCTATTTCATTCAATGCATTGGACAGTGAATTGTACCAAAATCTCCCTACTTTATAAAGCTGTTTTGGACAAAATTATATGTTCTATATCTTTATTTTCGTTAAATCAGTATTTTAGTGTAGTAATGTTACGTTCCACATATTAACTTCTATTTCATTCAATGCATCTGTCAATGAACAATTAAAAGGTAAACATTGTACCAAAATCTCCCTACTCTTTAAAGCTGTTTGGGTTAGTCAAAAATTATATGTTCTGTATCATAATTTTCGTGTGAAGTGACGACAGGCATTTAAATCTCTCAAGCACCATTGGATAATAGTTTAGCGTAAACAAAGTCCTTACAAGGTACATGTACATTGTTTATCTATCCTACATATAAATTACAAAAAACCCAGATACTTTAATAAATCCATAAAATTTGTAATGCAGCTAAGAGACGGTTAGCTTTTTAGAAAAGCTAAACTTGTTATTGTTATGCACAATTCAAGAAGGGAGCACATCGTGACGTCATTTTTATAAGTGTTGACATGTTTTCATGGTTTTCTTCGTCTAACAATATGGCCTTTCAAATAGAATGATTGTTTTGTCTCTGGTGATTCCAACGCAACTATTTATGCGTTTTGTTGATCAAAACTAGTTGACATGAGAGATATGACGCCGACGCCATGAGAAATATCTCTCATGGCGGATAAGCATCGCGTACAAACGCAGTACATTTTATGTAAAAGGTATTAAAGTTGTATAAATAGACTTAATAAAAATGAATAAGATCTGTATTTTTTTACAAGCCTCTGTCTTTGTTTAGAAACATCTTGGGCAGACGACAACTGCAGTAAATGGGGCATCACGCCTTGCTGAGGTTATATCTGATAACAAGTTATATTCTTCCGTAAATGGCCGATTTCGGGTACAGATGACCCAGTACAGATGAGCCCACGTGCACACATCTGTACTTGCTGCGTTATCCAATCAAAACGCCAGAAACAGAACGTTGTTATGGAAGCATAACAACGTTCTTCTATGACGTTCTTGTTTCCGGCGTTCTGATTGGACGTATGAGACAAAGGAGTCTAAAACAATGGAGAGTCTATATGTTATAGCGATGTGTTGTTGGTTTACGGAAGAAATAGGTACTTTCATACGTTTTTGGGAAAGTCCGTGTGAACTTTCACTCGTGATAGAAATTTTTATGTCTTTTGGCTCGTTTCGCTGCGCTCCACTCGCGAAAAGACATAAAATTTCTAACACTCGTAAAAGATCAACCGGTCTTTCCCAAAAACGTATGAAAGAACCTATTATTCTCTGCCGGTGAGTGCCAAATGATATGGAGTCAAATTTCCCCTGAGATTTATGTCAATCAACATTGCAGTCAGATCTCTGCACATTTTATAAATAAGCACACTGCGAATCAGGACCCAGGGTATTTGAAAATGAAAGTCTAAATTATTTAGGGGGGGATTTCGAATACTTTGGTTTTGGTAAAATGTTAACTAATATGTATAACTGTTGAAAGGGACTTAGCTACTTGTTTAGATTTATAACAAAGGGACTTAGCTACTTGTATAGATTTATAACAAAGACCATTAGTTCAAATATATATATACTGACCTCTATTCCAAACCAACAGACACCAATACCTTTTACCTAGTAGCTGTCATCCTCCTCATGTGACAAAGAGCATTCCTTATAGTCAAGCTCTTAGACTCCGACGAATCTGTTCCACCGATGATTCGTTTAAAAGGAGACCAGGAAAATTAAAAGGACACCTTAGAAGAAGGGGGTACAGGAATAATAACATCAAAAAGAATTTCCAAAAAGCACAGCAGACATCGAGGAGTACCCTTCTTCAATATAAAGAAAAACACAAATGCAATAGAGTTCCCTGCGTACTAACTTACCACCCTTGTTTGAAAAACACAATTAGCACCATTCGTGAACATTGGAAATCGATTGAAAAAAAATCCTAGATTGCCAAGAATCTTTCCAGAGCCCCCCATGGTTGAGTTTTAAAAAACCAACAGTCTCCGCAACTTATTGGTACGAGCAGAGATTGCAAAGCCCAGCACTGCCGCTGGCAGAAGTCAGTGTTATGGTGACAAACGTTGCAAATGTTGCAAACATATGGAACACCCTTGTCTACATTTAACAGCAAAGTCACAGGTAAACAGTACAAAATATTCACTACTGTTAACTGCAAAAGCTCGAATGTCATTTACATTCTTGAGTGCCCCATCTGTTGCTTACAATATGTCGGCGAGTCCAAATAGCCATTCCACAAACGACTGAATGGTCACAGAAGTGACCGAACTAAGAAACAGTTTCTGCCCGTAAGCCAACACTTCAGACTGCCCGACCACACTCCAAAGGATTTTGATCACATAAAAATCCTAATTATCGAGCAAAACTGCAAGTGGCGAGACTCTGAACGGGAGGCCCGAGAGAGATTCTGGATCAAAGAGCTCTGCTCTGTACACCCCAATGGAATAAACAAAAAACAATAAATATCATTCAAATTATAAATAATAAATTCATGAATATCAAGAAGTTAAAGATAAGATGGTTTATACAACTGTACAGTACTCCCTTATGTAATGACTGATAGATGTGATTCGAGAAAGTTCAAGATCAATAAAATCAGATCCGATCACATCACTACCGGATGCTGATGTACCAACATCCAAATTTTATCGTTTATTGTAGATTGATATTGACACTGAAGAAGGCCATCAGTTGGTCGAACATTTTGTCATATTTATTAATATAATTATTTTATAGTAGAAACATCTTTATATTTGTATCGTTGCATAATTCTCTAGACTTATATATTATTTTTTTGTTTATGCTGTATCGTCATGTTGGCGATCCGATACTTAGTAAGTGTATTGGTTGGTAGCTTCCTTTAGACTTTATATATATCCCAGTGAGCCCAAATTTCGACGGTGCAAGACTTGTCAAGTTATATTTTGATTTACCGTATACGTTGTTCAGATCCAATTGTAGATTTCTAATTCTGATACATTCGTTTAAATTCTGCATTATGTTTGATTTATTTTATTGAAAATTTAGCATGAAACGAAGGTACAAAGTAATCGGGCTACAAAACCTGGAAGCAGCCATGACAGGTCCTAAATTCGACGATAGCTCCACCTACAAACTGTATGATTGGTTAGACCAATTTAGGCCTATGCCAATTACATTTTTCGGATATAAATAAACAAAAATAAAAGTTGTTTTTAATTTAATGATGTTTTTATTTTTTTATTCAGCCAATAAGTTAAAATTTGAACTGTTTTACTTGTCAGATTCCTCACAATGTAGACATAAGAATTAAACGTTTCTTCTTATTACTTTGGTTTTGCAGCAAAACCCAATGTGTGTCCAGTGATCACAGCTGACACCATCCTTTATGCCATCACATTTTGCCCATTTAGTGATAATTTCACTAACATTATTTCTAACTTCCCATGGGTCAAATGCATTGCATACACAACAAAGTTCATCATCAGAATCATCCTCATCTTCTGAAGACACTTCTACAACTTTCCCTTTTTTTACTCCCCTCTTGTTTGGCTTGTATCCAGAGCATGATGGCAATTGACTGTCCTGTTGAACTTTTTTTCCTTTTAGTGACTGTTCTTTAGCATGACATTTCATTCGATTAATTACTTTCTCTTCTGTTATGCACTTACCATATACTATTTTACTAAGTGTCTTTCTCACTTAAGATTTTTCTTTACTCTTCATATCTACAAGCTTTTTTTCTTTCTCTCTAAAAAAATCCCGTTTCTGGTCATCACTGTCATTACTATCAACTACTCCTACTCTGTCATTACTGTCGAATCTTACTCCATCTCCTTTAGGGACCTCATTCTCACATTCAGCCTGTGGCTCATCTGTTGGTGAACATTCTTTGAACACTTCAGTTGGTTTTAGACATTCAGGTGATATAGCATTTATGTTACATGGGAAAATACCTGTCTTCTTAAAGGATGAAATTAAGTTCTCTGTTGACATGGCTTTAGAATAAACTTTGCAAATAATTTTACAAATATCATATCTGGTAATAGAACTTTGGGAATCTCTCATAAATTTATGGCATTCAAAGTTGTACATTTTCTGCAAAGGCCCATAACATCCAACATCTAATGGCTGTAGGATGTGACTAGTATGTTTTGTTTGTTTGTTTGTTTGGTGTTTTAACGCCACTTTCAGCAATTTTTCAGCTATTTCATGGCGTCCAGTTTTTATTAGGGGAGGAAGCCGGAGTACCCGGAGAGAACCCCCGACCTGCGGTAGGAAAACTGGCAATCCTTGTCAATTAAGATTGGAGTCGAGTACACCCTGCCCGCAGTGAGAATCGAACCCGCAATCTCAGGGTTGACAGACCACGTGATCAATAGTAGACGAACTACCTTGACCGCTAGGCCACCGAGGCCCCGTGACTAGTATGAGCTGGTAGGATGTATAGGATGATGTTCCTGTCTCTAGCCCATTCAGCAAGACCAACAGTAGCATGTGTCTTGTGTCCATCCATATGAAGAAGAACCGTCTTGTTGTGTTGTAGTGGAACATACTTCAGAAAATGGTTTTCAATGAAATCACGAAAGAGTTCAGCATTAGACCATCCTGACTCTGACATCCTTCCAACAGCACCTGGTGAACATCCATCCATCAATTCAGGAACCATTCTCCTACCAGAAAATATGAAAAAAGGGGGTATAGCCATTCCACATCAAATAACGGTAGTGGTATTAGATTTTCCTGCAGTTACTGCCTGGTGAGGATATGTCCCAGTTCCACACACAACAGATGGGGGAGTGTGATTTTGCGAGAATCCCTTTTCATCACAATTGAAAACAAGGTGTGGTTGTGTATCAAATCCGTTATCTTTGATGACTTTCTCCAATTCCTGGAAGTAGTTATCAACAGCAGAAAGTGAAGCAGACTTAGCTCTAGCTATTTCAAGACTCCTAGGTTTTTGAACTTTCATCTCAGGCCAGCGAGCAATAAAACCTCAGAACCATTTTAAAGTAAATTGGTGATTATTTTCTCTTACACTAAGCTGTACTGCATAATCTGAGGCAAGATCAACAACCTCCTGACGAGAATATCCATAACCATAACTGGCCATAACCTTCAAGTGTTGTACAAGATGAGATTCTTGAATACAGGAAAGGAGAGGAGATCTTCCACTTTTTACTGTCTCAGGATGAACATTTCCCAATATTCTATCTCTAAGTGTTGTTATGGGAACATTGAACTGCTTGGCTGCTCCAGTCACAGATTTTCTGTTTTCCCTCACTGCCTTGTAGCATTGGTTAGTGATGAAGGTGAGTAGAACCTGTATTTTTGCTTCAACTGATTTGGTTTTGTCTGAAATATATGTAATAAATAAAATATAAGTATAGCTGACCGAGTTTCATTTTAGTTTTGAATGCAAAAAGTACTTTGTTGACAGGCAATTATTCTTGTAATTAATTAATTGAAGGAGCATGCCCTATTTTAAATTTCTGTCAAAGCAAAATAAACTTATTTTGGTTCATATTTAATGAAATGTTACCAACACATTTGCTGAGAATACAGATAAATAAGTATGTATAAAATCTATATAAGTGTTTTGTGTTTTATAATAATTTTAATATTAACTGTAAAACTGTTTTGTGCGATCTTAAGTGTTGAGATTTGATTGAGGTGGTTCAGGGAAAAGCCTCAGCATCAGTATAGATTTTTTTGTATAAAGTGAACAACAAAAACATTTTCTATTGTTTGAATTTTTGATTCAGTCAACGCCTGATGAAGCTCTGTGGTAGAGCGAAATATTGCGTTCCATATATATATTTGTAATCGAAGGTAAACCATTTGACACAGTTTATATATGTTTAAATAATGGACACTAATTAACGTAAACTAATGCTTATTTACCACCTACCATTTATAGACATACACATTGATAGCTGGTTTTCTTTGTTGGTAGAACTTGTCCGTCCCTGTGTCACCCCTTAAATTCTGACAGAACCGAAGACGTGTGGGAAATTGTAAAATCGGATACTTCATTGCGACATAATCACATTTTAAAATATACTTTTTAGCACATCATGAGCTATTATAATCACTTGGCGTCCATCTTCCGTGGTAATCGTTTTCAAAAATCTTCTTCCATGAAACCATTTGGCAGCAATCAACCTTAGGGTATCTAGTTTTAAATTTGTATCCTGGGTGATCAATGGACGAAGATGGTCGTTGTTACTAAAAACAGAACATACATGTCAACACATGGTTTTGATAAACATCTCAAAATTATAATAGCCTATGGAAAAAGTAACCTCAAATAAATCAGCACATAAGCTCTACTATTAATTTTACTATTAATCCAAAAATGTGTAATGACTTCCTGTAGGAGTTATTGTCCTTAAATTACGATTTTGATAAAATTTTCAGTTTTTACAAAATACCTTGAAAACTATAAGAAAAGTTATTTTGTAAATTGTCAGTAAGACTATATCTACAAAACACTTTGTTGGTCCAAAATGGAGTGATCCAACATTTAATGACGATTTTTTATTAAATGTTCCGTCTTACAGCTCAAGGGAAACTATAAATTGCAAATATGATCAGCAATACAATTGTCAAAAGACTCCTTAAAGGAGTTATTACCCTTTAATGACGATTTTAGACAAAATAACAAATTTTTGCCATAGAAATTTAAAACTGTTTATGGCAAAATAACCAGAAGGACAATGCCTACATAGCATTATATTGTCTGAAATTTTTGTGAAATTTGTAGTCTTTGCATTGTAACTTAAATGCCATAACAGCTACTAAAGTGAAACGGTAAATTGCATAAATGATCAACAAGGCAAGGCCTACAAATCATTACTAGTTAAAAATGATCAGATGACTCTTTACAGGATTTATTGTCATTTAATAAAGAAATCGGACACAATTATTAGTGTTTAAATCTACAACTAGATACTGAATTAACATAAAGGACTGTACAAGAGCCGTAAGAGAAAAGACTCTACATATGTAGTAAGAGTGATATCATTCATCTGATAGATGGCGCCTACTGTATATGAGGTTTAGGAACCATAGGCAACAGCAGACGCCATCAAACCCCCCAAAATACCTAGTGTGAATCCATCATCATATCTGGTGTAAGCAATACCACCTTGGTTAGATCCAGGAAGGTAAATTCCAATGATGTCTCCAGCTTTGACTGTTATCTGCTCAGCAATTGGAATATCCACGGCCCTTTTTCTTTTGTTGAGTGTATTGCTGATAACATTTCGTCCAATCAGTTGGTAACTGTAAATTTTATTGGTAAGTATTTGCTTAAAGCTATTTTGGCTCACCATACTTTTATATTTTCCACCTCTCTGTCATGTTTATCATTAATGTCAGAAACTGTAAATCGCTGGTCAGGTCAAACAAAAGAGATATACAATTACTTACTACCTTTTTTTCTTCAGGTACTCCTACTTCCTTTCTTTATAAAAACTGGATAAACATGACATAGCTGAAAATTGCCGAAAGTTAAACACCGTTCAAACAAACAAACTTTTTAAAAAAATTAAACATGATGTGAAGTTAAAGTGTTACAATGCTTTTGAATTTGTCTAACATGTCTACTGCTGTGTTGCTGTACAAAACTATCAATACATAAACACATTTCAACTGACCTGTTTGTATTAAACTATCAATACATAAACACATTTCAACTGACCTGTTTGTATTAAACTATCAATACATAAACACATTTCAACTGACCTGTTTGTATTAAACTATCAATACATAAACACATTTCAACTGACCTGTTTGTATTAAACTATCAATACATAAACACATTTCAACTGACCTGTTTGTATTAAACTATCAATACATAAACACATTTCAACTGACCTGTTTGTATTAAACTATCAATACATAAACACATTTCAACTGACCTGTTTGTATTAAACTATCAATACATAAACACATTTCAACTGACCTGTTTGTATTAAACTATCAATACATAAACACATTTCAACTGACCTGTTTGTATTAAACTATCAATACATAAACACATTTCAACTGACCTGTTTGTATTAAACTATCAATACATAAACACATTTCAACTGACCTGTTTGTATTAAACTATCAATACATAAACACATTTCAACTGACCTGTTTGTATTAAACTATCAATACATAAACACATTTCAACTGACCTGTTTGTATTAAACTATCAATACATAAACACATTTCAACTGACCTGTTTGTATTAAACTATCAATACATAAACACATTTCAACTGACCTGTTTGTATTAAACTATCAATACATAAACACATTTCAACTGACCTGTTTGTATTAAACTATCAATACATAAACACATTTCAACTGACCTGTTTGTATTAAACTATCAATACATAAACACATTTCAACTGACCTGTTTGTATTAAACTATCAATACATAAACACATTTCAACTGACCTGTTTGTATTAAACTATCAATACATAAACACATTTCAACTGACCTGTTTGTATTAAACTATCAATACATAAACACATTTCAACTGACCTGTTTGTATTAAACTATCAATACATAAACACATTTCAACTGACCTGTTTGTATTAAACTATCAATACATAAACACATTTCAACTGACCTGTTTGTATTAAACTATCAATACATAAACACATTTCAACTGACCTGTTTGTATTAAACTATCAATACATAAACACATTTCAACTGACCTGTTTGTATTAAACTATCAATACATAAACACATTTCAACTGACCTGTTTGTATTAAACTATCAATACATAAACACATTTCAACTGACCTGTTTGTATTAAACTATCAATACATAAACACATTTCAACTGACCTGTTTGTATTAAACTATCAATACATAAACACATTTCAACTGACCTGTTTGTATTAAACTATCAATACATAAACACATTTCAACTGACCTGTTTGTATTAAACTATCAATACATAAACACATTTCAACTGACCTGTTTGTATTAAACTATCAATACATAAACACATTTCAACTGACCTGTTTGTATTAAACTATCAATACATAAACACATTTCAACTGACCTGTTTGTATTAAACTATCAATACATAAACACATTTCAACTGACCTGTTTGTATTAAACTATCAATACATAAACACATTTCAACTGACCTGTTTGTATTAAACTATCAATACATAAACACATTTCAACTGACCTGTTTGTATTAAACTATCAATACATAAACACATTTCAACTGACCTGTTTGTATTAAACTATCAATACATAAACACATTTCAACTGACCTGTTTGTATTAAACTATCAATACATAAACACATTTCAACTGACCTGTTTGTATTAAACTATCAATACATAAACACATTTCAACTGACCTGTTTGTATTAAACTATCAATACATAAACACATTTCAACTGACCTGTTTGTATTAAACTATCAATACATAAACACATTTCAACTGACCTGTTTGTATTAAACTATCAATACATAAACACATTTCAACTGACCTGTTTGTATTAAACTATCAATACATAAACACATTTCAACTGACCTGTTTGTATTAAACTATCAATACATAAACACATTTCAACTGACCTGTTTGTATTAAACTATCAATACATAAACACATTTCAACTGACCTGTTTGTATTAAACTATCAATACATAAACACATTTCAACTGACCTGTTTGTATTAAACTATCAATACATAAACACATTTCAACTGACCTGTTTGTATTAAACTATCAATACATAAACACATTTCAACTGACCTGTTTGTATTAAACTATCAATACATAAACACATTTCAACTGACCTGTTTGTATTAAACTATCAATACATAAACACATTTCAACTGACCTGTTTGTATTAAACTATCAATACATAAACACATTTCAACTGACCTGTTTGTATTAAACTATCAATACATAAACACATTTCAACTGACCTGTTTGTATTAAACTATCAATACATAAACACATTTCAACTGACCTGTTTGTATTAAACTATCAATACATAAACACATTTCAACTGACCTGTTTGTATTAAACTATCAATACATAAACACATTTCAACTGACCTGTTTGTATTAAACTATCAATACATAAACACATTTCAACTGACCTGTTTGTATTAAACTATCAATACATAAACACATTTCAACTGACCTGTTTGTATTAAACTATCAATACATAAACACATTTCAACTGACCTGTTTGTATTAAACTATCAATACATAAACACATTTCAACTGACCTGTTTGTATTAAACTATCAATACATAAACACATTTCAACTGACCTGTTTGTATTAAACTATCAATACATAAACACATTTCAACTGACCTGTTTGTATTAAACTATCAATACATAAACACATTTCAACTGACCTGTTTGTATTAAACTATCAATACATAAACACATTTCAACTGACCTGTTTGTATTAAACTATCAATACATAAACACATTTCAACTGACCTGTTTGTATTAAACTATCAATACATAAACACATTTCAACTGACCTGTTTGTATTAAACTATCAATACATAAACACATTTCAACTGACCTGTTTGTATTAAACTATCAATACATAAACACATTTCAACTGACCTGTTTGTATTAAACTATCAATACATAAACACATTTCAACTGACCTGTTTGTATTAAACTATCAATACATAAACACATTTCAACTGACCTGTTTGTATTAAACTATCAATACATAAACACATTTCAACTGACCTGTTTGTATTAAACTATCAATACATAAACACATTTCAACTGACCTGTTTGTATTAAACTATCAATACATAAACACATTTCAACTGACCTGTTTGTATTAAACTATCAATACATAAACACATTTCAACTGACCTGTTTGTATTAAACTATCAATACATAAACACATTTCAACTGACCTGTTTGTATTAAACTATCAATACATAAACACATTTCAACTGACCTGTTTGTATTAAACTATCAATACATAAACACATTTCAACTGACCTGTTTGTATTAAACTATCAATACATAAACACATTTCAACTGACCTGTTTGTATTAAACTATCAATACATAAACACATTTCAACTGACCTGTTTGTATTAAACTATCAATACATAAACACATTTCAACTGACCTGTTTGTATTAAACTATCAATACATAAACACATTTCAACTGACCTGTTTGTATTAAACTATCAATACATAAACACATTTCAACTGACCTGTTTGTATTAAACTATCAATACATAAACACATTTCAACTGACCTGTTTGTATTAAACTATCAATACATAAACACATTTCAACTGACCTGTTTGTATTAAACTATCAATACATAAACACATTTCAACTGACCTGTTTGTATTAAACTATCAATACATAAACACATTTCAACTGACCTGTTTGTATTAAACTATCAATACATAAACACATTTCAACTGACCTGTTTGTATTAAACTATCAATACATAAACACATTTCAACTGACCTGTTTGTATTAAACTATCAATACATAAACACATTTCAACTGACCTGTTTGTATTAAACTATCAATACATAAACACATTTCAACTGACCTGTTTGTATTAAACTATCAATACATAAACACATTTCAACTGACCTGTTTGTATTAAACTATCAATACATAAACACATTTCAACTGACCTGTTTGTATTAAACTATCAATACATAAACACATTTCAACTGACCTGTTTGTATTAAACTATCAATACATAAACACATTTCAACTGACCTGTTTGTATTAAACTATCAATACATAAACACATTTCAACTGACCTGTTTGTATTAAACTATCAATACATAAACACATTTCAACTGACCTGTTTGTATTAAACTATCAATACATAAACACATTTCAACTGACCTGTTTGTATTAAACTATCAATACATAAACACATTTCAACTGACCTGTTTGTATTAAACTATCAATACATAAACACATTTCAACTGACCTGTTTGTATTAAACTATCAATACATAAACACATTTCAACTGACCTGTTTGTATTAAACTATCAATACATAAACACATTTCAACTGACCTGTTTGTATTAAACTATCAATACATAAACACATTTCAACTGACCTGTTTATATTAAACTATCAATACATAAACACATTTCAACTGACCTGTTTGTATTAAACTATCAATACATAAACACATTTCAACTGACCTGTTTATATTAAACTATCAATACATAAACACATTTCAACTGACCTGTTTGTATTAAACTATCAATACATAAACACATTTCAACTGACCTGTTTGTATTAAACTATCAATACATAAACACATTTCAACTGTTTGTATTAAACTATCAATACATAAACACATTTCAACTGTTTGTATTAAACTATCAATACATAAACACATTTCAACTGACCTGTTTGTATTAAACTATCAATACATAAACACATTTCAACTGTTTGTATTAAACTATCAATACATAAACACATTTCAACTGACCTGTTTATATTAAACTATCAATACATAAACACATTTCAACTGACCTGTTTGTATTAAACTATCAATACATAAACACATTTCAACTGACCTGTTTGTATTAAACTATCAATACATAAACACATTTCAACTGACCTGTTTGTATTAAACTATCAATACATAAACACATTTCAACTGACCTGTTTGTATTAAACTATCAATACATAAACACATTTCAACTGACCTGTTTGTATTAAACTATCAATACATAAACACATTTCAACTGACCTGTTTGTACAAAACTATCAATACATAAACACATTTCAACTGACCTGTTTGTATTAAACTATCAATACATAAACACATTTCAACTGACCTGTTTGTATTAAACTATCAATACATAAACACATTTCAACTGACCTGTTTGTATTAAACTATCAATACATAAACACATTTCAACTGACCTGTTTGTATTAAACTATCAATACATAAACACATTTCAACTGACCTGTTTGTATTAAACTATCAATACATAAACACATTTCAACTGACCTGTTTGTATTAAACTATCAATACATAAACACATTTCAACTGACCTGTTTGTATTAAACTATCAATACATAAACACATTTCAACTGACCTGTTTGTATTAAACTATCAATACATAAACACATTTCAACTGACCTGTTTGTATTAAACTATCAATACATAAACACATTTCAACTGACCTGTTTGTATTAAACTATCAATACATAAACACATTTCAACTGACCTGTTTGTATTAAACTATCAATACATAAACACATTTCAACTGACCTGTTTGTATTAAACTATCAATACATAAACACATTTCAACTGACCTGTTTGTATTAAACTATCAATACATAAACACATTTCAACTGACCTGTTTGTATTAAACTATCAATACATAAACACATTTCAACTGACCTGTTTGTATTAAACTATCAATACATAAACACATTTCAACTGACCTGTTTGTATTAAACTATCAATACATAAACACATTTCAACTGACCTGTTTGTATTAAACTATCAATACATAAACACATTTCAACTGACCTGTTTGTATTAAACTATCAATACATAAACACATTTCAACTGACCTGTTTGTATTAAACTATCAATACATAAACACATTTCAACTGACCTGTTTGTATTAAACTATCAATACATAAACACATTTCAACTGACCTGTTTGTATTAAACTATCAATACATAAACACATTTCAACTGACCTGTTTGTATTAAACTATCAATACATAAACACATTTCAACTGACCTGTTTGTATTAAACTATCAATACATAAACACATTTCAACTGACCTGTTTGTATTAAACTATCAATACATAAACACATTTCAACTGACCTGTTTATATTAAAAAATCGTAAAACCATGAAAACAGCCAACCCATTATAGTTGCTGTAGAATTTACGAGAGATTTCCCCATATTTCTGTAGTGTCATTTGTGGATTTGGTGCCGACAGGATTACATTAAAAGAATGTAATTTTTTTAGAAATCGTCTGAAGGCACCTTATATGAGTTATTGCTCTTAATTAAAATTTTTGTAGAAACGTCTAGTTTGTGCCCAGTAACTTAAAGCTATAACGACTAGGCTGAAACTGTACATTGCAAAAATATAAAGATAGCTTGAAGTAATTTGTGTTCCAGATTAGCGATCGCCATCTTCGTTGAGCCTCTATTTTAGTTTTTTTTATTAATGGTCCGCATGATACGCAGATGTTAATATGCTATCCACCGTCTTAGGAAATTCAAACGGAACTTGAAAAATGGCTAATTCAATCAATCAAGTCAACTTTAATCGATGATTTTAAGTTTTTAGAAAAAAGGATTTTTTTCTCGTTTTAAAAAATTATTATTATTATTCAAACGGAACTTAAAAATTGGCTAATTCAATCAATCAAGTAAACTTTAATCGATGATTTTAAGATTGTAGAAAAAAGATACATTTTCTCGTTGAAAAAAATTATTATTATTTTTTTTTGACATGTGTTATTTCAAAAGAGTTCTAAGCCTTTGAATTGTGTTTAAATATGTCTAGATATTGGTTTAATAAGACAACGACACATGTAATTTAGTATATATATGTGTATTTCTATTTGTGTGCTACATTTGACAATTTAAATATAATTTCATCTTTAATAGATATCGTATATGAGTAAATCAGTATTAAAGCAAATTTCTATCAAAGAGTGGAATGTAAATAATGTTTTTTAAAAAATCTAGTAGGGTAAAAATAGAAACCCATTGTTGTTGCAAAGAAGCATTGCTGAGAATGGTTTAAAAAGTTTTATGAATTGTAGACTATACGATAAACGTGATGACTTCAACTTTGCAATTGTCAACTTCCCATTCATCAACAGCAACATTCCAGCAGCTCTAGAGTATGGTGTGTAAATTTAACAACTTATACGTTATTCTAGATCCTGCTATCGGTATTCTGATTTTCTAGACCGATCTCTGCTGTTGACTACTAAACTACTAAAGCAAGGATTTGTTTTTACCTAGGTCGATGTTATCTTTTTAGAAATTCTATGATCGTCACCATGACTGAATTGATCGATATAGGAATTAAATCTCTCAAATATGATCGGACATTTTCGCTGAGTTAAAGGTAGTGTACGTTTCACAACTTATACGTTATTCGAGATCCTGCGATCGGTATTCCGATTTTCTAGACCTATCTCTGCTGTTGACTACTAACTAAACAACTCAAACAAGGATTTGTTGTACCACGTCGATGCTATTCCTGTTCTTGATTTGGCTTTTCCTAGATATGACAATTAAGAATTCGATGGGTGTCTTAATAGTGCTTACTCGTCCTAATCACCTGAGTGCACCCATGGCGTTTTTTAGATTCGAGTTACTCTCTTTCTGCTTTGTGTTGCGAGGTGTTTGTTTGTTCATATCCGGATTTGTAACTATCCCTTGACTTTTGGCAATTGTTGTTCGGTCGGTTTCTTTGCTATTTTTCTTCAGAATCAGGCAAAAAAAGAAGTGGTCTTGCTGTATTAATCAGCAGAAATATTCTTCCCGGAATTTCTTTGTTATATAAATCCCAATCAGAGATTTAATGGTTCAAATTAATGCCAAATATTTTGGGCTGAGAAAAATTTGTATTTCTGCTTTGTATACATATCACCCATACATTCTTCTATTGTAAGAAATACTGGACTTGATAAGCAATGTTTTTAAACATTTGGCAGAAGATTGTATAAAATATGACCTTAATTGTGATATTAGGATAATGGTTGATCTTAATGCACATATAACTGGTAATGACAATGGTTTTATTATTGAAGATTTAGATGAAAATTGGAAAGGTTTTTTGCCAAAAAAAATTTCAGATAATCATCAAATATTTAGACCCACAAGCTACACCCCCCTCCCAACATCCCCCCAACCCCCCCCCCCCCAAAAAAAAAAAAACCCCAATAGGTATAGGAAAATAATTCTTTATATTTGTATTAGTAATCAGTCAAGAATTTTAAATGGGAAAACCATTGGAGATTTAGATGATAATGCCACTGTTTTAATTATAAAGGAGTTTCTATAAATGACTATTGTTTATGTAGTGAATCGTTTCTCAGTAGTGTTCTAAACTTTACTGTATCTGATTTTATTCCAACTACATCAGATCATTACCTTATAACTGTTTAAATATTTTCAGACATACAGTGTAAACAGTCAGAGAGTTTACTATGATCTAAACCTAGTAAAGTAAAATCGTCAAAATGGGAAGAAGAACAATATATTTCTAATTTAGAAAAAAAATAAATAAAGATGAAATATAAAAGAAAGTTCTGTAAAGATAAAATACAAAATAATTCTGATAATGATACAATTCTGGAATCTTTAGATAATGTTGTCAATCATTTTTCTGAGCTTATCAAAAATGCTGTTACTGGTTTAAGTGTTTGGTCCAAATATATAGACACATATAGGCAGAAGAAGAAGACAACGTCCAATAAAAATTGGCATAGCAGTGAATGTAATATTAAATTAAGGCACGTTTAAAGTCCAGGTCGACTTCTTTCGACGTCTCCATGGGATACACAGCTGAGACAAAAAGTTCATTTTGAAAAAAAAGAATAAAACCGCTTAATTAAAAAGTTCATTTGTTCTGAGAACAAATGAGGTCTTTCCCACTGTTCCTCTGAAGTAAGAAAAGTTAGTTGATGCTATGGGATTTTGTGTCTTGCTATAGCACAAAATGTCACTTCCGGTCATAAAAAGGAATTATTTGAGTAAAGAAAGTGGTCCCGAGCCAAAAATTATATGGTTGTTAAGGACTTTCATTCGGTTGCTAGGTACAAAAGGCCACTTCCGGTCATGAAATGACATATTTCAGTAAAGTACATCATTCTGATTCTAAAAATATATAGTTGCTAAGGACTTTTTATAACGGTCACCTTGTTGCTAGGGTATGACCTTGACCTATGACCTTTGACCTTTGGCTCAAATTGAAGCTCTTTTCCTACTGATCATGTTTAACCTATATGTTTACTATATTATCTCTAACCGTTTTCAAGTTTTAACCAAAAAACCGATTAACCTAAACGCGTCAAGGGCAGTAACTCAAAAATAGTCAATCGCACAGCTTTCGGTCAAATGTACCAAATGAAGGTCTCAATAAGTGGAGTATTTTTCCCATTTATTGTCTGCTTCTATCTTTTATGGTTTGTGAGATATAGTGCTAACAAGACCTATGGTGACCTTTGACCTTGACTTTTGACCTTTGACCTTGACATTTTTAAATGTAACATATGTCACTTAGGATCAATGGTGGTGGTCCCAAGTCTCTAGGACTTACGGTTTTCAAGAAAAAAATTTTGACGCGTTGCGACATTTTTCAGGTCAAAAACACGTAAACAGGAAGTCGATTGGAAAAAAAAATTTTGCATGACAAATCATCGCCATAGGTCCAGCGACATTTTTTACACTTCAGATTTTCAGAATCGGTTACGGTTTCTGAGTTTATCTGCTAACAAGGGTTTTCGTGTTGGGGCAGATAACTCTGTCACTAAAAATAGATCGGTCTAAAAGCATGAGCCATGTCATCTCCGGATATGACCGATTGATGATACCAAGTATCGAAATGATACGTCCAGACACTTTTTGGCAAACCTCCGCGGAAGAAGAAAAATAATAATAATTAAAATGCCATTTGTTCTGAGAACAAATGAGAAGGTCTTTCCCACTGTTCCTCTTAAGTAAGAAAAGTTAGGTGATGCTATGGGATTTTGTGTCTTGCTATAGCACAAAATGTCACTTCCAGTCATAAAAATGAATTATTTGAGTAAAGAAAGTGGGTCCCGAGCCAAAAAATATATGGTTGTTAAGGACTTTCATTCGGTTGCTAGGGACAAAAGGTCACTTCCGGTCATGAAATGACATATTTCAGTAAAGAACATCATTCTGATTCTAAAAATATATAGTTGCTAAGGACTTTTTATAACGGTCACCTTGTTGCTAGGGTATGACCTTGACCTATGACCTTTGATCTTTGGCTCAAATTGAAGCTCTTTTCCTACTGATCATGTTTAACCTATTTGTTTACTATATTATCTCTAACCGTTTTCAAGTTTTAACCAAAAAAACGATTAACCGAAACGCGTCAAGGGCAGTAACTCAAAAATGGTCTATCGCACAGCTTTCGGTCAAATGTACCAAATGAAGGTCTCAATAAGTGGAGTATTTTTCCCATTTATTGTCTGCTTCTATCTTTTATGGTTTGCGAGATATAGTGCTAACAAGACCTATGGTGACCTTTGACCTTGACTTTTGACCTTTGACCTTGACATTTTTAAATGTAACATATGTCACTTAGGATCAATGGTGGTGGTCCCAAGTCTCTAGGGCTTACGGTTTTTGAGAAAAAAATTTTGACGAGTTGCAACATTTTTCAGGTCAAAAACGCGTAAACAGGAAGTCGATTGGAAAAAACAAATTTGCATGACAAATCATCGCCATAGGACCAGCGACATTTTGTACACTTCAGATTTTAAGAATCGGTTACAGTTTCTGAGTTTATCTGCTAACAAGGGTTTTCATGTTGGGGCAGATAACTCTGTTACTAAAAATAGATCGGTCTAAAAGCATGAGCCATGTCATCTCCGGATATGACCAATTGATGTTACAAAGTATCGAAATGATACGTCCAGACACTTTTTGGCAAACCTCCGCGGAAGAAGAAAAATAATAATAATCATAATCATAAGAAAGACAAGAAGGTCTTTCCCTTGGAAAGGGGGAAAGACCTTAATAATAATAATCATAAGAAAGACAAGAAGGTCTTTCCACTGTAGTGGGAAAGACCTTAATTAGAAAGCCTTAGAAATGTAGAATTTTTAAGATTAAAATTTTTAATTCTATGGTAGATGCTGTGAAAGTAGTCCACAAGAATGTTGGAAGTTGGTAAACTCTCTTAAAGAGAAAAATGAAGACCCCAGTGACAGTATTGCCCCACAAAATTGATTCACTTATTTAAAAAAAATAATTAATAAAAAATAATTCTTCTGGTTACGCTTTAAGTGACATTTAAGCTGATGAATTTTTAAAAGCTATAAGAGGCTTAAAAGATAAAAGTCTTCATGTTCTGATTACTAATCAGATTATTAAAGCATCTTCTTGCATACTGATTAATATGTATGTTGATATTTTTAATGAAATGCTTAAATCAGGTAGTTGTCCTTCAATGTGGAGAGATAATTTATTAAACCTTTATTTAAATGTGGCGATATAAATGACCCCTATGGATATTACTTTGTCTAGTTGTATGAGTAAATTATTAACTAGTATTTTATTTAATAGGATTGATTTCTTTATTGAAAAGAATAACCTTATTAAACCAGTGAAAAAGGGTTTTGGGAAAAATATGAAAACAAGTGACCATATTTTTTATACTCAAGTCACTTAATGAAAAATATTTCAAGAAAAATAAATATATCTATGCTTATTTCATTGATTTGAAAACGGTTGTGGACACAGTTAATCTAAAGGCATTACTGTATAAAGTCTTCCTGTTAAATATAAGAGATAACTTTTTTAGTATTTTAGAAAGTATGTATAAGCAGGTTTCATGTTGTGTAACCTTAAAATATTGTATATAAATGATTTAGTTGGTCATTTTAATGAAACTTGTGCCATTGTTTCACTAGATGGAAATCAAATTTTGTGCCTTTTGTATGCATACCATATTGTCGTGAAGTGCATATAAATAAATCAACAGTTATTTTTTTTAAGAAATCTGGTAAAATAACCAAAAGGGAATCTTTTTTGTATAATAAACTCTGGGTATTGTCAGTGAGTATAAATATCTTGCTGTTTTGTTAAAAGTCTCACGATCTTTTACAGAAGCAATAAACCATCTGTCAAAACAAGCCGGAAAAGCTTTGTTCTGTATTCGTATAGCTCTTGTTTCTGACAAAAAAATTATGATTAGTTTATTTCTAATAAAGTTTATTTCAAATTTCCAAAGTATGTACTAAGAGTCCACAAATGAGTATATAACTTGGGCGTTTTGAGTGATTAGGATTATTCCCAGTTCATAAATGCGCTTAATTATAGTGTTAAATTTTGGCTTCACAATTAAAAAGCTAATGAATATAATCTAATTGTTAAAGCATATAAAGATAGCTTATCAGTCAAGGACAGTCTTTTTAACAAATTAAAAACACATATTGTTTCAATTGGCTTTGGCCATTTACGGGAAAAATCAGCTAATTTTTTCAAAACAAAGAACCATGACAGCTATTTATTTTACGCTTCAACAAAGATATGTTATTTATTGTTCTACCAGGTAATATAATGATGAGAGAGGTGCCGGTGGAATTAAGTAAGAACATATCGTTCATTTAAGAATAAATTTATAAAGGAACAGTATTTATATGCTGTTGTGAATAAATGTATGTTATCTGACTTCATTAAAATTCGCATAAGCAATTGTAATCTAAATATTGATAGAGGGTGGAACAAAGAATCTGTGAAAAATGCCATAATGGTATATGAAGATAACATTACAGATATAGTGTATATCTTCAGTTAGTTTTCTGATAACGATAAGTTTATATTTATATTGACCAGTCAGGATCTTGAGTTCTGATTTCAGGTGTAAGCAAATTGTATAATCTTAATCAAACAATAAAACAAAATGCACGTCCTTAGTTTATATAATGCTTTTTGTATATTGTAAGATGTAGTCTAAGAACGATAACTATGAGTGGCCGTTCATGTCATTGGCGCGATATTATATCGCGTTAATAAAAATAACGCGTTATTTTGTGAAAACATCGCGTTATTTCTTTCATTTATCGCGTTATTGTAGTGTATAACACTTACGCGATACTCTAGTAAACCACAAATAACGCGATAGTCTGTACTAATAACGCGTTACTTTTATTAACGCGATAGAATATCGTGGCAATGACATGAACGGCCACTCATAGATAACTCTTTTTACGGTGGAATTTCTTCAGATGCGATGTCACAAAAGATTTGTGCATTTTCTCCAATATGTCATTTGTAAATAATGTACAGATAAAATTTATGGTTTTCATTTTGTGTGTTTACTGTTATAATTGATAGATTAATGTTTGGATTTTAAAGAAATAAAATGTACTTACTTAGTTACTTTTAATATCAATTTAACCGGAAAAAAGGCATTTAAAAAGAACAAAGTGTTTACAGGTGGGTAAATTTGTGAGCTACAAGGTGTGCACATATCATGTCAGTGTTTATGTTGTTTTTTTCGTTGATAATAACTTTATCAATAATATGTAAAAACCAGCTGGTTGTTGCCATACCAATCGGTGAGTATTCATTTATTCATTTAATTAATTTATTAAATATTTTATATACATATGTATGGAAATTTCATCTTATTGACACAACTTTACATCCCTAGATGCGACCAATTATTTTTAAATAATAATGACTTCTTTTTTTAGGCTTACGATGTAAAATCTTGAGGCGTTCTTGGTTGGACGTTGTGAACAAACGCTAATCAAATATCCTTCGTATGTTTAAGTAGTTTACGTTGTAAAAGAGTGACAAGCACTTAAAGGTATAACAGTATTAATGTGTACCAGTAACAGGTTACCAGATTAAATACCCTACATTAAGTACAGTACTGAATACTACGTTTTGTTCTGATTTTGTAAATAGTGGTTAGATGTGTACAATTTTTAAGCTGTAGCTTAGCATAATTAAGTTTTAAAAAGTGGTAAAATTTTTCTCAGATCTTGCAAGATAAAATGTTGGTAATTTTTTAAACGATCTAGTATTTCTACATTAGAAATTGCAAGTAAAAGTAGGAGCGTCTCAAAATGTTCTTACTAGCGAAAAAAGGAATTGGTCACGGATATATATGGCATATATTTTTTAAATGTTAAATTAATTTCCTAGTCCAGGTAAATGCTGAGGAATGTTAGAAAGGTATGCAAATCACAGAAATGTTAGTGTTTTCGACTATAGCCAAAACATTTACTACTGTTCTACCTATAACCCATTGCTGCAAGCTCGTTATCTTTTATTGGTAGTCTGTGACTCACAGTCGGTAACAGACTGCTAATTACGGTCTCTTAGGAGACACCCTCCTTAAACATATATGCATGCAAGGTTTCGGCACCCCTGTTCTGTTACAAAAAACAAAGATGTGTCGCATTACGTTGTCTCTATAAGCAGATGTTTTGACAAAACAATCGATATAAAAGTCAACATTTTATCACACCACCTGCTTTTGTTTGACAATTACATGTAAGAGGTACTTTTGAAAAAGATGCCAATACTATGAAAGGAATACTTGTTTTAGTTTAGAGTGTCAATGGAGGGATGGTGTGCCCGACACAAAAGAAGGAATGTTCAATTATTATGGATTTTCACATTTGGCAAAGTCTTACGGACCACAAGAACTGTTACATGTTATTCAATCTGCCTAAAAAATTATAAATTACTTATTATTGTTTTATTGTTGAAATATAATTTTTTGCAAATAATTATGAAAAATAAATTGAAGTTAAAATGATTATTTTCACGGTGCAAAATATCTAGAGAAGAGATTTATACATAGCTGCACCACACACAAGTTTTATATACCATCTGGAGATTGTGAAATGTGCCGACTCAGACCCTTGTCGCAAAATCTGAAATGCCCCAAATACGCCATGAGACGGGACCGAAGGGTGTACACGGACGCTGAATGTGTTAAAATATGAACGTATATAACTACGGATAAGAACGTATATAACAAATTCATCCCGGGTTTAGTTTGAAATGATGGATTTTAAGGTATTTTATCAACGCAATGGCGGACGTTAAAGTAACGTTTTCATCATTATCAAAGAAAGATCGATTGACATTTGATAATTTGAACCCTACCGATCTCGAAAAATCAGGGTTTTTTGTTGGAGTCGAACAGATGTTGAAAATTTTACTTTTGGCGCCGAATGTCATGCAGAGAGATCATAATGGTTTGACGTTATTGTTTGCCAAACTGTATATCTTTTGTTTCTTTTTCTGTTGAAAATAAAACACATTCGAATCTTTTGTCCAAGATTTCATCATCAAATTAGTTACCTTTTCTAATATAAACGCATCTTACGTACTATTGTGACACTAACGGTTAACTACACCCGCGTATATGACCTAGCAACGTCCGGGTATATTGGTTTTGTAAAGACTTGTTACTGACCAATCAAATTCCAATTTTGCCTTATTATAGCAGAAATATGACTTGATGTAGTGAAGTTATTATTTGTATTCACTTTCGTTGCTAACGATGGATAAAGGAGAATATAATTTTAAGTACACTTAGTTACTATAAATGAACAGAATTTTGCTACAAGAATGTTATTCATTTAACTTGAGTGAAAAATAAAGATAGCGTATGAGGTTCGACTTCAAAATTGCTTTTGTGATATCAAAGTTTTATGTAATAATAACTTTTTTAGTATTCTATTTACGGAAGTTAATAATTCCGGGAGAACATTTTTATCCTGGTAGTAAGTCTTTTGTTGATAGCTCTATCGACAGGCGTAGCTTTGAAAAATCGGAAACCAGAATAAAAGGCTATTTTGTGTAGACAATTCCGGGGTATGCCGCATATTTGTACGATTCTATAAATAAATATTTTGTCAATAATTTAATTGAACCTCGTGAATATTAGTTTTAATTCAAGTATATTTATGATTTAATATATGACAAAAGATTACATGTGCACAAATTTAGAAATTGGCAATTGAAACTAGCCACAACAGCAGGGCTTAGCTTTACATAGAAACTTATGGGGAACTTATAAGTTCAAGTGCCTTGTTTTTAGAAATCACTTTGACAACCGCGTGCAGAATGTAGAATAAATCGGCGGCGAACTGATTCTTTGCATCAAAAGTTTTCTTGTCAGTCAATCAATTCAATTAATAAATCATGAATTCGGTACTTAGGTGTTATCTATTTTTATTATATTTTCTTTTTGTGTGATGGGGAACATGTCTCCTTGTTAGGGTTTACAACAATATATGTCTAGTTTCGGATTCCTGATAAATGCAATTGTGAGGTCTATGTTTTTTATGGAAGTTTACTAGAATTTACTCCGCAATTACTTAAATAAATAATAGGTGTTGGTAATAGGTGAACACGGCAATGATGTTAAAGAAACAGATTTAAAAAAACAGGTACTGTCTTAAACAAATAACTGACTCAGTTAAAATATAAATAAACGGATTATCAAGAATGTTTATGTACGTGATATTCAACATGTAAATGGAAATGATTGTTAAGTTGGATTTAATAATAAATAAAATAAATAAAGTTTTCTTAATGTCAATCTAGAACAGCCTTGAAAATCCAGGGTTTTTAAGCTTTCTGACAGCGGCACAGATCGAGGTTCTGTTGTACATACATTATAGGGAAACGAATCAGGCGAGTCTGAAGTGCAATCACTCGATCGGTGCTACGTGTAACAGTAAAAACTTACCTTATACACGAATATAACAAAACTGCTAGACTGCATAAACGACCATGTTGAGCAAGAAGGTAGAATTATTATACTACCTTTTACATTTTTCATTTTACCATTTTCTGATACTAGTTCTTAATATGATTACTACGTAAAATTACTTTTAACAGAAGACCTAAAATGTAGTTTTGAAAAAACAAAGTATTGTTCGGGGTGGGAAAATGTGTCATCTCCTTGGTATTATGGTAGCTATGAACAGCCTACTACAAACCCGTTAACAGGTCCACAACAACGCTATGGAAAAGAAGGCAGTAAGTATACAGTACTCGAAACACTTTTTAAGCATGAATAATTTAATTTGCTTTGTAATTGTTCAGGGTGAGAAAATTTGTCACGTCCTTGGTATCGTGACAAGTATGCGAACCCTACTGGAATCTCTCAAACAGGCCCACAACAACCCAAATGAAAAGACGGATGTAAGCACGAACAACTGATTTTAATTTTAAAGCATAAATTTAAGAGCCCGTGCATTCAGTTTCATTGAAAATTACATACTGACTTGCCCGGTGTTTGATAGAAGATGCCACCTCTGTAGAATTTAACACGAAGGGCGGTTGCAAATCATAGTTGGTTGCGTTTCTTAAGTGTGTTACGTGCTCAGAGAGTGCAGTGCGTGCACGGTAAATTTCCTCTTATATATGTTAACACAAAAAGAATACGCTTACTGTTACAAAAGAAAATATCATTCCCAGACCAACTCTAGATAAATAAAATTAAAAAAAATAAATCTGATTAACAACTATAATAGTCCTCCAAGTTTGTTTATGTATATTGTGGTTTTTTTTCTCTTAAATATAGATTACTATGTGTATGTTCTTCCAATTAATTCGACCAACACAGAGCCTATAGCAACATTAAAAAGTTTAAATATAACTGTTAATCCTAATACGAATGGATTAACCTGTTTCCGATTTTGGTACTACATGTACGGTGAACATGTCCAAAATTTGACAGTGACCTCAGACAAAGGAGAAGTTTATTTTAGGGAATCTGGAAATAAAAACACAACTTGGCATTGTGGAATATTCGATGCTTCGGGCATTTCTGGAAGAAAGGTATTATTATTTCATGGCACGCATTTAGAGTTATTTCAGTGATAACTGTGAAAATGAGACTGTAATTTCTTGTAATAAATTGTCAAAAATTGTAACCAGTCTATGAAGGTCTTTATTAATATTTGTAAGTAGAAGTTGCAATCATCTTTACATAAAATTTTTAAATATCTAAAGGCAATATTCTTAAAATATTTAGTGAAAACAATGAAATTATGTTTAATTTTCGTCAAAGACGTCAACTATTTAAGTTATAAATAACCTGTTTGTTGACAGCTGAAATACTGAAAAGAGGCATAAAACATAATTTAAACACAATAAACCTTATTTCTTTTTTTAGATAATTTTCAATATTTATAGGACCACATTACCGTACTCGGTAATAGCTATTGACCACATTGAAATTATATCGAGCAACGGCTGTAGTCAACAAAGTAAGTAGGGAAGGAGCTATAGCTGCCATGCCATTCATACCATTATATAAGTACTTATAAACTTATTGAAACGAACATGTTTTGCATATTACAGTGGACAAATCCATGTTTAATTACAATAATTGCGATGTATAAAATGTGCCACATTTGTTGAAAATTATCAGAATAATTCATATAGGATCTTACATTGGTACGAGTGGATTATCGGATTTCTCCAATCGAGATAGTTAAAAATTATGGAATTTTAAGTCCGAGCCTTGGAAATCCGATAATCCAAGAGTACTAATGTAAGATTATGTTTCTCTAATTTTAAAAAGAAGTAAATTTGCGTGCGAAACGAAGTACAAATTCTCCCAACTCCAATTTTACGTTCACGACTTGAATACGCGGTAAATGGAAGGTGTTTAGTTTATGACGTCATAAGTTCTTATTGTGACGTTATTATTTTTAACCAATCAACTGCTGAGAACAACAAATTCACTAGTGACGAGAAATATTTTTTCCACACCGGTCAAGCGGTTAAAATATTACGTCAAAATTAGAGAAAAATATATATGACGTACTGAGTTTTAAGCCGTCATCAAGAAAACCAAGTACTATAAACAATTCAATCCAATGGTTTCAGACTAGTATACGTATATCTCTTTGAATGGTGTTTTAAAGACATATCCTACTATTGTTTCTGCGCATTTTGATTTTAAACGTTATTGTTTCGTAATTCGTTTATGACGTCGTCGTCGTCAAAATTCCGCGAAATTTCCAGTTCAATTACCGTACTCTTTATGGATCAACTTAGAGGTTTTTTTATGAGTAAAAAAGCAATACAGCCTTTTAGAATTTGGGAAAAAAAACAAAATTAATCACTTTGCAATAGCAAACATACACAAAAAGAACTATTTTACTTTCGTGATTGTATTCTGCGCTACAAATCTAGAAAAGATATTGCAGTTTATACGAAGAAAAACGCGCCCTTTCCTTCCCGCCAATTCTGGCCTATACTTATTTTTCTCAAATATTTTTTCCCCTGATTCGGTGACCATATTTTTTTATTTAATCAATTTGGAGATATAGGATCTTACATTGGTACGAGTGGATTATCGGATTTCTCCAATCGAGATAGTTAAATTATGGTATTTTAAGTGCGAGCCTTGGCGAGGACTTAAAATTCCATAATTTTACTATCGAGATTGGAGAAATCCGATAATCCAAGAGTACTAATGTAAGATTCTGTTTCTCTAATTTTAAAAAGTAGTAAATTTGCGAAACGAAGTTCAAATTCTCCCAACCCCAATTTTACGTTCATGACTTGAATACGCGGTAAATTGAAGGTGTTTTGTTTATGACGTCATGAGTTCTTATTGTGACGATATTGTTTTTAACCAATCAACTGCTGAGAACAACAAATTCACTAGTGACGAGAAATATTTTTTCCACACCGGTCAAGCGGTTGAAATATTACGTCAAAATTAGAGAAAGTAAGTTATCATCTATCTTCTGTGAAAATATAGTTTTATTATCATAGGTCAGTTTTTTGCGATCTGCGATTTTGTGTATTCCGAGTGCATAACAAAAATTGCGGGAACGTATTAATTCCACATTTATGCTCGAAACTTACGTATTTTTAAATAGATTATGGCATAGCTGTTTTCTACATTCAATGAAGCCTTCAAAACAATTTAAGTTGATTCTTACAGTAAACTATGGGAAAAATATAACTAAAATAACACATAATCCTAGTACCCTAAAACAGATGATACAGATGACGTCATAACTTTTTAAAACGGTCGGTGACCACTAATTTTTGTTAGCTTTATTTAAAGATTTTGTCACAAGGAAAGTTAAGACAAAATATTAAGAAAATATCATATGAAGATCGAATAGTAGGATATGTCCTTAACACGTCTTTAACAATTTTTCAGCTATAGCATGAAGTCCAATTTTTATTAGGGATGTAAGCCGGAGTACCCGGAGAAAAACCCGACCTTCGTAGGAAAACTGACAATTCTTGTCAATTAAGATTATTATACACCCTGCCGCAGTGAGACTCAAACCCACAACCTCAGTGTTCACCGACCACGTGATCAGTAGTAAATGACATTGTAACTTCCTTAACCACTCGACCATATATATATGTAAACAAGAAAAGATATGGTTGTAACCATATCGGGGAAACTCAATTAATGTAATTGGAGGATTAAAACAAGAAGTCAGTTTGTATTGTTATATCTGATAAATGTCCTATAATGAAAATAGAAATTGTGTAATTAATACTATAACCAACAATAACAGTAAAGAATAAAAAGCTTCGCCGAGCGCAGCATGATACGACCGCAACATGTTGAACCTTAGTCCGAGAATCCTCTGCCGTCCAACGTTTTTATTATAATTTTTTTTTTGCGTTCCCACGCAAAAAAAATAAAATAATAAAAGCGTTGGACGGCAGAGGATTCTCGGACTAGTTGAACCTGTACGTTTGAGGCCCAATATGGAAAGTCAATTGCTTTTGACATATGCAGCCTTATAGTGGACTTTTTAACATTTTTGGACATTTGAATTATTTAAAGTAAAAGAAAGATACAGGAAATTGAGACCTGTATTAAAAAAATTTAATTAAATAATTTATTTCTATATGATGCGACAACAACAAAATAACTGGAAAATTAAAAAGTGCATAAAACCAATAATAAGACAATGCTAAAGTAGAAACGTTTTCATCATTTAAATGTTCGACAGGAATTACAGATTCGTAATACTTCCCTCATCAAGTCGGTGTGCAATCTTTGTCCCAAATTATTAACATTCATGACATTTGTACCGTTTGTTAAATCTGCAATCCCAATTGAGCTAAAGGACTGGTTATCGTTTGTTTTAAAAATATTCGAAATTCTTAATACATTGATTTATGTGTTATTTTTATTTTGCAAAGATGTACATGTGAAAATCTTGTTTACTGTTATTCATCATGATGATCAGCTGCAGCAGCACAGGCTAGGCAGCCATGGAATATTAACGGTTTACATCACGAAAATTGTTTAATACACCATTAAAACAGTAGCAAGAAATTTATTATTGTTGGACATATTTACAATGCGTTAATTATATAATTAAATTCAGATGAGAGCAGATTTAATGTGCATTTATGATAATAGTACGAAATATTTATTTGTTCAACACATTTTCAATAAATGGTTATGACACATAATCACGTGCACATATATAATGTAGTGAATACAACAATATGATCATTTACCTAGCCAGCTTGATCGCGTAAGAATATATGAACAGAATTATATTTTAATTCAAATGCAAATAACAAAAGTATTACATTTCGAAACACAAAACATACTGTTTTTCACCTGAAAAATAATCAAAACAATATTACAGATAGAAAGTACTTACTTCGGTAAATGCAAACATTGAACTATATTATCGCGCAATAGCTCAGTAAACAGTACCTGAAATTAGTTATAACGCCACGTGTGATACAATGCAATGATTTGAGTTATGATAATGTTGTGTTGTATTGTCCAGATTGCGAAAGCATAGTAACTATAACGACTTCAATGACTGTAGTATCAACAACGAGTTTAAAAACAACGACCTATTCTGTAACCACAAAAGAAACGGAAGGAACAAACGATCCTATTATAGGTATGTCCATTATAGACACATTTCAATTTCACCGGAAATCCTATTGATAATGAACATGATTAATCAGTACGCTTTTTACTTTTTTATTCATCTTTTGTTTTACGCACTCTGAACAAACCATAATTACAGCATACAGCATCATAAAACGTTTAATATTGTTTTATAATTTGCTTAAATGTATTGTTTAAAAAAAAAGATAAATTACACTTAAACCAAAAACAATTTTGAAAAAAGTTAACCAAGGTTCTTTTATTATGATTATCTCACTGCCTATACAGTATTTATTTTTAGGCAGGTAAATGATTTTTTTCCATAATAATTTTTGCCTCTATAATTAGATACGACACAAGGGTTTGCATCATCAATCAAAACGTAACTAAAAACAAACAACACATGACAAGGTAAAGGGGATGACTTCTACCAGTAGCATGCAAAATATACATGTATAGTAATGAGACCGAGACCGAAAGAAGCGGCTTTCAATTCCAAAAGAAATAAATTACAGATTTTCATCTTCCTTTTATTACACATACGAGGACCACAAGAGGTCCGTTTTCCGATTTGATAAATTATGCCAAACTACCAGTTACATTCTAATTCAAAAATAATTTTGAAATGTTTCACATGTTTTTCTTATCTAGTTTATGCATGTCAATAATTCAGGAAAAGTAATACTAATTTTAAGGGCTTTTATTATCCCATTTACTTTTTACTTTCAGAACAAAATCTTGATCGTAGTTGTCTCTTTCCGGTTTATCCCTAAATGATTAATATTCTATGTATATACTAATTAACTTCCGATATTATTCGTCTTTGAACCGTATTTCTAAAATATTTGAACATCTGTAACAACATTATCCAAGAATATACAGCCACATATTCTGGAATAAGTGTAAAGTGGACACGAAATGTATTGGTACAGGGCAGAGCCCTGGTGGGGTCTAGGGGTTCCGCCGTCCACTTTGAAGACCAGGAGATTTAAGGATATATTACGTAAAAAATGAATCGAAACAAAGACAAGCGATGATATTGTCCTTTTCATCTGTATGAACCAATCCCTGTTTGAACAAATTAATTTATTATATTTTATTCACACGTTATTTCTATATGACTCCTATATGTAGCTCAGTTACCTATTGTGATTGGAGTACCTTGTGGTCTATTACTAGTTGGAAGTTTGATTGTCGCTCTTGCAATATACAAAAAGTAGGTAAACTTATTTATTGTTATTACAGTAAGTTAGCTTTAAAAAGTAAATGTAATTTACAAGGTTTCGATACAATTTAATAAATTTATTACTTAAAACACCTTACAACGGAGTAAAACATTTCAAATCTTATACAAATTTTTACGCATCTATGAAGAACGCATTGTTAATTTTGGTGCGGGCATTGGTGACCGAGTAATTAAGGTAGATAATCAACTATTGGTCACGTGGTTTGTCAACACTGAGATTGCGGGTTTGGGTCTCACTGCGGGCAGAGAGTAATCAACTCCAATATTTATTGACAAGGATTGTCTGTTTTCCTATCGCAGATCCGGGGTTTTCGCCGGGCGTTAAACAAAATTAAAACAAACAAACATTCAGTGTCGTTAGAAAGATTTATACGTTCTTACACACGTTTTTTGTGAAACACCCGGATATTGCACGAGTGATAGAAATTTTGTTTTCGCGAATGCGGCGCAGTGGAACGAACGAAAACACATACAAATTTCAAGAGTGGAAGTCTTTCCCACAAGCGCACTAAAATACAAATTAGTTGCGATAAGCAACAACTTTAACATCGCGTCGTTCTTGTTTAGTATCCAACATCCAATAAAAATGCCCGGAACAAGTAACAATATAAACAAAGTTTTGCATTTTAAATTATCTACATATTATCAGTTAAAATGTACTGTTGTAATACCTTGGGAGTTAGCATTTATGATTTACATAACATTTGAACAATGCTTAACAAAACATCAATAATGTTTACAGACGACACTCGACAGAGAGTACTGGACAATCAGACGACGAAGGCGTATATCATGAACTTGGTGACAATAATATCGTAGAAAATAACGTCTATATCGATCCAGTTCACTGTGATGAAATTAATATCGTAGATAGCAACGGCTATATCGATCCAGTTCACTATGATGAAATTAATATCGTAGATAATAACGGCTACATCGATCCAGTTTACTTTGATAAAATTAAAGACGTTACTTTGAGAAGAGATGGCTCGGCACATTATGCTACTCAATCGTGAAAAAGACCACAAAGTAATGAAGACTATTTAGAGCCGACAGCTAGTCAGAACACACCAAATGGGACATTAAGACACAGTCAAGAACATTACTTAAATAGTGACAACGTGGCAAACGGTCGATCTTAGGGTCATGTTTACCTTGATTCGACAGAGAGAGTATTGACGCGAACTATCAGACACTCTCATTGAGGGTTATGAGGTCAAAATACGGGAAGCCTGGCCGCGGACCGAAGTGGGTGACGTGTTTTGTTTCTTATTCTTTTCCAGGGCGGTCAAACTTTTGTTCCCTATTTCCTATCCCATCCATCTTCCATTATTTATTGTTAACATGTTCTCGTCCTAAATATTGCTAAATAGTGCTAGCTAGACGTAAAGCAAACACCATCCAATCAGTCTATTATATACCGGTCTAAATAAGAGTTGCAAATAATTGCATGACAGTATATATTTCTGATGTACTTGCGAAGATTTTTTTCGGCTGCAGTGGGGTCAACACAAATTTCTTTGAAACGTTAGTTAAAAATCTCATAATCATTTATTAATAGATTAGAAAGATATTGACGCTCCCAACAGTCCAATTAGTATAGGGAATTTTTTACAGTTTTTATGGTAAAAACAATACAACCTTGTCAAATGAAGGACGTAAAAGATGCTTCAACATTTGCTCAATCCGAAATGCATTTGTCAGCAGTGAAATATGTTCAACATTTCATGTAGGCTCAGAGGATTGATGTCATAATATTGTGAGACATAAGATTTCCGTTATTGATTGATTGATTGATTGTTAAATTGTTTTCTTATCATCCAGCGAGTAAAAGTTTAACTATATTCAATATGGGTAGGGACATAGTATTTAAACATTTGTGGCGGTTACAATGAGCATAAATTTTTTGAAAACTACAAAGCGAATCTCCGACAAGTAGTGTGGAACTTTTCAAACACATCACCAACTATGCTCTGCGGACAGTCTTACCGGATAAAATCACAACAAGAAGGCAATAAAATCCTTTAGTTCCTCAAAATCTATACGGTAATCACAGATAGGTTTCAACCATTATCCAGGCTAAGAACAACTCAATAATATATAATATTATGCAAAAATTCAGAATTAATGAACAATGAAAATTTAGATTACAGACTTGTTTTTCTACCACTGACATTGAGGGATGCAAGAATTCCATTTTTAATCCCATAATCTGAAAAAGATAGTATTCTGTTTATGAGTAATTACAATAAGATTAATATTTTTCAAGTTCAACATGGTGAGAAAATATAATTCGTCAAAAAGGAAAATTCCATATTTTAGATTCTACCTCTAACCCAGGGAATCAAATGACAGGCATCCTCACAAGTCAGGGTTTCTGTGTCCACATGTGTCCACGAACCCCTGACAAACTTCGCTAGGAAATTCCCGGGCTCATAGTCACTATTTTGATTGGCTACATCATACCTTGATGTAGCCAATCAAAAGCTCGCTTTCATTCGCGGCTTGGTTAGGGGATATCCCGATGTCGATTGTAAATAAACCAAAACTGATGTGTTGCATAGACCATGTAAAAGTCAGTGCATTTTGTACAGTAGTGTTAATAGTTTGTTATTACCGCGTTATTTATTAGTTGCGTTACGTTTTCTTCCCACTCAAGAATGAGTAAGAATGACTTCTGCCAAACACTTGCTTCTTTCAAGCAATTTCATTGGTTGATATTTTGAAGGTTTGACGTCATACGAAAATCTTCTAGCCCGGGAATATCCTAGCTAAGTTTGTCAGGGGTTCGTGGACACATGTGGACACAAAACCCCTGACTTGTGAGGATGAATGACAGGAGATTCTATTAACTGTACCCTTAAATTTTGAAAAATGTTCACTGTTCGACGGTTTTGTGCACGGCAAGTGTTAGTTTATTGATATCAACTTCAAAAATGAACTTCGTTAACCCTTAAGCATAACTGTTAAGGTGCATACACTAAGTATTTTCCTTCAAAAAATAATAAAAGAGCTGTAGCAACCTCAAAACTTATGCAACCATCAGTTTTTGCTATAAACTAAGCACGAGGTAAAACAAGAATTCTACAAAACAGCGAGTTTTTAATATTACTCATTTTTTTATTGACTAGATTTGAATTAAACTAGAAACGACAACGAAGAAGTAAAATTGAGTTAACAGTAAAAATAAACAAGGAATTTGAAATATTCGTATAGCTCATGTAAGTCAATCCATTTAACCACGTGTTAAAGGAATAAAAAAAGAAACATTATACAAGTATTTCATTTGTTTCGACTTAAATCTAATACAAAGATGTTAAAACTTGTCCATACATAACATACAATTAAGACCTTTAACGAAGGTAATATCCATAATTATTAAATCGAGAAAGGGTTATTAACTTTCGAGATTTAGTAATTTGGATATTACCATAAGTCGATTAAAGGCCATTACTGTATTATTGTACTGAACTGAACACAAACAAGAACAAATGGACTGTGTAGTCACAACTGCGTAGCCCTTTTACATTTGGGGCGCTTTTGCACGTTGAACCATAATTATAGGATAATTAATTGGGCAGAGTGAATATCCAAAATATTATCACGAGTGCCGCATAACGCATCCGATTAACGAGTGCGCGGAACTTGTTCCGCGCACGAGTTTAATCTGATGCTTTATGCGGCACGAGTGATCATATTTTGCCCAATTGATTATCCTATTTATTATATAGATCAAAATTGTTTTCGTAAAATTTTAATGTTTATTGCTAAATTTTATGAACGGCGGATGAATATCTGTACAGTACAAAACCAACTGCAACATGGCCGCCGTTATCTGGATCAGGACGCCAGCTAACTAATATTTCGTTCTGAAATAACAAATAAGGTTATTGTCACGCTAAATGACATGTTATAGGATGTTGTTCTAGCAGGTTCCGGTCTAGTACTCATTGAGTAAATGAGGGTGTCACTAATAGTGAACTTAAGGTAAATTCAGTATTCTATGAAATGTTATAATGGTCACCTTTGTAAATCTATTTAGTGGAGGTTAACCTGAAATAAAATTAGTCGACTTTCATGGATCCGTTTCCAGTACATTTTTTACACAATGAAGAGATGCGAGACAGGTTATTTTCATTGATAATGTTTTCTTATACCATGATCATACAATAAAGACATGTAAGGTAGCTGATTTTTATGGGTTGTCATTCTGATACTAATGGTATGTAATCAAGAGATGTATTGTAGCGTATTTATGCGTGCTTTTTTGTATATCAATACATGTCCTACTTTGTCAGTACGTATGACGTTTTGTTAGTACATGTTCCGTTTTGTCACTACATATTCCATTTTATAAGTACATGTCCTACTTTGTCAGTACGTATGACGTTTTGTCAGTACATGTTCCGTTTGTCAGTACATGTTCCGTTTTGTCAGAACATGTCCCGTTTGTCAGTAGATGTTCCGTTTTGTCAGTACATGTCCCGTTTTATCAGTACATGTCCCGTTTGTCAGTACATGTTCCGTTTTGTTAGTACATGTTCCGTTTTATCAGTACATGTCCCGTTTGTCAGTACATGTCCCGTTTTATCAATACTTGTCCCGTTTTATCAGTACATGTCCTACTTGTCAGTACGTATGACGTTTTGTCAGTACATGTTCCCATTTGTCAGTACATGTCCCATTTGTAAGTATATGTCCCCTTTTGTCAGTACAATGTCCCCTTTTGTCAGTACATGTCCCGTTTGTCAGTACGTATGACGTTTTGTCAGTAAATGTTCCGTTTTGTCAGTACTAGATCCGTTTTGTCACTACAAGTCCCGTTTTATCAGTTCATGTTCCGTTTGGTCAGTACATGTTCCGTTTAGTCAGTACATGTCCTGTTTTGTCAATACTTGTTCTGATTTGTTAGCACACTTCCTGTTTGTCATTTTGTTTCATTAAATTTTTTTATATATTAGTGTTACTGAATACCATCTAAACTCAATATTAGTGTATACATATGTGATTTAACTGCTTGATAATTATGTTCTGGATTTTTTGCACACAAACTACCGAAAGCCCCTACAAGAAAATGTAATAACGTATGCATCTTTTAAAAAATGAACCATATATTTTATCTTCAATAGAACATATTGATTTCTTAAAATGAAAATAATGTTGTATTTTATTATCTATTTTTTTTAATGGCATTAACATTTTAATATAATTTTAAAAATAAAATATTCCGTTTCATTTGTGTCCTGTAACATAAAAACCAGAACAGCTAGAATAAAGCTGTTAATTGCAAAATAATAAGCAATACAAGTTCTACAATTCACTTAATTTGTCTGAAATTGTCAGATGACTTCATATATGATTTATTTGCCCGTTAACGATGATTTAAGACAAAATATCATTTTTTGCCTTATAAATTAAAAACTTTTTACAGCAAAAATAATCAGACGGACTAGTCTAACAAATAATTATATAGTCTTAAAATTGTCCGATGACTCCACTAATCACAATTTTTGGTGAGATTGGTAGTTTTAAAAATAAAACTGTAAATTTCACAAATGATTAACAAAGCAAGGCCTACAAAATCATCACTTAGTCCAAAATGGTAACATTATAAGTTATATACGTTCATATCCGTAGATATGGAGATTTTAACACCTGAAGTACCCCAAGTACGCCCTGAGGCGAAGCCGAAGGGTGTACAGGGGTGCTGAAGGTGTTCAAATCTCCATATCTACGGATATGAACGTAAATAACGAATTTATCCCCGGTATTAGTTTGAAATAATGCATGTTTAGGTACTTTGTCAACGCAATGGGGGACGTTAATGTGACGTTTTCATCATTATCAAAGGAAGTTTTATTGAAATTTGATAAAAATGAGGCTTTTTTACAAGTTCCTGAAAAAGAACAGTTTTTGTTGGATTCAAACAGATGTTTAATAAAATAAATTTTGGCGCTGAATGTCTTGCAGGAACGTCATAATAGTGTGACGTCGTTGTTTGTCAAACTGCATATCTTTTGTTTCTTTTTCTGTTAAAAATAAAGCACATTTTGGACCTTTTGTTAAAGATTTGATCATCTTATATATGACACAAACCGATTACCATTTATAATATAAAGGCATCTTAAGTACTTTTGTGCAAATAACGCTTAGCAACACCCGGGTATATGACTTAGCAACGAGCCGGGTATATTGGTTTTGTAAAGACGTGTAACTGACCAATCAAATTCCAGGAATAATACCGATACGGGGATAAGACTCTTTATATGAGCTATTATAATTTAACAACGAATCCGGACAAAATAATATATGTTTAGTCTCGACACTGAGTTAACCTAAATGGCAAGGCTTACAAATCATTTAGTTTTTCAGAAAACGTCTGAAGTCACCTTACAAGAATTATTTGCTAAATCAAAATTTTTAAAGAAATGTATAGTTTTTGCCCAATAACAACTAGACTGAAACTGCAAAAAATTAAAGAGAACTTGAAGTCATTTGTATTCCAGGTAAGCGATTTCACGTTCCTGTAAGCATCTAGTTTATTTTTTATGAATGGTCCGCAGGATACACAGATGATGCTGCCCTCCTTCGTAAATTCAACTTACTAAAAAATTGGCTGAATCGATGGTTTTAAGTTTTTATAAAATAATGTAGATAAGAATTTTTATCGTTTGAAAAAAATTATTTAATATAAATTTTAACCGGAATAAAGGTATTTAAACATAACAAATTGTTTACAGGTGAGTGATTTCTTGAGCTACAATGTGTACCAGGAAGCCTTTATACGTGCACATATATCATGTCAGTGTTTATATTGTTTTTTCCGTTGATAATAACTTTATCAATGATATGTAAAAACCAGCTTGTTGTTGCTATACCAATTGGTGAGTATTCATTTATTCAATTTATATGCTTATTAAATATTTTAAATTCGTTTGTATTGAATTCTGATTGACACAACTTTACGTCTATAAAGAAAAGGTCAGGCGATATATCTTTTTTAAACAGAACGTGAGGGGTGCAAAAACCTTGCACGCATATATTGTATATGTTAAGGGCATAAAGGGTGTCTCCAAAGAGACCTAATTGGCAGTCTGTTACCGACTATGGGTCACAGACTACCAATAAAGGATAATGAACTCGCCGAAACGTGCTAAGTGCTTTTTATTGAACGACACTACTTACTTAAACATACGAATGATATTAACTTTGCGTTTGTTCATAACAGCCAACCAAGTACGTCTCAAGATTTTACATCGTAAGAAAAGAAGTCTCATAAAAATTAATTGGTCGCATCTATAAGCAGATGTTTTTACGAAACAATCGATATAACAATATAGAGGTACTATTGAAAAAGACGTCAATACTAGAAAAAGAAAACTTGCTTAAGTTCACCAATTTAAACACTCTCCGGCACAGAGAACATAACTGGTTCCCATATATAACCTCTGCCACACGTCATTCTCAATTTACTGCGGTACTACATTTGTCGTCTGCTTGAAACGTTTGTAAACGAAGAATGATATTTACACACTTTTGATACAGTTTTACTTTGCAATTACTGCGTTTGTACGCGAAAGGTACCCGCCATGAGAGATATCTGTCACAATGTCAACCAATGGTATGTCAGAGGTGATTGCAATCTCCAAGCAAAGGATTCTGGGTATGCTACGTCAACCACAATCACCTCTGCCACACCATTGTTGAAGCCGTGAGATATATCTCTCATGGCGGATAAGCTTTACCTACAAACGGTCTTGCATACTTAATGTAAAACTGTATCAAAGTGTGCGAATAGACAATATAAAAATAAATAAGTTCTCGTTTATTATATTTTACAAACATCATTTCTTTGTTTACAAACGTCACTGGCAGACGACAAATGTAGTCTCGCAGTAAACCGGGATGACGTATAGCTGAAGTTATATCTGGGAACCATTTATGTTCTCTGTGCCGGAGAGTGAGGTAATTGTGGTTGACGTAGAATACCCAGAATCCTTTGCGTAGAGATTGCAAGTTACACTACAAATTGACGGAAACAACAAAGTGGTAAAGGAGGGAGGGCGTGCCCGACTCCAAAGCAGGAATGCTTAATAATTATTTATGTTTACATTTTGCAAAGTCTTTCGGACCACAATAAGGTTTTGAATGTATTATTCTATCAGCCTAAAGAATCATGCATTGCTTTATGTTATTACAAAATTTTAATATGATACTTTAATAATAATAGCCTGGCTGCCGACGACTTAGGTAATATGGTTGGTGAGTGGCACGCTCCTTGCGTCGGGCACAGATTTCGAAAAAATAAGGAGCATAGTAGTACTTAAAATTCAATAATAAGTACATCGCAATTGTGATGTCTATTGATGTCTTGTTAGTTTACAACAACATGTGGATTGTTGGATACCTGTTACATTTTTAAATATTTTGTTGTCATTTTTAGGCGATGAATGCAATTGTGATGTCTATTATTTTTATGGAAATTTACTAGAATTTACTCCACAGTTACTTGAAATATAAATAAAGTGTTCACAGGCAACAATTATGGTTGGTAATAGGTGAACACTTAGTTTAAACATATTTATTTGCTCAAATACAAGCAAAGGGATTGGACATAATTCATAACAACATTATGGAGGTCCTCTCCCTAACAATCAATGTTTACAATGAAATGCTAAATGACAGCACTTATACAAACATACAAAATTAGAAAAAAGTGTAAAAATGGAACAAAACAAAGCGAAAAACGAATAAAATGAATATAAGATAATACAGTTTATAGTCAAAAAACAATCACAAGGGGATCTGGCTTCTAAAAGGGGTTGGGTTCAAGTAAAAATCACTTTAAGCGTTTTGTTCGTTTTATGTAGTTTTGAACACTGCTACGATGTTAAAGAAAAAGATAACTAGAGGCTCTTAAGAGTCTGTATCGCCCACCTGACTAACAAATACACTTTTTAGGAGACATGACTTTTCTTGCAAATTTGATATTAAATGCTAATAAAAGTGTTTATGCGAAGATGCTGTTTCAATGAATGTTGCCATGTTGAATTTCCAATCAGTTTCTGAGAAGATTTTCCCATACAGTCCTATGTTAATTAAGCTATACTCCATAATGGTGGCCGTGTAGGATTTTGAATCGGCCCCAAAAAACTGTGTAGAAGACCATCAAAGCTACATTTTTGCAATATTACAAATCAATATGCCGAGTGGTTTGTGGGGAAACTAATTTTGAAATTTCAGCCAATCAAAATGCATTTATGGCCATGACTGTTATGTTGTATTGCAAATAGACGCAACATTTGAAAAAAGAGTATAGATAACTTTCCAAGCCTCATTTCTGCATAGTTGGTTTAAATGTGTAGAATAGTTTCAGAGAAAAGGCCGTTTTATGGTTTTCTCATAGGTTACTATGTTACGCAATGTTCCATGGTGGCAGCAATCTTGTATTTTGGATCGAAGCAAAAAGCTCAAAATTAGTAGAGGGCCATCTGAGCTACATTTCTACAATATCACGATTCATTCTGCCAAGTGGTTTGTGGTGAAACGAGTTTTGAAATTTCAGCCAATCAGAACTCATTTGCAGCTTTGGCAGCTATGTTGAATTTCTTATTGGCTAGAAAAACTCAAAACATTAAGATACCTATCAAAGATTCACTTCTGCATTATTTGGTTTAAATTTGTGGAACAGTTTAATTCGGAGAAGAAGCTATTTGTATGGTTTCCCATAAGGTCCTATGTAAAGCTGTGTTCCGCGGTGGCTGCAATTTTGGATTTTAGATCGGCAAAAAACCCCTCAAACTTCGTAAAGGACTGTCTGAGGTACTTTGCTGCATTATTTCAAATCAATCTGTCAAGCGGTTTGTGAGGAAAAGATTGTTAAAATTAGCCAATCAGAACGTACTAGTAGCCCTGGCAGCCATGTTGAATTTCTAATTTGCTAAAAAAAACCTCAAAATAATAAGATAACTATCCAAGATTCATTTCTGCATCATTTGCTGTACTTGTGAGGAACAGTTTCGCAGAAGAGGCTTTTTGTGTGTTTTTCTCATAAGGTTCTATGTTAAGATGCGTTCCACGGTGGCGGCCATCTTGGATTTCGGATCGTCACAAAAAACTCAAACTTTGTAGAGGACCATTTAAGTACATTTATGCAATATTTCAAATCAATCTGCCATGCGGTTTGTCAGAAGAAGATTTTTGAAATTTTTAGAACGCATTAGTGGCCCTGTAAGCCATGTTGATTGTTTTGTTTGTTTGTTTGAATGTTGTTGTAACGCCAATTTCAGCACTTTTTCAGCTATATCATGGCGTCCAGTTTTTTATTGGGGAGGAAGCCGGAGTACCCGGAGAAAACTCTCGACTTTCGATAGGAAAATTGTCAGTTAAGATTTAAGTCGAAAATACACTGCCCGCAGTGAGACTCGAACCCGCAATCTCAGTGTAGACAGAATACGTAATCGATAGTAGACGAACTACCTTAATCACTACGCCACCGAGGCCCCCAAGTCATGTTGAATTAGGAGTTGGCTCGAAAAACTCAAAATAATAAGATAACAATACAATCTTATTTCTTCATAATTTGGCTTCATTGTGTGGAACAGTTTCGTAGTATCTAAGGTAAATTTTTGCAATATTTCAAATCAATCTGATAAGCGGTTTATGAAAAGATGTTTTTTGAAAATGGCCCTGACAGCTACATGTTTAATATTTGATTAGCACCAAAAACTCAAACTTTGTTAAGAAATGTCACTCAAGAAAAGCCCGTGAAAATAATTCCAGAACATTATCTAATACTAGTTATAAATATTATATTTTACATGTAATTACTTTTATTAGAAGACCTAAAATGTAGTTTTGAAGAATCAGAGAATTGTTCAGGGTGGGAAAATGTGTCACCTCCTTGGATTCGAGACAAGTATGCAAGTGAATTATCTTTA